>CM075695.1:4146250-5525833 GCA_037954015.1 Psophocarpus tetragonolobus | reverse complement strand
TCTGAGACAATGATAACCTTCAATCCGTCCTTTTCCTTCATAGGTGGACACTCACTCACCAACCACCACCTATTTTCATCAGATTTCAAAATTATATTTTATCACCCCCACAAAAAATTCACCCTTATTTTACCCATTCATTTCCACGGAATCAAAGCTTTCATACTATAATATTATTATTTTAGTGATCAGAATATCTCTATAGGTACAAAAATTTATTAAAAAGATTTATCATTTTCAACAGATTCTCTTTCACACCCAAGCCTAAATATAGGATTTTAAATCACATATTTAAGAAACAATATTACTGAAACTTGTTTGTATTTGTATTTCTGAATTCCTTAACTAAGGATTAAGGTTTGATTCTAACTTAAAAATACAGTCACAATTACATACACCACTTCAATTCAAAATAAAACTTCCAAATAGGCCAAGTTGATGAGAAAGATAAATTGATTGCCAAATAAAATTTAAAATAACTCCTAATTATACCAATAAATATATATATATATATATATATATATGTATATGTGTGTGTTCGTATTTTATATTATAATATAGCCTTCAAAGGATTATGTTATCGTCAGCCACAGTTTACACCCCATCTTCACTCACACTCTTCAATGAAATCCTAACAACAGAAAAATAAACAGACCCGAGAGTTCAAGAACCTTTGTTCTCTGTTCTCTCTTTCGTTAGACACCTTTGTTTAGTTTTATTTCATTTTTTGTCTCTGCGTAGCAGCACTCATGGAACGTGCTCGTAGGCTTGCAAACCGTGCCATTCTGAGGCGTCTAGTTTCAGAGGCAAAGCAGCACCAGAAGAATGAATCCGTGTTGCACTCTTCCACCACCCCCATGTTGCTGTACTCTTCCTCCAGGTGCATGTCCTCTGTTTCTTCCCCTGTTGTCCGAAGCAGGGGATCCAAAACAGAGAGCCTTCTTGGAAGGAACATGAGCATCAGCAACATGTCACGCAGTGTAGTTGGTGGCTTCCTCGGTGTTGGTTCCACCCGATCCATCTCGGTTGAAGCTCTTCAACCTAGTGACACTTTTCCAAGGCGCCATAACTCTGCCACCCCAGAGGAACAGAGCAAGATGGCAGAGTCGTGTGGATTTGAGAACCTCGATTCCCTAGTCGACGCGACTGTGCCTAAATCCATTCGCCTGAAGGATATGAAGTTTAGCAAATTCGATGCAGGGTTGACAGAGAGCCAGATGATTGAGCACATGAAGGACTTGGCCTCAAAGAACAAGGTTTTCAAGTCCTACATTGGGATGGGATACTACAATACTCATGTTCCACCAGCGATCTTGAGGAACATAATGGAGAACCCTGCTTGGTACACTCAGTACACCCCTTACCAAGCTGAGATATCTCAGGGGAGGCTTGAGTCACTGCTGAATTACCAAACAATGATCACTGACCTCACTGGCTTGCCTATGTCCAATGCTTCATTGCTTGATGAGGGAACTGCTGCAGCTGAGGCAATGTCTATGTGCAACCACATTCAAAAAGGGAAGAAGAAGACCTTCATCATTGCAAGTAACTGCCACCCTCAGACCATTGATATTTGCAAGACAAGGGCTGCTGGATTTGATCTAAAGGTTGTGACAGCAGATCTTAAGGATATTGATTACAAATCTGGGGATGTGTGTGGTGTGCTTGTACAGTACCCTGGCACTGAGGGTGAGGTGTTGGACTATGGGGAGTTTGTCAAGAAGGCTCATGCACATGAGGTGAAGGTTGTTATGGCAAGTGATTTGTTGGCACTGACTGTGTTGAAGCCTCCTGGTGAGCTGGGGGCAGATATTGTTGTTGGCTCAGCTCAGAGGTTTGGGGTGCCAATGGGGTATGGAGGCCCTCATGCAGCTTTCTTGGCCACTTCACAAGAGTACAAGAGGATGATGCCTGGGAGAATCATTGGGCTGAGTGTTGATTCTTCTGGTAAGACTGCTTTGAGAATGGCAATGCAAACTAGGGAGCAGCATA
Source organism: Psophocarpus tetragonolobus (assembly GCA_037954015.1). Taxonomy (NCBI): domain Eukaryota; kingdom Viridiplantae; phylum Streptophyta; class Magnoliopsida; order Fabales; family Fabaceae; genus Psophocarpus; species Psophocarpus tetragonolobus. Next base: position 5,523,841 of record CM075695.1, on the reverse strand, counting down.
TCAGGAGGGACAAGGCTACCAGCAACATTTGCACTGCTCAGGTAACTACTTGATTTGGTTGTTCTATCACTTTTAGTTATTGGCTCTGGTGTACAAAAGCTATTAAGTACTTAAATTTTCTAATATTGCTAGAATTTAATTACAATTTTCTAGAAATATATGGAGGTTTTTCCAAAGTTTCATTTAATCTTGGATTGTTGTATATGGCAAAATTATTGACTTAAGCACTTACAGAACAAAGGATTTTACATTGTCATCTAAGCATCGATTGTCATGTATCATGTATGGTAAGATAGTTGGTTTTTGTAGTAATTGAAATACACTGACAACGGAAAGGTTTTTTACATTGTCGTCTAATTCTGGATTTCTATGTATGATAAGATTATTAATTTTTGTAATAATTGCTTTAAAAGTTATATTCAGGTGATTTTTCATTAACAGACAATATATCAAAATTTTATACTAAAAGTGTATCAAAAGTATACTCTAATTTTATAATCACGTATTGATGTAACTTTCTCTTAAGGATGAATTAGCATGAATCCTTGTGTTAGTGTATTCCTGGAACTATGCTTTGATTTTGTTTGAGTTGGTTGAGGATTTATTTAAAACTGGTTGGTTTTGTTTAGGCATTGCTTGCAAACATGGCTGCCATGTATGCTGTGTATCATGGACCTGAAGGCCTTAAGAACATTGCACAACGTGTTCATGGTCTTGCTGGGGTATTTGCTCTTGGATTGAAGAAACTTGGAACTGTGGAAGTTCAGGACCTTCCCTTCTTTGACACAGTGAAGGTTAAGACTTCCAATGCACATGCAATAGCCGATGCGGCTACCAAAAGTGAAATAAATTTGCGAGTAGTAGATGGAAACACTGTGAGTGTTGTTTTTACTTGCACCAAATCAGTTAATTGTGTTTGCACGTCTTTGGATGATGGACCTTGGTTGCTTTTCAGATCACTGTTGCTTTTGATGAAACAACCACTTTAGAAGATGTTGATAAGCTTTTCAAAGTTTTTGCTGGTGGAAAGCCAGTAAGTATGATTACATATTATATATTCATTTCACTGCTATCAGCTAAGTCATTACTCATGATTGTGATGTTAATTTATGTACAGGTTTCCTTCACAGCTGCATCTCTTGCGCCAGAAGTTCAGAGTGCGATTCCTTCTGGATTATCTAGGAAGAGCCCTTATCTGACACACCCTATCTTTAACACGTATAGCCCTTTCCTCAAACTTTGAATTGATGTGATTATGTTAAGGAAGCTTACTTGGATTTTACTTTTCTCTTCACAGGTACCAAACTGAGCATGAGTTGCTTAGGTACATGCATAGGCTACAATCAAAAGATCTTTCTCTATGCCACAGTATGATTCCACTGGGGTCTTGCACAATGAAGCTGAATGCAACAACTGAAATGATGCCTGTGACATGGCCCAGCTTCACTGATATTCACCCTTTTGCACCAATTGACCAGGCTCAAGGTTATCAGGTAATTGGGTGTTTAAATAATCTTATAGCAATAACGATTCAAAGAAATTAATATATATATATATATATATATATATATATATATATATATATATATATATATATATATATATATATTGTGCCTGAAAATATTGGATAGAAGTTTTTCGTTTCTATGTCTTAACAAGCATATTTGGTATCAGGAAATGTTCGACAATCTGGGTGACCTGTTATGTACCATCACTGGGTTTGACTCCTTCTCTTTGCAACCAAATGCTGGTGCTTCTGGGGAATATGCTGGACTGATGGTTATTCGTGCATATCATTTGGTATGGACCAATTGACCAATGGACCAAACTTGGATCAATATGATAATTTATCAGGAAATTTATGGTTCTTCTGATTTACTCTTAGGATATGAAAGTTTCTCTGTGGTTATTGAATGTAACAAGCCAATTGTACATAGCCTAAGTAGTGTCATTTTTTATTGCTACATATCTCGAAGAGATGCAATGATTTTCCTAAATTACCTTCTCTGAAAAATGTTTTCAAATTCCGGTGATGCTTCTTACTTATTGTTGTTATGCATTGGAAATCGTAGGCAAGGGGAGACCATCACCGTAATGTTTGCATTATACCTGTCTCAGCACATGGCACTAATCCTGCTAGTGCTGCTATGTGTGGAATGAAAATTGTCTCTGTTGGAACTGATGCCAAGGGAAACATTAATATTGAAGAGTTGAGAAAGGCTGCCGAAACACACAAGGACAACTTATCTGCACTTATGGTACAACTAGCTTCTTATAGAATCTGACTCATATTATTGACTATATACTAGCTAATTGAGGGTATTGTCAAACCTAGGCATGTTTTTACGTTAGTTATGTTTTTATTTAAATTGTAGGTAACATATCCTTCAACCCACGGTGTTTATGAGGAAGGTATTGATGAAATTTGTAAGATTATTCATGATAATGGAGGCCAAGTATATATGGATGGTGCCAACATGAATGCTCAGGTTTGTTTTTCTTTACATATATTTATGTAGTTATTGGATCTAGTGTCTGTTAGGGATAGTTCTTTTGGTAGATAGTAGTTCAGTATGATATTGTATTACCAAAGACATTTAGTTCATGAAATTAATTTCTGTCTACTTTTGAGTCTTTTCCAAATTTTTATTTGATCCAAAATCTTCAGTCACGTCTTTCAAAACTCCTATCAACTGATTATTTTATTGGCACATTCTTCATATCATGTTGCTTCACAATTTATCAATTTGTGCCTAAATTTCACAAGATGTATTCAATCATAAATTTATATCTGGACCCTTGGTTCATTTTTACAGGTGGGACTCACAAGCCCAGGCTGGATAGGAGCAGATGTTTGCCATCTCAATCTCCACAAGACATTTTGTATCCCTCATGGAGGAGGTGGCCCTGGCATGGGTCCTATTGGTGTAAAGAAACACTTAGCACCGTTTTTACCTTCACACCCTGTGGTGAGATTCTTTTGAGTCCTTTCTTTCTTATGGATGACATTATGTATAATATGCATACATTTTTCAAGAAAAATTACACTTATATACAGTACCATATACCTTTTTAGTGTTATTCTCTAATTAAATTTGGTGTTTTACCTCAGTAAAAACTTGATTAACTGTCTTCATGTATTACCAAGATGAAACTCTAAATTTAATTGGAAAACAGCACCAACAGTACCTAACTACCTATAGTACTATACCTAAGTTTTTTTCGTTTTTTTATTATATTCATTAGAGTGCATTGCTTTTACAGCTAAAATTAATTAGTCTCTAGTTTAATTTCTCCATATTGGATAGCAATCTTCCTTTTTGTCTCATGCATACATACAGCTTAAATTCTTATGAAGATAAATCATTTGTCGGATCTTGTTCTTGATGTTTAATAACACCTTGGTCTCCTTTTTTTTTATCTGTTACTATAATGTAGATAGCAACTGGTGGAATTCCTGCCCCTGAGAAACCTCAACCACTTGGTACCATCTCTGCTGCACCATGGGGCTCAGCACTGATATTGCCTATCTCTTACACTTACATAGCCATGATGGGTTCTAACGGACTCACTGATGCATCAAAGATAGCCATTTTGAATGCAAACTACATGGCAAAACGATTGGAGGTTTGTCCCGTTTTATAGATTTCATGTATTTCTTTCAACCTTTCTAGAAAGTATCACCTTATGATTCTGTATATAATCTTTGGTTTTACTTATACTTTGATTCCTTCAGAATTATTACCCGGTCCTTTTCCGCGGAGTCAATGGTACAGTTGCTCATGAATTCATTATTGACTTGAGAGGCTTTAAGGTAAGTCCATTCCATGATTGTAGTTGGTCTTCAATTGATTACAATTATTCATGTTCTGATTACTTGTAAGTTATTCCATTGTAGAATACTGCTGCAATAGAGCCAGAAGATGTTGCAAAGCGCCTCATGGACTATGGTTTTCATGCACCAACAATGTCATGGCCAGTGCCTGGCACACTCATGATTGAGCCTACTGAGAGTGAAAGCAAGGTATTACCTTACAGGAAAATTCTTGTTCTTATGATCCTCTTTTTCTTGTAAACTTTTTGTGTGACTAATTTATTCAATTCAATAAAACATCATTGCAGGCTGAGTTAGACAGGTTCTGTGATGCTCTTATTTCTATTAGACAAGAAATTGCTGAGATTGAGAAAGGAAATGCTGACACGAACAACAATGTACTTAAGGTAAAAAAACAATGTTATTCCTTTGTACGATTTTACTTAGAACGGAAATACTTGTTTTAGTTTGATTATTTAATACTAATATACAAAATTGGTTGCATATTTCATTCACAATTTCTACCCAGTTCGCACTTTTATTGATTATCTATAATGTTCAACAGGGAGCCCCTCATCCACCATCACTGCTCATGGCTGATGCATGGACAAAACCTTACTCCAGGGAATATGCAGCCTTCCCAGCTCCATGGCTTCGTGTTTCAAAGTTCTGGCCTAGCACAGGTAATCATGTAGTTGTTTATATAACTATATGTCTTTCATTTCAAGAAATTTTTACCATATAGTATAGACCATATAGAGTGTTACGAAACCTTTTTCATAGTCAATTCAAGGTGTGATATGTTGCATGTAGTAGCTGCATAATTTTGTTTGAGAAATAAATGCATGGACTAATAAATGTAACATGTATATCAGGACGTGTTGATAATGTGTACGGTGACCGCAACCTCATTTGCACCCTTCTCCCAGCATCACAGGCTGTTGAAGAACAAGCAGCTGCCACTGCCTAGTGTTCCAACTTCCAATGACAACTGTTTTCATTTCCCTTTGTACATAAACTCTCTCTATTCATACAGTTCTCGCTCCTTTTGAATATTGCTTCATCATATGTGATAATGATGATAATCCACTGCTCTTAAGTTTCATCCAACCACAACAACCAAAGTTCCCCCCACTGGGGAAAAAAAGTAATTCTTATAATTGCTGATGCTATTTAATTTTAGGAATGTATTTTAGGCCTACATATTACAGTAATGTGAAAAATGAATTTCATTCATGTAAACAAATTGTAAAAAAAAAAAAAAAATCAGCATTAGTTTCTTTTAATAAAGAATGCAATTGCCATAGCTATGACCACAATGATTTTATACTATTGCTATACTAAAATGATAGTTTTGTTATTGTATTTACCCCTCATCACCAACACAAAATGTTCCTTGCACATATGTGGCAGCTCAGAGAGGTTTTACTGCCGATACTTGATGGATCCTAGTACTAGTAACAAGCTAGATATACCAGTAAAGATCGTGCCAAAAGTCTCAATAGTTTTCTTGGATAAAATTTTGAAAATAAAAATAAGTTATATTCTTATAAGTGAAGATAAAAATAGGTTTAACTATTTTGAGGGTAGTGAACTTTTACCATAAATTTATTAGGTCTCTGATTATTTTTTTTTAATTATCATAGAACTCTGTATAACATAAATATTATTTAATTGTTTCAATAATTTTGGTAAAAATATTTGAAGAATAAAATAATATATTTTAAAATTAAACGAGAAAAAATAAAGATTTTGTGAAACTAAAATCATACAAAGTACTTTATATGCCAGAGTTACTTAATTGATTGAACGTTTTCATTAAAATTATTCAGAGGATAAATATGTATATATTTTAAAATTAAAGAAAAAATTAAGTGATTAAAATCATATTTATAAATTTTACAAATATTATAAATATTTTATCTATATTTAAAGTAATTAAAAATTAAAATGTAATTGAGTAAAATTGTTTTGTATAAATGATATTTCTAGTATTTATTATAAAATAAATAAATTTGACGTCATTTGCCTGAATGTTATAAAATAAATTAAAAATAATTTAATTTATGATATTATTTATCATGTATTCCGTTATTTATATAAAAAGTTAACATTATTATATAAATATTAACTAACAAAATTTCAGCCTAAAAAAATTACATACAAAGTTAAAAATTATTTTGTAATAAATATGTTACCTAATTAGATTTAAATTAAATTTTAAAGGTAAAAAATATTTTTAATATTATTTAATAAAATATGTATATAAAAATATATTTTATATTTTTACAGTAAAACATATTTTTATTAAAAAATTAAAATGATATTATGTGATTTTAAAGTATAAACAAATATTACTAAATATTTAATATGCAATTGCATCAAATATCCTAAGAAAAATAAAATTTTAATGTCCAAATATATCTATAATTGTATCAAGTAAGATGGTCTTCATATTGATACACTTATACTTATATTCTTTGCCATAAAATAATAAAAAAATTAATTTATAATATTATTTAGTAATTAATTTAAAATATTTTTTAAATTAATATTGATTCATGTATAATATGTTTATAAAAATTAATTAACATTGTTATATAAATAATAATAAATAAAATTTGGTGTATAAAATTATTAAATATAAATTTAATATATTATTTTATAATAATAAAATATATATTATTGAAAAGTAATTGTTAAATACTCGCAGAATTTACTTTTTCTTTCATAATATTGTCGGAGTATGATTATTTCTTATGAATGAAATTTTTTGTCCTTTTTAGAAGAAACAAAAACCAATGTTAGAAATAAAAGTTTGAATCACAACTCTTCATGGTTAAAGTTATCAAACTTTTTACATACTCCATGATGAGTTTTGAAGATCTTTTAATTTGTTGCTGTAAATTTGACCTTTATATGATTATTTGTATTTTTTATTTGATTTTCTTTTTAGTGACATTAACTATTGCGAATATATATTAAAAAAAACCTATTACAAATATATATGTGAAAATGTAATTGGTATGAAAAAAAATAAACAAAATTATTTTTGTTTTTATCCTAGTTTAATGGAGAACATAAAATACAACTTCTCCCACTAAAATTATCAAATGAATATTAGTTGAACATTATTTTTTCATGAATAGTAACCAACCTAATTTATAATGTGAGTAAATAATTTAAAATTATTTTATAACTTTAGTATATTAAAGAGTTTAATTAGTATATATAAAAGAATATTACACATTTAATTATATTTTTTATTTATATAAATTTTTAATTGTTAAAATTAACAAACTTACTTTAAATTAGAGTTGTGATTGAATGTCAATATAAAAAATTTTAAACTAATAGTATATATTAATTAAATTCTATATTCAATACATATTTATGCCAAACAAATTAACATTGTTATAAAAATAATAATCAACAAAATTTTAGTATAAGATTTTTTTAGGAATATAAGAATTTTTTAAACATAAAATTAAAAGTATTTTATAAAAAAATGTATTATCAAATTGAATTTAAATTAATTTTTAAGCATAAAAATTTCAATCACATAATTATAAACTATTTAAGAAAATATTAATATATAAAGATATTGTATATGTTTACAAAGTAAAATTTCTTATGTTTATATCAGCGTCTAGTAAAACTATTAGATGATATTTATAGTATTTATCATGAAAGAAATTAAAAATAATTTAATTTATGATATTATTTAGAAATTAATTTAAAATTATTGTATAAGAAAAATATTTTTTTATTTTGTATAGAAAGTTTTTTATTAAAATAGAAAGTTTCTTATTTAGAAAATTGCTTATAAGAAAAATGGTTTTTTATTCTAAATAAGAAACTATTTTAATAAAAAACTTTCTATATATTTGACACAATTATATTAAAATTTAAAATTATTGTGTCAAAACATTCTTTTTCAAGCAATATATTTTTCTTATAAAATAATTTTTCTTATTTAGAAAGTCTTTTTGGCAGGAAATATTTAGAAAGTTTTCTATTAAAATAGTTTATTATTTTACATAGAAAGTTTTTTTGTGAATAAATATATTTGAAACATAGAATTGTGTCAAATATAATTATTTTTTGTGAATGATATTTTCATAAAAAATAAAACTAATTTAATGATAAATACCAAATACAAATTTTTTTACTGTTTGACAAATATTAGCCAAAAATGTTAAAATATATTTAATAAATTTATTTATAATATATTAAATACAAAAATATAGAAATATTAAAATATAAAAATATAAAAAAATAATTAAAAATATTAAAAAGAACTAAAGAAATAAATTGAAAAGACAAACAATATAGAAATATAAAATTATAAAAAAAAATAAATTAAACTCTGTAGGGTTTCAGTTTCAGCTTCTTCCATCTAACTCAACACATGCTCTTGTCTCTTACTGCTTTCGCATTTGCTTCCTCTTTTCAAATTCATCTCGTCTTCCACTTTTGCTAGAGCTTCTTCGCCGCATTCGATTTGGATTTGCTACTTTCCGTTTGCGATTTGTTCTTCTTCGCCTTCGTTACTTCGTCTCTTTGGAGCTCTTCCTCTCTCTCCGTTCGGCGCTCGCTTCGTCTCGTCCCCTTCGACTCCATTCTGATTAGACGGTGCGTTTTTCTTTGTATTTTCTATCACTTCTATTTGATGTTATACTCACAAGAGTTTGTCTCTCTGTAGTGGTGGCTAGTTTCTATGAGATATGTATGCATGCATTCTACCTGTTTGATTTTTTTATAGAAAGATGACGCGGAAGCGGAAAATGGAAGTTGCGATTCTAGATTTCTAAGCGCTATCTGTTTGATTTTTGCAGTGTTAATGGCCAATTGTGTAATCAGTTGATTTCTATATAAATTATCTCGGATCTGATCACCTCACTTGCACATTGAATTTTTCCAAAGGTAATAAATATCTGAGTTGTTACATTACATGTATTTGATTTTTTTTTAAGCAGTTAGTATCCTTGTTTCTAAATGATCAAATTGAATATACAATGATGGCAAAAAATGTGTCTATTGCCACTATCGTCACAGAATTGGGGACTGGTGCTGCAGAAATTCTCATCTCTGCATTGCAAATTCTGAGGTTTTTATGCTGCAGTTTGTTGAAATCTCAAGTTCACACCAACAATCGCTGCTGGATGCAATTGTTATTAATCAATTTGGGGTTTCATTTTTTCAAGTCTCAAGTTCATGAGCTCTGTCACATTGCAGAGACAGTGATCATGTTATCCTGCATTGGCATTTACTCTTGGCATCTTTTTTGGTCCTAGTTTAACGGTGTCCTTGTCTTTCTCTTTTGTTTTCTGGTTTTGGACTGTTATGTTTGTTTGATGTTTTGATTCTTCTGCTGCTAATAATGCTGCTATATTGGCCTCATCATCCTGGCTGGTATAGTCTGCTGTATTGGCTGCTATCCTGGCTGGTCTGCTGTCTTTGCACTTCTGGTGCATTTTAATACATTCATATCTTGCCTACCAAAAAAAATGTAATTAAATTTTCTAATATTTCCCCAAAGTTATTAGTTTGATTAACAAAGAAAAGTGTCCCTCAAGGCCTCAATAGATCCCGTAGTGGCAAAAGTGAGCTATATAAAATGTACAATTATTAGTGGACAGTTGACTAATTTTTTGTGTAACTGCTATTTACACTAATTTTAATTATTTAATATTTGGTGAGGCATGCCAAAGCTAGCTCGCTGCCAACAATAAAATAAATGCCATAAGAATTAGATTCAACATATAGTTTCAACTATATATTACTCTTAGCTTTCATATGCATAGATAATACAAGCTAGAGGTTTAGATTCGATTGTTCTGCATTAATTTTCATATGTAGCCTAGCTTATCATAGTTGTATTTATTTTCATATGCATAGATTGAATTCTGATTTATTTTATTTATTTTCAGCAATAAATAAATTGGCTAGTTCAGGTATAAATTATTTTTTTTTACAATTTAATGACATTTTTTTTTAATCGATTTTCACTGGAACTGAACCGAATCAACCTGGACATCATCAGTTTGGATCTGCAAAAAAAATTTCTAGAAACCAAACCAACTCAGCCCAATTAAGGTTAATTGGTTCATTTTCATTTTCCTCCAAAATCGAATCAACCCTAACAGTGAACACCTCTAAACCTAGTCTAGTTTCTCTGGCGGTAACCTTCAACATCCCAAGCGCTCCAACCTGTTATTAAGTATTTTTCTGTTTCTTTTCCACTTCATTTACTAAAATTTCAATCACGTTAGCAAATGCCACATTAATTATGGTTTTTTAGCTTTAGATCAGACCATTTTGGCTTTCTTTCAAAGCTTAGGGTTTTTAGCTTCCCCAAATCCATATATCTCTCATACCAGTCATCTAGCCTATTTGGGGTTTCAATTAAATAAAGATGGTGCTATCTGAATGTCGTATTCTTTATGTGCTAAAATTGTCTTGGTTCATGCTTTGAATTTTCTGTTACTGTTAATGTTAATCTTTCGCCATTATAGTGAGCCTGTGAATTCAGATTCTGCCCTTTTCTGAGTTTTGAGCAAGTTGGTTTCTGTACACGTGTATTTGGAATTTGATTCTGAATTTGTTTTTGGTTCTGATTTCTTTACATGTGTGTTAGGAATTTATTGTTGTATTTTTTGCTAAATGCTGCATGTGAATCATGAAGCTGTGACTTTTGAATTGTGTTTTTTTTTGGAACCAATAGAATTTGCTCTGTTAACACTCTTTCTCTTCTATTAAAAGTTTCTTTAACTTGGTAATGTGTTAAGGTCAAAGGGTAGGAAGATGAAGACAGTTACTGGGCATTGTGTTTCATCTAAAGACATATCACTTTCCAAAGCAGCCAAAATTCTATCAAAGTTTGTCTCTGCTGACAATGGTGCTTCGCATGTCATCAATGCATATCTCCACCGTGCCTCTGAGTCTTTCAATGAGCTCAACCAGCTCCACAAGGAGCTTGAGTCATCACACTCTCGCAAGAAGCACAAAAGGCACCACACAGAGACAGATAATCACAGTAGGAGGATAGTGGAAACTTCTGTTCGGAGTGTTGATGCCAAACCCCCGAATGGGGTACAAAATGAACTTGCATCAGGCAGTAAGCAGGGCAATGAAGAACAGGTCAACCCAGGGATGGAAGAGGGAAGGAAACAAAAAAGTGCAAAGAAGCACAAGGTAAGTACTAATAGTTTTTCCAATTACAAGGATGAGGTTGAGAATGGAAAAGAACTAGAACAACAACAGAAAGAGATAGAAAAAAAACAATGCAATGGTGTGGGAGGTCAAAATAGAATGCTTGGTGGTTCCCTGGACATACAAATCAAGAAGAAAAAGAAATATGAGAAAGGAAGCCAGAATACATTGGACGCCGAGGAGGTAAAATTGGAACAGAGCAAGAATAGGAAAACTGATTCAGTGGAAGAAAGACCAGAAGATCCAACTGGGGATCTGATCAAGAAGAAAAGGAAAAAGAAATTCACTTGATAGTTGTTTGATCCTTTTTCAAATTGTTGAGGGATTTGCCATTGTACAACTAATTAGATTGTAGCATCCGATTTTGAACTATCAAAATTGCTTGTAGTCTTACAAATTTTGCTGCATTTGAAATATTGATTGCAACAATCACTTATTGGAATTTGCATATTTTTAAGATAACTTCTTTTGATAAAAAAGTTACCATGTCATCTCTGGTTCCCTGACATTAGATGTCTAGATATGGAGCAATTTACTGCACTGTCATTAATGAATGTACGGTGTTTGCATGTGTTTTGTTTATGAATATATTCTGGCCATAGTAACAGACTAACAGATGTGGTTAGATATACACTAATCTTAATTGCACTGGGTAGTAGATCATATCTGATGCCCAAATCTTGAGTTCTTGTGTGCAATCATAATTAATCTTACACTTAGTACTCCCCCGTGTTCTGGGAAAATATGGGTTAAATAATAATGTAATTTTGACTGAAGATTTTTAACGAGATTACGTGTATAAAAAAAAGTGTAAGAGATTATGTATATTAGTTTAGATTGTAGAAATCAACAATTTACTTTAAAAAAAAAAGTTGAATAAAGAACAGGCAGAAAATGGATATTTTCATTGAGGTTAGAGTTAAGCATACCAGTTATGATTCAGTTTAAGGTGTCTTGTTTTTCATGTTATGAACCACAGTGGAATTCAGATGGATAAACAGTTCTGTTCTAGTTTTTAAAGATGTGAATGCCATTAAATACAAGCAAATGCTTGTTTTTGAATGATTTATAGGCTGATTGATTTAAGTGGGTTCATTTTTAAAAAAAAATTACTTAGATGAGTCTGTTTTTGAAAATATTACTGACATGGGTCTGTTTTAAAAGTTGACTTGGTCAAACTGCAACTCACAATTACGGGTTACATGTCACGTTAACTGTGTGCTTACGTGGAAGCCAGAGTGAAAAAAAATTATTGTAAAACCGCAACTGGGAATTGCGGTTTGACTAGTATTTGACCAACGCCTTTCCTCTGTCCAATGGGTAAACAGGGCATAGATAACTAACTCAGTAAAACCGCAAGTCAGACTTGCGGTTTGACCAGCACCTCTTTTTACCAATGGTTGCAAAAAAACACAGATTTCTAGACACAAAACAGCGATTCACCCTTGCGGTTTGTGTGGTCTTTGACTAACCACAATTCACACTTGCGGTTTATGTGGTCTTTAACCAGCCCCTTTTTATAAAACAGTTGTAAAAAAACACAACTTTCTAGACACATAAAACCGCAAGTCACACTTTTGATTTTAATTAAATATCCATTTTTTTTATACTTAATTAGTATATAAAAAATTAGTATATAAAAAAGTGATGAAAAGTAAAAAGGTGTGTGCATGTTTGTTTTATTATAAGATTTTGTCTATTTATGGAGTGCAAAGTTCCTAACCCTCCCAGATTTGATTCTGCCATAGTTTTAATATCATCTATAGCCAATTTTTTTAATATATATTTAATTTGGTCATTAGAAGATTTTGAAGCATTTAATTACTTTATGGAGATTCATGTTTTTAAATTGTCTTAAAATAAGGATTCATACTTATTAGAGTAATCAATCACTTTTATTGTTTTAGTTCCAAAAAATGAGTGTAGTATTAAAAAATTACTGCAAAATAAAATTGTATTTAGCTTTTTAATTTGATACTAATTATTTTTTAAAATACTACCTATTATGTCAGTTTAGTTCAAAAAATGGAGTATGTCATGACAATTGCTAAAATTTAAAATAAAATATTATGTTAAAATAATACCCAAAATAATATATGACAAAACAAAAAAAAATATATAAGAAAAATATATCAAAATATTATATAAGGAAATTAACCTCAATATTTGAAAACAAGCTTTAGAATAAAAATTTTCTTTTGATTGTATGATTCTGTGGGGCTAACTGGGCGAATAAATAGGAGAAAAATTTCACATAAATCGCAAGTCTCATCTGCGATTTATGTGGACATTAACTGTTATGTTAAATGATGTAAAAAAAAAAAATAAATATTTAATGCAAACCGCAAGTGTGAACTGCGGTTTTTACGTCTAAAAATTCGTGCTCATTCCTATTCCTGGGTTAAAAGAAACTGATAAATAACGAAAAAAAGGGATATTTAATTAAAATCGCAAGTGAGACTTGCGGTTTTATGTGTCTAGAAATTTGTGTTTTTTTGCAACTGTTGAGTAAAAAAGGGGCTGGTTAAAGATCACATAAACCGCAAGTGTGAACTACAGTTTTGTGGGTCTAGAAATCTGCATCTTTTGCACCTATTGGGTAAAGCGGGGCTGGTCAAAGACCACACAAACCGCAAGTGTGAATTGCAGTTTTGTGTGTCTAGAAATCTGCGTTTTTTTGCAACTGTTGGGTAAAAAGAGGGGCTGGTCAAACTGCAAGTCTGACTTGCGGTTTTACTGAGCTAGTTATTTGTGTCCTGTTTACCCATTGGACAGAGGGAAAGCGCTAGTCAAAGACCAGTCAAACCGCAATTCCCAATTGCGGTTTTACAATAATTTTTTTCTCCACGCTGACTTTCACGTAAGCACACAGTTGACGTGACACGTAACCAGCAATTGGGGGTTGCGGTTTGACCAAGTCAACTTTTAAAACAGACCTATATCGGTAATATTTTTAAAAACAGACCCATGTAAATATTTTTTTAAAAAATGAACCCACTTAGGTCAATCACCTTGATTTATATGCAGTATTCTGTAAATATAACAAGAGTGTACATTATATCTTTTGATGGTGATATTACTTAAACGATGCTGCTGCGAGAAAAAAAGAATCGTCAGTTTCTTTTATGGAATGCATTGGTGTATTAGAAGAGATATAATGTAATAGTAGAATTTAGAGGAGAAAAATTTAAGTAGCATACTAAAATAAACATTTTCCCCTCGTCAAATCACCAACACCAGTGAGACAAGACAAAACTATAGTATTATTTTTGGAAAATGTTCATAGGTAGTGCCAAAAACAAGTTTGTCATGCCTTGGATTTTTAGAGGACAGGCAAAATACCTAGGCACTGACATGGCAACGGGGCGGGATGTGTATGACATTCTCATCTCATCTCTGCTTTCGAAATTCATCTCCATTCATCCTTGTCCTCATGTCCATCGAGTATGAGATTTACATCTCCATCGGATATATCCATACCCGTCTCATACTCGCAAAAAAAAATTATAATAATATTTTAGTAAAATTTTTTTTTTTGAATATAATTACATTAATTCAAAAGTTATCTAATAATCACAAAGTTTTAATTTGTTAATTAAATATCAAACTTTTCTTTTCTTATAAGATAAAAGAATATTTTAGTAATTAAAACAAGGGTGAGGTGGTACAGGTATGAGGTGGGTATGTATATCTCCATCTCTGACTTAACAAATCGGATATTCTTCATACTCGTATACATGCCCGGTCAAATCAAGGATTCCCCTTCAACTTCAAAGCAAGTTTGGGGATTACCCACGGGTATGAGTTTATTTACTATCCCTAGGCATTTTGCTTCACCATTGTCGTGTATCTAAAGGTTCATTTTAGTTTCTCATTGATAAGGTTCAAAACTAACTGATTAATTGGAAGAGGGATACTTTGTCTTTTGCAGTAAGACTGACTTTAGTCAAATCCTTTGGTGGACTGTATCCATAGGAACAACGAGAAAACCCAACAATGTAATATCATTTATGTCTGGTGAGGTTAATTGCTAGCCAATGGGTTTGGTAAATTAGGATAGGAATCCAACCAAGATACTTTTCTATTTAATTCTATTCCTGTGTCTCTAATTGATACCTTTCATAAAGATTTGAGCTTTATGCACTACTGATTTTCAATAATATTGTTTTGGTTAAGTTGGTTGCTCATACCTTGCACAAAAACAAAATATTGTTTATACTTTGCTTCAACAATTGATACTTTTATACAATTTTATTGGAAGAAAGTAACCTTTTATATGATTTTAAAATAATAATTTTGAATGTATTTTTTCATACTTAATAATAGAATTTTTAAACCACAATATCAAGTTATACCAAACTGTAAAAAATTGATTTCATTTGACTTAAATTTTATAATTAATCTAAATTAAAACAATTTGTATTTCACTTTTTTTTTAGTTTGATTTAAATACATCATGAATACCTCTACTACTTACTTTATGTACAATAAAAAAATGTTAGTCTCTTATACAGAAAATGTTGGATAAAAAAATCAATCATCAATACTATTCAAATAAATTAATGTAGAGACATTTTAATAATTTAATTTATCTCTTTCTTTTCCTCATTCCTTCTCCTCTCATTCATTCATTTATTTATTTACTTACTTACTTACTTATTTATTTATTTATTTATTTATTTATTTATTTATTTTATATTAATATTATTATTATTATTATTATTAAATTCTCTCATGTCCACATATTCCTTTCTTTTCTAATCTATCATAATCATCAATTTAATATATTATAAAATTAATCCAAATGTAAACTATATTATCTCCATTTAATGATATTTATAAATATTTTTATTAGTATTTATCAAATATTTATAATATTGTCCTTTAACATAATGTTATTAAAAATTACAAGTCGTATTAAAAATTCTTAAAAAATTTAATTTTAAATTTTGATATAAATTATAGTTTATATCAAATGTAATTAGTATTAAACATAAATTATTTTATATTTTATAATTTGTGTTAAACGTAAACTAATATATATTATGTAAATAATTTTTTATCAAACATAAATAATTTATTAATTCTAATCTTATAAAATATAATTACAATGTATATTACTTTAAAATATTCCCATTTCATCTAAACAACAGCTTTTTTATATTATAGTTTGTTTAATTCTATCTGATGTTTATGTTTACAAGAAATTATAGTTTATATCAAATATAATTTATTATTTTAAAAAATCAATTGTAATTTATATTAGACACAAAGTAATTTGATTTTATCATTATTTTAAATGTAAATATTATTCTAATTGAGTTGAATTATTTTTTAAAGAAATTATTTATTTTTTAATAGATACTCTGAATTAAAAATACTATAAATAAAAAATTATATATTTATTGGTATAATACATTTATACTCATGATAGCTTGTTTCTATTCATGTCCACTACATGAATTTCTTCTATTTTTGCGTTAAATCTTGTCTTCGATACACTGTAAGTAGGGAGGACAAAAATATCCATACCCTTGGGCACCCGCCTGAACCCGCTTCGATTTTGGTAGGTATTACTTGCTTTGACTGGATATGAGTACGAGTATGAGTGGGTACGTGACTACCTGTACTGAAACCCGTACCGGTCCTGTTACAATTTTAATAATTCTATAATAAGTTTAAATTTATATATTTAATTAGAAAAATTAATTCTTAAACTTTAATTTATAATTTCCTATTATTAATTATTATTTATATATTTTTTAAATTAAAATATAATTAATAACTTATTATATATATATATATAATTTGTTTAATAATAAATACGTAAGTTTAAATTATAAAAAAAATAATATAACGGGTACTCGCAGGTGACGAGATTAAAATTTTATACTCATTTTTTTTATACCCAAACCTGAACCCACCTCGCACTTTGCAGGGATGTAGATAGGGAAGGTCAAACCAAAACTTGCACCCGCTCGACCCTGTTGTCATCCCTAACTATTATAGATCCAAAATAATTATATAATGTAAAATTACATTAGGGATAACAATAGGACAGAAGCAGGTTTGACTCTACTTGTCCTATCTTTGACAAGTGTGAGATTGAGGTAGACATGAAATTTTAATTCCCATTAGATTTTTTTTGGGTTCGGTGTACTCGTGAGTACCTTGTTATATTATTTTTAAATTTAAATTTTCTTATAATTTATTAAGTAAATCATATACTAAGTTACTAACTATATTTAATTAATTAAAAAATAATAAATTATATGTTAAGTTATTAATTATATTTTAGTTTTAATAATCCACAAGGAGGTGGATTTGTACACAAATATGTGATATTAAAAATAAAGAAAAACACATAAAGATTGTTAGTGTAAAACATTTTACAGTGATATTTAATTATAACCTTTTATATACAGTATGTTTGTTGACTTCTTTAATTAATAGTTTAAAAGTTATGTAAACGAAAAGTTGTAATTAACCATAAGTGTAACTGTTAAAAATATTTCTATTTTTTTGTTTAACATAGAAGCAGAATAGGGGCGGATTAAGTACCAACAAACTTACCCCGTTCCTGATTTTCTTAGATGGGGATGGGAGAAGGACTAACAACGAGAATTTTTTCCGTCAAGATTTAGGTGATACCTGTAGGGACAAACATAATTACTATTCCTAAATTAAACATACATTTATTTATCCCCATCTCCCCCCACCACCACCACCCCAAATCACCATGATGCATTTGGCGAAGTATGGAATAATTTTATTTTTATTTTATAATTATATTATTTGTTCCAATTATATTTATAATATTTATTTTTAGGTAAATTATATTTTCGGTATATGAGTTTTTTAAATTTTATGGTCTTGGTTCATAAATTTTTTATTGACTAGTCAAAATATACAAATATTTTTTTCATTCTATATTTTAGTCATTCTATTTATTTTAATTTTTTATTATTATTTTTATTAATTAAATTTTTTGACGTTTTTTCTTACAATTTTTTATAAGTTTTAGACGAAAATGTAACCTCCCTTACCCTTCTTTCTTTACCCCACCTACTACATGTCACTCCTCCACGTGAACCACATCTACTCACACTAAAGGTGTCTAATAACATGAAAAACTCTTTTTTTATTTACTATGAATATATTTAGGAAAATGCTATCGAATGTCTTAAGAGAATATAAAGAAAGTTATTAGATGAATGCTTAACATTAAAATTATCATTTTAATATGGATATCGAAGTTAAATGTTTAAAAATTAGATTCAAATTTTTAAATAAAGTGTTTAATATTAAAACCATTAAAGATAATTAATAAATATTAGATTTTACAAAAGTTTATATTAAATGTGTTATTAAAAGAATTCTTATTTGAATAGTCATAATTTTTTTTACTTTATTTAAAGAAAAAAAATGTTTAGATGTTTATAATTTTTTAAATGGTATTTTATTTGATGTAAAAAACTTTAAAAATAAAAATAAAATAATTTTAATATTATTTTACTATTTCTTTTTTATTTTAACGCTGCTGAAAATTTTAAAAAATTAAAATAAAATATTAAAATATTAAGAATATAAAATAAAAATAATAATTTTTTTTATTTTAAAATTTTAACAGCGTTAAAATGATAAAATAGTAAAACAATGTTAAATTTTTTTATATGCATAAAATAAAATATCTATTAAAACTATATAACATTGATGAATATTTATGTTTTTAAATAAATTAAAATTACATTAATAACTATTCAAATAAAAATTCATTAATAACACAATGAATTACTTTTAAAAATTTAATTAATTATCTTTAACTGTATGCCTTAAAAATATACTTAAATAATAAACTATTCATAATATGCTGTGGAAACTTTATTTTAAACAGAAAGTCAACTTTTATTGCACGTACGGTACAATGCGACAAGCATAGGCAAAAGGTTAAAAAAGGTGGGGCCCAAGACGCCAAAAAATCGACCGTTGCATTTCCCTGTTCCCAGGCTCCGACCTCGTAGTTCTCACACACTCCAATGTTTCACTCTCTCTCTCTTTCTTACCCATTTCAAAATTCAAACTTTCAAAATCACCAAGCATAGGCTGCATAGCTTCCCCTCTCTTTATACACATCATTACAAACTGAAAACCCCATTAATGGCCCTTTTATTTTCTTTAGCTTAACCCCAAAACTAAACTCTTATTGCTGATATACATTCTCTCAGTTATCATCTCCAAAAGTTTTGTTCTTCTTCTGTGCACTTGCCACACGATGAGGGAAGAAAAAGAAAACCCTTCAGAGAGCAGGTCCAAAGCTTCGAAAATTTCTGACCAAAACCAAGCCCCAAAGCCTCAAAACACCAAAGGGGCCAACCCCAACAACAACAACAACAACAACTCCAGAGCGAGGTTGTGGGGTGCTCACATTGTGAAAGGCTTCTCCGCTGACAAAAAAACCAAGCCACTTGCCAACAAAAAACAAACACTAACATCTTCTACTACAACCTCGGATAATGTTGTTACAAACCAGAAGAACAACAACAGCAACCCTTTTGTGCCTTCTTCTAATTCCCGAGTGAAGAGGTCCCTCATCGGTGACTTATCCTGTTCAATCAACCCTGCTCAGGTTCATCCACACGCCTTCCCATCTCATAGGAGACAATCTTCTACTGATTTGTTCACAGAGTTGGATCACATGAGGGGGTTGCTACAAGAGTCAAAGGAGAGAGAGAGCAAGCTGCATGCTGAGCTGGCAGAGTGTAGGAAGAAGGTGAGTGAGTTGGATGAGGTTGTGAAGAGGGTTGGTTTGTTGGAACAAGAAAAGGTCACTCTCACTGAGCAATTGGGTGCATTGACTAGTGAGGAAGTGAAAGGGGAAGAACAACAACACAAGGAAGTGAAAGTGCAGAATCTTGAGCTGGAAGTTGTGGAGTTGAGGAGGCTGAATAAGGAGCTGCAGATGCAGAAGAGGAACCTCACTTGCAGGCTATCTTCTCTTGAGGCTCAGTTGGATTGTCCTAACAAATCTTCTGAGGTCGTTTTCTCATTTCCCTTACTTGTTTTCATGAGACATTAAAATAACTCAAGTGTTTAGTTTGGTTGTTTGTTGGGTTGGAAATGGATTTTACTTCTCAATTGGTTTCCAAATAGCTAGTGTGGGTTTGGATTCACATTCAATCAGACAAAAGTGATTTTGGGACACCAATTAATTATATTTTAGGCAAATGTTCACATGTTAGGTTTTACTGTGTGAATTTGATTCGTAAACCAAAAATTGATTTTAAGTTGAAACAAATTTGAGTAATTTTAGTTTTGGATGATAAAAATTATATTGAATTTTACTATTAACTTATTTTTTCAGGCTAAAAACTATAAACCACTTCACTTCAAAATCAATTCTAAGGTTTTATTTTTAACTAAAATCAATTTCAAATCAATTTTTGCAAATGCTCATCCAAACACACAAGTAATGTGACGTGAAGTGAACAAGCCGAGCTACTTAATGCACTTCATTTCGTTACTTAACATTTTGAATTCCAAATTTCTTTTGCTGTTTGATTTGTTTTGGTTCCATATAATATGAGTGTGTTTGGGGTGACCATTTACAAAATTAATTTTGGTTAAGATTGATTTTAAAGTAAAGTGATTATGTTTGGATGATGTTATTTTAATTTTTTTTAAGCAAGTTAACAATAAAACTCGGTATAAAATTTTAGATCCTATACGAAAATTAACTAAGGTTGCTTCAACTCAAAATCAATTTTTTTTTGTGGAACCAAATATATGGTTTTGTAACTAAAATCTAGGTGACATATCAGCGTGATTTTGGATCATCCAAAGTGACTTAAACCATGTAGTGGTGGATGATTTGCTAGTTGCTTATATTTATCATTTTTGCTAGTTGACTTAAACCATCTAGAACAGAAACGATGAACTTTACTTGAGTTTGGCTGATTCGCATTTTTCTTTTTGTTATCAGAGTGACATTGTTGCCAAAATTAAGGCCGAGGCATCATTGTTGAGGGTAACTAATGAGGACCTGTGCAAACAAGTAGAAGGTTTACAGATAAGCAGATTGAATGAGGTTGAGGAGCTTGCCTACTTGAGGTGGGTGAATTCATGTTTAAGAAATGAGTTGAAGAACACATGCTCAGCATTGGATTCGGATAAGCTATCAAGCCCTCATTCAGTAGTGAGCAGTAGTGGAGATTGTGTTAGTTCTTTCTCTGATCAAACCAACAGGTATTTAAATTGTGGCAGTGCAAATAGGTTCAATATGGTGAAGAAGCCAAAAAAGTGGCCCATAACTAGTGACCATTTATCACAAGTAGAGTGCCAAGATAGTCTCATTGAAAAGACTTGGATTGAACCAGTTGTAGGGGGAAGCCCCAGAAGAAGACACTCTATCAGTGGATCCAACTACTCAGAAGAAGAGGTTGTTTTGAGTAAGAGAAGACAATCTGATTGTTTTGTGTGTTCAAAAGAATTGGAAAAGGAATCAGTGCCATTGTCTGTTCAACAATCTGGTTTAGAAATTGTCCAAAGACCACAATATTTTGGCAATTGCCAAGAAGCTAGCAAGCTTTTGGCCTCTTCAGATATTGAGAAGAGGGCCCTGCGCATTCCTAATCCCCCTCCAAGGCCTTCATGTTCTATTTCAAGCAACAAAAAACAAGTAAGTTCAGCTCAAGTTCCACCTCCTCCACCTCCACCTCCCCCACCACCTCCTATGAATTTTGCATCAAGAAGTAACTCAGCAACTGTGAAAAGAGCCCCACAGGTGGTGGAATTGTACCACTCACTTATGAAGAGAGACTCTAGAAAGGATTCCTCAAATGGTGGACTCTCTGATGCACCAGATGTTGCTGATGTTCGTAGCAGCATGATTGGAGAAATTGAAAATCGTTCATCACATTTGCTTGCTGTGAGTAGCTTTCCATTTTATGCACATCAGTTCAACTTCTCCTTTTTTTCACGGCAAATTCTTTTATGATATAGAATTATAGATGGTTTTTGCTACCTGGTTCATGGTTTATTTTTATTCTTAGGCATACATAGAGATGCCTTACTTTTGTAACTTAATTTATTTAAATTGAACTGTCTCACATCTCTGTGGCTAATAACTGTCCCTTAATATGTATGCAGATAAAGGCAGACATTGAGACTCAGGGAGAATTCGTAAATTCATTGATAAGAGAAGTGAACAATGCAGTTTATCAGAACATAGAAGACGTAGTGGCATTTGTGAAGTGGCTGGATGACGAACTTTGCTTCCTTGTAAGTTACATTTTTCTTATGATCAGTGTAGCTTGGAATTATGCCATGTAGAAATTATTTAAGGTATAAACTTTTTAGTAAGTTGGTCAAAATTATCCATCACGGAATTAAAATGTGGTGGTGGTTGTTCATTGGATTTGTAGGAGATTCATTCCTATGATTCTTGTGAAAATTTATGAATGTTATGCTTATATTTGTTAACTGATAGAACTATGATTGTGTGCATTCAAAGGTTGATGAGAGGGCTGTCCTTAAGCATTTTGATTGGCCAGAGAAGAAAGCCGACACATTAAGAGAAGCAGCATTTGGGTATCAGGATCTGAAAAAATTGGAATCTGAAGTTTCCTCCTACAAGGATGATCCCAGGCTACCTTGTGATATTGCTCTAAAGAAAATGGTTGCACTGTCGGAAAAGTAAGCTACTCAAATATCTGAGAAGTGTTGTCATCCCTAAAGAAAAAGAACAAAAAAAATTATGTCTTGCAAGACACTTATGTTTCTGTTTCATTGTCAGGATGGAGCGTACAGTTTATAACCTTCTTCGCACAAGAGAGTCATTAATGCGTCACTGTAAGGAGTTTCAAATTCCCATAGAATGGATGCTTGATAATGGAATTATTGGCAAGGTACATTATACCGTGTGTCAATTCTTACAAAATTTAATTGGTAAAAATATACATATAACATAAGTGTAACATAATAGATAACAGATAAAAATAACATAACATATCACATTAGTACGAGTCTACGAGAGCTCATATGGCATACATTAGTACTTGTTAGAATCATAGAGTACTTCAGGGAGCTTCGTCATATATCCTTCTCTCGGATGTGAGCAATTGGTTCTGCAGAATAGAAAAAAAAAATCACCATTGCATGTCAGTTATTGATGTGAAGACCATAAATGAAGGATTAGGATGACAACTCTTTTTTCTCACAATCATCCATTTAGCAAGATAATTGTAAAATTCTATCTGGTATTTGCTTCTTTAAAGCCTTTTATACCTGTCCACGTAACATTTGATTCAACAACTATTTTTTGCAGATAAAGCTAAGCTCGGTTAAATTGGCTAAAAAGTATATGAAAAGGGTAGCTATGGAACTTCAAGCAAAGTCAGCATTAGAAAAAGATCCTGCAATGGATTACATGCTTCTCCAAGGAGTGAGATTTGCCTTTAGAATCCATCAGGTTTGTCCTGTAATATTGTTAAGTATCTAGTCGATGCCTTTTAAGATGTAACTCAAATGCAAAGTGAAATTCATTTTGCTTAACTCTATATATTGTCATAAAACATTTTAATGCAGACATCCAATAAAATTTGACCATTTTATCATGTCATCCTATTCATTAATATAATATGACTGAGTATAAGGTAAAATCTTATTTATCGTTACATTAACAGTGTATATAGACTAAATTATTAGTAGTAAACTGTATTTTGTAACTTTTTTAATTACCTTTTCCTAGAATCATTTCTAAAATAAAACTGCATAGTAACCTTCATAAATTCATTTATTTGTCAATGCAGTTTGCAGGAGGATTTGATGCAGAAACAATGCACGCATTTGAAGAGCTTCGAAATCTAGCTTCTCTTCTTAACAAAACATGAGTGAATGGTAGTGATGGATTTCAGCTTACCATCTCAGTAAGCCATATACAAACCTGTTCATAGTTGCAATAGGATTGGTTTGGCCTGTGATTGCGTTACATTTTGGTAGTGAAAAATAGGCAAGATTTTGTTATATGTACAAACCAGGTCTTTTTTCAGGAGATCACTTGTTCCTATAAAAAAAAAAATAGCATAACAACTTAAAAATCAAATTATGTTGTGTAACCCAGTACACAGATCTTAACCTTTAAGGATATTTTTTGTTATTAATAATGCTTTTAAATATAGCCAACCCAATGGTTAAAAAATTAATAAATGTGCAGTTCAGCATGAAGCAAGCAGCAGAGCACTAACAGAAATCAAGTAAACTGAAAATTTGCTTTAAAAATAATAAATGGAAAATTTTCAGCTTTAGAAATATTTTTTGTTAGAATAATAATGTAAAGTGCTTTAAAAGTTGGTAACCATTATTAAACTATACCATGAAGCACTATCACAATTCCAGTAAGCATAAGCTGAAAATTTCAAATAAACTGAAAAATTCTGTGATGCATTCATTTCTAAGTCACGTAAGAAAATTCTAGAAAAGATAGCACGCATTTCTCGCACGGTCAAAACTGATGACTTAACAGAGACGCCTTTGCCGTGAATATAAGGAATCAGAGTACAAATTTAGTGTCTTCGAAGTGTATTCAACAATAATGTGCAATACAATAGACACACGCATGCCTTCATTTTAGGTACATTGTTTTTGGGTATTTGAAGAAAAACAACGCATCTAGAATTAAGTATAAATGAATTGCAATATGTGGATTATAGCAGCGAATATCTCATTATGTGAAAAAATCAATTACTGGAATGCATTATCAAACAAATAATCCCAACCATAAGGGGATAAGCAAACTGGTTTGTACTTTACTACCATAAGGGAATATCTCAGTGATAATTCAAATGTTAGAGAAAAGTTGGTGTCCAAAAAGGGTCATTCTCTAGCTTCTGAATTCTGATTTCTTCAAAGATAGGATAAATAACACACTTTCCTAAGTAACCTTCCAAACTTTGTTTATATCACTGAATTAAACCTAAAGTTAAAATTGATGCGAAAAACGTTGTATTTTATAATTATAGCTAAGACTATGACTAATAAAGTGTGAAATTATAAGCAATAAAGTGCAATTTACCTTTACAATTAATAAACAAAACTCTTATTCTCCTCGTTATTTTATTATTTAAAGAAGTTGAATATTTTTTTACATAATTTTTTTGACGCGATATTTTTACATATTTTTGTAAAAGAAAGTACAAGAAAGACAGAGAGAGTGAATGAGAAAAATGAGATAGAATAGGATATAAATTGGTAGATGTGATTAGAAGATATTGAAAATACTAAAATAGTATATTATAAGTCTGTTATATAAATTTTATGGTGTCATCATCAGGTTTTTTATAACTTCACATACACAAATTATTAGTTTTATAAAAAAAATTACAATAACGATAAAAAATTAAATCTATAAATTCATATAAAAAATTTAAATCTTATTTATTATCATAATACTAGTGATTTATATTGATTATATGTAATTTTTAAAAATATTTTATCCTATTTAAATTGTAATTACCATAAAATAATGCATTACGACAACAAAATTATAAACAAAGTTTTAATAATTTTAAACTATGTTAAAGTAAAAATTATCATTTTTTAAATTACTTAAAATATAAAAAATATGTTAAACGGTATCATACCTATTGATCAAGCGCAAAAAAAATAAAATCATATTAATAATGGAAATGCTAAAAATGCCTATTTTAAGTTATAAATTTGGTTTATTAACAAAGTCTCAAACTCTATTTAATTAAAAGGAAAGTAAAAAGTTATATTTGCAAGAAAAGAAAATAAGAGGAAAATTATATTTTTTCTAATTTGTTAGTAAAAAATAAAGTAGTAAAGAATATGTGATCGATTTAGTGGTCTCACATATTTAATTTTGCACTAAAAAGGACATAAAAAAGAAAGGAAAGTGAAAAAAAAATTAACCCTTCCAAAATTATTTTATTTATAAAAGAAAAATCATAAATATAAAAGTAAAAATTCACACAACTTTTCACATCATAAAACAATTTCAATTTTTTTTTTATTTCATATTTCTTTCTTTTCCTTTTTTATTCACAATCAAATAAAGCCTAAGGTGAAAGGAGAGAAAAAAATTATGTGTTCAAATTTCTCTCACTAATAAAATTGACAAACTTTTTTTTTTGTGAAGATAAAATTAACAAACTAATAGTTAATATATGTTGATAAAAAAGTTAAAACAAACTTTTATTAGTATAAAATTATAATTTAACCCATATACACTAACCATATAAACTTTTCTGAACCATTTTTTAATTATGAAATATAACCTTTGTTCCAAAACTATAGATATTTTAATATTTTAGTTTTGTTAAAAAATTAGTTGTTTTACAAATTCAATACAAGGACTACATTGGTATTTTTTCAATTATATGTATTTATTTGTATTTACTAGTGTATTAAATTTTGTAAATACTTAACTCAATAACTAACCACCCATGACTATCAATGAAAATATTAATGATTAATAATAGTTCCAATAATATTTTAGTATAAAAATAACTACATAATATTTTTTAATAATTGGTGTATATTAATCTTAAACAACTATAATTTTAGAATGGAGTAAACACTATATTGGGTCTGTCCTTATTTATAAAAACTATTTTCAAATAATTATATATATCATTCAACCAAGTTAAATTGATTCTTATATAAGCAAAGATACATAGAAATAAAATTATATTTTTTGTCTCGAGCTATTATTAACAAACAAGTGAAAACAAAAGAAAGAAAACTGAAAACGATACCAACAATAACCTAAACTTAAAAAAACATAGATATTGAATAAAAAAAACAAAACTTGATATTAAAAATTACAAAATTTGGAAAAACTTTGAATCTTGTACTGAAAAAATGCAAGAAAATCTTTTGGCTTCGCTAGCAAGGTCAATTGAAGAAGAATGTCATTATGTCACCCTTATACATTGGTTGTGCTATGAATGGAGCCAATGCACCATTGTATATTTGTATTAACCTCTTTGCCCAACCAACATATTACCATCACAACACCATTGTCCTCCTAATGCTCTATTGTCATGGGAAATGGTCATAGACTCATGATTATAGAGAAAGATTTATTGAAAGAGAATTTTGAGATTTTCTTATAGTGAAAGAATGAAATGTTGGGGAAGTTAATTTGTTTCTGTCGATGTAGTACTGAAGTACGGAGAAATTCATTTTTTTTTACTGTTGTAAATAGAAATAATTAAAAGCACGGATAGCTTATAAAAATTTAAAAATAAAATAAAATATGTGTAATAGATTGCCTAAAAAATTATGTGGCATCATTACATCTATTTAAAGTGAAATAAGAAATAAGAATTATACTCGAAACATCCATTTTATTTATCAAAACAAATTATAATTGTATAAAAGACATATTATAATATAAAATTTAAACTTTAGCATGGCAAAAACAACAAAGAAGTGATTATAAGAGAAGTGACAAAAAATTAGTTTTTTCAGCACAAAATGTTAGCTTGATAATATATTTTAAAATTTCTCACCCAAATACAAAATTAGATAAAATTAAAATAGTTATATTTTAGAAAATAAACTTTAAAAATGAGAATTTCACACTAATTATTTTAAAATTTATTATAATATACTCATTCAAAAATTAGAATATTGATTCTAAAAGAGCTATTATTCACTTTGCTTATTAAAATTTAATAATTTTAAATGAGTAAACTAATATTAATTATTAGATTTTAGGAAAGTAAATGATGATAATAATAGAAGAATTATTCTTGCTGAGAAAAAAGACCAAATAAAGAGAAATTCTACAAAAAATAGTTTTCATCCTCATTATTCAATATATAACAAATTTTTTGTTAATTTCTAGATTTAAAAAATGAATGAAAAATATATAACAGCAAAGAAAGGGATAAAAATACACACCTAAGACTCCATTGCTATTGCATTCCATAATCTCTTATGCAATGAGTGGATGACTACTTGTGCATATTTTTTGTGTTGTTTTGTGATAATTTTCTTTAAGAGTTTATCCTTTAGTTTTTTTAACTTCATATTTTGTGTTTAATTCAATTAGACAAACACATCTTGTATTTTTCGCTAAATTTTGTCCATAATTTTTCAGTAATAATATTGGCTTACCAAAAAAAAATTCTTACCATATTTTTTATAAAACATGGTTTTGATCCTTTATGTTTTTTATTACATTCAGTTTGGTAATTTATTTTTTAAAAATTTTAATTTAATTTTAATTTTTTACGTTTTAAAATTGAATAAAAATGGTTCTTCAAAATAATTATTTTTTTCATTTTAAAACAAAATTTGAGCCTATTTTTTAAACTAATTTGATGTATAAAATCCGTTTTATTAAGTTTGACGAGTAATAAAAAAATGAAAATTTTAATTAGAATTTTTTTTGTGAGAGTTGTTTTACAAGCAATTTTTACCTATTTATGACTACTTTTTGTTCAATCATTAATTAGATTCTATATTTTTTATGTGTGATAATCTAATAGCCAAAAAGGGTCTAAAATTGTGTCTCAAAATAGAATATAATTATTGAACTTTTTAAAAGATAACCAAATTAAATATAATAAAAATATAATGAAGTAAAATTATATTTATTCCATTTTTAATGTTAAGTATATTAAATTATTGAAGTTAGTTATACATATTGTTTATTTTTTATCATATTAAGAAGAAGAGAGAAAATATTAACTTTTTTTAAAATCAAACATGTATAAAATTATTAAATTTTTTCTTATTTTCTCTTTTTTCATATCACTGTATCTTGTATTCTTTATTTGGGTGATCTTATAAAGAGAACATTAAAAATTAAAATATTTAATAATGAGTATTTTATTTTATTTTGGGTAAATGTAATAGTTACTGTACATGGTATGAAAATAAATAAGAAAATTTGCGTCTCGCATTTTTTAACGCAACCTCGTCCTCATGGTATGAAAACCGAGATGGATAAGCCAATGGAATTCTCTTTTCTCAAATCTGAATCCTAATACTCATTCGTGGCTGTGCTTTGTGACGGTGATTACACGCATTGACTTTTTCCTCCCTAACAGCCGTACGATATCAACCTCTTAGTAGGTCAATGAATCCAATGGTCAAGATCGAACGCTGCACATCCCACACGCACTCCTAAGGCAAAATCAACAACAACTGTAATAACAAAATCGATCAGAGGGTGTTGGAAGTTGCATGCCCAATTTAAATCCCAACAATCACCAATAATCAATTATTAATTAATAATTAAAAATAATAGTTGTTAATTTCGAAATAATAAATAAATAAAGAGAAAGGAGAAGAGGAAGAGAAAGTGGAGGGAATGAAACCCTGAAAAAAGGAACGGTTTAAGGCCAAAACGCAAAACGGAAACGGAAACGCAAACGCAAACGCAAACGCAAACGCAAACGCAAACGCAAAAGCACAGAATTGTATCGATTAAGAGAATCTCAATCATCCATTGCGGTCGATGATCCATGCCCAAGATGAAGCAGCTTCTCAGAAAGCTTCACATCGGTGGTGGCGCTGCCACCATCAATCACAGTCACAATCACAATCACAATCACAACGCATTGTCGTCGCACACTCACAATCACACTCCCTCCTCTTCAACGCTCCCTTCGCCCACCGTCGTTTCGGATCGGAGCCCCGTCGTGGAGGCGCAAAACGAAGTCGTTGATTTCAATTTATTGCAAGAGGAAGAGTTTCAGATGCAACTCGCGCTGGCTATCAGCGCCTCCGATTCCGATCGCCGTGACACCGCCGAATCGGCGCAGATCGACGCCGCCAAACAGATCAGCCTCGGTTATTCTGCTTCTCTTACTGACACTCAAGCCCTAGTTCAGTTCCAATCCCTTCGTTATTGGGTAATATTTAAATTAATAATTATTATTACTAGTTTACTACCGTTATTATTTAGGTAACGATTCTGTATAGGGCATTTTCTCGTTTTGTATATCTCATAACTGAAAATAAGCCAATTAGGTAGGTGCCTCTAGATGATATTTAATGAGAGTTTCGTTTTATTTTTTTTAATTTTATTTATAATCTATAATTTATTTATCTGTTTTGGATATTGGATTAAGTTTGGCTATTTATAGATAGTCATTTGAAATGGGAAAATAAAATGAAAATGTTGGATGGAATTATTTTTGGAAATGTGGTTTCTGAGAGTTTGTGGTTGTGTTACTTTGGCAGAACTACAATGTGATAGGTTATGATGAGAAAGTGATGGATGGGTTTTATGATGTTTATGGGGTTACCTCGAATTTGGTTGAGCGGGGGAAGATGCCACTGTTGGTGGATCTGCAGATTGCTCCGGTCTCGGGAGACGTTGATTGTGAGGTGATTTTGGTGAACCATGTGGTTGATCTGGAGCTCAATAAGCTTGAGAGGAAGGCGTGTAGTCTGGTTGAGGAGTGTTGTGTTTCTGAACTGGGACTGGTTTTGAGTGGCTTGCTCCAGAAGCTTGCGGATGTTGTTGTTAATAGGATGGGTGGACCCGTTGTCAATGCTGAGAAACTTATGAAGAGGTGGGCTATGAGGAGTCATGAGTTACGGGATTCTATGCAAACCATTGTGCTTCCCCTTGGCTGTCTCGATGTCGGACTTTCACGTCACCGAGCCCTACTTTTTAAGGTAAGATTTTCATCAATTTATTGATCGAAGAGATTTGCATAGGAGATTCAAATTTCAACAATTGAGAATTAATGCAATTTATCTCTCTTTAGCAGAAAAAATTTAGCTATATATTTGCCTTCAATTTCAAATTTGGGCAGGTTCATGGAATTTATTTAATTTCAACTAAAGCTAACTTCAGTTTTCTCTGTTGATTAGGTTCTTGCTGATAGGATTAATATTCCTTGTATGTTGGTAAAAGGGAGCTACTATACAGGAACTGATGATGGGGCTGTTAATTTGATTAAAGCTGATGATGGAAGGTATTTATATTATGGAAGAATGTTATTTTCCTTTTTATTATTGCTTTTAAGGTAGTTTAGTTTCATTCAATGGACACTGTTAATCTGCTTGTATATTGCATGTTTAAATGTCATCATCATGGTGGTCCAGACTCCTGAGTCCAGAGGCAGGTTTTTTTAAAAAAAAAATGTTTCACATTTTCTATTTTGTTCTTCTGACTGCATCTCCTATGTGATGAGGAAGCTGATCCACTTACTAACTGTTGACCTTATATAATTTAGCATTATTCTCCTCAGATTTGGCAAATGGCCTTTTAATAACTCAAAACATTACAGGTCTTACTTTAAGTTGGAACAATTTCAAGTACTGTTATTAACTTGTTGTACTGATGCAGTGAATACATTATTGATATGATGGGTGCTCCTGGCACTCTTATTCCAGCTGAGGTACCAAGCAGCCAGCTGGAAAGCAACAGTTTTGCTGTTAGGGGCTGTGCAGACATTGAAGGACTGCCAAACAAGACACATTCAATGGTGGATGATGGCACTCTGCCTGGAGTCTTTTCTGATTGTGATAGAATGTCGACTATGGAGATGATACAGAAAGAAGAATTATTAGTTATGGGCAATCAAACAAAGCCAGATGAAATAAATAATGTTAAAGTAAATGAGAAATGGAGATTTGGACATACAGAATCATATGAATGCTCATCACATACAGAATCTTCACCTGCTGAGAATATGCGTGTAAAAAATGTCTCCAAGTATGTTCTCAGTGCAGCAAAGGACCCAGAATTTGCCCAAAAACTGCATAATGTTCTCGTAGAGAGTGGTGCCTTACCTCCTCCTGATCTTTTTTCAGACATAAATTCTCAAGATAGGGGTGTAGATAAAGTAAATGAAACTATTGTTGATTCTGTTCAAGCTGACACAAATAGATTCTTATTAGGCTATGAAAAGTCTCTCATACCCTCACATAGGTTGGGCTCTGCCAGTGATACCAGGTTATGTCAATCAGCTGACTGGTTAGCTGAACAGCAAAAAGAATTGCATATAGAAGATGTTGAATTTTACAATTCTTCACGGGGGGAAAATAGAAGGAAGTTTTTAATTGTTTCAGATAGGAGTAATGACATAGAGCAATCTAACACCACAAATTTTGATTTGCCCAAGGCAGCTCTTTCCTGCAAAATGCAGAATGGGGTTGACTGTTTCTGTGAAGATGATGAAAATGATTCTAAAAACCATGTTGGAGCTTCTTTTAATAACAGTGAATTGGGGAAAGATTCAGCCGTTCAAATAAATGAGATGGTGGGGGTCAATGGAGATTATTGCTATGATAGAAAAAAGGAAGTTAACCCAGTGCTCGGTGAAGACTCAGAATGGGAAATTCAATGGGAGGATCTTGATATTGGTGAGCGTATTGGTATCGGTAAGTGTTATATAAAAACATAAGGTTTAGATATAAAAGATTAAAATTTAAAAGTTATATAAAAACATAAGGTTTTACACTTTTGCATATATAAATATCTTTTAGGGCCCCTTTTTTGCACCTTTATTTGCCTTAAAAAATGCATTTTAGTTAAACGTTTTGAGAAAAAAGATCTAGCTAATCTGTGCCTAGCTTTTGCTTTTTAAAATATTTTTAATAATTATGAACCTTTCAAAACAAAGTAAAGGCCTCTTAGTGCTTTCCTCAAGCTAAAAAGTAGTAGTTGCTGAAAAGAGGTCTAAAACAAATTGCACTGTTGAACACTTTTTTTAAGCTTGAACTAAAGGTCGTTAATAAGATAATTGGCAACTTATAATATTTTGATTGTTTCTTCATGCAGAATTGGACATTTAGATATTGCTATTTAATATAATAGATTTCATTTATGTTTCTATAGTCAAAGTTGGTTGGAAATATGCTCTGCGTCATGTATTCTTGTGATTCTAACTTTGTACACTCATGTCCTTTTAGGTTCTTATGGTGAAGTTTATCGTGCAGATTGCAATGGCACTGTAAGTCTACTCATGTTTTTGTTGTCTTCAATATTTAATGTTTTAAACAGTTTCATTTCATTTCTAATGTTTCTCTTTTTATTTAATAAGTTATATAAGTTCCTGGAATTATGTAATCTGAAATTTTTTAGATATTTCCTTGATGACTTCATCATTCTGGTTTATTCTAAATTTAAAAAATTCACATTAACATATGTTGTCCCCATGTCTTGTTTCATGTAATATTATGATTATGGTGAAGAATCCAGAATGTCCATAAAATTCTCACTTATACAGACTTGCAGAATTTTGTATTACCGTGCTCTTGGACACTAATTTTATGTTCAGGCTTGACCTAGTCTGCATACTTATAAAAGCAATTAAAAAGTGTAAAAAATGCAATGTTACTTTATGAAGTGAACTTGCTTGTTTCTAGAACTGGTAAATTACCAAATTTTTTTCTGTTTACTATTTTTGAAATCAAATTCTATCAATATTCAGATTCAAAGAGGGGTTGGGATGACAATGGATCTTGCATTAATCTTATTTTAGATAACTTGGCTTCATGTAGGCACTTGAACTTGCACCTTCTTAAGTTTCTATATGACCATCACCATCTAGATATTTAATAAATTGCTTTTATTAGACAATGAAATATGGATGAATACGCACACTTCTTTTTCTTATGCCAATAACCTTCACCATCTCTTCCTGGTAAAAAAAAAAAAAACCCATCTCTTCCTGGTTGCTTTTATGTCATCCAGATTTGGTGTTGGAACTTTTGTTGCTTTTATCCATGGGAAGATGAAGATCTCATTCTACAATACTTCTTTGATAGTGAAAGTACTTAGTAGTATTTTTGTGCCCTGATCTTGATAATTTTGCATGAATGGGTTGGCATTGCAGGAAGTTGCTGTAAAGAAGTTTCTTGACCAAGATTTCTCGGGTGATGCACTAGCTCAGTTTAAATCTGAAGTAAGTTATTGTCTTTATATGCACTTGTATAAAACATTCATTTGCACATACATTATTCATGCCCATTCTTTGGTTTTTGTAGGTTGAGATCATGTTAAGGCTGCGACATCCTAATGTCGTACTCTTCATGGGAGCTATTACTCGCCCCCCACATTTCTCCATCCTGACTGAGTTTCTTCCAAGGTTAGTTTTTTTAATGCATTAAGTTACATATTATTAGGGAGACCGCATGAAGGATGCAAATGATATGAACTTTTCTTGTTGTAATTTTCTTGAAAAGTGTATGAAATGTTTTTATGGATTCTGTACAGTATTTTATTTTATTGGTGTTGTGTTTCTGACATATGGCCAACTTGCAACTTCGGCTCTCACCAAATCTATTAATTCATTTTCTTATTGTTTTACTTGCTAAAGTATATTTGTCTCTTGGCATACAGAGGCAGTTTATATAGGCTATTGCATCGTCCCAATCTTCGACTTGATGAGAAGAAACGTTTGCGCATGGCTCTAGATGTGGTATGAGTTGAAAATACTTCCCTTTCTTTTTAGTAGTAGAAATAAGAAATTTATTATAAATAAGAGAGGAGAAATACAGCTAGCCATGGGCTGAAAACCAAATAGAGGCCATGAATATAATTCTATCCCGATGTAAGTGTAGCGGGTCAAAAACTTCCTTATAAATATGACCATTCCTCTCCAACCAAGAAATGGTATAAAAAATGCATCGCCACAAAATCTTAGGAGAGGTTTGGTTTGATAAAATGTTTTTTATTTTCTGAAAACTATTTTCATTTTCAAAATTTTAAGATTTAGAAAACATGTTTGCTTTCTCTTTCTATTTTCAAAACTGAAAATACTAAAATATTTTTAAGTTCATCATTTTTAATTTTATGATTTTTGAGAAAAGAGTAACCATTGTTAGACAGTTCAAAGTTCCTAGTCTATGTTTAACATTTTATCAAACATGTTATATGGTAGTCATTTAACAAGTATGGCACAGACACATTAACACTAAAATTAAGCATAAGATGCATGAGAAAACTCTGGACAAGAATTTTACTTCTTCAATCCTTCCAATATGGTCCTTCCCTGCTTCAATACACTTCTAATTTCACCTTCCTTGTCCTACTCTTGTCATCGTTACCCCAACTGTCAAGAATGCAAATAAGATTTGAAAGCTTTATGTGTTTACAATTTTCTATTTTATTTGTGCCTACATTTGAGAATTCTATAGGCAAATGAGGTGATGCTATAAGCACCTTCTCCATTCTCTGGCCATGCAATATGCATTCATGAATCTGTTTTTGCAGTGCCCCAACCCCTCGATTTCAAAGAACAGGAGTGAGAATTTCATTTAAGGTTATTA
The DNA here is from genome assembly GCA_037954015.1 of Psophocarpus tetragonolobus. Lineage (NCBI taxonomy): Eukaryota > Viridiplantae > Streptophyta > Magnoliopsida > Fabales > Fabaceae > Psophocarpus > Psophocarpus tetragonolobus. The sequence continues at coordinate 5,488,548 of CM075695.1, read as the reverse complement.
CATACAAGTATGCCACCGCATTTTTATAGATAACATGAAATGATGACTTCTTATTTTCAAAGAATATATTCTTTAAATTTAAAACAAACAGTCTCTTAGCTTCTTTATTCTTGTCAAACCCTGAAATACTGAATTATAATGGGAGATCCAATGATAGGTGTCACCCTATTCTCATCAAGACCACAGCAAATAAATCCTCATTTTAACTTTATATATTTCCTTGCCTTATTTAATGAGAATTTACTTTGTACTTATCAGGCTAAGGGAATGAATTACTTGCACACTAGCCATCCTCCCATTGTTCACCGAGATTTAAAGTCTCCAAATCTTCTTGTTGACAGGCATTGGGTTGTTAAGGTATTCTTACTTGAATTCATTGTCTTGGGAGCTTACTTAACATAGCTGACAAATGTGATAATTGAAGAAATATTTATTTATTACATGTTCAATAAATTGATGGTACAATTATATCGATATAATTGTTGTATTGTTTGAATGATTTATGTTTAAGTTTAAAACACATGATTTAAAGGTTTTGGACCGAGAGGTAAGGAATCTTTGTTGTGGAACAAAAATATTCAAGACTAGGTAAGAAACAAAAGATAACGTTTTCAATCCTTACATGGGTGCAATAGTGTTGAAAATTGGACTAGCTATCAAAATGCTAAAAAAATGAGGCAAGGAGTAATGTGAGTGAAACATGCTCTAAATCTTTTGAAGAATTTTGCATAGATCTGGTGACAAATAATTAAGAATGTAAAATATATAAGATTGCTAAAAATAGAAAAAGGGAAACAACATATTTGTTATTAAGGATGAAGAAGGGAAAGTGTAGGTCACATATCGAGATATTGGCAGAGTTTAGTTACAGATCTAGATATCAAAGATATGGGAGAGTTAAATTTACCAAGGATAGTTAACTTTTAACTGAGCTTTGGACAGACTCTGGAAACAAAGGTAGAAGTAAGATAAAGTATATGCATTGTCATTTTAGCAAGAGGTGAGAAGGAATCCTTCTGTCCCAAAGTGACTGATGTTTAAGGTTGTTTCACTTCCACACGTTAAGGAAAATAAGAATTCCAAGAAATTAACATTTATTAGGGAACAATTATATCAAAATGGGAGATGTCATACCACAAGTTTCTAGGTTTAAATATTTCAGATCAATATTACAAAATGATGAGGAAATTAATGAGGATGTGTCATACACATGATACGAGCAGCATGAGTAAAATGAACAAAAGGCAATAGGGGTTATTTTTTATCACAGTATCTTGCAAATTCAAGGGCAAGTAGTGAATATTGGCTTTTAAAGATACAAGAGAAAGGTGGAATTAGCAAAAATGAGAATAGAAAGATGAATGTCTAGTCACACAAGAAAGCGCAATATTCAAAACTATTGTATACAGGGACATAATAGCATGACATTAATGGAGGAAAAGATAACAGAAAAGTTGGTTTAAGCAGTTTGGACTTGTACGAAGAAGGTTATTGGAGGCATTAATGACAATTAGATTTGTTTTTTAGTTCTGTGAATATGAGAGGGGGACTCAGAAGGACATTGGAATTGGAGGAAGTTGTTAAGAGAGATCTCATATATGATTGACATGGTGAAGTATGTTACTAGATTTTGATACATTTGATTCTTGTGCTTTTGGTACATCAAAATCTTTGAAGAATTGTTAGTAAATAATATATTTTCACTTTTAACTCCAGTAAGTGATTGACATAGAAATAACCACTCATTCTAATTAAAGCTTGATGAAAAACAGCGCTGTTCTCTTTGCCTTCACATGTTTGTGACATGACTGAAAGTGATTTCACAGGTCTTATTATTATTATTTCTTTCTATGTTTGCCTTGTCATGTCTTCATTCTAATATATTATTATTATTATTTCTTTCTTGTTTGTCTTTTCACAGGTCTGTGATTTTGGTCTGTCACGAATGAAGCACCATACATTTTTGTCATCAAAATCCTGCGCTGGAACGGTAATTTTCAGAGCATCAATAAAAACTTTTTGGAAATTTTGTTATTACTCCTTATCCACCATTGATATAAATATCACCATAGCTGGTTTCATTATATATTTTTTGTCTAAAAATAAAACTATATTTTTTGCCTGCAGCCTGAGTGGATGGCACCAGAAGTCTTGAGAAATGAGCCTGCTAATGAGAAGTAAGTTAATTTTGCTTCTGTCTGCTCATGGAAATACAGCATTGTAGTTGGTAGTTCACAATGTAATAGTTGAAGTTTGGATGCAGGTGTGATGTGTATAGTTTTGGTGTGATCTTGTGGGAGTTGACTACTGCAAGAATTCCCTGGAAAGGTTTGAACCCAATGCAGGTTGTTGGAGCTGTAGGATTCCAAAATAAACGGCTTGAAATTCCAGAAGATGTCGATCCAGCAGTAGCACAGATAATACGTGATTGCTGGCAAACGTAAGTTCTATTCTCTCCTAACGTTTTTTTATTGTTACTTTGGCTTCTATCACTATGAATCTCAAATGAAATTCTTAAATATGTAGTGATCATGTTTGCCATCTCTTTATGACATTAGAATGTGACCCAAGTGATTGACATTTCTTGGGAAGTGGATACTAAAGAAGCCATATTCCGATACTCAAAAATTGTGCGCAGCAGCTGCTGCTGGCGTAATTATCAAAATTTTGCCGCGTTCTTGTTCTTCTAAAATTATGATTTTGATAGTAATTCAATATGCTTATATGCTTCAAAATAAACCTTGGATTTTAATTATATATTGATGATTTAAAATTGCCGTCGTTGTAGTTTTCATCCCTTTGAGATTTGGTCCTTATTTTCATTTTAGATATTCCCTAAAACCATAAGTATAAGAACAAGAACCCAAATAAGGACAAACGAGAAAGTTATAAGGAAAACCTAAATGAGTGAAAATATATAGATTAATGTACTTAAAAAAATTCTTATTTAAAGTTATACATTGATTGTACTGGTTTGATCTATTTGATTGTTTTTGAGCTGGGATGGTTATGATGCAGGGAACCACACTTGAGGCCATCATTCTCACAGCTGATGACTCGTCTTTACCGTCTTCAACATTTGATTGTCCCAAAAGCGGGCTCAACACATTAAACGAAGTTGTCTATAACATAGCTATTGCAATAATACTTAAAAGTTGTTCCTGGTTCAAAGAACCAGAGCAGCTAAAGTTTTTCTTCTTTTTTTTGTTTCATCCCATCTTGACATATCAAGAGATTGCTGAACTGGGAAGTGTCGGGTACATACAAAGTTGGGACTGGACGCAACCCATTAAAAAAAGAGCAAGGTCCCTCCCCAATATCTGCATAAGTGCAGCGGAGGTTTAGTTGAAGTAGGCACAAATGAAGATTCCCCAGAGGGAAGAAAGCAAGAAACAAAAAGAAAAAAAAAAAAAGTACAAAATTATTCTTTGTCTGTAGAGGTCTTATTTGGAATTGTAAACATGCGATCTCTCAGGTTCTCGTGCAAATGTAAAAAGAAGTAAAAAAAAAAAAAAGAGAAAACATTATGTATTCGGAATTACTCAGCTTGAGTTTTTCTTGAGCAAGTATATCTCCTACCTGTTATGATCAACCTAATTTGATATTTGGTATGGATTGCCACACCCAAATTGTCAAAACATTTACAAGAATATTCCATATTAATGTTTTGACTTTTCAACCTCGGTAATGTTGTTCTGTTAATCTTACACTGGACATACAGCTTTTTTTTTATTGAAGTATAAGTGAAAAAATAGTTTTTTGTATATTAATATATAAAAAATTAACTACCATTAGTATTCCAAGATCTACTTTTTTGAGGAAACCAAGATTTATTTTATTAACAATGTTAAATATTAGCATTTTTTGACCAAAATATAAAAAAAAAAACTATCATTGTCTTATTTAATGTTACTATTTCAAATATAAAAAAAATATTAACTACCATTATTTTCAAAATTAAATTTTATTCATGATATCAAATTTTAATTAAAGATGGTTTAGAATACTTTTTTTTTGTAGTTTTTTTTAGGAAACCAAGATCTACTTTTTTGAGGAAACCAAGATTTATTTTATTAATAATGTTAAATTTTAGCATTTTTTGACCAAAATATATAAAAAAAAAACTACCATTGTCTTATTTAATGTTACTATTTCAAATATAAAAAAAAAATATTAACTACCATTATTTTCAAAATTAAATTTTATTCATGATATCAAATTTTAATTAAAGATGGTTTAGAATACTTTTTTTATATTATCAAAATTAAATTCTATTTTTTTAATGTGTGATTCAGTTTTTTTTTATATTTTAGTTTAAAATAAATATAAAATAAATTTAATTTTTCAATCTAATTTTAGATTGTTCGTTTTCTCCATAATATGTTAATAAAATAAGTTTAAATTTTATGTATGGTTTGTGTGAAAATTTTATAAGAGAATAGCAAATATATTTTTAAGTTAAAATATAAGAACTATAAACATATTAAAATTAGAGGGGTGTACAATTTTGAGTCTAAAATTAATCAAATCAAACTGAAAATATAAGTGTGGTACAATTTACCTTAGATTAATTATAAAATACAAAGGAAAGCAATCTTTTGTAATTTAGTTTTGTTTGATTTTTGTGGTTTAAAATTTTTATTAATAAGTATTGAAAAATTTTACTTCCAAACTTGTATAAAAATTTACTGACTTCCAATAAAATAATATGAAATTAGTAATTATTAAAATTAAAATATAAATAATCTATTCATTTAAACATTTTATTTTATTTGTTGTTGTCAAAATTGAATTCAATGAAATTAAATAAAATAATCTTACTAAAATATTTATAATACATATTAATTAAAAATTTTAGTTAAATACTAAGTTAGAATGGTTGAAATTTAGAAAGTAACAAGTTATTGTACATTTTTTTGGATTTGTTAAAATAAACAATAATGAATAGTTTAGTTTGATGTGTGGTTTCAACTTTTTAAATTGCAAATCTAACTAAATTGTATAATTTAAAAATTATAAAAATCAAACCACTCGAAACTAAGTTGATTTTTTACAATCTTTTTATTTTTTCGACTAATCCAATATGGTTTGATTTTACACATCTCTAATTAAAATATTAATGTAAAGTATACTTGTAAAGAATATAAACTAAAACCAAATTTTAATCTACACAAGAAAAATTCAATTTGATTGTTGAGAAAATAAATTATGCATATGCATTCATAATATAAATCTACAGCAATGATAAATTATTAATTTTTATTTATTAAGAGTATAGAGAGATTACAAACTGCAAAGTAGTATATACTAGTATTAAACTCTTTACTGTTGTTTGTTATGGAGCTGTTTGAGTGAAAAATAAAGAAAAAAAAGGTAAATTTTTTTTTTTTCAAGAAAATGATATAAGACTTTTTTTTCTCTTTTAATTGTGAGCAGGTTTGTGGATAATAGATGTTAGGAGGGAGTAACGAGTGAAGCAGAGGAAGGCAATGGCAACAAGAATAGGTATAGGCATGTCAGCAACATTTTGGTCCTCTGTTCCATCAATTTCAGGAGCACGATTCCTCTCACCGACCCCATTATTCCTTTCACAGTTTATTTCCACAAACAGCTTCTCCCTCTTATCCTTCTCTTTCAGCCCCGAAACAGAGTGCCCTGTTCCGCACGAGCAGCAGCCCATCAACGAGTACCATTCCCTCTCCTCTTCCTTCCCCTTTTCCTGGGCCTCCGCCGACCTCGTCGAGTACTCCTCCCGCCTCTTCGTCACCGGAGCCTCCTTCGCCCTTCTCCTGGGCCTCCCCGTCGCCTGGTTCGGCTCCACCGGGGCCCAGGCCGAGCCCTTCAAGCGCCTCCTCTGCGCCGCCTCCACTGGCCTCTTCGCCGTCACGCTCGCTGTCGTTAGGATGTATCTCGGCTGGACCTATGTCGGCAATCGCTTGCTCAGTGCCACCGTCGAATGTATCTTTTCTTCTCACTCTGCTTTCAATTGTTATTGGCTTTCATTGTAAGATTACACTAATATTTATTAATGACTTTTGTAATTTTTTAAAGTAGTAACAAGAAAAGTTTAAAAAATAAATAAAAGGTTGTGATTATACCAATCAAACTCTTATATTATATCTCTATTCATTCTTCATTCTTCTCTTTATGTTGTAGATGAGGAGACAGGATGGTATGATGGTCAGGTATGCTCTTCCCCCCCGCCCTCAATATTTCATTTTCAACATCAATGTTATAAAAATGGGACAAGGCTTAATGGCAGCTCAAAGAGAATTTTATACATTATTTATATGTTTCTACTTGACACAACATGTCTTGAGGAGTTTAAACTTTAAATACTTGGTGACCCATTTATTTGAAAAAGACGCATTCAATCTCTACCTTCCATGTATGGTATGGGTGAGCCTTCTTCTCGTATGTTTTGTGTGTATTTGAAAAATATTATTCTGAATAGAATTGAATTGATTTTGCAAAATTGATTAGATTAGAATTGATTTTGATCTGATGTGATTTATGTTAAATATTTTTATTAGAAAAGTAATTTAAGACTAAAATTTAGTGTAAAATTGTTGATTAACTCTATTTTAGTTCATCTCAAAATGAATTCTCAATTCTCCATCGCAAAACCAAACCGGAACTTTGTCTTTATCTCTCTATTGAATTACAGTTCCAATGAATTTAAATATTTGTGTCTAAATTTAAAAATTTTACAATCTTGGTCTTAAATAAAAACAAATCTTCTTATTTTTATCTTATTTAATGTTATTATTCCTAAAACAATCTTCATCTAATTAGAATCATGATTCTTTTTTTTTATTCATACTTGAGAAATATCCTATTTTAGAAGAGTGTTTTAGAAATATCTTTATTTTATACTTGAGATTGGTCTAGTTAGATGATGATAACTCATTTTCATAATATATGGGTATTTAGATGTTTTAGTTTATATATAAATTCAGATGGAGTATTACTTTAGTTATTATTTTTTTTAAAAATTATTAATTTTATTAACTAACTTTCGGTAGTTAAAAAAGAGTTTAATAAGATTTTTCAATAACAGCTCTTTATTTAAGTGTATATTAATTAAACTTTTTAAAAAATTTAGACATATGAAACATTGACCACTTTACTGGTTTATGTTAAATCTCACTATTCCAATTAAACCATCTTAATGTTTGTTTTGATTTACTTTCTTTTGATGTCGTACCAATTACGAGATAATCCAAAGATGCTTCTTCAAATTTGAGTTTATAGTGAAAAACCAATCATGGCCTTAGTCACATCCCAGTGATTACCTAAGAACTTTAACATAATAAATTGTGGCTCTTAGCAGACCACCACAAATTTAAAGAAAAAACAAGTCTAATGTCTTGGCAGAGTGAAATATATAGCTCATGATGTGGAACGAGTTATGAGCACATGATGTTGCTTCAGAAATACATGGATGGGATATGTTGAGTGGCTTGTTCAACATGTTTGGTGGATCCAAAATTTAAACTTCTAGGCCAAAAGTTTATTTACTACAAAGTCGAACTTGAGTTGTTCAACATGTTTGGTGGATCCAAAATTTAAACTTTATGCCAAAAGTTTATTTACTACAAAGTCGAACTTGAGCTTGAGCATGGGTCATGATGATGCCTTTGTCATGTGAGTTGGATGCAAATGCCTCTGCATGAGTTATCTTTGTTTTGTTTTATTGAGTTTATGTATTCTACTATTGAAATCTATTAATCCTAAATGTTTCTCAACAGATATGGGTGAAGACTGCTGAAGTTTTGGCCCGTGATAGACTTCTGGGATCATTTTCTGTAAGTATTGTATTAAACTACTGCCACTAACTTAAACAGCCATGTCACATAGTGATTATGTTATAAAGTTTTGGGATTTAGTTGACTTTAACTGCAGAAAGATATGCTTTTGATTAATGGGGCATGGTTTTCTGTGATGCTTTTTTTATATACTTACTTCCCTCTTTTCCTTTTTTTATAAGTCACATTCTAAATATTTTTGTTGTTCCTTTGTACATGTCACTTTGGAAAATGGGAAGATAAGATACAAGTGGCTTAATTTTGGTTCCTTGTGCAATACATAATGAATTAACTTAACCAAGATTTTTTTTTTTTTATGTTTAAGGTCAAACCTGTACTGAACAGATTGAAAATTACTCTAGTGAGTCTGGCAACTTCGCTACTTGTTTGTGCACTTATTCTCATTAACATTGATGGAGACCAAAATCTGACATCAAAAGAACCTAGAGTTCGAGTTGTACCTGGAGTTTACAATGATGATTCTGCAAGATTATTTGAACCAGATGCATTTCGTGATGAACTTGATCTTCAATAATATATGACCACTTATACTAAAGCATTATCAACGCTTGATTGGACCCTCCATGAATTGACAGCACTGCATTGTAGTTATTTGGGAGGAAAGGGTGCTGATTCCATATGTTGAGTATCAAATTCTATAGGTGTACATATCTTATATTTGCATTTTACACTCTATATGTTTACTGTAAAGTTGAAAATAAAATGGACATGTTTACATTTTCAATTTCTTGTGAATTTTTTTCCCCCTCTTGGTCAATGGGATTGGCTATTAATCCATTAGCATAAATTTGTTCTAGCTTATCACCCGTTTGAAGTGTTTTTTGGTTTACAATTTTTAATTTATAAAAACAAAAACTAGTTTCAAATTTATAAAATATTGTTTTGGTTTTCAAATTTAAAATATGTAGTCAAATCTTAATTCCACTAGAATTTTTCATACTCAGAGATTTGGAGGTGATAACTGATAATCAATTGTCGAAGATGGCGTTTGGAGATTGAATTTTGAAGTTGGTGATCAGAGGTGATGTTTGGTATACAAAGGTTGGAGGTGATGGCTGATGACCAGCGATTAAAGGTAGTGACAGATGACTTAAGGTCACAAGTGGCAATCAATGACTAGCAATTGGAGGTAGTGGCTGGTGATCGGAAGTTGGAGGTGGTGGAAAGTGATCTGAGATCGGAGGTGTCGGTCAATGATCGACAGTTGGAGATGGTGATCAATAATTGGAGATGATGATCAATGATTGACGGTTAGAGGTGAAAATTATGACTGGTAGTTGGATACGGTGATGGATGATAGCAAGTGACAACAAATGTTAAGCTTGATGAATAAAAACAAAAATACAACTATCAAAACCAAAATTTATTGTTTTTTAAATAGGGTAAAAATTATTTTAAAAATAACTAAAAAACTAAATCAGAATTATTTTTGTTAAATATGTTTTTGTTTTTCAAAATATATACTTTGAAGCTAAAAAACAGAAACTCAAGACCATCTCTACCAGCCTTAACTAATGAGGAAAACTTTAGTATCCTTAATTAACTAAAAGATTTATAATATGGTTTTGTATAGTATAAATTATTTCTATTTTAAGAGTTACTTTTTATGTTAAAGTAAAAAATTAAAACACTACGTTTAAGTTGAATGTCAATTTTCTCTTTTTTAACTTAAAAATTCCTTTTTAAGTTGAAAATTATTGATAACTTATTTTTTATTGTTTAATAAAAGTATATTTATAAATATATATATATATATATATATATATATTTATAAAATAAATTCTTTTAAAATTTAAGTATGAAGTCAAGATTGGTCCAGTGACAATCCATATGGAGAGAGAAGATGGAGGAAAAAGTTGTGGGTTCAAATCTTTTACCAATTAATAATTCTTTTATTAAAAAAAACTAACATATTAATAATTAATATTTCATTTATAAAAAAATCTAAATAATTTTTTTTATAAAAGTAACTTTTAAGTTAAAAATAAATGAGAGAAAATGGAATTTATGTATATTTGAAAGAAAAAAAAATAACAAAGAAGATTTTAACCTTTTTTTAATTAGGTGGCGGTGGAAAAAGAAGTATCACATCAAATAATGTTACTTTTCACTTTAAAAGTATTTTTTATCAAATTGGATGCTATACCAAATGGTCTTTATGTCAACCACAAATTTTATCGTTTTCACAAAGAGATAATTGATTTGAAGTTAAGATGGTTGTTTTTTTTTAAATTCAATATATTAAAAAGAGCTAAAGTGGTGGTTAGATTGTTTTTACCGTTACGTCATTAAATTCAATTAAAATGGAGTTGTAGTATTAATTGTATTTAATGAAATCGTCATATTAATCATTTGACTAAATTATACTTAGTGCCCACTTATTTCACATCTTATTTATTTTATGCCCTTTTCTCTTTTTTTTTTCTTACCTTTCGTCCTTTTTTTTTTTTTAAAAATGTGTAAAATTTGACCTTCCGTCAAAATCACACCGTTGACTATTAATATTTGCATGTTGACTTGCTTATGAGTTTAATTGTTGTCTGGCTCATTAGTATCAGCTAAGTGTTCAAAAACCCAAATTAATTTAGGGTTTTATGTAAGTTACTTTTTGTTGGTTCAAAATTCCAAAATTGATTAAATGTTTGTGTTCACGTTCGTCCTCACATTCGTCGTTCACCTATTCAACTTGTTGCCCACCTTGCATACGGGCATGGAAGCAAGAGGCATCTTATACAACTTGAAGTCTCAAGCTCGAAGGTGGTGAATGGTCTGCAGTTGCGAGTTGGAAGCTCCATTGGTGACATCTAGGACACAGGACAACCCTGGGAGAAGATTTACAAGTGCGACTCTTCCAGGAAAGGCAAGGATGATATCATTAGAGCTCACAGTGGAAGTCTTTGTTTTTTAGATTTTGCATGTTTTGACTTGTAACCCATGTTCTGAAATGTATTAAATGCAAGTAACAGGGAGTATAGGTTGCAACTTTTTTGAATGGTATGATCCAGTGTTGAACATTAGAGAGAAAAGGATGAGTGTAGGAATCTTATTTGTTGTTAGGTTGATTATGAGTGTAAGAATTGTGTTTGTTCTTAGTGTTACCATTGGTGTTAGGGGAACCTGTTGATGTTAGTGGTTATTACTTTAGTTTAGGGGAAAGTTGTTGATGTTAAGGGATATTGATTTAGTTTAGGGGGAAACTTTTGATGTCAGGGGTTATCGGTTTACTTGTATGAAATTTGGATGGATCTATTTTGACATATTAATGTTATGAGATGTTAAAGTCCAATTGTAATTTCATTTAAGTGCATTTTGTTACTACATTGTAATGTTGCATGAGATAACTCAATTTACATTTAAATTTCATTCTACCTTAAATTTGAAGTTCGTTTTCAAAATTGAAAAAAGTGAGATAATCTAATTGCCATAGTAGACCAATCTACCATATAAACCAAATCTACTAAATATTTAGAAAAACCATACCAAATTTGTCATTTCACATAAATCAGAAGCGAAACACATAAACCAAATGTACCATTTCAGTGCATAAACCAAATTTGCCATAGCATATAAACCACTGTCATTTCACATAAACTATAACCAGAGCACATAAACCACTGCCATTTCACATAAACAAAATTATAACACATAAACCAAAATTTCCATTTCACATAATCCATAACGAGGGTACAAAAATCACTGTTATTTCACATAAACTAGAACATAACACATAACCAAATTTGTAATTTCACATAAAATAGAACCATAACACATAAACCAAATATGCCATAACAGATAAACCAAATCTGCCGTAGCACATAATCCAGAACCAAATCTGGCATAGCACATAAACTAGAATCAGAACCAAATCTGCCATATGGTTTCAAGTAGTGCATAAAGCAGTGCCATTAGATGGAAGATAAATCTACCATATCAATGCATAAACCAAAATTGAATAAACTAGCGGATGAAATTTGCATAAACCAATAAGTGCATCAAATTTCCATTGAATCAGTTAACAATAAGTCACCATTATATCAAGTTACATTGCATAAACCATTACATCAAATTTTTTGTGAATGAAATATGCCATGACTATACAAAAAATTTGACTTGACCAATAATAAAAGTCCTACAACTACAACAAATCAGAAAGTACAAAAAACTTCTTTATGCATAACAGACCTTGCTTTAAACCCTAAACAAAAAAAAATTACATAATAACCCTAGTAACTGTAAAATATCCATAATTTGACTAAGTTGTTGATTGTTGTGTTGGCATAGGTCCAAAATTCCCAATAGATGCAGATGTAGTAGCTATAACACTACTTCTAGTAACCCTAGTACTGATTTATTGTGCAAAATTTCCAACAGAATCAGCAACTTCTTTTTTTTGTTTGTGTTGTCCCTAACACTAGTGATTGGTGTAGATAATGGCTCAACTTTAGTTTTCTTTTTTATTTTTTAAAATTAAAATAAACTGTTATTGAAGTGGTTGCACAATGAATGCAAGTTAACATTATGATAATACATTGTTTCCCCTTTTGAGAATTTTTCTGTCTTAAGTTGCTTTTCCTTTACAAGTTCTCATATTGTGCCCAACTTCACCACAATTATGACAAACAATTGAGGTGGACTGTCTTGCTAACCTTGTCACACTCCTGGGCTCATCATTTGCCTTGTTCTTTACTTTTTTTTGTCTACTAGGGGCTCTCCTTATTGATGGTGGCAGAATTGGGTCTCTTGTATCTTTGGTCCACAAGTTTGGTCCATTACATGACAACACAATGCACGAATATGTTGCCATAAATGTATTTTTCCTGTCAATGTAGAAACATAAATCAGATGGAAGATGTCAAAGCACTTACATAAATGAATGGAAGTTACTAACTTATAGAAGTTGTCTGCATATTCCTTAGCTTTTTTGTTAGTGTACTATATGTCGGATATAGCATGGCAGTAGGGTATACCACTAATGTCCCACTTCCTGTAGCTACAACTTCTCTACTTCAAGTCCACCACATACTTAGTACAATCCCTATAGACCTCAAAAAGGGACATACCATCATCACCAGCCCAATTAGGAGTCCAATACTATGATTCTTTCTTATATTTTCCCAAAATTTGTTGTATTTTAAGGGATATAAGCCCTTCATACCTCTGCATTAAACCCCTTAAGTTGACAATCCTCCTTATGATGTAAAACTTCACCCCTTCTAATAGTGTAATTATTGGCTCATTCCTATAGTCCACAATTGCTCTGTTAAATGCCTCACACATGTTATTCACCTGAAGGTCACATTTGGTGTTTACGAAATAGGCATAATGTGTCAAAGTTGAATGAGTTCTGTTGTTCAAATCCTCTCAAACATCTTCATTCAAACTTTTGAGATTCTCCATTGCTCTCTAAAAATTAGGAAAGGTTGTTGCTCATGCAATTGATCAAAACATCTCCTTCAACTGTCCACCTGAAAACTTCTTCCTCTAGTTCCCATACGGATGCCTAACACACAAACAATGTTGGACATTTTCTCCATATAATTCTCCCAATGTCTGCAATAAATCCTACAACATAAACCCAAATACATGTAAATAACTTGTTATTGAAAATTTGTACAAATGAATGTAGGAGATTAAAGGTACCTTTTGCTGATTTGAAATGTATGCACATGATGCAAATTGCACTCCATCTAAATCAACTGACAATAACTCCAAAAACCATCTTCAAGAATCTCCACATCCAGCCTCTATAACAATATAAGCAATTAGTATCATTTGATTGTTCGCATCCTTCCTAAATGCACTTAGCAAATGGCCTCCATACTCACCCTTCAGAAAACAACCATAAAGCCCAATTAAGGGTCGACAAGTAGTGGCAAATGCCATTTTGCAAGCTTCCAAGCACACATAAATCCTTTCAAAGACAGGTCCACTACTAGTCATATGAAACTTAATTTTGATCGTAATGTTAGGATTGCTATGCAAGAATTCTTCAACATAACTTGTGAGATGACTATGTTGTTTCTTAGAGGCACTATGTATTTTTTCAGGGTCCTAACTTTTGCTTTGTATATCTGATGTTGATTCAACTTCACATCCCACTTGTCCATCTCAAGTGTCAGAAAAACACTTGTCTTTATATCAGGAGTGTCATTCAAGAAGGGAACAAATTTTTTTGCTAATCATTCTCTTTTGACTTGCTTGCTGCATGGAGTCTTGACAAAGTTGTGGTCATTAAAAAAACTCTCCACTTGCCAATATTGACTTTGCTTGGACTTACTCACTCTCAGATGAAATGGACAACCCTTTACACATTTAATAACTACCCTCATTTGATAGCTTTTCTTAAACCTTAGATTTTTGTTGGTGACCATTGCAAATGTCTTCACAACCTTTATTATGTCTTATGTATTATTTATTGTTAAACAACATGCCAAGTTCAAAGTGAGTATCATTATCATCTTCAGTTTTTCTAAATTTTGGAAATTTTGATTTTTGTATACCCTCCTCATCACTCCCAACAGATGTATCAAGTTTATTCGAAAAAACATCTTCATCTACAAAATCTGGAATTTATGGTTCATCCAAGTTATCATCTCCATCATCATCAAGGTTTGCAAATGTTTGAGTTGACAGAACTGAGGTCTAATCTCAATCCTCCTCATATTCATTGTCCTTAATAGTTGAACCATTAATGTCCCCCATTTCAGATTCATTTGTTGTTGGACTAGTTTGTTGTGCAACAACATTTTCACCCCCTTTTTTTTGTGCACCCAAATTTTCAAGGCCACTTGACTCTGTCCCAACATTTTGAGGCCCACTTTCTTGTACACATACAAACACAATCTCCCATCTAACACTGTGACTTTCAACCACATTCTCATCTGTAGTACCATTATTCTCATCCAGATCAACTACATCCACAAGTACTTGGTATCTATCCTCAACTATAACAAGAACATCAATATTATGCTCAACATACAAATCAATTATTTTATGAACTTTGGCATCATCTGTCAATGTCAATACATCTTTGTCACACTGTAACGGAAGTAATCTACTCCTAATACTTAACTTAGGGTGTCTATACCTTAAAGCTTTGAAATTAACATAGCCAAAACCTTTTATGAGTTTATAGATATCCATGTAGGACATCTCGTCCACATCCTAATCCCATTCTTCTAGACTTAAGATCCCATTTAGATACTCTATTTTCGAATTTTCAACCAAGGTACCATGATGTATGTTAAACTTGATTCTATGAACATCAGTGGACTTGTGAATAAATTTGCCTAAATTAATATATAGACAATGTTTAAGCATAGAAGAAAACAACCTCACGGGGACACTATTTAATTCCCAACTACCTGACCCCATTTTACACAACCAACAGTAAAGTAAATGACAAAGGAAGTAAAGTGCCAACACGTGAAACTTTTCCTTAACCCTAGATACTCTCATTATTCTACAACAAGAACAATGATGTTGTTTTGAAGTAAAATACTCTAAACCTATGACCCTACAACAACTAAATGACAAAGAATGGACAACATTTAATTACCTGGAACAATATATAGGGCCATTTTTTAGCTTCGTTTTGTCACCCTCTCCATTCCCCCCTTTGCATTTCCAATGGCTTAGGTTTCAAAACTTGCAAAATCTCCAATGGCGTTTAGCGTTATGTCTCAAAGCATAGGGATTCCACAACTGTTGCAGTAAATGGGGACAATTACCATTCCCACCCAATTTAACTTCAGTAACTTCCTAACCACCCCAATTAATATTAATCCATCCTTAAACATGTCACGTATGTAATCTACTTCTTAATTGTGCCAAGCAAGTCAATGTGCAAATATTAACAGTTAACAATGTGATTTTGACGAAAGGCCAAATTTTACCCATTTTTAAAAAAAAAATAGGGCAAAAGGTGAGCAAAAAAGGGGTGGGGCACAAAATAAGCAAGATGTGAAATAGGGGGCACCGAGTGTAATTCAACCTAATTATTTTTAATATGTTTTTATTGTTTGTAACAATTACATGTGACCCCAACGACTACCTGAGTGGTCTGAGCATCCTGAGCACTACATATAGTGTGTCTATGGTTCTAACTATCAGATACACCTTAGCTTTTTCTTCTCTATGCTTCTCTCTTCTTGGCTTTCCCTTTGGTTTTTCATTTTTATCTTGCTAGTTCTGTAGCCTTATATCCTGAGAGATTTTGCGCTATTCTTGGATAAGTTTTTTAGGACAATGTCCAACACGTCTCTTGAAAATAATTTCTACACCTTTGTACCAAAGTTACTAACACTTATTTTTAAGGAAAATGCTGTTTAGTAAAATAAAAATTATGACCGTACTATGGAAAAATATAATTAATTGTACGACAAAAAAAAATGTAATTGGTTAAGAGAAGATGAAAGTGGAGTATATAGTTACATAAAAAATTTCTTTTTACATCGCGAATGGTTATTGATGTACTCAATTTATTAAGAATTACTTCCTACTATTGTGTTTAGATACAAAATTTTATAAGTAACTTGAAATATATTAATTTTGAAATCCTTTCCATTCAAATGACTTTATTTTTCAAATGTTTTGTTTGAATAAGCTAATTCAAATTTATTGAATTTTAATTTTTCGTTTGGATAGAGTATTTCAATTCCTATTAAAAATAAAAATGATTTCATTAAATAATATTTAATATTTAAAATATATTGATTAAATTGTTGTGGCTAATAAAATAGATATTTTAACTTGAACACAATCACAGTACCGTAGAGTAAGACAAAAAATATTTTAACTAATGTTATGGAGTTATGTATACTAAGAAATAACTTCAGTCAATGTTAGCAAAAACCAAAACCATGTATCCTTAAAAAATGTTGAAAAACACTAGTTAAACATAACCCTTGGCAACTGTAGCAGATCTTGACCCAAAATTTTGAGGGTGCCAAAATAAATTTAATTTAATTTATGTATCTATTATATAAATTTAAATTTAAATATAATTTTAATTTTCTATTTAAAATAGAGATTTTATTCTTTTTTTTCAAAATTTATTATTTTTGTTCTTTTATCTTGATTTTTTAAAAATTAAAAGTATCAAACATTTAGAAATTAATTTAATATGATTTAAAGTTTAAACTCAGCGACTTACTAGCATGACATTAGTTTGTTTATTTATTTCATTTTATAATCAGTGTCAATTTGTTAATATTCAACATTAGATAGAAAGATGAAAATTGTGAAATTTATAAAATTAAAATTATGTAAAATTTGATAGTAGGAGATAAAACATTTAAAAATTTTGAAAAATAAAAAGATCAAAATTGCATTTATATATGCTAACCTAAATTTTTAAAGTTTTGAAAAATAAAAATATCAAAATTTTAAGTTGTAAAGATAACAATAATCACCATATAAAAAGGTAGAAAAGTTTAATATTACCTTTAATAAGCAACTATAACATTTTTAATATACACTCCATGTATGTAACTTGTCAATTTACTATTTGTAAAGTTTAAGTGAGTGTAAATTATTAAATCGTTATAATTACAGAGTTTGTAAATTTACATCCACTTATACTTTAGAAATAGTAGGTTAGAAAACTATATCTATAAATTTATTTCAATACACTCCAAACATAAATTACTAACTTATTTGTTCTAAAAAACAAGTGTAAGTAAATAAACCCCTAAAAATATTATATTTTTATTAATTATATTTTATTATTTAATACTCAATAGTTGTAAAAAAGAATTGGAGAAGTCATGGGCCGCGCCCCAACAAAGGTCTGTCACTGCTTGTTGATATCAGCTGAAAAATAATTTTAATTAATATTAACGGAAAAACTATCAATATTAAGTAAAAAATAATTCAATTTTAATAAAAGAAAAATAGATTTAAAGAATTTCAAATACTTATTTTCTATTTTAAATTCTTTTAAAATTTATCATCTAATATTTTATAACAAAACATTTCAAATTTTAAATTAAAATGAATTACTTCTTGATGTTCTCCCTCCGAACGCCCTGTGCAATTCTAATAATGATTTTGTCAGTGCATGACGCTTGAATTTGAAAGTTTGTTTAAAGAGAAGTTTGCATATATCACTTTTATCAATTAATGTGATTGGTAAGTTGAACTTGCAACAACATCCAAATATTTGAGAAATAATTTCACAATAAAGTCCTAACAACTAACCACATGTTGCATCTTCCTTCAAACTAGTGCATGTACCAAAGAAAATAATTATTTAATTGAAAATTTGAAAAATATATTAGAGTAAGAAAGAAAAGGGTAGCAACAAAGTCGAGATTCTCCCAACATTATACTCTTCTATGTATTGGCTGCCATTCAGCCCCTCCAAAGCTGCCCAACAAAGTTAGAACATCAGCAAATAGCAGTGTGCCACTGCCACATACAAAATAAGAGTTTATTTCTTAATTATACCTTTACTTCTTTTTTTTTTTTTTAAAGGAATAGATAAAAAAGCACACTCGTCTGAAATCAATTAGATTCAGACATCAAGAGGTCATTTGGATAGCCATTACATAAATAATTATTTTACAGTGAATTATAAACAATATTATCATCATTTGTAGATAGATTGAGTTTAGTAAAATCATCGGTCAACATATTTGCTTTACGGGAAACATAGTAAAACTTAAACTAATGTTTTTCTGCTAATTCGGTTTATAAGTTCATATGATACTACTAAGGCTTGAGCAATTGCTAACAACTTCACCTTATCAACAAACTAATAAGGAATGTTACCCTCTAACAGTCGCTCGCGCGCGCCTGTTAACTGTAACAAACGCTGCATCACAATTAATATTGATTTTGATCATACCGAGGATCAACATCACTCGCACAGAGTGAACCACCTTGTCTCGTCTCCATTGTACCTACCTTAAAAAACAACTTGATTCCACTTCCAGCAGATTAGAACAATCCTAAATAGTTGGTTCCATCCCTTCATAATTATATCTTTAATTTTTATATAATTATTAATTAATTTAAAAATGCATTTATTATAAAATATAAAATAAAAATGATATCTCATCATTTTATTAGAATCAATAAATTTTATTACATTTCTTGATTTTTAACATAAAAATATTACTTTCTTCATTCTAAAACGACCCCAATTTTATTTTTTTTTTAAAATTCCAAAATAACTAATGATCTTAGTTTTAAATGTAATAATAACATTTTTTTTTATTCTTTAGTTTCTCCCCCACGTAATTATTTTATTTTTGTTTTCAATTTTCAATACAATTATTAAAAAATATGTCTACTTTAGTAAATTTGTTTCAAATAACATATCTATTGCTACTTTATAATAATAAAGGATAGTAATAAAAAAAGATAACAAGATACCTTTTGATTAGAGTAGATGTAGATTGTGTTGGGTCCAAATATGGATTATTGAAAGCAGAAATTGAGCAATGAGCATATTGAGGTAAAGGAGGCCCATCTCTTCCTACTCCACACCGACTCACTCCACCATTCACCTCACACCAAATCACATCAATTTCATTTCTTTTGTCAATTAAATATTATGTAACCTAATTAGTTCAAATACTCATTAAGGAGTTGACAATAAAATTTCTAAAAATAATTATTTTCAAAAATTTATTTAATCAAAACAATTATTAATTAAAAATTCTGAAAAAAAACCATAATTCAATTCTTCATCCAATATTTTATTAAATTTGGATTTTCATTATTTTACAAGAAAATATGAATATAAATAATAAATTGTAAATAAGATGACAAAGATACGCGCGCATGTACCGCGGAGTCATCCCTATTTTCAGAGATATTATCCAAATGTGATTCGATACAAATATTGATACAGATACGATCAATCGAATACGAGTATAAGTGTGAATATGTGATTATTAATTTTATATTTATTTATTGTAATTTTAATAATGATATAATAAATTTGAAATATATATTTGTTTGAAATTTTTATTTTTTAAATTTTAATTTATAAAATTTTGTTATTTATTATTTTTTATATTTTTTAAATTAAAATATAAATAATTTAATATATCATTTACTTAAAAATAAATTTAAATTATAAAAATAATATAATACATGTTCCCGAACATATTTATATCCGGAAACACCTGACAACAAAAAAATAAAAATAAAAATTTCATATTTTTTACTCAAATCTATCTCATACTTCAGAGACGAAAAATTAAAAAAGACCAAACCTACACTCTTTATATGTTGTCATCTCTATTAGTAAAATATTAAATAATTAATATTTTTTTATCCATAAAATTAAAGTAAATACTCAAAAAATTAAAACATTCACGCTTCTTAATCATATCAGTAGATTATTTTTTCTATAATATTTAAATCTTCCCGTATTAATAACATCACAACCTTAAAATGACACCCATAGAAAAATAAAAGTGTCATTTTAGTTATTTTTTTTAATAAGACGAGATTGGATGAAGGGACAAAAACTGAAAAAGTAGTAATTGTTTGGGTACGTGCGCAACGACAACACTGACCACAGTTCCACCCGTTTGATTCAGAGTTAGCCAGCGGTGACCATTTTGCATGCGTGACACGTTTCAAGCTCACACATCATGCACATTAATTAATTAATTATTAATTAATTAAAAATGCTGAAACAAAAATAAAATACTTCGTAATATAATATTCTAGGTGTTATTTTCAGTTAAAATTAATGTTTTAATAATTATTATTAATTTAAATCATCAAAATTGAAATAGCATACAAATATTTATTAAAGCATCATAAAAAATAAATACATTTTTATTTTCATAAATATAACTTGTTATTTTAACTCTTATTAGTTTTAAATTTTTAAATATTTCACACACAACACATTTAATCATATTAAATTATTAATAAAAAGAATCAAGAATGATTTAATTTATATAATATAATTAAGCACATATCAACGTAAATATCAAACGAACACTTTTAAATACATCAAATCAATAATGATTAAGCTAATGCTACATAAAGAGTAAATAGCAAATACAGTTGTAATATAAACTATTCTTATAACTTTCCCGAAAGTGGTATGTTAAAAGATGTTCAGTTCTTAGAAAAATATTTTTCGAGTATGTTAGTTTCATAATTTTTTACTATACCTGTTAAAATAGTATTTTAATTTTTTTTAAATATTATATAAAATAGCACAATAATATAATTATTAATAACTGATATATATGAAAATATTAATTTACTCTTTAATGAAATATATGTTTTCATATTAAATTTCTTTATTTTTATAATTGTTTTAAAATTTTATTAATAATATTTTTATTAATTTACGATGTAACACAATTATATTCTTTTTTTTTATCTGCAGCACAATTATATACATATGACATTGGTATTAAAGGAAGCAATTGTTTTTAAACCTTGTATCCATCTATATTAATAATTTAAAGAAAAACTAATCAAACATAAGTTCATTGTATTAAAAAAACTATAAATTTAATTAGTATGTAAACAAAAAAAAACCTGTTGTTAAATCATCATCTTCATTTATAATAAATTTATTGATTTTACGTTAAACTGATAAACTATATTTACTGAGAGTCCCATTTGACATTTGTAGCAACTTCGGTTTGAAAAAAAAAATGCAATTACTCCACAGACATGGTAGGGTCCACCATGAAAGATAAAAATGAAAAATCAGAGAAGGGTTCACGCACCTTTCCCATTTCCCGTCTCTTGCTTCTGCTTCAAAACAACCAGAGATTTTTCCAAATGAAACAAACAATAATTAAATCAACATAAAAACATCCATGACATTAAATTATATATTTCTAAAAGTGAATAGGTTGTGGACTTTGTGAAGCAATATTATCATTTTTCTTTTTCCTAAGTGGTTTCATCCCCTGAATAAATCACACCCCACTTTAATGATCCCCAACAACTTCTCTTCTGCATCTTCCTCATTTTCTTCAAACTCCCTTCTATGTGTTGTGCTTCTTTCCCTCATCTTTCCATTCAGGTAATGACTGAGGACACCTCAGTTCTGTTCAGACAATGATGTGTATTTGGTTTTTCTGAAATGTTATGCAAATTGATGAATTGTTTGTATATGATTTTTGATATCTCCATTCTGAGTATTTATATAAATATAAATATAATGGGACATTAGAATACTACCCCTTTGGCTAAAAGTACTTTTTTTTTTCTTTTTTCTGTTTCCTGTTTTTTCTTGTGGTTATTTTTGGGGGCTAAAGTTGATTGCTTGCATGGTTAGAGAATTCGGTGACCAAGTAGTGTGTGTAATTGATTGAGTTCATATCTCTCTCTATGGTATTTTCTGTTGGTGTAATTGGCTTTCTGCTTGAATCAGTGGTTTGACATTGGACAATGTTGATGTTTTATGTCTTGCATGTTCATGTTTGGTGGGAGGGGCGCGTCCATTCTATCAAAATTGAACTGTTCAATGTAAACCTCTCGTGGTGTCAGTGCAAGAATGTTCTTAAGGAGCTAAGTAATTTCCAGCATTGAGTAGAATCAGCATAAATATATTTCTGGTTATTGCTAATAATTTCATAGGTGCTATTTAGGAGAATGATAGGTGTAAGAAAAATACTATTTTTCAGCCTTTGCTATATTTGGGGGTACTGTAATATGAGAAATCATTGTCTGCTTTGGTTATTTTATAATTAATTGCCTGCATATTTAAGTTGTTAGATTAACAGTAACCTATCCAAGTAAAAGAGTGTTTATGTAATTGGACCAAAAATTATTTCGACTTTTAATATTATAGGAATGAGTTTAAAGTAGATGCACTTGTGCGTTGCACAGGAGTGGGGACTTTTCAACTTTTCAACTTTAAGATTGTAATATTAAATTTTATGACAAAACCAAATTAATTATTTTTTACCGCATCTTAGATATAAATTTGTTGCAGTAATATATGCAAATAAGGTCAACTTATATGAAGCAAAAGCATTACTTAGCTTATTAATGTAAAAGAAGACCTGTATTTTCAAGAGATCTTTTTTTTGTCTTTTCACTTGGTTGTTGGTCCATTATTATAAGGTTGCAATCCTCAGCTGTTTATTCGGGGTTTTCTCCATGTGAGCTGTTTTGTAAGAATGTTCTTTAACTCCAACCTTGCTTCTTCTAGGTTTGATTCATAAAGCAATTGGCAATGTTGTAGTATCTGGTAATGTTGCAATTATATATCACTGAAAACGGCAAATAGACAAATAAGTAGATAAATAGGTAGGTGACATGGATGGAGGTAGGTAGTTGAAGTGATTGAAACTACATCTACCACTGTGAGTTGTACAATGAGGTGGCATGAAGAGTCTGGTAAGTAAGAACTAACGTGGCACCATTAGGGAGTCCAATGATTGTTTGGAAGGCTGTTATCATGTTCAGACACCTGTTTTGAAACTTTCTCACTCAGAATTTTTTTTATTTTCCAATGTGACATTCAACCTTAAACATTTATACTGTGCAAGTATAAATTTGGTTGGCTTTTGTTCTGAGCTTATCTTATATATATTCTTGCCTTATTTTATGTGGTCCAGGTCCTAAAACAATCTGTGATTTCCTCACTTATTTACTTTGAGATTTGGACAGTAGTTAGTCATACACCCAATTCTAAATTAGGTATTTGTTCCATAGTCTGCCATTGTTGAATTGATTTTATAAAATTAATAAAGGAATAACTGTCTCACTTGATCTTTTCACTGTAGAGA
Source organism: Psophocarpus tetragonolobus (assembly GCA_037954015.1). Classification (NCBI taxonomy): domain Eukaryota; kingdom Viridiplantae; phylum Streptophyta; class Magnoliopsida; order Fabales; family Fabaceae; genus Psophocarpus; species Psophocarpus tetragonolobus. The sequence goes on along the minus strand of CM075695.1, from coordinate 5,464,988 downwards.
GTTGGGATGTCCAGAGGAGTAGTTTGAAACAGTGATGCATCTCCACAGAAATTTGAGTAAATCTGTATGCTGTGCTGTGAATTTTTACCATGGAGTTAAATATATGTTATGACATCGAGCATTCCCATTCTACTAAAAGAATAGAGCATGAGATGTGGCCTCTAGATCCAATTGATCCAAAGAATGCAAAATTTCCATGTTGTTTGGTTTGGAATCCACTTCCTGTTGTCTCATGGTTGGCTCCATTCATTGGTCATGTTGGCATTTGCAGGGAGGATGGAGTTGTTTTAGATTTTTCAGGATCGTATCTTATAAATGTTGATGATTTTGCATTTGGTCCAGTTGCAAGATACTTGGAACTTGATCGGAGACAGGTACTGTACTAATGTTCTCAAATTTACTGTCTAAATCTCTTACTTGCTCTCTCATTTTGTTCAAATTGTTCTCATTAGTGTAAACATATTGTTCATAAATACATGCATGTTTTGCAAATTTGCAATACAATTTATGCCAAATTCAACTAATTTTACTTTTTGTTAGTGATGATGTTTTGGGGAACTCCAGAGCTTCTGTGCCCAATTTCATTATGTTTGAAACTATTATCTCAAACATTGGTGTATTAGGAAAACTATATAACTAACTGAGATATTGACAACCCTGTTGGAAATGAGTTTCATTTGCAACTAGAGAGCTCTCTGAAGTCAAAGCCTATAAGCCATGTCCCAGTTGAATCTCAGAGGGCTGTCTAATGTCAAAAGCCTATAAGTCAAATTCCATACTGTTTACGCTTCCATATATCAAATTGAACCTGAACTTATATTTGAAATAGCCATTTCTAAATAGATAGATATCTCATGCTAATTCAAATCAGCCCAATTGGATTTTGTACACCCAAGTTAAGTTATTGGTGCTTGTTTCCTCATTGTAAACACTTGTGGTGATGCATGATTGTTTGTAATTCCAGCTACTAGGTTATGGAGCATGCATACTAAATTTGAACAATTATGTTCTTGTTACCACCCAACAATGTCAGATTATTGTCACCCAATTTAGGCCCTTGTTTTTAATATGTTGATTCAACCTTGATTTTGGAAAAGTAATCCAGTTATAGATTTGTTGACATTTTTATCTTTAAAAAAATAATCCATTTACCAAGCTCTCCTCTTTTCCTGTACCCCTTATATTTTTTGTGGGCGATGATTTTAATTGGCTAAAAGTATAAATTGATTCTTCTTTGACATTCTTTCTAATCTGAGATGTTGCAGTGTTGCTTCCCCCCTAACCTATCTGCACATACATGCAAAAATGGTTACCGGCATTCTGAATATGGTACTGCAATCACATGGGACGATGCTTTACAGTCAAGTTTGCGGTATTTTGAGAGTAAAAGTCACAACCTTTTCACTTGCAACTGCCATTCGTTTGTGGCTAACTGTCTGAATCGGCTAGGTTATGGGGGATCAATGAGTTGGAACATGGTGAATGTAGGAGCTATGATACTATTGAAGGGACACTGGGTTGATTTCTGGTCAATTATAAGGTCTTTCCTGCCTTTTGTTGTGGTTGTTTGCTTAGGTGTTCTTGTGGTTGGATGGCCCTTCTTACTTGGGCTACTATCCTTCTCTCTACTCTTAATATGGTGGTTTCTATTGGGTACTTACCTTGTTAGAAACCTGTTAGAAGAGTGCTAGATGGTCTCTTGAATTGAAAGATGGTCACCGAACTCATGATTTTCCCTCTTTACCAAAGAACAGTTTTAAATGTTGTTATTGGAACATCAAATAGTTCTATCTTATGGAAAATTTATGAAATAGCTTGGAAAGAAATTGTACTTGGTGCCTCATGAGAGTATAAATTATGCAATGGTATTGCTTAGTTGGTGAAAAAGTTTCTCAGCCTGAATCCCATAAGAAGCTGTTCTTAGTTGCAGATTTCTATGTTTTTTTCTAGCATTGTGATGAAAATATGAAAAAAAAATTATAAAATTTTATTTGGGGAATTATGAGTTCGAGAGCAATGACAACAAACTCAAGATTGAATGGCTAGACATTGTCCTTTTATTTTATTATCTCCAAACAATCAGTTGAAATCAAATAACAGTAGTTTGGGCAAAAAAATAATTGGTGAACATTTTGTAACTACAAAATGATAACAAAAAGAATTTGAAATTGAACCCTATTTTATGTTTGTTCAAGAATAAAATAAATAGTTATAACAGTGTGTCGAAAGTTTTTCAATGGGTGGGTTTGGATAATAGAGCAGTTAGGATTGAATTATGTATCCTCAACTTAGATGTTTTTGTCTTGGGATCCGGGGCGACACATCACAACTGGAAATCGATACGGATAGATTATCAACAAGAAGGAATATACTCCATGCTGGAGTGAATATCCTACTGGCATGGAGACAAATGTTCTGGAGTGAATATCCTACTGGCATGGAGACAAATGTTCTGGGTTTTGTGGAGTGTCAGAGGAAACAAATGCCCATTTGTTCCTAATGCCCATTTGTTCCTAACTTGTTATCTAACTTACATGTTTTGTGTTCGTTTATGTTGCTAGAGGTAGAGGGGCCTAACAAGTGATATCAAATCTCAGCATTTTCAATTTACGGAATTGGTCTCTACCTCCCAAAACCAGAAGAAAATATGATTTTTTGTGTGGTTTACGGGTATATGACAGATATGGAAAGCTTAGTAATGTAAAGGAAGTCAGAGTCCAGAAATCGAAGTCACACGGAGTAATGTTGTATAGCTAAACTCACAAAATGCTTAATGAACAATTATCTGTTTGGGAGTAATGTTGTATAGTTAAACTCACAAAATGCTTAATGAATCCTGGGTTGCGAGTCTAATCTATTTGTTCATTTTTTTACTTTGGTCTTTTCCTATCATCTTTTGTAGCTTTGTTGGTAAGGTATGTCTTGTGTTTTTTCACTTTTATTAATATATTTCTTTTGCTATAAAAAGTTCTAAAAGAGTTGCAATTTCAGATCCAGTTGTGTCTAAGATTAAAAAGAAGCTCACAACATGGAAAAGAACATTCTTGTCTTTAGTTGAGAGAATTTGTTTGATTATATCATAAATAAGTACTAATTGCTATTTTATTTATCTTTCTTCAAATTACCTAAGAAGGTCGAGAGGACCTTCACATCCATTGTCAGAAAGTTCTTTTGGGTGATAACCATGAACAAAGGAGTTTGACTTGGATAAAATGAGAACTAAAACATAGACTTAAAGATGAAGTAGGGTTGAGTATCCGAGACATGGAAAAATTTAATGTCACCAAATGGAAGTGAAGGTTGCTAGATAACTCTAATGGTTTATGGAAGGATATTTATTAATATCCAAGTATAAGGGTTGGATGGGATTGCATGATCTGGAGGTAGTAAAAAAAGCTTCAATATGATAGGGGACTTGGCGACAATCTGCGGTGTATTATCACAGGTGAATGGTTAAAAAAAATGTAAAATGGATTGTGAAAGATGAAACTTCAATTTTATTTTATTATACCAAGATGAGTTGGATTGAAGTAGGTTGTAAGAATGAAATACCCAAGGCAATATCCAAATGCAATCTACAAATTTACAACTAGCAATCTACAAATTTACAACTAGCAGATTGGATTGGAGGAACAGAGAGTGGGGTTGGGATATAAGGTGGTGTGGAACTTGGTTTCAATGGGAGGCTTCGGGGATAAGGTTAAGTTAAATCATCAGATTCTGAATATGTGCAATTAAAACATGATGAAAGGACACGATGACACAGATAAAGTTGTGTGGGGTGGGGACCTTTCAGGGGAATATATTGTTTATTCTGCTTACCATATCTTATGTGTAAGGTAAAGAACATCCTAACTATGAGTTTTTTTGTAAAACTTTGGAGATCAACAGTTTGCTATTACGGTTAACATTGTTACAGGTTATCCCATTGTAGATTCCTCACGAAGAATCTTATTAGGAGAAATTTTCAAATTCCAGATGGGATATGTGTGTAACAATGTTGAAGAATATGAACTTTATATCTTTATGCACCAATGAGATTATTTTTAATAATACCATTGCTTGTGAAGAACAAACATGGGAATGTATCAAATATGAAGTTTGGGAAAAGACGATGTTGGTGTTAATAGAGTATAATATCATGAGTGTGGAGCATATAACTTTTACTGTGTATAGATAAATTTGCAAGCGAGAGTTGTGGGTTGAAAAATAGATAAATAGATTTTGTAGATGAGTGATATTAACATGAACGTCACCTTGTGGTACATAATGTATGAATGGGTTGAAGTAATATTGTTTTATATAATATCTTTATTGTGGGAGGTAGTTATACAATATTTCTAACTCTAGATTGATAATATAGTTTAACCGTCTTTGTTTGTTTTATTGTTAAGTTTATTCTGTACTCTTTGACCTTTGTTTTTGGGGTGATGTTTCCAGTATTTATCTTCTTTGTTTTTTATCTTTGCAGGTGTATTTACATTTCTATTTTGATATGTATAATAATTTTAGAGTTTTTATTTTAATATTTTTTTAATAACATGATAGAATATAATAATTCATTGTGTTATTTTGTGTAAAATAATTTTAGTTTAATATATTTTGTTGTTTATGTTAATATGATAGAAATATGTTAGATCATCAAAGTATATATGTAAGATTTTGTAATAAATTTGAAGGAATAGAGATATTAGAGAGTTTAAATAAAATTAAACATAATTCTGTCACGCATGTGTATATTTAATGATGTTTAAGGAAGATTGATTTTGTGGTAAGGTAGAACTTACGAATATATGTATTTATTAATTTGAGAGAAGTCATACAATGTTTAGAAGGATAAAATAGTCATAAAATATAAACACCAACACGTCTTATTCCCATTATATATATATATATATATATATATATATTTATTATAAATCGGAGAATAATTATCTAAATGTTTTAGGCGAAGTTTACATTTAGGGAGAGAGAGGTTGCGAGTTCGATTTCTTCCTATGATAAAGTAGTTTATTTTTCAATTCAAATATGTATAAGGATAGAATATGTATTTAAAAAGTGGACATCAAAAGAGAGTATTTCCTTTATCAAGCATATTATAAATAGTAGAATAATTATTTAAGTTGGATATAAATGTTTTAAAATTTTTTCTTAAGGTTATAAGGTTGATCTAACACTTTTTGAGGTTATTTATTTTTCAATTCAAATAGGTATAAGGATAGAATATGTATTTAAAAAGTGGACAGCAAAAGAGAGTATTTCCTTTATTTCAATAGTAAGTATAGAAGTATATTATAAATAGTAGAATAATTATTTAAGTTGGATATAAATGTTTTAAAATTTTTTCTTAAGGTTATAAGTTTGATCTAACACCAATGTTTACATTTGGGGAGGGAAAACTTGCGGGTTCAGCTCTTTCCTATAACAAAATAATTTATTTTCTAATTTTTAAATAGATACAAAGGTAAAATAGGTATTTTGAAAAGTGGACATCAGAAGAGGATATTCTCTTTATTAATAGTATAAAAGATATAAATGTTTTAAAGTAAATTTTTTCTTAAGTATAAATAATATAGATAATATATATATATATATTATAAAATATATATAGTAGAACAATTATTTATGTTGAATATAAATATTTTAAAGTAATTTTTTTTCTTAAAGTTTATCTAGTGGAAAAGTTTAAATTTAGAGAGAGGTTGTATGTTCAAGTTTCTCCTCTGACAAATTAGTTTATTTTTATTTAATTTTTAAATAGGTATAAGAGTATATATATTTTAAAAAGTGAATATAAAAAAGGGTATTCCCTTTATTAATATTATACATATAGAAATATGTGATTTGTCAATTAAAAAAACCTTTTTGCAATTCTCTTTTGTTTTGAATGTTTAATACTTATATCATTTAATATTTGGTTAAATATTTTTTCGTAAAATTCAATGTAAGTGTAGAATTTTACATTATATAGATTATATTTATGAAATTTAAAACTATTTAATATCTTATTAATATGAATTAAGGTTAACATAATCTATTCGTTTAGAACATATAAATGTAAATTTTTATTATATTTTCCCTCTCATTTAATTTGGATAAAAATTACCACAAATAATTAAAGTAACTTATAACTATATTTCAATCATTAAATTAATAAAAATCAGATATTATATAAAATTACTAATGATGCAAAAACCAATATAAATTTATATTTTTCATTAACATAAACAGATGTCCCTTGTTAAATATATTAGTTTCACTTTAATTTCAAGTTTTGAACCATCCGTTTCCATAAAATAAAAATTAGTTGCTGTTAGACATTCCATTTAAAGTGTGCACTAACAAGTAACAAGCTGTGGACGCAGATCCAAAAAGAAATTTGGATTGTTTGAGAAAACAATGAATAGGAAAATTGTTACCCAAAGTACTGAAAGTAATCTTCTCACTTAGGGCAATGTCCTCGCATCACCATCAACCTCACTGCACGCGCACGCACCAAATCGGACCCCTCATTCTTGTCGCCACCACCTTCTTCTTCATCCGATTCCTCGTTCTGTGCACCTTATCCACCCACGTGTCACAACCACAACCACCGCAGATCTCCATCAACATCTACGTCTACCAACCCGACGAAATCAACGGCTTAAAAGAGCTCTTGTACGGAAGGGACCGTAACCTCAAAGGTCATTGGGGCACTCACTCAGGTCAGACTTTGAATACTTTGATTACCATTTTTCTCATCACTCAACAAATTATCAATATCTGTCATTGATTGATTAATTGATTTTTGAATACTTTGATTCCCAATTTTGTCATCAATCAACCAATTATCAATAACTGTCATTGATTGATTAATTTGAATAAGTTGCTTCTGCAATTGAGCAACGGATATGGAAAAGGATTTACAATAACTTAATCAATTGTTAACTTGTTTAATTAGATAGTTAATGGTTGATTAATTTGTAGGTTAAAATACACAAGCTGCTTCTGCAATCTAAACAAAGGAATTTGAAGCATCAGGAAGCGGATCTGTTCTTTGTTCCATCGTGTCAAGTTGGGAGTGGGCTTAATACTGACAAAGAAATTAACCATACCTATGTGAAAGTAATTCACTCATTGTAATTTTTATTTCCTCACTTCAAATTGGGATTACTTTCTTTTAAATGAGGTTTTTGCAGGTTATCAATCAAATGCACTGTTTTTGCTTATCTGGAGGCCGCAATCACATCTTTGTTTTCCCCAGGTAAAAGGAGGTTATTTTTTGCATTATATATTGCAATTGTGTTTTCTAGATTACAAAAGTCCCCCCTCTTGCTCTATTAAACCATTTTTTACACTATAGTTTTTGTTATTTCTTAAGATTATCTATTTTGCGCTACTTTTAAATCATTCTTTACCCAATATCAATTTTGTTGTTGTTAGCATCATCTCATTCATATGGAGTACAAAATCAGAAAGACCCAGCAAGACGTGCTTTAAATGATCAAATTTGCTCTCAATTTGGATTGTTACTATTCTTTTATATTTCCGCCCACAACACAAGGCCAATAATAAATAAAGGGTCTGAGATAAAACTAAATCTAAAAATTGTAACTAAAAAGCAGGAGTGGAGGGCAACAAAATAATTTTCATTACAAAATATTTTAAAGTCAAAATTAGTTTTCTTTTATATTTTTTTATGTATATTACACATATATTATTAATATTATTTATATATTATATATTACAAATATGTATATTATAAATATAAATATATTACAAATATATATATATATATATATATATTGTATATTAAAAATATGTTTATATGAATTGTATATTACAAAAATATGTATATTATGTGTGTGTATATATATATTGTATATTACAAATATGTATATTATAAATATAAATATGTATATTATTAATTTTATTTATATATTATATATTAAAAATATATATATTATAAATAATAAATACGTATATTATTAATTTTATTTATATATTGTATATTACAAATATGTATATTATAAATATAAATATGTATATTATGTGTGTATATATATATATATATATATATATATATATATATTTGTATATTAAAAATATGTATATTATAAATATAAATATGTATATTACAAATATATATATATATATATATATATATTTATTGTATATTATGTGTTTATATATATATATATATATTGTATATTACAAATATATATATTATAAATATAAATATGTATATTATTAATATTATTTATATGTTGTATATTAAAATATGTATATTATAAATATAAATATGTATATTACAAATATATATATATATATATATATTATATTTATATATTGTATATTACATATATATATATATATATTATATTATAAATATAAATGTGTATATTACAAAATATATATATATATATATATATATTATTGTATATTAAAAATATGTATATATAAATTGTATATTAAAAAAATATGTATATTATATATACATATATTTATATATTGTATATTAAAAATATGTATATTATAAATATTATTTATATATTTTATGTTAAAAATATTTATATTATAAATATAAATATGTATATTACATAAATAAATATATCTATATATATACATTATTATATATATTGTATATTAAAAATATATATTATAAATATTATTATATTTATATATTGTATATTACATATTACAAATATATATATTATAAAATAAATATGTATACTACGTGTGTGTGTGTATATATGAATATGTATATTATATCATATATATATATATATATTTATTTTATTATACATTGATTTGTGTGATTCAATTTGTGATTCACCACTTTTATCATTACTCTAGTTACCCGTTATCTTGATGATATCAAATGAATAGTCCAGTTTTCAGACATTACTTATATTACACTATATATCATGATAGTCTCATGTTTGGTGTGAGCGAGAAATTTAACTACTGCATTTTAATAGCTAGTATTCCATGCATTGCACAAATATTTTAATATGGATTGAATTTTGGTCTCATTTTCTTTCATACATGTTCAACTGTCTTGATTATATGAAATTTTAATTGTTTATAAAAGTGGTGTTAAAATTTACTTTCAAGAAGGACTTATGCTGATTATGTGATTTATTTTCGAGAAAGACTTTTAACATATTCATTTGTGCTTGAGATTTTGATCACGTAGGAAGTCATTCTTGGTACCGAAAGTGGTCAACTTCATGAACTGGCTGTGAATGATAAGGACAAGAAAGAGAAGTATATCAAGTTTCTCTTGAATTAACAATACTTCTAGAAGTTTTTATGGGTTTGCAGGTATATCATTTGTCTATTTACTGTTATTGGTACTTTCTTGGAATTGTATTAGTGGTCGTGTGAGGGGGCAGGGTCTAGGTGTTGTATTAGTGGGTTTATCAATTTGAATGGAGTGAGGGTGGGGTGGTGGGGATGGGAAGTCTGTTCGCATGAGGTGGACAAATTCAAACTCGGTTCAAGCAGGATGATATAGCCATAAGTTTAGATGATATGCCAATTAACATGGAATAGATATCCTAGAAGTAGGAAAATGGAATGAATCTTTTAATTCTTTAATCTTTTAAGTTTTATTTGAAAGAATTGTTCAAAAATCCAGCTTTCTAACTCCTAGAGAAAATATTGTAAAAAGAAATGTCCTCTGCTGCAAAATTATAAATAATTAAAAATCATATATGCTATCATGTTTACATACTTTTAATATATTGGAGTAAGGGAAAATAACTAGTCACATAATTAACATGTTTACATACTTTTAATATATGGGTGATGTTTAGCAAACCTATCATTGGATTTTGGCCCTGCATGGAGATGTAGTTGTCCCATTTATGTTTGCTGGGGTGACGAGGTAATTCATTCTTTTATGATATTATCACTACTTTTCCATCTCCTAAACTATGCATTCACATTAGACTATTAATTGGGATAGGATCATACTTTTGTATCATTTTTTATTTCTGTTCTATAAAATGCTAATCGAATTCTATTAATTGCTATACTTGTTCTTATTTCTTTAGCTGGGCTACTTAGTAACTTTATTTTTTTATTTTTCACTTATTAGTATTTATTTGGTTTAGTTAATGTGTGGTCCTTGAATTTTTACCAAATTTGTTATTAGGTTCCTGAACTTTTTTTTCTTTTGATTAGGCCCCGAAATTGTAGTTTTTTATTAATTGGATTTTTTTATCTAATTGTTGACATGGAAAATTATCTATAAACACTTAATTATAGGTGCAAACAAGGGATTGATACTTTTAGATTCTATTGTAAACACAATTGAGTCAACTGTGAGAGTTTTTTTTGTAGATTTTAACCGTTTGCAAAGTCAAAACAATTGTGAGAAGTTGTGAAAAAAAATACTTGGGATGAAATTGATTGGCCCAATAGAAGGTGACATGATAGGCCTTACAACAAGTTTTTAGGATAGACTTTGATATCATATCAGAAATGGGTTTAATTTAATCTTATAAAACTGACTTGTAAAGTGAGGTTTGCACCTCACATATATGCTATTGTTTGACCATATCCCTAGTCATGTGGGATCTCCATCAAACTCAATTAAAAAATTTACAAGTTCAAAGACCCAATTAAAATAAAAAAAAAACTTAGGTACCTAATTACAAATTTTGGTAAAAGTTTAGGGACTTGCAAATTAATTAAACCTTTTTATTTACTAAAAGGTTTGTTAGTTGTGAGGCATGAGGTTTCTTACTAACCAACCTAAAGTAAAAAATACATCAAAGAATAAAATTAGGAAAATAATATATTGACTTGTTATGCTGACACCCAATTACATTAAGTTCTTTTTAGTTTATTAGTTTCCTTTTTATTATCTAATGAGTGAGAATAAAAATTACCATGTTTGTTTATATTATGCAGTGGGAACTTGTCTTGCAATCTTTGTAATACTTCTTCGGTTGTTGTCTAGGTACATGCCTGAAACAATTTATTTTGACAATTGTTAATACTAGTTGCCCTCATTTCTTCTTTTACAAAAAAAAAAGAAAAAGAAAAAGAAACTTGTTGTATTTAATTGTAGGTGGAAAATGTAGAATCTTTTATTCATAAAGGCTTGCTTGATGAGGTAAGAATTATTTGTTCCCTTGGTTATAAGAATTTATAAGAATTGAAATGCATTTATAAGAATTTCTTTTTATATTTAATTTTAGGTTGTAAATCTTGTTGAGACTTTTTTTCCCTTGCTTGGAAAGTTTAAAGAGACCTTAGATCTTTCGAAAGATCTTTTAACTATGGTGAACGCATAATTTTTTCCTGTTTCAATTGTGTTGGATATCTTTTTCTGTTTTAATTATACTACTTCAAATGATGTACGGGTTGGGTAGATAATTATGAATTGAAATATATATATAAAAGCCTCTTGTTTTGAAGATTATTGAAAATAGAAGCTAACTATTGTGCATCATACCTTTAGGTTATGCAAAAGCATCAAAAGTATTTTGCTGTGTGTGATGCTATTGGATCAAAGACTTCAACAATCCCAACACTTGAGTCTTTTTAACTTTTTCAATTGGGTGTATTTGTTTAAAGGCAATTTTATTTGAGGTGTTGGATGCCCATAAGGGTCACCTCTTTGATTGTAATAAGTTTGTAGTTTGTCGCTTAGGTGGAGGAAGGAATTGGTATCCCATCCTTCTACCTTAGGTGCACGTGCTTAGATCCTTATCTTGTTTTACTTTCTTTTTACTTGCTTTTACGTCTTAGTGTGAAGATCTTTTGAGTTCCAAAGACTCTTAAGTGATTCACTTATGGAGGAAACAACAAAAGAGTAAGGAGTGTTGTCTTTAGGATCTTCACCTAAACATTTTCAACATGAGTTCACACACATTTAATAAAAGTGTCAATCAAGAAGGTTCACCCAAGTTAACCAACTTAGATAAATTTTTGAGTGAGTTTAGAGAATGGAAGGTAGAAGAAAGACAAGAGAAAAGAGAAAGAGAGATAAGGGAAGAAAGAAGGCATGAGGAAAAGGAAAAAGAGAGAAAAAAAGAAAAGAGAGGAAAAAGAAAGGGAAAGAAAGGGAAGAGAAAAGAAGAGAAGAAAAGGAAACACAAAGAAAAGAAAGAGAAGAAAGGAGAAAAGAAGAAAATGAGAAAGAAAAAAGAGAAAGAGAGAAGGAAGAAAGGGAAGAGAAAAGAAGAGAAGAAAAGGAAACACAAAGAAAAGAAAGAGAAGAAAGGAGAAAAGAAGAAAATGAGAAAGAAAAAAGAGAAAGAGAGAAGGAAGAAAGGGAGAGAAGAAGAGGGTATAGATCTAGCTCATCAAGGGCAAGTGAGATGAGTGAAAGTGAAGTTTATGAAAGACTTAAGGTGAGGAGAGAGAAGAGAAAAAGAAAGAGAGAGAGAAGAGGGTATAGATCTAGTTCATCTAGGGCAAGTGAGATGAGTGAGAAAGAAGTTTATAAAAGACCTAGGGTTAAAAGAATGCATCAACATCATAGTCAACCCCAAAACTCTCCTAGGGAACACAAAGCAGATCTCCCTCATTTTTATGGCAAAGAGGATGTGGAGGCCTATCTTGATTGGGAAATGAAGGTAGAACAACTTTTTGCTTGTTATAACATTAGCGAAGAAAGAAAAGTTTCGCTGGCAACCTTTAGCTTCTAAGGACATGCCATGTATTGGTGGATCTCCTTGGTCAATGAGACGCGCCGCCTTCGTAACCCTCCTGTGAATTATTGGAATGATTTCAAGGGGGTTATGAGGCAGATACAGTCCCCTCTTATTATGAAAGAGAGTTCTTGGATAAACTCCAAAGATTAAAGTAGTATAACTCAAGTGTTGAGGAGTACAGACAAACCATAGAGCTTTTCATGATAAGAGTGAGCGTCACCGAGGAACCGAGGGCCACTGAAGCTAGGTTCTTAAGTGGCTTAAGCTTTGACATAAGAGATAAAGTTGAGTTCTTGCCATATAATAATCTAGATGACCTAGTCTAACTTTGCATAAAGGTGGAAAATTAAAAAGAAAAGGTGGTGCAAAAAGAGAATATCCATGCTACAATTATGCAAAGAAGGACCTAGGCAAGGGAAGCTATTCCAAGAGCTCCCCCAAAGAGGAACCATCCAAACACATGCATAAAGAACATAAACCCATGCATCATAAAGAAAACTCCGATGCTAGTTCTAGCAATAGGACTAGTAGTATTAAATGCCTTCAATGTCTTGGGAGAGGCCACATTTCCTCTCAGTGCCTAATAAGAAAACCATAAGAGGTCAAGATATTTTTAGTGAGAATAGTTCATCTTCCTCCTCTTGTGAGAGTTTGGAAGAAGGGGATCATGAGCATCATGAGCATGACATTGTTGAAAACCTTGTGATGGAGAACTTTTAATGGTTAGGCTCCTTTTTTGAAGCCAAACACTTGAGCTTGATCACTCACAAAGAGATAACATATTTCATATAGGGTGTAAAGTTTTAGACAAAACGTGTTCTCTCGTTGTGGATAATGGGTCTTGTTGCAATTGTTGTAGCTCAAGGTTGGTAGAGAAGCTAGGCTTGCAACTAATTCCTGATCCTAAACCTTACAAACTCCAATGACTTAATGAGGAAGGGGAAATGGTTGTAAACCAACATGTGAAGATTCCATTCTCTATTGGAAAGTATCAACATGAGCTATTATGTGATATAGTTCCAATGGAGGCCGATCATATCTTGTTAGGAAGGCATTGGCAGTTTGACAAGCAAGTCATTCACTATGGCTACTTTAATGAGATAATCCTCACTCATAGGGGCAAGTTCTCAAGTGGCTGATAATCAACTAATCATGAAACGTAAAAGAGATGAGGAAAAAACTCAAAATAAAAATAAAAAACATCAATTCCTAAAGCTTGAAAAGGGTAAGGAAGGAGAGTCGGAAGGAGGTACCCCTTCCAAGAAGGTTATTAGGAAAGAGTGTCATTTTGCAACAAAATTGGACATTAAAAAAGCCCTCTTACTTTATCGACATTTCTATCTCCTTCTTTGTAAAGAGGTACCTTCTAGCACTGCCACAAGTCTAAAAATTGAGTCTCTTCCAAAAGGGGTTCAAAACCTTTTAAAAGAATTTGATGATCTTTTCCCTCAAGAGGTTCCAAGAGGATTATCACCTCTAAAGGGAATTGAACACCAAGTTGACGTTGTTCCTGGCGCGAGTCTACTTAATAGGCCTGCATATAGGATAAACCCCGTTGAGACCAAAGAGATTGAGTCTTAAGTTCAAGACTTGTTGGAGAAGGGTTGGTTTAAAAGAGCCTTAACCCTTGTGCAGTCCCTATTTTATTGGTACCTAAAAGGAAATGGTGGATGTGTATGGACTGTCGTGCCATCAACAACATAACCATTAAGTATAGGCACCCAATCCCTAGGCTAGAGATATGCTTGATGAATTGCATTGAGCTCAAATATTTTCAAAAATTGATCTTAGAAGTGATTATCATCAAATTCGAATCAAAGAGGGAGATAAATGGAAAACCACTTTTAAGACTAAATTCAGTCTTTATGAATGGTTAGTGATGCCTTTTGGGCTCACTAATGCTCCAAGCACTTTCATGCTCCTCATGAATCATGTACTTAGGGATTGCATTGGTAGGTTTGTAGTCGTTTATTTAGATGATATTTTAGTTTATAGTAGGTCCTTAGATGAACATAAAGGACATTTTAAGGAAGTTTTATCTGTCCTTAGAATAAATAAATTTTTTGTAAACCTAGAAAAATGCACTTTTTATGTTCCTAGTGTAGTTTTTTTGGCCTTTGTCATTAGTGCCCAAGGGGTCCAAGTGGTCCCCCAAAAAATCCAGGTCATCCAAGAGTAGCCCACCCCTACTAGTGTGACTGAGATCAAAAGTTTTCATGGTCTCGTGGGATTTTATAGGCGCTTTGTGCCTAATTTCTCCATACTAGTTTCACCACTCAATGACTTGGTGAAGAAGGAAGTCCCTTTTTTGTGGGGTGAAAAATAAGAAGAAGATTTTCAACTGCTCAAGGATAAACTCATTAATACACCCATTCTAGCTCGCCCTGACTTTTCAAAAACTTTCGAGCTAGAATATGATGCATTAGGAGTGGGGTGTGAGAGTTGTGTTGTTACAAAGGGGGCACCCAATTGCCTATTTTAGTGAAAAACTCAACGGTGCCCACCTCAACTACACCACCTACAACAAGGAGTTTTATGCCTTGGTCTGTGCCCTCCAACCTTGGGAAAATTATCTTGTTTCCAAGGAGTTTGTCATTATAGTGACCACGAGTCACTTAAGTATTTAAAGGGGCAAGGAAAGTTGAACAAGAGGCATGCTAAATGGGTTGAATTTCTTGAAACTTTTCCTTATGTCATTAAATATAAAAAGAGAAAAACAAATGTGGTGGTCGATGCTCTTTCAAGGAGATATTTTCTCCTTGTCACCCTTAATGCTCAAATTTTGGGATTTGATGACATAAAGGAAATGTATCTTTCTGACCAAGACTTTGGAACCATTTATGCTACATCATCTCCCAAAGCCAAAAATGGTTTCTACCTATGTGAGGGGTACTTGTACAAAGAGGGCAAACTTTGTGTACCCCGAGGATCAATTAGGAAATTACTGACAAAAAAGAGCATGAAAGTGGGCTTATGAGGCATTTTGGAATTGATAAAACCTTAATGCTTTTGAAAGAAAATTTCTTTTGGCCCCATATGAAAAAGGATGTACAAAGACATTGTTTGAGATGCATAGCTTGTTTATAAGCTAAGTCCCGAGTAATGTCTCATGGACTTTACACACCTTTACCCACCCCCTTTACACCTTGGGTAGATATTAGTATGGACTTTGTCCTTAGGCTCCCAAGAACCCAACGAGATGTATACTCCATCTTTGTGGTAGTGGACCGCTTTAGCAAAATGACCCATTTCATTCCCTACCACAAAGTGGATGATGCGATTCATATCGCAAGAATTTTCTTTCGTGAGGTTGTCCGCTTGCATAGAATACCCTCCATTATAGTCTCTGATAGGGATGCTAATTTCCTTGGCCATTTTTGGAAAACTCTTTGTGCAGACTAGGAACTAAGATGCTATTTTCTACAACTTGTCATCCTTAAACAGATGGTCAAATTGAGGTGATGAATAGATCCCTATCCACTATGTTGAGGGCACTCTTAAAAGCCAACCACAAGTCTTGGGTGAATATCTTCCCCACATTGAATTTTCATATCATAGAGTGGTCCATCGAACCACTAAGCACTCCCCTTTTGAGGTTGTATATGGTTTTAATCCTCTCACTCCTTTGGATTTGTTGCCACTCCCTAACACTCTGCTTTTTCGTAAAAAAGGGGAAGCTATGGCAGAATTTGTTAAAAAATTACATGAGAGGAAGGAAATAATCTTCGAAAAAGGCAATTGGGTTTGGTTTCACCTAAGAAAGGATCGTTTTTCTTTTAAGAGAAAGTCGAAACTTAGCCCTCGAGGAGATGGTCTCTTCCAAATCCTTGAGAAGGTAAATAATAATGCATATAAGTTAGACCTTCCTGAGGATTATGGAAGACGGAAGATGGAAAAGGTTTGAGGGAGGGGAACTTGACGTCACTTCTCTAGGAAGAAGATAACTCAAGAAAAATTTTACGAGGAGGCTTGCCATAAGGGAGATGACTCTTGATAAAAGCTTAAAGGAAGAGAATCCTCAAGAGAGAGGTTTCTCATTAACATTTTACTATAGAAGAATGCTCTTAAAGAGTCTTATATCAATTCCAAATTCAAGTGTGATGAATACACTAGGTATATATATAGCCCAATGAGAAAGTTATGCACTCAAAACTAGGCAATGTGTGACTTTAGGCCTAATTAGGATTAGAGACACCTACTCTAAACCTAGGAGGGGTGCAAAAGCTAATCCAAAGGTGTGGGAAGGAAGCCCAACACACCTTGGACAAGAGGCCCATATCTAAGCTTACCTCCTCTCACTAACTAATAACACCTCTTCTTCTTAATTACAAAGTAAATGGCCGAAATACATAGCCCAAAGGGAAATTAAGAGCTAATTAATATTTACAAAGAGGAATCTATGGACTATGGTCTAATATGTTTATTTTCATCATGAGTTGAAGTCTTGATGAGTCTTTTCCGGTCAAGTCTTCCTCTGTCCTCCTAGCCATGATCCTAGTGAAAGGGCCCTTGGTAGGTAGGATTGCATCATGTGTTTCCTTCGACAATACATATGTCGAATTTAAGTACGAACACATGTATTATTCTTATTTTATTACTTTGGCAGAATTTATCTATCTATTTTTTTATTAAAATTTTTATTTTTTGTCTATTGGTTGTTTCTATAAATTATATTAGTGGAACATTTTCTAATTATGTCTTGTTAGTATGTGTGATCTTTTATATGTGACACCTGTTGTATAAATTTGATATAATCAACATGGAAGAACTAACAATGTATCTAATACTAGTCTTTAGATATTGGGTTGGTCAAGCTCAACATCTAAAAGCATACAATTTTTTTAATTATGATAGTTAATCCTACAATACACTTCGATTTACGTTTAGTAGGCTATGATATAAAAAATGTAACACCTTTACATCACAATATTGTTAAAAAAAATAAATACTTCATTAAAAAAATAAAATTTTAGAAACAAAAAAATAACATTTATATATTCAACAAAATCCACTAGTAAGTCTTTAGCACTATAAAAAAAATTAGCCAACAATACGTGTATTATATACATTGTTAGTTCTCCTTATGCTGATTATACCAAATTTATACAATAGATGTTGCACATAACAAATAATACATACCAATAAGATATAATTATAAAGTATTTAATTAATATAATATATAGAAACAACCAAAAAATAAAAATTTTAATAAAATAAATAAATAGACAAACTCTTCCAAAGTAATAAAATAGAAATAATACTATGTTCAGTACTTGAATTCGGCATGTGTCATAGAAGGGAACACATTTGTTTTTCAGAAAAATTACACAAACAATCACAAGCCTACATACGTACATAAGATAACTATAAAAAGTTAAATATTCTCACCCTTAACACATCATAAGATAATAAATATTCACGATTCAAATATAAACAAATCATAACTGAACATAATTTCAAATATTATCATTCTTATATGAAATATGCACCTATAATTCAATATGATCATATTCACATAAAACAATTATATATCAATCAAGTTGTTCTTCCAAAACAATCGAATACTATTATTGTTGATGTTATCAAAGATACCCTTTATGAGAACCAAATGTGTTTTCTTCGACGATACAAATGCTGAATTTAATTACTGAACACAGGTATTATTACTTTAGCATAATTTGCTTATGTATTTTTTATTAAATTTTATTTTTTTTCTGATGTTGTTTCTACAAATTATATTAGTGAACAACTTTATAACTATGTCTTGTTATTATGTGTGATCTTCTATCAGCGATATCTATTGTATAAATTTGATATAATTAGCATGAAGAGAACTAAGAATATATCTAACACACCTATTGTTGGCTATTTTTTTTTATAATGCTGAAAACTTGCTAACAAATTTTGTTGAATATATATAGACTATTTTTCTGTTTCTAAAATTTTGTTTTTTTTAATGAAGTATTTATTTATATTTTCTAACAACATTGTAATGTAAGGACATGTATTACTTTTTTTGTATCGTAGCCTGCTTAACGTAAACCGAAATGTATTCTAGGGTTAATTATGATAATTAACGAATTTGTATGCTTTTAGATATTTAGGTCTAACCAAACCAATATTTGATATGTTGTATAGATTTATAATAACTAACAAGTAATGATTCAGGAAGAGATATTCTAATAAGCCTAGATGTCTTATTTCCAAGTTTGAGTTGTATAATATTTTATCTTTCATTTATGATTGTATGTCACATGTAGGTGACACTTGAAGCTCACCCTTCTGATTTTTTATGTACTGTGGTTTATCTTTATTAATAATATGTTTTGAGCTTAGTGTAAGTGAACCACTCAAGTTTTTTCCCTATACTTAAGTTGGTATTAGAGAGGGAACGATCACAGATAAAAACATTTTAGTCATTGTTTTTCCCAGATAAAAAAATTCAAGTTTATTTCATAATGAAGTTACCAAAACCTATACTTTATATAAATAGTAGTATTAATTGAGCTATATTAGCTTGTCTAACTATTGGGATTTGAACACAATTGAAAGAATCTTACTATATTAGTTAGTTATACTATATTTTACCTTTTTACCACATAAGTGAAATTGATCTTCATGGCTTTTCATTTAGAAGTTGCGAAAAAACAATTAAGGATTATATGGAGTTAGAGCCTAGTTATAATGGGCTAGAGAATTGTTCACTTTTTTAATCATGATATTGGTACAAGTTTTTCTCCATACACCTTTGTGTTTTCTCACGACACCTCCATAATCTTTTAAAATGATAAAAATTTCCTTAGGTAAAAAAAGTTAGAATATTGTTACCTCTCGTGCATCTCGTTCTTTTTCCTCTTCTCTTGTCCACATTTTTTCCCTTTTGCACACCTCCATCGCGATTCTATGTCAGTGCTGATCCAAACATTCTTCCACTTGTCTTTTCATTCATGAAACAAGCAATTTGGATCATAAAGGTGTTAATTCGGTTCTATATTCAATAGGCTTAGTTCTAGCTCCATATTAGGTTCTAATTTGTGCAATTTAGTAATTTAGATTGGGTTCTGATGAGGAATCTAGATGATCAAATCATTGAGTCCAAAGTGTCAAATTCGAACTGCTTGTAAAGGTTGCAAATTTGGATGGGTTAAAATCATCAAATTTGAACTGGTCATTCCGGATTAAGTCCAATATGCTTGTTTTAGACTCTGGCTCGAATGACCAATCTGATTTGATGCAAATGTCACGTTTAGACTCAATCTATTTTTGTTGTCACCCCTTATTTTTTTTACTCAAGTTTGTAATCAAAATTGATGCAAATGTAACGTCCAGATTTGATGCAAATGTCACATCTAGACTCAAGCCTATTGCTTGTAATCAAAATTTGTTTTTACAAGTTCGAATAAGCTAATATGGACTCAAATTTTTTTACAAATCCAATTTAGTTGATCTAGATTTGTAACAAAATTTGTGGGTCTAAATTAACTGATCTAAACTTGTAAAAAAACAATTTTTTTCAAGTTAAGGCTATTCAAATAAAAAATTAAGACACCACTCCATGAATTCAGAATTTGCACAATGAAAGTAAGAATGAAGTAAGAAATAAGTAAAAATAATGGAAAGGGATATGAGGTATCATAAACAACTGGATTTTAAAAAATCAGAAAAGCAAAACAAATACGATAATCATGTAACAACTTTACAGTTCATATATAAAAGCCACATTTGATGGAGATGAAAATAAGAATGAAGTACGAACAAAACTAAGGAAAAAACATATCAAAGCACTTAGCATGCATGCTTTGTAAGAAAATAGCCAAGAGTAAAAAAAGGAGATAAAAATAATATAATACCTATGTAAACCCTATAATATTAAATTAACCTTTTTATTAAGTAATAATTATGTGTCACGTCACCTTACTTCTTACATGTGATGTTAATACGCTCATAGTTAACAATCAACATCAATAAGTCACCAAAGGGTTTTGATATTCACACATTTTTAAAATTTGGAAGCATATTGTCACAATTTTATACTATGGGACACAGTTAGAGGCTAGCATATTGTCTTGGGAGAGGCCACATTGTCTCTCAGTGTCTTAATAAGAAAAGCATGATCATAAGGGGTCAAGATACTTTTAGTGAGAATAGCTCATCTTCCTCCTCTTGTGAGAGTGAGAAAGAAGGGGGTCATGAACATAACATTTGTTGAAAACCCTTGTGATGGAGAGCTTTTAATGATTAGACGCCTTCTTGGAAGTCAAGCACTTGAACTTGATCACTCACAAAGAGAGAACATATTTCATATAGGGTGTAAAGTTTTAGACAAAACATGTTCTCTCATTGTGGATAGTGGGTCTTGTTGCAATTGTTGTAGCTCAAGGTTGGTAGAGAAGCTAGCCTTGCAACTAATTCCTGATCCTAAACCTTACAAACTCCAATGGCTTAATGAGGAAGGGGAAATGGTTGTAAACCAACAAGTGAAGGTTCCATTCTCTATTGGAAAGTATCAAGATGAGATATTTTGTGATATAGTTCCAATAGAGGTCGATCATATCTTGTTAGGAAGGCCTTGGCAGTTTGACAAGCAAGTCATTCACCATGACTACTCTAATGAGATAATCCTCACTCATAAGGGAAAGAAAATAAAGTTGATTCTTTTAACACCTTCTCAAGTGGCTGAGGATCAACTCATCATGAAACATAAAAGAGATGAGAAAAAAAAATCAAAATCAAAAGCAAAAAAAAAAAAAAGCATCCACCCCTAAAGCTTGAAAAGGGTAAAGAGGGAGATTCGGAAGGAAGTACCCCTTCCAAGGAGGTTATTGGGAAGAGAGTCATTTTGCAACAAAATTGGACATTAAAGAAGCTCTCTTACTTGATCAACCTTTCTATCTCCTTCTTTGTATAGAGGTACCTTCTGGCACTGTCACAAGTCTAAAAATTGAGTCTCTTCCAAAAGGGGTTAAAAAATTTTTAAAAGAATTTGATGATCTTTTCCCTCAAGAGGTTCCAAGAGGATTACCACCTCTAAGGGGAATTGAACACCAAAATGACCTTGTTCCTGACGCAAGTCTACCTAACAAGCCCGCATATAGGACAAACCCCATTGAGACCAAAGAAATTGAGTCTCAAGTTCAAGACTTGTTGTTGAACAGTTGGGTTCAAAAGAGCCTTAGCCCTTGTGCAGTCCCTGTTTTATTGGTACCTAAAAATGATGGGAAATGGCTGATGTGTATGGACTGTTGTGCCATCAACAACATCACCATTAAGTATCGGCACTCAATCCCTAGGTTAGACGATATGTGGGTGATCTGATAGTGGTCTAATAGAAGGTGACATGATAGACTCAACAAGTTTCTAAGAAAGACTTTGATACTATATTAGAAATTGGGTCTAACTCAACCTCACAAAACCGACTTGTAAGGTGAGGTTTGCACCTCACTTATATGCTATTGTTTGGTCATATATTTGTCGATGTAGGATCTCCAACAGACTCAATTAAAAATTTTACAAGTTCAACGACCCAATTAAAAGAAAAAAAAAACTTAGGTACCTAATTACAAATTTTGGTAAAAGCTTAAGGACGTGCAAATTAATTAAACCCTTTTATTTAATGAAAGTTTGTTAGTTTTCAAGCATCAGGTTTCTTACTAAACAACCTAAATTAAAAAATACATCAAAGAATAAAATTAGGAAAATAATATATTGGTTTGTTTGCGATGCTGACACCCAATTATATATATTAAGTTCTTTTTAGTTTATTAGTTTACTTTTTATTATATGATGAGTGAGAATAACAATTACTATGTTTGTTTATATTATAAATTGAAATATATATAAATGCCTCTTGTTTTGAAGATTATTGAAAATAGAAGCTAACTATTGTGCATCATACCTTCAGGTTATGCAAAAGCATCAAACGTATTTTGCTGTATGTGATGCTAATGGAAAATTATTGCCTTATTTTGTTGTTGTAACTTCTTTCTTTTAATTGGTCTTTTAGAATAATTACATATTCTGGAATTTAATTTGTTAGATGGCTTGAGATTTTTTCAGGTTGCAAATGGAGCATTTGATGAGACGGTAGTTAAGAAAGGAAATTAAGTTGTGCTCAGGTATTCTTAACACAACTTATTTTGTCTCTATATAGTTTATTGAAAGAGAAGTGCTACAATATCTAAGCTCGTCTTGGGTATTGATGTCTTTGATGAGTTTTCAAACATGTATTTTCTAGAAGTGTTATAACTCTTTATTTTCTAGCACATATATTATATGCATCTAGTAATATAAATTCCATTATTAAGTATTATAGGTAAAACACACCTGAGATGTAACAAAAGCTTCATGTTTTTTCACCTTACTAACTAGAGTGTGTTTGGAAAAATTGAAAAAAATAGATTATTTCAATAAAAAATTATATGTATAATCGATTATTTTATAGTCGATTATAAATAGAATCAATTTTTGTTTGGGTAAGTTTATTGAAAAGTGGTTTGAAAATAATTAATCTTGTTTTGAATGCTACAAAAAATCAGCTTTTGTATAATAAAAGAGTGAGACAAGTGAAAAAAAAAAGTGGTTGATAAATAATAATAAACTACAAATTTCTAGTTTCTTAAAAAAAATATTTTATTAAAGAAAAAATTTGCTGATAAATAATTCAATATGATCATATTCACATAGGATAATTATGTAACAATCAAATTGTTCTTGTCGAAAGGTCAAACACTATTATTTGTTGATATTATCGGAGATACCCTTTCTAAAAAACAAATGTGTTTCTTTTGACGATACATATGATCAATTTAATTATCAAATATAGGTATTATTCATTTTTTATTACTTTGGTAGAAGATTTTTTCTATCTATTTTTTAATTAAAATTCTTATTTTTTGTGTATTGTTGTTTTTATAAATTATATTAGTGAAAAAGTTTATAATTATGCCTCGTTGGTATGTGTGATCTTCTATGTGTCACATTTGTTGTATATGATCATATTCAATTATAGGTATATATTTGCTATAAAAATTATAATATTTGAAATTTAGATATTTATGTTATCCTATAATTTGATTATATTTGAATTGTAGATATGTATTATCTTATGATTTGCTCATTTGAATGAATATTTATTCAATCTAAGGATGAAGATATGTGACACTTATCTTATCTTATTATGTATGTAGGTTTGTGCTTGTTTGTGTAATTTTTTTGAAGAACAAATGTGTTGTTCCCTTCGACGATACATATGCCGAATTTAAGTATCGACCACAGGTATTATTTCTATTTTATTATTTTGACAAAGTTTCTTTATCTACTTTTTTATTAGAATTTTTATATTTTGTCTATGGGTTGTTTTCATAAATTATATTAAGTTGCTCATAGAAGATAACATATATCAATAAGGTATAATTATAAAGTGTTTAACTATTATAAAATATAGAAACAACAAATAAACGAAAAATAAAAATTTTAATAAAAAAAATATATAGGCAAAGTCTTCAAAAGTAATAAAATAGGAATAATACCTATATTTTGTACTTAAATTTGGGCATATGTATCGTAGAAGGTAACACACTTGTTCTTCAGAAAAATTACATAAACAAGCAAAAGCCTACATACGTACATATGATAACTTTCAAGCATTTAATATCCCTACCCTTAGCACATCATAAGATAATAAATATCCAGAATTCAAATATAAACAAATCATAGGATAACATAAATATCTAAATTTCAAATATTGACATTTTCATATGGAATATACATTGATATTCAATATGATCATATTCACATAGGACAATTATGTAACAATCAAATTGTTCTTGTCGAAACAGTTAAACACTATTCTTTGCTGATATTACTAGATATGCCCTTTCTGAAGAACAAATGTATTCCCTTCAACGATACAAATGACCAATTTAATTATCGAATATAGATATTATTCGTTTTTTATTACTTTGGTAGAGTTTTCCTATCTATTTTTTTAAGTAAAATTTTTATTTTTCGTGTATTCTTGTTTCTATAAATTATATTAGTGAAAAAGTTTATAATTATCTCTCGTTGGTACATGTGATCTTCTATGTGTCACATATGTTGTATAAATTTGATGTAATCAGTGTGAGGAGAAGTAACAATGTATCTAATATATATATTGTTGGCTATTTTTTTTATAGTGCTGAAAACTTGCTAGTGGATTTTGTTATAAAAAGTTTTTTTTCTATTTCTAAAATTTTGTTTTTTGAATGAAGTATTTAATTATATTTTCTAACAATATTGTAATGTAAAGACATGTGTTATATTTTTTGTATCATAGACTGTTGAAGCTAAACCAGAATGTATTGCAGGGTTAACTATGATAAATAAAAAAATTTGTATGCTTTTAGATATTGGATCTGATGACCCCAACCAATATCAAATATGTGTTATAGATTTATAATGACTAACAAGTAACGATTTGAGAAGAGATATTCTAATAAGCCTAGATGTTTTATTTCCAAAATTGAGTTGTATATATTTATGTTATGTTTTTTATGATTATGTTTGAATTTTATATATTTATTTTATCTTCTAATGTCATTATATTTTTGTACATAGTACTATTTCAGCCTTGATGCCAATGTCGATATAAAATGTAGTATTTCGGTATTTGGCGAGCAAATTTTTACTCCTCTTTTTTAGCATTGTTTATCATAATATTACAGACTTGGATACTTTTTGACTTGAACGTTGAAGTTCTTTTTGCAAATACTCCTCTATTGGAACCTGAACAAATGGCATCTTCGGTGGCATCAGTAAAGAATAGTGTTCGACCATTTCGGCAAAAACAATTTGATTGGTACATATTGTTTTTTTATGTGAATATAATCATATTCAATTATAGGTGTATATTTCCTATAAGAATTATAATATTTGAAATTTAGATATTTATGTTATCCTATGATTTGATTATATTTGAATTGTAGATATGTATTATCTTAGGATTTGCTCATTTGAATGAATATTTATTCAATCTAAGGATGAAGATATGTGACAGTTATCTTATCTTATTAAGTATGTAGGTTTGTGCTTGTTTGTGTAATTTTTTTTAAGAACAAATGTATTGTTCCCTTCAACGATACATATGTCGAATTTAAGTATCAACCACAAGTATTATTTCTATTTTATTATTTTGACAAAGTTTCTCTATCTACTTTTTTATTAGAAATTTTATATTTTGTCTATTCGTTGTTTTCATAAATTATATTAAGTTGCTCATAGAAGATAACACATATCAATAAGGTATAATTATAAAGTTTTTAACTATTATAAAATATAGAAACAACAAATAAACAAAAAATAAAAATTTTAATAAAAAAATATATATAGGCAAAGTTTTCCAAAGTAATAAAATAGGAATAATACTTGTATTCGGTAGTTAAATTTGGCATATGTATTGCAAAAGGTAACACATTTGTTCTTCAAAAAAATTACACAAACAAGCGTAAGCTACACATGTACATAATATAACTTTGAAAAGTTTAATATCCTCACCCTTAGCACATCGTAAGATAATAAATATCCAGAATTCAAATATAAACAAATCATAAGATAACATAAATATCTAAATTTCAAATATTGACATCTTTATATGGAATATACATTGATAATTCAATATGATCATATTCACATAGGACAATTATATACCAATCAAATTGTTCTTCTCAAAACGGTCAAACACTATTCTTTGTTGATATTACCGGATATACCCTTTCTGGAGAGCAAATGTGTTCCCTTAGACAATACAAATGACCAATTTAATTATCAAACACAGGTATTATTCGTTTTTCATTACTTTGGTAGAGTTTGCCTATCTATTTTTTTAATTAAATTTTTTATTTTTTGTGTATTGTTGTTTTTGTAAATTATATTAGTGAAAAAGTTTATAATTATCCCTTAGTGGTATGTGTGATCTTCTATGTGTCACATCTGTTGTATAAATTTGATGTAATCAGTGTGAGGAAAAGTAACAATGTATCTAATACATGTATTGTTGACTATTTTTTATATTTTCTAATAATATTGTAATGTAAAGACGAGTGCTACATTTTTTGTATCATAGCTGACTGAAACTAAACTAGAATGCATTGCGGGGTTAACTAATAATTAAAAAATCTGTATGCTTTTAAATATTGGTTCTGATAACCCAATATTAGATATGTTGTATAGATTTCTCTTTTCAAAGTTTGAGTTATATATATTTATGTTACGTTTCGATTAAGTTTGAATTTTGTTATTATTATATATAATTATGATATTTAACTATCAATGTGGTCATCGTTGAAATTTAAATATTTATGTTATCTTCTAATTTGATTATATGTGCTTCGTAGATGTTTGTATTATCTTATGATATATCCTCGTATTTAAATGAATATTTATTTAATCTAAGGATGTGGATATTTGGAATTTTTATATTTATCTTATCTTATGTACATATGTGAACTTTATGTGTGTGCTTGTTTGGATAATTTTTTAGAAAAACAAATGTGTATTCTCTTTGAAGATTCTTATGCTGGATTTAAATTTGAAGCATATGTATTGTTATAACTGCCACATAATATTAACATTAGCTAAAAAAATAGAACCATATCAACCTTATTTGTATGCAATGTAAGGATTGAGACAAACACAACCGCGACAAGTGCGAACTTGTAAAAAAATTTGAATCCGGATTAACTGATCCAGACTTGTAAAAATTGTGAGTCTAGTTTAGTTGATCTAAATTTGTAATCACAAATTTTTTTACAAATTCGGATCAGTTAATCCAAACTCTCACAGTCTTTTTTACAATGAGAGGAAAAAGGTTATTAACTTTTTACCTAAAGGCATTTTTGCCATTTTAAAAGAGTATGAAGGTGCAGGGAGAAAATATCTATTGGTACATATTAATCATTGTTAGCAATAACTAAAATCTGTAGGAGATTTTGAGTGTACACAAGAAATATTTAAAAAGATAATATTCTACTACATTAAAAAGACGACTAAGTATTTACTTACAAGAAACATTACCAAGAAAAGAATGAGTAAATAGGTGTACCGTTCAATCATCAAAGTCTCATTAGTTATTACAGGATGGAACAGAATTTAGACTTTAAAGTTGGAAATAAACATGTTAATCAGAATTTTTAAATAGTTTTGCTGCTATGATGGCAAGTGGCCAACAAGTAGTTGGAAAGAAAACAAAACAAAGAAATCAGGCTCCATACTTAGGATTTTTCCAAAGCTTAAAGGCTATCTCATGCAAGAACCTATCTGCCGGTATTGTAAGATTTCCACCATGCTGCATGACAAGAAAACAAAAAAAATAGAGTAAAGTAAAGATTATACAGTAATCAAGAATTCCAGTATAGGTTAAATGAATAAAAAACCTAGAAATTTTCCATAATTGCTAACATTCAAATCAAGATATTTTACAATAACTTCAAATACTTACAGAATATAAAATGGTTATGGAATACTAGAAGAAACACTTAAAGTACACATGCTGATCAATAACATGACAATTTTAAAGATTGTTGCTTAGTTGTGTACACAGAGCATTATTAAGTCATGAACCAACGAAAAAATAAAAACACCAAATGGAATAAATCATTACTAAATTTTGAATAAAACCTGAAGTAAAATCTAAAAACAAACCTCCATAAATTCTTCAAAAGAAAAACTTTTTGCACTATCCTTGCAAGTCACAGCATTCTGCCATTGAGCAATTAACATGGGAAACTAGTGCCTGTATCATTTGATATATAGGAAGTGTTTGGTGCACATGTGCATATCATAACACGAGTCTTTATATGTTTGGCACCTTTTAAAAATTTTAAAGAACATGACATGGAGTAAAAAATTCGTCCATTTTGGTTCCACTTCAAAGGATAAAAAATTAATTTTCTTTTCATTCTTCCACATGCTAGAAGAGGCCAGGGAGACACCAAAAAGGACATTGGAGGAGGTGTTTAAGGAGGATATGAGATTGAATAATATTTTTGGAATTTTGGTTTTTAAATAACATTATGTGATTCATATAGCCGACCTCACTAGGTGAGATAAAACTTGATTGTTGTTGTTGTATTTTTTTGTCCATGCACTAAATGCCACTTTAATTACCTTACATCCTTTCGAGGAATTCCTCCTTTCTTGCCATAACTTTGAAGAGGATAAAGCACTGAAAGATGAGAGTTCTTCCCATCTACCCTCTTTGACACAGAAAACTTAGAATCATGACCTTCCAAGACATTGCCATATCTCATGACAACAGACAAATGCAGACGTGAACTGATGTCAGATCCAGGTTGTGCTTGACTCATTATTCCTCCAACCAAGGCATCCATATACCCCACATCAGCAGAAACAACCGTTTGTTCACCAGCTCCAATATGAAAGAAACAAGATCAAAGTGATCACTGTCCAGCACTTTCCCTTCTTGAAAGCCTAGCAACTTGAGCAGCTCAAGGGCCACAACCTCCCACTAACTCATCCAATTGAAGAACACTAACTCCCAGTTTGACACTAAAAGACTTCAAGCTTGAATTGTTGGTCAAAATAGCAGCTTTCATTCCCATAAACCTGTATTAGAAAATGAACCTTTATTTGATCTATTTAAATCAATCATTTAGTCCTTACAGGTCATACTCATTTAAGAATCAATTCCTATGTGAAAAAACTTATGTTTTAGTGTTTATAATCCTCATTTAGTACATCCTGGTCCTTGGTGTTCATCTGTTTCTTAAGTAGCAGACCCTTAAAAACTTAACTTTTAGTCCTTATACAGACCACACCTTACTTTTTCCTATACTTCAATGAGTGTCACCTATAGAGATCAAGACACTGTTTCTCTTATAAAATAAACTTATAAAAGAAAAAATAAGTTAAGCTAAAATCAACTTATTTACTTCAACTTTATAAAAACTCTAGTATTTAGCTATTCCATAAGCTCATTTTAACTTATTCATAAGTTAATTTTAACTTTTAACTTATAGGAAAAACTTAATTCATCTTAATTTCTAAGTTTCTTCTCCTATAAATGCTATAGAGAAGTTTATCCATACATAGCCCAAACGATCATAAAAGCGATAGAGAAGTTTATCCAGACATGCCAAATAATTAATTTAACAACCTTTACAACCAACAAAATGGAAAATGGAAAACAAACAAATAAAAGAAAATACCTATCAGGCAAGGTTTGTTTTGGTGGATCCTCTTGGCCATCACTATCACCGATTTGACCCTTGTAACAAGTAATAAAAACAAATGAGCATTGGTAAGATAGGAAAAACAAAATAAAAACTTGAGTAAATGGGTTTCACCATATTTGAATAAGTGTGACATGCATCCAGCAGCACTGCAAATTCTCTAACTGTCCTCTCATCCTCGTTTTCTGAAAACTACATATTCAAGTGAATTTGAATGTGGCAAGGGAAGATATGGGGAAAAAATAATTAAGAGGTGTGTGTTAGGCATTATTACAAACACAAAGAGGGTGTGGATTGAGAAGAAGAGAACCTGAGGGTGGGGAATTGGGGAGACTCAAGAAACCGCAGGAAGATAGAGAGGCGAGAGAGTGAAAGTGAGAGTGCGATGCATCGATGAAACGAGCTAACCCGTCTCCGAATAAGACCAGGGATCGACTTGGTTTATCTGCCATTCCTTCCTCTGCTTCTGGATTTTTCACAATTTTGGAATCAGATGCAGAGAGAGTGCATTGATTTGGCGAATATTATTACGCTACTTTATAAGTTGTAAGAGAAAGAAAAATTTTATTATTTATTGTGATTTGTGAGTTCAACATATGATCTTTTCATATTTCTCTTTTCCTTATTTTTTTTTCAAATCCACATATTATTTTTTTCTCTGAGAAATATAATTTAATTGTCAACTAAAATTTTTTATTTTTAAATTCATTATCATTTTAGATTATGTTTTAATATATTTACAACATATAATATCACTAAATATTTGGATAAAATATGAGTTTTTCTAACCTATGTAACATGCGCATTAAGATTAAAACTCTTAAATATCTCTTTTAATTAATCAACATCTTAAAAAATAAATAATTTAAGAGATGTTTTTATTACCATTAAAATCAATTTGTTGTATTTTTCAGTTATAATACTTCATAATAACATTTACTATCAATTCCTAGTTTCCTAATTTTTTTTTTCTTCTTTTTTTTCATCTCACCTTCACCACCATTATTGTCATGTCGTTACTACAATCATTTATCACCACTGATGTCACTATCATGATAATAACGATGATAACAATGACAACGATGATGGTGAGAGTAAGAGTGATGGCAAGTGATATTGACAACATGGATGATAGTGATAAGATTATTAGTAAGGATTGAGTGAAGTGGTGACAAATGATAATGAAAACATATCTTAAATATTTACAATTTTTAAGTTGTTGGTAAATTAAGAATAAATATTTAAGAACTATAATCTTATCGTATATACCTTTGCCATACTTCAACCAAACTCTATTTCTTATAATTTAATATCTTTTCAATTTTAGTTTTTGTCTTCTTTTTTTTTTTCATTTGAGTATGTAACACTTGCATGTTTCTTTTTAATTCCGGTCATCAAAGTTCTCACAAAAAAAAAATATATTTAAAAAACAAAGCCTTAGTTAATATGAACTTTTTTAGTTTCTTATTTTCAATTTTTAATATAAAATATTGTCTCATGAACTTTTAAATTTTTTAATTTATACATGAAATACTAACTTTTGCAGAGTTAGCACTAATATTTACTCCACTTAAATCAATTGTTTACTTCTTTGATTGTTTGTGGAATGAAATACTCGTAGACAATGTCTGTATGGATTTTAATAATTTTTATCCACAATATCCCTAGTTAAAAGCATATATGTCATGTCAATCAAGATAATGACAACATTATGCACCTCAGGTGAGAACGGTACCCACATAAGCATCATATGTATTCATAGACTATAAACAAGTACACACATGTTTCTAATTACCCAGCCTATTTATTATAAGGTATATACTCCTGGTACATATTTGTTACCCGTTATGTTTTACACATAACTTCCATTACAAAGCTTCTAATATAGAATTGCTCACTAAAACAGATCTAATATAATAATTCTAATACAGCACAATTTACTATAAAAAAAAAGTTATTAATGGATCTCTTTTATCTAACTTGGATCTTTATCCATCAAACACTTCTGTGTAGCAATAAAGCATTCAATTCACATCAAACCGAAAGCATCTTAATGTCAAAATAACAAAAAAATTTATCTCAAGGTTTTGCCTCTGTTTCGAAAACAAAACTTGGAATATCCCCGGTAGATGAGAAAGAAAGACAGTTGTAATTTCAAAAGTACTTCCATAGGGTTACCACAGCAAAAAAAAAAATTATTAGATAATTTAAATTATCATCACATAACTCATAACTTTATAGTTTTAACTGATCGATAATGTCACATATAATTATTTAATTAATTTATAATAATTATTAAAATCATGATAATAGTTTAAGCCTATCTAATAATTTTTAGACCAGAGTGTAAGTTGGTTTAGCATTTGAACTTAGGTTAAATGAAAAAATACGCTTCAAACCACAAACGTAAAAGTGATGTAAGAATAATTTTTGTTTCAACGTGTGTATATATCATATCTGATTTCCAAACACACCCAGAAAAGAGAATCAAACACAAGGGAAGTTTTATAATCCATACTTCAAACAAGGAAGTGTCATGTTGATCAACAGGGATGGATTTCGACTCACAAAAGCTTTCCAATCTTCTTTACTGATTTTACCATCATTATCTTTATCCGCATCAGCAATTGTCTGAAAAAGAAAAAGGTGAGCATGTGAAGGTCCAAGAATTAATACGTCCCATTAAAGCTAATTTTTCATATTTGATTAGAAAATTACCTTGTCAACAATTGCTTCAAGAAAATCATCAGGAAGATTCATGTCAAATTCATTCAAAATGGCAGCAACCATTTGCTTGACCTAAAACCAAGGAAACCAGACAACCATATCAGCAAGAAATGAAGTTGTACCACCAATTGGCATGAGGCTTAACTGATCAATTTCTACCACTTACTTCCTCTGGCTCGATAAACCCAGTTTGCCTCAGGTCATAGACCTTAAATGCAACTACAAAATATCATTGAGGCACAAAGATTAGACGTGAAGAAAAATGAGTTTCATTAAGAGTTTGTCTTCAATTTGAACATACAATCAATTTTTTCATCTATGGGGGCATAAGGATGGAAAACACTAAGCGCATGGACAAATTCGTCAAACTCGATTACACCATTTCTCTTTTGGTCAAAAACATCAAAAACCTGAAGAAGAAACACAATAGCTGAACACTTAGTATGTTCAAGGCATTGTACGAATCATGAATGCATGAAAGGAAAAAAGTACATAAAAACTAGCAAATGCATGTTCTGTGAACCGAGTAACTGTAGTTTTTTAGTCTCATTTCCAATATCCTTCCTATTAGCCAAAAATTATCTTACAACCGATCGAGAAAAATGCAAAATGATAATGTGAAGATTACAGGCTTACAGCTAAATTGCAACAAAATCATTTTCCTTGAAAGTACTTTTAAAAAATTAAACCACTATGATAATTTTACTATACAAGTTAGTCATATAGTCTTCCTTACAAACTTAATAGGATTTCCCATATAGTAACCAACATGAAGAAAAATGCCATAGTTGAGAAATATAGGAATTGCTTACTCGATCCAGGAAAAGGTTTTTCCCATTTGGGGTTTGAAACAGAGCCAATTGAAGCTCCTCCTACAATAGAAAAAACATACTCATATCATGATCGCTGCATCACTGACCTATTGATTTTTGTACAGCAAGAAAATGATTATAATTTTGGCTCCCATTTGGGTAAGAAACAGGGATTGTTACAGCAAGAACCAAAGATTTTACTCATTTAAGTACTGTGTGAATTGAATGACACCATTCTCTTCTGTCCACAATAAAAGTTAATGGTTCACTTAAGATTTCTTGATCTAACTTCATCTTAGAGTCTTTCTTGATCCACCTCTATCAATAATTATTGAGTTATCCTCCATTTGGCCAAGTCTTCCAAACAGGGATTTTATTAGTTTTCTTCCTACATATTCAAACCATCTTAGACTCAAGTCTATCATCTTTTTCTTAACAAATGTCACTCCAGCTTTCTCTCTAATACTTTCAAATTTTTATCTTATCTTTTTTTGCATGACTACTCATCAAACTCAATATTCTCTCCTTGACAATCCTTAAATGTTGTCAGTCCTTTATTACCCGACATCTAGTACCATAAACTATGAAGTATCACTGATCTTACAAATTCTACAGAACTTTTTCTTTTAGCTTAGGATGAAATGGCTATCTCAAATAACACCTGATATATCCTTCTATTTTTTTATCTTTTTTTGGGTGAAGTCCTTGTATTCTGGTCACCTTGCTTGAATTTTTTAATTTACAGCTTCCTCTATTTATTTTTTTTTTTTATAACTTTGTATGATTACAGCACCCACATACTATCTAACTAATTGCATGCAAATTCTGACATGATAAGAATAAAAGAAAACTTAGACACAATTTCTTTTTGTTTTTAATATTATTTTTCCATGAGAATTAGAGTTTTATTATTACATTTTATGTAATAAAAATTAGCATTAAAGTACTGTTACTAAAATTAAATTAACTATAATTCTAATTACTGTTAGAGCACAATATAAAAACACATGAAAAACTGTTTTATTACACAACCATGTAGCAGAGCATTCACATAGTATATATAATAATCAATTGTAGGAATTCTTGAAATAGTAACCCTTTGCCAGCCTCTCTCTCCCTATGAAATATGTGCCGGAGCCAAGATATTGTAGACGCATAAATCAAGAAATTAAGTATGTCAAATTATTTGACAGATGAAGTACCTTGTGGATCGAATCATCATCAATTAAGGAGCTACTTAGCCTTTTAAACAATACATGCAATGCTTCCACTTCATTAACTGTAACTGCATTATTAACAGCAGGATAACCAATCATCGAAACACATTATATTGTTCTTCAAAGTTCATAGTAGAAAATAAAAGTTGCCTTATTTGAGAGCTGTTAGAAAATGTTAATATACCTTTTTGGCCCCTTCAAAATCCTACTTGCCCAGAGTTTTAACGATAACAAATATGAGGATCGTTTTCCACTTGGAAGATAATCATAATAATACTTGAAGACAAACCAACTCATATAATTATAAAATAATAATATATGACAGCATAGGTTTCTTTTAAAAAAAAGTGAAAATAAAAATAGACAGCAATAACATTTAAAATAATGAAAAAAACAAATAATCATAATAATACACACTTAATTTATTTTAAAATATTTTCTGAAATAAACGTGCCTTTTTGTATAGCAAAATATTAATGTGCCTGTAAAATAGTTTTATATATTATCTAATTATAAATTATTATGAATAGTATTTTTTTTTATGATAATTATTTTAAAATTCATTCATATGATTATTTCTAATTAAATTTGATAATGCAAAATTATTTTTTATTTTCTATCCTTTAAAGTTTAAACTCCAAATAAAAACAAACAAACTCAAAGCAAGATATAAGAAAGGATGCATTGTGTAATGTTAACTTTAGTCAAACATAAAATAAAAATAGACAGTGAAAGCGGGATGTTAGGGCAGGCTAGCACCAATTTTTTCTACGAAATTTCCTAATACTTCATAAAAAAATACAATTAATATATTGAAAACTTAAAAAGAATATTAAATACTTTTTCGTTTGGATAATTTTTCTCAGAACTATACTTATAATAAGAGAAATAAATAATAAGAAAGTTATAGTTCAATGAATCCAAATTTTCCTGTAAAAAAAAAATCAACTTACAAATATAAGTTGGAGTTATAAGGTGGTAAGTGGAATTACATCTGGTTTCATGAGCGAGAGTTGCGAAATCCTTAGCAGCATGGTTACGTTTATGGTTGAGAATAATGAAGCATGGGCAAAAGCTGAAACAACCTGTCACGGCCAAAATCAACACCTCAACCACCTCTATGATTGGCATCAACGCCGCACACACGCGCTCCCCCACTGTCCAAGAATCTAACAAATCCTGTATTCAAATTTACAATCATTTTCGTTCATCAATCATGACTTATATCACAATAAATAATCAATTCTAAACACGGGCCAACGCGAAAAACTTACATGGGAATCCGTGGCCATGGTGATGGTGGCACGCATTAAGAAGAGAAGAGTGATGGTTCTGGTGGAGCTGAATGGTTTTCAGTTCTGCATTGTAATTCCTTATATAGATCCTTCTTTCTCAGTGGTGAGTGAGTGTGTTTCATTTTCATGTGTTGTGTAATGGTTACAATTGATGGCTAAAGTTGGTCCAAACATAATCTATAATGGAGCTGAATTTTGAATGAAAAGATAGACGCATATGGTTTTGTTGCGTGTGGCCCAACCCAACCTGTTAGTTCCAAACAAGTTTCAAGATACGTGACGACACTCCCGTGACCTTGACAATACTTTCCACGGTGAAAATGAGTTCTTCCTATCTTAGCTTTGTTCTACTTATTTTATAACTTTATACTTAAATCTGATCCTTTTATCTGTTTTAGCCGTAATTTTTAGATCTAGTAGAACCATTATATCATGATAGTTAAATTAGGATATAAATTGTGTATAGAAAAAAACATTCTATTACTTGAATAATAAACCGAATTATATTATAAATAGTAAGATTTATAGTTACAATTGCCTATCCAAAAAATAGTCATAATTATAATTATTTGTTATAAATATTTATTACTAGTTAACACATAATTATTAGAAGTTTTATAAAACAAAATTATTAGTTATATATTAATTTGTAAATTTTTTGTCTTTTTTATAAGCCAAAGCAATTACTATTAAGAAATAACACAAAAAAGCACAATATGTCTTTTATGTGAAAGTACCAAAAGATAACTCAATAAGGTAAACTTTCGGATATCTCTTAAATCTAATGTGTTGTACTCCTTTGTCTGACACATTTTTTCCTAAGATACCTACCAACCTTTCCACCACCTACATTGCCTATAAAAAAAATTAGAAAACAAAGAATGAAGTTGAGAAATTATACCTGGAAGCCTTAAAGAGGAAAATAAAGTAAATTAGTAATGCAGGCAAAACAACTTTGAGAAGCACAAATCTTCCAACCATGGACACATACTTATTTTTTCAACTTGCTAAACGTTTTTTTATCATCTCTATCATTGGCTTCCATATACCTTTCTTTGAAGGATTAGCCCCAACTGGGAGACCCAAATACTTGAAAGATTAGGACCCGCTTTGTAGTTTAAAATTACTAATGCTTTGGCCAACTTTGCTGCATTCATATTGACCCATATAACCTAACTTTTGTAAAAATTCTCCTTTAGCCCGAACACTAATTCAAAGTTTAACAACACAACTTTCATCACCTCAATTGACTTCCAATCCATTTACATTAAGAGAAAAATATCATCTGCAAATTGTAAGTTCTTACCCTAAACCTTAAACCTAAACACTAATTCAAAGTTTAACACACAACTTTTATCACCTCAATTGACTTCCAATCCATTTACACTAAGAGAAAAGTATCATCTACAATTGTAAGTTCTTAAATGGAGATTTCTATCATATTTTAGTCTTTATCTTAGTTTTATGTCATACTTTTTATCTTAGTTTTTTATACAAGAGCAACTCGGATGAAGATTTCTATCAAAGTTCTTATATTGAATAATAAATTTCTTATAAAAAATCCTATTCAAGTGAATTTATTTGTTAAAAAGTTTTTCATTCTTATTTTTAAGTTTCTTATATAAGGAACTATTCTTTAACAATAAAAAAATCATATTTTTGTCCTTAATCATTATACAAAACCAAAGAGAAGTTACAGAAAAATAAAAAATTATAAATCTGTTAAAGTTTTTTATCATTAGAAATTATGTATGAGATTATTAATAATAACGTGGTGTGAAGTAAAAAAAAAAACTTTTGTTGAGATAATAAAGTCTCTTGTTAGAGATGTTCTAACTAGCATGTTAGCATTGTTTTTTGAAGTTACGGATCGACTGTGAATAGTGTTAACTTTTCTTTCTGAATACTGATTCTTGAAGACATCCGTTTGATTTGTCTGAGTGGGGACACATTTGTCGATTCCTCGTTTCGTCTGGCATTATCGACAAAAACTGAATTCTTAAGCCTCTTGAAGCTTCCAAGGACGATCTTCTAATCGTAATTGCTATGTAATACTTTATCAGAAAGACCTTGTTTGGATTGGATAAATTTCTTCCTAAGCACTTATAGCAGAAGAAAGTGAAAAGAAAAATGAATGTAATAGTTTAAGTCAACTTATTTTCCTCAAATTTTGGACATGATGAATAAGCAACCTCCCATGAAAGTAGAAGTGCGCATTAAGTTGATTTTAGTTAGTGGGAGAAGTTTAATTTATTTTTTTCCTCTTTTGCAAGTGTTTAAAGAGATGTTTATTCAAATTGGACTTAAATTGAATTTCATGTCTTTGATAATTATATATGTATGTGCAAATCACATGCATAGCTGCTACAACCAATATGATTGATAATGTCTAGTGCTGAATTTTTTCTTTCCTTTTTCTTTGAAGGTACATTCTGAATCGTATTTGAATAGCCTGAAGGAGAGTTCAAAAGTTGCTATGATAGTTGAGGTACTTTCCACTCACTTGTAGCCTTGTAGGCATGAGGCAGCCATTTATGTTTTTGTTGTCTATACTAATTGTTCCTTATTTTTCTTTAAGCGTGGAGTTCTTATGTGGAAGGGTGTGTCCAAATTGGTTTAAAAATGTACTATCTAATCTTTTAGAATAGAAAGCAGGTATGTTGTGCCAGGGTTCTTTAGTGTATATGGTTTTGCTATTTTATAATTCTGTATGATACACTATGATGGATAATTTACTAAGATAAATTACTAAACTATAGGTCCCTCCCGTGGCGTTCATTCCCAATTGTCTTGTGCAACAAAAAGTTCTTTTCCCATTCAGGAAGCAGGTAAATTAACTGTTTCATGGAAATCTGTTTAGCATTTCTGAAAATCTGATCTTGCTCCTAATCTAATGGTAGGTTGGAGGAACTATATTGGCTGCAAAACTTGCAAAGGAGAAAGGATGGACCATTAATGTAGGAGGAGGTTTTCATCACTTCTCTGCAGAAAAAGAAGGTGGATTCTGTGCTTATGCAGATATTTCTCTCTGCATCCACTTTGCTTTTGTTCGGTTGAATAGGTCAAGGTACTACCATATTTAGTAGTCTATACAACTGCTAGTTAGCATATTCTATTAACACAAGTGAAAAAATTGTTTGCAAATTTTTCAGAGTGATGATCATTGATCTTGATGCACATCAAGGAAACGGTCATGAAATGGACTTTGCCTATGACAGTATGTACAAGGAAACGATTGTTCCAGTGTTTGACTTGGTATCTTTTAGGTTTTATGTACAATCCTGGAATATATCCTTCGGTAATCTTCTGCTCCTAGATTTGTTTTACTTTTACATTATTTTTCTTCCTATCTAGTATTTTGAAGTGATTTTTCTTTTCTGTTTCACTTTTTACACATCTGTCTCTTCTAATGCTTCCAATTTGGGAGTAAAGTCCCATACCTTACAACTGAATCTTAACATCCCACCACACTTCACAGCCCCAGCACCCCCACAAGGTTGTTGTATACAAGCTCTCTAACTAGTACTTAGTGAACACTGCTGTATTGGAATACCAACCACAGTACTTGATTGCAGCAGGAGATATCAAGAGCTCTTATGCTAATTGATAGGAAGTGAGAACCTTGGGACAACCATACTACAAAAACTAACCATAGTTGTTGGAGAACCCTAACCAAAACCTTATGAATACCACACCTAAATCTTATACTTTCAATATGAGACTAAGTCTCATACCTTGCAATTGGTGGATCAAATGGTGCTTTTGTAGTAGAAGAAACCTAAACTTTGTAAACACTGTTTGGATCAAGGTCTTTTTTTGTAAATTATTTTATTGTGGTCTTTGTTTACCTGTTTGTCGGAGTGACTTCCAAATAACTTTGTTCATATATTATACTAACTTTAATTTGATCACCTCTTCTTACTAAGTTATTTACTTTTCATGTCCACCCCTCCTGTTCAATCTAGTGGTGAAAATCTATATACTACTAGAAAATGGCATCTATGCTATGTGTTAAATATAGGTTTGTATTTAATGGTAGTTGTTAGTTGAGCTACATCTTATCTTTCATTTATGATTGTATGTCAAAGGTAGGTAGCTATTGAAACTCACTCTTTTGATTTCTTATGTACTATAATTTATCTCTATTAATAAGATGTTATAAGTTTAGTGTAAGTAAACCACCCAAGCTTTTCTTTGCACCTTCCCTTAATCTCTATCTCCAAATTATACTCATAAAATACCATATAATTGTTTATTAGTTAAAGGTGTAATAGAGGTAAAATTCAAGTTCTTTTACTTATATTGTTTTTCATGTCAATGTGATTCAAGGTTGCCGGGCGTAGGTTTAATCCTGAGTTGGTAATTTATAATGCAGGAACCGACATTCTAGAGGGTGATCTATTAGGAAGGTTGAAGGTAATTTCATTCTTGGATTCATTTTATTGCAGCAAAATATTAATTTGTATTAACTTTTGTTGCCTAGTCATTTGCTCTTGTATGCAGATTCTACATGAAAAGAATAGTGCATTATTATGATTAGTGTTTTAAGTTAATTTGTTTACCACTCACCATAGATTGTGCTTGTGCTATTTTGTACAAAGATTAGTGCCGATGGAATTGCCCTTAGAGATGAGAAAGTTTTCCGGCTTGCTCGTGACAAGGACATTCTATCGTCATGCTCACTTCAGGTTTGCTATTGTTTTCCTTTCTATCATGATTGCTACTATGGCCTTTTTTTTGCACAGGAAACTTACTTGACCAATCATATATTGATATTTTTTTTTTTAATTCTTGTCTGTGCATTTCACTCGTGATTATTTTACTTTTGCAACCATCTTACGGTAGAAAAAGTAATCTAAAGTCAACCTGAAATTATCTTTTTTTATCATGTATGACACCTTAGCATTGTCCATGTATACATCTCTGAAAAAAAATATTAAAATGCTATATGTTTTGTTAGTTTTATTTTAGATTGAGATCCTATGATACAACTTTCATGTAGGAAATACTGTGTACAAATGTTATCATCATCCTTATAAACATCCATTACGTTGAAAGATTCTTTTAACTTTGATTCACTTAAATGTGATGAAATAACAATATTTAAAGATATGAAAAAGGTGACTAATCAGTTAGACTAATAAATGATAAGACATATCTTTTTCTGGATAGTTTTATGAAACCTTATCTTTCTTTTTTTTTAATATTTCGGTTAAATGGGATTTTCCTGACTGCTCCAGATAACTAATTTCAGGAATATGCAAGATTCTTGACTGATCCATGAAGCTTTTTCTGAAACAAATTTCAACTATTTTCTCTGCCTTAGATGTTTACTTTGATTGTCTTTAGTTGTATTTCCATATTTCAGGTGGTTACATGAAGTCCAGTGCTAAGGTCATTGCAGATTCAATAGTCAATCTTTGAAAGAAATGCTTGATAGAAACAAGCGGAGCTCTAACGGCTACCTAAAGTGCCCCATGCTTGCACATTATTAATAGTTTATTATACTAATGGATAATATATAAATGAGTTGTACATTATGCGTATGACACTGAAGATTGAACAGGGTTGCCACGTGGGCTATACATATACGAGATTATTAGGGAAATTGCTACCCAAGTGCCGAAAGTAAAATTCCCGCTCAGAGCTTCCATGAATGGGAGTAACAAATGGAGGGCAAAGGGCAATGTCCCCGCATCACCACCAACCTCACTTCTGGCGCACGCACCAGATAGGAGCCCTCCTTCTCGTCGCCACCACCTTCTTATTCGCCGGACTTCTCACTCCGTGCACCCTATCCACCCACACATCGCAATCACAACAACCGCAGTTCTCTCCATCAAGATCTATGTCTACCAACTCGACGAAATCAACGGCTTAAAGAGCTCTTCTACCGAAGGGAAGGTAAGATCATAGAACAAGCTTGCCTCAAAGGCCAACGGGGCACTCAGGTCATTGCTTTGAATACTTTGATTCCCAATTTTCTCATCCTCAACCAATTATCAATAACTGTCATTAATTGATTGATTAATTAATTAGTTAGTTAATGATTGATTAATTTGTATGAGATGCTGCTCCAATTAAGCAACAGATATGGAAAACGGTTTAGAATAACTTAATCAATTGTTAACTGTTTCATTAGTTAGTTAATGGTTGATTGATTTGTAGGTGAAAATACACAAATTGCTTCTGGAATCCAAACAACTGGAAGCGGATCTGTTCTTCGTTCCATCGTATGTCAAGTGTGCACGCATGTTGGGTGGCCTTAATGACAAAGAAATTAACCATACCTATGTCAAAGTAATTCATTCATTGTAATTTTTGTTTTCTCACTTCAAATTGTTGGGATTGCTTTCTTTTAAATTAGGTTTTTGCAGGTTATTAGTCAACTGCAGGGGGGATCGCACTGATGAGAGATATACGACTGGCTTTAATACATGGAAAAAAATATAATCATCCTTGTAATATTGATGATGGCATGACTAAAACTTGGGATAGGGTGGTCCAGCCTTTGTCTCCATAAAAAATACTTAGCCAATTATTTGGGACGTGCACAAGGAAAAGCTAGTCATCTTAAGCTTATTATAGAGTTTTCAAAGCAGTTTCCAAGGTATGCAATATTCTGTGCTTAGTTGATTTTTGGAGTGAAAAATTTGTCATCATTACTCATCAGAATACTTGTTTTTTAATTTGAATTCTGTTACATCACAAAATTTGTGTATGATCTGAGAATGTGATTGATAGGTCCCAACTACCCAACTTGTTAGGATAGGATTATTTAGGAGGTATAGTAATCAGATAAGAGTACAGTAAAATTAAAAGCATCAATTCACCTATATACATAACAAAAATTTAGTATCATTACAAAAAAAAATTGCAAAAATATCTTCGGTTAATATCTCATTTTAAGTATTTTTTAAGATAATTTATATGGTACGAATGACTTTAAACAAAGAGTTTTACTTAACTCTTCAAATAAAATTTTGCAATTTTAATTTTTTCTCTTTTCCTTCCTTCTCAACTCTTTTCTTCTCTCTATAAAAAGATTAGTTTTCTTATTTAAATTTAAAGGGGATAAAATATTTTCTTATCTTATCTTACTTTTATTTTAAAAGTCCATCTTAACTTAACTTATTTTCATTAATTAAAAGAGTTTAATTAGTATATACTGTCAGTGTAAAAATTTTTACACCAAAATTAAATCATAATCTTTCATTCATGGTAATTTGTTGATTTTATTTATTACTATTTTAAACGTCACATAAATGAAAAGTTATGATTGAATATAAGTATAAAAATTTTGACACTAACTGTGTGTATACCAGTTAAACTTTAATTAAAAATCTTAACAATTTAATATTTTAATTTTATCTAATAAAATTTAATATATTATTTTTAGAATTTAATTGGTATGCAATGACAGTTTAAAAAATTTTTAGAATGATGTCCAATCATATATCTTAATTTATAGTAAGTTTGTTGATTTTACCCATGTATACTAGTTAAACTCATTATTTTATCTTTGTTTCTCTTTCATTATCTTAAATATGATCATCTCATCTAAATTATACATTATATCTACATGTAAAAAATATTGTCTATAAATATAATATACATGTGAAATATAATAAACATTTATATCATTACTAAGAATTACAATTCAAATATAACAAATATTTTATCATATCATTATTAAGAATCACAATTCAAATTTAACAAATATTTTATTATATCGTTATTAAGAATCACAATTCAAATATAGCAAATATAATAATTTTATAATAATAAATTCTTAATATTTTAGTTTAAGTATAAATTCTATCATATCTTTTTTATAGTTTTCTTATTCAAATTTAAGTATAAACACATTTGCCAACAGATTTGTGATAGTAGAAGACAGAGTGATCTGCTTCATTCCTTTTCATTCCGAAACTTTGGACAACATTGCTGAACTTTCCAAACCAAGCCCTTGGCGACTGCTTAAGACCATAGAGAGATCGCCTGAGTTTACACACTAGACCAGACTCCCCCTGAGCAACAAAGTCTGAAGGTTGCTTCATGTAAATTTCCTCATCTAACTTACCATGTAGGAATGCATTTTTAACGTCCATCTGATACAGGGCCAATGGCAAATAGCTGCCATGGCAAGAAGAAGATGAATAATAGTGATCTTGGCCACCGGGGAGAAAGTGTCTCCATAATCAAGTCCATATATCTAAGTGTAACCTTTGGCTACCAAACGAGCTTTAAGACGTTCAATTTTACCATTTGGATCAACTTTAATAGCATAGATCCATCTATAACCAACAACTTTCTTCCCAGGAGGAAGATGAACCAATTCCCGTGTTCCATTGTGATCAAGGACCTGCATTTCATCAATCATGGTTTGTCGCCATCCAGGGTGATCAAGTGCTTCACAAACATTTTTGGGAATAGTGATGGATGATAAGGAATTTATAAAGGAACAATAAGATAGAGACAGACGATGATAACTCAAAAAATTGTAAATAGGAATGAAGGTTTCAAGAAGAGCGAATACCTTTTCAAAGGGTAACAGGCCAACATGAGTTGTCATCGGCCATGGGAGGAGAATTAGGAGCCGTTGTACAAGAAGCAGACGGAGATGAACATGAGCCACGAGAGTCATCAGGAATACTGAGGTTAGCTTCAGGTATCATGTCATTAGTAGGAGTCGAGGGAGAATGAACAGTTTCAGATAAGATAGGCATTGGACTAATATTGGTGTGGTTAGGTTGATGAGACATGTCTGGA
The DNA here is from genome assembly GCA_037954015.1 of Psophocarpus tetragonolobus. NCBI lineage: Eukaryota > Viridiplantae > Streptophyta > Magnoliopsida > Fabales > Fabaceae > Psophocarpus > Psophocarpus tetragonolobus. The sequence continues at coordinate 5,420,284 of CM075695.1, read as the reverse complement.
GAAATGACAATCTCTGGACTCGAAGAGGGAGAGGGCAAGACCTCTTGGATGGAAATGGAGTAGAAGGGAGAATCTTCAAAGAAGGTAACATTTGCAGACATGTAATACTTCTTGTTATGAGGAGAATAACATTTGTATCCTTTTTTAAGGCGAAAGTATCCCAGGAAAACATACTTGATCGACTTAGCTGACAATTTATCGAGGCCTGGAGACATATCATGAACAAAACAAGTACAACCAAATACACGAGGTGAAACATGATATAGAGGTTCAGCTAGAAATAGGATGGAATGAGGAATTTGATTATCAAGAGAGAAAGAGGTCATCCTATTGATAAGATAGCAGGCAGAAAGAATCGCATCTCCCCAATGATGTAATGGAACTTTTGCATTAATCATTAAAGAGCGAGCGGTTTCAACAAGGTGACGATTCTTTTTTTCGGCTATCCCATTCTGTTGAGGAGTATGGGGACAAGTGGACTGATGTAATATACCTTGAGAGGACAAAAATGACAAAAGTTCAGAAGAAAAATATTCTTTTGCATTATTACTTCTGAAACATTTGATTGATTTTCCAAACTGATTTTTTATTTCATGAAAGAAGGACACAAATATGGATAGAAGTTCATACCTTTCTTTCATTAAATAAAGCCACGTGATCCGAGAATATTCATTAGTAAAGGTAACAAAATATTTAAATTCAAAAGAAGTAATGCGAATAGGACCTCAAATATCTGAATGAACAGTGAAGAAGGCTGAATTACTTCTTGATTTATCTTTACTTGAAAAAGAAGACCTAACATGTTTGGCCAATTGATAAGCTTCACAATCTAAAGTTTGGATTTTTTTGAGTACTAGGAACCATTATCTTTAATTTGGCAAGACTAGGATGTCCAAACCGATCATGCAACAATTTAGGAGAGATGGATGCAAGACAGGACACTGAAGAGCTATATTCCAGGTAATAGAGGCCTCGTGATTCATGTCCTGCGCCAATCTGTCTGCCCGTACCACGGTCCTGAATGACAAAGGAGTCAGAGTTAAATGTAACTGAACAATTTAAGGACTTAGTTAATTGACTCAAGGAAAGTAAATTGGGACAAGAAGGAATGTACAAAACAGAAGATAAATTTAAGGAAGGAGAAATAATAATTGAACTCACTCCTTGAGCTGAAACCTTTGACCCATTGGCTAATGTGACAAGATGTGGAAATTTGGGAGGTAATAAAGATGAAAACAATGAGTTATTACCAGATATATGGTCTGAAGCACCAGAGTCAACAATCCATGGGTTGAGAAATGCAGGCCGTTGAGACATTAGGTCCAGAAGAAGGTCCAGCAAGGTTGTTAGATTTCATCCTTAAATACTTTTGGTATCCTTGATATTCTTCTTTAGACAGTTTCCTCTCTTCCGGCTTCTCAGACCTTGATACATGAGCAGACTTGTCTGGAAAACCATGCAGAGAGTAGCATGTCTCATGAATATGACCCATCCTTTTGCAATGAGTGCATTGTGGACGATTACCTCGTCCACCATGACCTCTGTTTCCACATCCTCCTCTTCCTCTTGAAGATATCACAACAGAGGACTCTATATTATTTTCAAGGGAGGTACTCTCATTGCTCAAGGTAGGAACACGGAGGAGACGAGTAGTTAAGCTCTCCATGGAAGGAATATCTTGACCAGTCAGAACTTGATCATGAATGTGATGAAATGTCGGGTTCATACCACAAAGAATCATAACCATATAAAGGTTATCAAGTCATTTCCTTATTTCTTCTATAGAATCAGCTTCTAAGAAAAGTTTCAATTCTTCTGCAGCGGCTTGAACTTCGGAAACATATGATACCATATCTAAATCATTTTGTTTTAAGGATGCTAGCTTTTGAACGCAATCAAACAAGCGTTGGATATCATTAGAGTAGATATCTTGGGCTTTCTTCCAAAACAAGTAATAGATTTTGAAAGCTCTGAGGTTCCTCAATATCTTAGGCTCCACTGACTGTCATAAAAGTGCACAAAGCTGAAAGTCAAGTCTCTTCCACTGAGCTTGCTGTTCAGCTGATCCCTCAATATCTACCTTTTCTAGATGTTCATGGTGTCCTTGACCAAGGAACCAAAGTTCCACAGAATCAGCCCAAGCTAAATAATTTTTACCATTGAGCTTTTCTGTTGTGATGACGGCAGATCCAGAAATAGGAAGAATGAGACCAAAGTTGATTGAGGTAGAAGAAGACATTTTTCCAGATCTGAAAAAGAGGAAAAACAGAGACCGAGAGAGAGATTTGATTTAAATCCACTAAATCTTGCTCAAAGTGAACCACGCAGGTCAGCAATGGCTTTAGGAGGCTCCGGCGAGTCAGACGGCACTGGAACGATGGTGAACGGAGACTGTTTCACCGGCGCATGGAGCTCACGCGCTTTCTGTTTGGCGTGACTGAGGCGACGTGTGGAGGCGCATAGAGCAGCGTATTGAGGAGCGATTTACAGGGGTAGAACACGCACATCGGGGCACACCTGGATCTTTGCTCACTGGAGAAAAAGTCGCCAGAGACAGCGGCGGACGGCGACGGCAGTGGCGGACAGCCTATTGTGTGACTTTAGACGATAAAGAGCAGAATCGAACTTGCTCTGATACCAACTTGAATATAGAAAAGCTTGAGGTAACTTTACTCAGCTTAGAATCTCTTATTAAATAGAGATACAATACAATCTAGAAACTCAGAGTGGTGAATACAACTACCACCAACCTATGACATACAATAATAAATGAAATATAATATACCTCAACTAACAACTAATAACCAATATCTAACATTAATTTAACACTTGGAATTGTATTAGTGGTCGTGTGAGTGGGGAGGGGGGTCTTGGTGTTGTATCAGTGAGTTTATCAATTTGAATGGAGTTAGAGTGGGGTGGTGGGAAGGGGAAGGTTGTTTGCATGAGGTGGACAAATTCGAACTCAGTTCGAGCAGTATGACAGCCACAAGTTTAGATGTTATGCCAATTGATGTGGAATAGATATCCTAGAAGCAAAAAAATTTTACGAGTTCAGGAACTCAATTAAAAGAATAAAAATAAAACTCAGGTACCTAATTACAAATTTTGATAAAAGTGAGAATAACAATTACCATGTTTGTTATATTATGCAGTAGAAGATTGTCTTGCATGCCTGAAGCAATTTATTTTGACAAAGCAATTTATTTCGACAATTGTTAATACTGGTTACCCTCGTTTCTTCTTTTACAAAAAAAAAAAAACCTGTTGTATTTAATTGTAGGTGGAAAGTGGAGAGTCTTATTCAGTTGCAATGAAAAATGTGGGAATTAATGTTTCAATTGAGGTACAAATGAAAAAGTTGTAAACATACAATTTCAAATATACATGCATATATAAAATCACAAATATATCTACATAAGTGGATGAGTACTTTTGGTAGGACTGTAAGAAAATTAATTTTGAGCAATGTAATACATTAACTGAAAGTGTTAATGGCCAACTTCTTATTTCTAAAGGCTTGCTTGATGAGGTAAGAATTATTTGTTCCTTTGATTATACATTGTTGCATATATGAATTTCTAAGAATTTCCTTTTATATTTAATTTTTGGTTGTAGATCTTGTTGAAGCAGTTTTTCCTTTGCTTGGAAAGTTTGAAGAGACCTTTTTAGATCTTCCAAAAGATTTTTTGACTATGGTGAGCACATCATTATATATATATATATATATATATATATATATATATATATATATATATATATATAAATGCCTCTAGTTTTAAAGAATATTGAAAGTAGAAGCTAACTATTGTGCATATCTTCAGGTTATGCAAAAGCATCAAAAGTATTTTGTTGTATGTGATGCTATTGGACAATTGTTGTCTTATTTTGTTGCAATAAGCTCTTTAATTTAATTAGTATTCTAAAATAATTACATGTTTTGGAATTTAATTTATTAAATTACTTGGGGTTTTTTCTAGTTGCAAATGGAGCAATTGATGAGACTGCAGTGAGGAAAGGAAATGAAGTTCTGCTCAGGTATTCTTAACTTAACTTATTTTGTCTCTATATTGTTTATTGAAAGAGAAATGCTACAAAAAAAAGAAGAAAATATATATATAGAAATCAAAAGAGTTCAATACATATAAAAATAAAAATAAAAATGTTAGTAAAATGTGTTTAAAAGTGTTATAGAATAGCAAAACAAATTAGTGCACCTCAATTTGTTTAAGTCATTAAAAGGAGTGTTTAAAATTTCATAGAACTTGCTTGAATTATTTCCTTTAAAGGTTCAACCATCTTGCTTTATTTTTTGTGCAATCCATAGAATTTTTTTTTAGTCTTTTTTTTTGTCCAAAATCTACTCTAGTGCCTTTCTAAGTTCCTTTTGAGTTCTAACCTTTACTTGATAGCCTTTACTTGTTGATTGTCTTGTTTTTAAAATCTTGAGTTTGTCAAAAAATATATTCTATCCATTTGGATGTGTGCTTTCTTTTTTTAAGCTTTTCTTGCTTTTTCTTCTTTTGCACTTTCTTGCTCTTGCTTTGTGTGCCACATTGTAGGGAAAAGGAGGTAAAAAAAATAGCTTTTCACAAGGGTAGAGCTTTTGAGGAGAGTTGAACTAAGCTAAGGAAGAAATCATTCAAGGAGAAACACAAAAAATTTGAGAGGCAAACACTAAGAGTTGGATCAAAGACTTCAACAATCCCAACACTTGAGTCTTTTTAGCTTTTTCAACTGGGTGTATTTGTTTAAAGGCCATTTTATTTGAGGTGTTGGATGCCCATAAGGGTCACCTCTTTGATTGTAATAAGTTTGTAGTTTCTCGCTTAGGTGGAGGAAGGAATTGGTACCCCCATCCTTCCACCTTAGGTGCACGTGCTTAGATTTACCTTGTTTTGCTTTCTTTTTATTTGCTTTTACGTCCTAGTGTGAGGATCTCTTGAGTTCCAAAGACTCTTAAGTGATTCACTTAGGGAAGAAACAACAAAAGAGTAAGGAGTGTTGCATTTAGGATCTTCCCCTAAACATTTTCAACATGAACTCACACATCTAATAAAAGTGTCAATCATGAAGGTTCACCCAAGTTAACCAATTTAGATAAATTTGAGAGTGAGTTTAGAGAATGGAAGGTAGAAGAAAGACAAGAGAAAAAGAGATAAGGGAAGAAAGAAGACGTGAGGAAAAGGAAAAAGAGAGAAAGGAAAGAGAGGGAAAAAAAGGAGAGAGAAGAGAAAAGAAGAGAAGAAAGGAGAAGAGAAGAAAAGGAGAAAGAAACAAGAGAAAGGGAAGAAAGGGTGAGAAAAAAAGGGTATAGATCTAGCTCATCAAGGGAAAGTGAGATGAGTGAAAGTGAAGTTTATGAAAGACCTAAGGTGAAGAGAGTGCATTAACATCATAATCAACCCTAAAACTCTCCTAGGGAACAAAAAGTAATTCTCCCTCATTTTCATGGCAAATAGGATGTAGAGGCTTATCTTGTTTGAGAAATGAAGGTAGAGCAACTCTTTGCTTGTTACAACATTAGCGAAGAAAGAAAAGTTCTGCTGTCAACCCTTAGCTTCCAATGACATGCCATATATTGGCGGACCTCCTTCGTCAATGAGAGGTGCCGCATTCGTAACCGTCTTGTAAATTATTGGAATGATCTCAAGGGGGCTATAAGGGGTCAAGATATTTTTAGTGAGAATAACTCATCTTCCTCCTTTTGTGAGAGTGAGGAAGAAGGGGGTCATGAGCATGACATTGTTGAAAACCTTTGTGATAGAGAATTTTTAATGGTTATGCACCTTCTTGGAAGCCAAGCAAGTCATTCACCATGGCTACTCTGATGAGATAATCCCCACTCATAAGGGCAAGTTCCCAAGTGGCAGAGGATCAACTCATCATGAAACATAAAAGAGATGGAGAAAAAAAACTCAAAATCAACCTTTTGCAAAGAGGTAAAAAGGTTATTAGAAAAGAGATTCATTTTGCAACAAAATTGGACATTAAAGAAACTCTCTTACTTGATCGACCTTTCTATCTCTTTCTTTGTAAAGAGGTACCTTCTGGCACTGCCACAAATCTAAAAATTCAGTCTCTTCCAAAATGGGTTCAAAACCTTTTAAAAGAATTTGATGATCTTTTCCCTCAAGAGGTTCCAAGAGGATTACCACCTCTAAGGGGAATTGAACACCAAATTGACCTTGTTCTTAGCGCGAGTCTACCTAATAGACCCCCATATAGGACAAACCCTGTTGAGACCAAAAGAGCCTTAGCCCTTGTGCAATCCCTGTTTTATTGGTACCTAAAAAGGATGGAAAATGGTGGATGTGTATGGACTGTTGTGCCATCAATAACATCACCATTAAGTATAGGCACCCAATCCCTAGGCTAGATGATATGTTTGATGAATTGCATTGAGCTCAAATATTTTCAAAAATTGATCTTAGAAATGGTTATCATTAAATTTGAATTAAAGAGCGAGATGAATGGAAAATCGTTTTTAAACCAAATTTGGTCTTTATGAATGGTTGGTGATGCCTTTTGGCACTCCCTGACTTTTCAAAAACTTTTGAGCTAGAATGTGATGCATCTGGAATGGGTGTGGGAGTTGTGTTGTTACAAGGGGGTACCCAATTGCCTATTTCCTTCCTACGATAAGGACTACTTTAGCAAAATGGCCCATTTCATTCCTTGCCACAAAGTGGATGATGCGAATCACATTGCAAGACTCCATCTCTTGAAGAAATTTTACAAAATAAAACTGTTGGCAGATCCCTAATAAAAGAGGTGTGTGCTAGTTAGTCTGAGTTGACTGTTGATAAAAGAGGAAGATAGATTATTGAATATAAGCTATAGGAAGTCTAAGAATTTAGGCTTAGGGTCTAACTTAATTTTACAAAATTGGTTTGTAAGGTAAGGATTACCTAAGCTTTATCTAATATAAGTGATCGATGTAGGTCTAAACTCATCACCCTTGAGGCTGCAATAACGCACCTCCCATTAAGGCCACACATGAAGTGGCTTTCCAATAGGAAGAAAAGTTATAGAGATCAATTTGGATTTTGGAGTGGATATTGGGGAGTTTCTTGTATACTGTATACCTGGGGAATTAGAATAGGATCATATTTTTGTATCATTCTTGATTTTGGTTCTATAAGATGCTGATTAAAGACTATTAATTGCTATATTTGTTCTTATTTTTGTAGTTGAGCTATTTAGTAATTTCTTTATTTTTTATTTTTCACTCATTAGTATTTATTTGGTTTATTTAATTTGTGGGTCCCATCCCTAAATTTTTACCAAATTTTTTATTAGGTGCCTCAATTTTTTTTTTCCTTTTGATTGGGGCTTGAATTTGTAGTTTTTTTATTAATTGTTGACATGGAAAATTATCCATAAACACCTAATTATATGTGCAAACCAAGGACTAATACTTTTAGATTCTATTGTAAGGACAATTTTGAGTTAATTGTGAGAATTTTTTGTAGATTTTAACCTTCTGCAGAGTCAAAAAAATTGTGAGAAACTGTGAAAAAAAATACTTGGATTGAATTGATCAACACTATAGATGTTGAAACTTCATATAAAACTCTCATAAATAACTCAATTGTGCTTATAATGCACTCCACACTCTTAAAGTACAAGTCTCATGTCTGTGTTTCTAAGTAGATGGAAGGACTCTATTAGAAATGGTAAAATTAAACTTAACTCAAGTTCATAAAATCTTGAGCGTGAAGTTTTACATTTGTGGGTGATCTGATATTGGTCTAATAGAAAGTGGCATGATAGATTAGACAAATCTCTATGAAAGACTTTGATACTATATTAGAAATTGGGTCTAACTCAACCTCACAAAATCGACCTGTAAAGTGAGGTTTGCACCTCACTTATATGCAATTGTTTGGTCATATACTAGTCGATGTAGGATCTCCAACAGACTCAATTAAAAATTTTACAAGTTCAACAACCCAATTAAAAGAAGAAAAAAACTTAAGTACCTAATTACAAATTCTGGTAAAAGTTTAAGGACGTGCAAATTAATTAAACCCTTTTATTTATTGAAAGTTTGTTAGTTGTCAGGCATCAGGTTTCTTACTAAATAGCCTAAATTAAAAAATATATCAAAGAATAAAATTAGGGAAATAATATATTGGTTTGTTTGTTATGCTGACACACAATTATGTTAAGTTCTTTTCAATTTATCAGTTTCCTTTTATTATCTAATGAGTGAGAATAACAATTACTATGTCTCTTTATATTATGCAGTGGAAACTTGTCTTGCAGTCTTTGTAGTACTTAAATTCGGCATATGTATCGTAGAAGGGAACACATTTGTTCTTTAAAAAAATTACACAAACAAGCATAAGCCTACATACATACATTAGATAAAAGAACCATCAAAAGTCAAATATCCTCACCCTTAGATTGAATAAATATTCATTCAAATATGAGCACACCATAAGATAATACATATCCACAAATTCAAATATAAAAAAAAATCATAGGATAACATAAATATTTAAATTTCAAAATATATTCATTCTCATTCTTTATTTTCTAGCACATATATTATATGCATCTAGTAATATAAATTCCATTATTAAGTACTATGGGTAAAACACACCTGAGATGTAGCAAAATCTTCATGTTTTTTCACCTTACTAATTAGAGTGTGTTTGGAAAAATTAAAAAAAATAGATTATTTCAATAAAAAATTATATGTGTAATCAATTATTTTATTATCATTATAAATAGAATCAATTTTTGTTTGGGTAAGTTTATTGAAAAGTGGTTTGAAAATAATTAATCTTGTTTTGAATGCTACAATAAATCAGCTTTTGTACCAATATGATCATCTTCACATAAAACAATTATGTACCAATCAAGTTGTTTTGCCAAAACAGTCGAATACTATTATTTTTTATGTTATCAGAGATACCTTTTCTGAAAAACAAATGTGTTCTCTTCAACATGTAAATGCTGAATTTAATTACTGAACATAGGTATTATTACTTTAGCATAATTTGCTTATGTATTTTTTTTTATTAAATTTTATTTTTTGTCTGATGTTGTTTCTACAAATTATATTAGTGAACAACTTTATAACTATGTCTTGTTATTATGTGTGATCTTCTATGAGCGAAATCTATTGTATAAATTTGATATAATTAGCATGAAGAGAAATAAGAATATATCTAACACACCTATTATTGGCTATTTTTTTTTACAATGCTGAAAACTTGCTAACAAATTTTGTTGAATATATATATATATATATATATATATATATATATATATAGACTATTTTTCTATTTCTAAAATTTTGTTTATTTTAATGAAGTATTTATTTACATTTTCTAATAACATTGTAATGTAAGGACATGTATTACTTTTTTTGTATCGTAGCCTGCTAAACGTAAATCGAAATGTATTCTAGGGTTAATTATCATAATTAAAAAATTTATATGCTTTTAGATATTTGGGTCTAACCAAACCAATATCTGATATGTTGTATAGATTTATAATAACTAACAAATAATGATTCGGGAAGAGATATTCTAATAATCCTAGATGTCTTATTTCCAAGTTTGAGTTGTATATATTTTATCTTTCATTTATGATTGTATGTCACAGGTAGGTGGATGTTGAAGCTCACCCTTCTTATTTCTTATGTACTATAGTTTATCTCTATTAATTAGATGTGTTGAGCTTAGTGTAAGTGAATCACTCAAGTTTTTTCCCTATACTTAAGTTGTTATTGGAACTACCACACATAAAAAAATTTTAGTCATTGTTTTACCCAAATAAAAAAATTCCAAGTTTATTTCATAATGAAGTTACCAAAACCTATAATGAATACAAATGAAAGAATCTTACTATATAGTTAGCTATACTATATTTTACCTTTTTACTGTAGAAGTGAAATTGATCTTCATGGCTTTTCATTTAGAAGTTGCAGAAAGACAATTAAGGATTATATGGAGTTAGAGCCCAGTTATAATGGGCTAGAGAATTGTTCACTTTTTTAATCATGATATTGGTAAAAGTTTTTCTCCGTACACTTTTGTGCTTTCTCATGACACCTCCATAATCTTTTTAAATGATAAAAATGTCCTTAGGTAAAAAAAGTTAGAATATTGTTACCTCTTGCGCATCTCATTCTTTTTCCTCTTCTCCTGTCCACACTTTTTCCCTCTTGCACACCTCTATCGTGATTCTGTGCCAATGCTGATCCAAACTTTCTTCTACCTATCTTTTCATTCATGAAACAAGCAATTCATATCATAAAGGTGTTAATTTGGATTCTATATTCAATGAGCTTAGTTCTAGCTCCAGATTAGGTTCTAATTTGTGCAATTTAGTAATATAGATTGGGTTCTGATGAGGAATCCGGATGATCAAATCACTGAGTCCAAAGTGTCAAATTCAAACTACCTGTAAGCGTTGCAAATTTGGATGGGTTAAAATCATCAAATTCAAATTGGTCATTTCGGATTGAGTGCAATCTGCTTGTTTTAGACTCTGGCTGGAATGACCAATCTGATTTGATGCAAATGTCACGTTTAGACTTAATCCTATTTTAGTTGTCACCCCTTTTTTTTTTTTACTCATGTTTGTAATCAAAATTGATGCAAATATAACATCAGATTTGATACAAATATCACATCTAGACTCAAGCCTATTGCTTGTAATCAAAATTTGTTTTTACAAGTTTGAATAAGCTAATATGGACTCAAATTTTTTTACAAGTCTAGATTAGTTTATCTAGATTTGTAACAAAATTAGTGAGTCTAAATTAACTGATCTAAACTTGTAAAAAATAATATTTTTTTACAAGTTAAGGCTATTCAAATAAAAATTAAGACACCACTCCATGAATTCAGAATATGCACAATGAAAGTAAGAATGAAGTAAGAAAGAAGTAAAAACAATGGAAAGGGATATGAGGTATCATAAACAACTGGATTTTAAAAAATCAGAAAAGCAAAACAAATACGATAATCATGTAACAACTTTACAGTTCATATATAAAAGCCACATTTGATGGAGATGAAAATAAGAATGAAGTAAGAACGAAACTAAGGAAAAAGCATATCAAAGCACTTAGCATGCATGCTTTGTAAGGAAATACCCAAGAGTAAAAAAAGGAGATAAAAATAATATAATACCTATGTAAACCCTACAATGTTAAATTAACTTTTTTTATTAAGAATAATTGTGTGTCACGTCACCTTACTTCTTACACGTGATGGTTAATACGCTCATAGTTAACAATCAACATCAATAAGTCACCAAAGGGTATTGATATTCACACATTTGTCAAATTTGGGAGCATATTGTCACAATTTTATACTATGGGACATAATTAGAGGTGAGCATTTGAGTATAAGCTCGTAGACCACTTGCGAAACCCACAAGGCCACAGCCTGCATGGTACATGAGTCCTACAATTTTGTTTTCATTTAGATATGCAGACTTTTTAGGTTTGTCTCACGAAACTCATGGATTTAGTGGGTTAACTGCAAACCTTGGCATAATGAACTTTTTAATAAAATAGATTACTTATTTAAAAAAGGACGTTATAAGTAAAAAGTAAAAATCTCAATACTTTTTTAATAACATTTTGAGATTTGGGATTTCATTTTTTAGTGCATTTTCTCTTCCAACTTTGGAAACAATATTTTTAATGAGATGAGAATCTCAGTGAATAAAACGGGTTTCAAAAGAGTTCGCAAATAATGTTCTCGGTCAGTGTGAAATCCAGAAAAATCCAATCATGGTATTTGCAATAAAAAAAGGTTTATATACATAAAATATACTTTAATTCAAATAATCTCTAATAATAATAATTCACACAATAAGAAATAGTTTTCAATTAACACCCTCAAGCATAGAAATAATGATACTCATGATCATTCACTCCACTTTTTAGTTTCCAAAACCATGTTTTTCATAGATTTGTAAAAGGTCTACGAGCTCATATTCTACACAATGATGTCACATTGCCTTTCACATGCTATTATGAAGGCATCCTAAATCTCTTACTCATCTCAAATGGAGGTATCTAAAATCTCCTTCCTATATTAAATGGTGGTATCTCATATTTGATCACATCCCAGATGAAGATATCTCAAACAATTAATAAATAAATATCAATTAATCAAACAAGCAATAATTCATTAAAAAGTTAATAGACAAACTAATGTAAAAGCACATATATTATATTATAAATAAAAAAGACATATAATAAATTATAGGAAATCCAAATAGCAACATAGAAAACTATAGTATTATTTGGCTAGATTATATGTAAAATGTGTAATGTAATGTCTATATAGAGAGAGAAAGAGAGAAAGGATCCACTTAATCCAAATCCAAAAGTAAGTTTAAAAGACTTACTCTTCATCCACATCATCCTTTTTTTTAAATTTAATGGTTGTAATGAGTAACTAATCTTAACCATTAGATTTTAAGAAAATGAATGGTTAAGATAAAAAATAAGTCTCTTAAACTTACTATTGGAGTAAGTAGATTCCTCCTCATGCATATATATATATATATATATATATATATATATATATATATATATATATATATATATATATATATATATATATATATATTAAACATACACCACATAGGCACCCTTTGTGGTTTCAATTGTTATGCGTAACTGGATTAGGGTACAGTAAAATTAAAAGCACCAAGAAATCATTATTATGTGCATAACAAAAATTTAGCATCATCATAAAAAATTTCAAAAAATATCTTCTATTAATATCTCACTTTAAGTATTTTCTAAGATAATTTACATAGTATGAATGGTTTTGAATAAAGAGTTTTACTCAACTCTTCAAGTAAAATTTTACAACTTTAATTTGTTCTCTTTTCCGTCTCTCTCAACCCTTAAAATTGATTTCTCTCTCTAAAAGATTAGTTTTGTTGTTCAAATTTAAAGTGGGATAAAATCTTCCTTATCTTATGTTACTATTATTTTAAAAGTAATATTATCTTAACTTAACTTATTTTTATCATTTGAAAATCCTAACAGTTTAATATTTTAATTTTATCTAACAAAATTTAATATATTATTTTATCTTTATTTTGTTTTCATTATCTTAATTATGATCATCTCATCTAAATTCTACATTATATCTATATCTCAAATGTTATCTATAAATATAATATACATGTGAAATATAATAAGCATTTATATCATTATTAAGAATCACAATTCAAATATAACAAATATATTATCATATTATTAAGAATCACAATTCAAATATAATAAATATAATAATGATTTCATAATAATAAATTTCTAATCCTTTAGTTTAAGTGTAAATTCTATCATATCTTCTTTTTATTTTTCTTATTCAAATTTAAAGTAGGATAAATCTTTCATCATCTTACTATTATTTTAAAAGTAATATTATCTTAGCTTAACTTATTTTTATCATTTAAAAATCCTAACAGTTTAATATTTTACTTTTATCTAACGAAATTTAATATATTATTTTATCTTTATTTTTCTTTCATTATCTTAATTATGATCATCTCATCTAAATTCTACATTATATCTACATCTCAAATTTATTGTCTATAAATATAATATACATGTGAAATATAATAAACATTTATATCATTATTAAGAATCACAATTCAAATATAACAAATATTTTATCATATTATTAAGAATCACAATTCAAATATAACAAATATAATAATGATTTCATAATAATAAATTCCTAATCTTTTAGTTTAAGTGTAAATTCTATCATATCTTTTTTTTAGTTTTCTTATTCAAATTTAAAGTAGGATAAATCTTTCATCATCTTACTATTATTTTAAAAGTAATATTATCTTAGCTTAACTTATTTTTATCATTTAAAAACCCTAACAGTTTAATATTTTACTTTTATCTAAGTAAATTTAATATATTATTTTATCTTTGTCTTTCTTTCATTATCTTAAATGTGATCATCTCATCTAAATTCTACATTACACCTACATCTCAAATATATTGTTTATAAATATAATATACATGTGAAACCTAATAAACATTTATATCATATCATTATTAAAATTAGAAATTCAAATAATAAATATTTTATCATATCATTATTAAGAATCACAATTCAAATATAACAAATATAATAATGATTTCATAATAATAAATTCTTAATCTTTTATTTAGTATTAATTCTATCATATGTTTCTCTTTTTTTAACATTTAAACTAATTATTTCTTCTATTTTAAGCACGAGTTTTCTAAGCACATCCATGAATACAATCTAAGCCTTTATTGCTCATGCATTATTTTTTTTACTTCTTAAGATTATCTATTTTGCTCTACTTTTAAACCATTCTTTATCCAATATCATTTTTGTTACTTCTTAAGATCATCTATTTTGTTCTACTTTTAAATCATTCTTTACCCAATATCAGGTCTTTTCCCGTGCTTTCTTGTAAGGGGCAAAGCAAGATAAAAGATACAAAGATTTGGTGTATACTTGTTTCATGCAGTGACAGCAATGTTGGCTATACAATATTATTGCCACTTTACTAAATTCATTTATTATTCTTTTACCCAAAATAACAAATATCGCTTGCTAGTAGCTTTTTCATGCAATTACAACAATGTTGGCTATACAATATTATTGCCACTTTACTAAATTCATATATTATTCTTTTATCCAAAATAACATATGTCGCTTGCTAGTAGCTTTTTGACTGTGAAACTAGACTCATTTGTGTGTATGTGTGTTCTTGCTAGCACTGTCCCATTCACATGGAGTGCAAACTCAAAGACCCAACAAGAGGTGCTTCAATAGTCACCGATACGATCAAGTTTACTCGCAATTTGGGTTGTCATGACAACCAGTTCTGTTCAAAAGAGGTTGTCAGGTTGTTAGTTCTTACTATTCTTTTATATTTCCACCATCAACCCAAGGACAATAATAAATAAAAGGACTAGGACAAGACAAAATCTAAAAATTGTTACTAAAAGACTGGAGTGGAGGACAAGAGAATAGTTTCTATTACAAACTATTTTAAAGTCAAAATTATTTTTCTTTTATCTTTTTTATGTATATTATGTGTGTGTGTATATATATATATATATATTTATATTATATATACATATATTTATATATTGTATAATACAAATTTGTATATTATAAATATTATTTATATATTGTATATTAAAAATATGTATATATAAATTTTATATTACAAAAATATGTATATTATGTGTCTGTGTATATATATAAATAAATATTTATATTACAGAATATGTATATTATATACACATATATTTAAATATCTTATATTACAAATATGTATATTATAATATTATGTATATAGTTTACATTAAAAATATGTATATTATAAATATAAATATGTATATCACAAATATATATATATATATATATATATATATTGTATATTACAAATATGTATATATAAATTGTATGTCACAAAAATATGTATATTGTGTCTCTGTGTGTGTCTGTGTATGTGTCCTTGTGTGTTATATGAATTGTGTGTGTGTGTGTATATATATATATATATTATATTTTATATTAAAAATATGTATGTGTGTTTGTTTATGTCTGTGTATTATATGAATTTTATATATATATATATATATATATATATATATATATATATATATATATATATATATATATATATATATATATTAAAAATATGTATATATAAATTGTATATTACAAAAATATGTATATGACACGTATGTGTGTGTGTATTTATTACGTGTTTGTCTATTGTAAATATGCCTATGTGTCTGTGTTTAGCCTCATGTTCTGTGTAAGTGAGAAATTTAACTGCTCTATTTTACTAGCTAGTATTCCATACATTGCAGAAGTATTTTAATATGGATTGAATTTTAGCCCCATTTTCTTTTATATATTCAACTATCTTGATTATGTCGAATTTTAACTATCTATAAAATTGGTGTTAAAATTTACTTTCAACAAAAACTTATGTCGGTTGTTTGATTTATTTTCAAGAAAGACTTTTAATATATTCATTTATGCTTGAGATTTTGATCACATAGGAAGTCATTCTTGGTACCGAAAATGGTCAACTTCATGAATTAACAAAACTTCTAGAAACTTTTATGGGTTTGTAAGTATATCATTTGTCTGCTTACTATTATAGGTACTTTCTTGGAATTGTTTTGGTGGTCATGTAAGAGGGGGTTTCTTGGTGTTGTATCAGTGGTTTTTATCAATTTGAATGGAGTGAGTGAGTGAGGGTGGGGAGGGGAAGCTTATTCACATGAGGTGGACAAATTCAAACTTGGTTCGGGTAGTATGATAGTCACAAGTTTAGATGATATGCCAGGTTGACATGGAATAGATATCCTTGAAGCAGGAAAATGGAGTGAATCTTTTAAACTTTATTTGAAAGAATCCTTCAAAATTCCAGCTTTCTGACTCCTAGAGGAAATATTGTAAAAAACAATTGTCCTCTGCTGCAAAAGTTATAAATAATTGTAAATCATATATGTTATCATGTGGTTTTATATTGGAGTAAGGGAAAATAACTGGTCACATATAATTAACCTGTTTCCATACTTTTAATATATAGGTGATGTTTAACAGACCTATTGTTGGATTTTGGACCTGCATTGAGATGTGGTTGTCCCATTTATGTTTGCTAGGGTGACAAGGTACTTCATTCTTTTCTGATATTATCACTACTTTTCTCTCTCCAAAACTATGCGTTCATACCGGACTTTGTGTCATACACACCATTTCAATAGAACTTCATGTGTATTATACTTACCTATAACTGTTTCATTTTCTCTTGAAGAAATTTTACAAAATAAAATTGTTAGCAAATCCCCAATAAAAAAGGTGTACTAGTTAGTCTGAGTTAACTATTGATTAAAAGGAAGATAGATTATTGAATATAAGTTATAGGAAGTCTAAGAATTTGGGCTTAGGGTCCAACTTAATTTTACAAAATTGGTTTGTAAGGTAAGGATTGCCCAAGATTTATCGAATATAAGTGATTGATGTGGGACTAAACCCACCACCCTTGGGGCTACAATAAGGCACCTCCCAAAGAGGCCACACATGAAGTGGCTTTCCAATATGAAGAAAAGTTATAGAGATCAATTTGGATTTTGGAGTGGAAATTGGGGAGTAGAGTCCTAGTTTCTTGTATACTATGTATACCTGGGGAATCAGGATAGGATCATATTTTTGTATCATT
The DNA here is from genome assembly GCA_037954015.1 of Psophocarpus tetragonolobus. Classification (NCBI taxonomy): domain Eukaryota; kingdom Viridiplantae; phylum Streptophyta; class Magnoliopsida; order Fabales; family Fabaceae; genus Psophocarpus; species Psophocarpus tetragonolobus. The sequence goes on along the minus strand of CM075695.1, from coordinate 5,403,049 downwards.
CTTGATTTCTGTTCTGTAAGATGCTGATTAAAGACTATTAATTGCTATATTTGTTCTTATTTTTGTAGTTGAGCTATTTAGTAATTTCTTTATTCTTTATTTTTCACTCATTAGTATTTATTTGATTTATTTAATTTGTGGGTCCAGTCCCTAAATTTTTACCAAATTTTTTATTAGGTGCCTCAATTTTTTTTTCTTTTGATTGGGGCCTGAATTTGTAGTTTTTTATTAATTGTTGACATGGAAAATTATCCATAAACACCTAATTATATGTGCAAACAAAGGACTTATACTTTTAGATTCTATTGTAAGGACAATTGAGTCAATTGTGAGAATTTTTTGTAGATTTTAACCTTCTGCAGAGTCAAAAAAATTGTGAGAAACTGTGAAAAAAAATACTTGGATTGAATTGATCTACACTATAGATGTTGAAACTTCATATAAATCTCTCATAAATAACTCAATTGCGCTTATAATGCACTCCACACTCTTAAAGTACAAGTCTTATGTCTGTGTTTCTAATTAGATGGAAGGACTCTATTAGAAATGGTGAAATTAAACTTAACTCAAGTTCATAAAATCTTGAGCGTGAAGTTTTACATTTGTGGGTGATCTGATATTGGTCTAATAGAAAGTGGCATGATAGACTTAACAAGTTTCTATGAAAGACTTTGATACTATATTAGAAATTGAGTCTAACTCAACCTCAAAAAACCGACATGTAAGGTGAGGTTTGCACCTCACTTATATGCTATTGTTTGGTCATATACTAGTTGATGTAGGATCTCCAACAAACTCAATTAAAAATTTTACAAGTTCAAGGACCCAATTAAAAGAAAAAAAACTTAGGTACCTAATTACAAATTATGGTAAAAGTTTAAGGACGTGCAAATTAATTAAACCCTTTTATTTAATGAAAGTTTGTTAGTTGTCAGGCATCAGGTTTCTTACTAAATAGCCTAAATTAAAAAATACATCAAAGAATAAAATATTGGTTTGTTTGTTATGCTGACACACAATTATGTTAAGTTCTTTTCAGTTTATCAGTTTCCTTTTTATTATCTAATGAGTGAGAATAACAATTACTATGTTTCTTTATATTATGCAGTGGAAACTTGTCTTGTAGTCTTTGTAGTACTTAAATTCGGCATATGTATCGTAAAAGGGAACACATTTGTTCTTTAAAAAAATTACACAAACAAGCACAAGCCTACATACATACATAAGATAAAAGAACATCAAAAGTCAAATATCCTCACCCTTAGATTGAATGAATATTCATTCAAATATGAGCACACCATACGATAATACATATCCACAAATTCAAATATAAAAAAATCATAGGATAACATAAATATTTAAATTTCAAATATACTCATTCTTATATAGAATATACACCTATAATTCAATATGATCATATTCACATAAGACAAATATATACTAATCAAATTATTTCTGTCGAAATGATCGACCATTATTCTCTGTTGATATTACCAGATATATCATTTCTGAAGAACAAATGTGTTCCCTTTGATTATAAATATGCCAATTTAATTACCACACACAAGTATTATTCTTACTTTATTACTTTGACAAAGTTTTCCTATCTATTTTTTTTATTAAAATTTTTATTTTTCGTCTATTGTTGTTTCTATAAGTATTAGTGAAAAACTTTATAATTATGCCTTGTTGGTAAGTGTGATCTTCTATGTGAAACATTTGTTGTGTAAATTTGATATAATCAGCATGAGGAGAACTAACAGTATATCTAATACATGTATTGTTGGCTTATTTTTTTAATAGCATAGAAGACTTGCTAGGGAATTTTATTGAATATATACAAAGGTTATTTTTCTGCTTTTAAATTTTTTTTATTGAAGTATTTATTTATATTTTCTAACAATATTGTAATGTAAAGATGGGTGTTACATTTTTTGTATCATAGCCTGCTAAAGCTAAACTGAAATGTATTGCGGGGTTAACTATCATAATTAAAAAATTTATATGCTTTTAGATATTGGTTTAGGGTTTATGTATAAGACTTGTGTTTGGTACTTGAATTCGACATATGTATCATAGAAGAGAACACATTTGTTTCTCAAAAAACACAAGTCTACATACGTACATAAGATAAGATAACTATCAAAAGTTAAATATCCTCACCCTTAGATTAAATAAATATTCATTTAAATATGAGCACATCAAAAGATAATACATATCCACAAATTCAAATATAAACAAATTATAGGATAACATAAATATCTAAATTTCAAATATTATCATTTTTATAAAAAATATACACCTATAATTCAATATGATCATATTCACATAAGACAAATATGTATCAATCAAATTGTTCTTGTGGAAACAGTCGAACAATATTCTTTGCTATGTTACTGGAGATACCCTTGATCAGGTTCCAATAAAGGATACCTGCAAAAAGAACTCTACACTCAAGTCAGAAAGTACCCAAGTTTGTTATCTTTTATGTGCGATATTTGTTGTCTAAATTTGATATAATCTATATGAGGAGAACTAATAATGTATCTAATACATGTATTGTTGACTGGTTTTTTTACATTGCTGAAGACTTGCTAGCCAATTCTTTTTCAATATATAAACGGTTTTTTCTAAGTATTTATTTATATTTTCTAACAATATTGTAATGTAAAGATAGGTATTACATTTTTTGTATCATAGCTTGCTAAACCTAAATCAAAATATGAAGACTTATTTACCGTTTTGTTGAACACATAAATGTTATATTTTAAGGCACTATTGAAAACCTTTTTGTTTCTAAAATTTTGTTTTTTGAATGAATTATTTTTTATATTTTGTAACAATATCTTAATGTAAAACTTAGTAGACACTCTCTAACAATCTAGTACACACTGTGTTAACTGATTTCATTTATAGTGTTAAAGACTTGTTCGCAGATTTCGTTGAATATATAAAACTTATTTTTTAGGTACTATTGAAAATCTTTTTGTTTTTAAAATTTTGTTTTTATAATGAAGTATATATTTATATTTTGTAACGATATTGTAATGTAAAGAAGTGTGTTACATGTTTTTTTATCAAAGTCTAGTTGAACCTAAAATGGATTGTATGTATTTATGTTATGTTTGTATTGTATATATTTATGTTATGTTTTGATTAATTTTGAATTTATGTATTATTTTATATGAATTATCGATGTGGTCATGTTTAAATTTTATATATTTATCTTATCTTCTTATTTCATTATATTTGATTGGTAGATATTTGTTTTATATGAATATAATTATATTAAATTATAGGTGTATATTCCATATAATAATGATAATATTTGAAATTCAGATATTTATGTTATCGTATGATTTGATTATATTTGAATTATGGATATGTATTATCTTATGATATGCTCATATTTGAATAGATATTTATTCAATCTAAGATGAGGATATTTGACTTTTGATAGTTATCTTATGTACATATGTAGGTTTGTTCTTGTTTGTATAATTTTTCTAAAGAACAAATGTGTTCCCTTCAAAGATACATATGTCAAATTTAAGTATTGAACACAGATATTATTTCTATTCTATTACTTTAGCAGAGTTAGCCTATCTATTTCTTTTATTAAAATCTTTAGTTTTCATATTTTGGTTGTTTCTATAAATTATGTTAGTGACATCTATTGTATAAATTTGATATAATCAACATAAGGAGAACTAATAATCTATGTAATACACGTATTATTGGCTGATTTTTTTACAATAGACCTACTAGCCAATTTTGTTGAATATATAAAGATTATTTTATTGTTTCTAAAATTGTTTTTAGAATGAAGTATTTATTTATATTTTCTAACAATATTGTAATATAAAGACAGGTGTTACATTTTTTGCATCATAATCTGCTGAACCTAAACTAAAATGTGTTGTTAGGTTAATTATCATAATTAAAAGATTTGTATGCTTTTAGATTTTGGGCATGAGAACCCAATATCATATATGTTCTATAGATTTATAATAACTAACAAGTGTTTTGGGAAGGGATATTCTAATAAGACTAGATTTCTCATTTCAAAGTTTGAGTTATATATATTTATGTCACATTTTGATCAAATTTGAACTTTTGTTATTATTATATATAAATTAATGATATATAAACTATCAATGTGGTCATGGTTGAAATTTAATTATTTATCTTATCTTCTAATTTGATTATATTTGTTTTGCAGATGTTTGTCTTATATGATTGTGATCATATTTGAATTATGTGTATATTCGATCTAAAGATGATAATATTTGAAATTTAGGTATTTATTTTTTCTATCTTGATTTTATTATATTTGAATTGTGAATGTGTCTTATCTTATTATATCCTCATATTTAAATGAATATTTATTCAATCTAAGATGTGAATATTTGAAATTTTTATATTTATCTTATCTTATGTACATATGTTGGCTTATGCATGTGTGTGCGCTTTTGAATAATTTTTTAGAAAAACAATTGTGTACTCTTCCAAGATCCTAAAGCTATATTTAAACTTCAAACACAAGTATTATTCTTATAAGTTATCACTCCCACATAATATTAACATTAGCTAAAAAAATAGAACCATATCAACCTTATTTGTTGGCAATGTAAAGGATCAAGACAAAACTACAACTGTGACAAGTGTGCATTTGTAAAAAAAAATTGTGAGTTCGGATTAATTGATCCAGACTTGTAAAAACAATTTTTTTTTACAAGTAAAGATTAACTAATTCATACTTGTAAAAAAAATAAATTATGAGTGCAAATTAGCTTATCTTAACTTGTAATTACAAATTCTCTTACAAGTCTGGATTAACTAATCTAAACTCACAAATTTTGTTTACAATGAGAGAGAAGAAGGTTATTAACTTTTTACCTAAGTCATTTTTTCCATTTTAAAAGAGTATGGAGGTACAAGGAGAAAATCTCTATTGGTACTTATTAATCATTTTTTGTAACAATAACTAAAATCTGTAGGAGATTTTGAGTGTACACAAGAGACATTTGAAAAGATATTCTACTACATTAAAAAGACGACTAAGCATATATTTATGATATTTACTTACAAGAAACATTACCAAGAAAAGAATGAGTGAATAGGTGTACCGTTCAATCATCAAAGTCTCGTTAATTATTACAGGATGAAACAGAATTTAGACTTTAAAGTTGGAAGTAAACATGTCAATCAGAATTTTTAAATAGTTTTACTGCTATGGCCAACAAGTAGTAGGAAAGAAAACAAAACAGAAATCAGGCTCCATACTTGGGAGCTTTCCAAAGCTTAAAGGCTATCTCATGCAAGAACCTATCTGCTGGTATTGTAAGATTTCCACCATGCTGCGTGACAAGAAAACAAAAAAATAGAGTAAAGCAAAGATTGTACAGTAATCAAGAATTCCAGTAAATGAATAAAAACCCTAGAAATAATCCATAATTGGTAACATTCAAATCAAGATATTTTACAATAACTTCAAATACTTACAGAATAAAAAATGTTTATGGAATACTAGAAGAAACACTTAAAGTACACATGCTGATCAAGAACATGAAAGTTTTAAAGATTGTTGTTAAGTTGTGTACACAGGGCATTATTAAGAACAAAAATTAGAGTAGGACCAAATGATAAGTCATGAACCAACGAAAAAATAAAAACACCAAATGGAATAAATCATTACTAAATTGTGAATAAAACCTGAAGTAAAATCTAAAAACAAACCTCCATAAAATCTTCAAAAGAAAATTTCTTTGCACTATCCTTGCGAGTCACTGCATGCTGCCATTGAGCAATTAACATGGGAGAATGGTGCCTGCATCATTTGATATATAGAGGTAAACAAGAAAAATCCAAAGAGAAATCAAATATTACTAATCTTCAATTACTGTAACTTAGGAAGTATTTGGTGCACATGTGCATATCATAACACGAGTCTATATATGATTGGCACCTTTTAAAAATTTTAAAGAACATGACAAGGGGTAAAAAATTAGTCCATGTTGGTTCCACTTCAAAGGATAAAAAATTAATTTTCTTTTCATTCTTCCACATGCTAGAAGAGGATAGGGAGACACCAAAAAGGACATCGGAGGAGGTGGTGAAGGAGGATATGAGGTTAAATAATATTTTTGGAATTTTGGTTTTTAAATAACATTATGTTATCCATATAACCGACCTCACCTAGTGAGATAAAACTTGATTGTTGTTGTACTTTTTTGTCCATGCACTAAATGCCACTTTAATTACCTTACATCCTTTCGAGGAATTCCTCCTTTCATGGCATAACTTTGAAGAGGATAAAGCACTGAAAGATGAGAGTTCTTCCCGTCTACCCTCTTTGACACAGATAACTTAGAATCATCACCTTCCAAGACATTGCCATAGCTCATGACAACAGACAAATGCAGACGTGAACTGATGTCAGATCCAGGTTGTGCTTCACTAATTATTTCTCCAACCAAGGCATCCATATACCCCACATCACTAATATGAAAGAAAACAAGATCAAAGTGATCACTGTCCAGCACTTTCCCTTCTTGAAAGCCTAGCAACTTGAGCAGCTCAAGGGCCACAACCTCAGTAGAACAACCTCCCACTAACTCATCCAATTGAAGAACACTAACTCCGAGTTTGACACTAAAAGACTTCAAGCTTGAATTGTTGGTCAAAATAGCAGCTTTCATTCCCATAAACCTGTATTAGAAAATGAACCTTTATTTGATCTATTTAAATCAATCATTTAGTCCTTACAGGTCATACTCATTTAAGAATCAATTCCTATGTGAAAAAACTTATGTTTTAGTGTTTATAATCCTCATTTAGTACATCCTGGTCCTTGGTGTTCATCTGTTTCTTAAGTAGCAGACCCTTAAAAACTTAACTTTTAGTCCTTATACAGACCACACCTTACTTTTTCCTATACTTCAATGAGTGTCACCTATAGAGATCAACACACTGTTTCTCTTATAAAATAAACTTATAAAAGAAAAAATAAGTTAAGCTAAAATCAACTTATTTACTTCAACTTTATAAAAACTCTACTATTTAACTATTCCATAAGCTCATTTTAACTTATTCATAAGTTAATTTTAACTTTTAACTTATAGGAAAAACTTAATTCATCTTAATTTCTAAGTTTCTTCTCCTATAAATGCTATAGAGAAATTTATCCATACATAGCCCAAACGATCATAAAAGCGATAGAGAAGTTTATCCAGACATGCCAAATAATTAATTTAACAACCTTTACAACCAACAAAATGGAAAATGGAAAACAAACAAATAAAAGAAAATACCTATCAGGCAAGGTTTGTTTTGGTGGATCCTCTTGGCCATCACTATCACCGATTTGACCCTTGTAACAAGTAATAAAAACAAATGAGCATTGGTAAGATAGGAAAAACAAAATAAAAACTTGAGTAAATGGGTTTCACCATATTTGAATAAGTGTGACATGCATCCAGCAGCACTGCAAATTCTCTAACTGTCCTCTCATCCTCGTTTTCTGAAAACTACATATTCAAGTGAATTTGAATGTGGCAAGGGAAGATATGGGGAAAAAATAATTAAGAGGTGTGTGTTAGGCATTATTACAAACACAAAGAGGGTGTGGATTGAGAAGAAGAGAACCTGAGGGTGGGGAATTGGGGAGACTCAAGAAACCGCAGGAAGATAGAGAGGCGAGAGAGTGAAAGTGAGAGTGCGATGCATCGATGAAACGAGCTAACCCGTCTCCGAATAAGACCAGGGATCGACTTGGTTTATCTGCCATTCCTTCCTCTGCTTCTGGATTTTTCACAATTTTGGAATCAGATGCAGAGAGAGTGCATTGATTTGGCGAATATTATTACGCTACTTTATAAGTTGTAAGAGAAAGAAAAATTTTATTATTTATTGTGATTTGTGAGTTCAACATATGATCTTTTCCTTTTAAATTCATTTTTCATTTTCATTTTAGATTATGTTTTAATATATTTACAACATATAATATCACTAAATATTTGAATAAAATATGAGATTTTCTAACCTATGTCGTAACATTAGAACTCTTAAATATGTCTTTTAATTAATCAATATCTTGAAAAATGAAAAAATTTAAGTGATGTTTTCATTATCATTAAAGTTGATTTTAATTTGTTATATTCTTTTATTAGGACATTTTATAATAACACTAACTATCAATTCTAGTTTTCTGATCATTTTTTTTTTCTTTTTTCCATTCCACCTTTATTATTGGTATTGTTATTTGAGTCTTCACTGTCATTATACATTGTTAATGTTGTCACTGTCATGACAATGACGATAGCGATAACAATGACGACGGTGATAGTGAGGGGGTAATGAGAATAGGATGGGGTGGTGCCGAATGATAATGAAAACATAACTTAAATATTTACAACTTTTTAGTTCTTGATGAATTAAGAAGAAGCATTTAAAAACTATAATTTTATCCTATATACCTCTAGCATAGATCTACCAAACCCTATTTTTTATAATTTAGTATCTTTTCATTTTTAGTTTTTGTCATTTTTTTCCCATTTTAATCTGTAACAGTTACAAATGCTTGTTTTTAATCCAGCAAAGTTCTCACAAAAAAAATATTTAAAACAAAGCCTCAGTTAATATGAACTTTTTTATTTTCATACTTTCAATTTTTAATTTAAAATAATGTGTCATGAGCTTTTAAAATTTTTTTAATTTGTACATGAAATACTAATTTTTGCAGAGTTAGCACTAATATTTACTCTCCATAATCGTTAATTTATCCAATAATCAACTATTTACTTTTTTTTTTTATTGTTTGTGGAATGAAATATCAGTAAATAATGTCTGTATGGATTTTAACAATTTCTATCCACAATATCCGTAGTTAAAAACATATATATCACGTCAATGAAGACAACAAACATTATGCACCTCATGTATTCATAGACTATAAACAAGTACACGCATGTTTCCAATTACCCAGCCTATTATTATAAGGTATATACTCCTGGTACATATTTGTTAGCTGTTATGTTTTATACATAACCGTCATCATAGAGCTTCTGATATAGAATTGCTCACTAAAACAGATCTAATATAAAATCAGTTGTTTTCATAACTCTAATACAGAACAATTTACTATAAAAAAAAAAGAAGTTATTAATGGATCCTCTTCTAACTAACTTGATCTTTGTCCATCAAACACTTCTGTGTAGCAATAAGCATCCCAATTCACATCATACGGAAAGCATCTTAATGTCAAAATAACAAAAAAAATTATCTCAAGGTTTTGCCTCCCTTTTGAAAACAAAACTTGAAAACAGACTGGTGATATCCCTGGTAGATGACAAAGAAACACAATTAGCTGTAATTTCAAAAGAACTTTCATAGAATAGAAAAGAGTTATCACAGCAAAAAATTATTAGATGATTTTAGACTACATCACATCTGATCACCATATAATATATATTATTTAATTAATTTATTTTATAATTATATTAATTAGTTGAAATCATAAATGATATAATAGGTTGAGCGATTCTAATAATTTTTAGACCAGAGTGTAAGTTGGTTTAGCAGTTCAGGTTCAATGAAAATACACACATTTCAAAACACAAAAGTAAAAGTGATGTGAGAATAATTTTTGTTTAAACCTGTATATATATCTGATTTCCAAACACACCCAAAAACAGAAGAATCAAACATAAGGAAAGTTTTATAATCCATACTTCAAATAAGGAAGTGTCATGTTCATCAAGAGAGATGGATTTTGACTCACAAAAGCTTTCCAATCTTCTTTACTGATTTTACCATCATTATCTTTATCCGCATCAGCAATTGTCTGAAAAAAGAAAAGGTGAGCATGTGAAGGTCCAAGAATTAATGCGTCCATAAAGTATCACTGATCTTACAAATTCTACAGTAAACTTTTTTCTTTTAGCTTAGGATGAAATGGCTATATCAAATAACACCTGATATATCCTTCTATTTATTTTTGTTTTGGTGAAGTCCTTCTATTCTGTTCACCTTGCTTGAATTTTTTTATTTACATCTTCCTCTATTTTTTTTTTTATAATTTTGTATGATTACTCCAAATAACTAGAGCGCACCCACATACTACCTAACTAATTGCATGCAAATTCTGACATGATAAGAATAAAAGAAAACTTAGACACAATTTCTTTATGTTTTTAATATTATTTTTCCATGAGAATTAGAGTTTTATTATTACAGTTTATGTAATAAAAATTAACATTAAAGTACTGTTACTAGAATTAACTATAATTCTAATTACTGTTAGAACACAATATAAAAACACATAAAAAACTGTTTTATTACACAACCATGTAGCAGAGCATTCACATAGTATATGTAATAATCAATTGGAGGAATTCTTGAAATAGTAACCATTTGTCAGCGTCTCTCTCCCTACGAAGAGAGACATAAACACGCATAAAAGGAGAAATATGTGCCAGCCAAAATATTGTAGACGCATAAATCAAGAAATTAAGTATGTCAAATTATTTGACGTACCTTGTGGATCGAATCATGATCAATTAGGGAGCTACTTAGCCTCAAACAATACATGCAACGCCTCCACTTCATCAACTGTAACTGCATTATTGAATTATAAACTATTATGAATAATATTTTTTTTAATTTTTATGATAATTATTTTAAAATTCATTCATATGATTATTTCTAATTAAATTTGATAATATAAAATTATTTTTTATTTTCAATCCTTTAAAGTTTAAACTCCAAATAAAAAACAAACAAATTCACAGTAAGATATAAGAAAGGATGTATTGTGTAATGTTAACTTTAGTCAAACATAAAATAAAAATAGACATTTCGCATGAAGAAGAGAAGAGTGATGGTTCTGGTGGAGCTGAATGGTTTTCAGTTCTGATTTTGTAATTTCTTATACAGATTCTTCTTTCTTAGTGGTGAATTTTTTGTTATTGAAAATTGGATATTTCACGTCTTCCAAATATGTCAAAAGTTTACAAACCATACTAAAGACCAAACCTTTTACATTTTCTTATTCTCACGGATCATGCCAAAGAATTGTAATCCCTAACGACGAGTTCCACACTTTAGTTGCTATTGCGAAAGACATGAATAAATGAGAACCTGATTCGAGCTCTACATCACACCATCTGCACCTAGTGTTGTCACTGGTCACTATCTCATACTTTAGCAAGTTGTCCTTCATTAATAATCTATCTACATCTAGCTACCATACTAGAAATTGAACATTTTGAGGTACCCCTTGCACCCAAATTGAAAAAGGCGTCTTGTTGTAGATGCTGATCTTTTGCCAAAATCTTGTATGCGAATGAGACTAAGTAGACTCCTAATCCCTCTATAGACCATATCCACCTGTCTGGCTCCTCTACTATAAGAGAACAAAGTCCAAACAGTTCTAAGAGCATCCACCATCTTTGACTCCCATGCAAAGAGTCCCCTCCGCTAGTTCCAATTCTGCCTTTTACCTCTTACATTCCCTATATCTCTTACAAAAATAGTTTGGTTTCGTGCTAGCAGAAACAGATGGGTGTATTTGTTTTGAAGACTTTGGTCCCCTAGCCGAGTATCCTTCCAAAAAGCAACAACCCCTTCTTCGCCAATGGCACGCCTAACATTCCTAGACCATCATGCTGAATTTTTCCCACTTTCCTCTTCTATAGAACCCAAATCCGTCCACCACCAAGAACAATGACAACCTTTACCTTCCCAAAAACCCTCTTCCTACGCATACTTAGCTTTCAAATTTTTCACTCATAAACTATTCAACTTCATCCTCAATCTCTACTTCCATTTTCCTAACAAAACTAAGTTAAACTTCTGCATATCTTTCAAACCTAATATGTCGTTCTCCTTTGTCTGACACACTTTTTTCCAAGACACCTACCAAACTTTTCCACTACCAACATTGTCTGCCCAAAGAAAATTAGAAAACAAAGAATGAAGTTGAGAAATAATATCTTGGGAGCCTTGAAGAGGGAAATAAAGTAGATTGGTAGTGCAGACAAAACAACTTTGAGGAGCACCAATCTTCCAGCCATGGACAAATAGTTACTTTCCCAACTCGCTAAACGCTTTTTTATCATCTCCATCATTAGCTTCCACATACCCTTCATTGAGGGATTAGCCCCAACTGGGAGGCTCAAATACTTAAAAGGTTAGGACTCCACTTTGTAGTTTAAAATTACGAATGTTTTGACCAATTTGGTGGAAATTAAACTAGGATAATTATTTGAGTTCTAATCCATTTACACTAAGAGAAAAGTGTCATATGCAAATTATAAGTTCTTAAATGGAGATTTCTGTCATATTTTAGTTTTTATCTTAGTTTTATGTCATTTTTTTATCTTAATTTTTTATATAAGAGCAACTTTGATAGAGATTTTTATCAAAGTTCTTGAATTAAATAATTGATTTCTTATAAAAAATTCTCATTCAAGTGAATCTACGTGTTAAAAAGTTTTTTATCCTTATTTTTAAGTATCTTATATAAGAAACTATTCTTTAACGATAAAAGAAATTTATTTTTATCCTTAATCATCATAAAAAACAAAGAGGTATTACAGAAAAAATAAAAATTATAAATTTGTTAAAATTTCTTATCATTAAAAATAATGTATGAGTTTTTAAATAATAATGTGGTGTGAAGTAAAAAAAGAAACTTTTATTAAACAAATAAACCATTTCATGTTAGAAATATCCTAACTAACATTTTAACATGTTAACAAATACATATCATTTAAAAATAATATTTTAATTCTTTAATTAATATTTGGAATTTGGACTATAATGTTATATATATGCTAAAAATATCCTAACTAAACACATATTCCACTAAATTCGACTGTGGAGTGCTTATTGAATAGTGACATTAGGTAAATTTGAATTTTATGTTAGTTTAGAATAACTGCTTGATCTTTTATAGTTCTTATGAGATTCGATGTGTTGATATGATCCTTTTTATAGGATATGATCCTTTTTATAGTTTATACTTTTTAAAATAAATAAATTTATTTTTTTATTAAATCAAAGTATAATTTGTAGATTCTCACTGTAAAAAATATAATAATTTATAAACAAGATGTAAAAAACAAATAGAAAACAAAACGGTGCATTTTCTGGATTATTCTCTCCACCGCTAATAGTCAATAAAGAGACCTGAGTTAACTTATGCTTATGCCTTATGGAATGTTCAGATTCTCTGACCTCGAGTCTCCCAATTAAGCAAGGTGAGTTAAGTTTCACCGATTCGCAAAACTTTATCCCTCAAATAGTTACTGAGTCAACCCGGTGGCTCGGTCATTTTGCATCAGGTTCGCCGCCGTCAGAACATCTCCGATTCTCTATCTCCGCCGCTGCAATCGCCGTCAACTGTCGTCGTCGATGTCGTCTTCTTCGGCGAACGACGCCGAGACTCTCAGGCGCAACCGCATCCTCTCCAGCAAGCTCTACTTCGATGTCTCTCGTTCCAAGGTAAGCAGGTTCCGCACACTTGCACTCTTCGCGCTTCCACTGTTTACGCTTACGCCTTCGTTTTTTTACCATAATTCAGGTTCCGCTAATCTACTCCGAGTCTTACGACATAGCGTTTCTCGGCATAGAGAAACTGTAAGCAATTTCTTCGCTCTAACGTCGTTTTTTGAAGTTGCAAATTACTTTGAATAGTGTTAACTGTTTTTGTGAATACTGATTGTTGCAGGCATCCGTTTGATTCGTCTAAGTGGGGACGCATTTGTCGATTCCTCGTTTCGTTTGGCATTCTCGACAAAAAATGCATCGTTGAGCCTCTCGAAGCTTCCAAGGACGATCTTCTAGTGGTAATTGCTATGTAATACTTTATCAGGAAGACCTTGTTTGAATTGGATAAATTTCTTCTTAAGCACTTATACAAGAAGAAAGTGAAAAGCAAAATGAATCAAATAGTTTAAGTCAACTTATTATCCTCAATTTTTTTGGACATGTTAAATAAGCAACCTCCCTTAAAAGTAGAAGTTTTAGTGTTTTTTTTCCCCCTCTTTTGCAAGTGTTTACGGAGAAGTTTATTCAAATTGGACTTAAATTGAATTTCATGTCTTTGATAATTGTATATGTATGTGCAAATCACATGCATAGCTGCAACAAACAATATGATTGATAATGTCTAGTGCTGAATTTTTTCTTTCCTTTTTCTTTGAAGGTACATTCTGAATCGTATTTGAATGGCCTGAAGGAGAGTTCAAAAGTCGCCATGATAGTTGAGGTACTTTCCACTCACTTGTAGCCTTGTAGGCATGAGGCAGCCATTTATGGTTTTGCTGTCTATACTAATTGTTCGTTATTTTTCTTTAAGCGTGGAGTTGTTATGTGGAAGGGTGTGTCCAAATTGGTTTAAAAATGTACTATCTAATCTTTTAGAATAGAAAGCAGGTATGATTGTACCAGGGTTCTTTAGTGTATTTGGTTTTGCTATTTTATAATTCTGTATGATATACGGTTATGTATTTGCTGAGGCTTTATCAGTTGATACACTATGATGGATAATTTACTAAGATAAATTACTAAACTATAGGTCCCTCCCGTGGCGTTAATTCCCAATTGTATTGTGCAACAAAAAGTTCTTTTCCCATTCAGGAAGCAGGTAAATTAACTGTTTCATTGAAATCTGTATAGCATTTCTGAAAATCTGATCTTGCTCCTAATCTAATGGTAGGTTGGAGGAACTATATTGGCTGCAAAACTTGCAAAGGAGAGAGGATGGGCCATTAATGTAGGAGGAGGTTTTCATCACTGCTCTGCAGAAAAAGGAGGTGGATTCTGTGCTTATGCAGATATTTCTCTCTGCATCCACTTTGCTTTTGTTCGGTTGAATATATCAAGGTACTACCATATTTAGTAGTCTATACAACTGCTAGTTAGCATATTCTATTAACACTAGTGAAAAAATTGTTTGCAAATTTTTCAGAGTGATGATCATTGATCTTGATGCACATCAAGGAAATGGTCATGAAATGGACTTTGCCTATGACAGTATGTACAAGAAAAAAATTGTTCCAGTGTTTGACTTGGTATCTTTTAGGTTTTCTTTTAACTAATAGGAATTTTGTAATGGCAGGCAGCGTCTATATCCTGGATATGTACAATCCTGGAATATATCCTTTGGTAATCTTCTGCTCCTAGATTTGTTTTACTTTTACATTATTTTTCTTCCTATCTAGTATTTTGAAGTGATTTTTTTTTTTCTGTTTCACTTTTTGCACATCTGTCTCTTCTAATGCTTCCAATTTGCGAGTTAAGTCCCATACCTTACAACTGAATCCTAACATCCCACCACACTTCACAGCTCGAGCACCTCCACAAGTTTGCTGTACACAAGTTCTCTAACTAGTACCAAGTGAACACTGCAATATTGGCATCACCAACCACACTACTCGATTGCAGCAAGGAGATATGAAGAGCTCTTATACTAATTGATAGGAAGTTAGGAACCTTGGGACAACATACTACAAAAACTAGCCATAGTTGTTGGATAACCCTAACCCAAACCTTATGAATCCCACACCTAATTCTTGTGCTTCCAATGTGAGACTAAGTCTCATACCTTGCAATTGGTGGATCAAATGGTGCTTTTTCTAATAGAAGAAACCTAAACTTTGTAAACACTGTTTAGATCAAGGTATTTTTTGTTTATTATTTTATTATGGTCTTTGTTTACCTGTTTGTTGGGGTGACTTCCAAATAACTTTGTTCATATATTAGACTAACTTTAATTTGATCACCTCTTCTTACCAAGTTATTTACTGGTCATATTTGTAGAAAGAGATGAATATGCATGAATCTTTATATGTCTTGCACAACCAAGGAGAATATTGTGTGTGTGTGTGTATATATATATATATATATATATACACACACACACAAAAGAGCTAATACAAAGAGATGAGCTTAGGCCCATATATTGAAATACATCTAACACTCCCCCTCAAACTGGTGCATATAAATCATATGCACCAAACTTGTTACTAATATAATCAATTCTAGGATCTCACAATGATTTTGAGAAGACATCAGCTAGCTGATCATAAGAGCTAATAAACTGGGTAGAAATGGCTTTAGATACAATCTTCTCACGAATGAAGTGACAATCTACCTCAATGTGTTTGGTTCTCTCATGAAATGCTGAATTCGAAGCAACATGAAGGGCTGCTTAGTTATCACAGTTTAGAGTCATCTGTGTAACCTCTCCAAATGTCAACTCATCAAGGAGCTGTTTGAGCCAAATAAGTTCACAAGTTACTAAATTCATAACTCTATACTTTGCTTGCACTGGATCTTGTCACTACATCTTGCTTCTTACTTTTCCAGGAAATCAAGTTGTCACCAATAAAGACAATATCCAAAAGTAGATTTCTTGTCAGTGAGAGGCCTGCATAATCTGCATCTGAGTATCCCACAATCCAAGTATGATTATTGTGCCCATACAACAAACTTTTTTCCTGGGGCTCCTTTAATGTACTCTAGAATGCGGAGGACAACATCCCAATGTCTTGTACAAGATGAATTAAGAAATTGACTTACTACACTGACAACAAAGGAGATGTCAGGACGAATGACTGTGAGTTAGTTCAGTTTCCCAACCAGTCTCCTATATTTCTCAAGATCTAAAAGTGGCTCCCCCTAACTTGGCAGGAGTTTAGCATATGGATCCATACGTGTGTCATTGGGCTTAGAATTTATTAACCCAGCCTCCTCTAAAATGTCCAATGCATACTTCATCTGGGAAATCACAATTCCATTATCAGATCTGCTACCTTAATGCCCAAGAAATGTCTAAGTTTGTCAAGGTCTTTCGTCTCAAAATGATGACAACGGTGTTGTTTATCTGTGAAATTTCATGGGTATCACTGCTTGTAATAACAATATCATCAATATACATTACCATGTAGAGGCATCCACCTCCTGAATGACGATAGAACACATAATGATCAAGCTTGCTACAATTCATACCAACTGTTGAACTACTTCACTGAATCTACCAAACTATGCCCTAGGAGATTGTTTAAGACCATATAAAGATTTGCAGAGACGACATACTAATTCGAAAGAATCCTCCTGAGCAACAAAACCAGGAGGTTGCTCCATATAAATCTACTCGAGCAAATCATCATGAAAAAAGGCATTTTTGATATCCAACTGATAGAGGGGTCAATGTCGAACTGCAGCCATGGCTAAAAATAGTCTAATAGAAGTCATCTTGGCAATAGGAGAGAATGTCTCACTATAATCTAACCCGAAGATCTGAGTATAACCTTTGGCAATTAAACGAACTTTGAGACGATCAATAGTTTCATCAGGGTCAACTTTTATAGTAAAGATCTACCGACAACCAACAACAGACTTTCCAGGAGGTAAAGGAACAAGATCTCAAGTACCACTATTCTGAAAAGCACATAGTTCATCAAGCATGGTCTGTCTCCAACCATGATGGGATAAGGCATCACCTATAGCTTTAGGAATAGACGCAAAGGAAATGCAAGAAAGACAAGCATACGAAGATGGAGACAACCTGTAATAACTCAAATTAACATAATGAAAGGAGGGATTATGAGTAGAGCGTGTACCTTTACGAAGAACAATTGGTAGTTCAGACACACAGGGAAAAGCCGAAAGAGACAGAGTAGGTGACATCAGAGTAGAGTCAATAGTTGGCCCAAAGGAAAGTCAAACATGCTGTCAGCGATGAGAGGAGGTGGAGGTGGTGGATTGGTGGGTACAACAGACATATTTATGGGATGGAAGACAAAAGGGGAGGTGGTGGAGGCAGGAATAGAGTTAGAAGAAGAGGAATTGGATGAAAAGTAGAGAGAAGACTCAAAGAAAGTGACATTAGGGAGATCAAGTATCAACGAAGGGAAGGTGAGAAACACTTATACCTTTTTTGAGACCTACGATAGCCTAAAAAGACACTTGTGAGAACAATTTATCAAGATCGGAACTAAAGTTATGAACAGAACAAGTGGAGCCAAAAACTCGAGTCGAGGGGGTAACGAGTGGAGTGAGTCATGAGGAAACAAAATAGAGTGAGGTATTTGGTTATCAAGGACATAAGAAGGCATGCGATTGATAAGGTAACACGCAGTGAAAACAACTCTCCAAAATTGTTGAGGAGCATGACCATGAAATAAGAGTTTGAATTGTTTTAATGAGGTGTCTATTCTGACGTTGAAGGTCTGAAAAAAGTATTCACGAACATTATCACTACAAAAGGTACGAATAGATACACTAAATTGAGTTTTAATTTCATTATAAAAGGTCTGAAATATGGAAAACAACTCAGAACGATTTTTCATTGAAAATAATCAAGTACAATGAGAATAATCATCAACGAAAGTTATAAAATACTGAAAACCTAAGCTAGACTGAGCACGACTCAGGCCCTAAACATCTGAGTGAACTAAAGCAAAAGGAGACACAGCTCATTCAGGGATACTCTTAGGAAAGAACTACGACTATGTTTTTTTAATTGATACGACTCACATGACAAAGTAGACAACTTAGATAGACAAGGTATAAGGCATTGAAGCTTAACAAGACTAGAATGACCTAATTGAGTATGAATGAGAGCAAGGGAATCCACAACCGAGCCAACATGAATATATATCTGTAGGAGATAAAGGTCATTTGACTCACATCCGATCTTAATTATCCGTCCAGAACTCCGGTCCTGTAAGAAAACAGAATCTTTAATAAAAGTAACAAGACAATCAAGAGAACGAGTAAGTCGTCTAATGGTTAAAGGGAGACTTAAGGACATAAAGTACATTGTCAACGGAGAGAGAAGAGAAAATAGGAACAGTACCAACACCATGAGAGGGGGTCAAGAGCCATTAGCCATAGTGACAGTGGGATCTCCGATCAAGGAGATTTTGATGGTGCAGGAATCGTCGGAGGACGGTGACTCTAGTGATGGAGTCGATGACCTGAACGGTGGTGGACGCGACAAAAAATGGCTAAAAATCAGAAAGAAACACGGTTTTTGGGGGAAAAAAAAACAACTTAAGACAAAGATCCACTAGGCTCTAAATATCATCATCATCATCACTACGAAAGAGCTAATACAAAGATATGGGTTTAGGTCCATATATTGAAATACATCATGTCCACCCTCTGTTCAATCCAGTGGTGAACATCTATATAAATACTAGAAAATGACATTTATGTTATGCATTCAAGCTTAACATAATAACACTTTCTGTTTGCATCTGCAATTTATTTGTAAATGAAGTATGTAGGAATACCTCTAATTAATTTGGCTGGTAAAAATATTGAAATGGGTGTAAAACATTAATGCTTCATCATAAAATTTTCTGATAATAGTTAAAAAAGCTAAAATCTGTATATGAAGATGGATGGTCCATTATCAACAGTAAACCTCATTTGCTTTTCTTAAAATATGTATATATTCTTATGTGGTTTTCATTAACTTATTATCTTGAGACCAACATATAGCAATCTCTTACAATTCCTTTTTGCCTTCTATTTCAGGATTATGAGGCAAGAAACTACATAAATCAGAAAGTCGAAGTAAAGGTATATTTAATCAAATAACACCTGAATCATATTTGTTTCTAATTTACCTCTTTTAAGATAGTCTCTCATCATATTTTCCCCCCTGAACTTTCAGAGTGGCACTCTCACAGAAGAGTACCTGCAAAAATTAGATGAAGCTCTTGAGGTATGTTAAGTTATCATTGTAAACTGTAATTCTTTAATATTTTTTGGCTGGAGTACACACTGCGTAGCTAGGATTAGGTATAGTTGTATATATGCCTGTACACTTTTGCCTTTGTATATCCTATCCGTGTGCAATTATATGAACTGTTTGTTTGATTTATGATGCACTTTATCTAACTTCTCCTATCTTTATTTTAAAAATCAAAACAAGGTAAAGGAAATCCATATATTAATCTCCCAATCTCTAGCTTTCCCCTTCCATTGCTCTTTCTTTGCCCCTTCCCTTAATCTCCATCTCCAAATTATACCCATAAAGTACCATATAATTGTTTATCAGTTAAAAAAGGTGTATTAGAGGTAAAATTCAAGTTCTTTTACTTATATTGTTTTTCATGTCAATGTGATTCAAGGTTGCCGGACGTATGTTTAACCCTGAGTTGGTAATTTATAATGCTGGAACCGACATTCTAGAGGGTGATCCATTAGGAAGGTTGAAGGTAATGTCGTTCTTGGATTCATTTTATTGCAGTAAAATATTAATTTTATTAACTTTTGTTGCCTAGTCATTTGTTCTTGTATGCAGTTTCTACATGAAAAGAATAGTGCATTATTATGGTTAGTGTTTTAAGTTAATTTGTTTACCACTCACCATAGTTGTGCTTGTGCTATTTTTGTACACAGATCAGTGCTGATGGAATTGCCCTTAGAGATGAGAAAGTTTTCCAGTTTGCTCGTGACAAGAACATTCCTATTGTCATGCTCACTTCAGGTTTGCTATTGTTTTCCTTACTATGGCCTTTTTTCTGTACAGAAAACTTACTTGACCAGTCATGTATTAATTTTTATTTTTTTTTGTGCATTTCACTCGTGATTATTTTACTTTTGCAAACATCTTATGTTAGAAAAAGTAATCTAAAGGCAACCTGAAATTATCCTTTTGTATCATGTATGACACCTTAGCATTGTCTATGTATACATCTGTGCAAAAAAAATTAAAATGCTATATTTTTTGTTAGTTTTATTTCAGATTGAGATCCTATGGCACAACTTTCATGTAGGAATAACCTGTGTCGAAAATGTTGTCATCATCCTTATAACCATCTGTCATGTTGAAAGATTCTTTTAACTTTGATTCACTTAAATGTGATGAAATAACAATATTTAAAGATATGAAAAATGTGACTAATCAGTTATAATAATAAATTATAAGACATGATATTTTTCTGGATAGTTTTATCAAACCTAATCTTTTTTGTTTAATATTTGGGGTTAAATGGAATTTTCCTGATAGTTTTATCAAACCTTATATTTTTCAGTGTTGTGAACTGCTCCAGATAAGATAACTAATTTCAGGAATATGCAATACTCTTGACTGATCCATGTCATAAAGCTTTTTCTGAAACAAATTTCAACTATTTTCTCTATTGTTAGATGTTTACTTGATTGTCTTTATTTGTATTTCCATATTTCAGGTGGTTACATGAAGTCCAGTGCTAAGGTCATTGCAGATTCAATAGTCAATCTTTCAAAGAAATGCTTGATAGAAACCAGCGGAGCTCTAACGTCTACCTAAAGTGCCCCATGCTTGCACATTATTAATAATTTATTATACTAATGCATAATATATAAATGAGTTGTATATTACGTATATGATACTGAAGATTGAACAGGGTTGCCACGTGGGCAATATATATCAATGTATTCTACCTACTTTATCCATCTTCTATGCGAGATTAGTACGGAAACTCTGCTTCGACTTCAGTAAATTATTTGGCATTTTAATACGTAGGTGGCAAACGGCAGTGCATAAAATCAAGTTCTTCTCTGCCATTTTTGTTAGAAGGTGTTTGCTTTGTTATTTTATTGAAAAATTAGTTGAAACTGCAGTTAAAATTCTTTCACTTTTGTATGGATAATAAAAACATGAGTTTTTTAAGGAGTTATTAGTTTTTAAAAAAAAGTTATTTTAAGTAATTTTTTGAAAATTTTATAGTTTCAGTCACAGTTGATTTTATTTTTATAAGTTTATCTTCTAAATGTATTGTTTTCTATTATTTTTTTATCATATATTTTTTATCAGTATAATTATAATAATTTATAATATAAATGTATAATTATAATAAAAAATTATAATTTAAATATGTAATTCAAAATTTTTATATTTAATTATACAAATATAATTTAAATATGTAATTATATATGTTATTATAAAAATTTATAATTTAAATATATAATTATAATAATTTGTAATTTAAATATTAATTAATTTATATTATTAAAATATATTATAATTATTTTAAATACATTAGTTGATTTAATTATTAATTATATATTTATTTATCATTTTACAATTTTTAGTTAGTTGATCAGTTATAAAATACACTTTAAAAGTGTATTTGTCATTTCAACTAGCTGAAATGTTTTTACTTTTATTTGGAGTATTTTAAGAGCTACTAGTTTTTTTAGAAAGGTTACTCAAAATAATTTTTTCAAAATATATCTTATTTTTAGCTACTTACTGATTTTATTTTTACATGTTTACCCTCCAATGATTAATGTATTGTCCTCACTAATTTTCTTTCATCATATTATATATCATCTATCTCCTTCATTAGTATAATTATAATAATTTATAATATAAATGTATAATTATAGAAAATTATAATTTAAATATGAAATTTAAAATTTATATATTTAATTATACAAGTATAATTTAAATATCAATTATAGTAATTATTATTTAAATATGTAATTACATAAATTTATAATTTAGATATGTAATTATAATTAAATATGCTACTATAAAAAATTATAATTTAAATATATAATTATGATAATTTATAATTTAAATATATAATTAATTTATGTTATTAAAATATGTTATAATTATTTTAAATATATCATTATTGATCTAATGATTAATAATGTTTTTATTTATCATTCTATAATTTTTAGTTAGTTGATCAGTTAGTTTTATCAAATATTTATAACTACTTTTTCAGTTTTCAGCTAGTTTTGCCAAAAACACTCCTATATAGATAGATTTTCTGTACCTTATTGAAGTGATAGATTCCTTAACAAATTCCACATATTCATATATATTCATTTTCCCATGCTTCCTTATTTGTCACTTAAAAATATTAGTATTTTTTAGCTTATCTTCATTTTATTAATATCATAAATTTTAATATGATCATAGTTATATTTTTTATCGAAAGATATATTTAATTTTTAAAATTTAATCAAAATATATTGGCATTCTTATTGCCGTGCAATGGTATATTATATGGTTAGATTCTTCGATGAAGTTAATACTAATTGAGGAATACCTTCGGTTGAAAGGGAGAGACAGGGCAAGATCATTTTTTAAGGAAGGTCAACTGCACAAAGACTAAGGTAGCTATGTTCGATGGTTGGGTTTACATGAAGTCTTGATGCTATTGAATGAACTATTCAAAGGGTTGCATGTCAATCTTTAAGATTAAGGCAGCTTATACTTTTTATTAAGCAAACGTAACATTAACTTTTGTTTATTTGGATGTGATGCAGCACCTTATACTTAATTATTGAAATAAGATGAATTATATAGTCTTAAACTAAAAAGAGGAATTATATAGAAAAGTAATTTTTCATTCTTTGCCTGAATAAGTGTTTTTTTCATTAATTAATATGACGAAAAAACCAAGTGTACAATATTTAAATTAAATTTAAATTTAAATTTAAATACCGTACTGAAAATTAGCATACCTTAAAATATGGAGGTGCCACATTTTCTTTATGGATATATCACCTTGTGTTGGAAATTTTTTCTTCTTCTCTTCCCTGTCAGTAGTTTGCCTTAAATACAATTTTGGTCTTTCATATTTATAATTTTAGCTTTTAATATAAAATAAAAAAATTACGTATTTTATTTTTCAAATCATTTCGTCTTCCAATTTTACAAATTTATGATTTTTGTTCTTTTGGTGAAATTATAATTGTTAATTATTAAAATTTTATTTGAGATTATCCAACTTTAGTGACAAGACATGAATTTTACAAAACTAGAACAGAAACGTCTTTATTTTAAAATGGGATAAAAAAATTTAAAAAATTAAAAGATGTAAATTGAATTTTAAAAAAAACAGTAAAATGTAAATTGAACACAAACGTCTACATTGTGTTATGAATATGAAATTATATTTTTTGTTATTATAAATACATACTTGTATTTGTAAGGGTAATTTAGTAGGAAGTTTGCACGAGGATGAAAAAGAGAAAAAATGTTTTAGATTTGAATTTTCTTACTAATAAAACTAACCTACTTATTATTAATATTTGACTATAAAAAATTACATGAAAAAAACAACAATAACAAATACTACTAAGTGATTAATTCTGAACTCTAAACTATTATTATCAATTATTATTACAACAAATATAATAAGAACATCTTACTTTAGACACTTCTAACTTTTTTTTGTACATCTAGACACTTTTAACTTTGGTTTTTTATTAAATAGTCACTGCAAAATTAACTACTCTTTTATTTTCTATTTAACTTCTTCACTTTTTTCTATTTTATTTTATTTTTTAAAAAAGTATACAGAGGCACGTGCCTCTCTTTTCCTAGAGTCTAGAGACAAGTAAAGCTAACATGTTAAAGAAAATCCCACAATGTAAGAGTTACTCTAAGAGTTCCCACAATGTCTATCAGTCCAAGTTGTAAATTGGAATTTTCGAAATCTTATGCAAATTTGAAGATTTGATAAAAATGTAAATCTTACTCTAAGACAATAGCTTAAATATTTTTATGTTAAAATAGATGAATAAAAACTATAAATCGAAAAATGATAAAATTAAATATTTATTTAAGTTCTTTTAATCTGCAAAAATCAAACACGATATTCATAAAAAATCACAGATTTGTTCAACAAATTTAATTAAGTACACATCTGTCATTCATTAATTACCAGTTCGGCTTGGGAAAAAAATAGTTAGAACACTTTAGAATATAAAAACTACTATAAAATAATGATATAATAGTTAATTAAAACAATAAAATATTTTTATTTTATAATTATAACTTCATAAAATAATAAATTGTCTCGAGTATATTCTTGATTATTAACTAAGATTGATTGAAGATTAGTAAATATCATATTTTAAGTAACAAGTCTTATTTATTATTTTTAATACATTTTATATAACTATTATATCCTAAAATATAGGATAAGTTTATTTAAGAAGTGATTTTAATAAAACGGATTTTTTTTATATTTAGATACAATTATATTTTTTATGTTTTAAATTTCAACTTCTTTATTTGAAAAATTACTCTAAATATGATCTAAATAAGTTATTATCAACTTTTTTTAGCTTCTAATTTAAAAAAATAAATTATTCAAACATCTAAAAATTACAATAAATAATTAATATGTTTGAATAAGTTTTTTTTAAAAAAAAAATTAACCAAATTACCTGTATTCTTATATATATAATGGGAGGGAGTAATTCATTTGAACTTATTGTCTTTTCTTCCTCTTTTCCTTCAAGTAACTTTATAGATTTGAAAATTATTTTCTTTTATATGTGATCATTAACTCATTTTTAATTGTCGTAAGAAAATTATTCTTAATTTGAATATAATCATACATTTATCATTATTATAATTTGAAATAAAAATAATTTTCATTAACCATTCGCATTTATTGCACCTATATTTTATCACAATCACATTTTTTCCGTAAACAAATCCAACTTTCTAGATTTTATCACTGTATCATGAATTTGTTTTATGAAAGTTTAAAAGTTAGCAACTTGTAAGGGCATCACGTGGTGTGTGCATGTTGCTCTTTCAAGTGCTGCCAGGTGGTGACAAAAGAATTGTCACTGGCCAGCTGTTATTAGCTATTAAACAATACTTCTTTATCACATCCTTCAAGATAATAATAAGGATAATATCATTTACTAAAAAAATAATATCATTGTAACATATATAAATATGTAATTATATGTGTAATATTTGATAATATAAAATAATTATATTCCAGAACGACGGAAATGAATGTTTTTTACTTTTTTTAATAATACAAAAAATAGTATCGTTTTAGCATAATTAAAAAATAGTATCCTTGTAATATAATTATTTTATTATTGTTAAATTTTTTTCGATAAGACAAAATAATATTAGAGAGTAGAAAACACTAGGGGTGTTTCCAAAATTATAATTCAATTAAGCAAATAATTCATCTGAGTATAAAATCAAAACAGAAATTATTCTTTACCCTTTAATGCAACAAGTGAGATTAATTATCATTCTAAAAAATAGTGTGTAGTTAACTTAACAGCAAACACAAACTTAGTTGCATTTTTTATATAATAGTAGCACGTCCGATATTTGTTACTTAAAAACAAATACATTCTTAGCTTTCCAAAATACCACATCCACCTCTTCTCTTTATTATCACTAATTAGGCCCAAAAATAGAAACATGAGGCATTTAAAATCATTTTGTAATATTGTATGTAGTTCTCCACTAAAAATATAATTATGATCATACCATGGTAGCCACACCACATTGACCAAAATACGTGCTTCCTAAACTCCACTATTCTACCGCAGAGGCCACACACCACATTAGTTGATTATAGGATCCCTTAGTGCACCAAATTTTGTTGAGTAACTAACCTGTCAGCATACAACCTCTATACAAATAACCGAATTTTGGAAGAAACTCCTTCAGTCCATATTATATGTAACAACTCATTGTTGCTCACCACCTTTTGACAGTACCCAATAAGTGAAAGAGATATAGTACACCCCTTGACCCATTTGTAGTCCATACCCATGTATCTATAACCTTCAGTTTTAGTGTGGTAGTCTCTAACTCATTATGTAGAGCACAAAACATCTCTTCCTCCTATGCAAACAATCATTTTCTTCATTCCTACCTCTACCCTAACTCCACCTTCCACATATCCTTCATGGTGGTATGCTTGTGAACTGCTAGCCCATATACAAACGTTTATATTTATCATGCAACCTTTGATCCCCTACCCAACAATCTCTCTAGAACCTACCTCGTCCACTATCCTGAGACATTATCTTACATTAGTGTTCCACTAATCTTACTGCCTCATACCCTTCTGTCCAATTGAGTTCAAGTCCACTCACCATCTAAAGCAGTATTTCACCTCCTAGACACCATTTGCGTGTAATACTTGGCTTTTAAAATCCTTGCCCACAGACTATGGGACTCCATTAACAATTGTCACTGCCATTTACCTAGTAAAGCAACATTAAAGATGCCTAAGTAATGAAGTCCCACTCCCTTACCCTTTTCTCCTTACAAAATGTTTCCCAATACACCTAGTGCACTCTCCTCATAAAAAAAATACTTTAACAAAGAATAAAGTTTAGAAATTAATTATACCTTTTGGCCGTTGTAAAAATAAAGAAAGTTGAAGGGCAAGGTTGATAAAATCGCTTTCATGAGCACTACTCTTCATACAAACGAAAGATATTTGTTATCCTAGGTTGACAACTTCCTCTTGACTGTCTCCACCATTGGATCCCACGTTTCTAACTTGGAGGGAAATGTACCTATAGGTATTCCCAAGTACGAAAATGGAAATGAGCTAACCTTACAATTCAGAACCTCAACCGCTCGCTTTAGTCAATCATCCGTCACATTGACACTGAATAACCTATGCTTATGGAAATTTATCTTTAGCCTCAATACCAGCACAAGCAGCTGCAACACCACGTTAATCGCCCTCACCTACTCTAATCCATTTTAGCTAATAACACTGTATCATATATGCAAACTACAAATGAAAAATGCTCATATGAGCCCCCCACCTCATACCCCTTTCACACCCCATTTATATATTAAACTTAAATTTGAAATCTTGATCAAGTTGTAACAATTATCCATTAATTTATTCACCTACTTGCTAATTACTACATTGTAATTTTTAATTAAATCTTATATTATAGGTACTATTTATTCTCTTAAAATATATTATTTATTAAATATTCAATAATATATAAATAAAAATATTGTTGAAAATTAATTAACGTATTTTAATGAATTTTTTAAAAAAATATAAGAAATATATTATTGACAAAAAAATGAGATGAAGATATAAATTTTACTATATTAAAAATGTGAACTGAACAAGGCAACATATTGGTTAATAAAAAAAGTCCCCATTTATTGATTATTTATTTTTAGAGAAATATTTTTAAAATATTAATAAAACTAATATCCTGTAGTATATTATTCCGTCCATTTCTGTTTAGGGTTTAGTATATCCGCATCCATTAATCAAATATTGATCAGTATATTTATAAACTAAAATACGGTTATTTAATGAATTTTGTGATATTAAAACTATTTAAATTATTATTAATATTCTTGTTGAAGAGTATTACACATTAATTTCGACAATTATAAAATTTAATATATTAATAAATGTAAATAAAAACATAACTGAAAAATTACAACATAATGTTAAATTTATAAAATATAACTGTAATTTTATGATAAAACTAAAATTATTAAATGAAGGAGTATTTTAAAATTAATTTATACAACACTATGTTATATTTCAAATTAGGGATATTTCCAAACGAATTTGAGATAAAATGAAATTTAATCTGATCAAATTTACTTAAATTGAATATGTAAAAAAATATATTATTAACTCAATCTGATCATAGTTCAATTAAGAACAGATTTGATCCATGAATTAGAAAGAATTTTTTAATCTATTTTATTTTCTATAAAACATAAGAAATAAATTAGTAAACATAAAATTTTGTAAGAAAATATTAAACCATGCAATGTTTCTTCAAATAACATAAAAGTAAAATTACATATAAAAACAGTCTATAAATGATAAAATGTAAATTCTAAAAAGTTAAAAAAATAAAATTCAAGAACTCGTAATTTTCATAAAATACTTAATGCATTTCTTTCCCAACTTATCATCAATTTATAAATAATATTTAAACTTTAAATTGTAAATTTAATTTTCTATTACACTCTTTTAAAAAATATATATATAATATTAAATTTTAAATTAAACAATAAGTTCAAATTTGTGATCTACTCTTTCTAAGATCGGATTTAATATAATTGGATCACATCTAGATTTGATTCACAAATCTAATTAGAGATGAATCCAAATCCATCAACCCTCTATTTAAAATTATTTCACTATTTATTCTATCAATAATAAATTAATAATAACCATTAAATTTGAATTCATATATCACTAATTATAGCGTGTATTCAATAATCATTATCATAAATATTAATTATCAACTAAACATTAAGAACATTTATGGTAAATACATTAAGAATATTTATTGTCAATAATTTAATAATCATTATGATAAAGATTTTTACACAGACATTCAATCACAACAATTCTTTATTTTTGGTAAATTTGTTGATTTTACTCGTTTACTACTTTAGAAGTCACATAGATAAAAAGTCATGATCGAATGTGAGTAAAATCTTTTACACCTACATACCAATTAAACTCATAAATTAATTAACATAAAACCTTAAATAAGTTTTTTGTTATTAAGGTTTCATAAAAAAAAATTTTAATAATTAAAACTGAAAAATATTTTTTAGTCCCTAATTTAATTTAATCATTTTTGTCTTGTTAACGTTGTTAAAAGAAATTGCTTACAAAAACATGTTTTTGTACCCATGAATCACTCTCTTCTTTAACCCAAACTCTCTCTTCAATTTTCAATTTCACCTTCGTCACAATTAACTATACCGAAACTTATAAAAAAAAATTCAATGACTAAAAAACAAAAGTAATTTTATTAAAATTTTAAAAATAAAACTTATTTAAGCCTAACATAAATGAGTTAGTTGAGTAGTGTATTTATTAAAATTTATTTTATACACGATTGCACAGGTTTAAAAACTTATCATTAAAAATAAATTATATAATTTATATAATGTATTTTTAATACAATAAAAATGTAATTAAAAACATTTTATAAGTATATCACATTCTACCATTTTAAATATCAGTATATTTAGTAATTGGATTTGTGGTTTTTAAATTGTTGAAACTAGATTATAAAATTTCTTTTATTTAAATAAGGTTATAATTAATGTAACAAGATTTTTGAATTTTTATACAAATCAATTAAAAATTGAGTTTAATTAACATACATTGTCAGTATAAAAATTCTATACTAACATTTAATCATAACTTTTAATTTATGGTAAGTTTATTAACTTTACTAATTAATACTTTAAAAATCATATAAAAAAATTAATTAAATATCAATTTAATATACTTTAATAAATTTATATCAATATTAAAGAATGTTTAATAAATCAACACCAAATTTATATAACATCAAACAATAATACGAAAAAATAAAAAATTGAGTCGATATTCTATTAAATAGAATACGAAACTAACGAATTTTCATAAATTTACCCTTTAAAAATATAAGTTAAAATTTAAAAAAGAAACTGTTAGTCTGAGAATGTAGATTCCTTAAAAAAAATTCGGAGAATGTAGATCAGATGTCAGAAAGTTTTTTTTTTAAAAAAAAAACGATGCAAGAAAGAAATTAAGAAAAGGAAGAATTTAAAAGAGCGAAGACAAGGGTACCATCGTCAAAACGACATGAAGTCGCATAGTAATAAATTAATTTCAATAATAATAATGAGAGAAATAATTAATGAATGACCGCAACTTGACCCTTCACCAATCACCACTTCTACTCGCTCGTTCACTCTGTCTTCTTCTCAGAGTCCTCGTTTTTCTCACTTTTCAACTCCCTCCTTTCTCTCTTCAGCACCGTCGTGACGCCGGCGAACGCTCTCCGCCGTCCACCACGCTCTTCCACCTGCTAACGTGCGCCAGCGGAGCAATGTTGAGAGGAAGATCACCGTCTCCATGCTGTGGTGGCACTCACTTCGTGCTGCTGCTGCCTGTTGTGCTCGTTGTTCTCCACTCTCTTCTTCTGCTTCCTCATTCCTCCGTCGCTATTCGACCTACCGAGTCGGATCGGATCGAACTCGCCAACGCGACCGAGTCCAACGTCTCTCTCTCGCGGCCTCGTGAAGGAAGCTTCGCCGACATAATTGATCGCGCGCTGGAGCACGAGTTCACTGAGAACGACCAAAACGAAGGTTCCGGATTCTAGATTCTAGTTTCTTTTCGTCTCTACCGTTCAATTTTCCGATTCTCGCTTCCTTCTTTTGCTTCACCAACTTATAAATTGAAATTGCGGTTTCTGTTTGCTTCACGTGCGCATTCGTAGGGTTTTGGTTCCTGATCTGTGAACACAGATCCTAGTTAAATGACGGCGTCATTAAAATTCATGTCACGTGAATTTTAGTGCTTCATTTTATGATTTTATTTCCTTTTTCGCCTTTCTTTGTAGGGATTCGTTTCTGCTTTTACTTGTTCTTAAATTTTGATTTTCGCCAATAGGATTTAGAAATGAAGATTTTCTAAAGCTCTTTTAATGTTTAGCTTGTTTTTCATTTGGCTTTTGGTGCTAGCAGCGGCTGATCCGGGAAGCTTCAACAACAGTGTAGCAGAACAACAGGTTGGTCTTCAACCTTGAACCTTGATTTGCCATAATGATATAGTAGTTTGATTTAAAACTTGTAGCTCATTGGTCTTTATGCATGTAACAAATAATACACAGACCAAATAATATTGGTTGACTCGGTTAAACACAATGTTTCGAAGATGTTATTTACCCTTCTTGACAATTTCCTCCGAAGTTCTTCTTGGTGCTTCCCTCACCTTCTCACTCGTTCATTCCTGATCTTTGTTTTTATATGTTCACACCACCTTAACCATTTTTCTGCCATTTTGTTTTTGAAATCCGTACTTCACCAATCTCTCCTCATAGGCAATCATTAGGTGTTTTTCCTTTTGTTGTGTGACTATACACTATTAGGTGTTTTTCCTTTTGTTGTTGTGAGTGTGACTGTACGCATACAGTTTAACTTTCTTATTTTTATTACTCCCATGTTTTTCTCTTCTTGTCTCTTTCAAGTTCGATATTCACATTTATGTTACTCCCACTTTTTTCTCATGTTGTCTCTAAAGTCCAATATTCACTAAATTATAGCTGGCCATTAGCAGTATGATTAAACTTGCATCCTTTGTGTGATGTTCTCAGTAATTTTCCTATCTATTTTTAGTGTAAAACTGTAAATCCTTTGTTTTTAAAGTCTCTCTCTAGATTATAAAAGCAATTATGATAACAAAAACAGTGTGAGGAAATGAGGGAAAAAAAAAAGTGAAGAGCTGATTTGTGTTCAGGCAGAATTGTTTTAATAGTAAATAGATAGATTAGAGTTCTTAAATTTTAATGAGAAAAACAGTGTGAGGATACAATTATGATAACAACAACAGTGTGAGGAAATGAGAAGAAACAAATAAAGGGAAGAGCTGACTTGTGGTCTGGCAGAATTGTTTTAATATATTGTAAATAGATAGTTTAGAGGTCTTAAATTTTAATGGCACTATTGAGTTACCTTTTTTTTTGTAATGTGCTTTGAGATCATAGACTTGTAGCTTGTAGTTAGTGACAAATCTGGCTTTTCTTCGACCAATATGCATCCATGGTATCAGTATATTATGCCTTATCTGAGCATTTTGATATGCTGAGTTACTCTTGCTTTGTTCGTGAATCAGGCTGTTCTGGAAACTGTGGCCAGAGTCACTCCAAACAAGAATGACACAAAAGATGAAAAGTACTTAATTTATTACTTCATCGGTTGTCCAATATGGTGCATTTGATGCATGATTTTAATTAATTGTGTTTTTTCTGAATTTACAGGTCATTTCAACTACATAATGTATTCAATAGAGGTGAGGATACCCCAATGTTGATAGATCGAAAGGTGAGAGCTCAATTTTGCATTCGTTATTTTTGTTGACATTCAGTTGCTTTTTGCAAATTTCAAGTGTATAAATTATGTATCTTCTTTCAGGACAATGTCTTTATCATTTCTAACTTCAAATCCAAGTATCCAGTGCTCCAGCTAGATTTACGGTAAATCTATTTTGCTTATTTTTTTGGGCACAAAATGGATTTTATTACTGACGAGAACTTTTATTATTGCCATATAGATTGATTTCAGACCTGGTAGTTGCTATTGTTTCAGCAACTTGTGGTGGCGTTGCATTTGCGTTTGCTGGACAACCGGTCTGAACATTTATATTCTAACTTCTTTCTTGACAAATGCAATCATAGAATCTATTGTAGTATAATTTCTGTTAACTCTCTCTGACATTAACTTGCTATAAAATGGCAGGTCATTACTGGGTATCTTTTGGCTGGCTCTATAGTTGGACCTGGCGGCTTTAACTTCATCAGCGAAATGGTGCAGGTATTGAGAAACAGTAATGAATTGCTTCTGTGATAGCTTCTTTTATATCAAAATATTGTCTATTTTATTTTTAAGGTTTGGGATATAGTTTTACAGTTTGGTTTAGATGGATTTCATTTTAATACTCCCTTTGTCCTTAATTATTAAATCCTTATCAAACAATTCTTTTTCCCTTTTTATAAGACTCTTTTCTAGTTTATAGATACATTATTTTTTTTTTCAAAGCTACACTTAATCAATTAATAAACTTTTTCAAAGAAATTCATTCACTCTCGTATTAAGATTGGATACCATATTAATAAAAGTAAAATTTTCTCTATCCAAACATTAATTAATTAGATGTGAAAAATTAAGTGGAGAGAGAGAATAAGGGTATTTTTGGAAGACCAATAGTCGACAAATTTAATGCAAGTAATATTACTTTATACTATCATTCATTCATGCTTGCATCTAAATATGCTAAATATTGTAGGATCCCTAAATTTTAGGAATATTATTACTCTTCAGCACCAGCTATCCAACCGAAGGGTGTGTTTGATCTTGTACATGTCACTTTTTATCTTGTACCTTATTTGATGAATCATGCACAACACATAATTGGGTTAATTTACCAAAATACCCGCTAATAAAAAAAAGTTATCAAAATACCCCTTTTAAATTAATCATACTATGCCCTTTACAAACAAATTTCTGCTGTCCACACTTCTATAAAAGTAGCAACAGCTCCGTGGGAAACGTGCTGAGTAGAAAAAACCGTCCTGACTGTGACCACACCTCTGTGTCAATGGTCACAGCCCTGTGGGTAACATGCTGAGTGGAAGAAAGTTATGTCCTCTCATAAAAATATGCTTTGGCTACTAATTTTTTTCCTTATTATATTAGCTGTACAGCATATGCAATACATGGTCCTAATACCTAATTAAATTTGACCTTACAATCAAAGGAAAATACAATTTTCAATGATATTAAAAAGAAAACCCTAGTTAAAATAGGAAACTACTTAAATATTTAATTAGAAGAAACTTTATTCCGATATGTAGGTGGAAACAGTGGCCCAATTTGGTGTAATATTCCTTCTGTTTGCATTGGGCTTGGAGTTCTCCACAACAAAGGTTGGCTTATTTTTCTGTTCTTTTATTTTCCCTCTCTTATTCCTGTTTATATTTTAATTAGCACTAATTACCCTGCATTTTACCTATATGATTGCAGCTTCGTGTTGTTCGAGCTGTTGCAGTTCTTGGAGGCCTACTTCAGATTTTTCTATTTATGTGCATGTGTGGACTTACTGCATCAGTATGTTTTTATAATTGTGATTCACCGCATTTCTGAATTTCTTGTTTGTTATTTTTCTTACATAATTTTATAGATTACTGTGGAATGCAAATCTTGGATCATGTAGTTGTCCTTCATGGAATTTTCGTGCCATATGCAAGATTAGTGACTTGATTAAGTAGGTTTTGGGGAAATTAGTTTCCACATTCCACATTCCACTTGAAGTCCCCAGGGATGACATATTTGATAGGTTGAAACTGCTACTATGTACTTGTATTAGTGGAAATGATTCATGGGTATACTAACCAAGAATCATCTTCTATAATCTAGTTTGTCTCATCTGTCTTTCTGAGTTTCTTATTATTAGTACTCTAATAATTAGCTTCCTTTGGGGATATGTTCTCTTCCTTAATTTACAAAATCCATGATGTTTAGTGCTCTAGTAAAATAAAATTGTATAATTTGACTTCAATTGCCGGTGACATAGATGGGAAAAAAGCATCAGCATTATATGTATTCGTATTTCTAAACTTCAAAACTTAAATGAGAGTAAATGAACATAATTTAATAAAAAAGGAAGTTGTTCTCATTTTGTATCTTTATCTTGATCTATCCTTCATAATTTAGTTGTTTGTTATTGCAGTTTTAGTAGATATTTATGGGCAGCCAATGTTTTACTATAATTATCTATACATTGGTAAATTTTGGCATATGACATTCTAAATGCTGCAATTCTGATTGGATGCTATTTTGCAGCTATGTGGTGGTAAAGCTTCAGAAGGGGTTTTTGTTGGTGCTTTCCTTTCCATGTCTTCAACGGCAGTGGTATATCAACATAATCAATCTGATTCTATCTCGATTTTAAAATGCAGACACGTCTTTCTTTTGAACTTCTGGTTGTATGCTTAGGTTTTGGTTTCTTATCCACTATTCTTGGGTTTAGGTCTTAAAGTTTTTGATGGAAAAGAACACTACTAATGCCCTTCATGGACAAGTCACAATTGGGACCCTTATTTTGCAGGTACTTAGTCAGTGGTTGCTAGTGAATCCAACTTTTTCTTCTGCTTTGTCATGTCTCTATATTATTCTTTGATCACTATTTCACTGATATAGACAATAAATTGCAGTAGAATGTTCTATAAGTCTTGTCAATTTATTTTTGCTTAAAGGATTGTGCTGTTGGATTGCTCTTTGCGTTGCTTCCAGTTCTGGGTGGCACCTCAGGTGTTTTTCAAGGAGTGTTATCAATGACGAAGCTGTAAGTGTAGAACTTCTGAAGTCTTTGGCTTGAACTGATATTTCGTTGATCGAGCATGGCCATTTAAGAGATGAATTTTGGATTTTATTGTGTTTTGGCACACAAAAAAATGTGCATAAATGTTGAACTTTATTTTAAACAATATTATTTTGAAAATAAAATATAATCTACCAGAAATGGATGGGTTAGATATTCATCCATCAGAAATGGTTAATGGTTGAGTAGAATGATTTTTTATTAAATGTGTTGTGGATAGATTGAATTTCTTCAAATACAATTTTAATGGGCCATATATGGTATAGTGGTTTATTTTAACCCATCCACTATAATTCAATTCGAAGTATATCCAATCCATCTACTTAAAACAAGGTTAGCATGACTAATATTGGGTTTTGGTCCTCTACCTCCCACACTCTATCTCTCCTACAATACGCCTTTAGGCCGCCTAACACTCATTGATGACTTTCCTTAATAATCATTGATTGATCTTTTCTTTTGTGCCATTTTTCCCATCAAAATCATGGTTTGGCTCAACTCTAATTCTCTTAATGGTGTTCTAGTTAGTTTTTTCAGCTTGGCGCTGGGCTATACATTCAAATGCACTATATCTTCGCATTCTATGGAGGATTTTATTTAGCCTGTATCCTCAAGCTTTATCCAGCATGATAATGTAACTCCTTTCTGAATCCAGGTTGGTGACATTGATTGCCTTCCTATCTGTTCTGTCAATACTGTCTCGCACTTGCCTTCCGTGGTTGCTTAAATTGATGATAAGCCTCTCATCACAGGTTCATACTAATACTACTATCCAACTTTAATAGTAAAATATTACCTATGGAAGTGGTTGATATTTTTTCTCTTAACAATATTGGCAGGGATGGTGGAATCAAATTTAAAATTTGTAATTAGTACTTTAGCTATTTCCATCTTATGGATAGTTGGCTATACATTTTTGGCTGACTGTTTTAGTGGTTCAATGATAATTGGTAAACTTGTTTCTGCAGACAAATGAACTCTATCAATTGGCATCAGTTGCATTCTGCTTGCTAGTAGCCTGGGTTTGTTCTCTTCCAAATTTCTGTGTTTATATTTGAAATGCTTTGTTTTTCATTTGTTTTTATAAGCAGAAATATACAAATTATTTATTTGGTGTACTTGCCTTATTTTCACAGGGTATGATAAGTTGATAACAAGCACTAAATCCAAATCTTTCTGCACATCCTTTAATGTTAATTCATTGAAAGTATCTGTTTTCTGGGCCTCCTTTTTCTACATGCTAAAATTGCAGCAATAAATCTTTTTTATTTTGAACCATTGAAAAGGATTTAACTGGCTTGCTAGATCCTAGGAATCAGATCAGCTTTTAATATGTAGAAACTAGAAAATAAGTTTAGTAAGAAACTGATGAAATGATCATTAGAATAACTTCTTGTGAGAAGGCCTACTGTTTCATGTGTGACAATTAGTGAATTACCATCTAATTGTAATTAATGTTTCTCTACAAGATGGAGATGCATAATTCAAACCAATGGTAAACTGGATTCTTGTCTCAGCATAAACTTCCTTGGTCGTGTTTTTGAGTGTGTGGTTGTGTTTTATTTCTTGCTTTTATGTTTAAAGGACTCCAGTACTTCTTCTTTGGCTTGAATTATGTGTTTAAATAATCTTTTAATTGTCTTCAAATAATATATTATATATGCTCGTTCTGTTGATCACCTTTCTATGCAAAATTTTTATTTCTCATTAGTCATTGCTTTTATATTTGCAGTGTAGTGATAAGCTGGGACTAAGTCTAGAACTAGGTTCCTTTGCTGCTGGAGTGATGATTGCAACCACTGATCTGGCTCAACATACACTAGAGCAAGTAAGACTAAATAAAAAATCTGGAAAATACTTGTACAAATACATTGACAGTTCTTCACTAATACCAACTGACGGTTGATATGCATTGGTGTTAGATGTCCTACATCAGCCATAAATATGGCTGAAGTAGTCCTCATAAGAGTTGCAATTTTTCTACTTCCCCCTTAAGCTAGTTTTGCCTGTCTATTTTTAGTATGATATTAGTCCTATCCAGTCCTGAATTCCTGATGTTGGGCCACTTGTAAATGTATAGTTTTGCAAACTACACCCTCCAAATGTCTAATTGTAATGTAATTAATGTTTATTATGGCATATTTATATAATTTCCTTCTGAATAATCTGGCTCCCATTTGTTGATGAACATTGACTAATTTGCTGATTATTTCATGAATCTAGACTCATTGGAAGTCTGGAATTTTTGGTGGTAATATGTTTATGGAAGAAGTTTGATCTCTTATTTATTTTGCAGATTGAACCTATTCGCAATCTTTTCGCTGCTCTTTTCCTTGCTAGCATTGGAATGCTGATTCATGTTCATTTTCTCTGGAACCATGTTGATATTTTGGTAGCATCTGTAATATTGGTGATTGTTATAAAAACAATCATAATTGCATCTGTTGTCAAAGGATTTGGTTACAATAACAAGACTGCGATACTTGTAAGATTTTTCTTCAGAATTTGTACGTTAGAAACTTTTCTCTCCCCCTCTTACTGATTGAGGTACCTGGAATCATGCATGTGTAGGTTGGAATGTCAATGGCACAGATAGGAGAATTTGCTTTTGTTCTTCTCAGTC
The DNA here is from genome assembly GCA_037954015.1 of Psophocarpus tetragonolobus. Classification (NCBI taxonomy): domain Eukaryota; kingdom Viridiplantae; phylum Streptophyta; class Magnoliopsida; order Fabales; family Fabaceae; genus Psophocarpus; species Psophocarpus tetragonolobus. The sequence continues at coordinate 5,364,730 of CM075695.1, read as the reverse complement.
GTGCTTCAAACCTTCATCTAGTTGAGGTTAGTGACAAAAAGTAATTATTTAACTATGGTAGTTAAGAGTTCAATTGTTTAAAGATTTCTAAATTTGACCATGAAGATGAAAATGAAAGTGATATTGCTACATTGGTTGAACTTAGACTTTCTACTACATTGGCTAGAGCTAGAAGTAAATCAAGCTAATCCCGAGCTTGCTAGCTTGGTTAATGTAACAACTCATGTGTTGAAAATTTTAGCAAATGAACCTAGCTTAAGGTTTCACTTGTTTCATTCGTTAGCTGAAGAACCAACCCAATATATAAACACATTTTAAATAATACTAAAATTATTATACTTTAATACAATATATTAGCATTTAATTTTATTTTTGGTTTGACAATCATACTTTAACTAAACAACAACAAAGCCTTATCCCATTTGCTAAGGTTGGTTACATAGATCATTTGATGTCATTCGGCACGGTTAAAAATTGAAATTTCAGAAATATTATTTAACCTAAGATCCCTTGTCAATTTCTTCCAACATTCTTTTTGCTTTCTCTTCTCCTTTGTACAGGGCTAAAAGATCATGCTATCTATTCTTGTAATTGATGTCAAATTTTTGCCTTCATTGTACATGTCCAAAACATCTTAAATAATTTTTTGCCATTTTTTCCTCAATCAATGCTACTCCAATTTTTTAATTTTTTTAATATAATCATTCCATACATTATGCTCTTTCTTCTATTTCCACATGTTCATCTTAACATTCTCATTTTTGCTACTTACTTTTTTCTCATGCTTTTTTTTTGTTAAAATTGAACATTCACTATCAAATGAAGTATCATTAGACATATAGTAGTGCGATAAAACTTGCCTTTGAGTTTGGTAGGTATTTCGTGATCACAGATAATCCCTGAAGCCATTCTCCATTTTAAGTCACCTTGTATGTATCCTATGAGTGACATCCTCATTAATTTCTCCGTTATTTTGTATGATTTGTTTCATATATATTTAAACTTGAATTCTGTGGTAGACCTCTTCTGCCATTTTTTTTCAATTCATAATTCTTGTCACTTTGCAATGCATATACTCTGCCTTATTTCTACTTAAGCAAAAGCCTTTTATTTCCAAATTCTGCCTCCAAAGTTCAAGCTTGCTGTCAATTTTTCTTCTCATTTCCTCAATCAAGACTATTATTTGCAAAGAGCATACAATTACATCTTTTGTAAGCCTTTGGTATATACTCCAAGACCATGGTTATCAAAATCTTTCAATTCACTATTTGATTGTTACAATCAGCTATCTATTGTTGAGATATATATGTTAAGATGTATCTTAAATGGCTTTGTATCTTATGATAAAAGAATGAAATGAATCATAATTGTGAATGTGATGATTCACATGATTCAAGACTAGATTAAACAAATAAGGAGTTAAGGTTGAACCTTGATGTAATCCTACCTTAAGAGGAAATTTCTCCTCTTGGTGTTCTCACACAAATAGTTACTCCTTTGTACATGTGATGTGATGTATAGCTCATATATACGCCATGTACACTCCTTTTTTCTCCAAGTCTTCCATAACAATTCTCCTAGTACCTGATTATAAAGCTTTTACATGTTAATAAAAATCTTATGTAAGTCTCTTTCTTTACTTATCTTTCTATCAACCTCTGTAAAAGATAAATAGCTTCTATTGTAGATATTCATGACAATAAACCAAATTGATTGTTTACAATCCTTGTTTCTTCTCTTAATCTATGTTCAATCACCTTTTTCCAAAAAAAATTATATTGTGGTTCATAAGTTTTGTACCTTTGTAGTTAACACATTTTGGACATCTCCTTCGTCCTTAAAAATTGGAACCAAAGTGCTCCTCATCCATGTTAGGCCCCGTTTGGGGTGGTTTTTGGTTTCTAGTTTTAAAATTTCTAAAAACAAAAACTAGTTTTAGTTTTAAGTTTTCAAAATTTTAAAAACATTGTTTTTGTTTCCAAATTTAAAACATTAGTTTCAAATCTTAACCAAAAGGCTAGTTAAAGGTAGCGATCGTTGAAGGTGACAGTCGGTCATTGGCGATCGCCAGTTGGAGGTATGGTTGGTGACCGTCGGTCGAAGGTAGCTGCCGGTGATCGTGGTCGGAGGTGACGGTCAGTGACTGCCGGTCGGAGGTGACGGCCTGTGACACCGGTCGGAGGTGGTGGCCGTTGATTGTTGGTCGGAGGCGGCGACCGGTGATCGCCGGTCGGAGGCGGAGGTCGGCGGCTGCGACTGGTGATCGCCGGTTGGCGGTGGCGACCGGTGACCGTTGGTCGAAGGTGGCGGCCGATGATCATTGGTCGTAGGTGGCAGTCGGTGATCGCCGGTCGGAGGTGGCGGCCAGTGACCGTTGATCAGAGGTGGCGGCCGGTGATCATCGGTCGGAAGTGGCGGCTGGTGACCGTCGATCGAAGGTGGCGGCCGGTGATCGCGGTCAAAGATCGGAGGTGGCGGTTAGTGACCGACAGTTGGAGGTAGCCGTCGGTGACAGTCGGTTGGAGGTGGGGGCTGGTGACCGCTGATCGGAGGTGATGACCGATGACCGTCAGAGTGGCAGTCGGTGACTTTTGGTCAGAGGTGATGGTCAATGATGACAAATGATGCCAAGTAATGAATTTAAATAAAAACAAAAACAGAAATCTAAAAACCAAATTTTATTGTTTTTAAAATTGAGCGAAAACTGTTTCGAAAATGAGTAAAAAACCAAAACAGAACTATTTTTACCGAACAGGTTTCTGTTTTCAAAATATATTTCAAAACCAAAAACCAGAAACTCAGAACCACCCCGAACGGGGCCTTAGTGAGAGATGACTTGTTAAGCTAAAATATAAAAATAAAATAAAATTGTATTAAGTTGCAGATTTAAATTTGGAATATTTGATTAGTATTTAATTCAAAGCTCCATATTGATTCATTAATCTTGAGTAACTTGTGAATTAAGAAAATAGCTCAATTTCTTATTGAGCATAGCTTGAACTAGGACTAGTTCAGTTCAACTCAACTCTATTTATTTTGACTCCTACTTGGTGATATAACTTGAAAGTTGATGTTTAAATTTGAAAGTATTGCTGGCTATTATGGATTGTAATATTTGATTAATTTCAGGGTAAATTGTATCTGCTACTTCTTGGGACCACTGCTCTTAGTCTGGTATGAAATTCTTTTCATTTGTTAGAATTAACTGCTACTAGACCCATGGTTTTCCTAGCTTTGTTTTTTCTTTGATCTATGATGGATTTTGAAGAAGCAAATCTATGCGAACTTCGTTCTGAATGGGTGTTCCTAGCTTTCCCTTTGGCATACATTTTTGGGACATTGGGATGTTAAATACTGTTTCATGCTGAAACATAAGTTAGTGAACAAGCAGCCTTGAATTAGCTTTTGTAATATTTTTGATGGCCTGTACTCCTATATGATAGTGCAGGTGGCAGATATGTAAAATGGTTTAGGTTATCCTAGTTGCCGGCGTACTAGTGGTGGGGGTACTAGATCTTGAAATGCAATGGTCTTGCCAATACACACATTTACTGATAATCTTAAGACTGCAAAGAAATAGCTAGAATATTTTTTTTTCTGCTGCTTCATCTTTCAAAATGAATGTTCGCTAATCCAATAACAGAAAAGTGAATGTTAGACAAACTCTGCGCTAGCTTTTTGAAGCTGCACTAGGTTGCTTCTTCAAGTTTGCCAAGTATTTTACCATAAATAACTTGAAATCTAACGATCATGAACTGCAACCAGTTTCCATGGCTTACAGTCCTATTTATAATTTCTTGGCTCGTTTGTACAGGTGACAACACCTTTACTTTTCAAGCTAATTCCCGCTGTAGTGCATCTTGGTGTGCTACTGAGGTGGTTCTCTCCCGACAGTTCAGTGGAGGTAATCTCCTGTCTTTGTCTTGGAATTGTTCGACTAGTTATGTCTGACTCTATACATATGTTGTTTTTTATTCTGAAGTTCTTGTCTTCGTTGTCTGAATGTAGATTGGATTTAAGCTAGATAACCTCCGCTCAGAGAGTGGTAAGCAGCGGATAATTTTGATGGACCAAGAATCTCATGATTCTTAATCATTGCACTTGAACTGCACAAAGGGATTTCCATTTTTGCATGACCGTAGTAGTTTTGACAGGGTTTTTCAAGTGCTGAAAAGAATTTGATCTAACTGCAATTTTTCGCCAATCATGCAAATCCATTTCTTGATGGGTACTTGCATACCAAACTGACCAAATACTAACCAAGGTAACTCGTTTGAACCCCAAAAATTGGAAAGAACAGGGGAGAGGAACGATAAAAGATTGAAAGAAAACTGACAAAACGTACAGATGAAGGTATGTGGAAGGTATTCTTTCCAGAACTCAAATTTACATTCATTTTTTAAATTTTTTGCTGGGATGCTCATAAATGTATGATATAGTTAGTAATTTGAATAGTCATTGTCCTTATTTCTGAAAGTGTAGTTTTAATGTATCAAAAGTTTCCTTTCTAGCATCTATGCCATCAGTTGTGTGGCTTGGCTTTTTGTATATCTTAGGCAAGTTTGCATTTCTGTTTTTGGACAAATCAATTGATACGTGCAAGTGTGTATAAAACTATAAATTATAATGTAGATGTCTTGTATTCATTTTTCTGAGTTATGGGAGTATGCTGATTGTGCTGCTTCCGTTATGTTTACTTTTCTAAATTATATCCATTTTGTACATCCGTCAACAAACATTTACATGCGTTAATTCACCAAAAACAAAAATAATTTGACATGCTTCTTTTTCAAACCCCTCTCCTATAATCATTTCGTTTATCTAGAGTTAACGCCCCTGGTTTTATTTGCAATGTCAACTTCTAGAAAACTGAGTAAAATTTTAAGAATTAACGTGGATCATGACTTTGCATAATTGAGGTGAAGCCGTAAGTTTATTCTTTTAACTCACTAGATTATTGACATTTAAGTTATTTTAATTAAAAATATAGAAGTAAAATACAAAGATGGGTCATATATCAGAATCTACCACTCGAAGAACATGAATGTTACTTTTTTCTTATCTTTTATAAAGTGACTGTGGGCGGTGTTAAGGGCTTGGAGAAGATTGAACACATTAGTTCTATGCAGGGGAGGGATAAGTCATGCAGCATGGAAGAGAGGTACCAACACTGAATTGGAATATTATTCAAGGTAATTCTTGGCGAGTTTTTGTTTTGATGGAATGTTTCGATATTTAGGTTTGAATTGGTCGAGGACATGGGATAATTTAATACACGTGGACAACAATTAGACTTTTTTGTTAATAGGGATAATTTAATACACGTGGACAACCAATTTTGGAATCATCACTATAGTAATGCATTTATTTAGCAAATTTGTGATAAATGTTATTTATATACATGTTGAATATATATATATATATAGACGACTTCATATGGTTCAAGTATAATCCGTTAGTTCACCAATGACTCATTGACCTGTATCTTGACTGGGCTAACGATCTGTTGGAGTTTTGTAATACAACAATAATTTATCTCACAATTGTTATTTACTTCTTTTTTTTTTTAATGAAGCACAAAGAGTGAGAAAATCATGTTGTAATGAAATGTGTACATTTATGCTTTGTGTTGGTTATTGGTTTTTGGTAAATAAATGATGACGGTTGGCTTTTGGTAATTTTTATACAATGTAATTGTGTTGGTTATTACTCGTACCTATAATCATTATACATAGGTAAAATCTCAAATGTTTTTGAAATAAAAAATTAAAAAAAAAGAAAGAAATTAACAACAGTTATATATTATTGAAAGTTGATAAGAGATAAAACTAATAATTATCTATATTAAAGAAAGAATAATTTCAGAATAAAGAATATAAACACTAAAAGAAGTATTTGTTTTTATTAATAGTTATAATTATAATGCTGTACTTTTGATGAAAAAAGACGTGAATAGGATTACTTTGATAAAGTGTTAACTATAAATAATGTATTTTTTATGAAAAGAGAAGACGTGAATAGGATTATTTTGACATATCGTTTTTAAAGTATTAAATTATTAATTGATGGAGTTAATAATTTTTTTAACACGTAGTGTTATAAGTTTAATTAGTATGTACTATACGTGTAAAAAATTTATTATAAATGAAGAGTTCTGATTAAATATTTGCATATTAATTAAACACATTATGAGTTTTATGAGTATGTACTGAGGGTATAAAAAATTTTATTCACATATTAATTTTAAAATATTAATTGATAAATTTAATAAATTTATCATAAATAAAAAGTTGTGATTAAATATCAGTTTAAATTCTTTTACGTTCAAATTTTATATTAATTAAACTCATATATAATTCTACTACTTATTTGTTATATGTTTTTACTTTATGAAATACTTCACCATTTTATTTTATTAGAGGATTTGGAGTTTTTTTTTTAATAATTTGACTTATTGAATTTATAGTATTTTAAGTTATTTAAAACTATTATTTATAATTAAATAAACATTTATAAAATATTGGCGTAATTTTTTTTTATAAAAGTTTGATCACACTTCAATCGAATTGGTAGAGTGCAGACTGTAAATTCATTTCAGACAGATTGAACTATCTCTTCCCCAGATCTGCAGGGAATCGGATTTTACAATTTTACTATAATTACCTTTTTCCCCTGTTTTGACATCATACCGACGAATGATTATGATACTTCATCATTTGGAAGATCAAGATAAATTCATATAAATAACTGAAAAATTATACATGTATATTTTATGTGTAAGAAGAAAAAGGAAGAAAAGACTATATAAGTATAATAGGATTTATATGTATATTATTACTTTAAATAATTCCTACTCTCATAGGCACAACTTAACTTAACTTTTAACTTAACTTTTGCTTTATTAAAATAACCAAAAAAATCAAGCAAATAACCTACCTAGTCTGGGTAAACATGACATATAATCTAAAATTCATTGAAAAGACCGACGAGTTTGATTTAGATTTTAGTAAAATTTTAAAAAAAGAAAATTATTTTATAATTGAAACAATATATTCAAAATATTAAAATAATTAGTTTTATTTTCTTACCAGAAATAGAAATAGTTTTTACACCATATAAAAATAAATTTTATAATTTATTTGTGATTGCTTAAAATCATTTTTACAATTAATATAATTTTACAATAATTATTATAGAAATTAATAAATATATTATACATATTTATTTGTGAAGGAAATACAATTGTTTTATACTCAATATATTAGTTGTTCTTACCGAATATTTGAATACAAATTGCTATGAACCTTTCGAAATGTCTATGATAAACTTAGTAGAGTATCCTAGCACCTTTTGGAGTGAACACAAAGAGGGAGAACCTGCACCAATGCTCAAGTCAGTAAATGAGTAAGAGGAGAAAGTGAAAGAGGTTGAAGTGTAATAAATTTTCCTGAATGAGTCCATGACACATACCTCTTATTTTGTATTTATACTAAGTTACGTTGATTTATCTTCTTGGTTAACTTAATTAATTGATTTGTTATTTGCTGAAGTTCGGATTTCGACGAAGCAGAAATTCTTTGAGGTTTATTTCCTTTCTTTGGAGGGGTTATGTTATATTTTGGATTTCGGCTACACCGAAATCCGAAGTCTCTTTATCCGTCACCTTTATTTTTTTTTAAAATCCTTTTTGTTCTTTTTGTTTATATTCTTTTCGATTATGCCGAAATCCGAAGTCTTAATGATTTTTTAAGTATTGTTTTCTCTTGGTGATCATACATAAGTTATTTTTTAGTGTTAGGTAGTTACATTTCTTAAGAATCTTAGATGAGTTATTTTTTAAGATAGTTATATTTCTTAGGAATCTTAGATGTGTTATATTTTTATATTCGGTATGAATATTTTAAAAATCATTCTCCAGAAAACATTTTAAGAAATCATTTTTTAATGTTGATAGACATAACTTATAAAATATACAAAAAATACATTTGTTTAGTTTTTAGTAGTAACTAGGAATACTTTCAAATTTAAAAATAATCAAGACAAAATTAAAAGTTGTAGTGGGATTCTGTTAAAAAACAAAGTTGTAGATTAAAAAGTAACATTCCACATTTATGAGCCTTCTTTAAAAAAAAATTCCACATTTATGAAAAATGTAATTTTTTTAACCATGAAAATAAAATTTGTGTAATAATAAAAATATAACTTTTTTGAAAATAAAAAAAATCCATATTTTAATTTGTGTGGTAATCTTCTAATAAATATGGAAATAAACAGTTTTCTAACTTTTTGGTTTAGGAATATGAGAAGATAGTGTGAAACAAATATTTTCTAAGTTTCTCGCTAAAACTTCCTCATGAGAGGAAGAGGAATCCAAAATTATGACAACAGGGAATTATATATATCTATATCTCTTGTTTTCAAAAGTACCTTAGACATACCAAAATATTTCTAACATTTTCAAGGAGTCTGATTAGGAAATATAGATTCCAGGAACATGACTATAAAAATATTTCGTATATCAAACAAATTCCATATAGTATAAACATACATCTTATATTTAATCAGAGCAAATTCTTGACACTACAACAAATATCTTTTACATTTTAAATCAATTATACTAAACAAAATTAATTTAAGTAACAAATAATTATATCTCATACTTTAACTAATAAACTGCTTACTCTTTTTATTACTTTTTTAAAGATTCAATAATCGGAATACATGTCCTTAGCTTTTTTTAAAGAGAAAATCATTATATATTGTTAAGATAAAATATTTTATATGTTTGACTATAACTATTTATATCTATAGTAAGATTATTAACTCTACCTTATTAATATTCTAAAATGTGTTAAACTCTCTTTTTAAATGTCCAACTTACACCTCTTCAAAAGTAATATAAGCACATTTATTAGAAGCTACAATGTGTCAAATACAACACGTACTTATAATAATTAAGTTCAGTCACATGGCTCTCCTAGCATGGGAACTGCAAGTTTGAGTTCTAGATCTGGGGCACTGCTTTTATGACAGTAGCTATAGTTTGCTGAAGTGGTGACCCAATTCAACTCTGAATGATGATAAGAAAACCACATGGGACAAGTGATATTGTCTGCTGAGGACCCTAATTGACCACTTTTAAAACTAGTATTAAACGGTTCATCTGTAGTGCTTTCATCTCTTCCCACCTGAAATTAAACATGTGTTAAACAATGCCATTCATAAACCACCATCTTATAATTAGAGGTTTAAGAAAATGAGAACTAAAACAATGGGTTGCATATGAATGGTGGAATGGAACACATGCAATAATTAAATGGAAAAATAGTGACGAATACCAATGTCTAATTAACATCGATATGGAGAAGAAGAAAGAAAGAGAGCAATATATTATAGAAAACAAATTACATTGATAGAATATATATATATAACACGTGAATATATGTGAGTATTATCACTGTTATTAATTTGACTCACATCAAAGAGGCTTCTACGGCGTTTTCTTTTATTGAAACTATTTTGACGAAGAAAATACTTTTGAGCGTGACTGGCCACTTGGGATGGTGTTCTTGTTATCACATAATTTTTAGATATGCCTCTCCAATCACCCTTCCCCAGCTTCTTCAGTCCTTCAAGAAATTTCCGGTGCTCCTCCTCATTCCATGCCACACCTGATCATAAACAAATAGTAATTGCACTTTTTTTAACAAAAAAGAAAAATATTACTAGAGCTCAAAGTAAAATTAAAAAGAATTTGATCTTTTTCGATTACAAAAAATTTTCAGTAAGAGAGAAAATAGGTTCAATCTTTATACATGCATATTGACACTTTTGATCTTAATTTCTTACAATTACCTATTTTCTTATCATGCAATTTAATTACTTAATTATTAATTACATCACAAATTCTTTTTTCTCTTTCAAAATTATTAGATAGCTGTATACCACTATATGTTGTTTTAATTTCAAGTATGTGACACTCAATTACATGTACATAGAGATTGATTTAAGATCATAACAGTCCCTAAACATGTAATAATTTCCCACCTCCCATTGTGTATAGTATTAGCACGAGTGTTCATGAAACATTTTTAATTCAAAAGGATCGATCAATTCCTAGATGATATTATTCATAAGCAAATTTACAATAATCTATTTCTTTTTATCTGTCTATACTAATCATATCAGCCATGTGCTTAGAAGTAATGGAAAATTTATTAGAAGCGTAGACCATAACAAACGCGAGTTAAAAGTGGCGAGAGAACCTTTTCATAGGTTTTGATAGTACAACTACGGAGACTATTGTCCATTAAGCTAATTTTGTAAACATTATTATTGTATTTCTTTAGGTTTAATAGAAGTGTGTGTTTTTTGATTGGTATGAGAACTCTAAATTATGTATGCTAAATATGAAATAGGAGTTTTTAGATGATTATAATAGGTGTGACAGACTGATTATAATTGTGGGATACAAAGATTGAAACATTTTATTTCTTTAAATTCATGTATAAAATAAAGTATTTTGCTCTTAAAAAAAAAAGAAGAAAAGCGAGAGAACCTTTCTTCCTTTCTAGTGTTGTTGAAGTGAGGCCAGCACCGACACTGGCTATGTACCCATCACAAGTTTTATCCACACCAAGCACAAAAGAGTAGGAGGGTCTTGAAGATAGGAGGTAGTCCATGCTGAAACTTCTTTTCACGATATCATCAAAGCGTGTTGATGAAGAAGATAAGGAAGAGGATGGTGATGTTGATGAAGAAGATGATGATGATGAAGAAGAAGAAGAAGAGAAGAGGTCAAGTTGCACACCAAAAAGCTTTAGTCCCCCTTTGTGAGTGTTGCATGTTCTTGAATTGTGACCAAAGTTTCCACAATATGAACATTTTCTTCCCATCCTCAATATTTTTCAATGACCATGACAAGAATAATAATATAATTATTTATATAATTGTATGCACTGACATGAAATTGAGATTGAGAAGATATATAAATGCATGTGTGTGAGTCAGAAATGAGAAGAAAAGGTAACTGAGGAATTACCAATACCCATTAACGTTGTCGTGTGTGGTGGTTGTAATGTTAACAATATGAGCAAAGTGGGAGGAAAAAGGTGCAACGTGCAAGTGTACAGAAAAAAAGAACAAGAGAACACAGTTTTGATTTTGGACCTTTCCCCACCCAATGTTTTGCAATTGCAATCTGAGGACGGCAATAAAGTCAAGTCTCCTCAAAGTTAATTTTCATTGGATAAATTAAGTTATCATAAGGATATGCAGTTTATATACCACACAAAAGCCACATATAGAGTGACAAAGTACGTAGGCAAGCGAGGAACAGACCCCACCTACTAATAATAATCGATATATTTATTGTTATATATATATCATTGCTGACTAATACAACAATATCTATCTCTCTATATATATTTCTATATGAAGTAATATCAAAGTTGTTCAGAAAAGCATAGTCAACAAATTAAATTGTTCACTACATCTACTTATATATTAACAAACTATGACTACAAAAGTTTTAAAAATACATGCAAGGTTTAGTTTCTTTTTTTAAGCAAAACAACAATATTATAACGGAATCATGGTAACACACAATATATGTCTTTTATATGAGGTATAAAAGGAAATAAAGTAGTACATGATAAAACATTTGACTTTTACATCACGTAGATAAGATTCAAATTTTCATTTTGGAAACACAAAATAATAAATTCATTAACTACTCCACAAACTTACGTGAGGTTAACTCAATAGTCAAATTCTATTCGAAGAATTGAGCTGAATTGTAAGAATTATTGCATTCACGCTGGATTGATTAATTACCTAAATGAGTCTGTTTTAAAAAAATTTACCAAGGTGGGTCTATTTTGCAGTTTGACTTGGTCAAACCGCAATTCCCAATTGCAATTTTAGTACCGTGTCAATTATATACTTACATGACGTTTAAGGTGACAAAAAACTTCTTCTAAAACCGCACTTCCTAATTGCAGTTTCATGATGGTCAAAGACAGACTACGTTGGAACCACGCGATGGTTAAAACAAGTCTCTTAGAACCGCAAATAAGAGTTGCGATTTAAATATTCATTGAACAGTGTCTCTCATTTACTAATGGATGTAAGGACACAAACTTCCAAGTTCTTAAAACCACATATGTAACTTGCAGTTTGTCTATTTTTATTTGTTTTGTTCTTTCCCCTCTCATGTAGTAACTAATTTAATTTAAATTTAGTAACTAATTTTAAATCATATTACTAATTAAAAAATTACAAATTAAAAAATTTAACAACTAATTTTACATCATTTTAAATTATATTACTAATTAAAAAATAACTAATTTTAAATCATATAACGTAAACTAATTAACAAATTTATAATATAATTTAAAAATTTAACGTAACTAATTACATGAAACGTAACTAATATGACAAATTTATATGATATTACTAAAAGGCTTACATAAAGTTTTTTATCCTTAAAATTTTATTAAAAATTATTTTTAGTCCTTTAAATTCAAAAAATATTATTTTAGTCCCTAAAATTAATTTTTTTTATTATAATTGTTCGTTTATAAGTTCTGATGCATTTGACTGTGTCAAGTGTGGAATTGAAGATTGAGGAGATTGGAATTGATGAAAAGAGTTATTCACGAATATAAAAATATATTTTTTGTCACTCATTTTAATAGCGTCCACTAAAGAAGAATAAATAACAATGAATAAGAGACTAAAAAACTATTTTTGATTTTTAAGTATTAAAAGGGATTTTTGGTGAAACATTGGAGACAAAAAAATTATTTAAATCTTACTATAATATAACTTAACTAGTTAGACAAATTTATATGATATTATTATAATTACTATAATTTAAAATTTTAATGTAACTAATTAAATGTAACGTAACTAATTAAAAATTGTAATGTACGATATTACTATAATTAAATATTCTAACATAACTAATTAGACAAATTTATATGATATTAGTATAATTAAAGATTATAAAAAAATTTATATTTTATAATTATTTATTCAAATCTTATAAATTTTGTGATGGTTGTTCAAATCTTATTATAATTTTTTTGTTAATTACAAATAATTTATATAATATTTAACTGCAGAAATAATTTATTTTGTAAAAAAAATTATTTAATTGCAGAAATTTATATGATATAATTTATATGATATTATTATAATTAAAGATTCTAAAAAAAATAATTATTTTGTAATTATTTTTTCAAATAAATCTTATGAGTGTTGTTCAAATCTTACTTATAATCATATGATATTTATATGATTGTGCAATTGACAACAATCACAAAATTTATAAGATTTTATCAAATAATTATAAATATAAATATTTTTTGTTAGAATATTTAATTATAGTAATATCATATAAATTTGTTTAATTAGTTACATTAGAATATTTAATTATAGTAATATTGTATATTAATTTTTTTAATAAGTTACGTTACATTTAATTAGTTACGTTAAAATTTTAAATTATAGTAATTATAATAATATTATATAAACTTATTTTATGTTACATTACAGTAATTATAGTAATATCATATAAATTTGTTGAATTAGTTACGTTAAATTTTTAAATTTCAAATCATATGATAAATTTATTAATTAGTTACGTTAAATTTTTAAATCCTATATTAAATTTATTATATTAATTTAATTTCGAAATATTTTATCAAAGTTTTTATAAATATATGTGAGGAACTTACAGTTAGAAAAAACAGAATTATTAAACATAACTTTAGTTCCGTTTTCTTTTTTCTTCTCTTCCTTTTCTCTCTCCCTCTCATCTCTCTCCACATAAATCTTCTCTCTTTGGCATGTAAGTCTTTTAGTTGAAAAAATCTCTTTCATTGTTCCTGATTTTGAGTATAAATTATCATAAGTAAGTCTATCATATTTCTTTGGGTCTTTTTTATTTTTTTTTGGTTCAATTGTTTCCATTCAAGGGAAATCCCTATTTAAATCCCAATTTCTTAGGTTTCTTTTTTGGTTTTGAGATTTTTTATAGGATCTGAGTGGTTTTGATGGTTAGATTATCTTTATTTTGCAAATCAACTCATAAGGGAGAAATAGGTAAGGAGAGCTTTATATTTATTTAGTTTCAAAGAGATTTTGATTTGATGATGTGAAAACCATTTCATGTGATTGATTTATGTTTTGAATTGTGATTTGAACTTGGAATGTGTTTGAAGATCAAATGTGGTTATGTTCAATGAAGTATGTAGTACTTGTGATTTGAAGGTTCTTAAGATATTTCATGTATTGATTTGAGTGAATGTTTGATATGATGAGTAATGAATTGTATGGTGGGTTATTACGAGGAGGTAAGAGAGCCTTATGTGTAATGCATTAAGTTAGGTGTGTGTAGTGCATTGAGTTAGGGATGATACAACAGAGGTCTTTGGAGATCTTGGTGTCACCAGGTAAGAACAAGAATACACTGAGAGGATGTACCCAGATAGCAATTGGGTGTCGGTGTAGACACCAAACATCAATTGTAAGGGTCAAAAATGGGTCTTTATGTGTAGCACATTGAGTTAGGGATACATCAGAGGTCTTTTGAGATCCTGGTGTTGTCAAGTAAGGACGAGAATACATTAAGAATATGTACTCAAATAGCAATTGGGCGTTGGTATTAGGTCAGGTAGACACCAAACATCAATTGTGATGGTAAAAAATGGGTCATTTGGGCCCTAGACATTAGCTGGAAGTATTAGATAAGTATGCCTAGACCTAACTGAGTGTTTGTAACACCCCTATTTTTATAATCAGGTTATTATATAATAAAATTTGAAAATTTTGTATATAATAGCACTAATTATCCATGTGGAAAACGTAAATAAAATAAATTATTTTAATATATATAATTCTTACTAAAATATAAAAATTCTCTTTTTCTCTAGAAATTCACTTTGCGGAATCAAATTCACTCATTGGATTCATCCCAGAAACAAAATGTAGATTTTTAAAAAGACATTCGCTTAGTGAAGGATTTTCGCTAACTGACCCAAATTTTGCTTAGCTAAGCTATGTCATTAAGCGATGTGAGACAAAAGTAATTAAAATACATTGACGGTTGCTTAATAACCAAAATTCGGTCAGTGATCAAATGCAAATTTTGGCTATAAATAAGAAAGTTCATATGCGAAAATAGGGAAAAACAAGGGAGAATTTGTAAGTGTTGAGATTAAGATCTAAAGGTTCTTCACCACTCTTCATCAAACTCTTGTTAAGATAAGGGAGAGAGTGTGATTTATAAACCTTTGTGGTGTTAATCTTAATAAACTTATATGTGTTTGCTATTTTTATCACTTTTGATATTCTGTTGATTATAATTATTGCTAGATTTTTTTTGTCAATTTTTTATTATCTCCAAATACTGCTTTTGCTCATTTCTTTATTGTTTCTAGATATTCCTTCTAGTCATTTCTTTATTTCCAAATGTTTCTTCTATTCATTTCTTTACTTCTATTCATTTCTTTATTATTTTCAGATATTACTTCTGTTCTTTTCACGTTATTTTCAGATATTATTTCTAGTCATTTTTTTATTATTCCAAATATTACTTTTGGTCATTTCTCTATTATTTCTAGATATCACTCTGGTCATTTCTCTGTTAATTACAGATATTACTTTTGGTCATTTCTTTATTATTTCTAGATATTACTTCTGGTTATTTCTTTATTATTTTCATATATTATCTTCTGGTCCTTTGATATTCATTTATTCTTCAAATATCATAGTTTGATCCTCTGTTATTAATCATCATTTATTCTATCTTTTGACTTAGTTTCGAAAGCTACATTTCTGTAATATATTTTATTAAAAAAATCAATAATTGTATGTTGAATATTCATGATAGAATGTAGTCATATCTTAGGAAATTTTCAAGGAATTATGTGTAAATTTTAGTTTTGTAAAATTCATAATAAAAATTATATTTCTAAATATATTTTTACTTTTGTAAAAGATGACCTAAGTATGCTCTGTGATTGCAATCTAACATTATTGTTCACATTGGAAAAGATGTCTTTAGTGCTACTAATAATTCAATTTTATACTTATTATTATTATTATTATTATTATTATTATGCATGAACTAGAAATTTTGAGTTGAGAAATTAATGTATATATTCATTATGATCTTTAATTCTTGTTCACAAATAATTCTGTGAATAATGATTGGTATATGAAAATATTATGTGATTGTCAAATCTGGTGGTTTTAGAGATTGTGTTGAAATGAATCTAGCAAAGTCCTAGGTTTCTTTATAAAGATATCATACATGTGTATGTGTGCCCGTGTTTTAGAAAGCCACAACTTGATATACTATGAGATGAAAAACAATATTGGGTTGAATCCTAAGATGGTTTTAAATATATGAATATTTAGGATTATCCTATTATTGCACTCGGGCTAAGGATATTAATAAGGTATGTGAATATTCAGGGTAGTCCATGTTGCCAATTGGGATGGAACGTTAATAGATTTAAAACTCTTCATAAAATCCATTATGATTAGGATGAATCATTATTGGTTATGAATCCATATACAAGGTCAAATGGGATTGAATTGAGTAAGATTGAATTTATATATTG
Source organism: Psophocarpus tetragonolobus (assembly GCA_037954015.1). Lineage (NCBI taxonomy): Eukaryota > Viridiplantae > Streptophyta > Magnoliopsida > Fabales > Fabaceae > Psophocarpus > Psophocarpus tetragonolobus. The sequence goes on along the minus strand of CM075695.1, from coordinate 5,348,096 downwards.
AGTTAAGTGAGATTGAATTATAGGCTAAACCTTATGCCTCTATTGTTTCTTAAGTTTATTAAGATTACCTTTGATGATTTATAAAAATCTCACTTCTTTCATGTGTTTTTCTTGTATATGTTCATGGTATAAATAGAAGACAGATCTGATCAATAGAACATGTTGAAGGATTCAGAGAATTTCCTTTGAATATAAAAAATTCATAGACGAAATATGTTTGATATTTAAGTATTTTTTATTGGTAAGAAGCCCAATGCTCTGAATTAGGACTGTTTAAGGGTAGTGGTAACAATTAATATACTTTATATTTCAAAGTATTTTATATGATGAAGTGTTATGATGATTACATTTGGCTCATAATGCTTATAAGAATATTATAGTTCTTTATGCAAGATCAAATTTTAAAAATCTCCCACATTTTTTCTTAATACTTTTAGTTAAGGAATTTGGGGTGTTATAGTGTTAGTACTGGGTCAAGTAGACGCCGGACACCAATTGAAAAATGAAGTAAGATAAGCCACTTTGGTATCCAAACTCATTGTGTGTTTTTCGAAAAGTATTGAGTCATATGATTATGTTATGTTGATGACTTATGTTTAGTGGGAATATAAGTATGATTGGTAATTTGGTTGATGAGTGTTGATGCTTATTTGTATTGCTTTATACTTAGAATTTATTTTGTAATATTTTAAGTTTACCTTGCATTGTGTGTTTTATGTATAACAGAGATTATTGTGCTTTTCGCAAAAGCAAATGACAAGAATAATATAGAATGGAAGAATTTCCAAGAGTAAAATGGGAGGTTGGGATAGTTGGAATCCTTTGGAAAACTATTGTGTTTTAGATTTTTATATCTACTATGATTTCTCTTTTGTGTAAACTCATGTATATGAACCAGATTACTTTATGAGTTGAGTTAGGCTCATGAGTAGTAGAACTTACAGTGTTGTTTGTAATACGATCACTTTTAATATGCCCAACAATATGTTGTCACTGTAGGGTATTTATGATTTTACGCCTAACAATATGTCTCGCTTAGTACAAAGTACTCCCTACTAGCATTTTTGTATGGTTTTTCACTAGCGACTCTTCTCTGGAAAGTCATAGCTAAAACCTTTCATTGAGCCACAGACCTGCTACTATGCAAGGTACCTCAGTTCCTTCTTAGACAACATATCCCGCTGAACGAGTTGTTCAATATGTATTATTTGATATTATTTGTAAAATTTTGTGTTTTGAGTATAATTTTATATGAAAATGGATTTATTAAAGAAGATGATATTAATTGTATTAGAAATTGTTCTAATGGTATTATAGATGCATATTTCCCTTTTTAAGAATAATTTGCTTCTGTTCCTATAGTAAAGAATCGGAAATCTTTTGGTTGGGAGTTTTTTTTTTTTATTTTACAGGAATGCTTTGGTAGGGAGATAAAGATATATACTAATTAACTTTTAATTAAATAATAAATTACACAATCGTATATATATGGGTTTTTTTTAACGAATACGTATATGGGTTTATTTATGAAAACCTTTTTATTTTCTCTAACTTAATGTGAGGGTTTTGTTGTTTTTTTTACCGCCAACTTGAATATATTTCAACTAATTTGGGTTCTTAATTTTTTATCAAACAAAAGACAAACTATTTATTATGAAATTTACTATAAGGATAATGTTTCTTCTTAATTTACTATAACTCCAAGGAATTAAAATAATTAGAATCAAAATTAAGATATGATGGCATGTTTATTTATATGTCATCATTTGCTCTTTTATCCTTTAACAAAATCTGTGGATGTTTTGTTTATTTTATTTCCAATATCAAATCTTTTTTTTTTTAATAAGCATATCAAATCCAGTTAAACGCAGCATTCACCCGCGTCAAGACATGAAACTTTATCTAAATAACTTCTAAAGATCGAAATAGAAAAATAAAAAAATTTCTTAAGTACCAAGAATACTCTTATTGATAGTCAGTTACAAATCTTTTTTAATGCTTTGAGATTATTGAAAGAAACTTTGTTCATTCTCAACAAAAGTTGATTGATCAACGTGCTTAAAAAATTTAGTTATTTCTCAATTATGTAAAACTTTATATTCATCTAATATAATTAAGCATAATAAATTTAAGTATTAATTATGTTGTAATACCAAAATTTTTTTGGTTATGACTTTTGATACTAAAACTAAATTTTTACAACTCTTGGTACCTACTCTTTAAGACTTTAACTTTGTTTTCCAATTTTACTATGGTTGTTAAAATTTTCGTTAAGGCATGATGATGGTTAAGCTTGATAACGTGTCAATTAATAGTTGAATGGTTTATTATGTCAAACTAAAAAAAAAAAATTAGAAAAAAAAAAAAGAACAGATGGTTTTGGAAAATGCAAATTCAAAAGTGGTATAAAGCCCTTCTAATCAAAGCTTTCCCCATAAGCTTACTGATGCAACTCGAAATCCAGTGAGTGCGAGTGATAGTCTTGCCAATTAAAAGAACTAGCTATGCTTTGAGGAAAAATCCAATGACTATCAGAGTATAAATCTGGTTTTTAACGGTATAGATAAGAAGGAAATTCTAAATATTAGGTATCAACTCTGTTAAATATTTAGGTCATGTTTGTTTGGAGTGTTTTTTATTTTTATTTTTAAAAAAATAGTAATAAAAATATGTTTTGTTAAAATTTAGAAAATATTTTTGCTGAAAATATTTTAAAAATCAACTGAAAATAGAAAATAAAAAAAAATTGTTTTCAAAAATTAACATTGTGTAAAAAATTAATAACAATATTTTAATTATATAAAAAATAATATATAAATGTATTTTAAACTATATATAAATAATTTATAATATTTTTACTAAAATTAAGTAAATTTAACAATATTATCTTTTGAAAATAGAAAATATTAACTGAAAACAAATATATATTTTCTGAATGTTAAAAAAACTTGAAAATGAAAATAATTTTCAAAAAATAAGAATAAAAAATAAAAATAGAAAACATTTTCTAAAACTAAATGTAATCTTAGTATGAGTATCAAAAGTCATAATTAATTCAAAGAACTTCGCCTACCACAAACATAATTTATCTAAATTTAAATATAATTTTTTTAAAAAATATTTTAATAAAAATAATATATATTCAAATTGCTTTTATTAGTGTAACTTTTATCCACCAACATTTTAATCGAGTAAAAATAAGTTGAAATATTTTAAATAAGATTTCAATTATTTGAGGTTCTAAATAAAAAAAATATGATTAAAAAAATAAATTTTACTATTGAAAATTACTTAAATTCTTTGTCATGAATTAATGATCGATAAAACTAGTGGATTATTGACGTATATAACATGACAATTTTCTAAAGTATAATATTGGTAATTTTCTAAAGTATATAACATATATAACATTTGCCGGTCATATTTTTTTACAAATTATATATACTAATAATTTTTAGGTTTTTTTTTTTTCAAATAAAATACTTTTTTCTTTATAGTTCTTTAATAGGTTATCATTCTATTATTTTAAATTCATAGTTTATAGAGATCAAAGTTAATGTCAACATCCACATCACGTATCTGCACCATCTAGAGCAAGTTCATCCCCAATTCTACTACACCAAGCAGATAATGTAATAGAAAATTCAATTGAACCTTTCTAGTTATTTCTCTACTTGAGCTTAAACTGATGTTTCAACAACACCTCCACAATGTCAACAAATCAATGTGTTCAACTCTATCTTCCCCACAAACACAAGGATTGCTTAATAGTGTTGAATGAAGATTAGTTTCTTTAGTAAATTTGGTTTTTCTGAATTAATTGGTTAAAAAATTTTTGTAATAGTTGTTATATTTGTGCGGAACTTGGTTGTATGAACAATCTTTATTTTAAATCTTGTTGTAAGGAATTGATGACACATTTTGTATTAGGTTGTATGGATATGGTGTTCTAGTATATGGTAGAAGACCATTTTTATATACCTGAATTTTACAAAGTTATCGTAATGAAGAATTATGGTTCTTATTAAGAATCATTATGTTTCATTTTTTTTTACTCATTTAACTCATTGAACCAATTCCAAAATCAATTGAAAAAAGAAGCTAAAATTCCATTCATATATGCTTAATAGATAATTTGATACATATACAAAAATGACATGAAGTAGTCAAAAAAAATATTAATATAACGTTTATTATTTTGAGTATTTTCTGTTTTCATTTTTATTTTTATTTTAAGTGTTACAATTTAGAAAATATTTTAAAAAAAATTAAAAAGATAAAAAAAATTGTTTTCAGTGTTTTTAAAAGTTAACATTATGTGAAAATTTAATAATAATATTGTAATTATATAAAAAAATATATAAATGTATGTTAAACTATATATAAATAATTTATAATATTTTTACTAAAATTGATTCAATTTAACAATATTATTTTTTAAAAATAAAAATATCAAACAATAATAAACATATTTTCTAAATGTTATAGATTTAAAAATGAAAATAGTTTTAAAAAATAAAAATAAATAAAAATAAAAATATTTTCTCAAACCAAATTAACACTTCTTTTCCTATCATCTAAACAAAATACAACTTTCTTTCCTTAACTTTCTAAGCCAACAATTACAACCATAAGCAATATTACAATCAACCAATAAAAAATTAATATCTTTATTATGTTTTTTTATTTTAATAAATGCAATGTTTAACTTATAAAAAAAAAACCAAAAAATCAATCTCATGCTCGTAAATATTCTCTTTTCTTCATTTCAATTAGATTTGTTCATTTTCTTTAAGTTGCAGCTCAGCTCTTAAACCTTATTCAGTAAATTGATAATAATCCTTTTCTCCCTTAAACACAAGGATCATACCGTAGAAAAATACACACTCTTCTAATAACCTATAACCACATTAGAAAACAAATAACATTCTATAATTTCTAAGAAATTAAAACCCCTTAAAAACACAACTCACATAAACACTTACCTAATAGGTTATACACCCATAAAATTTTCGATAAAATTTATGTGTTAAAATTTATGTATTTTTATAGTTTATTATGTGTTGAAATTTATGTATTTTTATAGTTTATTATATATATAGTACATGTTAATTTTATTACTTGTTTAGTTAATATTTTTGCTTTATTGTTTAATTATGTTGTTTTCGATAATTAAAATATACGCAAATAGTTTATGAAGTAGTTAAGGAAAGAATCAAAGTAATTTTTATTTAAAACATTGTGTGTGAGAGAGATATTATAAAAGGATAGAGTTGACATGTTTAAGTGAACACCAAAAAGAAAAATCCTTATAAAAGTATAAATAAAGCAATAAAGTCGTTAATTTATATTTTTATCTAACCCAATTTAATATTCATGAAGTTTTTGTATTTTAAGAGATAAAATGAAACTATTTATTTTATCTAATTATTAAATTAATAAAATACATTTAATAAATTATATATTTATAAAAAAAGTATTGCATAAAACATTAAGAGTTGAGTCTTATAAAAATAAACAAACAACTTCAAAAATTGAGTTTTTTTTTATTTTTATAGAACTTAACATAATATTAAAAAATTTATAACAACTCTCCTATTTTACCCAACTAAGATACACCCTTTTTCCAAAAATTTAGAGTTTTATAATATAGATAGAAGTTAGTATTAATATATAATTTTTTTATCGATGTGGTAATAAATATGTCTTCTGTCTACACTATATTTACTTACAACAAGTGGTTGTTAGCGGAAGTCCAGCAATGCTTGCAAAGTCGGTGAATATATAATTAAAAATAGAAAAATAAATTTTGTACTCAATTATAAACAACAGCCTATAAAAAAATATAAAAAATAAGAAAAAAAAATTGAATTTCAATATAAATAAATTACATCTCTCCTATTGACGTTATTACTTGATTATTTGAGAGTTGATTATTTTTAATAACTTATTTTATTTATAATATTAAATTTTAATAAAGGGTATTTTAGAATTTTTTTAAAATTAGTAAAAGTAAATGCTCTTAATGAATTTTAATAAAATAAAGTTAATTGTTCTTACTTCCCCTCTTATAAGACTATTTTCAAAGTATTTTTTTATAAGACTATTTAATTTCCTAGTTTTGAAATGTATTAATTGTTTTTTCCAAACCCTCCCTTGATCAATTAACATTTTTTTTAAGTTATCTTATAACAAGGGACAAAGGAAGTATGAAGAGTGCTAAAAAAATCTTCCTCAATTATAAATTTTACTTGACAATAAATGACTTTCTTTTAAAATTAATAAATTTAAAGCATTAATTGGTTGCAAGTTTTAGATGTAGGGAAAACATCTGTTACTTATAAGATCTCAAATTTATTGTTGTCTGACCTCTGAAGATTTAACGTACGACGAACCAATGGTTGTGAGTTGAGTGAGGTCCTCCAAACAGTGAAACAGCACCTTATAATTCAATTCAAATGCTGTTGCTGTTACCCTTCTTCACCAAGCATCATCTCCTCTCTCATTTTCATTTTATCACGCTATTGTTTTAAACGTGACCCAAAATTCCCTCCAGTACATTTCCCATAAAATTAAATAATTTTTTTATATTTAAAGTTTCATAAAAAAATTATTTTTAATCTTAAAATTTAAAAATATTTTTTTAATTTTGATTCACTTTTAGTCATTATTTTCTGGTAAATGTCATTAAAAATTGTTGACAAAAATCTGTTTTTATATCCGTTAATCATTTTTCTCCTCAACTTTAATTCTTTCCATCTTTCATTTTACATTACAACTAAATATGTCAGAACTTATAAACGGATAATATTAATAAAAAAAAATTAATTTCAAGAATTAAAAAATATATTTTTAAATTTCAAGAACCAAAAGTGATTTTTAGTAAAATTTTAGATATAAAAAAACTTATGTAAGTCTTTCATATTTTTTTTTTAGTACCGGAAATTTTCAATAAAAAAGATATACATTCAAAAGGATAATATATATATACTAAAAAATCTCAAACATTAATCTCTTTGTTCTCTCCTAGAATTTTTCAGAATAGGACAGAATCATCATACTCATTTATATGATTTTTTAACAATCATAAAATTGGTACAATAATTAAGTTACGGATTTTTTTACCAATAAATATATATATATATATATATATATATATATATATATATATAAAAGGAAAGTTACAAGGGTACCACTTTAAGTATGTTGGAAAGGGAGCTTAGTGGACTCATTTTTTTGTTATTTTTTATCAAGTTCTAAATATATATATATATAATAAAAGGAAAGCTACAAACTGATTTTTTCTTTCAATTTTTTTACAACCAATAACTTTATTGGAAACAAAAAAAAAAGGATAAATATATGCTATAAAAGCATATGATAAACTGAATTTTCACCTTATTTTTACATGTTTAATATTTATTTGTAAAGAAAAAATTATATATTTATTGGCAAAACTCACTTTTTAGTATTTATTCTCACTTTAGACATTTATTACTCAAGAAACAGGAAAAAATAGGGGAAAAATCAAACTTTTTCAGAACAATTATTAAAGATCTTGGTTAGTATGGTCGTGCTCCATTTTAATATGGTCGTGCTAAATCAACACAATCCAAAAGTTATCTAGAAGAAGTACAATCATATTCAATTCCGCAAGACTATGCTAAGAACCCATAAGCTCGAGCACGGTCATGCTTAAAAGAAGCACAGTCGTGTTGCGATTGCAAATCTACAAGCACATATGTGCTTAGTAGTAGCACGACCATGCAGCTCACGCCTAGAGAAAGACACTAAAAAGAAGCCCAAATCCTTCTTATAATAGGAGAATACAAAAAACAAAATGGACTTGATTTGACTCAGAAGAGGAGATAGATCTGTAACCTAAGAGACGAATAACGACGAGGAAACTTTGGGATTGAGGTAATTCAAAGTGTTTCATACCATAAATGTTAAATTATTTTATGGACTCTGTTATTATTAAGATGTTTGGTTCTGCATTATCCATTTTTGGCTAAAACCCTCTTTTTCTAAGATTCTGATATAACTCTTTGTAATTAATTTGATGTCGTTCAATTATTAATTTACTTTTCTATTTTATCAATTACATAATCTTAATTATTTAAATAGTCATATTTATGTTTGAACAATCAATTTAGAAAGTAGGTAGATTATTGTTTTGGTAGAATACATCAAATTCATTGGCAAACCTTCATTAGATAAAAAGAAATTGATCTTAATTTGAAATTTTGCATGATTAAACTGAATAAGAAATTAAGATCATAGTATGGTGTGAATGATCAAACACACTACAATAATATAATAATTTATCAGTAATTGCATTCTAAAACCAATTTTCTCTCTTGTTTTACTTGTTACTTCAAATTTGAATTTTTGTGACTCACTCACTAAAACATTTATTCGTTTAATTGTTTTTTATCTTTAAATTGAATTAATTGAGAACTAGATCTATCCTTTGAATACCATATCCGAACTTAAATACACTGTTATTACACGATACGCTTGTCTTTAAGCGATTTTATTTTTCGCAATACATCCAACGGGAAAAACTCATTTATGAGTTTCCCTTTTAGAGCTTTGTTAAATCTTTATTACAAAGATTAAAGGCTCTTATAATTTTTTTCTTAAATTTCATTTTGAATTCTTAATTAATTTTTAATTGTTTCATAGCAAATGTACATTTTAATATTTTTGTTAAAATTATTTTTAAAAATCCGTTATTCATATTTCTTCAAGAAAAACTAGCATCTCCTCGTATCATTCTTTAAAGAACAATTTTTGGGGCTTAAGAATCAACCAGTGTTGGAGATACTCTTACGATAGAAAATCAAATCCATTTTAATCTTTTAGTGGTAATAGACTAACCGGGACAACTAAAAAGACAGATGAGAAAAGTTTCAGATCCATTATTAGTTAAATTACCTAAATAAAAACCTATGATTTATGATCCTGATATTTGGTGAAATTTTCAGTTCCAATTATATTTTTTATCTACAAAGCTCGAAGAGTATACGCTATATGTAGGAAAGCAGACCTACTTTTTACTTGCTTATTTTTTCACTTTATTTCTTTCTTTTTTCTTTATATTTATTTTTTTTCTTTCCATTCATTTTTTCTAAACCAATCATTTTATATTTTATTTTTTTATTTCGCTTTCCTTCATAAACTAAATTATCCTTACAAGTTGTGTAATAGGATAGAAATATAAGAGGAAAAAAGTGAGAAAAGAAAAATAGAGGAGATTTTTGTTTTGGGTAACATGAAAATAGAGGTGATAGAAAAAAATTCAAATCCTATAACTTTCTATTTCTTTGCTTAATAAGCCAGATTTTTTTTAACCATACCAACATCTCATCCAAAATAATCAATTATTAATTTTTCACAATTGATTGTCAATATATTTAAATAAAAAAGGAGTTTTTTTTATCAGTAGAAATAGAAGACATATAATAATCATCACCTTATTCTACTAATTGCTGCTAAATCTTAGTAACGAAAATGAATTTCTATTATAAATAACTTTTTAAAATCAATTATGAGATTAATTGATATACACCGCTAGTGTAAAGATTTTTATACTGACTTTCAATCACATAAATAAAAAGAAGTCATGGTAAATTTGTTGACTTTACTCATTACTACTTTAAAAGTTACGTAAATAAAAAGAAGTCATGATTGAATGTCAGTGTAAAAATCTTTACACTAACCGTGTATACCAATTAAACTCATCAATTATTTATATTTTTTTCTTATTTATCTATTTTTTTCTTTCCTTTTATTTCAAATTAAATGCATCTAAAAGGTGCCTAATTTTCTCTTCTCAATTTATATCCATCCTAATTCAGTCATAGGTGCAAAATAGACCGTTAGTGTAGGTAGTGTAGAATCAAGTCATCAACATTGAATGGATGAAAAAACATGAATGTAAAAACCAAAATTGTTTCTTAACTTGTAGGAGAAGAAAAATAATAGTTAGGTGCTGGAACACAAGGACTAGGCTATATTGGACTAGGTTGTCCATACTCCATATGCTAGAGGACCGCAACAACTGGTCTCTCGGACTCACTCACTCGCCAGGGCCACTCGTGATTTCCTCTTTACAAAACCGCTCTTTTTTTTCAAAAAAAGAAAATGTATATACTTATATATATAATGTAACAAAAATAAACGCCAAAGAAAGTTTAACAAAATTAATTTTTCTAATAATTACTTTGTTATGCAAAATAAATCTTAAAATACTTTAAACAATATCTTAGACAGCAGTCAGGTGGTTTTTAGTTTCTAGTTTTTAAATTTATATAAACAAAAATTAATTTTGTTTTAAGTTTTCAAAATTTTAAAAATATTATTTTTGTTTTTAAAAATATTGTTTTTATTCTTAACCAAAACACTAGTCGGAGGTAAAGCTCGAGATAATCGTCGATAACTACTGATCTGAGGTGGTAGTCGGTGACCGCCCGTCATAAGAGATGATGGTCAATGGTGATAAGTGACGTCAAGTAATGAACTTAAATAAAAACAGAAACCGAAATCTAAAAAACAAATTTTATTATTTTTAAAATTAAGTAAAAACTGTTTTAAAAATAAGTAAAAAACCAAAACAGAACTACTTTTTCCGAACGCATTCCTGTTTTTAAAAATATATTTCAAAACCAAAAAATCAAAACCAACTCGAATGGGCCTTAAATATTTTAAAAAAGATATTTAAAATGTTTTATGAATAATGGAAAAACTTAAGGAATTAACATTGAAAAAATACCTTTCATAGATCTGCTAGTCATCTTTAACACTTTCAGGATTGTTTTGAAGCTTTACTCTATTGGGGTTTCGTATCATGATTTTTGAGAAAGTTTATTTCACTATCGGTGAGAATGTGTAAATTAGGTTTGTTTGTCTTAATATAGTTTGAGAAATTCTCACGTTTGATTATATTGTAAATTTTATAAGTATATAATTTTTTTTTACAAATATATCCTCAAGTTATTAAATATTTTATATTCTTTTGTTATAAATATGAAAATTGTCTAATTTAATTGTAATATTTAAATATTTTTCCATATAAAAAATATTTACCGTGTAAGTTTGGTTTTAATAGAAAATATGTTTTCTCTTAATGATGTAACAATTCTCATTTATGTCTTTTGAACATAAAATAGGTAGTGTAGGTGAGTTTCATTCTGAATGTTGATAAATATCATTATGTTAATATAGACATCGTACCATTGTTAGACATTGTTTATGGACCTTATTTTTTTTTTAATTGTATAGGGTATATGAAACTTTTTGTTTCATCTTATAGTTATATATAATACTATTTTGTTTTGTCTTTAAAAAAAATATAAAAAATATTTACTATTAAATATTAAATATTTTCTATTTGTTAAAAAATGCACTATAATAATAATTGAATAATCTCTCAATATTTTTTTTTTTTTTTGCTATTTACACCTTACCTTGCCCACGTCATTGTGAAAACGCAATAATAAAATATTTACAAACAGTTATAGGGAGCGTGGACAATAAGGTTGTGCCGTTTCCCACATCGATGCAAACAACACGGTTAGAAAAAAACTTGCAAAAGACTATACTGAGCATGGACTACAGGAAGAGCAGCAATATGGTACGTTCAGATTGAAACTTCTTGGTATACAACTCTGCTAAGTCCTAAGTGGTAATTTAATTATAAAAAATGATAAAATAACAACTTCACGTGATTAATATGTTTTCTTTTTTTTTACTCAAGAAAGTTGAATTTTGTTCCCTCCTTAGGAATATTTTTGTGAAAAAAGTGAGCTAAAAATTGATTTTTTTTATCTATTACATACCAAATGTTATAATCAACTGGGTCACGATATTTTTTTTGAAACTTTTTAGATTTTTCTAAGTGCACATCTATTTTTCATTAGTCCACCCCTTCAACTTAAAAAATTAATGAAAAAAAAGTAACTTATTAATATGAGAATTTATTTAGTAAAAAAAATTATAAATACACTCTTAATTTTTTTATCTTATATTTTATAACTTATGTCTTATAAGTTATGAAATAGACATAATTTATGCTACTTTATGTTTTAATATTATAAATTTCATAATATTTTTTATTTAATATTGAATCAACGAATCATGAAATAGTTCCTTTATAGGTTACATTATCAGTTTGATTTTTTTAAAAAAAATTGATAATAACACAAACATTTTATTGTTCAAGTTCCATTTTTTATATTATAAAATTACACAAAAATGACAATAGGAAATAAAAAAAGAATAAAGTTATTTTTTTATCTATTTAATGAAATAGTTATATAATATAATATAATATAATATAATATAATATAATATAATATAATATAATATAATATAATATAATATAATATAATATAATATAATATAATATAATATAATATAATATAATATAATATAATATAATATAATATAATATAATATAATATAATATAATATAATATAATATAATATAATATAATATAATATAATATAATATAATAGAATAGAATAGAATAGAAGATTATTCTATTACATATTAAATTACAGGTTAATGGATTTAGAAAAAATAACTATGCACTATAAGTGTAAATAATTTTTCATTAATATCTAACATTAAATAAGTTTATTAACTTTTAATTACAATAATCATTTTAAAAGTTTTACAAACCAATTGAATGATAATATAAAATTATTTTATATTTTCAATCCAATACTCGAAATTATTTATTCCAATCCATTTTATGTTTGGCTAATAGATTTTTTAGATTGGATTATGTTAAGGTGAAACTTTATCTCTAGGTAGCACAATATCCATGCATAATCACTTATTATTTGATTAGCTATGTGTATTTGTTAATATATAGATAAAAAGAAAGAAAATATCCACTTATTTCAATAAAATAATAAGTTTAAAAAACTTTCTCATTATCACTTAACAATTATTTTTTTAAATTTAATAGTTAAGATAATTACTCATTATAACTATTAGATTTTAAAAAAATGAATAGTGATAAGAAATAGTAACTCGTGAAACTTATTTTTGAAGTAAGTGGATCTCTACTCATATATATATATATATATATATATATATATTATTTTTTTTACTGATTAAAAATTATTTATAAATTGAGAATATAATAGTGAAAATATATATAAGTTTTAGACAAAAAATAAATACAATATAAATTAAAATATTAGAAAATTCAATATAGAAAATTATTAATCATAGATGAACTTTAATTTAAGTATTATAATTCACAATTTAAAATTTTAAATAGAAGATAATTAATAAAATATAATATATTCATAAATTTGTTGAATAATAAATATATAAAATTAAATAAATTTTTTTATATTTGCACTGACTAATTCCATTTTGTCGGATATTTGAAATATATCTATTTTCAAAAATTAAATATTTTTATTAAGAAAAAAATATTTATAGTTTATCAACTTCTCTAAAATAGTAATTAGATTATAATTTTTAATACTTTATCATATCACAAATACGCTTTATAATAAATTATATGAAATTTATATTTTATTTTAGAAGACTTTATAACATTACAAAGAAATAAAAGTCTCTATTATCTAAAAGAGTTATTTTATAGATGTTTATATTATAGGCCATGGAGGATTCATGGCTAAGGGTGTGGGGCAAGTGTCCCCATTACCATTTGACTTTCTTCTACTAATGTATATATTATTATATTTTAATTGTCCTTTCTATTATATTTTATTTTTTTCCATTATTATATTTTATTTATCCCCTATTTCACTATCACAAAAACACAATTCATTAACCTTTTATTTGATAAAATAATTGCTCTTATTTTTATTAAAATTACTTTAGTGTCAACTTCTGTCTAACTCTGACTCTTCTATGTTTACTTTTTTAGTTTCCCTCGTACTTTTCTCTTCTTTACCCATTTTTTCAAATTTTTTTTCTCACTCTCCTTTATTCACTTTAAAATTTATTTACACATTCGATGTTTTTTGTGTACGTGAGTGTGCTTTATAACTTATTTTTTATAAATTGACAATTGTAATATCTAGGAAAAAGAAAGAGCCTTTAAACTTAATGCTACAATTATTAATTTTCTATCTTTTTTTTTTGTTAGTTTGAGTTTTTAGTTCAATAAATTTCTATCCAATAAGTTGTCAAGGGAGAAATATTGAGTACTATTTCAACCCCTATTTTAAATTTTTAACTGCAATATATGATTTATTTTAGTAAAAAACGATTTTTGTACTCGTTATAGATAACATTATGTAGTTTATTAAAAGATGTTTGTTTTACTATTTTTTATTTTTATACTTATTATTGGATTTTTAATTTTAATTAACTAAATGATAAAATAAATATTTATTTGTTCTATTGCGTTTATTACATTTTTAACACTATTATTTATTTACTTAATTTGCTCTATTTTATTATTGGATATTTGGATTATATGTATTAGTTTATTTATTGTTGTTATTTTTATGTAAAATACTATCTATCTTTAGTATTTATTATATTTATTTCAGTTTGATGAATATAAAATTAATTATGATTATGTTATATTTTTAATTTCATGAAAATTTTTACTTCTCGCCTAAAAAAAAGTTATGAATCCGTTACTGTTAAAAATTGTAATTAAATATTGATAAAAAGACTAAGTAAGAGAAGTTTTGTGTGCATAATCCTTTCCTATATATGATAAAATGATTTCATTATTTAAAATAATAATATTCTGCAGATATACACTACCTGAAAAGTATCCGCTCCATAAGTTGATCACATCCATCAACATTACAAGACACTCTTTGCGTTTTAATCAATTATGTATGAAAATTAAATTTATAAACCATGCTAATCTTGTTTAAAGCTTGAAAGCTTGATCATGATATAAATGAAGCCGCATATTATTTACAAGGTTGGTTGGCACAAAATGTAGTTTCAAGTAAACTGAAACCACCCTCTTAGAAGAGTTTTGAGTATGCGTTCTAATATGTCTCCATTTATGTCAACTTTAGTTAATAATAATTCATCCTTACCACGATCTTTACAATAACAAGAAATTTATTTGTTTTTTAATTTTTTTTTAAAAAGATTTTAAGAATAGTTAAATAATTTATGAAAAAAAATTTATTTAGTATGTGTTATTTAAAAATAAAAAAAATTATTTATATTTACTGAAATTCTATTAATAAAAAGTAAAAAAAATTATTATATTTTAAAATTTTCAAAACAATAATTAAAAACTGAAAAAAAAATTACTTATAATTATTTTTATTTTTCATTTTTTTAAAAATTAAAAAAAATCAGAACTATTTTTAAAAACTGATTAAAAAATAATAATCAAATAAATTTCTTAACTTTTAAATACTAAAATATTAAAAGTAATTTTATAAAAATTACTTAAAACAAACACTAAGTGTTGGAATGGGTGTGTGGTGTGTTCTGACTGCTGAATGTGAGTGGTGAGTGATGAGTGGTAAGTGGTAACGCCAAGGTAGACTATCACAAATATCCATGTGAAAGCATCAATGACAAGAAAAAGAAAACCTAGCTCCACCTGATCTTATTGGAAGTAACAAAGGTTGGCATTGATAACTTCAAGAATCGTGTCTCTCTTTCCCATTTCCTTTACTTAGCAATGTGGAAATTCCAGCAATGCTAGATTAGGAATTAATGTTCATCATGGAAATAGATCTCTCTATGTTTTTTCCCCATTTTCTTTCCACTTTATACTATTTTTTATATTTTTAAAAAATTAATTAAATAAAAATAATATAAATTCTATAAAATGTGACATTTATGTACTCAAAATCTTAATAATAAAAAAAAATTAAGAACATCTTAATCCGATGATGATATCCACTTTTGCTACCATTTTAATTTACTAGTTTTTTCTTCAACAAGCCAGATAAGTGTGTAGATTCTCTCTGTTCAAATCGAGTAAATTTAAATTGATATGTTATCAACATATTACTTATATATGTAAGAGATATTTTTAGTTATTGAAATATAATATACATATATGTACTGATAACATTTTTTTTACTTGAAGAATAGACAAAAATGAAAAGCACAAGTCAGTCCTATGAGCTTTTGCTCGTAATATTTACAGTAAGACAGTGTCAGAGTCTTGTTTCAAGTTGAATCTTCAAACCCTTATAGGTAGCATTTCTGAATATAATGGATAAACTCAACCTCAAGACATTAATTTGCTAGCCAGTCTCTGACCTTAATTATTGACCCCAATGTGTGGAAAAAAATATAAGGTTAAAATATATTTATATCTCTCTTAGTGAAATCCAGATTTAGTTTCTATATTTTAAATTAATAATTTTGTTTGTGAATTTAGTTTTTTCTTTAATAATGATAGTATTGTTGACTGAATTTATATTGTGACATTTGAAAAATACAAATTTTATCAGTTATCAACTGTGATATAAGTATATAAACTTTTTAATGGTTTAAAATGGTAAAAAGTTATTTATCCAAAATCATTAAATATTTGTTGTGATTGTTTGTAACTAAAAATTATATACAACAATTTACAACCATCAATAAATTATAAATTCAAATACAGTATATATCTATGTTTTACATAAAATTATAATCATAAAAAAATATATTTTTAAATATTTATCATGTGAATTTTATTAACAACCCCGCTAAAGATAATTAACTAAATTCATATGTTTTTAAAGTTTGGAAAACAGAATAATCAATTTAAAAATAGAAAATGCAAAGACTAAAATCAAATTTAACAAACTTATTTTACTCAAAACATAAATATTAGATCATACTTAGATTATCAAAATTAATAATAATAACCATATAACATTAAATACTAATAACTTTTACTTTCCAACATTTGTGTGTCCCAAATTTGAAGTTATTCCATAATTTTTTAAATGCAATATATTCTTACTTCACTAAATATAAAAAGATTAACTTATTGTAGTTTAATAAAAAGTTCTGAATATGTTAGAGTGCAAGTATGAGTTGAAGTCTCATATCAATAAGAAATTGGGAAGTAGTTGAGTAATATATAAGTAAGAAAGACCATAACCAATGTCTTAAGTTTTTGAGTTGAAGGTGGTGTCAGGTTCTCTTATATATGGACTCGTGTCCCTTGGTTGTACATCTCCCCATATATAAGTGAGAAAGACACATAACCTAATGTCTTAAGGCTTTGGGTTGAAGGTGATGTCATGTTCTTTTATATATGGGCTTGTGTCCCATGGTTATACATCGTATCAGAGTTGATGGTTGTGATCGGCAGGTTGACGGTAGATTCCCTTCATCGAAAGTCCTCCTGACAAGGGTTTTAGGGGGCGTGTCTCCTTGTGTTTAAGGGCGGTATGAATAAGGAGCCGTCAGTATGATTCCGCTGGAGCGGGGAGTTTACAATGTGGAAGAGACTCACACTTGAGGGGGATATTGTTTGAATTGGGAAGTTGAGTAATATATAAGTGAGAAAGACCCATAACCTAATGCCTTAAGGTTTTAAGTTGAAGGTGGTGTTATGTTCTCTTATATATGGGCTCGTGTCCCTTTATTATATATCTCCCCATTGTTTAACCCCCTCGATTTGGTCCCAACAACTGGTATCAGAGCCGATGGTTGTGATCGGCAGGTTGACGGTGGATTCCCTTCATCGAAAGTCATCCTGACAAAGGGTTTCAGGAGACGTGTCCCCTTGTGTTTAAGGGCGGTGTGAATAAGTGGTCGCCATTAAATGTATGCAAGTGTTGTCATATTCTTTTATATATGGGCTCGTGACGGTCATTGTTGTACATCTCTCCAGAGTTTAACCCCTCAATTTGGACCCAATAGAATATATATGGAGTTTCATTAAACATAACTAGATTTGTTATCTATTTCTTTTAATTGCAATTCAATTAAAAGTTGTGAATATATATATATATATATATATATATATATATATATATATATGGTGTTTCATCAAACGTAACTATACTTTTATTAAATTTGTTATCTATATATTTCTTTTAAATATGTATTTGAACTTTTTATATTTTAATTGTATACTTTAATTGCATATTCAATTGCAATTATAGAAAAAAATTAGAAGGGAAAAATTCAAGTACTCAATTAAAAAAAATAGATCCTTAATTACAAATTGGTAAAAGTATAAATAGGTACCAACAATATAATTAAATCTGTATATTATTATTATTTGAGAAAATATGTCATGCATGTATCGTTATCTATCATAATTTATCATTTATGAATTTTATAATAATAATTATAGTAAATTTATAAGAACTTAAATTAACATTTACCCTAATTTGAACTAACATATACTCTTTTAAAAGTTTTTTCTAAATTTTCAATAAAATAATATTTATTTTAATTTTTTTCAGTTATTTAAAACAATATTTATTTCAAATTTTAAAATAAATTTACACTTAAACAAGCAACTATTAAATAAAGTTATATATTATTTTTTTAAGAAAATATGTAATATATTTATATATTAATAAATTATAAATATGAAAAATCTATTAACTACTAATTAAGTTTTTCTTTAATTTGTATTTTTTAAGAGTTATAATAGTATTTATTTAAAAAAATTGTGTGTTTAAAACTGAATAATCGTGTATTAAAATTTAATCTCAAAATTAATAATCAAACATGGACAATTTCATACTAATTGAGCACTTATTAATTTTTTTAAAAAAATAAAAAATAAAAGACATAAAAAATTAGTCTCCAGCCATGCATTATCGGAAAATAAAAAAATTTGCAAATTTTTTTACTTTCCAGCAGTACATCGTCGGATAATAAAAAAAATTACAAATTTTTTTACTCCTCAACTATACATTACCAGAGATAATCATTAAGAATATATTAATCTTTTATCCACATTAAATATAAATTTAAATAGCAGGTAGAAATTGAAATTGGGTCTTTTTGCTTAAAAAGTTAGCTTGGCGCTTCTATTTCTCAAACTTTTGTATGGAAGAGAAGTCCCCAAGGGAAGGGTCTAACACGTGATCAATATCATGATCCAAATATCACATTTTAATTAGTTCATGCACCCATGAAATGATGAAATTGGTATTTTATCTATCTTCTATATTTATATTTTGAAATGAACTTTTGAGACTGTGTATTTGAAAAGTACCAAAACTAATATATGGATGGCGATATTAAAACCCTTTAGATCAATTTGATAAGCAATTAACTCCTATATATGACTCATATATCTCTCTCCCTATCACTAGCCAAAATAACTAATAAATAAATGGAACAATTTTATATGTGTGGTGGGGGAATGATGATGAGAGGTGAGGAATGGTGCAACTTGCAAAGTGAAGTTCAAGTTTGGATCACGCCTATAAGAGTTTCTTAGAGTTGTCACATGATTTGTGAATCTCTCCACCTTACCCTTTTCAACGATTGCGACTACTCCTCTTCTCACCCCTTTTTCCATCTCTTATCCAATCTTACCCTTCCTCTTCCTATCACAATCATTGGTTTTCCTTTATAAAAGTAACCTTTTTTTATGCTCCACAACTCCCCAAAAAATCACTATTAAAAAAACCTACTAAATTATATTCTTTTGACAAAAAATACTAAATAATATATTATATTACTATACTCTACTACAAATTTAATTCTACCATGTTCATTAGGTATGGGCATGCCGCATACATGACATTATATTTTATTGTCTCCTTAGTTTTTTATTTTTAGAATGTAATTGGTATATAGGGTTATATTAATATTTAATTATTATTATATATATATTTTTAAATTATTAATAAATAAAATTAATAAATTTATTATGAATAAAAAATTATAATTAAATTTCAGTATAAAAATCTTTACACTGATAATATATATTAATTAAATTCTTTTTTTTATTCTAGGAATTTGTTAAACCGAGAGATAATTAAAGAAGTTACTTCCTTTTTCTTCTAAAATTTTTATATATAAAAATTATGAAATATATGGAAAAAAATGTTATATTACCAAACTAACTGTCGTATTAATACTATTTATTTTATTGCATTAGTTATTTAATATTTTCTATTTAAATTAAAACAAATAATCAATAGAGTATATTTACTAAGATGTACAATATATTATATTTATTAATAGATGTAATTAACATTAAAAAAAATTCTATTAGCATTAGCATTTATTAAAAGTAATATTGGAATATAATTATAATTATTACATTGAAACAAGTAAACTTCATTAATTTAAAAAAAATTGTGAAAAAGCTAAAATAATTAATAAAATGAGATGGTAAAATGACACTATTAGGAGTATAAGTAAAATAATTATTAATCTTACATTGAAAAGTCATATGTGACACTATTTTTTCATGGATGGAGTATTAAAATTTTTTATTTAAAAAAATTGACAATTAACATGTTTAAAATCAATGTTAAAACATTTCTCGTTAAACAGATCACCTATTAATGATAAACCGGTAATAAATACATAGATAAATAGTTAATAAATGCATCTCAAAGCCACATTAATACTACCCCTATCCTTAAGTCATTCTATAGGAACTAAGGAGTAAAAAGTTATTAATGCAAAAAAACAACAAAAAAGAAGTATTTTTTAGTTTGATATAAATAAAATAGAAAAAAAATGTTTTAACAATTGATGAATATCTCCTCTTTTTTTTTCTTTCTACTCAAATAGACAGAAAAATAAGAAAAGTGCAAAAGAAATTTATGCTTCCAAAACATTGATGTTCAACCGACAAAAACTCATACAAAAAAAAAGTTAAGCATATCACACACATAAAAATGAAAGACATCAAAAGTGAGAACAAGGGAAAAAAAAGTCTTAAATGACAAAATAGAACATAAACGTATCGTTAATTGAGTGAAAAAAAATCATTCAACAAATGTATATAAATGGCTTAATCCATGTTATGTGGCGTAACTAGCCCACACGTCCTTATATATGAGACATATGCTAAAAGCTACTAATATATAGTATAAATTAACACGTGAATACCAAAAAGTCCCCTCCATATGCTCTCATTAATTGATCTTCACCAAACACTTTTACAAAATACTCTCACCAGACACATTGCTCCAACATAAGTTCTACCTAACTCGCTCACAAACCATTAGAAACTCAAATTAGGGAAGACAATTATGTTCTCCCCTGTGGTTATTGCCCCGTCCCCGCCCTATTTTGATGGGAAAGTTCGCATTGTTGGTCCCTACCCTATCCCTGCCCCCGTCCCCGTCTAAGAAAGTCGAGGACAGAGGTGGGTTTGTTGGTCCTCGCTTCGCTTATATGTTAAACAAAATTTCATACATAAATTTTAATCTCACATATCTTTATATAAATTTACACCCTTATAGATCATTAAAACTAAAATATAATTAATAACTTAACATATAGTTTATTCATAATTAATAACTTAACATATAATATATGTAATAAATTATAAGTAAATTTAAATTATAAAAATAATATGAAGGGTACCCCTAGGTATACCTGAAAATACCTAACAAAGATGAGAATGAGATTAAAATTTCGTATCTATCTCCTTTATACTCGTTCCTGCCCTGCACTTTCCGGAGACAAATGATATAAATCTAGAGGGGTTGGATTCGTTTTGCAGTTCTATCTAGTTTGGAAGGTAATAAGTTAACAAAAACATGAGAATTAGGTAAACAAGAAAATAGAAATAATGAAAATGGTTTAACGAAGAGATAAATTATGTCATTTCTAAGGATGGAAGACAAGTCATATGACGCCACAAGGGTGGTGATTTATCCTTGATAAGTCTAGCAGAACACCACAATAAAAAATTCCTTGATAAGTTCTAACGAGAAATTCATCTTTCCCAAAAGGGTAAAAACAGAATTATAATTTCACTAACTCAATGGTTGTCTTTTGAGTATAATTCAACCCTATTTATACAACTAGGTGGTTGTTCAAAATCATAACTCCCAAAAGAAAAATTAAACACTTCATTATCATGCAATTATCACATATGATTAATTGCATGTTACATTAATTTATAAATTAATAAAACGTTAAAAAAAATGAAAAGTCATTATCTTCGTCACTCATATCATTCCCTCCTTCTTTGAAAAGATTCATCCTCAAATCTAAAATTTTATTTTCCTACAAGTTTTATTCATATAACGAACAAAATAACCTCCAGGATCACATATAACTTGTAAAAATCCATGCATGAAAGAAGTTCTCCTTTTTTGTGCCCAAACCCACACTTGAAAATTTTTTTCATGAGTTTGAACTTCAATAATGGACTGAATGTACAATGACGCTCTAGGAGTGATATCTATATTTTTCTTCCTCATACATGACAATTTGTGGGTTATATACTCATGATCTTGTGCATTTATAATATTAAGAGAAGAAGAAAAATCATGAGCAGTTAAAATTTATCGTTCTTTTTCTATCTTTCTCTTTTCTTTCCTTTCTCTTCCTCTTCACTCTTTTCTTTTTCTATTTTTCTCCTTTCTTCTCTCTTTTTCTATTTTTCTCTCTTTTCTTCGCTCTTTTTTTCTATTTTCTCATTCAACTTATGTTGATCATAAACTTGGCTTGGTGCTAGAAATTTCAAATTAAGTTTGCGTCCTTAATGCACCAAAGAAATTGAAAGTTTTTCAGGATTAATCTTTTTATTCTTCAGCCAAGGTCTCCCTAAAAGAAAAGGACATGAGTCTATGAGAGCAATACCATATGTCACTTCATCAACGTATTTTCCAACATTGAATCTAAACTTAGTTTGTCTAGGATGAAGACTTGTTGGTAAGTTGAGTTTATTCACCAATCTTTCGCTCACCACGTTGTTATAACTTCCTTCATCAATTGCAAATAAACACAAATGACCTTCTATTAAACACCTTGTATAAAAAACATCTATCATAGTTCCAAACCTAGAGCTAAAGCTTTGATACCAACTGATATAAATCTAGAGAGGTTGAATTCGTTTTGTAAATCTATCTAAGTTGGAAGGTAATAAGTTAACAAAAAACATGAGAATTAGGTAAACAAGAAAATGGAAAGGATGAAAATTGTTTAACAAAGGGATAGATGAAACGACTTTCAAAAGGATAGAAGATAAGTCATATAACGCGACAAGGGTGGTGATTTACCCTGAATAAGTCTAGTAGAACGCCACAAGGAAAATTTTCTTAATAAGTTTTAAAGAGAAATTCATCTCTCCCAAAATGGTAAAAACCCAATTATAATTTCACTAATTCAATAATTGTCTTCTGAGTACAATTTAATATCTATTTATGGAACTAAGTGGCGGTTCAAAATCATAACTCCCAAAAGAAAAATTAAACCTCTATTATCATGCAATTATCACATATGATTAATTGCATGTTACATTAATTCCTAAATTAATGAAAGTTACAAAAAATGAAAAGTTATTGTCTTTGTCACTTATGTCAATAGGGACGAGGAAGGTCAAACCCACCCCCACTTTGCCCGGTTATCATCCCTAGCTCCAACTTTTCAAAAGATTTTGAGTCAAAACCAACATAAAATTATCTCTATTTCCCTCACACACCATTAAAATTTGCTGACAGAGAACACATTTTTGTACTCGTAAATACTTTTTTCCTTAACGTTAACCCCCTCAATCTTCATTTTCACATCTGACACAACCAAATACACCAAAACTTGTAAACGGACAATGTTAATACAAAAAACAAATTCATTTCCGGAACTAAAAATATATTTTGAATTTGAAGGACCAAAAGTGATTTTTGGTGAAACTTTAGAGACAAAAAACTTAATTAAACCTAAATGTATAAATAATTTTGTAATTGTAATTGTGATCACTTTAATTTACAATTTTCTTTACTTTTTGTACCAATTTCTTCTCAATTGCTCAACTCTAATTTTCACTCTATTTCATATTTCTTTTCTTCCTCTTCTTTCATTTTTCTTTGATCATACTTTATTTCCTTTTTCTTCCATGCAACACAACATATCTAAATAGACACAATTTTAATGTTTATTTGTCCTTTCTATAAAGCAATATTCAAATTATCTTATGCATTAATTATTTTTTTATCCAAATACTCTTAGTAACTTTACTATAAATATATTATTTTTCTCGTGAAAATGGAAATACAATTAAAGTATATTAATTAATTAGGTAAAAAATTAAGTATAAAAAAAACATGATGTATCCTAATCAAATTAAGGATAATTTTAAAAATTATCCTAAAGTTTAATATTTTAACTAAATTAACAAATTTTCTAAATAAATTTGAGTTAGGTAAATTACATTTAGAGACAAAGGTAGTATTAGTCCCTTTTCTCCCTATCTCTTAATGTTTTAACATTTTATTTTCCCCATATTTTAAGATTTCTTGTCTAATTAATGCTTTTCTTTTTACAAACATAATACTTTTAGGTCCCGTTCAGGGTGGTTCTGAGTTTATCGTTTTTGGTTTTGAAATGTATTTTGAAAACAGAAATATGTTCGGTAAAAATGGTTCTGTTTTGGTTTTTTACTCATTTTCGAAACAATTTTCACTCAATTTGAAAAACAATAAAATTTGGTTTTTAGATTTTTGTTTCTGTTTTTATTTAAATTCATTATTTGACGTCATTTGTCATCATTGACTATCACCTCTGACTAAAAGTCACCGACCGCCACTCCGACGATCATCGATCATCACCTCCGATCGGCAGGCACCAGCCCCCACCTCCGACTAACAGTCACCGGTTGTCACCTCTGATTGACAGTCACCAATCGTCACCTCCAACTGCTGTCACTGACGGCCACCTCCAACTGCCGGTCACCAACCGCCACCTCCAATCTTCGACCGCGATCACTGGTCGCCACCTCTGACCAACGGTCACTGGCCGCCACCTCCAACTGGTGATCACCGACTGCCACCTTTGACCAACGATCACCGGCCGCCACCTTCGACCAATGGTCACCGACCGCCACCACCGACCGACGATCACTGGTCCTGCCTCCGACCGGAGATCACCGGTCACTGCCTCCAACCAGCGATCACCGGCCGCCACCTCTAACCAGTGGTCACCTCCGATCGACGGTCAC
Source organism: Psophocarpus tetragonolobus (assembly GCA_037954015.1). Classification (NCBI taxonomy): domain Eukaryota; kingdom Viridiplantae; phylum Streptophyta; class Magnoliopsida; order Fabales; family Fabaceae; genus Psophocarpus; species Psophocarpus tetragonolobus. The sequence continues at coordinate 5,323,008 of CM075695.1, read as the reverse complement.
CTCCAACCAACGGTCACCGGCAGCTACCTCCGACCAACGGTCACCAACCACACCTCCGACCGGCGGTCACCTCCGACCAATGGTCACCGGCAGCTACCTCCGACCGGTGGTCACCAACCACATCTCCGACTAGCGATCGCCAATGACCAACTATCACCTTCAACGATCTCTACCTTCAACTAGTGTTTTAGTTAAGATTTGAAACTAATCTTTTAAATTTGGAAACAAAAACAATGCAGTTTTTAAAATTTTAAAAACTTAAAACTAAAACTAATTTTTATTTTTAAAAATTTTAAAACTAAAAACCAAAAACCACCCCGAACAGAGCCTTATTTAATATGTCTTGCTGACGGGTGACGAACAGTTGTTAAGAAACTTTAAGGAGAAATTTAGTGCGCTCAAAATCTATAGCAAATGCAAAAAAACATTTTTTTTTCTTATTCAATATTTACTACCAGTACTTCAAACATAAAAATAAATAGATTAAATAAAGACATTTTAATTTAAATAAAATAACCTTAAATATAAAAAGAAATAAAAATAATAAAGTAAATTCAGAAATATATATATATATATATATATATATATATATATATATCTATCTGAGTTTATTTTATTATTTTCATTTCTGAAGAGAAATTGACTTACTTTAAAAATAAGTTTAAAATATTTATTCTTCATTTAACTATTTTTTTCTAAATCTAGTAATTAAGATTAGTTATTTATTATAATTTTTAAATTAAAAAAAATTAAAAATAAAAATAAAGAATAATTTCTTAAATTTATTTTTAAAATAAGTTTATCTTTCCTCTATATATATAAAAATAAAAAATAATCCGGAGAAGTAAAAAGAAGGTGAGAGAATATAATAAACAAAGCAATCCATGGTTTTTTGACATATTATCTTACTTTCACGAAAAGAAACGGGATTAGGAGAATGAAAAGGCAAAGGTCAACATGACGCAGGATTTGCTATATACCCATCCTTATATGTGAATAATAATATTAGATGCCTAAACCAGAATAAAATAATGCCTCAAAAGCACCACAGAATCAGCTTCAAATCACCATAGAACAAAGCTTCTCTAACAATAAAAAAAAATTATTAAAAATCAGTGTTAGAGTAAGAGACAACACCTTTCCTCATATAGCTAAGTTGAGTTCCAACCTACACATTATCTCTTACTCTTTTTTTTTCCTCTTTTTTTACACAATCATAATTATACCATTTCATTCAAAATATGTACAAGATAGTATAATGAAAAATGTTTGGCGCATATAGGAAGCTGCATTCTTGCAAGAGAATGAACCGCCATGTTCGTTTATCTCCTAATTAACAAACTGTACCTTAAACCCTATATTCGGCAACATATATATTTTTCATTAAAAGATCTTATATTTATATTATAGATACTTAAGTTTAATCAGTATTGACGAAAAATATAAAAGAATTTTATATTAATGTTTAATTATATTTTTTTATTTATATGACTTTTAAAATACTAATTAATAAAATTAATAAATTTATTGTAAATAAAATATTGTAATTGTATATCAATGTAAAACGTTTTATATTATTTACACTATATATATATAGATTTAATAATTTTGACACTCCGTCTAACTTGACCCCACTCTATACTATAAACAAGTTAAATTGATCCAACTCATATTTCATTTGAGTCGTAGATTTTTAAGTCAAACTAATTTTATATTGAGCCAAAATGGATATTTATTAAAAAAATTAAAATTTAATTTTTTATTAAAATAAAATTTATTTTATAATAAAAGTCAAAACCAATTCAAAATAATACATTAAATCAACCTAAAATAACATCTTAAATAATTTTAAATAATATAAAAAAATATTTTTATATATTTTACAAAACATAACTTTATTTGTTAAAAATATATTATTAAACAATATCAAACATATTTTATATATTTAAATCGGATTAACTTTTAAAGGTACTTTTATATTTTTTTAATATATATTTTTTATAATATATTATATATATTATTAATATGTGTTTTGAAATATATTTGTATTTATATATCAGTTTAAATCCATTTACATAGCAGACGAGATGTGTTGATTTGAGTCTCCTTTTTAGTTCAAGGTGGTTAACTTTATAAATATACTTTTTACATTTTTTTTTCCTTCGTGTTTTTCTCTTTGCAAATTAACTAACATGGTCCTAACTGGCGAGCAATGACGTAGCAAGTGATGTGATGGTGTCATAAAAAGTTGAACTGTCCAGGGCATATCCGTCCAAAACAAAAATAAATAAATAAAAAAAGCCTCATGTACATAATAAATAAGCATATGAGCAAAATGTTAGGACCACGACCCTATCACATAAGCTTACGCATGGATCATCATGTGTTATTGTTTATCATATGATTATTCTGTGCGTGATAATATCATAATTCATAATTGATATTGGTTACTTATTTAATTTACCTTCCTCTCTTTCATTTCACAACCCTCTGCCCTCTGTTTCAATTCTTGTTTGTTTTGCATGAGACATGGCCTCCGAAAATCACCGTCATTTGCAAGGCGTAACGTCAACGCCGGAAGAACTAACGGAACTGGAGGCCGTGATAAAAAAATATCACCGATTCGAGCACTCTTCCAAAACGTGCTTTTCCATAATAACAAACCGGATCGAGGCTCCGGCGAGTGCGGTGTGGCCGTTTGTTAGAAGCTTCGAGAACCCTCAGAAGTATAAGCACTTCATAAAAGGGTGCAAGATGAAAGGGGACGGTGGTGTGGGAAGCATAAGAGAAGTAACCGTGGTTTCGGGGCTTCCCGCGTCCACAAGCACAGAGAGGCTCGAGATTTTGGACGATGACAAACACGTCCTAAGCTTTAGGGTCGTTGGCGGCGAGCATCGACTCAAAAACTATCATTCCGTCACGTCCGTTAACGAGTTCAACAAAGAGGGTAAGGTTTATACCATTGTGTTAGAGTCGTATATCGTAGACATACCCCAAGGGAATACGGAGGAAGATACCAAGATGTTTGTTGACACCGTCGTCAAACTCAACCTTCAGAAACTTGGGGTCGTGGCCGTGGCTTCGTTAATGCAAGGACAATAACAATTATAATCAATGGAGAAATTTCTATGCTGTTTTAGGAAAGTTTAAGAGTTTATGCATTGTTATTGAAATTTTTTTTTTCTTTATATAATGTGTCTAAACTTTCAACTATATATTAATGTGGAAATAACTACCAATGTTATTTTTCTTATGTACCATAGCAATTCTCTATTTAAGGACGGAATGTTTATGAATGGGGTAGGTTAATTAGTGTGTTTGTTTTCATGTTTGTACGGATTCTAATGCACCAAAACGGAGAATCAAACAAACAGGCACTTAGATTCTAGTTGTCCATTGACGATTAGTAAGATTGCTGATTGCGTGGTACTTTTGGAATATAATTTTCTGTGATTCTTTTTCTACTTTCTTTGTTATAAGAATATATATATATATATATATATATATATATATATATATATATATATTTGTATAAGCTAATATATATTATTTACTTTGTTAGTGTATGTAGAAGGATTTTGAACGAATGAAAAGACCAGAATATTCCTACTACTCACAGACCGGATTTCGGTAAAAGTGAAAATTGAAACACATTGTGCTAATGCACGGGAAAATATGTTATACAATAGATGGAAAAGGCTTTGAATTTGGCAAAATCGAAATTCACATCCAGCAAGAAATTAATTAAGAGAAATAATTACAATTAATAAGGAAAATATCAGATTATCACCACATCCACAATTGGAGATCAGTTGGGGAGTCCTTTCCACTGAAATCTTTGAAATGGTCATCTCGTCCCCTTGAATGCGAGTTTGGCGCAACATGCAAAAATCCACAGTTTTACCTCTGGCCGACATGATAATATCTGCACAAAAGTACTAAAAGGCATCAGCAAAAAATAGTTCAGGTAATAAAGACAAAAAAAAAACTCTTCACAACACACTTACTCACTCTCCAAGTCCTCGAAAGGAGTAGAAGATTCGAAAAAATTAAACAACTTTCCCACTGGAAGAAGGTGAGGCAACGAATCCAAGTATGCGACATCGACCTTCTCCTTAGCAATAAGCAGCTCGTATGTGAAATCAATGTACCTCCTTAGCACTCGTTCCTAGTATAATAGAAATAAACGATCTCTATTTCAGTCGTAAAAATGATTATGGCTAGACTTGGGATCGATCATGACCTTGAAATATTCAATTTTAAAACCTTTAAAGGAAGTGGTATAGGTTACAAACAAAGGGTTCTTGCCTTTTTGGTACAAAAAGATCCACTTTCACTTCTCATGTGGCCGAGTACTAAAATAATATAAAAATAAACTCGACATAGCTTTGGTATAAGTAAAAAGGCATAATGCTTCTGAATGTAGCCTCACGCATTTGGATGAAGTTGTGTGGGGATACAGTTCAAAATCCGTAACACCCCATGACAAAATCATCAAAAGGAAGACTCACATGAAACATAGAAAACTTACAATCATGCTCGTAGAAGAAATCATGTTTATCCTCTTTGGACCTACCTAAGAATACAAAATCTTTCTTTGCAACCGAAAAATCCTTGCACCGCTAAATAAGGAATGAAAAGTCTTCGGTGTTGTCAAAACGACACACATTGTAGTTATTTAAAAAGTGACTCAACATGGTCTTATTGTTATAACAGGATGAAAAAACCGTTACTTTCCCATTCACCCATTAGTAGTTAAGGTCGAGAATCGGGAGATAATCCTTTTTGGGATTCCTTTATATTTACAATTAGTCATTACCTTCGCAAGAATCGCGACCTTCTAGTGAGGAAGGGAATTCGGCTCAGAAGACCCTTGTCCGAAAACCATAGGAGTCACTAACTCCTAGGTAACCACTGAGTCGGCATTACTGCCTAACCCATAAGGAACGACTTTGGTAGAATCCAAAGAGCCCCCTCTGACCGATTGAGATCCAAAAAGAATCTTGGAAGAATGAGAAGAAGCAAACATAGGCTGAAAAACAGGAAAAAGGTTTAGAGCGTACCTGACTCTGAAGACAAAAAGACTTAAAAAGGATTAGGGGTTTTCGGCATAGAATGATGAGAAATTTGGCTAAGTATAACTAAACTCTCACCTCTTCCTCATTTTATAGAATTTTACACTGAAAAGGTATTCAACCTCGACCGCCTAGATCTAGCCAATCAATGAACCAGATCACATGACTGTTCACTTCCTATCATCCAACAGTAAACTTGCTAGGGTTTAGTATTCACCCACACACTCGACAACACTTGGCGAGAAATGCCTTTTCCAAAAAACTAATCCGCATTTTGGCCACGTCTTCCATTGAAGACATGCCCCCATCATGACATCTCATCTTTCGATCTTACAGGACAACCCCAGTCGAATTCCACACCCTTCTTTTTTTGCTTTTCTTCAAGACTTCACCCTCACATTTCAAGCAGAGGCTAAAGCATGAAGGTAAGTGTACATAGAAGGATTTTGGACGAGTGAAAAGACTAAAATACCCTTACCGCTCACAGACAAGAGCATAAGAGAATTCGGATTTCGGCAAAACCAAAATCCACATCTAGGAGAAATTAATTAAGAGAAATAGCAATTAATAAGGAAAATCTCATATTATCACCATACTCAATAAAACTCAGTAAGTAAAAGCAATATGTAAAGGTTAAAGGAAATATCCGCTCACAAGTGAGTAATACCCAACAAGTAAAAACCTAAATAATTTCTATAAATAAGAAATTGCATTAAAGACAAAATTATGTTTCGTTCATACACTTTCTATAAACAAAACTCTTTCTTACAGTAAAATTGAATACCTGTTGACTTAAACATCAAAGTCTTTTCTGCAAGTACTCTCCTCTATTGACACGAACCAAAGACACACTTCACACAATATCAAGAGCAATTAATCTTCCAGCACTCATGCTAAAAACATGTTATTAATTAGTTTCTTTTATCTTAGAAATTGACTACAAGCTGTTAAGAGTTTGTAACATCTCATACCTCCTTTTGAATCAACTTAGTTAGAACAACTAATTAATTAGAATATTTTAAATAAATTAGTTAACATCAAAACTATTATTTTAATACAAAATTTATAAATTAAAATGCATAAAAATTGAACAATTATTCTATCTAATTTTTAAACACTCAGTTAAACTTACATCAAAATAATAATTTTAACATTAAACCATGCATAAAAAATGATCGATATGTGAGATGCTATTAGTCCTTTGTATGCACCAATAATGAGGATGATGATAAGTTTGTGAGCTTAAGTCTGTTTTATATGTCGTCGTTGGCACAGTTGCAATATTATTAAATTCAATTGATTAGATGTGTGGTGGTTATGTTGTGCCCTTTATGTTAATTTAGTCAATTGCATATGGAATAGAAAAATGGTTGGAATCCAACAAGGATTGCATTGGATTTCAAGCTTTCTTAATGTGGAATGGGTCTTAAAATATTTAGATTTGGCCCTCTTATCAAGCAACTGACCGAGTCTGACATGAAAGAGTAGAAGAAAAAATTGTGTAGATTGGGGAGTTCCCATGCATATACTTCTTTGTTCCAAAGTTCTCGTGTATATAAATTTGAGATATTTGACATTTTAGGTTATGATGCTTCATTTTATGTTACACAATTTATTTTGAATTGATTTAAGAAAAATTTTAATATGTTTAATTTTTATTAAAAAGAATTTAAAATTAATTTTAAATTGATAATTAACTTAAGTTAGAAGTAGCTTTTATGTTGAATCAATAATTTTATACTAAATTTTCTTTTTAACTCACATCATAGTAAAAATAATAAAAAATAAATCACAGTATTTTAAAATTAATTTAACTAAGATTAATTTTACAAAATCAATTATATTTAAAATCAATTTTGCTAAGGTTAATTTGAACCTGATCATAATTTGTAAATACAACTTACTATTATCTTGTGCTTGATATTTAGATGGGCTTCTTCTAGAGGTTGTGGGTTATGCGCTTTGGTAACCTTTTATAGTCTCTATGTTATTTACATCAATATACTTTATTTTTTAATATAATTTTTCAGAATTAATTAGTGTATTATTTTTTTATATAATTTTTATATTAAAATTTCATTTTTTTATATAACTAACATAAATCTTCATTCTATTTTGTTATTTTATTCTTTAAATCTAATTTTGTACTCCCAATTGGCTATTTATAAGCTATATTTTGAAACATTTCTCTATTATTTTTCAGATTTTATTTTTGTTTTTCACCCTATCAATCATTTACTTCTATTTTTATATTTTTGGTGATTATTTTTAAGTTTTTTCTCAAACAAATTCATTCATTCACAGTGGATAAGAAAACTATGGTGCATTTTTTATTGTTGGTTTAGAATTAGTTTAATAAAACTATTTTCAGTATTTTGATATTTAAAAATTAAAAAATTCGTTTGATTAATGTTTTTTAAAATAATTTTCAAAATATATTTGGTTTTTTAGTTTTTAATGTTTGTTTCTTGCTTTTTTATTAATGACATTTTCATAAATGCAAACAAGTTTTTTTTTTATTTTTACATATTCAAAACATTTTTTAAATAATACTTACTAAACAAGTTTTTTTTCTTATTCTTTTAGAAAATATTTCTTAAAAAATATTTTTCAAAACTCTTTTTAAACACTAAAAAACAAAATCAAATCAATCAAGCATTTATTATTTAGTACCATATAAGAGATGCATTTTATTTTTTTATGTATATTTTATTTTTTTTAAGTTATAAATAAGAGAATACAATGATATGATTTCATCAAGTACGTTTAGAAATGTGAAATTATATTTTAGAAAAGTACTTTAGAAGACCTTTTATTTTCAAACATCATTAGGGAAAGTACTTTTTAGCTATTACATTTTTTAACAACATAAAAACTTTCATTTGTTTCATTCGTTTGAGAATGAGAGAGGAGCATTGCGGCACTCTCGTGCTTTCAGAGTCTTGAACAACATAAAGATTTCCATTCAAAAATGATAATGAGAGAGAAAAGAGGAGGTGCACTATGAAGAAAATAAGTAAAGGGATACGGTAAAATGTAGAAAAATGAGAAAGGAAAACGTAAAGAAAATAAGTAACAGGATCATAGGAAAACGTAAAGAAAATAAGTAACAGGATTTAGTATGATTGTTTTGGTTGTTTTTTGTTTTTATTTATATAAAAAACAGTAGTAAAAATATATTTAATTACAATTTAGAAAATATTTTCAAAAAACAATTAAAAATAAAAAACAGAAAAAAATTATTTTTAATATTTTTAAAAGTTAACATTATCTGAAAATTTAATAACAACATTATAAATTATATAAAAAAATATATATTAAACTATATATAAATAATTTATAATATTTTTACTAAAATTGATTAAATTTAATTTGAAAATAGAAAATATCAAATAAAAACAAATATATTTTTTGAACGTTAAAACTTGAAAATAAAAAAAAATTAAAAAATAAAAACAAAAAATATTTTCTCAAACCAAACGTCCGATGATATTTGATTTTGAAAAATGTTTTTTTAAAAAAAATATTTTTAAATTATAAATAAACATATTTTTACTGTTACTTTTTATTTTCATACAATTTAGTAAAAGTATTATAAAATATTTAAATATATAATTTAAAATATATTTATATATAATTTTTGTTACAATTACAATAATTTTTATTAAATTTTTACATAGTTTTAGTTTTTGAAAACAAAAAACAACTTCATATTTTCTGTTTTCAATTATTTTTTAAAAAATGTTTTTTTAAAAAAAATATTTTTAAATTATAAATAAACATATTTTTACTGTTACTTTTTATTTTCTCATTTATTTTTAATGTTCATTTGCTACCCTCCCGAACTTCTTCTCCACAGCAAACATAGACTTAATAATGGCTATGAATGCTTTATATATGGTACAGTACATGTCGCCAAAATGGCTTTGTCATTTCTTAGGAACAGCATGAGTTATATAGACATTGTAAAGTTGATCTCCTATGGTAGCTTGTCTTGTATCGTTTGATGAACCAACCAATTATGTACCAAAAAACAAAAGATTCAGTTGATTTGATATTTTGACTATTTTCTATGATTACATACAAACACACAAATATTTCCAAATGCATAGCTTTTATAAATTATTACAATATTTAAAAAATAAATGGGTTTAGGGTTTAAAAATTATATGCATAGATATTTTCATTCAGTTCTTTGGAAATGGACCTTCTTGTCCACAAAAACTGATAAGGACAATGTTTCTTACATCATTTTGCATAATGTACAAATGTTTTAATTATATATGGTAATATGAATTATTTAAGTAGAAAAAATTAAGATATTATAAAAATAATATGATATTATCAAATCAATTAAAATCAACTGATTACTAACTGAGCTTAATTAATATACAATCTCACTGTAATTTTTACACTAACATTTTATTAATTTTACTTATTCTCATTTTTATTTTAAAAATCAAGTAAATATATCAATTAATAAATTTTAAAAATCAAGTAAATATATCAATTAAACTCTTATTAATTATATTGATACGACTAACATGATATTATAAAAATATTAAAAAATCATATCATATTAGTATTCTCAATTATAGTGTATAAGGGCACGCTGGCTGCCACTAAATGTAGTGAGTGAAAAGTAACTAATGCAGGAAGGCGTGAAATTAAAATACACTGTTTTTTTTAGTTTGACAGTAAAAAATTCGCAAAAGAAGAGTGAAAAATAATTATTTTTTTAATTTTTACTCAAAACAAGTATAAAAAAAAAATAAATAAAATTTATTCTTCCAAATTGTTTTTTGCTGTCAAATATATAACATATAAGAAAATAAAATGTTATTTTTCATAACTTATTATTTTAAAATTTATATGTTTAGAGAATAATCATTTTATAAAAATTATTCTTATTTTTGTAAAAAAACCTAGTAATTCAAGAGTTTGAAATATAAAATTTCTATATAAATTTAAAATTTTTAATATATTGTGATACTCAATTATAAGTATTTCTTCCTTATACGGATTTTTATAATATTTTTGTATCGTTAATTTTAATTAAAGAAAAATATAAATATACAGTGAAATTTATCAAATAAGTGAACAAATAAAAATTATTTTGTTCATAAAAATCAATTAATATATATATATAAATAAAAGTAATTTTGTAATTATATTTATTTTAATTTATAGTTTTCCTATTTTTTTCACATCACTCTCCACTCAATTTCATATGGCTTTCTTTTCTATTTTTTCATTTTCTTTTCTTACACTAGAATGTACCTAAAGAGTCTTGCACAACACCAACTTAAGTCTTGAGTAGGCATGACAATGGGTAGGTTGGAGACATCCACATCCAGAAAATGTGGGGTGAGTTTGAATATAAAAGAAGTGAGTATTATAATGTACATGTATATCCCATGAGGTACTTTGGGGTCTAAGTCAATTCAGTTGGCAATGTAGTTTGAGTTTGGGAGGGAGGACCTAAGTTTGAATCCCACAAGAATACACTCTAAGTAGAGGTGAGAACTTTAAATATGACTAAATCTTAAGCTGAATGATTACGATATTGTTAATCAACAAAAAAATTATATATTAAGTAATTAATTATATTTTAATTTAAATAATGTATAAAATAATAAATAAAAAAGAAACTAAAAATAAATGTTATAAAAATTAAATTTTAGTTAAACATACCATTATTGTAATTGCAATGATCAAGTAATATAAGAGTTGAGTAATATACCTATACATGGTTTAGGTTGGTACAGACAAGTAACATAATTATTTTTATCCCTAATCTTAAAAAATAGCATAAGCACTATAACCCTACTAATTAGAATCTATAGTCTAGGACACAATTTGATTTTATTTCTTAACAAAATTATTCATTTTGGTCACCAAAAATTTAAAAATTGTTAAAATTTGTAACTTGTCCACGTTAACAGCCTAGCTTAGTTGCTTGCTTACCAAAAAAAAAAAAACAACCTAGCTTAGTTGCTTATTATGTTATAAGGAAGTTTAACACGATTTCTGTGTTAAATTGCATTTTGAATTTCTTATAGAATAATTTATCATATTAAATAAGTTAATTAGCAATTAAAAATATAATTATTAAAAATAACACAAAATTATCTAGTTAATGTATTACTAATATAATTTTTATTTATTATATACTTAAATGTTAACAAAATTAGGTGAGAGATTTTAAATACTCTAATATTTAGAGGTAAAATGTTGAAGATTAATGATATCATACATGTTGCTTAGTTGAGTTTGTGAGAGTGGTACAATGCAACAAAAATTACTTACTTAAGACTTTTTTATTGAATAAGTTTTGAACTCTTCATTATGCTTTTAGGGATTTATTTTGTTTATCTTGTTTGCATTTTCTATTTTTGTACTTAGTTTTTTAAGTCAGTAAGTCTTATACTCTTCGCTTAAGTATTTTTTTTAATAATATATCATTGAGTTATAAAAAAACAAAATTAGGTGAGAGAAAATTTATGTAATTTTAAAAGAGTTTTAGTTAGTACACACAGTTAGAGTAAAAATTTTGATACTGATATTCAATCACAATTTTTTTTATTCATGGTAAGTATCGCTAAATACTACTTTAAAATTATATAAATGAAGAATTATGATTAAATGTGCATACTTACTAATTAATCTCAATTTAAATTTTTCACAAACTAAAATAAGATGTAGGTAACACGTATAGAAACAAAATTGTAGACTAATATATTATATAACCAAGTTGTGACCATAAAAAGTATTATATAACCAAGTCATGTTTTGGCCCAATTTTATTCCTTACATTACATTATGAAATGAAATTCGAAATCAGAAAATTGATCTATAAAAATTAGAAGATGAAGTAAGAGCACAAATAATTGACCCAAGGGGTCCTACAAAACACAAATAGAAGTCTTGTAGTAGCACCATAGACGCAAATGATGCTTTGATCTGGTGCAATAAATTGGTGAATGATGAAGGAACTTTTAATTTGATACCAAAAATTGTCGTCATTTATTGGCATGCTTACATCACATGAATTCATTTATCCGGGTCTGTGTCTGTGTCTGGCAACCCACAAGAAAGTACACTACACAGCTACACTCAAAGCCTATGAACACTGTGTTCCATTTCTCTCTCCTTCACACGTCAAAACAATTTCCCTCGTGCCTTTGTTGTTACATTGTGTAGGGAAAGCCTCGCTACTTGTTTACCCCATTTGAGTCATGTTCCTGTTCACGTTAGCATCTTGTTTAAATATGGCTAAAAAACCAAAGGGCTTTCACCATTTTGTTTCTGAGGCCCCCCTGCTGTGAAAAGGAGAGAGAATCCAGATATTTTGATTGCATTGCAGTGAATCAGACGATAATAGTAACAGTAATAGGTGTTGTTGAGGTGAGGAAGACAAAAGAGATCAGAGAGGGCCCGTTAAAGGCTGCAACACAAATGAGTGGCACTGCACCAAAGCCTACTACTACTCTCTATTATGTTCTCTCTCTTTCTCTTTTCTTGTTTTTACTCATTCGTGGCTCTTCTACCTCCATCTATCTCACACAACTTTTTCATTCCTCTCCAACACTAGCTCCTGCATATACCTCTTTTTCCCTCTTGTTTGTTATGCAATCTATCTTTTCCTCTTCAGCCTTTACACTCTCTTTCTTCCATGCTTTTCGTTTTCTAGAGGTGCTTGCTTGTCTTTTATATTTGCAAAATTACCAGATAAGACATATATGCTTGTTTTTGTTTTTTTGAAAAATAAGTTAATAGCTTAGCTCTTTACCATTCTGTTTTCTGTTTATGGTTATAAGTTGTAATATTTGAGGTCAAATTTGATGATCCTCTAACCTTTTGAACTTAGAATAGGCCATGTTTAAGTTTCATGTTCCTTTTTTGTTATGCTAGGTTCTTAGAGGTTGACGGAGGGTAGCTACACATCCTTTCCTTTCATGTTTTCAAATGGTGGCTCCGCTTGTTTTGGTGGGACTTGAGAGATAACTGATAGGTAACTAACTCCTTACTCCTGTAGTCCTGTGCTTAAGGGAAGGTGGTTTTACTTGGTTTTGCTAATGAGCATGCTTTTTACTTTGTTCTTCTTTTGAAATCATTTGTGTCATTTTTAATTTCCACAAGTAGTCAAAAAGCCATCTTTTATTAATTTTTTCCTTTTAGTTAGTGGTCTACTTTGGAATGATGGTCAATTAAGTCACATGTGAGATAGTGAACTACTATAATATTACTGTCTTGTTCCAATTTATTTTCTTTCTTGTTTGTAGCATGGACCTATTTTCCTCAAGAGAGTAAAGTAATTCTTCCTAGGAAAAGGATAACTACAATACTTCCAAGAAAGGGAATAAGGAGATTCTATTAATCCAGTTAACCATGAATTTGAACAGTGACCATTCCATTCTTCAAGTAATGCTGTTCTAAAACACCATTGAAGAAGTATCAAAAGCCTCTTACTGCATTTCCTAGATGGAGAACAATATGTACAGTGCTCCACTGAACATCACTGATCGAAATTCTACTATCATAGAAGAAATTTCGCAGCATTTAGCACCAAAGCCACTGATTCATTGCTATTCATTTGACCTCAATAACCAAAACCCCATTATAAATGGAATTCCTGTACTTGCTGGAGAGCAAGGTGAACCTACAACTGATGTCCATGTAGATGGTTGCTTCATGAACCCTGCTAGTATTGCCGATTCCAATTCATTTGTCACATCACAAGGAAAGACTATTGTAGGAGATGCCTCAAATCCCATTAACAACAATGACTATCAAGAGCATGTAGCTGGAGGAATGCCAATTGCTTCTGCTTCACTTGCTGCTAGAATAGGCCATCAAGAAACTCTAGAGAGTGCAGCAGCTATGCCTCTTTCAATCTATTCATTGGAGGCATTAGGACCATATATCTTCAATAATTGGCAGGACACATCAAATCCTTTGTCTGCAACTTTTGGTGATCATGCTAATGATGAATTACCTGGTATTGGTAAGTGGCATTTGAACAAGTTTCCGAAAGCTCCAGAAGCTGATGCGACTGAGATTCTGGCTTACTCATCCATAGGAAACCTGGTTCAAAATGGATGGACATCATCAAATGTAGCAAACTTGGCCAATTTTGCCTACAATTCCTCCAATTGTAGCAATGAGCTATCACTAAGTCTTGTGAGATCTCCAACTACTGGTCAGTGCTCAGAGATGAGCTGTTCTGAAGCATCGCATAACATGAACGGATCAAGTTCAGGCTTGGAGCAACCCTCCTGCAGCAGTAAGGATCTGTCAATGAGATTAGGTGCTAACAAAGATGTTCAATTTTCACCAGCAATTTTAGGGTCCAGATATCTGGCTGGAATTCAAGATATACTTGCTCAAGTTGCAGCATATTCATTTGAAAATATAGAGCAGATAAATCACTCAGCTGCTGGTGTTAGAACAGGAGGAAATACTTCAGTTTCAGATTTCACACTAAAGAGAAGGGTAGAGATTAATCAAAATGCAAATTCCATGTTTGAAGCACATGTAGAATCTCCATTGCAAAGACAGGCTACTGAATCAAACAAATCCCAACTTCTCATGCTTCTACAGCTGGTAAAATGCTAACTCTTGAACTCATTTGTTACTAGTAGAATAGAATAAGTTATGATCCTGGTTGAATTATATATGCAAACACTTTATATAACTGTTTTTATTGAGTTTAATTTTTATGCAATGTATAGAAAATTTAACACGGTCAATAAATTAGAAATTGTATCGGTATGGTTTTTAAGTTAGTTATTATAAAAGTTAACAAACTTATTGTACAATACAGTTTGTGATCAGGTGACAGTTCATACACTTTGAATAATGGTTAGAAAAACAATTTGTGAGAAGATGAAAGCAATATATGAAACTTTTCATTCTCACATACTGAAATACTGATAGTAATCTTTTTAATCAGGTGGACAACGGATATAGTCAGTGTTTGGATGAGATTCATACTGTGATATCTGCATTCCATGCTGCTACTGAGCTGGATCCACACATGCATGCACATTTTGCGCTTCAAACGATCTCTTTCTTATACAAGGACTTGCGAGAGAGGATTAGCAATTGCATTCTTGCAATGGGACCAGATTTTAACAGCTTGTGTTCAGAAGAAGAGAAGGAATGGTCTATTGAAACTTCATTCATTCAAAAGCAATGGGCTCTCCAACAATTGAAAAGAAAAGATCAGTTATGGAGGCCCCAAAGGGGCTTGCCGGAAAGATCTGTCTCAGTTCTACGTGCTTGGATGTTTCAGAATTTCCTCCATCCGTAAGTTTCTATACCTAGTTATTATAGATCTGTTTGAATAAGTTTCTCTGTAAGATTAAAGAGAATAAGAATATAAAATGAATCAAATTTTTAGCTAAAATCAACTTATGCATCTTAGCTTTCAGAAAAGTTAGATAAGAGAACTTCTATTAAAAGTTGAAGTGCTATATGTTGATTTTAAGTTTTATCTTGTAGAATTTTAATTCATTTTGTTTTATTTTCTTCTGTTATAAATATTTATGGATAAGTTTATCTAAATAGGACCATAATCACTTCATCATAGCATAATTTAATGAATTAAAAGTTGTGCATGGATCTACCCCACATGTATATAGTATATGGCTTTAATATGAAATGAAAAGATGTGATGGATTTCAGGTATCCTAAGGATGCAGAGAAGCATTTACTTGCAGTAAAAAGTGGATTGACAAGAAGCCAGGTACTTGTTGCTCTTGATACACATACCCTTTGTTGATCCTTGCTAGGTGGTTTGTTTGAGGAGTAGCAATCTACTTGAAGAATGTAAACCTTGAAGGAAAAAAAAAGAAGCAAAATCTTGTTATCATTGATGATGATTTTGAGCTGTATGTATGGTTGAATTGACCAGGTATCCAATTGGTTTATCAATGCTCGTGTTCGGCTATGGAAGCCTATGATTGAAGAAATGTATGCTGAAATGAGTAGAAGAAAAGCTTGTAGAAATGAAGGAGGAATGGAGATCACTCAGAGAAGCAGGATAAGCATGAACAATCCAATGCTGAATATCAATTGAAACTGAGGAAAGTCACCAATAACATGATGGTGCATTACTATTATTATAATTATTATTTTTTGGATCAAGTAAGAAGATTGACACAACTGAAATCAGATTTCTGTATAATACTCTGCTTAGTTGGGTATTATATGAGCAATTACAGTTATCTTAAAAAAGATGACTTCATATAATGGATGTCTAAAGATCATTTCTCGCAGTTATAACATGACATATCAGTAAATAACACGGAAGTATTTTTACTGTTTAAAGTGCCTATATTGTTTTAGTTTGAATGTAAGTTCCTTGTTGTGTGTAGTGTGGCACTTTGAGTTTGATTAATTGAAACCACGAGAAGTGATCCTTTCTAGGGAATGTATTAGAAGACATTTAGATATAAAAATTTCTGAATTACTTTTTACAAAATGTATATGGGAATGTGTGTTCTTCCATTTAAATGCTAAACTAAATAAATTCTATATAAGAGGATTTTTTAGAGCATAGATTTCAAGATGAGATCTTGGTCGACTTTTTAGGAAATCTTATGGTGTTATATCATTCTCAAGTTTTTTTTAATATTTTACTTTAACTGTAGTCTTAATTTAAAAGAGAGAACGAATGGAAAAGTTTTTTTTTCTCCCACATGGAGATATATTCTACTTTAATAATAGATTTTCCCAAGAACTTATCTTGAGTCCAAGATTTCCATCCAAGATTTATTATTAGAGTTACTCTTAGAGTGGTAGGGAGGTATAGCTGCCAGCTTAAAAAGTTCACCTCAATATTTAAGAATTTTGGGTAGTGTTTCATTAGTATATTCAGGATTTAAAGAAAAAAAAACCCATCAGTTTGGTAAAAAATGACTTCATAAAAAGTTTTTAAAAAATGTATTGCAGAATTTTTATTTTTTAATAAGTTAATTGTTGAATCTTTTTACTTTTAGATTAACTTATACTAATTATATACAAAGTTTTATGAAATTATATAAACATCTCTTTTTATGTTTTTTTTTTTATAAGCAAAAAACTTCAGTAAAATATAAACAAAAACATAAGACTTGACTTCGTCAAATCGCACCACACAGTATAAACACCATATTTAAGAGAAGTTTCTACAACTCATCAAATACAATAAAAAGGATTCATGATCCATTCAATATAAAATTGGTTACAAGTTTTCGAGCACGACATAATTCCCATGAGTGTAGTTGAATAGCCTGAGTGATTTCTTGAGTATCCACTAATTGTGTTTTAAAGATTGCAACATTCCTTAGCTTCCACATTTGTCATACAACTGTGATCACACAAAAGACCATATATTCTTATGCATCTTTGAACGACAAACCAGACCCCAAAATTGGTAATAGTGGTTAGAGACCTTAGTTGTGAAAGTTGTAAAAATCCCCCACCATTTGCAACCAGCATGCTAGATGTTTGAAGAAATGTTGCAATTAAATAAGAGGTGGAGTCCTATTTCTTCTACAGTACCATACAACCTGTAGCCTTATCCAAATCCAATTAGTTGACAACTTATCCAAATCCAATTGCCAAACCAAAAGTTGTGCTTTTGCTGGCACTCTTTTCTCCTACACCAACTTCAAAAATGGTTAAGGCTAATGTTGCCTTGTTCTTGTCAGTACCTTGTATGTAAATGTCACTGAATACTGACTTGATCCTCCCACCTCTCACACTCACCTATCAAGAACTCCCTGTTGAACCTCAACTCCCTCAAGACTTTGCTCTAGCCCCTCCTCTAACTTCTCCTCTCATGCAAATAATAGTTGTCTCCATTCCCACTTCCACTCAGACCCTAAGACTCTCATTTCTAAGACTAATACATTTTGATTTCTTGCTAAACCATACGGTTGCAGATAGGCTTCACAAAAAATCTTATCACCAAACCATCTGTCTTCCCAGAACCTTTGACCTCACAACCATGCCTAACATTACCATACCATTATCCATGCTCTTCCTCACCTTGTTCAACCACACATAAATCTACCCACCATCTACCATTATCTACCCAACACTCGTTTGGCTGAGCATACTTGACTTTCAGTAATCTGGGCCACATGCTAGGTCAAATTGAATGCATGTAATTCCCTTAACCTCATACTACCCTCGTTGTTTTTCTTACAAACGTTCTCCTAAGACACCTAGTGCACTTTCCTACTTTCCTCTACGCCTCCCCCCCCCCAAATATACTCAAAGATAGAAAGGATACCTCTAGAAGCCTTGAAGAAGGAAAAGAAGAAGATCAATATTGCAGACAATATAAAGTTCAGTAATACCAACCAAAGAAATGTGATTACTTTCCAAGGAGGCTAATCTCTTATTGGCCAAGGTAACCACTGGTGACCAGGTAGCTAACTTAGAAGGGCTAGTTCCTACAAGACACCAAAGTATTTAAACGACGTTAGTCCTGACTCACAATTGAGTAGAACGACAACTTTGTTCCATTTATACATCCTCTACATTTACCCTGACCAAATGATTTTTATGAGAGTTCACTTTCAACACATATACTAACTCAAAATTTTGTAACATGGCTTTAATTGTCTTCATCGTCCCCATTCTATTTTCATTATCAATACGGTATTATCTGCATATTGTAAGTGAGAGATATTGATGCCCACATCTTGAACCTCATACACCTTCCAAAGGGTAGTAGAAGGAATTCTGGATTCAGCCAAGAATAATAGAGTTCAAAGCTTTAATGAATTTATATATAAGTAACTTAGCCATTATAAAATGTTACAGTGTTTTATTCCGAGGCAAGCAAATAGTGTCACTTATATTCTTTCAAGTTGGCAAGATTTTATACCATGTTCATGATTATATCCTACTTCTAATCATTCATTATGAATGAAATACTA
The DNA here is from genome assembly GCA_037954015.1 of Psophocarpus tetragonolobus. NCBI lineage: Eukaryota > Viridiplantae > Streptophyta > Magnoliopsida > Fabales > Fabaceae > Psophocarpus > Psophocarpus tetragonolobus. The sequence goes on along the minus strand of CM075695.1, from coordinate 5,303,996 downwards.
TGAATTATCCTTTCCTCAACAATTATTGATGATTTTTAGCGGCAATTTAAATTTTTTACTAATTATAAATGTTAACAGTGTTATCTTTAATTTGATTGAAGAAACAACATTGAAACTATTTAAAGGATTACATGAAAAAATTAGATTTAAATTGCTAGTTAGACAAAAAATAAATAATTTAAAAAATAATAGAACAAAAAAGAATTATACAAATATTTTATTATTGCCTTAAATTTGGAACGTAGGTTTGTCCTTATAAGTTATAACAGTGAAAAGATTGAGCCTTTCACTTTTTGGCCCAATTTGGAACATAGGTTGAACTTATACATGTCCTTATTAATTTTATATAATGTTTACAGGCGCATGAGTTAGTAATAAACAGTTTTTTTAGCCTTTGACCTATTTTTTATTAAGAATTTAATTGTTCATTTAAGTACCTATTTAATAAAATCTTACAGGGGAAAATTTAAAAGCAATTTAACATTAAAATTAGTATAATATTTAGAGATGTTCATTAGATGGGTTTGGTCTAATTTAAGACCTAGTCTAATAAAATATAGTTGGATTAATCATTTTTAGTTAACTAACCTGAACCAACTCATCGTTAATAGAATTAGTTTGGGTTAACTACTTAAGTAGACTAATCAAAATAATATATTATATAAATTCAAAAATTACAAAAAAAAAATGAAAAAATAAAGTAGTTTATTTAGTTGAATTATGTAATTATGCATGACCTTAAATTATGTCTTGTAATTGGAATTTGTCTTGCAATGACCGAATAAATATATTCGCCTTAAAAAAAAAGCTTATTATTTTGAATGTAATTAATACTTTATTTTTTTATATTTTTGGAAAAGGAATAGGACAACTTTTTTATTCCAGTCTTGGTTAATATCATACAAGTTCTTATGGTTTCGTACATAATTACCTACTAATGTTGTTTTTATTGGTCTCAAATTAATATAAAAATAATTAAACATTAATTTACAATTGTTACTAGATAGATTAATTCTATATGTCCCTATTAGACTATGTCACATACACAGCATCCCGTAATTAAATAAAAACATATTGCAATTTTGTTATTAATTAATTATTTTTACTATTAACTGTATGTTTGATTTACTATTTCAAATGTTAGCTGAAATGATTTCAGTTTTCTTTGTATAGTAGTTTTTTAAAAGATCTTTTATTTTCAGTTATTGATTTTCTTTTACAACTTTATATTTCATTAATTAATATATTGTCTTTCACTTATTTTCTCTCCTGTATAATCTCTCTTTCATTTCTCTTTCATTCACTAATATAATTATAGTAATTTATAATTTAAATGTATAATTATAGAAAATTATAATTTAAATATGTAACTTCAAATTTATATATAGTTATATAAAATTATAATTTAAATATATAATTATAGTTATTTATAATTTAAATATGTAATTACATAAATTTATAATTTAAATATGTAATTATAAAATTTTATAATTTAAATATGTAATTATAATAATCTAATATAAATATGTAATTATAATAATCTAATATAAATATGTAATTAATTTATATTATTAAAATATTATAGTTATTTTAAATAATTAATTTATATTATTAAAATATTATAGTTATTTTAAATACTGATAGTTGATGTAATAATTAATAATATCCTTATTTATAACTTTGAGCTAGTTTATCATATACTTACTGATCACACCCTAAATTTGTCGAGTTCAAAACTAACTCAACTAGCTTATAATTTGATCAATCAAAATGAACTTAGAGTAACCCATCCCACTAAAATATAATTAAATTAGGTTAAATTTATTGATCTACTTCCTGAATCAATCACTAATATCCTAATAGCATTCAGTCACAGCCTACTAACATCCCACTAGCATTCAGTAAAATTTACTGTACATAACATAAAATATTGTAATGATATATATTTAACACTGACTTCTTATTAGGTAACGATTATATATTTTTAAAAAAAAAAATACAATCAACCAACAATTGAGCTGAGCAAAGTGAACATGGTTGAGTGTTAGTAACATACAATCGCTATTTATTACATCAATATAAAAGTAGTAACAAAAAATAGTGTGCAAATTAAAATCATTTTCCATCTATGAATGACTTTTGAATAATCACTTGCCCATGAACTTTCAAGACAACTTTTTTTATTGACAGTGAATAAGCTGCCGACAACATGAAAAATAACACAGGAGATGACTTCATGTCCTCCATGTTTGTTTTACAATTGTAATCTGAACTTCCATTTTCCCCCTAACATGAAAACAACAATCCCGAAGCTTTACAACTATGATTTCAGACTCCGTAACTAAAACAAAATCTATCATTGATTACAAATGAAAGAATGACTATACTTTGATTTCTACTAAACTCTTCCCATTTCTTTGCTCTTTGTTGATTTCTTATTTCCTTATCTCCCTATCTACAACGATCTGGCTTCCCCTCACTCATGAACTCGCTCCATCAACAGATCATAAGGGGCACCAATTTCCCACCATCTACTAAATTTCCAGAGAAATTCGTGTCTTTATGGGTTTCAATTTCAAACCCATACTCTCTGGTGAATATAGCTCGGGAGAAATGCAAGATGGGCTCAAGGGGCTTCTTGGGCTGACACTAAGCTTGGATGGCTTGTACAGGCCATATCCCATGAGAAAGTACTCCATTGGTATCAACATAGCATGAGGTTGCTCCTCTGTTACCATTGATCCACATGCTTGAACCTGTAGTTCCATCAACAGCTATTAAATCTGAATTTTTCTGCAACATTACATTATCTTATCACAAATTAATAGGAAACTGAACTAGTTTTAATACCTCAACTAAGGCACTGAATCGTCTGTCCAACTTTGAAGTCATGTGAAGAGCCTCCGAGTGAAATGGTGACATATCCCCAACAAAAATAAGTGAACGGCAATGTAACTTTCTCAATCCTTCACTTATGTCAGGTCTCCTGTTAGAAGTCAATACGAAGTTAAATAAAAATGAAATATGTTCCTAAGCAACAAGTACAATTCTCTCCTAGAACCAACTGAACTTAAAGTATTGGCATAACAATTTGTGCATCTAAACAAGTCAACACTTCTATGTTACCCTGCCCGAAAAAATAAGTACGGGAATCACTAGTTTGAAAGTGTAACCATACACGTTAAGAGCTTCCAGGAACCGCCACACATTCAAACTCTGCCTCTCGTCCAACAACTGTAAGAAAATATTAAAACAGATTCAGATAAGTAGTGTTCAGCTTCAAACAACCAGCCACCAGTTATAACTTATAACCCAGCTCCAACATGAAAAGAAAAATTATACTGACTAACCCTTCGGCAAGATTTAACTATATCTGACTCCTGCGATGGAGTACCACCTCGAATTTCCTATCACCACAAATCAAACTCAATGTTTCAGCCTAACAGACTTGAAGTACAACAAGGAAAGCTTTTAGAAGCAAAAACATACCTTGCTAAAGTACCGCTTCAGCAATATTTCCTTTACGACCCCACACATGCCATAGAAGTACAGTAAATTTGACATGACCTGCAAATATTATAAAATCTTCAGTAAAGAACAAGATTGATTATTACAACAAAAAATCTTTCTTGCTCAGTAACAGAACCTTATTGTACAACCATTCAGTCCAAGATGGTTCTTTACATAGAGGAGAAACAAGTATTAAACCAAGAACGCGTTGTCTATACTTCATCTGTTGTCAAGAGTTAGAAAGACATGTTAGCATCTTAAAGCCATTTAAGAAGCCAGACATACATGATAACTTACAGCAAATAAGGTAAGAATGTAAGCCCCGGCAGTTACTCCCATACACATGACTGCACTAAGACTGCAAAACAAGAACAAGCACAGGATAAATCAGCTTATGGTACTTACCCATCATCACTTTCAATCTGTCCATTCTACGAGTAACTTGGAGTCAACATTAGATATCAAAACGCAAAATATGTGATATTATAGGACAGCTGGAAAATGCTTTAAACACTAACCCAAAAAAGTTGAGAACCTCTGCTATTTGATCAGCTAAGTCATCTACAGAAAGAATTGGGTAATCTGGACCAATTGCAGCAGCTCCTAACTGCAATAACTCTTGAAGAAAGCACAAGATGATAAGGAACCAGGTAAATTATAGACATTCAACAATGTAGAAATTATAACAGTAAGGAGATATGAATCAAGCAACAGCATAGTACAGTTTCAAGATACAAAACTACAGACCTCATGCCCAGGTGGACTAATATGATAAATGCAGAAATTGTGGAGGAGAAGGTAATAAGCCTCGGGACAAAATAATAAACCCTGAAAGCAGGAGACATCTGATGAAACCACATGCACAAAAACAAAAAAAAATAAATTAGATTGTCAGTGCATAAAAAAAAGAAGAAAAAGAATGTTACGAGAGTAATCATGTTTGGCAAAAGTGACAAAACACCAAATTTATATTGATTTTGCCTACATAAAACCTTTTAGGAATAAACCTTGACCTTTAAGAAAATAAATAAATACATTTTTTTTTTGGTGTTTGTATGCTTTTAGTTTCCTTTTTTGTAAAAACTAATACATATTATTCAATACCACAAGTACCAGATTTTAAAGCTCTACTAGTTAAGTTGAATCCAACTTAAATGTACAGGGAAAGAACTTTCACTATAACAATTAAAATTAATCTGTAAATGCTGTAATTTTAAGACAAATAAAGTGCAATGTCTGGTGAAAAATTAAGAAAAAATAAATCATGGGATCTACATAAAACCTAAAATCCAGTTAACTTACAATTTAGAGCCAAATCAGGATATGTGATAAGAGCTGGCTTATCCTGGTCTCCGTATACAGCAACAGATATGGAACCATGACGTGTTCTGATGATGTGTTCCTGCAGAAACATACAAGTAACATAATAATAAGTAACAGCACATGACGTTAACTGAAACAGACGACAAATTGTTCGTTATATACCATTGCTGTTATGCTTCTATAATAACAAACACACAGGAGAAATCCGGTAAGCTAGCAAAAAACGCTTTATAGCACGTTTGAGTTTATCATTGGCAATGATAAATAGAAGAATACAATGTTTAAAGCCCCTTTGAAGGAGAACCAAGTTCTTTTTTTCCCCAACAAGCAAGCCATTAATCATGTGTTTGCATAACAACGAAATCCTTGGGGAATCAAAATGAAATAACAGAACAGAACTCACATGCAAGGAAGCAAGCCACAAAATCATTCAAGACACCAACAGCATAGATTGCATGTGAAGAGGCACCTTTTCAAAGAAAATAATTATTTTACTCTGACCACAACATTATAAAAGTGCAAAAGTTTTACTAACTTTGAAACAATTATTACAAAAGTCAACAATCCGACGTGAAATCTATACAATTAAATGATAGTATAATTTATTTTTTTTACAGTATATATGAATTTTAATTAAATTAAAAAATTAATCTCTAAGCACTAACAAAAAAAACATTTTTATAAAAAAAAAATAAAAAACCCAATTATCGTAATTATAATAGATATTACATTTAAAGTAATGATTGTAATTCGTAAAAGTCAACAATTCGTATAAAGCCCCAATCCAATTTCTTTAAACCATCCAAAGGCATGATAACATAAAACTTCTTGACTGATTTTTTTTTTTTTTAAAAAAAAAACCCTTATTAATATCGAAAAGTGAACTAATAATGCCTAATAACTAACTACATTTGCAGTAGCAGTTTAGCTCGCGGAGAATCACAAAGCTGGCGTTATTCTCGACATCAAGCTCCACAGCCTAAAATCCGAAACCAAAACGACACGGAAAATGTCGTTTGCACTATGGAGTGAGAAACAAGCGAGTCAAAACGCAACGGAAGGCACTCTCAGTGAACAGACACGCAAGCAACGAAAGCGCAGAATTTCGAAATTAAAAACGAGTTAAACGGGGGGAGAGAGAAAAACAAACGAATCGAATTAAAACGGTGTAAGAATAATGAAATTGAAATTAAAACATAGAATGCAGAATAATAATAATAATAATAATAATAATAATAATAATAATAATAATAATAATAACCTGAGGTGAAGGAGAGAAGGAATCGATGTCGAGGGAGAGGGAATCGCTTGAAGTTGAATCGGCCATGGATTGAGAGTGCGATGCGAATAGAGAATGGAAATGGAATCGTGTTTGTGAGTTTTGGTATTGTGATGGAAACAGAGCAAAACAAAGAAGAAGAAGAAGAAGAAGAAGAAGAAGAAGAGTAGTGTGCGTGTGGCTTGATGAATGATGAGTGAAGCGATGGTGGTAATTAATAAACTCGAGCGAGTCAAAACGAGTCACCGACGATTCCGTGGCGTGGCACTTGTTTGGGGCCTCACGAGCGGTCCGCATCAAACAAAACAATCGTAACCCCACTCTCTGGTTAACTTAACCACACTTGGGTAAGCCGACAATTTTCCTTTTCTTTTTTCGCTTTTCTTCTTAAAATATATTCTCTTTTTTTCTTTTTATGGAGAATATTTATTGCAATAAAAGAAAACGTTAACTATGCAATGATACTTTTTTAAAATATTTTTCTATTATTGATTGAATTTTATAAAAAAAATATTAAATTCTGCCAGCTTAACTTCTTATTTAATAAGCTTCTTTTATAATGTTGTATATTTAATAAATTTTAATCGATAATTAAAATATTATTGTGTTAAAAATTATAATAGTTCGGATTACTTTTAAAGAAATAAAAATGGTATAGTTCCGATTAAAGATCACAATTAAAACTCCTTTCCATCCTTAGTATAAATTTTAAAAGATATTGATAGTGATTTTGATAAAATATTTTACTATTTTTATGAAGTATGAGTATTTAATTTTATTTTTTATTTACTCTTATTAAATATTTTCACTGTTTGAAAATTTGTGTTTTTAGTTATTTATTAACAAGAACAAATTATTAACAGCTAATTTGTTTTTTTCTGACACATTTATTGATAATAGTGTATCGTATTTTTGTTAATATTTTTAATTTGTTGGCAATTTAATGTAGTAAATATGATTAAAATTTAGTGCAGGTTTAATTTTACATTTTAAAATTGATCTTCAACATATTTTAATTTAGTGTTAGAAAATAATTTAAGATTGATTATAGATTTAAACTTGAAGTAGTTTTTTGTATTGAATCAACATTGATTTCAAACATACATCCAAATTTTTTTAAAAATTTTTGTATTTAATTTTTTTTAACTCATCCAAATATACATCAGTAAGTATTTTTAAAAATAATAATAATAAAATTTACTAATTTATAAAATTTGCATAATAAACTTGATAGATTAAGAGACTATCAAGTAACATAGAATATTATTGATGTAAAAATGTTATTAAAAGATTGTTGAAGATTGATAAAGACAGTTATATGTTCAAACAATAAGATACAATGAGGTGTAAATTTCACATTATATGCAAATTTTGTGTGATAAAGTTAGATTTAATTTCATTATTTCTAATTTTCAATAAAAGGGTTATTAAATCAAGATTTTAAAGGATTTAAAAATATTTTTTATATAAAAAAGTCTTTATATATTTAATCAAGATTTTAAAAAAATATAAAAAGTTTTCAATCAAACTTTTTAAAATTTTTGTTGTTAATGTATTAACTTTTATTAATAAAGATCTTTTCTGTTTTTTCTTATATGTGAACTTTTTAGGATATATATTTACTTTTTATTTAAATTTATTTTATCAATTTCACTAATGAATTTTTAAAAATCTTTTAGATTGATTTATATATTCATATAATTATACTTGATTTATAAGTACAAGAAAATAAATTTAAAATATGCTTAAAAAATATGAGATACGTATGAATAATTAGTTTAGGAATTGTTTAAGAATATAAATTTCAAAATTATAAAAGTATATATCATTAATTAAAAGTCAATCTAAATTTGGATAAAAAAACATACATGTAGAAAAGTATGTTATATATGTGTCATATTTAAAAAGTAAAACTTCATATAAAAATATAATCAAACTCAATAATATATTACGTATGCATGGATAAATACATCTACTTTGTTTTTGGCTTCTTTAATTTTTAATTTTTCAATCACAAATAGCTAGGCAAATATTAATCAGCATCGTTAAGATGTTTATTATGTTTCTAAGACACATTGACAAAACTTTAAAAGTAATATTTAATGTATTTATATTACTCGTGTACAAAGTTAAACTAAATTGCGTTTCTAAGACACATTAACACACTTAAAAATAATATGTATTTGGTCTCAAATACAGGAAAATAAGTGATTATCGATCTTAAATATTTTGGTCTTTGATATTTTAATTTCTGAAATAGAGGCTACTTTTACTTTTTCTTTTTCTTTTTTTTTTTTTCATGGAACAAATGACGGAATGAATTCGTCGATATTGCGTTGTGGACAAATTTGCTAGATTCTTTTTTATTTATTTTTTTTTGGTGAATATTTGCTAGATCGATTTTGTTGGTACATAGGATTAATTGGGAAGATGATTCACATGGATTTTATATATTATTGAGAAGTGAATGAAAGGTACAAAGTCAGCACTGAACAACCATGCAATGCAATGGTTTGAGACGTGTTTGTTTGTACAAATAAAAATGGGCTCCACTGCATGATTCATTGAAGAAATATCACTTTCAAATTTCAATTGAGAAATTGGCATCCATTGTCCCCTACGACTAAATTGCCATTTTACGTATCAGCTAAACAATAATAACTCACTATTCATGCAAGAAAAAAACAAGTTTATTTAAATCAACAGTCATTTTGGAAAATGATACTGAACTACTCGTACCTGTCATGTAACTCATGTTCCTTTTTATTTTTCAATTTCAACACCCACAATATATAACTTTCCCATATGCCAGAAAAATATATTTTGTATTATATCTGTCAATTGCAAATTTTAACTTTAATTTCTTTATTCAACCGTTCTCATTATATAGGAATATAATATAATACATCTTAACTAAAATGTATTAATTAACTTCTCAATGCTTTCCTCTTAATTATTAGAGTACTTTATCAGTACATCTTGATCAAATAAATTAAGATTCTCTGTACAGTTATTAACGTCATTTATTTTCTCGTCCTTGTTAAAGAATTATATTAAAACCAAAATTATTCTACCACACCCAAATCTAATCTACTCCTAGAGGTAAAAGAAAAATATTCCCATCAATCCTCAAGAAGAGAAAAAAATAATATAAGAGAAAGTCAGCATAAATTTAAATTTATCTAAAAATAAACATGAATGTGGATTCTACTTATTATTAAATGTTTTTTTTTAATTTTGTAATTTGAATAACTTTCAATCAAAATATAGTAGAAAGTGTAACAATAAGAATGTGTGGTTAGCACTCCTCAAGATTATAAATATAATAAATAATTAGAATGATATATATATGTTTACAATGTTGATCTTTATTTATATTAAATTTTTTTTGCATATATTAATATGATGATAATAATAAATTTATTAAGCTAAATTTAAAGTTACTTACTAAATTAGTCTTTGTATTTATTTAAGTCAATTAATATAGTTATAATATTATTGATTATATTATATATTATTTTATAATAAAGATATGTTGTAGTAAAAAAGTTAAGGAGTCTATCCAGTTAGTTAAGTAAGGTGTATGAGCTGTTGTAAACATCCTGATAGTTTTCAACTCTTGTAATAAAAAGATATTGTAATAAAAAAAAGTGTAAATATAAGAAAAGAAATAAAAAGAATAAATAACATAAAAAATGAATGAGTCATGCTGATAGTTGTGTATATATTAGAATTATTTTTGTGGATTTAACATGATGGTAAATTATAGATTAATTAATCTAAATCTAAATTATTATACAATTTAGATTTAATTACTAAATTAGTTCTTATATTTATTTATTTTTATTAAATTAAATTCCAATATTTATTTATTTTATTCAATTGTTATATTTATAATATTAGTTTTATAATACTGTAACTTATTTATATATTATATCAAGAGAAATATATAGAAACCACTGTAATGATGGAATTTGAAGTGGGAATACATATTTTGATTGATAGAATTAAAAAAAATGAAGGAATATTTTTTTTTATTTACTTGGTTTCATTGAAAAATGGAAAAAGGAAATTGTAATGTTATAGTGTCAACCCCACAAATCAACCTCCAAAGTAGTTTTTAAACTTACCAATTCTTGCAAGCTGAAATCCTCTTGGGTGATTATGAGGCCCACATGTACAAATGAACTTCACAAAGGAGTTTTTCTCTCTTGAACTGAAGTTCTTCATTTAATGAGAGGAAATAAACTTTTTTTTAAACATCATACTGTGCAACATTACATACATAATTTTCTCAAACTTTCCTTTCAATTACTCCATGATAACTTTTGCTTATTGGAAATCAAGGCGCAAGATCCTTGGTTGGTCATTAATTTGATTCATCTGCTCTACAACTTTTTGCTACAAATTTTGTCATATAAAACCACGAAATTATATCTAAAAATCATGTGCACAATTTATATCCTTGTCGGTCATTGTCAAAGTACACGCAAGACCAAAAAAATATGTGAAAACATAAGATCTCAAACATGCAACAATTAAGTGATAAATTACCATTTTTTTAGTTAATACTTTTTTCAAAATTCCCGCATTAAGGAGAGAGATAATTTTTTTTTAAAGGAGATATATGTGAGCTCCACGAAAATGTGATCCTCTCCTCTCCTATTTTACACGCAAACAAATATTGGAAGTTTGCTTCCGTTCTCTTTTCTATATTAACCATAAAGAAAGTAGTAGAACCAAATAAAACGGAAGCTTAAACCGATCATTTCTATTTTGATGACACTAAGGAATAGAATTTCACTCAATGTACTTAAAAAAGTGATAATAATAAAACAAATTACACTCAAATGTTAAATCAATAGACAAATTGATAGGTAATAATCTAAATGTAAAATTGATTTATCTTTTGTATTCAAAATGATAAAAAAATATGTAAAAAAGTTGGAAACTCCCAATTTATTCAATCATTCAAATGAAAACTTTGAAGTATTCACTATGATGGTTTAAGTTCAGGTAAAAGCCAATTTTTATCAATCATATACTTTGCTTATATTTTATAAGTGATAATAATGATAAAACAAATTACACTCTCAATTGTTAAATCAATAGACAAGTTTGATAGGCAATAATCTAAATGTAAAATTGATTTATCTTTTGTATCCATCAAAATGATAAAAAATATGTAAAAAAGTTGGAAACTCCCAACTTATTCAATCATTCAAATGAAAACTTTGAAGTATTCACTATGATGGTTTAAGTTCAGGTAAAAGCCAATTTTTATCAATCATATACTTTGCTTATATTTTATAAGTGATAATAATGATAAAACAAATTACACTCTCAATTGTTAAATCAATAGACAAGTTTGATAGGCAATAATCTAAATGTAAAATTGATTTATCTTTTGTATCCATCAAAATGATAAAAAATATGTAAAAAAGTTGGAAACTCCCAACTTATTCAATCATTCAAATGAAAACTTTGAAGTATTCACTATGATGGTTTAAGTTCAAGAAAAAGCCATCAAAATCAATTTTTATCAATCATATATCTTGCTTATATCTTATAAGACTTTGATACATCTTATTAATAGAAACAATTTTTTTAAAGAAAATAAAACTTGATATATTTTATAAAAATAATTTTTTTAGTTTAATACGTATGCTCTCACTTTACAATGTCATTAAATCACTTTTATTTATAATAATTTTTTTTATTTTACTAATTGATACTTTAGAAGTCATATAAATACAGAATTATCATTGAACACAAGTGTTAATACATACTAATTTAATTTTAATTTTTTTGGCACAATATCTATAACAATAATAAAGACAATAAAAATAATACTACAAATACTCTCTTTTATAAACTAAAATTTATTTAACAATTACAAATTTCAAGCTATACTTACTAAATCTTACTAGTTACACATTAAAAACAAAAAAAAAAACTTACTAGTTACACAATATTATTAACTAGAATTCATTAAAAATCACAGTTTGTTATTTCTACTTTGAATATCTTACTCTTATTTTACAGTTTTTTTTATAAATTATAATCAATAATATCATGTATATTAAAAAAAATGTTATGAACACATCTCAGAAAGATTATCCCCATTAAATCTCATTATTTTGGACTCTCTTGCCACAAAGAATTTGACATTTAATTTCATTAATATAATAAAATTAAATATGAAATAAAAATCTTTAAAAAAATAAATGGTGAGATTATAAAACCCTATTCTAACCTTCACAAGGTTCTTTGATAAAAAGAATCCACATTTTTTACACAAATCTATAAAAAGACTATATAAAATTAATTAATATGTATTAAGAATAATTACAATCATTTATTTATAATAAATTTGTTAACTTTAACAATTAATATTTTAAAAATTATATAAATAAAAATTATGATTAAGCATCGAAGTACAGTCAATGTATATTAGCTAACTTCTACTAATATCACGAATATAAATAAAATTAAAATATCATTTATTAGGCATAGAAATTGTATCAACAGGTGTTATTAATTTTTTTTTTGTTAGTATTTAGAAGGATGATTGGACAAGTATAAAAGATAATCAAAATTATAAATGTTAAAATAGTAGTCATTTTACCCAGCCCGGCTCGAACGAATTTCCGAATATCTATATTACTACCATAACTGAAGGCTTATATTGCAGAAATTTTTGGGCCTATGTTTCCATATTCCTAGCACCAAAGTGACAAATAGTCATAAAAAATTACTAGCCCAGAGTCCTTATACAGTTTCATCTACCATATATATATCATATTGTTCCATTACTTTCGGAGCTTAGCTAAACCAAAATATCCAGTTCACTGTGCTCCCACAATCCAAAGCATCATTGTTGCCTAAATATAAATGAGTTTTCCCTGACTGAATTCTCATGAAATTGACATCTCATATACTTAAGCTGTGCTTTAGTATCGTCCTCAACACCTTCTTTGCGTTTTCTTGTCCCCTCAATAACTCTGCTTATAGTATCAGCAGCAGCCAAACTTGCAGTATCCACAGTATCAAGCATCTCTACATCACCATCAAGTTTATCTGCCCTACTTTCTCCATTCATAGAATTCAAAAATACATTCTTATCCAGATTTTTAAAGAAATGTTTTATCACTGGAATCAAGCACTCAGTTCTTGAAGTGAAAAAGTTAGCTTTGAACATGAAGTTCATCTGCTTGGCAGTTTCACCAGCAAATACTGCAATTCCTTGTTCCTGAACAACTAGAAGCCACTCTGAACACGAAATTACTAACAATTAGATACAAGAGTAAACACAGAGAAATCTCAAAATAAAACAATAGGAGAATACATAAATGGGTAGTTGTTTCAGTTAACAACAATTTGAATTCAACCACCAATGACACTGACAAAATTTGAAATTGAGTGCAGCCGTGTTGAGCATTACAGTTTGCTGAACTTTTAAAAAATACAACAGCCTCTCCATAGTACAAAATGAAGCAAAAAGGGGAAAAAACTGCAAGAGGAAATCGGAGTAACTCACTTATCAGAGCTATGGGAGTGGAAACATTTGGTCTGCTGATCTTTCTGCTTATGCAATTTTGATTAGAAACCCAGTTGATCAATTGAATGGGTATGCAGGATCTACAGAAGGCATTTATGTAAGACAAAGCTTTCCCCTGATCACCTTTTTCCCTGTGACCAACCAGATAATGAGACATGTCAGATAATATTCTAGAAATCCTTTAATCCATCACAGCTACAAAAGTCTTTTCTCATACCTAGCAGACTGTACAGCCAACTCAGCAACAAACAACCAAGTTATAGCAACATCTTTCAAGCTGTTGGCATATAGTGAAAAATTTGCTTGAAGATTAATGAATGAATAGTCTATCATCATCACAGAATTGTACAAGACATCTTTTAAAAGAACTTCATTTTCTGACCCCTACAGTAAAAGAAACAGTCAACTGTTGAATGTAACAGTAAAGATTAGAAACGAGTAGTTCATCATACACGTACTGAAGCGATAGGGAATAAAGTCATTGCATAGAACTAAGAGCTGAAATTACCAACAGAAGAAGGGTGTCCGGTATTGTATTCAATGACCGTGAACATTATGGCAATGAATAATTAATGTAGCTAACCAATCAGTAACCCTTTTCATAGAAAATATACTGAAAATCACAACTAGTGAACCATTCACGAATAATTGATTAAGTAAATCATTTAGTGCAAAAGTAAAAGTTTTAAAATTAAAAAATATAAATCATAATTTACCAACAATAATCAACCCTTCAACTTCTATCTTACATCAATCAACTATCATATAAAGAATAAAAGTGGAGCATTTTTTAGCATACCAATAAAAAGCACCCTTTTGGATCTTATTGCATGCTAACCTGAGTAACCTCTATAGATGGCAGTGACGTCAAGACATGACTAGTCTCCATTAAACACATGCCATGCGGGCTAAGTGTGCTCGTAGTTATTTGAAGTTAGTATTTTTAGTTTTGAGATCCAACAATTTTCTGGAATAGAGCCCTTAACTCCAAATCATGATCAGGGAAAATAAAAGCAAAAGAGACATGGTACTGACCAGTAGAGAAGTCACTGGCAAAACTGGCTCCAACATCATCCTGAAAAGGGTATCTGAATGGAAGGATTCGACCAATCAGCAATCAGGAAGAACAAACATGAAAACTGTAATGAGGTCACCCCAGAAACCACAAGGATTGGAGCAATGTCAAGCTGAGAAATAAACAAATACGGGTAAAAGAGGGATCGAACTAAGAAAATTAACAAACACTGGTTTCTTGTCATCTGATTAGTTTGGCTACAGGAGAAAACTCTGAAACGGATCGTTCAGACAACATGAAAACCAATCTGAGTATTTGGACGCATATATAAACAAACAGACATAACTGCATTTCGTCAACATCCCTCTTCCTAATTCTGAAGAACCAACACTCAAACTCCAAAGTAAAGATCATGATTATGATTATATTAAGACATTGCTAAGGCACAGAAACATTTTTTTTTTTTTTGTACAGAAAATGAATCTTTTTTAACAAAATAACAGCATCTCAAATGGTAAAATTTTAAAATGAATCTTACGTGAACTTTAAGATATTCTTGTATAATTTTTCTCTAATGGTTGAAAAGTTATAAAACTCATATTTTGATATTTCTATTTTTAATTAATTAAATTTAAAATAAAATCATTAATACAATTAATTTTTGTAGCTGAAAAAGCTAACTCTAAAAAACCATATCTTATAGAAAATAGAATTTTTAATTTTAAGAAACCCTATTATTTATGCAAAATATATGCTGAAATAAAAATTAATTATAAAAAAATCAACCTTATCATGTAGAACTGTCTCGAGCAGATAACTTTTTGAAGAAGTAGTACCTAGACTTAAGAAAAAACCTCCCACCGGAGATGGCCTAAGGGCATTTCGTCAACAAGGATTAATTTTAAATTTTCGAAGACAATTTTTTTTTTATTGACTAAAATAAATTAAATCATATTTTATCCTTGTTGTAGAAAGTCATGATAAGGAGTGCCTAATAAATAACAAATCAAATAATAAAAATAAAAAATATAATTCAATACGTGAATTTAAAAAGTTTTATTATTTATTTAACACTCACAAGACACTCTTTCAAATAATTAAAAAAGAAAACACATGAATCCTAAAATGTTAAGTTCATTAAACAGTATGTCTAAAAAAGTTCCTTAAAATGTTCAACTCAAAAATACATGTTAAAAAATGAATCACATACTAAATAAATTCCCCAGTCAACTAATCCTAAAGTAATAAAACCATCATCTTCATCTTTTTTTAGAATCATTTTCATCTTTAAAACAACCAAATATTAATTAAAATTTAATTTCTATTTCTGTATTTTCAAAAGAGACTCTTATTTGACAACATGAGGCCTAAAGTAGTACTTTCATACTTCTAAAATTTAATTTAATGCAAAAATTGTCCATTTAAGAAATTAACTCTTATTTGCCAAACTCAAGGATTAAAATAAAAATTTAATAAAAAATAAAATATGCCTACCATATAAATGCTTTTTATAATGTTATCCAATCATACAGTATCACGTATAGATTTCCTTTTTTGGATAGACACATATAGATTTCTTATTGGTCAATAGTCTACATATATTTCCAATCACGGTGCAAAAAAAATTAAACTCCTCAAAAGTTTGCCCCATCATCCAATCCAATCCAAAATATTCCAACTATAAAGATTGTTGTGCATGATAAAGTTTAAATTTATTAGTTATTTTTTTTATCGTTATATATAAGTTTTTTGTCTTTAAAGTTTTTTCAAAAATTACTTTTTATCTTTCAAATTCAAAAATATTTTTTTAAGTCCCTGAAATAAATTTATTTTTTATTTTAATGTTGTCTGTTTATAATTTTCGATGCTAATGTATTTAGCTATAGGGGTGTTTATAGTACGATTTGATGCAATTTTGAGTCTAAAACTAATTTAAATCAAACTAAAAAAGTAAGTGTGGTGCAACTTGATTCAATTTAGATTAATTATAAAATTTAAACCAAACCAAATCAATTACAATTTGGTTTGATTTTGCAGTTTAAAATTTCTATTATCAAATATTAAAAAATCCATTGAAAAGATATATTTCCAAAATTGTATCAAAGACTCAACAAAATTATATAAAAGTAGCGTTAAATTAAAGTATAAACAATCAATTCAGGTAAACATTACATTTTAGTGGTTGTTTTCAAATTGTATCCAACAAAATTAAGTAAAACAGTTTTGCTAAAATATTTATTCATCAACTAATACATATTAATTAAAAATTAAGTCAAAATCATATAAACTTAGAAAATAATGAGTAATTATATATGTCTTCTTGAAAATTTGCTAAAATACCTAAGATAAGCGATTTTATTTGGTACGGTTTAACATTTCAAACCGCAAACCAAACTAAAATGCACGGTTTGAAAATTAAAAAAACTAAATCACCCTAAACTAAAGTGGTTTTTTGCAATTCAGTTCTCGGTTTTCAATTCGGTTTAGTTCAATTTTGAACACCACTTGTCTGTGTCAAATGTGAAATTGAAAATCAAGAGAGTTAGGTGACGTTTGTTTTGCCTATTTTTTGTTTTCATTTTCAAATAATGATTCACTGGGTTTTCTATTACCAATATTTTAAGGACTAAAAGTGAATTAAGCACTAACAAAATATATTTGAATTTTAAGAATTAAAAGTAACTTTGTTGTGAAACTTTAAAGATAAAAAACTTATTTAAGTTTTTTTTTTTATAATAATACACCAGTTTTTGAATGATTAAAAAATAAAGGAAAACAAAAATTTGCATAGAAATTGAACGGTAGTTAAAGTCAATGCAAGAATTGGCGAATTGAGAAAAGAAGGTTTACCCAAAAAGCGAAAACTACGAAACCCGGTAATGGTCTGAAGCGCGGAAGCCATGAGCTTCTTCTCCTGCTCCGCTCTGCTAATCCCTTTCTGGAACGCCAAACAGAGCTTAAGCAAAAGCGCTTCGCACATAACGACCCCGGCAAGGACTCCAACCTCGCAATCACCTCTCTGAAGAATCCCCTTCCGAAAATCCTCGCTGGCAAAGGGGAAAAACGCTCCCACAACGCAATCCCCACCCTCGTCCACCATCCACACCCTAATCAAATCCACAAAATCCAAAAGCGCCACGTCATCGTCGTCGTGGCAGATACCGTTCCCGCAGAAAATGCTGCAGTAGCTGACAACCCCTTCCACCAACCCCTCCACCTCGCTTCTCGCGAATTCCCCTTCCCGAAGAAGCGCCGAGCGGTGCAGCACGAACACCAGCGGCGCGAGCGCAGCGATTCTCTTCGTGGAGCCGCACGTAGCGGAACAGGAAGCGAGTAACTGGAAGAGGTCCCTGGCGCTTCTAGAAGGTTGGCGCGTGGCGCGGAATTCGAGGGCGGCGTAGAACCAGAGGAGAGGGACGGCGGGGTCCGGGGTGGCGTGGAGGATGCGGGAGAAGACGGCGGTGAAGTCGGCGAAGTCGGTGACGCCTGAACGGTGCTGCGCGAAGAAACATTTTAGGGTTTCCTTGAGCATGTGGTTAGGGTTCATTTTCAGAGAATCGCTGGTGAGAGGTGAAGAGTGACGGTGACGGAATTTTGAAGGGAGAAAAAAGCGAAGCGAAACCCTAGGTTTTGCGGATAGTGCAGAGAAAACGCGAGGGAATATGCACTTTGATAACGGGCGACTTTTTTGAATTCGCTTTTCTCTATAACTCTATCTTATTTAATTTTAATTTATAATCAACCATAACAAATGCAAAAAATTCACACCATTCTACGTACTTTTAAAGTTTTATAATACTCTCAACTAATTTGATGATTTTTATATTTGATCATGCTAACAAGTTTTAAGAGACTGATTAACAAATTAAAACACAAAAGTTTTTACTGATTGTGAACAGTATTTACCATAAAACATGTTTACAGTTTACAATTTTGAAAGTTGGAACACAACAATGGTGAGCCTTGGCAGCAGCATTGACTTCTCGCGTCACATGAGATAATTGGTCGAGCGCTCCAATGCAAACCTAATTTACCTTATATACGATATCGTAATTTTTATGTACTTCAATGTTCCCTTAATCACTTACAATGTTTTTATGTTATATCTAAACAATAAAAAATGTATGGATAAACAAAATATTGTCACCCTTTACGCTGGTATATATTGGTGATAGTGGTATAGAGATTTTGAAAATCATTATTAATTTAATTATATTTAGGATTGGTATAGATTGCTTTGTACAAACATCTAATCAGATTTGAATAAAAAAAAAAGTTAATTATGTATTAATAATAAAAAATACCTATTATCACTTATTTATTATGATTTTTATTGCTTAAAAGTGAATAGTTTTTGCATTTATTTTTTATAGAAATAAAATTATTTAATTATTTTATCAAGTATAATAAGGAGAATGATGTCATAAAACAAGAGATGTCAATAATTAGAGTTCTATGTTATTTGTCTTTATAATCACGTTATTTTATATTTTTATCTTATACTTGATGAGTATTTATATTATCTTGTTCATTGTTCATAGCCTCCAATTTAATTATATAGAATTAATAAATAAATGTAATTATAAATAGGGAAAATGAATGTAGTCAACCCTACAAGTATTAGTAAAAATATCTTGCAAAATAGGTAATTAGATGTAAATTGGATTTAGATACATGTGAAATTTAAACCTACAAAATATGTGATTATGGAAACAAGTATAGATACTATAGTACCAGACTTGTCCCAACCTGTTCGGGTTTGGCAGGACTTATGGTCTCTTGAGTCTGGGGCATCGGGGGTTTCATGGTGACACGTGTGTACGAGTTTTAGTTATCCCTCTTATACTTGCCTTTGTAACAGTTTTGTCCTTAATTACTTTTTTAAGAAGATGGGTCGTTAAGTGTAGGGCTTGCACCGCGATGTTGTGACACAAAGGTGAGAACTTGGATGTCGAGCTCTTTGGGTGCCGAGGTGAGAGTGGTGGGGGGTACACGACCTATATACATAATTACAATTTTGAGTGAAAAATATTGTTAAAAATATTTTTTATATTATAATTTAAATACAATTGCTAAAAATATTGCAAAGATAAGAATACAATTTTCAATAAGAGATTAAATTATTTATAAAGTAATTTTTAATGAACTTAATAATGTTATGGTGAAAAGCAAGTTGCATATATGCTCGTACAAAACTCTAAATTTTTTTTTTATATAATTTACTCTGTATTTAATGTTATATTGATTTATTTTTTATATTATATTTACTTGTAGGTAAAAATATTAATTTATTGTTAACTATGTGTAAGTGAAAGGGAGCTTGTGGGTGGAGTATATATAAGTATCTAATAGCTACAAATATGAAAATAAAAGTTGATGCATGAGAACGAGACAATTTTGGCATATATTATTTAAAAGTTGATACAGGGACGATTGTACAAATATTATAATACTTTGCTTAAACTCTATCCCCTAGCATTTTTTAATTATTGGCAAGCAGACATAATATAAAAATTTTCACTAATAATATTTAAAACAAACACACATAACATTAATTTGGCTGAATTAAAGTTATAAATAAATATTGTAAATATACCATCCATCATAACAATTTTTAAAGTTTATATTAATCATTTAATATAACTCTATTTAAACTCCATGTATTGACAGTATTCTCAAAAAATAAAACAAAATTAATTTTATAATATAATTATCACTATTTAATTATGTAATAATGATAAAGTGAAAATAGTTAATTACTTCCTACCCACGCTTATTCTTATGAAATTTTGAGATCAATATCATATAATTTCTGTATTTAAATAAACACATAGTTACCCGTTTAACTATAAATATTTTTACAAATATTTGTATGTTCTTTAGTGGTGGAGCTTCTTGGAGACGGGGGAGCATGAACTTTCCGAAATTGTTTTAAACTCCTCATATACCTCTCTATATATATATATAATAAAAATTTATAATTATTACATGAGTTTAATACATGTATCACTAGTGTTAAAATAAAATAATTTTACATTTACATATTCAATTACAATCTTGAGTAAGTTTGTTAAATTATTATTTATTCTTTAATTCTTTAAAAATCATATAAATGATGAGTTATAACTAAATATCAGTGTAACTAAATTTTACTATATTAATGCATGAACTTTTTTCTCTTATTATATATACTTTCAGTTTCATCAACTATTCGCAATGCGTCATTACTATATTATATAAGTAGTTATCACTCATTGTTACCATAATTATTTTGATCAAATGATAGAAATTGTGAATTTTACAAAATTAAAAATTAAATATTTTTATTCTATATTAAGAAATGAAACTAAAATTACAAGTAACTTCGCCACTAATAGTCTTGATTTACTTTACCATCCTTATATGAAATAATCAAATTTTATTAGATATAGAGTTCAAATTTTATGTGCTATAGAAAATTATACCATGAAAAAGGAATAAAAAACATTAAATATTAATAAAATAAATAAATTTATCGTATTGAGTCATTATTCTACAAATAATAAATTTAGATGTCATATGCAAGCATATGGTTAGATATTATATTTTCTTGATATTTTATAAGAAAAATATTACATAAATAAATAAATTTATCATATCAAATAATTTATCATACTCTTTAAAAAAAAATCATTCCAAAAACAAAATATATGTTAATTAGTGACTTACAATTAGGTGTACACCTACATATATCATTTTACCTGTATTAAAATATTGAATACAATTAAAACACTTGTATATTATCCAGTAGTTACTCGTCCTATTACATCAGCATGGTCGCATCTAGGACTGAACTCAGAACCTTAAGTATTGACTTCTACAGTTAACGATCTTAAAGTCACCCTTTCACCCACGTTAATACCCATTCCCACATATCTACCTTGATAAGGTAACTCTATTAAGACAACTTCATACACTTGATAAAAAACTACAACACGAAACTCTACCAACCCCCTCCAAGGTAAGACGAATGTGCACCTTGGCGACTGCCAAAAGACTTATTGCAATTGTCACAAACCGACGATTACAACACAATTAAAACAACAATTGATGAGTAATAAGAGCCTAAATTAATCACACATCAATGATGTTTCAAAAATAAAAATTGTGAAAAAGGTATTTGCACTTCACCTAAATCAAAATACTAAACCACTTTGACTGACTCATCGTGTCAAAGTGTCTCTTGCAGGTATCACTAACATCATACTTTAAGAAATCATTTGGTGAACTTGTTGGAGAGTTCACTTACCGTTTTTCGTTAAGTACAACTTGTTAACCATTACTTGTTAAATCAAGCAGCAAAATATTTAATTTAACATTTTGAGATAAAAGGAGTACCTTTTCTATTTGGACAATAACTAGATCAAAGGGTACATGACAATTATTGTAATCACTAGTGATGTTACATTAATTAGGCTCATAGGGTGAGAGAACTTAAGACATTACTAACAAGACAACTTAAAAACATATCCAATTATTTGATAAGAGGTAATTATAGAAGTATATTTCAGTTCTACTGTAATTACACACACATACACACCCATATATATATATATATATATATAAGTATTTTTTCTTTTCTTTAACTGCACATATTCCTTTATTTTATATACTCATTACATATGTAATAATTTTTTTTAATCAATTAATATCATACATGATTTTATTACATACGTATTCCTAAGGTTGACATAATATTATACATGTATTTCCAAGTTTTATATATTATTACACATATATTTTCTATATTTTTTAAACTTTATAACCGAAAATCTTATGACCTCTGTTATCACACTACTACAAAACTTCAAAAAACAAAAAACTAATTTGTATAATTTTCACGCAAAATAAAACATGATAATAAAAAATAAATAAAGGTTTTTGTAATTTGTAAAAGAAAGTTAAAATATACAAAAATAAGATATATATGTAATTTAAAAAAATATATATCTATAATTATATTAAACCTAAATATACATTTCGTAATTACATCATTTAATAAATTAGAATTAACACAATAACATTGCATTATACACTCATATAGTATGTATTAAAATCCAATTGAACGTGATTGGTCGATTTACCCGTTCTTATTTTGGCACATAATAGCATTTCCTTTTTTTTTTTTTTAATTTTAATTGAGGAAAACTTTCTATGCATATGGAAAAGTTGTTACAAAATGGTCCACCCATAATCCTAAAATGGCGAGCACTGAAAAGGAGATTGCCCCAGGAAACAAGATTTTACGGGAACATTCATTGGTTAACCTTAACCAAACACAGAAGAAAGAAAGGAACCAAACAAGTTCTGAAAAAACTTAAATCAAAAGTCTGTGTTGTGTTGTGTCTCTCTCCACCATGGCTCTCATGACTCGAACGGGAACCACGTGGCGCCTCCCTCAGCGGCTAGTTTCCGCGTCCCTCTACAGTAGTTCCTCCGGCGCCGGACTTCCCACAAACTACTGTGCGCCGCCGCCGACGGCGACTTCCTCCCCCGTGGGGTTGTCGAAACCGGCGGAATACGTGATCTCGAAGGTGGACTCGCTCATGAACTGGGCCCGCACCGGGTCCATTTGGCCCATGACGTTTGGGCTGGCCTGCTGCGCCGTCGAGATGATGCACACCGGTGCGGCCCGCTACGATCTGGACCGGTTTGGAATCATCTTCAGGCCCAGCCCACGTCAGTCCGATTGCATGATCGTCGCTGGCACACTCACCAACAAGATGGCCCCTGCCCTTCGCAAGTTCGTTTTTTCTTTCCTTCCATGCTAACAATACATTTTTTTAATACTTACTCATACAAATTCTCACTAAATAATGTACTTACCTTTTTTTTTTTATTATTGAATTCATACTTACTACTATGGAACTATAATTATATTTAATTGAGTTTAATACTTATATATTTTTAGTCTAAATTTTTTTTATTACGACTATTAATCATATTTTTTTATTTATATGACATTTTAAATATTAATTATTAATTGACAAAGATAATAAATTTTTGTTAAAAGTTGTAATCAACTTCAGTGTATTTTTACTCATTATTTTGTTATTTTTATCAAGAGTTAGAGTTTTCTATTTTCTTTTTTGTTCATTAAATATCATTAACTATTTATATGCATACATTTGTAAAAAGTTTTATACTACAATGAATTATAATACTTCATATATATATATATATATATATATAATAATTGGCTATATCCCAAATTTTAAGAATGTATGAACTAGTACTCCTTTTATGAATGGTTGATGTTAACCGCTAACTATGAGTGCACTGTCACATATAACAAATTAAGTGACATTATTGCTTAATAAAAGAGTTAATTTAACATTTTAGGATTTATATGAGTATTATATGCGTAATTCTTTTACCCACTAATACTCATGTTAAATTAATTCTTTTATTAAACAATAATTGTGTATCATGTCATCTAATTTTTTACATGTGACGGTCAACATAGTCATAGATAATAATCAACGTCAACAATTCACAGAAGCGGTACCAATTTACACTTTTTTAAAATTTGGGGGCATATTTAAAATAATCTAAAATTGAAAAAATTTGAGGACATCAATCGTATTTAAGTCTATATAATAAGTTTGTTGACTTTATTAATATTTTAAAAGTCACATAAATAAATAATTATTATTGATCGTTAATGTAAAACTCTTTTACACAGTGAATACATAAGTATTAAACTCTATGTATGATAGCAATATATTTAACCTAAAGGTTAAATAGTCTATGCATAAAAGATTTTTATGGTAAATTATTCTAAAAGCATAAAAACAATAATTTTTTTTGTTGATCCATATGAAAAATATAAAAACACCCATAACCCACCCCTTTAATAGTGTATGGTTTCTCTCAAATGCTATAAACTTAAAATCTTACTTTTTATTCTTTAAACGTCAAGTTGATAATAAAAAGTATATTATAGAAGAGAGAGTCTTTGAAGGAATAGGTTGGAATTTGCAAGCCTAGGTAGGTGTGATTGTCATTGATGTTGAGAAAGAAAGGTGGTTTAAAAAGAAGAGTAAATTGGTGCAGGGTATATGATCAAATGCCAGAGCCAAGGTGGGTGATATCAATGGGAAGTTGTGCAAATGGAGGAGGATACTACCACTATTCTTATGCTGTTGTCAGAGGATGTGACAGGATTGTTCCTATTGATATATATGTTCCAGGTTGTCCTCCAACTGCTGAGGCTTTGCTATATGGCCTTCTCCAGCTCCAGAAGAAGATCAACAGGCGCAAGGACTTCCTCTGGTGGTGGACCAGGTGATCCCACTGCCACCCAAGACAAATCATTTTTATTTCTTCTCTGTTCAAACCTTCTTCACAATGTATTTATGTTCATCAACCTTCCAATAAATGTCACACCTCATGTTTAACTTACATATGAGATTGGGAATAAATTTTCTACTTTGCTTATATATCTAAAAGACCAAGTCACTGTCGTGCCATTGAATTAATATTTTGAAACGAATCGTTTCATATCATTTTTATTTTGTAAAGGTTATATATTATATTATTATATATGTACAGCATACTGATGGATACATAAATTAATTAAAGAAGACCCAGTTTTTTTTCTTAATTAATTATAAAAGTTTAATTGGTATATACCGTTAGTATAAAAAATTTTTCATGATAAGTTTGTTGACTTTACTAATTAGTACTTTAAAAGTCACATAAAACAAAAGTTATAATTGACTATCCGTGTAAAAGTATTTTGTATTGACATTGTATACCAATTAAACTCTAATTGTAATAATGATTTAGAGTTTAGTTAGTATACACTAACACTGTAAAATCTTTACACGAACATTCAATCACAACCCTTCATTCATAGTAAAATTTGTTGACTTGACTAATTAGTACTTTAAGAATCATATAAATAAAAAATTATGATTAAATGTGAGTGCAAAAATCTTTTACTCTCTAGGTGTGTACCAATTAAACTCAATTATTTAATCATTTAACTTGTAAGTAATTAATCATTATCCAATGCATGCGGGACTGCATGATGATTATTGATTGGGAAGCAAAAAGGCGAAAACGAAAGGTAGAGTATGGAGGGAAAATGCTTGCAGTTAGCTGTAGATAAGGAATCACAATATTCAGAGGAGGAAAGTGACATTAAGGCAATTCTGTTCAACACAGTTTTGCTTCTGTTTCTTCTGCTTATTCTTCTCATCTTGATATTTCTCGTTACACACTGCTAAGTTATATCTGAAGACCGTTTTAGTGAGGATGTTTAAACGCTGCATTCCAAGGTGAAGGTCCTTGAGGCTCCAATTGGAAAAATGTGAGGCTGAGCTTTTAAGGCTTCGGGAGAAGAAGAAAGAAATTTTAGAAGCCAGATCTGCTTTAGACGTTCCTTTCACCTTTTGATTATCACATAGTACTGGTAGTAGGATCAGTTGCGGAATTTATTCCACATAAAAAATAGGATGAAATTAAATTAAGAGTTTTAATTAGTATATACATAATTGTTTATATCAATTAAATTCTTAAATTAAATAATCTTTCTTCACATATTATTGGTGAAAGAAAATTACATCAATCAATGCTATTCATGTTTTGTATTCTTACACGACACTTTTAAGTTATCTTGTGCTGAGTTGGTTGATCATTGTACTTATTTGAGATAATAGTTATATTTTTATTTAAGGTTACGTGAATTCTTACAAGAACTACCACATTACCCGGTAATTACATAAGTACATTGATCAATCACAATTTTTGTGATTGTAACATCTCTTGTTGAAAAAATATTTCGTGTTATAAAAAAAATAAATTTATAACTAATTATATATTCATTTTTACTTAACTTATTGTTATTGAGTTGCTTATTTAATTATTGTAAACATTCTTATTAATACACAAAAAACAATTTTTTTTACAAAACACAAAAAACAATTATTAATAACTCATACTATCCTCCAATCAAATTATTACTTTGATTTATACACGTGCTAATTTTAACCACTTATACCCTCCGAGCCTTTTTAGTTTACACTGCACAAAACTTCTTGAATAACACGCATGGAATCGA
Organism: Psophocarpus tetragonolobus; assembly: GCA_037954015.1. Classification (NCBI taxonomy): domain Eukaryota; kingdom Viridiplantae; phylum Streptophyta; class Magnoliopsida; order Fabales; family Fabaceae; genus Psophocarpus; species Psophocarpus tetragonolobus. Next base: position 5,277,202 of record CM075695.1, on the reverse strand, counting down.
TTGCAAGTTCTTTCTTTTTTCCATTTTCTTATGTGTTTAGCTCACCTCATACAAATTCACATCCTTAGTGAAATGAAAGGCTTATGCAGGCTTTGGACTAAGTATCCAACTAGGTAGATAGATAATAAAGAAATTTTCTCCTAATTCTTAAGTTTGTTAAACTTGAGAATTTAACTCAAATTATAAATTTGTAGGAGTTTATTTTAATCCCAAGGTAAAAACTATTATTCTAATCACAACCTAAAACTATAAGTATATAAGAATAAGATTTAGATTTTTATCTATCAAGAGAAACATTATTTAAACAAATTTATTTTACATTTAATAATGTATTCCTATAAGAATATTGAAGATTTTTTTTTTGTTAAAAACATAATTAAAAAAATATACTTTTAGTCAGTAATGAAATTCAAAAAAATTCTTTGAAAAATTAACCATGTGTTTTTAGAACTCAAATTAACTTCAGAAACATATACATATATATATATATATATATATATTTAATGTTCAATTATGTGATATGATAAGAATAATTCAAATATATTGGATTATTAAGAGATATAATATGCATCAATTTTAAATTCAAATGGGTATACTTTTTATCTAAAATTTACAAAAAATATATGTTTATCTAAATTAATGAAATTAATTGTAAATATTTTATATTATAATTTTTATTATTTAATTATATCATAAAATTATTAATATTCATTTTACTGTGTACATATATTTTTTAAAATAATATATTTACATATCATTCTTGAACAAATAATTTTTAATTATAATTTAAGTTTAAATACAATTGATGTTGTCAAACTTTTTTAATTTTAAAAATTGTGCTTTAAGAGTTTAAAAGTATGATATTATGTTTTCAAATTTTAAAAATATTTGAATGAATATGCTTTTGGTGAGTTGTTGATAATTTTAAACTCTGAGGAAAATCTTGAAAGTTGAATAAATTTGATGACATCAATCGTATTTAATCCTATAATTTACACATCCTCTTCATTATAATATTGATCTAAAAAAAAATGTATAAATATAGCAGCCTAAGAGGGATATGATGGGCCTTGTCTGACGGAAAGAAAAGTAGCAGGCCCAAAAAGAAGATTAGGGTTTTGGCTAGGTGATTTTGTAGATAAAGCTGTGGACTGTGGTTGCAGTTTCTTGAACATGAGCCTCTGATGGTGTTTCACTTTTTAGGCTAGGTGAGTTTATACTTTGTGGTGCTTCTGCTGTGTGTCTTTGGAAACAATGATACCAAATGAAGATCCTTGAAATCAAACCCCTTTTGTTTCAAGACACAATCTTTGGTCAAATTTTTTTCAATCATTGCTTTCAATTCTTGGCACTTCAGTCAGACACGGGTGTTTGTTGCATTTTTCTCAAAACAAACAACCTTTTGCATGGTGCCTATATATAATTCAGCTACTGATTCACGATTGGAGGAACCCTATGTTTTTTTTGGTTCCTTCAAATTTCAAGCAGCTATATCTTTTCAATTTTCATCACTCTTCATTTGGTTTTGTAAATTGTGGAAACCAAAAAACTGAATTCCCATACAATGATGACAAGTAATTTGCTATGTGTAACATTGATTTTGATGGAGGTTTGATATATATAAGTTTTTTTTTTCCAAACCCAGATTGAGTCCCTGCAAGATTTGAACTTCATTCTAGCATGTGTGCAAAACCTCTCTGGGCAGGATCTCTAATCCTATTGCTACCATACTAATTAAAAAGACAAAGGCATGTTTGGGGGTAAGCTTTTCTGTAAACAGTTTAAAAGAAAAAAAAGTTAAAAAGGTTTTTGTCTGAGCTTTATTTTCATGAATTAAGAACCTTTTTCAAGCTAATTTAAGTAATATACAGAATCTAACTAACATAGTTTATTAAAAAAATGTGAAAATTTTTAAAAATTAGCTCCGATCATTTACAAAAACGCATTTGATTTTTATCTATTTTTTCTCATAGAAGTGCTTAGGAGGAAGAAGTTTATAGAATGGGAAGAAAATTACCAAACATGTCATGTCCAAAGTGAGAAAGAAGTAACAGCGATGAGTCTATGACTACATACAACAACAATAAATATTAAAGCATCAAAGGGTTAAAACTTAAAACTAGGGTATAAAAAGAGAAGAATCGTTACACGAAATTAATTCATACCACACCAGAATTTGATGCTTAAACCCATGCTTCACAATTAATAAAATAATTAAAAAATAAGAATAACATGCTAGAAATAAAATTTTAATTAAAATGCAGAAAATTTTAGATTATTTAACTAAATTTAATTTTAATCATTATTTTAAATAGGTATGTTTGGAGGTAATATTTTAATGATTTTAATTGGTATATTAAATTAAACTCTATTTTAACCTCTAAATAAATAATTATTGAAAAAATTTAAGAATAAAATTATAAACTAAATATGAACATTAAATGAGTAAATTTATTTTCTTTTATATATATATATATATATATATATATATATATATGTTATAGATGATAATATAGATTAAATTATATCATCTAAGTAATCTATTAACATTTTAATAATAAAATATTTAATTATCTATAAAATTATTTATTTTAAAAATTTAAATATTTTTATGATTAGTATATATATTTTTGTTTAATTAACTTAAATGAAACGATTATTTTATTGATTTTTCAGATGTTTTTTAAGAACACAGCAACAGCAAGCAGAGCAGTGGTGGGAAACAAGTGAAAGGAGAGAAGATGATGTGTCCCACAGTCTCTTACAATTCGAAACCGCGAAAGTGGTTTTCGCCTTTGCCTTTCCATTTTTCTGTAGCCACTTTCAGGCCTTCACCCACGCTTCCGCTTCATTGCTCTCAGGTTCTCCCTCTTCCTATATTATATTCTCACTTTTCTATTTTTTAAATAAAACAATTTCAATTGCATTATTATTTTTCCACCATTCGAAACGCTGTCACATTTCAACTTCCCAATTTCAATTGCCTCAAGAGATGACCATTTGTACTACAAAACTAGTTGCATTTGTGATTCAACTGTAATGTAAATTAATGGGAACTGCCCTATATGTAATTTTAGAGGACATTTATACACTTAGTTAGTTGTGTTCTTGCATTGAATTTGTTAGGGTTTTATTTGGTTTTGCAGTTATTGTTATGCACAAGAATTCCTAATTGGTTTAATTGGGTATAGAAATATAGAATGTTGTTCCTCTATTACTCCTTGGTATATCTTTTACACTGGTTTTTGTGCAGGAAAGAAGCCGTGCAACTCCAGCAGTTGAGCCTGATGAACACATTGGGAGAGTATCAATCACAAATGACCACATTTTGAGCGAAAACACTCCAGTGCTTCCGCAAAATGACCTACCTCCTCTAGTCAGTGCATTGAAGGCTTCTGCTGAGCAAAATGTTGCCTCTTTTCACTTTCCTGGACATAACAGAGGGCTTGCTGCACCCCCTTCATTGACTCGGCTCCTTGGAACAAGACCATTTGTTCATGACTTACCTGAGCTTCCAGAGCTAGGCAATCTCTTTTGTCCCCATGGTCCTGTATTTGAAGCGCAAACTGAAGCAGCCAAACTGTTTCAATCGTCACAGACATGGTTTCTTGTTGGAGGTACTACTTGTGGGATACAGGCAGCAATAATGGCCACCTGTTTTCCTGGGGAATATCTTATTCTTCCAAGGAATTCTCATATATCAGCTATATCTGCTATGGTATTATCTGGTGCTGTGCCTAAGTACATCGTTCCTAACTATGAGAACGATTGGGACATTGCTGCCGGTGTCACTCCATTACAGGTGATTCATATGTTGTACATGATCATATTGTGCTCACCTTTATGAAAATTTAATCATAAAAATAAAAAAATTGCACACAATATGAATAGAATTGTCATATTCATTTAAAAAACAATCTAAATTGATATTTTTTTTAACTATCAATGGGGATCTAAAGTTAAATAATATTCTGCAGCTTTGGCTTTTAATCTCAATAAATGGCATCGTGCAATCCATGTAACCAAACTTACCTAGTGGGATGAGATTTGGTTGTTGTTTTATAGTTTTTCTGACTCTTATGCACAAGATGAGCTATTGTTCTGACATTTTAGTTTCCTCACTATTATCACTATCTTCTAGTAATCTATCTAGTTTCCACTTCTTCTTTCCTCTGGGTGGGGATGGGGATGGCTGGATGTTGTTGCAGGTTTTGAAAGCCATCCAAGAACTAGAAATGAAAGGGAAAAAGGCAGCAGCAGTCTTCATCACTTCACCTACTTATCATGGTATTTGCAGTGATTTGAGCGAGATTTCTGAGCTGTGTCATTCCCATAAAATTCCTTTGATTGTGGATGAAGCTCACGGTGCACATTTTGGATTTCATTCTGAACTTCCCAACTCAGCCCTCCAGCAAGGAGCTGATCTGACTGTACAGTCCACCCACAAAGTTCTATGCTCTCTCACTCAATCATCTATGCTGCACATGTCAGGAAATATTGTAGATAAGGAAAAAATTTCTAGATGTCTCCAAACTATTCAATCCACAAGCCCTAGTTATCTGCTTTTGGCATCTCTAGATGCTGCAAGAGCTCTACTTAGTGAAAGACCTGATGTTGTATTCAACCAAGCAATGGAATTAGCTTATGAAGCTAAGTGCACACTAAAAATAATCCCTGGTATATCGGTGCTTGAGAATTCAAGCTTTCCAACTGTTCCTGCTATTGATCCATTGCGTCTCACTGTAGGTTTTTGGAAGCTTGGTTTATCAGGTTACGAAGCAGATGAAATCTTGTACAGAGATTATGGAGTTGTCTGTGAACTCGTTGGGAATAAATCTATTACTTATGCATTTAATCTTGGAACTTGTAGGGTCCACGTCCAAAGACTTTTATTGGGAATAAAGCATTTGGCTGCAACATATGCTTCCATTCAGCAACCAGAAGAGAGAATGCTTACTGTTCATGCACCCTTTAATGATACGACCATGACTTTGATCCCTAGAGATGCCTTTTTTGCAAGTAAAAGAAAAGTAACAATAATGGAGAGCATTGGTGAGGTTTCAGGGGAGCTAATATGTCCTTACCCCCCAGGCATACCAGTATTAATCCCTGGTGAGGTTATTACTAAAAAAGCTGTTGATTATCTTCTTTATGTTAGGAGTAAAGGTGCTGATATTAGTGGAGCATCAGATCCCTTACTTTCTTCAATAGTAGTTTGCAATGTATAGGAAATCGGCTTGGGCGAAGCACCTTGAAGTTAAAACTTTCCAAGTGGCCTTTGATGATTGCATCATACCATAAGATTATTTAACACTCGACAATGATTTACACAACTGAAGAAATTCTCCAGTAGTTAGCAAATAGTAAAGACTGAAATGTTGGCATCTTTTTTCTCATTTTAATGGAAAAGAGTGGAAGACTAGACTAGTACAAAATTTTTTATTCTTGAAAATACTACTAGATTCTGAGGAGTTATACAGCTCCAGCATTGCAGAATCTGTTCAATGGGGCTAAACTTCATAGCATAAACTGGGGAGAGGGTAGCAATGCCCATTCCATGAGAAATGGCAATTCACTAGATAAGCGGTTCACCAGACACATAGGAGTTCAGTTTAATGGATCTACTGAAAAATTGAAATATAGGAGTTCAGTTTAATGCAATCGAGTTTAAAAGATCTACTGAAGAATTGAAATTGCGCGCATCCATTGAGTAAAGGATGAAAAAAACTGCTAGAAAGAAGCGTAAATCATGTCTTAGTAGTCTTTTTTAACCGGATTTTCTATCTATAAATTGAATTTTACGATCAATACAATTTGTGAAAGTACAGATGGCCAGGAACCCTATTCTAAACATGGAGAGGAGGTAGAAATGCGCTTTAGATTTCATGAAAGTGCTTCTGCAAGAAAAAAAAACTGTAACAGCATAGGAAAGAGATAGGGCAATCAATGCAGCAAAAGCATTTGAACCACCTAACTCTTTCTGTCGGGTTGTCCTAGATGCATAATGGTGAGCCCCTGAATTGGACGCAATATATATACTTTTTCATTCTTCTTTTACAGTTGATCTTGCTTACTATAAACTTCTCTGTGTATTTCCAGTATTTGCCATCCTTCTTTGCAGAAAAGCATTTGAATGGAGTTTCAGGGTTTGTTAAACTTCGGATCTCTAATGTGAGACTGTTGCTGGTTTGGTGCCTTTATAGAGGAGGTAGAGCCAAGTTAAGCCAGGGGTGGTTTGAATTTTCATTAGAGAATAATTTTGGGGAAGGTGATGTCTGTGTGTTTGAGGTGCTTAGAATGAAAGTAGTGCTGCAAGTTCCTGTTTTTCGTGTTACTGAGGACGTGGGATTGTTGACCCTTCCTTTGCAGCAGAACCAAAACATGAGCTCAGCTAAACTGCTGAACACTCACTTGCAGCAACACCTCACTTCACCTAAACTGGTTAGATATTAGCAGCAGGTTCATTCCTGAGTCCTGATACCTCCAACTGTATCAAAATAACCCCTTATTTCCGTCCAACATTTCACGCTGACTAAAATGGAAAATAGTTATTATAGTTTTGACGCCTTTTCTTTCCCCTTTTGACTTGGGTTGTAAATAAATTGTTTAATCTAGCTGATCAGAAACCCAGTCAATGCTTGCCCTATTGTTCTTTATCTTGGTTTTAATTTTTTTTAAGATAAATTATATTATAACTTCTGCAAGATGGCTGTCTTGATTCATTGTTTTTCTTGATTGCTAGAAATAAATTGAGTATTTAATTGAAAGTAATTCTTATATTAGTTATTTAGGAAGAGTATATTACAATCACACTTATTGAGTTTTTTTATAATATACTTACACTCTTTGTTTGTTTGTTACTTTTACAATAACCTCCCTTGTAATATTTTTAAAACAAATGAGAGATTTATAAAAAAATTGGAATGTTAATAAAATTTGAGAAAACCTCGTGGAGTGTTAGTAATTTAAAATAGAGGAGTCTTTATCAGTTTGGATTAACTTCACAAATTCAAAGATTCAATTCAAACTAATTAAATTGGTTTGTATTTTTAGTTTAATCATATGTAGTTCAAATCAAAACAATCAAATTGATGGTTATTGATTTTTTATATTGGATATGTGATTTATAAATATGAGTTTTAATATCTATACCTTTTAGCATAAGAGGGTTTTAGACTTGCGTTTAATCATAACTTATCATATATAAAGAGTTTAAATTAACTATAACGGTAAATTTTTTACATTGATAGTGTATAAGTTAATTATAAAAAAATGTGTTGTTTAATTTTTTATAAAAAGTTATTTGTAAATTTTTGTGTAAAATATTTTTTTTTCTAAAAAATATTTGCACATTTGGACAATAGTATAGCAGAGAATCTAATTGTTTCCAATCAAATCAACTCAGATATAAATTGTAACTAAAGTGAACAATGCCACAATTCTAGGGTTTCAATTAGCTTCGCATACGCTTGTAAAGGGAAGAAATGAGTGGTGCCTTGCACTCTGCAAAATCTTAAAAAGATGATGTTCCTTTTGACTAGAGCACAAAGAAGGTCAAGACATGGAAAGAGGATGGCGTGTTCGAAGATTCTAAATGGAGATAGAAGGGGTTGATCAAAGTCAAGTAGAGAGCTCATCTTTGAACTACAAAGATTCATTGCTGAAAATGGTGGGGGATCACCACGCAAATATTCCTTTGGAGAATATCAATGATATTTTGCTATCAAAAGAAAAGGTCTATGAGGAGAATGGTTTTAGCGATACGGATTTTGACCTATGTCACAATATTCCTATTTCACAGACTGAGTACAAGGAATGGTGTAAGCCATGGAGGAGTTCCTTGATTATGAATCTTTTAGGGAAAACGATAAGCTTGAGGTTTTTAGAGAACTCACTGCAACAACTATGGGTGAAGAATGAAAGTATGAAAATCATTTATCTTCCTATTAATAATTTCATTGTGCATTTCACCTCTGAAGAAGACTATAAACATGCTCGGGTTGAAGGGCCTTGGCGAATCTTCGACCACTATTTGATTGTTCAGAGATGGAACCTGTTTTTTATGAATTCTAAAGACATGGTCTGAAAAATAACAGTGTGGATAAGGATTCCAAATCTTCCAATTGAACTTTACAATAACAAGTTTCTTTAAAGAGTAGGCAATAACCTTGGAACAATGTTGAAAGTAGATAAGCTAACTTCCATTCATTCGCGGGGCTGTTTTGCTAGAATATGTGTTAAAGTCAACCTGGAAAAGAAGTTGGTACCTCGAATCCAAGTGTTAGGAAAATCACTTCCAGTTGAATACTAAAGTTACATGCGATTTACTTTAGGTGTGGGCGCTATGGTCACAAAAAAGAATCTTGTACTGAGCCATATATGAGTGACAAATCTATATTAGAGAAATGAACGAAAGTTACAATGATAAATCCTAAAACAGAGGCGATGAAAGATGCATAGGATATGGTGGACTCTTTCGAAGTGACCCAGAACCAAGAGCAAGGCCAAACATCAATGGCCAGTGAGCATAGAGATTATGGACCGTGGATGATTGTTAAGTAACCTTTCAAGAAGAAGTAGTCTAAGGGGAGTGGAAGTCAATGACTTATGATGATAAGGTAGGAAATGACTCGAGGGTTGCTGATGTTTGGGGAGGGTCAGGTTAGAAGCTTAATGAATTGGCTAGTTTGATGTCCATGACCCTCCAAGAGAGGATTAAGGAATGTCATCCGCGATTGGTAGCAGATATTTCGGACGTGTGGGTGTGGAAGATGACCCTTTAGGAATGCAAAGGGAGTATCAAACACTTTTTCATGAGTTGTCAGCATTGGATCATGATAGTAGTTGAAGGTGGATTTGGCAGCTCCTGATTTCAGCCAACATCTAGTTTTTCTTATGGGAGATTTGCCATGAAGCGACGTTGCCAACATCTGAGTGACTGAGCTGCAAGTGGTTTCACAGATTAGGAGGAAGTTGATGCATGTCGGCAAGCCTTTCAATGCACTATTGGAGAGGTAAAGGTGGATAAGACTCCTCAATTGGTAATTTGAGAAGCACCAATTGTGCTTGCTATTTGTTTGAATGTGGATGGTAGTGCTATGCAGAATCCGGGATGTGCTGGATTCAGAGGTTTGGCACATGACAAAGAGGGGAGTTATGCGTTTGACTTCTTTAGGGATGTTGGCTACTTGATGAACTTTTGTGCAGAAACTTTAGCTTTGTTGAAGGGATTAGAATTGTGTTGGGATAGACATTTTGTTTATTTAGTGTTAGTCAGATTCCCTCCAGTTAGTCCAGTTGATTTAGGAAGGTCTGACTCCTCACTGCTGTTATGAGAATGAGATTGCATTAATTCGTGAAATTTTAAGCAAGGATTAGCATTACACTCTTATATATGTGTTACAAGAAGGTAACTCATGTGCAAATTGATTAGCAAAGAAAGAAGCTTTGTCATATGAACCATTAGTTATCTGGAAGACCTAGAGTCTACTTCAGGTTTTATTAGTTGTAGATAGTGTTAGAACTCCTCACTCACATTTGTAGGGGTTGAGGGTGTTTTTTGGTTTTTTCTTCTTTTTTTTCTCTATTGTGTTTTTTTTCTTTAACGATATCAACAAAAAAATATTTTAATTAAAAATAAAAACAATGTAATAATTATTAAAATAAATGGTTTGATATTAAATAAAATATTAATAAAAAAGTAGAATTTCTAAATTTTATAATAATTTTTTATTTGATTGTTGTGTGTGGTAAGTGATAAGATAGATAAAAAAAGGTTTTTGAATTAAAAAAATGATAAAAAGAAATTTCAAATACAAGAATAAAAATACCGTAAACTCTAATTTTGCCTCGCTTCCTGCTTTTTATTGACCTTCATTCTAATAAATCTAATTTATCTGGGTCTACTTAAGATTACAATATTTATAGTCGAGTAAAGATCTCTAGTACGTTCTTACTTTAACTTTAATTTTATATTAATTATTTAATTTAAATTTAAATTATAATTTAATGTGTAAGCTATTTAACTTTAGATGAACAAAACTATTGAACTTCAATGAATTGTAAAGCTTATGTCGTGTCATCGAATTGATTTTAAATAGTTGTTAGTTGTCTTATTCAGAACTATTAATAAGTTAAAATATCATTGTGCAGCTAGTGATATAAATTTGCCACATTTTTGTGTGATGTGGTCTTTACACTTATTCACAAATGTGTTGCTGTCTTGTTTAGAAGATGTTCATGCATATTCTTTATCACACCAAATGTAAGGTGATTTACTACTGTTACTTCATTTTGATGTATTTTCGCATTTTAACGTACTATTAATAATAACATGCTGCATGAGTGTAGAGGCTTAGAAAAAGAATTACTCAAAAAATATTATAAAAATAATCCTTTAGCTACTAATGACATTGAAACAAATTCTTTGATAAGTTAACCATGCTTTTTGTAGACGCTCACAATTAACTTCACTAACAGAAACTAATAAATATATAATATAATAAATATATTTTATATGGTGGATTATCAAGAGATATGATAATATTTATGTTTTACTATATTATATAGTTTAATTAATATTCATTTTAATGTGTACATATATTGATCTAAAAAAATGTTGAAATGTAGAAATAAAAGAGGGGTATGATGGGCCTTGTCTTATGGAACGAAAAGTAGAAGGCCCAAAAGGAAGATTAGGGTTTCGGCTAGGTGAGGCTATAAATAAAGCTGTGGTTGCAGTTCCTTGAACATCAACCTCTGATGGTGTTTCAGTGTTTAGGCTAAGGTTAGTTTGTTTATACTTTGTTGTGTGTCTTTGAAAACAATGATGTTAGGCTCTATTATAAGAGTCAACAGAAGTGGCTGATTTCAATGGCTACTTGACTGCCGCTTAGAGCCAAGATGAAAGGACCAGATGAAGATCCTTGAAATCAAACCTCTTTTGTTTCAAGACACAATCTCTGGTCAAATTTTTTTCAATCATTGCTTTCAATTCTTGGCACTTCAGTCAGACACGGGTGTTTGTTGCTTTTTTCTCAAAACAAATAACCTTTTGCATAGTGCCTACATATGATTCAGCTATTGATTCACGATTGGGGGAACCCTATTTTTTTTTGGTTCCTTCAAATTTCAAGCAGCTATATCTTTTCAATTTTCATGACTTTTCTTTTTTTTTTCCCCCCTCAAATGCTGCATTGATTTTTAATCCTAACAATTTTCTCCTTCCTATCGTTTTTGTTTTAAGTGTTCTTTGTCAATGCATAATGCTTTTGATTTTTCCAGTTGCAGTTGAAATAGTGATCCTGTTTAAGTTGTGTAATTAGATCATTCTAACCAATCTTTTAATTATTACGTTTTAAAAATTGATTCAAAACTTAAATTTACGGATTAAGTTGCGAATTTGCCAATGCTCAGAATTATTTCAGTATCACTGAACATCGGAATTTCGGTTTAAGCATAAATTAATATCTTATTAAAGAAGTTAATTGAATTCATTTAATTTTTTTAGGATGTTTTTCAATTAATAATATTAGTTAAGTTTGTTTTAGCGAATTTTTTTTGACAAATGGTAAATTTGTTCTTATAATTAAGGCCACGTAGTTTGAAAAATTTTCTGATGTGAGGACAGTGGTTTCTAATTATTAGAGTATTAGAGTATACCAATGCGTGCAAAATCAAAATCAATTGTATTTTGGACCATGTTGGGCTTCCTTCAAAGCATGGAATGTTTTTTGGGTTGGAAATTAATTAAGTAATTCTTTTGAAATATAAAATTGGCTTGGTTAAAGCTATTTGATTGTTAATGATTTAGTTTCTCCATTAGAAAGATATTTTTGACAAATAAAATTAGCATTGTTGGACTTGCTCGAGGTACGAAGATACTGAATCAAACATGAAACTATATCATTAGGTCGGTAGTAAATGATTAAGTTAATTTTTAAATTTATCAAATGATGAACAACTATAGAAAAATAGTTTATATAATACAGAAAAATGAGTTTAGATAATTGACTATATATTAATTAAATTCTTTCTTAATTATAAGACTAACTTATAAAAGATTGCAAAAGAATCATATAACGTCACAAATAAACAAAAAATGACATATTGCAAAAGAAATAATAAAAGATACTCCAAATATGTGATTATTCATATAACTTCTTTAAATCTTCATTATCTAAGAAGAGTTTAATTGGTATTAGTGTAAAAAATTACACTCACTCATGATTCACTGTAAATTTTTATATGAGAAGTGTATATCAATTAAATTTATCTAAGAATGTGTCACAATAAAATTTTAAAAATTTAAAGGATGCACAATAATATCATTTTCAACCTAAAATTAAATATTCGGTTGTATAATATTCTATATATTTTGGTAAGAACTAGTAAAAATTAGAACTTAAAAACTAAAATGTTATTTGACAAAATTTGTTTTTTTTATTCTAAAATCTTCTAAATTAAAAGTTGTTGTCTTTGTTGATAGATTTTTAATCTTTTTTAATTGTCTAATAAAAAAATACTTATAAAATAAAATTGACATTATACAATTTTTTTTAAAGATTTTCATTATAAATAGCTATTATCAAGTTGGAAAGTCACGTAAAAATAATATCTAATTGTTAAATTTGATAAAATTAAAATTATTTTAAGGTTTATTTGAAATTATTTTTAGTTAAGGTTTCAAAATTTATTAGACTATGTTTGGTTTAAGGTTGCAAAAGTGTTTTCGTGAATTTTTATGCAAAATTACGAGTTCTAATGCATGAATTAAGGTGGAAAAATTTGTTGCTTTTTAGAGTAAAAATATTTTTAAATTCTTCCAACTTTAATTCAAACATGCATTTATTTAACAATGAAATAAGTTTTAGTTTTAAGATGATTACTAACAATGAATTTTTTTTTATACGCCAAAATCTGTTAATGTGTTAATTTTTATAATGAATCAAGATAACCATATAATTAACAATATAAAATATTGTCACCTTTGATAACAATACAGTTTTTTTTACACTTTGAGTGCATCATCTATTTTCTCTTTTATTTTTCTAAAAAAAGATTTAATTACACATATATTACATGCTCACAGAAAATAGTCAGTTGGATTATTTTTTAGCCAATTTGTGATAGAATTATACGGATAAGTGAAGTTAGCTTCCTTTAACATTTTAAAAAATAACCTTATAAATTCATATAATTATGAGTGGTTTGCAAAATTTTAAAGTATTAAACCTAAATTTGAGTTCATTAAAAGAAGACGTGTGTTTATGTCAGTAAGTGGAAGGGAAAAGCGTCTATGTCATTAAGAGTATCTCTGGATGTTAAGAGAACGCTTGATATTAAAATTATTATTTTAATATGGTTTTATAAGTTAGAATGTTTAAAAATTTATAAATATGCAGAAAATTTTAAGCATGTCATCTTATGAAATTTACATTAAAATAATAATTTTAATATTACACTTAACCTAATATCTTTCCATTATTAATTTATTATCATATTGACAAAAACTATGATCATCAAAATTATCCGTCATCTTAACAATGAAACCGATTACATTCTCAAAGTTAAGATGTTAAAAGAATTTTTTTTTAAGTCTAGATTTAAACCTTTTAATTTTATCTAATGATTGGAAGGGTTTTTCTAAATATTAAAAAATAAAAAGTTATTGCAAATTATAAAATAAAAATTTAGGTTATAATTCGTTGAATAAAACTGTTTATATATAAAATACATGTGGGCGATGGAATAAAAAGTCACAATTAATGTGGTTTAACATTGTACACGTAGTTATATTCTACTGGTCCACTTAATAAAGGTACCGTAGCCTTTAAAATTTGAGATAAAATTAAAGCAAACACTAAAAAAATGTCACAATTCTATTTTTTAAATGTTATACTTGCATTTTATATTTTCGGACTTTGTTTTCTCTTTCTTGAGTTTACAGTTATCACTTGTGTGTTTCATAGAAAATTATAAGAGAAGTTCTTCCTTTCAAGCAATTCAAAACTTATTCACTTAAAAAGGGAGCAATCCATTTTGGTATAAAATGATGCTTAAGAAGCAAGTTGTGTCTCTTAAGATAATACATGTTCAGTTTGTTCTGTTCAACTAGCAAGCTTTAGAATTAGTTTTGAACAGGAAAAGTAAGTACCAAGGGATTCCCATACTGCATCAGAGGAGATCTAAGTTGCATTTTCAATTTGTCATTCAAAGAGCTTGAAGGGTTTCCATGAGATGGGAAATGAAAACTATTAGCCCACAAGATTTGTAAATAAGTAATAGTTAATAATTAGCAAAATTATCCTTCTTGCTGCTAAACAAGATGTATTAAGCTTATAAACCATTCGATACTTTTTTATGAATTTCAACTAAGTATGGTAAGTAAATTGCTCCCTATTATTCAATCATTTTATAACCAGAGGTTGCTTAGTTGGAAGTCAAGGACTATAGCTTTTGCCAGTAGAATCATATTAGTTCAGTGTGTTATTCAAGCATTGCCAACATATATTATGCAATCAAGTCTTATTCCTAAGCATGTATGTTATAAGCTGGAGCAATTGCAAAAGGAACTTTATTTAATATTCACGTAACACTAATAAGGAATGGAATACAGTTCTTTGGGAGGTGGTTTGTGCTCGTAAACAAAATGGTGATCTTGGGTTTAAAAATTTTCATCTGTTTAACCGGGATTTTCTTATGAAAATGGCGTGGGAAATTATATCGAAGCCTCATGCACAATGGGTTAAGAGTCCCAGAGCTAAGTATAAATATTCTGATAATATTATTCCTAATATTGTTAAGCCTTTTGGTTCACATATATGGAAAGGAATACATTTGGTTTGCAATAATGTTATTAATAACATGTGCTAGATCATTGGTGATGGCAGGTCAATGTGCTTTTAGCTATATTTGGATTCCTTCGGCGTTACTTTGTATTCTGTTGTTTACGCTAAATTGGATTCCCATCAATTATCTCTTATGTCATTGATTATGTTAATTCTCAGGGTAAGTGGGATATTGATTTGTTTCGGCAATATCTTCCTAGCTGAGTGTCAGAGGAAGTTCAAGCGTACCTTATCCCTATAAATGACGATAGTATCTTTTCTGTAAACTCAGCTTATAACTCTGTTAGAAGCTTCAAGCTTTGTGGGGTGGAAAGGGCTGCAAAGAGTTGCTTGTTTCTTATGGATGATTTTGCAAAAATGGTCTTAAAACTAATGTTAACTGTTAAGAGGCATTGTGGTCTTGCAGAAACTGATGTTTGTTCTCTTTGTAAGATGCATGTTGAAGCGGTTATCCATGCATTGCAAGATTATGCATTAAACCAATTTGGGAATCACCTGCTAAGTTTGTTGGGTAAAACTCAGGATTGGGGAGATTTACAACCATAAAACACGTCATATTTAACAGAACATGATACTCCTTTTAACAAAAAACCTTAAAGCATTAGATTTGTAGATCTTTCTTCCTTATATATTACTCAATTTAACGTCATATTTAACAGAACATGATATTCCTTTTAATGAAAAACCTTAAAACATTAGATTTGTAGATCTTTCTTCTTTATATATTACTCAATTTTTCAATTTTTACGTGAGAATTCAATTCACACTTATCCTCCAACATGGTTAAAGGTTTTGGTTTGGGGGATTCATTGCTTAAAACAGACGGAATAGAGATGAGTGACACGAACTCCTTCTCCTCGTAAGTGGGTTATAAATTCAATGTAGATGGATCTGTTTGCTTGAAGAATCATCAACATCTTGTGGAGGTATTAAGAATGGTGGTTGGTTATCTGGGTTTTCTAGGAGATTAGGACATTGCTGCAGAAATTTGGGCTATTATTATTACTGCGGAAACAATCGCTTGGTCGTTGGGTTATAAATTGGTTTTGATAGAAACAAATTCAATAGTTACTTGATTGCTTCTCAATTGGTGCAAAAAGGGGATTTGCTTGATGATCCTTATAGTGGATTAATGAACCATGTTTGGCCTTCAATGCACAGTTCCTGGAAAGTGAAGTTATCTCATGCTGTAAGTAAAATGAACAAGGTGGCTAATATTTGGTCTAAGTTGACTCATTCTAATTTAGAGATTTATACAATTTTTAGTAATTGTTCAATTTGTTTAACTTTATTATATTAAAACTATTTTCTTGAGACATATGTTATGTTTGAATTACTTTTAAAGAGTCTTCAAATAATTTTTTTTTAAAATATTTGTCTAAATTTTTTTCAGATACTGAATTAGAAAATAATTAATTTTATGCTTTTTTTTTTTTTTAAGAAACAATTTCAAACTCTTCTAAAAAAAGGCATTACAATAGAAAGAAGAGAAAACAATTGTTTCTTAAAAGTTTTAGAAAAATAATTTATATGATGGTAACAAATTAAAATTTAATAATTCAGATTACACAAGAATCTTTAAGAAAAAAAATCAATTTTTTTAAACAATTTTAAAAAGTACTTTTTTTTAAGTACAAAGAAACTATCATATATCACAAGTATCTTATAGATACTCAAAAAAAAAATTAGATATTTAAATTTTTTCCTTATAATATACATAACTACAATCAACATGCAAATGAGATACTTAAAGAAATAAAAAGTTTAGATATCTAATTATAAAAAAAGTTTGGATATCTATTAAAAATTTAGTAAAAATATGTGTACCTACAAATTAATTAAACCTTTGATTCAACAATTCCACTCAATTTTATGTTGCAACATAGTTCATGTTATGTTTCCATAATGTTATTATAAATTGGAAGAAATCCTAAATAATAAAAATTATTTTAAACTATTCAAGAATTATAGAAAATTTTAGTCATTTGTAAGTATAATAACTAAATTAATTTTTTGGGTTATGTTGTAAGTCTTAATTTTTTTGAGGATGTTGTAAGTCTTGATTAGCCTTTAATGTATGCATGCTTGTTAACTAGGCCACACAAATAAACTTGGGATTTAATTTATAGATTTACAATCCAATGCCTTGAACGGTGATACAAACTACTAAGTTCTTAGAAATGTTTTATAGTTAAAGTATGAATATTATACACTAATCTTTTCCAGTGAAGACGGCGATGCTAACTTTTATTTTGTTTTGGGGCCAACAGTATTATTACAACAATTAATTTATGCAAGATTTAGGCGGTAATTAACTTCTATTAGGCACTAATTATAGAAAATTTTCTATTTATGTCAGTAATTTTATATTGCATTTGGCACTACTTATATATAGAATGTCCCCTTCAGTAAAAAAAAAAAAAAATCCCCTGTTAACTTGTATTCTCTAAACAAATATTGTTAGGATCACTATAATTAAATATATAGATTTTTTTTATAACTCAACAAAAAATATAGATATTTTATTATTGTAACGTGTACATGGTGTTAATGAAGGTCAAATCTAACTAGTGCGAGTAGAAGATTCAACTAGATGTGTCGATTCTATTGGCATATCCTATGTAAAACTGATACACGCTTTTTCAATTAACTATAACAGAGGTCCACACTTTTATTTATCTTATGTAATACTGTAATCAATAATTAAATGACAACAAAACTAACATCCATTGTAATTAAGTTCAAAAACATTATTGTTTAGTTTCATTAGTCATTCTTCTATGACTAATTAAGATTTTTGGAGCACATGCATAATATTACTGGAACATTTTTTTTAATGTTTTCGTGTGCTTTTTCCTCAACAGGGTTATGGGATGGAAGATGGAACATTTTGTGGAGTTTATGATGGGCATGATGGGAAATAAAAGGAAACCTTAAATCAATAGATACAAGATTATAGTATGTATAGAGAATTAAATATAAAAATATAGAGGAAAGAGAATTTGTATAACTCAAATATATTGAATTGAAGTTTTTGATCTTCAAGAACAAAAAAAACCCTATGAATGATTATTGTAGAGATATGAGTTCAATAAGAACTCTTGAAGATTTTACTACCTACTTTCTAGGGGATTATTTTAGAGAATGTGTATTGTTGTTGTAATTTGCTTAATGGGATGACAAATTTATAATCCCCCGGGGTAGGCAGAGACCACTCAAATGGGCTTTTTATGATTGACTCAACCCATCACAGAGTTAATCTTACTATAATCCCATTCAAATAATCATAAAGATATTATAAGATATGATTACCAGCATATCTTAAATTGCCAGATAATGATAAAATATAATTGATTAATATCAATCCACTATTATTTCCAACATTCTCCCACTTGGATGGTATTAATCAATAATACAAAGATAAATCATTAAGCTAGAATGACAATAATGAGAAATTTGAGCTACAAAATAATATCCGATAGGGATATATATCATAAATATTTCTCATAAAGTATATAGAATAATGTAGTTCAATAAAATGATACTACATGGTCTCAAGCATCCAAAAATGCTAAGAGATATGTTACTAAAATGATATTACTTCACACATATCTCATAAGAAAGTTTTCAGACTCCCATTGATCTAAGACATCAAAACTTAACCAAATCATATGAGTTATAAAACTCCAAAGTTAAGTATTTGATCAGTGAATAAAAAAGTGTTTAATTAATATAATTTTTTTTACTTGAGTCCGAAAAATTATATAGGTGAGAAAGCATAATTTACATGCATTTAATTATTCATCATAGCCCAATAACATATGTAATTACATATAGGCTACATAAATGCTCTATAATATTTGACATTTAACTAATCTGAGTTTCAAAAAAGAGTGACTATGTAAGAATCCAAAGATAAGTAGGAAATCCATAAATTCCTTACTAAAACCACATAGACACCTAGTTTATATAAAATGATACTCAGATTATTGTGGCCACAAAATGTCAATTGAGCAAACACTTAGATAATTGGTCCAAACAAGAAAAAAATTCATAAGTACTTCAATAGTGCAAATTGTACTCAATAGAAGTACTATCATAATAAGCACTTTTTTACAAAGTAGAAAATCATACCCGATAGGAGTATTGCATCTACAATATACTTATAGAATTTTGACCAAACAAAATGTGAAATTTTGGGTAAAGAAATGCACAATACTTAATTGCATACCAAAAGAATTAATGTGCAATCCCCAAAAAAATGCTCTTAACATCCATTAAAGATGTCTATTAAGATACAATGAATTATGTATCTCAATTAAAATAGGACAAAAATAAATAGTCAAGTCCTATAAAGTATGTCATATCATAATTAAATGTGCACAAGAATATATGACAATACAAATAGATAAGTCTCGAGACATGATACAAAATTATATACTTCTAAAATTTTGATCAATTAAAATATGAAATTTGGGTAAAAGAGATGCACAATGCATAATTGTATGCCAAAAGGATTGATGTGCAGTACCCAACAGAATGACCTTAACATCAGTTAAAGATGTCTACAAAGATACAATGGATTTTATGTATCTCAATAAAAATAGGACAAATATAGAGAATCCCTATAGAATATGTCATATCATAATTAAAGATGCACAAGATTATATAACAATAAAAAATATATAAGTTTCGAGAGATAATAGAAGATTATATATATTCCCACTAATCCTTAATATACCAAAAAAATATTAGGTTATCATTAGGGTACACTAGTAGTGATAGTGGGATGATGACTTTATAAGATAATAATAAAAGTGAATTAAAATTCACTATTATTCTACTTAAGGAATTAGAAAGTAGTAAAATAACAAATGATTAATAAGAGAAGTGGTTAAAATAACAAGAATATGAAACCTACAAATTCATCCATAAGAATAAATAATTCTCACAAATGGTTTCATAATTAACCACATATTAATCAATCTTTACAAAAATATTGACCCCTATGAGGATCTTGAAAAAATAATTACATGAGTGAGAAAATGGATCACTTGATAATTTTACATAGAATATGATATCATAATCAAGTTCTCAAGTAATCATAAACAAAAATCAAGTGCTACAATAAACAATATTTACACACACTTGAGAATAAAACATGATTACATGCAGCGGAAGAATGATACCTATTCTTGCATATATTAAGGATATAATAATAAATAGTCTCTAACTCTCATCACAATTTATAATGGACATAAGTTTATTTATATATCCCAAAATAAAGTCTCTAGCTTTTACAAGAATACCATTAACAATATTATAAAATATGGTATGGAGAAATTAATCTCTTAAAATTTAGGATTCTTGTATTGTCTTTACAAGAATTACATACTAATATTGCAAATCAATAGAGAGTTTGTTATACAAGAAAATATTTTACAAAAGACCAATATAAAATCCTTAATATAGATCTCAACAATGTGATCACAAATAATGTGATAAGAAAAAAATAATTTTATCAAGAACATTTGTTTTTGCACATGTATGATTAATTGGACATTTAAAGTAAAGATCTTATATCACAACAATTTATTTTATAAGATATTAATTAAAATTCTAATATACAAAATTCTTCCACTTGATAAAGAAAAAATAAGTTGACATAACAAAAAAATACCCAGAGGGCTAAATAAAATTCAACTATTTATTTATCAATATATATATATATATATATATATATATATATATATATAGAGAGAGAGAGAGAGAGAGAGAGAGAAAATTTGCACCACAAAAATGCAACATTTTTTTTGTTTTGAAGGAAAAAATGTCCAATTAAATGTTATAAGTCATTATGGAACAAAAAGAAAATGAGAGTGTAAATTTTGGTTCCATATAAATATAACTAGACATGATCAAATGAGGAAAATAAACTGAACATTACAAAAATAGGGAAACATTATGTAATTCTAAAAGTTCAGTTAAAAGAGAATCCCTAAGGAAATTACAATGCACTATAACTTATATCAATAAAATCCTAATACCGATAGGATATAAGAAAATCATTAACATAAGCCAAGAAAAATACATTGTATAATACCAAATTATATTAATAACAATACACCGATAGAGTATAGTTATCATCAATGCAATAAAAAAATAATTATATCACAAAATTCACATAAATGCATCTAAAATAGTGAAATTATAATTATGTAAATAAAAAAAGAAATTATGCATATTATGCAATAAATTTGCATAATTTTAATCATATATATTATATGACCAACATATAAAATTCACATTATTATACCCATGATAGACAAATAATAATAATGCAAATTAATAAAAAAAATTATGCTCATAAGAGAAGGACAATTAAGATTGTGCATAATTAATAAAATAACCTAAAATCAATTTATAAATGATAATTCAATATTAAAGAGAGTACAGTATAATTGGAGAATACAAATACTGTAAAGAATTATCACAATGAAAATAGGTCCAAAATTCAAGATTATAATAGTAAAAAATTTTAATTTAATCTTGAATTAATCAAAATTTTTTTATACTTAAAAATACCAATAATATAAAAATATTAAATAAATATGGTATTTTTGAAAAAATAAGAATATAAAAATTAGCAACCACATTCAATGCTTCTGAGAATGAATTTAACACACTAATCATCATACATGACAAAGTTCTCCGTTGACCAAATCACAAAAATGAGTCCATGCAACCCCATTAACACTTTCCAACGTAAAGTTAATACAAATATATTATGTTGCCCACACAAATGACTCATATTGGTCAAACATAAAACAAGGAAAACCATTAAGTAATTTTGAAAACAATTTACCCCAAAATTATTTAAAAGAAAACTAGGTTTTAAAGGGATAGCACTTAAAAAGAAGTTTCAATATATAAGTTACCCATGTAAAGGTAAAGGGAATGAAACTTTAACATGTTATTTTAACAATAACAAGTAGCGTAAACCCTCATTTTTTTTGTGAAAAAGATAATAGTGAACTATATTATAAAATTTCACTAATAACACAAAAAAATCTTCAATTCAAATTTAATTTTCTAATAGAAAACAATCATAATTCTCTAATAGAAAACAACCATAATATGTATCTAATTTGACTTTGATACCAATTGATGGAAATAAAAAAAACCTTAAATCAATAGATACAAGATTATAGTATGTATAGAGAATTAAATATAAAAAGATAGAGGAAAGAGAATTTGTATACCTCAAATATATTGAATTGAAGTCCTTGGTCTTCAAGAACAAAAAAAACCCTAGGAATGATTATTGTAGAGATATGAGTTCAATAAGAACTCTTGAGGATTTTACTACCTACTTTCTAGGGGATTATTTTAGAGAATGTGTATTGTTGTTGTAATTTGCTTAATGGGATGACAAATTTATAATCCCCCAGGGTAGGCAGAGACCCCTCAAATGGGCTTTTTATGATTGACTCAACCCATCACAGAGTCAATCTTACTATAATCCCATTCAAATAATCATAAAGATATTATAAGATATGATTATCAGTATATCTTATATTGACAGATAATGATAAAATATAATTGATTAATACCAATCTACTATTATTTCCACCAGGGCATGGAGGGAATGGAGACAAGGGAGCAAAATAGTAAACAATTGTTTATCTTCCATCATAATGGACCAAAAGAATGTTCATGAAAAAATTGATGAGATAGAAAATAGTTACGATGTTGACACAGTGAAAGAGGAATCGGCTGTGAGGAGCTTTCAAAAATGGAAAGAAGCAATTATTAGTGCTTTCAAGGTGATGGACAAGGAAGTGAAGCTTCAACAGAATCTAGATTGTTCTAGCAGAGGAACCACTGCTGTAGTTATCATAAAACAGGTAAATAAACCTTTCCAATGCCCATTAATTTTCATGTTTATTATGAAGAGAATACAATGTAACAGTAACAATACACAGGGTGAAGGTCTTGTCATAGCTAATCTGGGTGACTCAAGAGGAGTGTTGGGAACAATCTATGATGAAAAACTCGTAGCCATTCAATTGACAACAGATTTGAAGCTGGAATTACCTCGTAAGACTATTATAAACTAGCATGCAGCTTCTTCTTTCAGAACATCACTTTTCTTGAGGTAGCATAACACCAATTTGATCCTAAAAATAGAACTTAGTCATCCATAATCATCCCACGTGCTCAAAGTTTATTACCTTCCCTGGAGAATAACTATAGTTTATACTAAAAAATGAATTAGTTAACTTGCTCATTGATATTAAAAAAGATATTCATCAACTTTTGTTTGTTGGGGGTGGCAAAATAAGATGGATGAATTTGCCAACAAACTCTCATTTTAATGAAATGGGTAGTAATTTTAGTCTCTAAACCTTTCATTAACTAATTTACTAATTTAGTGAGTTAAAGGAATAACTTGGCTACAATATTAGTTTTCTGCTGAAAAAACAATTTAACATTTAAACTTTAACAATTAAGAGGTTTATTTATTTTAGTTTAATTAATAAGTATTTATATTGTGAAAAGTTTATCTAATTAAATTATAATTCTTTATTTGTATAATTTTTAAAATATTAATTAGTAAAATTATTAAATGATTATGATTTTTACCCTGACAGGACAGACTCCTTTTTTACATGGCAGATAACTGCACCATTGTTTCTCTCTTTCTTCACAAGAAATCACAACTTCGATCATGTCAAACTCAACTGAAAACTAACTTAATTTAGTATCCCCTTCACTAATATAACACTTTATATGTTTTTAGTTCTTCTAGTTCTCTATTTATTTTTAAATTTTCAAATTTAGTTAATTTTTATATTTAGTGTATTTCAATATTTGAACTATGTTTGAATTTTTTAATATATATATATTTTCTTAATTTGTAGATAGTAGGTTTATCCTGATTTGAACTTTGCATTGGTCACTAGTTTTCGTATATTTGTATTTGTTTTTGTATTTTTGTATATTGATTTTTTAATTTTTAATTGTAATTTTTAGTTTTCCATTTCTGACCTGATAGATGAATTTTGATTTTATTTATGCTTTTTAATTTAGCACAATTTTAAAATTATGATTACTCAATCATATTTTAAAGAAATTTAGGATTGATGTTTTCTTTCTCTGTTTTACATTTGAATAAATTTTTGTTCTTTATAATTCCTTTTTTATAGTTCTGCAAATAAAACCTTATAAATATATATCTGAAAAATAAGTTAGATTGTGCTTTATATTGAAAAAAAGAAGTTTTATTTAATATTGATGCACACAAATCTCTATCACTAAACATAAATCTCCGGTACAATGTTGCGTTGTAAAAAGGCCATGATGATGTATGTTGAAAATTATATCTTGTTAGCATATCACCAATCACATCAGTCACTAAAAACTGAATTTACCATACAAATCTGTAAAATAAGCATTGCATTGGTCAAATTAATTTATAACACTCTTACTCATTAAGTGTGTATTTGCAAAAGTTTTTTTCTTTCATTTCAACTATTTTGCTATTTATAACTTAAATATGAAAAAAAGCTTCAAAGGGGCATTTTGAAAAAAAAAAGACTTGTTTTTTAATTTTATGATTATTTTTTAATATTTATTCTAGTTTTTTTTATATTTTTTTACTGTATAGAAATTGATTTTTTTTTTGCATTAAAAAAATAGCTATTTTGAAAATTCCTTTAAGAAAATTTACCAAACAAAAAATGATTTTAATTATAACCAATGTATAATTAATTATTGAAAACATTATTTTGTCAACTATTTCAAACACATGCTAAGAGTATGCTTGGAAAAGATTGAAATTATTAATTTTAGCTTATTTTGTTTAAAAAACTGTTTTGTAAAATCATCAATAGTATTACAACTTAAATTTGTAAAAAGTTATTTGTATTAAAAATAATTTATTTTGTATAATTTAAAATTTGTAATTTATAATTATTTTTCAATAAATATTTTTACTTTTCAGTTGCTTTAGTACTCTTTTATTAATTAAACATTATTTTTTTATTCTAAACAAATTTCTATGGCAATCATGACTAGTTTTGATTTTATTCAATTGTAATAATAATTAATTATCTATTTTTTACTATTCGAAACACACCCTAACTAATGGATTAATCTTTTAATAGAGTGCATATTTGATAACCGCTCAAGGGACAAATTTTGCGTAATCATTTTAAATTCTGCTGAGCTAAATGAAAATTCATCCATTTTTTTTTTTGAGATATTTAAAAAGAATTTTAATTAATATAAATCATGATTTAAACTTTTTGTTGGGATTTTACTCTATCTTTTGAATTTCACTAAGTAGAATTAGGACAATGATATTCTTTTGAATTTCTTTCATTTGGCCAAGTGATTTTCTTTCGCACACATTAATTTGAATTTCATGAACACTATTGTAATGTAAATTTATCAATTTTCGCCTTGCACATGCAATTAACGAGTCTCGAGTAATTTTTTACAAAAAATCCTTTTAAATAAGTTTTTTTATTTTGCAATAGGTTATCAAAATATATTTCATTTGTGTTATTAAAATTCAAAAACCACTTGTTCATCAAAAACTCTTTTCCATTCTTGCACAAATGATGTTCACAAAACGAACTAAGATATGAAACAACATTTTCTAGATAGAATTCCACTCACATTCCATTTTACCTTTCAATCGGGAACACTAAGAGTTAATTGGCTTGATTTTATTTTTCAGTTTTTGAAAATATTTATGAAAAATAGTTTTTAAGAATTGTTTTTTGGAAGAAGAAAAAAATTATTTGGTAAGTGTTTAAAAACTTTTGAATATGTGAAAATAAAAAAAATATTCATATTTATCGATGTATCATTAATTAAAAGCAAAAATAACATTTTCTCTTTATGTTTTGATTTTTCAAAATAAAAATACATTACAGAAAGATAAACCTACTTATTATTCTTTTTCCTTTTTTTTTTAAAAACTAAAAATATAGAACTTATTTTAAAAATTATTTTTAAAAAATACTAACAAATTAAGTGTTTTAATTTTTAAATACTGAAATATTAAAAATAATTTTATAAAACTTCAGTCAAACAACTATTAATCCTTATAAAAGAGTGTTTAATTCTTAATTCAATCAATGAAGGGAGAGTGTTTTTCTCATTTCATGCACTCAATCATACAAAATCAATTAATCAAGTTTGTTGTCTCTACCTAATTACAAATATGCATTCAACATAAAGGATAGAGGTGGGTATACAAAAGTTTGCGTATCGATCCAAGGATCTTCAAGTCCATGCAAGTTTTGGATCCTTTTTATTTAAAGAATTATAATTATAGAAGAAATTTGAGCTTGAGCCGAGAAACACACAAACTTTGCATAAATCCGCAGGCTCACGGGCTTGGTCTGTAATCCGTAAGGGGCAAAATTGTCATTTTGACTATTAGTTTGTATTAATGTTGTAACTTTTTTTTTTTGTAAATTGTGATATTTTACATTTTTAAGATTGAAAATATTTAATGTTTTAGATTATTATAAATAACGATATAATTTTTAGTATGATATATTATAATTTAGTTAGCTTAAAAAATATTAGACATTTTTAATTATTTTAAAAACTATATGTATATATATAGACTTGCAGACGGGTCTTTTAAACCTATGAACTGGATACAGACTCGTAAAAAAATAATTTACCTTAGTAGTTCAGATTTATCCAATTCGTTTAAAATTCTTGTTTTACGAACTGGATTTAGAGGTCAAATAAATTTATATACGACCCTTAATCAAGTAACATGTAAGCTCGTGCAGAGCGTAGAAACTATCTATCATAAAAATCTACAATGTTAGATACAACATCATGCGCATCAGAAATTATGAATGGGCTGTATGGTGCTATGAAGAGTGAATAAGTATAATTAGCTAAAGGTTGATCCAAATCAGGTATAGAATCTGAACTCACACCTTTCCTAACAACAGAGAAGCAAAAGCCACATCTGTGTTTGATTAAGGAAGATATTTAAAGGAAATTAATACAAAAAAAGAACAATTTATTTCAAAAAATTACAATACGCATTCCAGCGGGAGATGAAACACAGAGAGAGAGAGAGAGAGAGGCGTTAGAGAGCTGGTAAAAAGACAAGAATATGAATAAATAGCCATTTAGTCTGGCCCACAATGAGTGATATGTAAAACAAACCTTGAAAGGATTTTTTTTACTTCAAATGAGAGTGCTCTATGTTGGACCTTCGTGTGAACATGGGCATTTTTTCCTTATAAAAACTCAAAAAAAATAAATATATTTTGTTGGTGGGTCTAAAATTTGAGCTTTAGTAGCTTTACTATCCTTGAACCGGCCATGTGAGAACCATAAGTCTATAGCTTTACAATCCTATCATTAATAGCAAACAGAATTATAGAAATCTTGAAATTATTAAATTAGTGCAAGGAAAACAGAAACCAATTCAGGATCAGAAGTCAAATTAGTGTAAGGGAAACTTGCAACATTATAATATCAAAATATCATAGAAGTTACTTAAATATTTTTCCAAGCTCCAAGCAACTATATTTCATTGAAATCTGTGTAGACTAACAAAAGAAAAAGAATATTTCAAATTGAAAGCAACAGTGCAGTGCATGATAGGGTTTCAATACCTCATTGAAAGACCATTTGATGCACAGAAATTCCCATGCAAGTAACAGCTGTATATACCATGTAGGACTTTTTCTCTTTCAGACAGCGACATGTATCTATCAAAAAGGGAAATAAATTCTTAGAAATTGTAAAATTCATTTGTGTACTTTAGAGGATAAGGATTATGGACTATTTGGTGGTTAGCACTCCACAAGGTTGCTGTCTTGTGAGGAGGAGATCATAGCTTAAATCGAGACAACAACTTTCCAACTTGCAAAGGTTGCGTACATCTTTCTCTTTTCCCATTTGATAGGAGGCTCATGCATTGGAACATTCATTATTAAATCTACATGATAAGGCACTGTAAATATACAGCAAGCAGAGAAAAAAAAAATATAGTGCATGCTTGGTTAATGTTTAAAAATTGATTATGAATTTAAAATTGATTTCAAATAAATTTTTATATGTTTGGTTTTACTTATCAAATGTTTTGATTTCAAACAAATTCTGAGTAGTTAATTATAAGTTGAAACAATTTGGAATAACAGGTATATGCCAAACGGGTTTGTGTAGTAAGGTTGTATTTTTATCTGGCAAATCAATTGTAAAATGTTTGAAAACTGATCAAGAAAATTCTACACTAAAGTCAAATTCTGTGTAGGCATTTGTGGATACGACACTAAAGACAAATTCTGGAAAGAAAGGTTCAATAATTTAATTTAATTCCTTACAAGATAAGTATAACTTGAAGCCGAAGAATAGTGGGTGATGTATGGTGCTGCAATTTCCTAGTGTCAATCCATTGTATTGAAATTTCTTTCACAACCATCCTCTCTATCTTTTTGTTGAAAATTTTAATTATGTTATAAGGAGTGCGTGCTTGTCTTTTCTTCTATCATTTATACAATCCACTTATGTTTATATAAAATTATATTTTCTTATATATATGGTTAGAATTCGTTTACACCAGTTACATATTTACATAAGATGTAAGAATTATTTAACTTAGATATTTCATTTTAAAAATCCAATCATTGAATTTTTTTTATTTTTGTTAGTTCTATCAAATATAGAAAATTACACACAAATTCAAAATTATTTAATAGTTTATCACATCACTTAACATTAACATATAAAATAATATTTAAAAATATATAAATATCTATTATTACATATCTACAAAAATTCAAATTAAAAATTGATATACATGATTATAATCCTCATAATTTATATATAAGTAAAATAATTGGGTTGCAAAATAAACTCAAATACAAGTAATCTAACTATTTTTTTTTTTAGAGTTTAACATCTAGATAATGTAAGAAAGTTTTACGATAGTGGTTAATTATAACTTTTTATTTACATAATTTTTAAAATATTAATAGATCACGTTAACAAACTTAATATATATAAAGGATTGTGATTATTTGTACATATGGGAAGTATAAGTGTTTTTTTCTTCTTATTTAATACTATTATATTATTAAAATATTATTTAATTAGACTCTTTTATTTATGATATCAAGTTATAATAAAAAATTTTTAGAAATAACCTTATTTTATATTTAAAATTAGTAAAACTAAAATGTTAACTAATTTTTTTAATGTATATGAATTCAATATTTTTTAGTTAATAGAGTATACAATATCATAATTCAATGATTAAATTGATAAAATTTACCTAGAAAGTTATTATAAGTTTAAGCTATCACACTGTTATTAGACACCTGGTACTATCGGATCCATGTATACCATATTATGTGTTCATATCCATGCAAAACCAGTCACAATCATCGTTTCACATTAACCAAACAAACCCTTATAAAATAAAAACAATTTTATGTAAAGCCGGATAAAATCTTAACTAACCAGAACACAATAATTTTCAAACTATACTGCTCTAGGTCTTGTTCAATTATTCAAATTAAACTCTTTTTCAAAACATTGTTTCAAACACAGAAAATTCTTTAAAAAAGAAAAATAAATAAAAATAAAAAGCATTAAGTAATTGAAGTCTCGACGTGCACGTAAGAGGTAAGATCAAAACACGTCTTTATGTTCTGTCTCCCCAGCCAATAAATAATTAAAATAAATAAAAAATGCTTTTATAGAAGGAAGAAGGTTAAAAGTTGAAACCTGTTAACGTCGATTGGACCGGTTTGCTAAAAGTTGAAACCTGTTAACATCGATTGGACTGGTTTGCTAGGTTGTTCAAAGAGAGGGATGACAAAAATATAACTACTTTCTGATTTTGATGAGTATTATTTATTTTGATAGATATTTGATTTAGTAAATTGGGTATATGTATGAGCATGTCATCCATCTCGTAATTGAATTTGTTTATATTCTGTTATAATTTTAATAATTATATAATAAATAAAAATTTTAATTTTTAAACTTTAATTTATAATTTTTCTTATTATTTATTATTTTTTATATACTTTTAAATTAAAATATAATTAATAACTTAATATATAATTTTTTAATAATAAATAAGTAAATTGAAATGGTTAGAAGTAGTATAATGGGTTACCCGTGGTATATCCGAATCGAAAATACCCAACGGGGATAGAGATAGAGATTAAAATTTCGTACTTGCTTTTTTATGTCAAAATCCAAAGTTGCCCCGTATTTCTCTAGGAGAGGAACGAGAAGGGTCAAATCTGCACTTGTCCTAGGGATGTTCATGAATTGGATTGGATCGGATTTAGGATAAAATGAAATTTGATCCGATCAAATTTAATCGGATCAGATTTGGAAAAAAAATTGCAATCCAATTAAGAATAGATCGAATTCAATTGGATTGGATTCACAAATTATAAATAATTTTTTTTCTTCTATTTTATTTTCTATAAAACATAGGAAATAAAATAGTAAACTTAAAAATTTGTAAACAAAATATTAAAGCATGCATTATTTCTTCAAAATAACATAAAATTAAAATTACATATAAAATTAGTCTATATATGATAAATATAAATCCTAAAAACTAAAAACAATAAAATTAAATAATTTGTAATCTCCATTACTGCAGCATTTAATGCATTTTTAAACTTGTTTTCAACCTATAAATAATATTTAAAATTTAAATTTTATTGTCAATTTTCTATTTATACCCTTATATATATATATATATAATATGCAATCTCTTCTCATGATCTTGCTCCAAAGAGGTTTCTAAGGTGAAGAGGTTAGAAAATGAAGTGAATTAGGCGCTAGCCTTAGAGAGATAAGCCATGGTTTGTAGAAGTTTGTCACTAGGGAAAAAACCCTTGATAAAAGTCACAGACTAACTCTCACAAAGAAGAGAGAGAACAAAAACACTCTAAGAAGAAAACTCTCAATATGAGTCTAAAATTCATTCATCAAAGTGTTAAACTAATACAAGAGAGAGTGAGTGCTATTTATAGATTTCTAAAGAGGCTTGCACGTCCACTTACTAAGGCTAGCTAAGCTGAGGACTAATTAATTTGCTAGATCCAAATAAGATCCTAAGAAAGTGGATCTATATTCTCTCATGTGCATTAATATCCTAATAATGTGGATCTAACTCCCCATTTGAATTCAAAAGTGACGCCTACTAGAAGGGACATAAGGGCTCCCACTTGCTACTTATGCTTCATGTGTTGCTAGAGAGATGTGGAAATCAAATAAGGGGTGTGGAAAATAAACCAAACCTACTAATAAAGGGAAAATGACCAAAAACACATGGCCCACAAAAAACTAAATGCACCCACCAAAATTACTAAACAAAATACACAATATTTACAAGTAATTTCTAATATTATGGACTAAATTATCTTCACTATGCTCCTTCCTTGCCATATCTTCTTTTTATTCTTCTTAGCTAAGTTTCATGCTAAATGGGATTGCATTAATATATAAAATAAAAATATTAATCTTTGAATTGAACAAATCAGTTCACGGATTTACGGATCAAAGTTCAAATCTGTGATCCGAACTATCTATGGTCAAATTTAATCGAATTTGATAAGATTTAATCTGATTACGTTTGCATCAATTCATGGATCTTATTGGATTCACAAATCGATCTAGATCCATAAACACCCCTAATTCACTCCACCTTGTTATGATCATTATTCATGGATTAGATTGAATCGAATTTGGAGTAAAAATAAAATTTTGGTACATTCATTTTTCAACTAATCTGCAACCTATAAATAATATTTGTAGGTTAAATTGTATTGCCAATTTTTCGACCAATCTTCAACCTCTATGTTACCTTACACCCTTGTAGGCAATAGATCTTAAGCCGTGTAAGAGAACTAGGTTTTTAATACATCATAAATCAATATTAATCTTGCTACTTATCTATGCATTTTATTTACTCCGAAGCCAAAGGTTAAGGAACTTTTTAGTGTATGTTTGAATTAATTCAACTTAATTTTGTAGACTTAAGTTTAGTTAAAAGGAAGTTTAATATAACTTGATTTATCTTTGGATACTTTAATTTAAAAATTACTTTTATTAAAATAAAAATTTGTTTGAATGATCATAGAAAAACGCTTTTAAATGTGGGATTAGTAAAACAAATATAAATTATATAATATAATACGAATACTATATATTTACTGCTTTTAAAATATATTTAAATTAATAATAATAATAATAATAATAATAATAATAATTTTTATAAGCTAAAGAGTTTTATTAATATAAAAAAGTTTTGATGGAAAGCACCAAAGGTGCCCTTCGCCCAATGTTCTTTTTATAACTGTCCTTCGCTTAGTGTATTTGTGACAAGAGATACATGAACCTATTCAATAAAAACAAATAGCTAAACTTAGCGCCCTTCTAGACTTCCTTTCCCTTACATATGACAAGATTCATGGTTCACTCCGTAAATGAATAAGATATGACTTTAGTCTGCGACACCACTCCCAAGAAGTCATTTGTGTTGCTTGTATGATTGTTTAAATATATGAGGATTTTGCATGAAAGATGGCAACATTCCTAACTTTTCATATTTGTCAAAGCTTAACAAACCAAACACCACTCCACGCCTTTTTTCTTTTCTGACCTCCCAATATCGGGCCTTTAAATTGATAATGGTGCCCCTTGACTTCATTTGGTAAGGTTGTTGATATCCCCCCATCAAAGACAAATATTTTGCCAAACTAAATAAGAGATTGAGCAAGTAAGAAATAAGTGAGAGTCTGATTCTACCTCTGACCACATAGGCCACAAACCTCCTCCCTGGCTAGATGATCTTTCAATGGAGCAGATTGAGCCAAGTTGGTAAACTATCTGGCCCAATTACCAAGCTAGGACTTGAACCTTTGGGCGGATACCTTTCACCCAAGGTATTCCATGGGAATTATTTGGCCTCTATCCTTGCTCCGAAGCTAATAATTTATATGCTGATGCAACTGGGTACATTCCTGATGGATCTTGGGACCACACCCATGTGTCCTGTATAGCCGACTCTAAATGATTTTTTAGCTTTGTTAACCAATCTTCCTCACAAGCAAAGTGTCTCTTTCTCCACTCCTAGTCCCAACTCAAACCTCCACATTGTTTATCTTTTACTAATGAATCTCTATCCTCCGCTAGTCCATATAGTCGACTATGTTCCTCTCTGAGGCTACGCTCTCCTAACCACCTATCCTGCCAAAATGCTATATCCTTACAATCCCCCAGGCGTCGAAGAATATTCGCATTCTCCTTGACTCACACCCTTCCTCTCCATGGACTGTAAATCAAACCACTATCAGGACCACCTACTTTTTCTCACCTCCTAGGTACCATCTAATCGCATATACTTTTCTTTCAACACACAAGCCCACAAGCTATCACTATCCACTCGCAATCTCCTCTTCATTTGCCCAACAATGCCAAATTAAATTTATGCATATCTCTCAACCCCAACTCTTCATCCTTTTTTCCCCTACACACTTGTCCCAAGCCACCCAATGAACTTTCTTCCTATCCTCCTTTCCGCCCCAAAGAAAATTGGAGAACAGAGAGTGAAATGTTGATACCTTTAGGTGTTTTAAAGAAAGAGTGGTAGTATGTAAGTAATGTTGATACCACCGCTTTAAGAGCACAATTCTTCCAACTATTGAGACAAACATATTCTCCCAAGATGACAATCTCTTCCTCACTGCATCCACCAGAGGCTTCCACAAAGCTAATTTTGATGGGTTGTCTCCAGCAGGCAATCCTAGGTACTTAAGTGGAAGACTACCCACTTTGTAGTTTAGGAGGCCTGCTACTCGATTAGCCCACTAAATAGGGATGCTAATACCATAGAGAAGACTTTTACGGAAATTCACCTTTAACCCAAAAATCAATTGAAACATCTAGAGGACCACTTTAACCGTTTCCAAAGAGTTCCAATCCATCTCAAAAAAAAGGAGAGTATCATTCGCAAATTGAAGGTGGGAAATATGCAAATTCCGTGATCCAACCTCATACGTTTTCCATAGACCTTTCTCCACCGCTACCTTTATGAGTTAGCATAACCCTTCCGTAACAATGACAAAAGGAATGGTGATAAAGGGTCACCTTGCCACAATCCTCGACCTACACCAAACTCCTCAGTGGGGCTTCCATTCACTAGCACTGAAATTCTGGTTATGGTCACATATTCCTTCATCCACTGAATCCATTTCTTGCCAAAACCCATCCACTTCAGCACACACCAAAGAAGTTGTCAACTTATAGAGTTATATGCCTTTCAAAGTCTACATTTAAACATACCAACTCTTGTTTCTTCTTTGAAGCCTCCTCCATAAATTTATTTGCTATGAGTACCCCATCTAAAATTTGCATACCTGCAAAGAAATTCGTTTGAGTCTTCGAAATAAGCACCTGCGTGACTGACTCATCCTTTTTGCCAGCACCTTAGCTAGTACTTTATACATACAACCTATGAGTGAAATAAGTATATTAGTCACCTATCACATATAGGTTCAATTTCTTTGGAATTAGCTATTAGACCCTTTGACAAGCTTTCCGGAAGAGTAGAATTCATTGAAGAAAGCCAAAAACTCATTTTTGACTGTACCCTAGAATTCTCTGAGGAAAAGAAAGTCAATCCATCCAGCCCTAAGCTTTTGCTACTATCACAATCTCAAACTGCCCCCTTTACTTCTTCCGAGAATGACATTTCTAACTCTTCTTTTGTTGAGCTTAAGAGCTGGCAAAACATGATATTATCCATAGTTGGCCTACACACCTCCTTTTCTCCAAAATGCTTCATAAAATTATTCTTCACCTTTGCTTTTAGGCTATCCATCTTTACCATCTCATCCCCTTCAAAGCAAAGACTAAGGATCTTATTCCTATGCCTTCTTTTCATCATTGCTCACCTCTCATGTGTTTCTTTTCCTCATTAAGGTCCCTAAGTTCCGTCTTTAGATCTAGCTCCTAAATACGTTATTGCTCCTTGTATAATTGTTTCTCAATATTCTCGACACTTCTTTATTCCACGCCTTCAGCTTCCCTTGATCTTCTTTAATTTTTTCTTTAATACAAAGGTGTTTCGCCTTTCAACACATAACTCCTGCCATTCTTTCTCCACATAAGTTCGAAACATTTTATCTTCAAACCAACAATTTAAGAACTGAAATGGTTTTCAGCCCCAGTTTACCTCTTTGTCAGTTAGCATCATCAGACAGTGGTTTGGTACACTTCTCTACAGACCACACCGCTAGAGACTATCCTATTGATCCAAGAATTCTTCACTAACCAAGAATCTATCCAATCGGCTCATAGTGCAAGATCTATTTGGTACCAAGTAAACTTCCTGCCACCCATTGGTAAATCGATGAAGTCTCCATCCTCAATAAAATTATTGAACTGGTCCATCTCCTCCACTCTATGATGATTCTCTACCCTCACCATTTCCTCATCACTCTTAACTACATTAAAGTCCTCTATAAGACACCAGTTCATCCCTCGTCTTTCATCTTTACATCTGAGTAGGTCTTGCTAGCAATTTCTCCTTCCCTCCAGATCACATGACACATATACATTCACCCCTTCATAGGGCACCTCACTCCCTCCTATCTTCTTATCACTCCAATAAACGAGTCACCCACAAAACTGTCTTTAAAGGAAAACGTCATATCATCCCACAAAATTAATATCCCTCTCAAATTCCTATATGATGGCTTACACAACTACATGACCTCCTCACTCCCCCATATATATTTACGCATACCTTCTTCAATTGACTCTAGCTTAGTTTCCTAAATGCACATCATTCCTTAAAGAATGACAATTTCTTGCAACAGTAAACCTTGAAACACATGGATGTCGCACCACAAAGCAACAACATTTCGAAGTGGCCAAAGTCTTGATATACTTCTTGTCACCGATGCAGTTAGTCTTGAAAAAAAGGTGTGTATCAATGGAATAATATTTGCACTGACTTTAGTGGAGGAGGCGCACGTTCCTCTTGGCTTCATCCATAATAACCCCCAACATCTAGGTGGCTATGATGGTGACTCAAACATAGATTAAGACTTAGGTTGGTGGTTGTGACGGTGGTTGAAGTTTAAGGAGGTATTTTCATATTTAAATTTTAAATTTTGGAGTGACAATGAGGAGTTAATTACTCCTGATTTGGTCCCAGATTTTGTAGCAATATGTAACCACATCAAAATGGCAATAAAATCAATTAATGTTGACTCCCCAGAGATATGTTATTCTGTGGAAAACCATCATGAAAATGTGCCACGTGGAAGGGAACGTGTTTTACCTGATGCAATTATCTCAGTACAGGGTAGTTGTGGAAACCCTCTTGGGGCAAGGAATCATGAAGATAAGCATAACAGACCCCTATCGGCTGTTTGGGACAACAACTTGGAGCATGACACATGGAAGAAGTGGATCAGTCATTGGTTTAGGACGTCCATGGTTTGGAAACACATAAGGCCTGTTGCATCCCTCTCATGTAAGATGTGCAAACACATCAAAGCACGAGGTAGGTGCGAACCTTTTGAAGACGAAGACCAAGCATGGAAGGGCCACGTAAATCAGGGGGCAAAGATTGGAGGAGGGTCCTCTTAGGTAGTTAGGATGTGACTTGTGATTGAGCTTATAGACATAAGTCTCATGTTTATTCTGTCATCGTGGAAAGACGACAATGCACATGAGACAAAGTGGAGATTAACATTATCTATGGAGAAGATGTTAGGTGTGTTTGTGAAAGAGTCGTGGGGCTCATGTAGGCAATGTGATGGATCGTTGGAGCCTCATGCAGCCTCAATCCACATGCAACTTGCTTTAAGTGTAGGAGAGCCTAGGAATGTAGAAACCCATGAACACCCAAAACAGACGAGTTTGGGTGAAGATAATCATGCAGTTTGATATGAATGCAAAAAACAATGACTTTTCATTTTTTGTAACGTTTCATTAATTTAGTAATTAATGTAACATGCAATTAATCATATATAATAATTGTGTGATAATGAAGTATTTAATTTTTCTTTTAGAAGTTATGATTTTGAACAACCACCTAGTTCTATAAATAGGGGATGAATTGTACTCAAAGGATAACCATTGAATTAGTAAAATTATAATTGGGTTTTACCCTTTTGTGAGAGATGAATTTCTCTTTAGAACTTATCAAGGAATTTTTCCTTGTGGCATTCTTCTAGACTTATCAAGGGTAAATCACCACCCTTGTGG
Source organism: Psophocarpus tetragonolobus (assembly GCA_037954015.1). Classification (NCBI taxonomy): domain Eukaryota; kingdom Viridiplantae; phylum Streptophyta; class Magnoliopsida; order Fabales; family Fabaceae; genus Psophocarpus; species Psophocarpus tetragonolobus. The sequence goes on along the minus strand of CM075695.1, from coordinate 5,240,048 downwards.
CGTCATATGACTTATCTTCCATCCTTGAAAGTGGCGTCATCTATCTCTTTGTTAAACTATTTTCATCCTTTCCATTTTCTTGTTTACCCAATTCTCATTATTTTGTTAACTTATTACCTTTCAACCCTGATAGATCTGCAAAATGAATCCAACCCCTCTGGATTTCTATCACAGTTGAGGTGAATAATGCAGGTCTGGTTGATATAGTAGTGGAACTTGTTAAGGAAGGGACCCCGAAGGTGAGAAGGGGGCGTCCTAGAGATGAAGGTTTCAAGGTGGAGGGTGGGTGCCTCAAGAAGGGCAGGGAGGGGAAATGTGGGTATAAGGGGAAGGGTGAGCATGAGAAGGAGGAAGACGAGTAGGGGAAGGGGGAGTGCGAGAATTAGAAACAATATGAAAGGACAAAGGGAGAGAGTAGAAGTGTCAAAATTAGGCAGGACTCAAAATTAAAAAACAGACTTATTGTATTGCATATGCGAGTTGAACTACTTACAATCTGACCCACCCTCATTGAACTCAACCGCCTAGTTTTTTTTTTTTTTAAATTTTAAATTATTATGTTACTTATTTGAGTTATATTCCATTATAATATATTTTTAGTTTATTGAGTATCATTTAACTAATATTTTATATTTTAAAACTAATATTTAATACGTTGTAAATGTAGATTTTTAGTGAAAAATATCATTTAAGTATTTTTTGTTTTATTTTTAAACTTATTAAATTTAAAATTAATACTATAATAAATTATTTGAATTTTAATGTTTTTAAAAATAGTAAAAAAAAATTAAATCACTTATCTCAAAATCCTATTACCTTTGTGAATTAAAAAGCACACATAAGGTCTTTCAATTTTTTAATTCTGTTACGTTTCTTCCATATTTTTTCTGGCCCTTCCTTCCCCGACTCTATTTTGTCTCAGTGTATTACTCTATTTTTTCTCATATGGAGAATTTATAAAACAAAAAAAGGAAAAGGTGAAAAGTGAAACCAAACAGGATCCCATATTTCTAAAAGATTGCTGAATTGGACTCTTTCCATAGATGATTGCATGTCATAGTGTTGCAAAACCAAATCAACGACCAAGCTTTTGACCTTTCATTTTGCCCCCGCACAAGACCAAAGAATGAATACACACTATGAGTGCACATATAGTCTTCAAGTACTGCAGTTGATACTCCTCCCACTTGCACATTCCCATTCATACTGCTGCTGATTTCGAGGAAGAAAATAACAAATTAATGTTTGCTCGTTTTGATATCTGCATTATACTACCACACATCACTTCATCCACATTCATAATCCCTCTTATCGCCAGCATTGGGACTTTTTGACTCATCTCAACTTTCCATACCTTTCCACTGTCTTCATTTTCTGCACATTCATATATAATCCCTCTCATCCACATTCACAATTATTTAAATTCTACGATTTGATTATTTTATTATTAAATTTTCTTATAGGAAAATGTTAATTGGATCAAAATCCTGGGTCAAATCGATGTAAATGTTTTACTTTCTGTATTAATTAATTAATAACATAAAATAACATGATAATTATTGATTGATTGAAACAGAAATTAAAATATTAATTCATAAAGAAGATTTTCATTCACCTTAATTTTGAGTGTATTAGTTTTGTTGATGGAAGAACTCAAATTCACCATCTCTCCCTCCATATCTCTTCTTTTTGCACACTAAATTTGTAATGAGATTAATCTTATAATATTAAATTGGATGTAACATAGGTTAATCTATTTTTAGAATGGTTATATAAATTCTAGAAATTGGATTCAAATATATCTTATAAAAACATGAATAAAACTATAACCGAAACAAATGCATACCATTCTAATATAATTCATGGTACATATCCATGAAAATATAACGATTATGGTAATTCGATACAATTTATAGTTTTTTAAAGTAAAAAAAGTTAAACATATTTAGTATTAACTTAATTTATTAACACTTATATCTAATAACATATATAAAAGAATTCAGCCTTTTGTGTTATTTTTTATTTTTAGTTTTATCTTTATTTTTTTAATAACTATTTATTTAAAGTTTAAAAAATAAAAACAAATAATATTTTTAAAATACATATAATTGCTTCATTGTTCTAACAAATTTAATTGTTTTATTATATAGCATATATAAAAGAAATTCACTATTTTAGTATATATTTTTATTTTCAATTTTATTCTTATTTATTTATTCAATAGAGATCATAGATTGAATTTTTTTACTAACACAATAATAATTTGTTTATAAAAAAATATAATACATGATTGTCTTAATATTCCTAAAAAACAAAACTATTTTGTTAGTAATGAGACGCAAAATGTTTTATTTGTCACTAATAATTATAGAGAAAGTATTTGTGAAAGAAAAACAAACCAATACATTAGATGTTGAGACTGAGAACTTGAAATGGAAGAAAGATGAACAATAGCGGAGGGTTAGAAAATAATAGAAAAAAATTATCAAACTAAATTTGCTTAATTATAATTGAAGTTTGAAAAATACATTTTGTTGAATTCGAATGACAATGTATTATGCAATAAAGTGAAAAATTCTAATCTATTAATAATAAGTGTAAAATAAAATAATGAAGTGCATAAATTTTTTTAAAAAATAAAAACTAACAATTGACACACACACAAAAAAAACAAAAAGTTCAATTGTTAACATACACGAGTAATATTTTTAATGTTGAGACTGTCATACACAAATATAGATCATAAAATATAATTGATTGTAATGAATTTAATTAATATTATTATATAATTTTACAAATTAAAAAAATGTAAAAAATTTGTGTATTACATAAATTTTGAATTTTTAAACTTCATTTTTTCTCTGAATAATTTTAATTTTTTCACAATTCAAAAATTATTGATTCACTAAAATTAAAGTTAACTTTATAATTATATTTTTTTAGAAATTATTAAATTAATATTTTTATTATAAAATATATAATTTAATATAAATTTATAAAGATAACATACTTTTATATCATTTTAAATATGGAATTAAATTTTAGTAATGATTATTTGTTATGGATTGAATTTTGGAATTGATAATCTTATTAGTAATATTTATATTATTCTTCCAAAATTATATTATAATTTTAAGAATAAGAATAATTTTATGGGTTCAATAGTTTTTTTATAAACAAATGTTAATGGTTAATGCATTAATGGAGAGATTCGAATGCATGACCACTTCCTTCCCAACTCATTAAATTACTACCCGATCAATCTTATCATTAGTATATATGAAGTAAAATTAACATTAAAATTATAATAATTTTTTATAGCAATTATAAATTAATATATTTTTAGTTTTTGTTTGTGACAAATATATTTTTGGTTAGTATATATAATTTAAAATACATCATATATAATATTATTATATTTACATCACCAAGTTAAATTTTTAACTTTGTTTATTATTTGACAAAACAATTTAAATAAACACTAAAATATACTATAAATTTATAATATAATTTAAATTTAATATATAAATATCACTAATATTTTTATATAATAAACTTATTCTATATTTACTGTTCATTAAATATTTTAATATATAAAGGGTTATCAATTATTATCATGAGTTTAATTAGTATACCAACAGTGTAAAAAATCTTGAACCAAAATTGTTCATTTATATAATTTTTAAATTATTAATTAGTAAAGTCAATAAACTTATCATAAATAAAGGAAATTTTCTCCCTGCACCCCAATAAGTTCTCCCTACACCTCCATAAATTTTTTAAATGGCAAAAAGAACCTTAATCAAAATAGTAAAAATTTAATTATCATGCGTCTTTTTTCTCTTCCTCTTTTGTCTGTACCTCTCTCTCGTTTGCTTCTCTCGCATGACTTTGTTTTTTTATCTCTACATCAGTGTCTCTCTTCTTTTTCTACTTCATGCATTTGTTTTCATTCCCTTTGTGTTTGTTTTGTTCTTCCCGGTTCAGGTTTGCGTTTATCTTCTCTCAGTGCATTATGGAATCGAGTTCTTTGCAATTTTTTTACAAGTCCGGACACCCCTATACGAAATTATAAAAAATTTGAAAAATTTTATTTAAGTCTGGACACCCCTATCCAGACTTGTAAAACAATTTGCAAATTTTTTTACAAGTCTAAATACTCCTGTTCGGACTTATAAAAAAATTGCAAAAAAATTTTTCAAGTCCAGACACCCCTGTTTGAACTTGTATAAAAACTTGCAATTTTTTTTACCTAGGATTAAACTTTTATTTTATCTAGGGGTATTTAAGACTTTTCCTACATTTTTGGAGGTGCATGAAGAAGTTATAGGGGTGCAAGGAGAAATCTCTAAATAAAGAAAGAATGATTGAATGTTATTGTAAAAATTTGTCCACTCACAATGCATAATCTTTTTTCTAGAGTTGGCAATCCAAGTGGGACGACCCAACTCTGCTCGTCCGGCTTTTACAACAAAACGAGTTAGGCAGATCAAACTCATATTTTATTCGGCTGCATATTTCTAGGATAAAACAAACCTTTTTTAAAAAAATCAAAATTCAAAATTTTATTAAAAATTAAATTTATTTTATAATACAAACTCAAACCAATTAAAAACAACATACTAAATCAATCAAAAACACATCATAAATAAGTTTAAAAAACACCAAAATATATTAATATGTATATTTTAATTTAATATACATTTTAAAACAATATAACTTTCATTTGTTAAAAATATTATTAAAAATCAAACATACTTTTATATATTTTTTATATGTATATTAACAATACGAATAAATTGACTTCACATCAAACATACATTTTATGTATATATTTTTATTTAATATATTTTAACAATATTATATATATATATATATATATTTAATATTTGTATTAGGGTCGGCCCGTGGTCCATCGAGCTGGGCTAAGTAAAGTTCATTTACGTAGTTGGGCCAAATAGACTAGCAAAAAAGGGACAGTTTCTTTTAGCACACCCTTATTTTCTATTCACACCCCTTCAATGTTTATAATTTTTTACAGATCTCCAAAACACTCTCATCTTCTTTTACCCTAAGGTTTTTGGCAAAGCATAAACTAGCTTCATGTGCACCTCTAACTACCTCTTTGAAAAATTACATTGACTTATCCATTTCATATTCTCACCCTCTTCAAACATATATATTTTTTCACATCTATTTTTAGGAACTTCTTCTATCATGTATGTTCGAAAAAGGTGAGGATGCTCTTTTAAAGAGATGGGTAGGGTTGTGCATGAAACTTGGTGATGTTTCGTAAAAAAACTTAGGATAAAATAAAGTGAGAATATTTTGGGGTTTTACAAAAAATTGTAAACATTGAGGGAATGTGAATAGCAAATAAGAGGGTGCTAAAAGAAATTGCTAAAAAAAATATTTGTTTCTATTTGAGCTTTCTTTTTTAGAGTCAACCTGACATATTTTCTAGTTTCACAGACTAACCCAATAAATCAAATCCATTTTTATATCTCTACATTTTAACAGAAAATTTTATTTTTGGTATATTTAAAGATGTGTTTTGTTATTTTTCTATATTTTTGGAAATAGTTTTTAAAATTAAATAAAAAATAAATTTTAGATATGTAATGAATAATAACCTTCCATATTCTCATGCAATATCTCATTCCAATCCTTTTGGGGACAATAAAGTTGTGGGGCAAAATATGGAAAATAAATAAATTATAACAACATTCCCAAAATCAAGAATATCTCAAAATAATTTGATCCTTTATTTGGAAATGAAATTCTCATGGTCCTTTATTTGGAAATAAAATTTTAATCAATGAAACAAATACACTCTAAGCTTAAAGAGAAATATGATGTATGTTAACAAAATTAAGAGTATTTTTTAAAATAATCTACATTTAATCCTTCCAACTAATTTAATTAATTTTAAGAAGTGTAATATAGGATGAAGGCGATATTTTTTTTTTTATTCAAGGTAAAAGTAATATTTTGGATAATGAAAAACGATCAATGATTAATTCGTGACGCTAACGCCATGTCTATTATAAAATAATAGTATTACATCATATATAGTAAAAATATCTCCAAGGTTGCGGTTGCGGACAAGACAAGTCTACGTTTTTTGAGATTCAGATTCAAGTTGAAAGGTCCCATCTAAATAAAAACACTAAAATACAGAATGAAAATTAATGCAACAGACTGCACTATAAAAGAATCTATGCCTATTGAAAGTTTGAAAGGCCAATAATATAGAAGGCAACACGGAAGCCACCCCATGGATAAGCGTGGATATTCTATGAATAAGTATGATAATAAATTATTATATTTTTATGATATTTAATTTAATAATATATAAAATTAATTTTAATTTTATATTTAAACTAAATAATATATATCACTTTATAAAATGATTTTTTTAGCGAGCAGAGACGGTAATAGATATAAAATTTGTACCCTCAAATATAGAGACAGAAACGGAATGTATTTGGGAAGCACAAATGAGGATAGAAAATGTCATATTCACGTAGGTCTTGCGGTGTTGTCCTTACCTTCACTTGTTCTTCATAAATCAAATGTTAATAAAACTTGTAGCATAATTATTTTTTCTCTTTGAATAATGAGATGTAAGTATTAATTCTTAGGAGAATGCTAATAAGAACACTGATTAATATGCTCACATTTAGTTCTTGAAGAATATTTTTTTTTCTTTTAAATGTAAAAAACTCTTATATTTAAGAGTTTAATTGGTATACACTATATTTAATTATAATTTTTCATTTATTTGATTTTTAAAGTAGTAATAAGTAAAGTCAACAAAATTTATTATAAATAAAATATTGTGATTAAATATCAGTGTAAAAATCTTTACACTGACGGTGTATACTAATTAAAACCTATACTTATTATGATTACATTTGTCTGATTAATTTAGTTTAATTTTTCATTGATATTTTTTTTATAAAAGGTATACACATAGTCCTACCAAAATTTTTACTAAAATCAATCAAAGAATATACAACTCAATTCTTTATGATAAACATTGAATTTGCCATGAAACTAAAAAGGAAAAGCTCTTGTTTAGCAGACAATACTAACTTAGCAAAATCGTCAGTTAGCAAGTTCACTTTACAGGAGACATATTGGTGTTGCACTGTAAAGTTTTGTGAGTAGATTTGGTCCACTATAGAAAAATACAGATTATCCATTGCACAACTTTCATTCAATAACTTGATGTTATTTAGGGAGTTATCCAATAATCATGGTACGGAACTCATGCTCATATGCCACCGTCACAGCTTGAAGAATAGTTAGCAATATAGCCTTGTCAACATGATAATAAGGTGTCTTATGAGATAAACTAAGAAAAAATTACCTCTTTGATCGCGCACTATGTTTTTTCATTGATAGTTCAAACTATTGAATACAAATTAAATATTATTTGTTTTTATAATTTTCAAAGCTTTGTAAAATAAAAAGTGCATTTTATCTCTTCAATTGTAGAGGTCTGGATAACACACAAAAATTGTCTAGTGTTTGCTCTAAAATAATAGATAGAGAAAATAAATAAAGAATGTGTTCTAAAATAATAGATAGAGAACAACAAATAATAAATTAAATAACGAGACTCGAATAAAGTCTGAAAAGTTGTAACTATATATAATAGGGGACAACTTTAATTTAATTTTCCTGCCTTTATCTCAACTTCGACCATTATGAGTAGAGCTATGAATATGGTTCTGTTAATTAAATCCATGCTGTTTTATCCTGAACCTCCCATAGGGTTGTGAGCATAAATAGATTAGTGATTGACACAATTCCCATTGATAAAATCCACATTATTATATCCTAACCACAAAGGTATCGACATTGCAATTTTGCAGAAAATGTCAAACCATAAGTCTGTGGCCAACTACACAGACCAGTGATTGACGTAGTTCATACCACATACACCAAGTCGTATCCCTAAATTTTTGTAACCACCACTGAATTTGCTGATATTTGCATTGTCAAAAAATAACTTGTCCCAACCTGTTAAGCTGCTACTAGATTTAGGGTATCTTTTTCTGGGAACAGAATTGGATAGGAGATGGACCTCTAAGCTTAAAGTTCTCCAGGCTATACGGGATAGCGGCAGATAAGGGCATATCTATTAACCAGAAAAAGGAAGTGTCAGAGGGGTGCAGATGGCTATGGAGGCGGAAACTCTTTGTATAGGAAGAAGATCAGCTCCGTCTTCTACAATCCGCGCTACAACCAGTAGTAATTGTGGATTACAGGTCGGATACATGGAGTTGGAGGCCCAGTAGGGATGGATGTTTCTCAGTGGCTGAGGCTTATGTGGCACTACGCACGCAACAGACCTAAATGAGACTAACTGAGGTGGAACCCAAGGATTTGAGACGAATGTGGAAAGATAGACTACCCTCCAAGGTAATTGCTTTCTCATGGAGATTATTGTTAGATAGATTACCAACTACGGATAATCTATTGAAGAGAGGTGTTGAGATTCCAAGATATAATGTTATATGTGTTTTTTGTAAAAGTTCTATGGAAGGGAGGAACCATTTGTTCTTAACGTGTACCAACGGCCAATCTGTGTGGAACAACATCATCAGCTGGCTGGGAATCCAAGGACCTATTCCGGGGGATTTGAAGCAACTTTTTCTTTCATCGTCAGCATGGGTCGTCGAAAAGAGAAAGAGGAGGTGCAGGTATGTTTTCTGGCTGGCTGGATGTTGGGTATCTGGATTACTAGAAATCAGATTGTTTTTTATAACACACCGCCAGATTCAGTAGACATAATGATGGCTATAAAGGTAATCTCGTGGAAATGACTATCATATTTCATTGGGTTTAATAGGGGTGTGTGTTCTCGGATTGGTACGCTAATCCTAGAATATGTTTATTAAATATGGCATAGGTGGATAAGTTTTAACATGCTCCACGACGATATGGAAGAGTATGTAATTGTGTTTGTATTCCAAGAAACGCTTTGTTTCTCTATTGAATATATATCCTTTGCCTTTCAAAAAAAAAAACTGCTACTAGATTAATTAATTAAACTCTAACTAGAAAGAGCACTAAGATAGGAAGATTAGTAACATCAATACCAGAGTTACAGTAATTTTCTTCTTTAATTTTGTAAAGGCTTGAGTGGCTGCCTTTATCCATGTAAAATTATTTTTCTTCAACAATTCAATGAGGGGAGTGGTGAGTGTTGCATATTGTTTTATGAAACGACAATAGAATCTAGTAAGGCTTAAAAAACCATGTAAAACTGTGAAGGGTCATGGCTTCGACCAACTTAGGATAACCTTAATCTTCTCATAATCAAGAGTAACACTGTCTTAAGTGATAACACGACCTAAATAATGAACAAACTTAACTATAAAAACACACTTAGTTAACTTAGCAAAAAATGAATTAAATAGGAGTAAGTCTAATATGATGCATAAATGAACCAAATGAGAGTCACTATTAGTACTGTAAATTAAGATGTCGTAAAAAAACACCAAGAAAAACTTTCTTAAGTAAGGCATGAAAAGATAATTTATGGCTGCTTGAAATGTAGATAGGCCATTGGTTAGTCCAAACGACATAACAAAAAATTTATAGTGTCCATCACAAGTTTTGAATGTTGTTTTGTAAGTGTCGAGTGGGTGAAGTCGAATTTGGTGGTACCTAATCTTAAGTCTAGTTTAGTAAAATTTCTAGCTAAACCTAATTCATCCAATAGCTCGTCCATAGTAGGAATGGGAAATCAATGCCCTATAGCCAACACAAAACATCTATGTACCATCCTTTTTCCTAACAAAAAAAAATTGGGGAAGAGAAAGAGTTGCTACTAGGTAATGATGCCATCTGTTAGCATGTCTTGGATATTTGTATGTTTTGACATTGATGGCGAGTTAGGAAGCAAGGGAATCTGATAGTCACAAAAGCGGGAAGGGGTAGACCTTGAGGTTTTTGAAAAATAGTACTATAGCAGAGGAGAAGTGTTTGAAATTCAATGGGTAAATGTTTCAAGGAATCAACAAGTTAGGGTGTTTGTGGAAGGTTGTCAACTGGGATGGATAAATGTTTCAAGGAATCAACAAGTTAGAGTTTGAATAGAACTCAAAATAGTCGCACCTGTATATTTGCATGTTTATTAAAAATATTTATTATGAAATGCACACGTATATTAATAAGGATCAGTCAATATTTAAAATGTAAAATAGTCATAAAATATGGACACCAAAATGTCATATTCCAATTATATAATATATAGTATATAATATAATATTATATATTATACATTATAGATATAATTGGACAATTATGTATGTTGGATATCAATATTTTAAAGTAATTTTTTGCTTAAAGTTATAAAATTGGTCTAATAGTAAAATATATGTTTGTGAAATTAGAGGTTATGGGTTCAAGTCCCTCTTATCACAAATTAATTTATTTTTTTAATTTTAAAATATGTGTAAGGGTAGAATAGGTATTTTGAAAAGTGGATATCAAAAGGGGTATTTCCTTTATTAATAGTATAAATTATTATTATTATTATTATTATTATTATTATTATTATTATTATTATTATTATTATTATTATTATTATTATTATTATTATTATTATTATTATTATTATATAGCTAGTTGATAAAATATCTCCTAGTTTGCGGTGGCGGATAAGTCTTCGTTATGCAAGATTCAGATTCAAAAGTCCCATCCACAATAGAGAATGAAAAATTGAAAATGAATGCAACAGATTCCACTAAAAAAGATACTATTGAAACACCAATAATGCAGAAGGCAACAGAGAAGCATTCCAGTGGTTATGCTATCTTTTCATTTTATTAATTCTTAAATAAATATTAGTACTTTTATTCTAACATTCGATTCTCTAACCAAAAAGAATAAAGATTAGTCTAAAACTCTAAATTATAAATATTTTTATAAGAGATAATTTTGTTGATTTTTTTAGGTAAAGATTTATTTCAAGGATAGTTTTATAATTGCTCCCGAATGCATGCATGTAAATAAAATATCTAAACTGACAGTATAAATATTGAGAGAGTGTGTATTTAATTATTCACTGTTGTTTTCATGGGGTGTAAGAAAGGGGTGTTTATAGGCATAGTAAGGCATAATATTATGTGATAGGAATAATTAAATATGATTGGATAGTTAGAGACATGGTCATGACAGATATTTAAATAAGGGATACGTAATGACAATTACGAAAATGATATTATTTTTGTGACACTTGGTAATGGTTTATGTATGGTTGTGTTGGAGTAGGATGACAACACGCTGAGGACAGGTTTAACCCTTCCTGTTTCTGTTTATAAAAAGTATGAGAGAGTGATGGGGATAAAAAATGAATATGAAATTTTAATCTATGTTTCTATTTTTATTGGATATTTTCAGGTTTGGGTATACTGCGAGTATCCCGTTATATTATTTTTATGATTTTTAATAGTCAACAAGGATGTAAGTTTGTACACAAACATGTGAGATTGAAAATATATGTATGAAATTTTGTTTAAAATATAAGTGAGCGAGTATAAAGGAGGTAAATATGAAATTTTAATGTTCGTTGTTTTTAGGTTCGAGCATACCTATTGGTATCGCGTTATATTATTTTTATAATTTAAATTTAAGTTTACTTATAATTTATTAAATAAATTATATATTAAATTATTAATTATATTTAATTTATAAATTAATTTATATGTTAAATTATTAATTATATTTTTGTTTTAATAATCAATTAGGTGTAAATCTGTCACACACATATGAAATTCAAAATATGTATGTGAAATTTTGCTTAACATATAAAGAAAGGACCAACAAACTCATCTCGGTCCCCGATTTAATCATCATAAGTGGGGATGGATGCACAGACCAACAAAATAAATTTTTTCTATAAAAATTGAGATGGAAATAGGATAATTAAATTTTAATTATAATTTTTTGTTAATTAATGTTTTGAAAAGTATTTAATCAACATCAAATATACTTTTACATCTTTTATATACTCCGTATTTTCTATCTGTTCAGTACCAATTCAAAGATAAAATATTTAAATAAAATATTTCCAAGTTGACAGTAACAGGAGAAATATTTAAAATAATAAATCTGTTCTAGTTTGCATGGTTCAAACAATAATAATATATTAGCACTATGATGTATTTATATTATTATCATAATATTATAAACCGTAGTTGTGTTTGTTAAGTGATAAGATAAGATATGAAAATAGCTTTCAAAATGAATTTCATGAATTTGTTCCGTCTCGGAACTCGGAAGGATAAAATCATACCTATGAAAATTAATAAAGGCACCTTAATTATTTGATTTGAATGAAAGTTGAATGAAAGGGAGGAAAAATAATTTTAAAAATAGTAGTTAAATTTATAATAAATAGATATTTATTTTTATTGATTTTGTTTCACCTTTTTATTTTTTCTTGGCGTACCAAACATGGCATTAAGTTAGAGGATAAAAGGTGACAGAAGGATGTTTTGATTTATGATTTTATTTATTTATTTATTGGTAAATAGTTTGATTTATGATTCCAACTGCCAGATCCCATGGAAAGAATCTAGGAGCAGTATTTTAATTTTAATTTTAATTTTTTGAAAAATGATAGGTATGTTCTGAAATGAAAAATGATAGGTATGTTCTGAAATGTGAACCATTCAGAATGATTACATTGAGATAGGGGAGTAAGGAGGAGTAAGGAGACAGCATCGATAACGTCATAGGAAAAGGGTAAAATGGTCCCACATTGAAGCTTCCCCTTATGAATGTAACCAAAGTATAGGAAAGTATCCAATTCCTACCCCATACGTCACTCCAACTAGTCCCACCTATTTCTTAATCATGATTCCCTCTATTTAAACCCACTTATTATGCTTCCATTTCCTTCACCAATCTCTTCACTCTTCACTCTTCACTCTTCACTCTTCACTCTTTTCTGCTTCTAAATGGCCACTTTCCTTTCAACGCTCCTCTTTCTCGTTCTCGCCTCCGCAACCGTCGTCTCCGCCCGCCGTCACCCCATCGGAGACTTTCTCCGCTTGCCGTCAGAATCCGACCACGACGACAACGTTCGGGGTACGAGGTGGGCCGTCCTCCTCGCTGGTTCCAATGGATACTGGAATTACAGGCATCAGGTTAACACAAACTAACTCACTTTGATTTTCATATTATTTTACGATTAGATTTTAGAAATCGCTGTTAAACTAAATTAAATCACCTGATTACGGATGGTTCAACCGAATAAACGCCTGCACCTTTCAGACTTCACACATAAGCAACTGTAAACTGTCTTATTGAGTACAAGTGGGCCTTTGAACCGTAGACCTAATAAAATAATTTCTGGAAAACATCGAATTAATGAGCCTGCTTGACCTATTCACATGGTGTGACATGTTTTACAGCGGATTATCTTACTCAATTTCAAGTTAGTGTTCGATAAAAAAAACATTTAAAAAATTGAGTTTAACACCAATAAACTTAATAATGATAAATTTTAAACTGATAATTAATTAAGTATTATATTAATTAATAAATACAAAAAGTTTATTATAAATAAAGATATAATGATTAGTAATATATAAGTTTTCTTTTTTAAATATTATCTTTTAAATAAGGTTCTGTGTTATGAATCTTTGACTTTTATGGAAGAGATACCGCAGACTAAGAAAAACAAAAACAAAATATGCGTGAGTTGGTTGGCCAAGTGGCCACGTCAGGTGTTAAGTGGGTATGATTAGTAATATATAAGTTTTCTTTTTTAAATATTATCTTTTAAATAAGTTTCTGTGTTATGAATCTTTGACTTTTATGGAAGAGATACCGCAGACTAAGAAAAACAAAAACAAAATATGCGTGAGTTGGTTGGCCAAGTGGCCACGTCAGGTGTTAAGTGGGTGTCTGGGTCACGACTCTTCCGAGAGTATATTCTTTGCGTTAAACAATTATGGATAAAACTTTTTAAATCAATAATTTCTATTTTCAATTATATGACAATCTGATATACTCTCTAAGTATTTCAAAATTAAATTCTACAGATATAAAATCTCTCATGATTTTGAGTTTTGTTATGGTTATTATTTACTTTAATGATTTCAAGAAGTCTCTTCCTAACGTGTTTGTTTTTTGAAACTTTGAGAAATTCAGCTTGGCTAAGAACTTATTCTGTGTTCTTGCTATTGTTATAAACATCAGTTCTATTGGAAAATACCAACCTAAGCTGTTTTTAAATTAAAGTTAAAATATGGGGACAGTTGCACACTTGTGCTATTAATTCTTAATTAAAAAAATTGCAACTATCTGCCTTACTTTGTTATTATTTTTATTTTATACGCTGAAATATATTATTTTTTAAAATTACAGATATCTACCTATTTTTATTTAAGGGCCATGTGGATAGTGTTTTTTTTTTTTCCTTAGCAGGACCATATGCATAGTAAAGGAGTCAAAAGAGAGATAGGTGTAACTTTTTATGAGTGTAAATGATATTGGCAATAACTGTAATTCTCAAAAAGAGAAAAAAAAAAAAAGCAATAACTGTCTGGGAGGTTAGTACATCCTGTTAAAATCATATTTTATTATCCTTTCTTTCTAACACATTCTTTTTTGTTGGTGGAACCTATCCACATAAATTTTACTTAATAAGAGACAATGTACATTAAAAAGAGTGTGTTACTAGTATTTTTATATTTTTAAAATATATTATTGATCCGAATGCAGCATACTATTTCAATTTGGTCCTCATCCCTACTATGTAGGAAAATGATTGTAATTTATTCTCTATACATAAATCATTGAGTTTAACCTATTGTGTAAAAGAGTTTTACGTTAATAATAATTCTATATTTATATGATTTTTAAAATATTAATTACAAAAGTTAACAAATATATTATGTACAAAAGAGTTGTAAAGTGTTTTTTTCAAAAGCATTACCATGTTATGGCTGACTAAATTGAAAATGATGGATACATTTGAAGGCCAAATATGATATTTCCAGCCCTATGCATAATGTTCATTTTCAGTTTGGTCCCTACACTTCACTAATTTACTACTCCAACCAACATAATTATCACATCAATTGTATATACAGGGCTACAGGATTTTTTGTTTATTTCTATTTTTTCTTCCAGGAACCAAATTGAAAATTAACAAGGAATTAAGGATCACACACGTGAATTAAAAATCTATCATAACCTTAATAATTTAATTTACCATTTACTGTCTGTATTTAATTGTTCAGTGTTAAGTTGAGTCTTTGTTGTTTTATCAGGCTGATATTTGTCATGCCTATCAAATACTGAGGAAAGGCGGCCTGAAAGAAGAAAATATTGTTGTTTTTATGTATGATGACATTGCATACAACGAGGAAAACCCCAGGCCTGGGCTCATCATTAACAAACCAGATGGAGATGATGTTTATGAAGGAGTTCCAAAGGTAAATTATCTTAGTTTTGTAGCATCCTATTTCTTATTGCTATTTCATGTTTGATAGGTTCTATTCTAATACGGACTGTTTTGTTTTGTTTCAGGATTACACTGGTGAAGATGTTAATGTTAACAACTTTTTTGCCGCTTTGCTTGGAAATAAGTCAGCAGTTACTGGTGGTAGTGGGAAGGTTGTGAACAGTGGTCCTGATGATCATATATTTGTATTCTACAGTGATCATGGAGGTCCTGGGGTGCTTGGTTAGTAGCTCTGAATTCTTTCACAGAAAATTTTAATGAAAGTCATGGATTGTGTAGGTTTTTTATATGGGTTTCACCATGGTAGGCCTTGATTAAGGTTATTACTTGCAAATAGTGTGTTTCCTATTGTTATTTGGTTGGTTGTTGTGTGTACATTTGTTTGATTTTGATTATGCCTGAGTACTAGATTGAAGCCTCTAAATATTTCAGTGTCAGTTATGATTTCCTCAAAGTGGAGTTTGTGTTCTGTGGTGCTGCGTACGAATATACGATCAAACAATACGTGATTTTCCGTTATATCACACTATCACCCTCTTCTCTAGAGACTTTTTTATGTCCCATGACTCAGTAGATTGAATGGTCTCTCTGTATTTCTTTATTGAATTATTTTGCAATACATGTGGATAACTCAGAGGGTAAATTACAGTTACCAGGGGAAAAGGAAAAAAAAAAAGAGAGGGAAAGAGGGATGAGATATACGGTCCACTCCTCAGTGTTTTAGCTATCCAATTTGTCTTGACCATTATGTCCTCTGTCAACATTTTCTATTTTGTACCATTACATGACAAAGTGGTTCTTCCTATAATATTAATACCTGCCACTTTCTATTTCTTACTTGGTTTCCATTTTGTGACTCGGAAATGGATTTTAGGGATGCCCGCTGGACCTTACTTATATGCAGATGAATTGATTGAAGTCTTAAAGAAAAAGCATGCTTCTGGAACGTATAAAAACCTAGTAAGTTACTAATAGTTATCGTTTTCTTAATTTTGGTATCGATACTGTTTAATAATATCATGTTTGGATTTTATTACTTTTTAGGTAATTTTTTTTTTTTCTCTCAAAAGCTCTGTCACACAAAGCTTTTGGGGATGCTATGGCTATAAGAGTATAATAAGCTGTTTTGAACACACAATAAGCTAGTTTGACCGCACACTAAATCTTTGGATTTAAATAATGGCCGTGCAGGTATTTTATCTGGAGGCATGTGAATCTGGGAGTATCTTTGAAGGTCTTCTTCCTGAAGATATCAATATCTATGCAACCACAGCTTCAAATGCAGAAGAAAGTAGTTGGGGAACATATTGCCCCGGGGAGTATCCTAGTCCTCCCCCAGAATATTCAACCTGCTTGGGTGACCTGTACAGTGTTGCTTGGATGGAAGACAGGTATGTGCATAATAAGCAAACATAATTATATTATAATGAGATTAATGTGATGCAATACTATGTACCCTGAGTCATGCAATCTCTACGGGAGTTGTTCAACGCCTATTACTACTTATATTGTGTGTGTGTCTCTGAGAGTTGTGTATACCAATTGCTTGTACTTTGAAAAGTTCTGTATATTAAAATTATTTTTATTTTGTTTATTTTTGCACTTGCAAGTTTCAGAGGGATTGATTTCAATTTTCTTTTCTTGTGAGCAGTGACATACACAATTTGCGGACAGAATCTTTGTACCAACAATATAAATTGGTGAGTTTTTGTTTTTAACTTGATTTAATTTTTTAAATGGATATAGATTGAAAATATAATTCAATACCTTGATTTCTTGGTTACAAGTGAGTTTTTTTTTTTTTTTAATCAAACTAGTAAAGTGTTTTGAGTGTTTACAGTTTTTATAATACTATTGTTCTAAATTTTATGGGTCAAACATTGATAGATGTGTTAAAAGTTGTGTTTGACTGAAGCCTTCTTTGCTCCTGTGCTTACAGGTTAAAGAAAGGACTTTACATGGAGCTTCATACTATGGCTCTCACGTTATGCAGTATGGTGATGCAGGGCTTAACAGTGAGTCCCTCTTCCAGTATTTGGGCACAAATCCTGCTAATGACAATTTCACTTTCGTGGAGGAAAATTCCTTATGGTCACCTTCTAAACCAGTCAACCAGCGGGATGCTGATCTCATCCATTTTTGGGATAAGGTATCCTGTTTGTGTGATTCTTTTGTTATGAATTAATTGCTTGATCATGTCCTCAGTAGTGACAAGCAGCGAACATGTGTGACGAACTGATAATTGTAACAAATCATATCTGCTTAAATTAATGTTCCTGAATCCTGAGCGTTCAGGATAGAAGTGGAAGGGTGGGTTAATGAATTGGATACCATTAACAGATATTTTTAGAATATATGCAAAGAACTTAACTAATCTGATATCACATATGGGGAAGTAAGATTGTTAGATTTAAAGTTATTGTACATTTCATGCCTTGTTGCTATTGAAACATGGGGGAGTTGCTAGTAATCCTTTTTTCCCCCTTGAATGTTTGGTACTAAATGCTAAAACTACAAGAAAATGTAGGTTGTAGTCTGATGACACATTTTATTTTGTGTGTGGTATAATTTTGCTTATTGTATTTTATCTTGATTTCATCTTAACTGTTTATTGCCAGTACCGCAAAGCTCCCGAGGGTTCTGCCAGGAAAATTGAAGCTCAGAAACAAGTTGTGGAAGTAATGTCTCACAGAATGCATATAGACAACAGCGTGAAACTTATTGAAAAGCTTTTATTTGGCATTGAAAAAGGTCCAGAAGTACTTAATGCTGTTAGACCAGCTGGAATGGCACTTGTTGATGATTGGAACTGCATGAAAACCATGGTATTGTTTGTTCTAAAGCCAATATGATAGATATATTTTTCATATAAAATATAGTATAGTGGGATTACTCTCTTTTTTTTTTTTTTTTTTTG
Source organism: Psophocarpus tetragonolobus (assembly GCA_037954015.1). Classification (NCBI taxonomy): domain Eukaryota; kingdom Viridiplantae; phylum Streptophyta; class Magnoliopsida; order Fabales; family Fabaceae; genus Psophocarpus; species Psophocarpus tetragonolobus. The sequence goes on along the minus strand of CM075695.1, from coordinate 5,221,632 downwards.
CTTGACCATTGAATCAATTATGAAGTTGTGGTTTCTGATGGGTTCTATTTAAAAAATAACCTCTTTGCACTTGAACAATGGCAAGCATTGTTGAACTTGAACACAGAATTAGCACTCTTTTGTTGATTAAAGTAGAGCATCTTTTTTATCACTTTGGTTTATGAGAAAATAATGCACACCTTAATCTGTTTTTTAATGCAGGTGAGGACTTTTGAGACACATTGTGGATCCTTGTCTCAGTATGGGATGAAACATATGAGGTCCTTTGCAAACATTTGCAATGCGGGAATAAAGAATGAACAAATGGCTGATGCCTCAGCACAAGCTTGTGCCAGTTTTCCTTCCAATCCCTGGAGTTCTCTGAAAAGGGGTTTTAGTGCATAGTTCCTGTTATATGCATTAGTAAAAACCAATGTATGATGAATATTAAATTATGTTCTATGGCTGTATATACATATTTTGTCCCTCCTCTCTGTAAATGCAATTGGGACACTACTAGAAGGGTCTTTACATATTAGTTTGGCAGATTTAGATATTGCAAGTCTGCAGCTACCTTTGTATAAATTCATTTAAGAGGTTGTCTTGCAAGAAAAGCAATTACAAGGGGTGGTGATGTCTACTCATGACAAGGCACAAGGTTATGCATGTATGCCAACGCATGGTAATGATGTGTTTTTTTTATTCAAGAGGCAACTGGCATGGATCGGGTTTCCCTTGTCAATTTGCAACAGAATTGACAACCTTTTTGTATAATTATTTCAGAAATATTTATGATGCCAAGATTATTGTTTAATATTAATGATGAAATTGTATTATTTTTTTAGTTGTGATTACTTTGTTGATGCTTTGGTTTATCTAGAGTTGTGAGTAATATCTGAAGGACAATTTATAAGCACGGCCTCAAATTTACAAAAGAATAATTAATGAAAAATAATCACTAATGAAAAATATAAAGAGTTTTATTATTATGCAATTACATTCCACCATTTATATAACCATCTTTCTTAATTTTGATAATAATTATTTAAAAAATTATATATATATATATATATATATATATATATGATATGTGATTTGGATCACAATTTTGTTTTACTGTAAGTAAATCGCAATTAATCTCATAATTATCTTCATATATTATAATCAATATTATGTTTTTTTATAAAATAAAATAAGCAAAAGACCCAACATCTAATAAACGATTGTAGCACATAAATGAATACAGAAGAGAAACAAACGAATGTTTAATTTAGTAAATGTAATAATAAAATTAACCAACATTGGATTAACTAACCATAGTTAACTTGCTACTCCCATAATTTTTTATGCTATACCCATCATTTCTAGGCGCGAGAATGAACCAATCCAGAAGTCAAATAGACCATAAATAATTTAAAAAATAGTAATAAATAATTGAGAGCTGACGGCTTTGCTATTAGACAAATTAGAGTTATTTAAAAAACCCCCCAAAGCAAATTAGAGTCTGCGAAAATTATAATGTGCTTTTTTAGATTATGAATTATTTAAAAAAATAAATTGGATTTTGAGAATCTTTTGGAATTTTTTTTAAATAAGCTGTTGGTCTTAAATGAAAATTATAACTTATCAAAACTTCTTTTAATTATTTTCACACTCTTTTATTTTATAAAAACTGCTTTTTATTGCATCAAAATAAAATTGATTTTTTTCAAAATAATTTTTACTTAATTTATTTAAATAAAAATTAATTATAATTATAATTAATTAAAAAATAATTAACTATACATGTAATTAGTTATTAAAATAATATAATTTTAATATAATCTTAAACTATATAAAGTCTCACATAAACAATGTAAGGAGTTTTAACCAAAAAAAAAATGTACGGAGTTTTTATGTATGGTTGAAGCGAGGGTAAGCTACAACCGTCAGATCAATGATCTTACTGTTACCAATTTCTGGAGCGTGGCAGAAGATGTATATAAACAAGCATTTCATTCTATCACTGAGAGAACAAAGAAAAAGAAGAAACACGCTGTACCCTTCTTACCTCTTTTAATTTATTTTTCTGAAAACTTTTTGTTTTTATTTCTTCGTTTCTACCATTTTCTGGTATGCCAAACTGCTTCTGCTACGCGAATTTTGATTAGTGAACGGTGAATGTTGAGGATCTGCTACTTTTTGAACATTGAATAAGGTTACTGCAATTTTCAATTCTATTTCTTCTTTTTCGTTTTTTCTTTTTGCATTTTGAGTAGAATCGAATCGCTAATCTCAGCTTTGTTTTCTTTGGTTCGTTTTTCTATTTGTAGGCGTGACAAAATTTGCCAGAATCACATTGTTAATTTTCTTCTGAAGATTTCTTCGTTCATTTCTGGTATTTAAAGGTGCTCGATAATTTCTAGTTTTGGAGGTTTGAAAATTAAAATGGAGGAAGAAAAAAAGTTTTCTTCACTTTCTCTGTTTCGTGTTCTGCCTCTATGCTAAGTTGTTTTCGCCTTTTGTTTTTCGCATCTGCAGACACGTATCTTTGGAAAAATCACCGAATTTAAGAACCCTGGACTCTCTGCTAGGTTGTGCCTAAGTTTGCACCTGTGGTCATGTTTATAGATCGATCCTCTGAAATGTCGTAATTAGTTGGATTTTAGGAATAAATTTGCATTTTCAGAAGCTTCATCAGAACTGAGACCAAAGAGCTTTTTTGGCGCGTTAAGGCTTGGGTTTTGAAGGAATTGAATTGATTTAGGTGAGAAATTATATTTTACTTACCTAAATTTGGAACTGATAAGTTGAATATCATCGTAATGTCAATGGTGTATGTTTTTTGGTTATGTGATTTTCCCCTGCTTCTCCATCTCATTCTGAAAATCGGAAAACTCTCATTTTCTTTAGGTTGCTATCATCATGAAAGTTTTCGGAAATGTGTTTATTTTCATTCCTACGATTTTTATTTCATACTTCTGGATCTCATTTTGAATTTAACTCCTGTGTTACTCTCTATGTTTTGGTTATGAATATTCCTCTATTTGTATGGCAATTTATTTTTTTTTTGTCTCCTGTTTCTTTGGTTGTTTGTGAATCAAAATGTTAGTCAATGGGCTTAAAATTAAAAAAGAGCAAACTCTGAATATCATATCTTACTTAACCGTTGAAATCTGAAGAGTTAAGTAAATCGATTGAACGAATGACTGCTAAGTGTAAGAAGAGAACCCATTGAACCATCCAAGCACTCATGTCTATCATTGATAAGTTTTTTTTTTTTTTTTTGCATCTTACACATATTATATATTTCTCTTCAAATCATGGTTGAAAATCTCGCAGTTTAAGTGCAACCAAATTGAATCTTATTATGAATTCGCAAAAGGACTTTCATAATCTAAAACCCAGTTATCCCTCACAATGTTCACCGCCCATTCCTGTCTCACCCTGAAAAAGATGCTTACACCACATAATTTCCATGGTTTTCATTTTTCTTTCCCCATGGACTTGCTATATTTAACTAAAATATAATATGATAATAAGCTTGGACAACATGTCGATACGGTAAAATATACACTATTTTCAAGTTTATTTAATGTAATCATATTCTTATTATTATTATTATTATTATTATTATTATTATTATTATTTTGTTATTCCATTATTAATGATAAGGATGACTCGATGACAGGTAGCAAGGGACGATGGATAAAGAGTCTGGCAATAACATAAGAGAAAGAGACAAAATCGAAGGAGGGGATAATAGTGGGCCCCGGTCTTTGTTACTGAGTGGTAGCTCCAATGGTTTGAGGCAAGGAACGACTTCGGATTTGGTGTTGCAATGGGGTAACCGAAAGCGACTAAGGTGCATGAAGGTGCAGGTCAAACATGACTCTTCTTCCAACCCGGTTCAGAGGACAATGGTTCAGGTGGATCGGAGAATGGTTATAACCGAGAAAGATTCTTCGAATATTAGACCCTTACCCACTTTCGTCACTAATAACAACAACAACAATAGCTTTAATAATCAGAGTAACGAGTATCTGAATCTCCATCAACGCCCACCTTCGTCGCAGCTACTTCCGCCGCGCATTCTCAGGTATTTCTGTTTGCATCATCCCCTCATCTATTTGTTACGTATACTTTTGTATTTTTGTTCACATCCTTAAAATGTTAAAATAATAAATTATATAGAAAAAGTTAATAAAATAAAAACTTGTGATTCATTTAAACTGGAATTGCGGAGAAATAGCGTGCTGGATTTCTTAAAAAATAAAACTTTCGTTGAAATTATATGGATCTAACAATAATATTGAATTCAAAAACAAAATTATTTGAGTTAATTATAGATAATACACACATATTGTGAAAGTAATGTTTAAAGATTTTTTATACCAATTAAACTCTTAAAAAATAAGAAATAGATGTATAATTACATTAAATTTTAGAAAATGCATCCCTAATTAACTTAAACTAATTTGATTTTTAGGGATTTGAATTAGATAATTTTTTTTATTTTTGTCTATTTTAAAGAATATTATTTTAATTCTTTTTGAAAAAAAAAATATATTTTATTATATAAAATAAGAGTGAAATCCTAAATTATTACACTAAATATTTTAATAACTAGTTTTTATTTAAAAACAATATTAATAAATAAAAGTAAAAAATAAGTATAAAAAATGTTTAAAATATCAAATCGCAACCTGATTTAAATTGTAATTAATTATCTGTTAAAATAATTTTGATTTATTTCTAAAATACATGTATATTAACTTATAAGGAGAAATTTTTTAACAAAAATCATATGTAAGCACTCAAAATCAATGTAATCGCAATTTTCTCTGTACCTATTATATCATTATCCTAATAAGATTATAAATTTTTAGGATAAATTAGAAACATTAGTATAAATTTAATATATATTTGCAATTTGATTTTATTTGGCTCAAGCATTGAACTGAATAAAATAAAAGTTTAATTAATTAGTATGGACGGTAAAAAAATTTTAGACTTAGTTTAATCATCAATCTTAATTTATATACTTTTAAAATATTAATTAGAAAAGTAAATGCATACCAGTTAAATTTAAATATATTTTTTGTTAACAATTTGTTTAATATTTTTGTAATGATTTATTAGTTTGAAATGATTTTTTCTGTTGTTGGCGTTCCAGAAAGATTTTTCTTTATTCCTGCTGATATTCCGATAATGTATTTTTTATTTTATTTTATACAAATATCCAATGCCATGCTATTGCTAATGGCTTTAAATATACTCAAATATTCGATAAGCTAGTAAGAAATAAACTATCGTGGAGGTTGTGGATTCATGTTTGCAACTAAAATTTTGTATCGAGAGGGTTGATCTCTTCTTCAATTCCCCCAAAAGTTATTTTGGAAATATTAATATGACTAACTTAGGAAGCGCGCATTAATGTATAATGAATAACGATTACCTCACCAATGCCTCCATGCCACGAGCACTTAGGAGTGCGAAGTGGTTTATAAGTGAGCGACTAGGCCAAAGAACAATTGGAATATAGACTTAGGAGTACGGAGTGGTTTATAAGTGAGCAGCTCGGCCAAAGGATAATTGGGGGTACATAGTACAATTGTAAAACCAAGCCAGTAGTAAAATCTAGTGTAAAATTTTTTATGCAATCCAAAAACTACTTCAAGTTATTTCAACCTATAATTAATTCTAAATTATTCTCTAACATGAAAACAACATATCAAAATTTATGTGGAATCATCTCTGAATCCAAATTCAATTGCAAAACATGTAACCAAACACCCCCTTAATTGGCATTATGTTGGCCTTTTGCATTATCATTGTACTTATGGCATTTAGTTTGATTATTTTGATGCTTTTATCTCATTGTTTATGATGGATATTCATATGATACCCATGCAACTATATACCAAGCATAAGGGTACCGATGAAAATTCTTGATCCCAAATTCTCATTTTTCATCATTTGTCACAACCAATAAATAAATATCAACTTATTTAATAAATTATATAAAATATAAAAAAATTTAATGAATTATATAAAATATAAAAAAATTAAATAAGGTAATATTTATTAATTTATTGATAAGACACAAATTTGATATCCGAGAATATCATGTATAATGATTATGGAGGTTTACTTAATCCTTTGTCATGTTTCATACCAAGGAAAAGTAGCACTAAATTATCCTCTCATGCCAGATCATACTTTAACTGCATTACTCTTCGGAGATCTCTCGGTGTACCGGAACCCGTGATTATCGTTAGGATTACTCCTAATCTTTTTTTGTCGGGAACATTGAATAGAGGGTCTCCTTCCACGTAGTAATTTTTATAAGAAAACCCTTTTGTGGCCGTTGGATGAGGTACCGATGTTGGATTTGGTCGTCTCATTGTGTATTTGAACACGTAGTAAAGCAAACTCATCTTCTCATCAATAGCCAATAACCACTCTAGATCCAAAGGCCCAAACTTGCCGTGGAAACAGCTGTGCCTCTTGTAAGGAATCACATGCACAAATAAAATAAATTAAAGGCACATATACCAGCCCCAGGTTTCCATAAATATCCCCTGAAGAAGCCAAAATTAGCCCATATTTTACGCAAAATACGTTCATATCCCAATCTCTTTAACCGCGTGATCTAGATCGACCCAGAAGATCAATTTCGTAAACCCTCAACTCCCCTAAAGTTTTTTTTTTGTATAATTATTTTCCAAATAAAAAATGCTTATCAATGCAAAATTGTTTTTCCCTTTTTATCAGGTCGTGTTTCGCGTTCTTACGGTTAAGACCCATATGGCATAATATACTAATCATATTTGTTTTGTGCTTTTGTTTTTTTATTCATTTTATTTAGGAACTCAGAGACTTCAAGTGCTATGAGAGGAAGCAAAAGCAACGAGAGTCTTAGGGGAATTGCCTCACCGGACAGGGGTGTGCACGATAAGAGGGGGACCCATAATAACAACCTAAACGACAACAATAACAAGTTTGGAATCTCGCCAGACGCCGTGCACGATAACAATAAAGGTGGTCGTGGATCGCCGTCCGGCAGTGGGGATGTGGCTCCACCGTTATGGCTGCCTAAGTTCGTGATTGCCTTGACTAACAAGGAGAAGGAAGAAGATTTTCTATTCTTGAAGGGTTCAAAGCTTCCTCAAAGACCCAAGAAGAGAGCCAAATTCGTACAACGCACCCTCAATGTAAGCCTCCTCTACGTACCCTTGTTTGCTTTACGATATCTCCACTTTAATTTGATTGATTTTAGTTATCATATCTTTTTATTGAAGTATTTAAGCGTTTCAAATATTTTCTTGCCATACAGGCATACACTATCTCTGAAACCTTAGATTGCAGAAATTGATGCATTAGTAATATTTAAACGTAATTAGAATTTTTATCATGTGACATCAATTTAGAATTTCTTTTAAAATTGTTGCATGACCTGATTATAATTAGCACATAGTGTTTTAGAGATCATATTTTATTGTGTGAAAAAACATCTTTTTAAACTTGACTAGCATGTACACTATTTTTTGGGAGAAATCATTAAGTGGTTTAGAATTTTAATGGTAGATATTAATCTTTATAATCAAATTTCACCATCAGTTATTTTTTTATAAATGTGTAAAAGTTGAATGTGATATATAAATATTGATTGAGACCATAAATATATCTATTTTGGACTATTTAATAATTATTTCCATTTTAAGGTGTACATAGGTGAAGGTATGAGAAATAATGACATATATAATAAATTATATGAGGAGAAAGAGACCACATAAATATACCTGTTTTGGACTATTTAATAATTATTTCCGTTTTAAGGTGTATGTAGGTGAGGGAATGAGAGAGAATGACATATATAATAAATTATATGAGGAGAAAGAGAGAGACCGGAAAAAAAATGAAGAAATAAAATAAATATTAATATAACAAGTGATATGATAAAACGAAGGAAACAGAAAGAAAGTGAGATAGAACAGAAACTATATATATTAATTATTATTCTGGCATGTCATCTATTTAGCTTTTTATTAAAAATATTTTATGACTCTTGTATTTCTTATATTTTTGAAAAATTAATGGAATAAAAATTATGTAAATTCTATAAGATGTGACCCTTATTTATTCAAAAGTTTAATTGCAAAAAAATTCAGAGAAAAGAAAATGGGAGATGTTTTAAATTTTTTTTTTTTATTGAAAAATATTAAATTTTAACATGTCAGATTTTTATAATTAAATTTTTAATTTTTTAAATTTAATTTTTTAAATTTAATTTTTATATGTTTAGTTATTTCTAAATTTGTTTGTTATTTGTTATTATTATAAATTCATGAAAATATTGAGAAATTATCCAAGTAGAATATCTGTTTGTGATGCTTTTAAATTTGAAGAATGAACTTGTGAAATTTATATAGTTGTATTTTTATATAGCTTTATTTTTTATGATTATTTGAAGCATAAAATTATACAAATTAAAAATTATTTATTTTTTTAATATAACTCACGTCATGCGAATCAACTACTTATCTCTTGAATTATGTTGACCATCAACTGGAGTCTGTAACCCTGTACTCTGACCAAGTATGATAACATAGTAATATATCACCCTATGGTGTGAGTTGGGTATCTTTCTGTGGCATACATTTTGGGCTCATGTTATTTACCCCTTTATAGAGTGATTAATATATATTTTTTCTTATTTTTATTTTAAATATTTCATAAAATATCTTAAACATACACTTTCTATTTGATATACCTATATTTTTTTTTTAACACATCCGCATACATCACTACTTATCTCATAAAAAAATCTTACAATACTTCATAAAGTATTCTCAGAAAATTACTTTCAGGAACAATGTTTGAAAATTAAAATCTTGAAAAGCAGTACCTTTGGTAAAAGTCTCTTACTCTTTTGGGAAGTACCTTCTCGAAAGGCACCTTATCCGCTACATCCTAATTTCTGATGCCTCATTCTTAACTTAAAAAACAAAAACAAAAAAGAACATATATTTGGAAAAATAAAACACTTGGTTTCTCTTATACACTATGAATGAGTTTGTTTGAGAGAAAATTAAAACATAATAATTTAATAATTAAGATATCAAAATAGACATGAATAATTAATAGAAATGTAAAATAAAAATAAAGTTTAAAATATAATGGAGAAGGTTGCAAAAATAATCACTCGGAGTACAAAATTAGGATTTAAAGGATAACAAAAATAAAATAGAATTAGGGTTTATATTAGATTTATAATTTTAGTAATAAATGTTATATAAAGAGAGATTGATTTTGAAAAGATTATGTTGAAAATTATAATTATAAGGATATTTAAAAAATATCTAGAATAAATATAAAAAAAATATAATATATTAATCATTGTATAGAGAGATGTAAATCTTACTATACTCTTGATTAGTCTGATAATATAATATAATTAAAGAAAGTCTTAAAAGGTGCAGAACAATTTTCGTAAAATTTACACAAACATGATAATTCTCTCTAGTTTGTTACAGCTGCAAATTATTTTAATGACCCAAAACTTAATTTTCTTTGAAAAATTGTACCAAATATCTTCCTAACTATGTAAAATAATCATTTCCCTCTAAGGTGTTGTTATAGAAAGAAAAAAAGGAGAATATAAACTGTGATAGATTGCAGTCAAAAAAGAAAGAAAGAAACAGTGATAAATGTAATGGTTGCTGTGGCAAGAAAGGGAGAAAGACAAATAGAGAAAAACAAAGTGAGAAATAAGGAGGATGTAAATAATGGATGAGCAAAAATCAGAAATTAATAACGATAGCTGAATGCAGTTAACACTATTCTAAGTTGGACTTTTGTTCATAGGACTGGTAGGGTTGAATGTTTAATATACTTTTCATAAAACCAAAATTGAATAAGGTTGCTGTGGCAAGAAAGGGAGAAAGACAAATAGAGAAAAACAAAATGAGAAATAAGGAGGATGTAAATAACGGATGAGCAAAAATCAGAAATTAATAACGATAGCTGAATGCAGTTAACACTATTCTAAGTTGGACTTTTGTTCATAAGACTGGTAGGGTTGAATGTTTAATATACTTTTCATAAAACCAAAATTGAATAAGGTGACCAACATATATGATTATGAAATATGAAGAAACAGGTGCTCTGTTCACTTCTCCAGGATTGGACATACTGGAATATATATGTCCAGTGAACTGGGATAGAATATTTCTTTTTTATGTTTTCGTTTTTCATTTTATGGACTAAATTAAAATCTTCAATTAAGTGCATTTCATATTGCTTTTAGTACGAACTACGAAGTAAGAGGTAATCCAAAAGTTTAATATAATTCCAATACAAAAACAAGGATAGAGATGTTTTTGCAAACTTAAATCTGTTTCAAACTAAAATTAAAGTGCATGTTTAGATTGAAATTAAAAATGTGCACGTGTTATGATGTAAATTCAACAGATAAAAGTAAAATGCAAATAAAAACAAGAGTCCATGTATTAAATTTGTACTGCAAAGTAAACATGCACTAACATTTTGTTCTTTTTGGATGTATTGCAGCTTGTAAGTCCAGGTACGTGGCTGTGCGATCTTACTCTGGAACGGTATGAAGTTAGGGAGAAGAAGATATCCAAAAAGGTAGAGGAAAAAAAAGTAAGGACTTTCCTTGCTTAAGCTGTGTTGTGTATCATATCATATTTTGTGTGTACATTATCGACGATGAAGTTCGAACTTAGGATTTTGTGTATCATATATATCTTGATACTTAAAATAATGGTTGGCTAGTGTTTATGTTCTTTTTGCACATAAGTGAATAAACATGATTTGGAATTTTATGCAGAGAGCAAGAGGGTTGAAAGCAATGGGCAACATTGACTCTGACTCCGAATAGAAACCAAGGCAATGAGTAAAGTTGTTTTCTGTAGTCAAAGGGTGTGAAGAATGTCGAGAAGTTGTAAAGCATGACCTGACATCCCAGCGTAAGAAATCGAAATCCAAATATAAATTACTTTTACTTCACCCTCATTTTCGTACCTTTGGTTTTTTTGTCCAAGGTTTTGCCACCTATTTTCTCACCTATGTTAATTTATTTTTTTTTCTGAGAAGGGTCTCCAAATAATATTTAGATATCTTATATTTTTAACATTTTATCAACACTTTTCATTTTTCTCTCATCCCTGCTTTTTACATCATTTCATCTATCATACTTGTATTTTTTTTTCTCTTCCTAGGTGTCAAGTAGCATATTAGTATTCAAATATATTTTTTTTCCTAATAGATATTTAATGTGACAAGAAAAAAGTGATGGAAACAAATAAAGAGTGTCAATTAGGTGTCTAAAATATAGGAGTATCTATGAATAATAATTTACGAACCATAGATTTTGGAGTATCTATCCAACATAAGCCCAAAAGAAAAAAAAAAAAAAAACTCAAGAAAGATAACTTTTATGAAAAAAAAACTAATTAACCTCAAGAAATATAATCAATTCAATAAGGTCTCGTTTTGGATTTTGGTTAAATGGTGCATATTGAATTGATTTTTCAAATGGAGACTCTTAAACAGTTACCAAAAATAAATGGAGACTCTTAAAGTGATCCAAAGCGATGTCATTTTTAAGGAATAACAAAAAAATTGTAAAAAAAAAAATGAAATCTTAAAATTGTCCATGGACGCTGGAGTTAAGCGAGATCACCTCCACGTTTAACAATTTCATCCGAGTTTAAAAGCGAGTTTACATGTGAATTGTCTTCTTTCGGTTTCCTAATTCCTATACATATGAAATCGTACGAGTTTAGGAATTAAAAATTCAAGTTTAACAATCCTAACAAAGAAAAGTTATGATTTATAGGTATATTTACAAAATAAATAAATAAAAATTATATTCTAAAATATAAAAAAATTTTAAAATTTTAATTTCATTTTTTAAAATAAATATATAAAATTTTAAAAATAAGTATTTTATAACTTTTAACTTTATATAAAAATATATGCTTTTATAAATTTTAAAATTTATTGATGAAAATACATATTTATTGTTTTTGAATTTTATTCATAAAAGAATATATATAATGAATGAAATAATTTTATTTTTTTTTACAATCACCACTCACCCATACTTTAAAGATGTTTAACTTTTGAATTTAAAAAAAAAAATTTAACCCATAGTGGTTTAGGAAATTTTTTGTCGGGTTTGTTTTTCATTATTACTTTCACTTTTCTGTATAAATTTCAAAATTAAATTCAGATGTATTTTGACATTGAAATCATATATTTTATAAATTATAAATATTAAATATTAAAATTTTTACATTTACAAAAATAAGTATTTAATTTAATTTATAAACATAATTTTTTTGTTCTAATATAATTAATTTTTTTATTTTAAAACATTATATTTATAATAATGAAGTTGCTACCACATAAGCATTAGTTGCGGACATACTTATTAAGGGATTGGTTCTATATGAGTGACTTATATATTCAATGTGTTCTACTTACTTATTGTGAACTGTTTACGGTACTTGAACTAAAATAATTAATAAAAAATATTTTAGTAAAGATGTTATTTATGTGCATATCTATACTTTGAGCTTTGAACATAAAATAATTGAAAATATTCTTATTGAAATGATAATTTAAAAATTATAATGTATGAATATAAACTTAGAAAACTAGATTAATTTTTTAAAAAGCATATTTGATTATTTTAAAATAATCCAAATATAAAAGAATGATGTTTGAAATGTTTAATTTTTAAATTTATTAATATAAATTTAATTAATCCGATAGTTTTAACTCTAATTTATATAATACTTTTTATTTTAAAACTAATTTTTGTGAATTTTTTAAACTTTTAAACATCATTGAAATTTTTAAAACTTGTAATGAAGTTTTGAAATTCCAATATTATTTAACTAAAATGTAATTTAATTATACATTTTTTATGATTTTCTATAATTTATAAAAAATTGAACTTGTATTTTGGTATCATAGTTAAAGTTTGTAAAGATTTTCTTTCTTTATTTAGTTAATAAAAACAGAATACAAATATTTTAGGTAAATAAATTTATCTCATAAAAATTAATAACTACTATAAAAATTATTCATATAAAAATAACAATTAAGGATTAATGTAAAAGTATATAACCACCCATGCATGAACATGACGCCATGGTGTTAATAAATGAAATGGTCATGCTATAAAATATTTAATGTTTTAATATATGAAAGAATAAGAGAGTTTAATTATTATGCAACAAAATTAAAGGCAATCACATTTGCAAAAGAGTTATGATTAAATATTGATGTAAAGATTTGATCGTATAAAAAAGAGTTTTACATTTGTATCTCTTCATTTATACAAATTTTAAAGTATTAATAGGTAGATTCAACAAATCTACTATAAACAAAGAAGTTGTGATTAAATATTAATGTAAAATTTTTTATCAATGCATATTAATTAAGCTTAAAAAATAATGTCTAATATATAAAACAAGTAATAGAATATTGAAGGAAAAAATTAGTTTTTAATTAAATGTGCTGTTGGCCAAAATAGTATCTTTCTTCATAATGATAATTGTTTGTTATTTCAATGTTGTAATTTGTCATTATTTGTTAACAAATTATTTTTAACTATTATTATTGTCTGAAACTTGTTTGTTACATTTAAAAAAAATAATTATTTTTATATAATTTTATATAAATTTATTAAAAATAAATTTAATTATAATTAATTATTAAAATAATATAATTTTCACTTGTATTCCTACATCATCTAAGTTTTAATATGTAACGGGCATGTGCTCTAAGTTGACAGAGGAACATAGAATTGAGGATGTCAGGAATCAAATCCTTAAAGGGTTTCCTTTTTATAAACTCAATGAAGATGATGCCTACGTAGGCATGCAACCCATAGACCACAACTTGTTCTGTTATGCAGTAATTATCAAAGACAAATGAGGCAAATGTGTTCATAGAAACATGGGGGACACTGTAATTGACTTTAACTTTGTTGCTGATTTAAGGAATGAGCTACTCTTAGCTATTAGTTCTACAAAGAACTTGGTCTACTAATTTCAATGGCTGATTAATTGGAATAGTTACCTGCGTTCGTGCGGATGACCACATGGTCCCCACCATGGTACAATTCTCTCCTTCAACTCTCCGATGGCAACACAACTTTTCCGATGACACATTTCTCTTATTTTTACGAGCTACTATTGACTTATGTGGATAACATACATATTTCTTAGATCAAGGGGAGACCAACATGATCCCAAGTTTATAAAAAAAGGACAAAATTAGCATTCTGGCAGAATTCATTCTGAGCATAAAAGCTCACTAATGAGACGACACCTCAAATCATCAGCCAAAATAGTATCCATCAATAGGGTGTTTATAGTTTCAGATTATCCGACAATTCGAATTGAATTAATTAAATTAGTTTGAATATCTTTGATCAAGTTGAAAACCAATTAATTAGAATAGAAAATATTCAATTCATAAATTTGGTTTTTTAAAATTCTTATCTAATCCGAACCAAACCCATTTAAGAGTATATATTATTATATTTTATATTTTAATTTACTAAATTTAATAATTTAACCTAATTTTAATTTGTAATTTATGTTTTGGTTATAAAATTGTAAATTTAATAAATGAATATATTTGACTAATCTGTAGTATAATTTTTTTTATAATTTAATACAAAAAATATTTTTTTATTGGATTTTCTAAATTCAAACTAAACGGACGTGATTATTATTGATTTTGTTTAGTTTAAATTAGAATAAAAAATTTTAATAATTTGAACCAATTAAAATTAATTTATTTTAATTTATTTTTTTTCAAAAACCAAATGCAAATATGACCACCCCTACCAACTAAAGAGGGCAGAGTGATTGCACGGTTCAAAATTGAAAGAGAAGAAGTGGAGTATTTTTTAAAATGAAGAAACTACTTTTGCAAAAGAGCAAAGAATCATAAGAAACCTTTGTACTTCTAAAATGTTCTTATAATCACTTTTTTCTGTTTTTGGTATCTCGCAACAAATACGCCAGATGCCGTTATTCCTTGTGATCGTAAACACAGCGAAGCGTCGAATAATTTCAGGGATTGATTCATTATTCTTACGCAAAATAAAGCTATGTGTTTTTGCAAATTTTCTTAATATTATTATCTGACATTATTATATGAAAATATGTATAAATAGAACATCTTTAAAATATTATAAAGTAACATTTTTTATTTGATATATAAATCAATTAAAAAAGTCTTCTTAACAGGTGAGTTTTAAATTCTTCATTGCGATTTCTATCTATAATGTAAAGTTTGATAAAAAAAAATTAAAATTCTTTAACAGGACATTTTATTTTTCAAAACGGGTAAAATTCTTTATTGTTTAAAATAATTTTTTATTAAAATTCAAATTGGAGATAGTTTTTTTTAAGGGAACATTAAGGAAGATAGATAGAGAACACAATAAATATATATTAATATACAGTATTTTATAATAAAAGATTTGTTTTGAATTGTTTAACCTTCGAACACTGTTTAGTATTTATCATTAGAAAAAAAGGGGAAAAAAGTTGTACACCAATACAACTACCTAAGGATAATTTGTGATTAAATAATATCTATACTCTTTTATTGAATAAAGTATATAATCATAAATTGATAAAAAATAAGGTCAGAAATTTTAGAATTATTCTTCCCATTTTCAGTTTCACCCACCACAGCGCAAGAGTGTTAACCAAAGCGTTACCATGGAAGTAATCAAAGTTTCTGTACGGTGCCAAAGCCTTTCAGTAAACCATTATTTTTGTCAAATTACGGATATCAACTCTTAAATTTTAAAAAATAGATAAATTAAATTTTAAAATGCTTTAAATACTTTAAAAATATTATTTAAAAACTTATATATTATTAATATAAAAATTTTTACACTAATATTTAATTACAATTATTTATTTACAGTGAGTTACAAGATTGTCCACAATTAAAAAAAAAAAAGTGATAAAAGAAAGTGATCAATTAGAATTTTTTCTTTAACAAATTTAACATATTAACTTATTAATATTTATTTATAACAAAAATAACTTTTTTATATATAATAAATTTATTAATTTTATTAATTAATATTTTAAAAATCACATTAATAAATATTAAATTAAATACGAGTAGAAAAATCTTTTACTCTCGGAGCATATAAGAGTTAATCTCTTTAAAAGTATGAAACATGAATTCAGTACATATATAACCTCACAAAATTTCAAGAATTAATTTACTTAAAAGATATTATTTATGTTAGTGTTGCTTTCTGACACAAGGCTTACATGAGAAATTAAATCACACCACCTTTTGTCACTTCTCACTGCCAAGTGCCAATACTGTTTACTAACGTGTCCTAAATCCTAATTACCTTTACCTCTAAAGCGTTAATTATTTAACTAGTTTAAATTTCCAACGTATGATTACTAACTATGGGTTAGATAAGAAAACATCTCCACAATACAAATATCTAAATAAAAAATAATAATAAAAATATTTGAATAAAAATAAAAATAATAAAGATAATAAAATTATTTTATTTATGTTATTCACATCTCATATCTACATTAATAACAAGTTTTTAAAAAACTTAGAAATTTTTCTCTTTTTATTTATATGATTCACACTTGGTTTCATACTTAAGATGGTAGTAACCTCTTTTAATTAATTCTTTCTTATCTAAAAACATTCTAATCCTAGTCTTAAACAAAAGAAAAATAATTTTTATTTTATTTATAATATTTTTAAAATTTCAATAAATTTTAACAATAAATTTTTTTTTTCTAAATAATATCTAAAAATTTAAAAATAATTTGAATTAACCAATAAAAATAGCGGTTATTAACTTTGACTGTATTGATTGTTAAAATTTAAATTTAATGAATGTTGTTTCATTTTCTCACCATCCTTGTTATTATT
The DNA here is from genome assembly GCA_037954015.1 of Psophocarpus tetragonolobus. Lineage (NCBI taxonomy): Eukaryota > Viridiplantae > Streptophyta > Magnoliopsida > Fabales > Fabaceae > Psophocarpus > Psophocarpus tetragonolobus. The sequence goes on along the minus strand of CM075695.1, from coordinate 5,204,688 downwards.
TTATAGAAATATTAAATTTATAAAATAGTAAGTATTAAATAAAAGAATTAAATATTTAATTTTTTTAAAATATAAAAAGCTTCATTATTTATTATTTTAAAGAACTTATTTACAATTATTCTTGGTGCAATTGACAAGGTTCCGTTAAGGAAAGGACACGCAATTTTCCAAAAAGAAAAAGGTCCAAAGGTATAATTTCAAAGAGCATTCAAAAGGACATAAGAAAAAAAGTGGCCACTAACTCGTTCTATTCTTTTCCACTAACTCATTCTTTTCTTTTCCACAAGACGTAATTCAGAAGATTTCATTTCTTTCTTTTTTTATGCAAAGACGACTTCATTTCAATACTACCAAGTGCTAAATAATTAATAAATGGAGGAAATATGTTTGTTCATGTAATTTTAATTGAATTTAGTTTTATTTTCTATAGTTTTAAGTTGATAATTTTAATTCCTAAATTCTGAAAAATTATCAATTTAATCTCCTTTTTTTAAAATCTATAAACTTTTTAACAATTTATAACTTTCAAAAATTATTTATTTCCATAAATATTAAATTCAAATAGTACGTGTATATTTTATACTTGTCAATTAATAATTAATAATTAATAACATTTATTACTGTTAAAAGAAAATAAATTTTACATATTTTAAAAACTCAAAAGTAAAATAATAAATTTAAAATACAAAAAAATAAAAGATAATTAGGAAATAAAACATATTTTACCCATAAACGATCTCCATCCGCATAAAACGTATTATTACCATGCTACCTTGCTTGATTTATGTTTCTTAAGTAAAATAAATTACGCTTAGTAATTTAATAACAAATTATACTATATATATATATATATATAAACAAGAATATTATTTACTATTCAAAATACTAAATTTGTAATAAAAATCAAATAAATGAATTAATCATCTCACATTCAAATTAATTCATTTATCAAAAATAATTTTTTATATAAATAAATATAATATTATAAATATTGTTTTGTCTATCTTAAAATAAAAAAAAAAAAACTGGGCCTTGATAACTGAATAAATAATAAATAAATATCATTAACATCAAAAGTCCGGTGTTATGAAAACGACACTCTATTTTAATTATTGTGTCCAAAATAAATATAATACAACAATTACTTAAGTTATATAATCGACAATTCTATTTTATTTTTTTTAAATCAACCAAGTAAAATACTAAAATAAAAAGCTTTCAACGATAAATAAATGAACCAACGAATAAATTCATTACCACGATCGAACCTGTTGATGAAGCTACGGCAAAATTAAACCATCCAAAAAGTTCGCCAAAATAAATACAAAATAATAAAGTTCAAATTCACAGATCCAACGGCTTGATTTAGTTTGAACAAACAGCGATTTGTTCTGAATTGAATTGAATAGAAATATTCAACAAAACTCTCAAGTTAGATTTGAAGAAGAAAACACGTATAATTTTTCAGACATTCTAGTTTAAACCTACGTTAAACCAAATCCACCGTCCAAAAATTTAAGCAGCTAAACTCCACAAAAATATTTCTGGAAAAAGTAAAAATAAAAAAAAGCAAAAAAAAAATTAAACTAAAAAAAACGAACAAATCTGAATATAAAAGAAATCGTTTATGTACTAGAACAAATGATCACAATAATACTACTCAAATCATAAAAGAAATATAGATCCACAAATCAACATATATAATGTCTACGTAGCAATATCAATAGAGAGAATTATATACTAATGCTACTCAAATATCGATCTCTACTAAAAATCCACACATGTAAATGAGAAAATTCATAAGCTAAGCTCAGATCCGGAGAGCAGATCCGAAAGCGAGAGCAGCGACGGCGGCGACGCAACCGGCGACAAAGGACGGCGAAACAGCGGCGGAGGGAGAGGCAGGAGCTGGAGCCGGAGCATCGGCGGCGGAGATGACGGCGACTAGCACCGACATTACGGCGAGAAACATTGCTTTGGAGAAAGCCATTGGTGTTTTTGCTTTTTCTTACTGTTTCTGGTTCTTAGGGTTTGGGTTTCGTTCGAGGCACTGAGACTTCGGTTTGATTAGAAATGAAAGTAGAGGATTATATAGAACGAGAGTCAGAGAGGAGACGTTGCGGGCAGTTCGGGTAGCTGCCCGAAGTACAGTCTGGCGATAGGTCCGTTGACAGCTGGATCTGCTTCTCTTCTGAAATCAGATTTCACATGACCATTTTGCAACGACGCCGTTTCACCTTAACTGCTTACCCCACTCGCCTCACCTCTCACTCTTTCGCACTCGCCTATTTAACTCCTTAATAAATTAATTAGGAGTTTAATTGATATATATTATTATTGTAAATATTTTTACATTAAAATTTAATTAGAATTTTTTTTATTATAAATTTATTAATTTTATTTAATATTATTTTAAACATCACACGCTTATAATTGAATATTAATATAAAATTTTTTAAGCTGAAAATATATATCAATTAAACTCATAAATGATTAACTAATGAGTAAATTTTACATTCACTACATTGTTGTTTTTTCTTAAGTTAAAATTGTATTTCTTTTATCGCCTAAAATATTCAGGTAAGTGACCGTTAACTTTTGTAAAAAAAAAATTAAAGGTGTGTTAACTTCTATTAAAAATAAAATTATTCTTAAAACATCTTTTATACTGTTATCCCTCTTCTCTTTTTGAATAGAATATTACTCTACTTCCTTTACTTAACAATCATACATATAATACAATTTCATATTATATATAGTATTAATAAATAAAAATTATATATACAACAGTATATCTCCTAACTTTATTTTTAATTGATATTTAAAATTATTGTGAATTATTAAAAATTGTTACTTTCACACAGCATATTATTAAACACAAATATTAACACAGTATTTAATTGTAAGTTTATATTTTATTAATCAGTTATAAGTATGTGAAATAAATAAAAATGCAAACTAAATTTAATTTAAATATAATTAATAAATTAATTATAGAATGTTTGGTTAAGGTGTTTATATGTATATGTGTTTTTTGATAGGGGAAGATATTTATTTAATTTAGAAAATAGTTCGATTTAACTTATTTATAAAGATTCAAAATGGAATCTAGTTTAGTGCGGGGAAAGATATACATATTTGTAATATTTTAACTGGAAAATATTATGAGATTTAAGTTATGAGAAGTTTATGGTTGGAAATCATAATTTTTAAAACACAAGGGTTCTTTTTTTTTCTTCTTTCCTTTTTTCTCTTTTCCTAACTTTCTTTCTTTCTCCTTCTCTCTAGCATGTTTTTCTCTTCACCACAAAATTTTCCTTTTTTTATGTGTCTTTTCTAGCTAGCAGAATTTGACAAAATCTCTTTAGATTTTTTTTTTTGTTCATTTTCGATTCAATTATTCTCATTTAAAGGAAATTATCTTCAAAATTCCAATTTCTTAGCGTCCTTTTTAGTTTTGGAATTTTTTGTAGGTTTTGTGTGATTCCTACCGCAGTCGATCTTCTCTAATTTTGAAAATTCAACTTTGAAGGGAAGAATAGGTAAGCGAAACTCGAATATAATTTTAATTTAGGAAAATTTTCAGTTAATTTTGTTATTTGGTTTATACATGAGTAATTGGGACTTTGATTAGTGTTTTGAGTTTTGAGTGTATTGTTTGACTTTTGGGAACAATCTATCATATTTTGATTATGAAGGAATTATATTTGATTTTTGAGTTTTTGGGTGCTTTGAATTAATGCTTCATGTGAATTTGAGCAAATGCATGTTAAAATTCATTGAGATGTTAATTATGGTGAAATGTGTTGTTAGGTTGCTACAAGACATAACTTAACCTTGATTAAGGTGTATTAAATTAGGGATACATATAAGGTAATTATGATCCGGTACTACGGTACTACCATTGGATATGCTCAGGTAGTAATTGAGTGTCAAAATGGAGTTGGTTGACACCAGACAATAGTTGGGTAACAAGTGAGTATGTCTAGATTTCAATTGATTGTCAATATTAGATCGATAGAAGTTAGACTCCAATTGGGAAAATTTCATTAGGCACTTAGTATTCAAATTCAATGAGTATTTTCAGAAATCGTCTCATTATGTGATTGTTTGATTTAATTGGTTCCTCATATTGAAATTGATTTATGTTATTATAAGTTCACCCTTATTTGCATATGTTTTTTGTATGAATGTGATGATCATGTCTTGCACGGTAGCAAACAATGGTGATGCTGTTAAGGAGCAAGGTGTTATGGATCGAAGAATTTAAAACTTGGGCTTGGGAGTTTATATGACTTTGGAACTTTTTATAATACTATTATAGTTTGATAGATATGTATATAGGAAAAATATCTTAGAGACTTTATCATTTTAAACCTGGAAATGTATTATCACACCTCTTGCTAACTGAAATCCCTTGTCTGAAAAATCATAGTTAAGATCTCTCGTTGGACTATACATCTCGATGGTCGAGGCATCTCAGTTCCTTATTGGGCGATATATCTCATTGGGCGAATTGTTCAGTATGTGATATTTGATATGATTTGTAAATTTTTTGAATTTTTAGTATAATTTTATATGAAAATAGATGTATTAGATTTGTGAATGATATTAATTGTGTAAGATTTTTGAGGATGGTACATTTAATTATTTTTACAAACATCTAAATGAATTGGTATACTTAATATATATAGTATTAGTTATTACATTTATTAATTATAATATTAATAAGTTTTAATAGTATCATTTTATATCATATTTACGAAATATTATTATATTTGATAAAACTAGCAGAAAACTTAGTTGGCAGTTAAAAGTTTTTAATCTAGCTTATTAAATCATAAATATTTAGTAAAAGTATTTATTAAAGTAGCTAAATATATAAAATGACATAAATAAAAACTATAATAAAGTATTACCCTATATAGAAAAGTTTTAAGAAAATTTAATAAATATTCAATAAAAAAAGAATAGATATAAAAAGTTGCAAGTTAAAAAGCAACATTTAAAAAATACTTTAAGCAGCATTTAAAAAAAATGAAAAACAATTTACATATCAGACAGGCAAAAAAAAAATTAACTAATAAAAAAAACTAGAAGCTTAATGAAATAATTTGTCAAACATATCCGATATATACTTATAAGAACATTATAGGATTCACAATTACAAAATCTTTTATAAATGTTTACAACATTTTTTATAATTCTCCTAATATAAGTAAAAAGGAAGAGTTTTTTTTATTTGAATATTTAACAACGTTGTTCTTCCGCTTTAAAGAACTGAACAGGTGTCCTGCAATAATCATTATTCTTCAGAAAAATTTTTACTTCAGACAAAATTGTATGGTTAAAAACTACCTACGTAAAGAAAAAAATTACTATTACTGGTATTCAAACAGGAGATGCTCTAACGAAAGGAAAAACTATACTATTATTACTCGTTTTATTATGTATGTGCATGTATTAAATTTTTTTGACAGAGTGTAAGACCGTAACCATTCAATTGAATTTTTGTTTTGTGTACTTTTGCAAACAGTGTCTGAAATGCTAATAGAGAGGCGCGTGGAACACGGGGACAGATTAAGGAAAAAGAATTTCCTCTGTGATTATTATTTTAATGATAAGGTGAAGGTAAGATTCCTTCCAAAGAAAGCAAATAAAATTATTTATTCTTTATCCTATTTTATATCAAAATTTACTTTTAATACCCAAATATTATTTTTTTAATGGAATAGCAACCATCCACCAAAAGTAAATTAAATTGATATAGAAAACATCATACAACTTAAATCACTTAAATATAAAAAAAGATAATAAGAAATCTAAGATAGAAAGAAACACAATATTGATTTAAAGAAAATGTTTTTCTCTTAAAAAAAATATTCATTGGATGGTATTTTTAAAATTTAAATAAAATATTCAAAAAGAATTAGTTTCTTGTAAATAGACAAGAAAAATCCAATTTAAAATCTATGTTTAGTTTTTTTATAAGCTAATTTACAAATTTTTTTATTAATTAGTTGTAGGCTAAAATATAAATTTAAAAATAGATAAAACTGATTATTAATAAAAATAATTAAAAAATATATTAGTTTAAATAATTTTTTTTTAAAAATAAGGAATATTTATTATTACCAACAATTAACTAAATACATATTTTTCACGGGCTCTTCTGATCTTTATGGTCAATGTTTGAAAACATTGTCATAATAGACGAGTCCAATTGAGTCTATGAATTAGATAATGAGCTTAATTTGTCAGGTAAACATTTTTACACTAATATTTAATTATAATCGTTCATTTATAGTAAGTTTGTTGACTTTATCAAGGTTATCAAAATCGAGAGTTTACGTAAACTCATGACAGCTCAATAATCTCAATTCGTAGAATTATAAGAGATTACTTCATTAAAGATATAATCATAAATCACATAAAAATTGAAAGTTTTCAATACACAATAAGTTCAAATTCACATAATAAGTCAAATTAGTCAATTAGAAATTAAAGTCGAAACACTAAAAATTTCAAAATTTTTTTAGACATAAAAATAAATTATATTCAAAACAGTCAAATTAGAGTCAACATAGAAAAACATTACCTAAGAAATTTGGTGACAGCTCAATAGTCTCAATTCGTAGAATTATAAGAGATTACTTCATTAAAGATATAATCATAAATCACATAAAAATTGAAAGTTTTCAATACACAATAAGTTCAAATTCACATAATAAGTCAAATTAGTCAATTAGAAATTAAAGTCGAAACACTAAAAATTTCAAAATTTTTTTAAACATAAGAATAAATTATATTCAAAACAGTCAAATTAGAGTCAGCATAGAAAAACATCACCCAAGAAATTTGTTCATGACTATACTCACTAGTTTACTCCGATTTTACCGAATTTATTCTAATTTTATGAGTTTCCTCCAAGTTTACTACTTTAAATTTTACATGTCATTTAATTCGTCGGGAGTTTGTAAACTCGTACCATTTTACGAGTTAACTCGCAACTTTGATAACTATAAGTGAAGAGTCGTAGTTGAATGTCAGTGTATAACTTATTTATACTATTAGTGCATACTAATTAAACTCTCAGATTATTATATCTTATCGGGAAATACCTAAATAAACAAAATATCTATTTATAAATAATTAAATATGGTGTACAGTTATAATAATATTTTATTCATATTATTATATTTATTTGCTTGAAATAATAAGTAGAAATATTACTAAAAATAAATAACTCATATTAATATTTTTAAAATAATAAATAATTTGAAAATTAGTATTTTGAGAACGAAACAAAAAACAACATATAAATAAAAAACGGTGTTGAAGCTAGTATTTCTTGTGTTAAGCTTTTCTTCAGAAAATTTTTAATAAAAAAGAAAGAGACATAATATATGTGTAAGACCTAAATAAATAACAAAATAGATGTGTGAGACCTATATACACATACATAAAATTTAATAACGATGCACTTATAATATAAAAGAGTTTTACATTGACGTATTTATAACACATACATATGTTTCACACATTCATTGTATCTTTCTCTCTTCTCTTTAAAAAGTTGGCTTAATTAAGTTTTTTGTTCCTAAAGTTTCACAAAATCACTTTTAGTTCTTGAAATTTAAAAATATATTTTTTATTCCCTAAAATTTTTTTATATTAATATTGTTTGTTTATAAGTTTCAGTGTATTTGGTTGTGCCAAATGTGAAATTGAAGATTAAGGGGGTTAAAGTTAAAGAACAAAGTGATTCACTAGTACAAAAACATGTTACTTATTAGCATTTTTTAACGTAATTTATTGGAAAAGAATGACTAAAAGTCAAGTTGTAAAAACTGGATCAGACCGGCCAATTCAACCTATTGAATCAGAAACAGACCAGTTTTGGTCCATTGTTTCCAAAAACACTGGACATGTTAGGAACGGGTCAAAAATCGGGTGAACCAACCAAAGGGTTAGCCAATTTTATTTTTTATTTTTTTAAAAAGGAAAAAATATATAAAAATTCACAAAAATTGAAATTTTGTGATTTTTAAAATTTTAGATACATAAATAAGAGAAATATTTTGATAAGGTATTGCGAAATAAAAAATATTTAAAAATAATTTTTGCAAATTACGAAATATTGATTTAAGCAATATAAAACTTTACGTCTTTGTAATATTATAAAGACAATAACATTTAAACTTAATAAGATATATTGTATTTGTTTATTATAAATCATATATACCTTATTTTTTGCTTAGTATATTATTATATTTGTAAAACTAAATATAAAAAATAATATTTTATTAAATCTTGTTCAAGTTGGTTGAACCTTTAAACTCTCTGAACTCATGCAATTTGTTGGTTCGATGACCGGTTCAATTTTGAAAATTTTGACTAAAAGTAAATTAGAAACTAAACAGACATTTTTGAATTTTAAGAAAAAAATTATTTTGAAAAAACTTTAGGATAGTTTTCTAAAACTTTATTAAACCTAAAAAATTTCTAGAGAGGATATTTATCCGTATTTTGTAGTATAAGTGTTGAACAATGATTACTATCGAAATTTGAAAGTAGGAGTTGGAGTGGGGACCACGGAATGGAAAGGGCTTGGTGGAATGAATAGTTTGGTAACGCGTGGGACTGTGACATTTACCTGTTTCCGATTTCCAGAACCTTCTCTGTTCCCATAATATTAGTTACTCTAAAACTTGTTTATTCGTCTAATTAAGGAAATTACTAAGTGGTTCAGCTTCCACGTCAAAGTTTGTGCTGATTGGAAAAAGATTTTCTTAGAAAAATCTCTATTTCTTCTATTATTTTTTAATCTGTTTTATAACGCCCAATTTTAGAAAATTATACAATTTTTATAAGAGATTATAGGTTGTGTACTATTAGTATAAAATATTTTTATAATTTTATTTAATTATAATCTATTATTTATATAACTTTTCATATACGAGAAGTTACGGTTGTCTAAAATTTTTTACATACATAACCCTTTCTTTTTATAAAGCATTAATTCTTATTTTTGTTATTTGTTCTTAATAAAAATGCTGAGTGTGGATTGTTTTAAGAAGATTTGAGGTTATTCAAATGTTTTCATTACAGGAAGACCATGCAGGAGGTAGCGGCAAGGGTCCTCCCCATCCATGATTTTAGAAAATACAGAATGGTTTTTTGATTTAAATATAAACGCCTGATATTTTTCTAGTTTAGATATATTTGTGAGATAATATGTTATATTATTTTTTATAATTTTAATTTATTTATTATCATAAAATAAATTATATAATAAACTATTAATTATATTTCAATTAAATCATATATAAAAATATTAAATAATAAGAAATTATAAATAAAAATTCACGAATTAAATTTTTAATTAAATGAATGGTTTTAACTCTATTATATAATTGTTATGATTATAGTAAATAATTAGATATCTATAGTCATACTACATTTAAATAATAGAATAATACTTGTATAATATTAAAGTAAGTAATAGGTAATCTCATAAAAAATTGGGTTGTATGTATGAATGTTATTGTCATCCTTAGTTTTCTCTTATGCTTTTAAACCTGTAAGCTCCGTTCGAGATGGTTTTGGTCTTCAATTTTTAAATTTATTAAAACAACATTTTTTTAATTTAAAAATATTGTTATCAAATATTATTCTCACAAGAATCTTTTCTCTTTGACGATCCGTGACAATGATTGTTAATTAAAGCTAAAATCGGTGACCAATTACTAATGACCAGTAATTAATAATTGACAATTAATTATCGTCGACACTGAATGGGGTGATCGAAGTGGCAACCAATAGGGCTGAACATTAGGTCGGGTTCAGGCCCAAAGTAGCCCACCCAAATCAACCTACAAGTGATTCAGGCCCAAAATAACCCACCTGAATCAACCTACAAGTGACAAATGTGTACAAAAAAAGACTAAAGATTAATTCAGTTCAAACGGGCTGCGGTTAGGTAAGTACGATTTAATTCAGTTTGATGATTTCGGTTTGGGTCAGCTTTTCCAAAAAAAAAAAATTTGGTCCAAAAAATTCTAACCTTTTAAAAAAATTATTTATTCAATGTTTAATAGTCTTCTACCCTTTTAATTTTGCTTGATTTAAAGTTTTTTGTATTACCGATTCATTTTAAATTCAAATTTAAATTCAAACTGATAAAATGGAAAAAGAATAGAAACATAAGAAATTAATTAACAATAATTAAATACAAATATCATATTATGCATCCACTATAAACTCAAAATCTTAACACATCTTGGTTTTACATGACCAAACTTAAACATTCAAGGGCAATATAGACAATACATTGAAAATACATTAACATAATATATTCAATATATATTGTTTGTTGATAAAATACCAATTTGAAAAGGTCACAAAACATTTGTCCAATCAACATTTCTTCAAGAAAACATCACCATTAAATTAACCCCTGTATTTAGACAATAACTTCTAGCCTCAAGACACTAATTCAAATTCAATATCCAATTCACTCCAATAGTTATTTTATTATTCTTATTATTACCTTTTAGGCATTTCCATCAACATACCCACAAATTCAATACAAGAGATAAAAAAACTAACAACAACTAATGTCATGGAGCTTACAACTACAACAACAATGTCCAATATACATATAGTACAAGTTTAATAGTAATAAACACTTTAGGTTCTTAGTCATCATTTCATCAACAAAACATCACTATTAAATTAACCCTTACATTCAGACAATACCTTGCAGTGTCAGGATACTAATTCAAATCCAATATTAAATTCACTCTTATAACTGTTTTATTATTCTTATTATTATCTTTTAAACATTTTCTCTAATTGTACACAAACTCCAATTCCAACTTAAAAAGTGATGACCTCACCAACAATAGTTCCTAATATTATGCAGTTATATCATAATAATCATATAAATAAATAAATAATAAGATATAGACATAATTAGTTTCTTACCACAAAAGTTATTATATAGTATATCATTGATATACAAATCAAAATATTAATTGCATAGATTTTTAGTGAATGCATCCCAAAATAATAAAAACAATTTGACAACAAACCTGTAGAGAATAACTTAACTATAAGTATATAAAACGAAAATAAAACAAGAGGAATCATAAAACAAGTAGATAAGTTATAATTCAAGAAGTAGTAACTACTGTGATTGAGATGTTGTCATTCCAGCTCCATCGTCTACAATCCTAATTGTGGATGGTACATCTTTAGCTCCTCTAATCCCCTTGTCCCCCTTTGAAATTTTTGGGTTTAAAATATCATAAAAAAATATTAATTAAAATTTAATAGACAAAAATATATAAAATGATAATGTAAGGAAATATTAATTACCTTTGCTAATTTGTTCAGTCTTATCTAATTCATTAGATAAATAGAACTCTTCAAATTGTTGCAAAGTAGGTTTTAACCAATTTTGGCCACATATTAGTGCCTCAGTCATTTGTGGGCTTAGAGAGCTTCAGAAATTATCCAAAACTCTCCCACTAGTACTAAAAACACTTTATGTTGCTACAATGGACACATGAGTAGTAAAAGCATTTTTGGCCATGATAGACAACATTGGGAAACATGATGAATTTTGTTTCTATCATACAAGAATGTCAAATTTTTCATTTGCATCAACATTAGATTCTGTCAAATATGTTTCGAGTTCATTTTTCTCACCTATTAACCTTTTCTTCTTGAAATGTGCCTTAAAGACATCTCTCCTAGCCATGTGATTAGCAATTCAGTAGTAATTGTTGTTTGGCCAACTAAATTAGTTCCTACTTGGAGAGTAATAAACTAATTTTCACCATTTTGTTGCCTATGTGTATTAACATACCAATTATATATCCTTGTTACAATTTCTTTCACATCGTATTGGTTATGGCAAAGCAGTTGTGTCTATACAAGTCTTCAAAGGACCATGCTATATAGCTCAACTTATACATTGGTCAAAGGTTACACCAACATACAACATTTGGTTAATATTCACATCATTTCCCTAATAATTGTCACATTTCTTTTTCATTTCCAAAACACCTTTCTTAAAATCTAGATTAGAGTCATTACAAGCCTTTTCAGTCTTCAAATTAATAAAAAATAGTTGATGAGATGTTGTGTGGATAGTTACATTCAAAGATGCTGAAAACACTTTAGTGGCATCATAAAATATTTTAAAAAATTTTGCAAAAGATCTTGCCTTATCTCAATCGACAATAGATGGAGATCCAACCTCTCTAAAATGCTCAACATAACTTAAATCCTCAAATTTAAGCTTTTCAGAGGTAGTTTCATATTTTTCAGTTGCTTCTAACATTAACTAAGTCAAGTTCCATCTAATTAGAACATCAAGGCAAACTAGCTTTTGGGATGAAATATTAGCAAACTCAATGTACTCTCTAAATTTAGCTAGTCTTTAAGGTGATGACCTCACAACATTTTGTATATTAGCAATTGAATCAGACAACTTCTTCAACCCTTCATTGACTAAAAAATTCAATATGTGTGCAAAACATCTCATGTGAAGAAATTTTCCATTAAGAACTAATCATGCTATGTTTTTAAACCTTTTCTTTAAATATGCAACTGCCATGTCATTAGAAGTTGCATTGTTAAGGGTGATTGTCCTTGTATTCTTAAGATTCCACTCCCTTAAGGTCTCCTCAATTTGTTTTCATATGGTTTCCCCTTTATGGTTTTCCATCAAAGAAAAACTCATAATTCTTTTTTTATAGTTCCAATCATTGTCTATGTAATGGGTATCAAGGGTTAGATAGTTTAAAATTTGAATTAAGGTCCAATGATCACGGGTTAAGGCAACCCGACTCTTGTTAGACTTAAAAGAATGATATCAACTTTACTTTTTCAATGAAATATAGCCCAAAACAATCTCTTGCAACAGTAAACCTTGAAATAACTGAAAAAAGAGGTTGCAATTGGCTTACAAGATTCTTGAAGTCCTCATCCTCAACTACCTTAAAAGGAATCTCAACTACCATGACAAATGTACTAAATCCTTTTGAAAAGTATCTACATTGAACCTACTATAGGTTGTCACTAAATTAGGATTTTTACAATTCTTTCCCAAGTTAAAAGCGAGAATAGTTTGACCAGCCAAATTTCATTAAAGCCCAATATATATGTTACATTTTTCAAGGTGTTTGAGCATGTTAGATGTCTCATATATATTTGGGTCACATAAATACCTATGATGACAATATTTACAAGTAGTTGTCGGTTTTTGAATTTCAGGTATTATGATAAAGTTCTCTCAAACTTTTGATGTTCTGCATGAGCCATTAGCATTAACCTTCTCTTCCTTGATTTTGGAGGAAGAGGAGGTGTAAGATGTAGAATTGTGCCTTCAAAAATAGATGTTGTAGATGCTTGAGTGAGATTAAGAGTAGTAAGTAGCAATGTTCCCATCCACTCCTACTGTTGGTGCAATATTAGTTACATCTATGAGATTAAGTGTTGTAATTTCCTTTGTAGGTGGTTTTTGCATAGTTGGATGGTCCTAACTAAAATGTTCAATCACTAATTAAATGAAGAGTCCTTAGTCAGAAACTAATAACAATACAACAAACCGAAAATGAACCAGAACGAGAATGTGGAAGAATAAGGGGAATAAGTTGGAATGAGCAAAAGGAAGATAAGGAGAAGAAACTTGAGTGTTCCATTGCTTTCTTTAAAATAAAGTTAGTGTAACTACTTTTATGTTATTACTTTCATATATATAACTGTGTAAAGTTTACTCTTTTTGTACAACTTGTACTTTTTAGCTACATAAGAAATTAAATATAAAAAATGAAATAAATGTTGAAATTTTGGAGTTGATAAATGACTAAAGATTAGAATACTAATGATATTTAGTTATAAACTAGAATGAAATAAACATTTGGAAAAATTTCAAGCATAAAGTGTGGGGTTTAGTAAGTGTATGATTAATATAATTTCATATACTAAATAAATCAATTTAAAAATATATACTTCGTTTTGCTGAGAAAAGAAAGAAAATTATAGGCATAATTTAAAAAACCTCATGAATGTAAATATAGTTTATTTTCTTCAAATCAAGTTTTTCATTTATATTTAAAATAAACCACATGAATAGATGAAAAAAAGTTATATTAAAAAACTACATTAATTGTACTAAACAAAAATACTAAACTAATTGTACTAAATTAAAATACTTTACTAATTGAACTAAAAATTTGTACTAAATAAAAAGATGAAAACATGTTTCCTCTTATATTTTTTTATAAAGCAAACAATAATATAAAAATACTACACTAGTTGTATACTAAGAGTCAAATTAAAGTAAGTCCATAAAGTTAAAGAGTTATAACACAAGTAAGGGTGTTCGTACTGCGGTTTGGTTCAGTTTTGACCTTAAAAATCACTTGAACTAAACATGAAAATTAAGTGCAGTTTAACATGGTTTTGTTAGAAAGTATTAAAAAATCCAAACCAAAATAAACCAATTTCTAACAGTTTAGGTTGGTTCAATGTTGGCAATTTTGAAAATTTATCAAATATTACAATTACCTACTAAGTGTCAAATTTTAGCTATAATAATTTATAAAATCACAATAAACTACCGATTTGTCATTCCACATATTTTCAAAGTTACAAATTATATATATATATATATAATAGCTTCCAAATTGCATAAAGTTACCACTTACTAACATTCCAAATACTTGCATATTACCTAGTTATAAGCAAAATGCCCATTAAATAATACTCAATTATTGGTGAAAACAATATAGTCTTGTACTAAGCTACATGCCTACATTGATGTTGTGTAGTATTAACTCTAGTACAACTAATTAATGTCTTATGTATGATGCCTAAAACCTAGTTTTGAAGTTGAAATTTCTGTAAGATCTCTCAATAGTGAAAATCGAAAAGTTAACTCAACTAGGTGAGAACTAAAAAACTATTACTCAATTGTTCAGGGGATTTATTCTTAACCTATTAGTTACTTTCTACATAGTTTTTGCTACAATATTAGATTTTGAAAACTAGCACCAAATAAAAATGTCGATGGAAAAAATAGTCAGTCTGCTCTTTGAGGAGAAATCTAAGCACCCAATAATTCATGGTTGCTTCTTTTGATAATCAATAGAAGTTCCAAACCCAATTTGGTGGCAGTTTATTGTTCACCCAAACAAACAAAATTACCTACAACAATATAGCAACAATTGTAATGGATCTCCCATTATCAAATGATGTTTGTCGTTTTGAAATCATATATAAATCAGACAACATATAACTCTCAGAATTCTTCTAAATAGCTTGAATTTCAAAGCATCAACATCAATGCTTTGATCAAATGAAGTCATGAATGATAGATTCAATGGGGAAATGGCAAAAAATATGATGTAATGATAGTGAAAAGGGAAGGATGACATTGGTATGACATCCTTATTTCTCATATCCTAGTCAAATCATGTCATGCAATCAAAGTAAGAATCACCATAATATGTCATGTCAAACAAGCACCAAATGAACATAATCTAAGAAAAACAGGAGCCAAAACCTGTTTGAATAATAAGCATTCCTAACGTCAATGCATATAAAAAGTACATATGACCACAAAACACGCAATTTAAACAAAATTTAGACCTATGCATCAATTCTAGCCTGATTGACTCAAGTGGGTTTATTTTTTAAAAAAATTACCAGTATGGGTCTGTTTTGAAAAATATTACCAGCATGGATCTGTTTTGGGTGGTTGACTCGGTCAAACCGCAACTCTGAATTGCGGTTTCGTTGTCACGTCAGCAAAGTGATTACGTGGAAGCCAGCGTGGAAAAACGACTACGAAACCGCAAGTGGGAATTGCGGTTTGACTGAAAACACAGAAAACGATGCCTGTAAAACCGCAAGTCGCATCTGCGGTTTCAATTAAATATTATTTTTATCATAAACCGCAAGTGCGAACTGCGGTTTATGTTAAATATAATATTTAAATATCATCAAAGTGGCTGTGGTTTAATGGTGAGAATTTGGTGTTGTAGTTGTGGAGACCCGGGCTCGAATCCCAGCAGCCACACATAAAATCGTAAGTTGCATTTGCGGTTTGAATTAAATATTACTTTTATCATAAACCGCAAGTGCGAACTGCGGTTTATGTTAAATATAATATTTAAATATCATGAAAGTGACCATTAGTTTAGTGGTGAGAATTTCACGCTGTGGTCGTAGAGACCTGGGCTCGAATCCCAGTAGCCACATACTGATTTTAATTAAAATCACCTGGCTTACTTTTTTATCCTATAAAAGTGAAAAAAATAAGTCATGTGATTTAAATCCGACATCAATTAAAACAATATATGGCTGCTGGGACTCAAGCCCAGGTCTCCACAACTACAACATGAAATTCTCACCATTAAACTACAACCACTTTGATGACATTTAAATATTATATTTAACATAAACCGCAGTTCGCACTTGCGGTTTATGATAAAAATAATATTTAATTCAAACCGCAGATGCGGTTTACGGTTTTATGTGTAGCTGCTGGGATTCGAGCCCGGGTCTCCACAACTACAACATCAAATTCTCACCATTAAACCACAGCCACTTTGATGATATTTAAATATTATATTTAACATAAACCGCAGTTCGCACTTGCGGTTTATGATAAAAATAATATTTAATTGAAACCGCAGATGCGACTTGCGGTTTTACAGGCATCATTTTCTGTGTTTTCAGTCAAACCGCAATTCCCACTTGCGGTTTCGTAGTCGTTTTTCCATGCTGGCTTCCACGTAATCACTTTGCTGACGTGACAACGAAACCGCAATTCAGAGTTGCGGTTTGACCGAGTCAACCACCCAAAACAGACCCATGCTGGTAATATTTTTCAAAGCAGACCCATACTGGTAATTTTTTTAAAAAATAAACCCACTTGGGTCAATCAGCCTCAATTCTACAAGTGAAACTTTCATCTAAACCCCATGAAAGTAATCTGGGAACCAACACATGCTGCCAAGAAATACATGCCTGATTAGTATAACAACCAAATGTATGTATATGATGCCACTATGCATTCATTCACATGAGCAAGATGCTAATGACGATGACTTGATGATCAATGGATGCATGTGACAGTTATAAGATGCATCCTATTATGTAGTAATATTTGTCAGAGCATAAAGAACATCGTACATCCTCATTAAGCTATTGATAAGTCATTGTTGGTGGAGCTCTATTAGTAGTAGGAACAACGAGGAAAAGATTGTTATGTTTTCTTTTCCCAAATGGATTTTTTTAATATCTACAAAGAAGTCAAGAAAAACAAAAAACCTTATACATGACATAGTGTAAAAATACCAAATTGAATGCAAAGGATGAGATGTATATAATGTAAATTAAGGCACAAGGGATGGTAGGAAAATTCAACAGCAAAAAATATGAAGTTTGAACCATAAGATTTACAATATAGTAAGATGCACTAATATTAGTTTTTGGTAGCTGTATTAGACTATACATAATACAATTAATAGTGTTAGGAAAACCCTTTGATAAGAAAATATCACTAGCACTAAATACTTGAAATAGTAAGCATTCCATCAATAAATCCTGAAATACTTCAACAAATACTTCAGTTACATACATAAGTCACCAACATTCTAAATACTTGAAAAAATCTTAATTTGTTGAAATATGACAACAACCAAATAAAATACAATAAATCCTGAAATCCATATTTAAAACAAAATCTACAATCACTAAAAATTAAAAACACTTTTCTTTAAACAAATTGGCTACATCACAAAGTAGAACTCCCAACACTTAATGGTTGAATAGTAAGCATTCCATCAGCAAGTCATCATTATCAAGCAAGAATAAAGCATGAACAAGTACAATTGAATCCTTTCATAAATAAACCATATTTAAACAATTCAATGTTAATGAAAAATTATAAATTTAGAAATTTATCATACAAATTTATGAGAATTACCCTTGATTATAGTAACTACTAATCAAACTCAACATCAGAATTATCTTGGGCCAATTTCTGAAAAATTACAAAATATAATAACAATTGATTAGACAACAATATATATGAAATAATTACACAATAATAACCAAACAATTATGTCAGTTTAAAATAAAGCCAAAATAATACCTAGTTCAAGTTTTTGTCATCCATGAGTTCTTCAATCTCTATTATAATGATAAGGATGATCAACGTCAATTTTGTGTACAAATTAATGCTTCTGTCTTTGGTGAAAGACAACTCCTATAACTATTAAGCACTTTACCCCCAGTATCGAAAGCAAACTCTAAAGCAATAATAGACATGGGCATGACCCACAAATCTTTATTAATATGACTAAAAATAGGATATTTGCTAGAATTAACCTTCCACTATGTCAAAATGTCAAAAAATAGGAATTTTCTTTTCAAAACCTTCCGTGAGATACAAATCTACTTCATTTTTATTTACACTGTTACTAAGACTCATTTCTTTCTCAAATTCCAAAGCAAATGAAATTTTAGGAGCATCCAATTCTTCCTTTTCCAAGTTAACAAGGGGATTTGTAAAAGTTTCAACATGTTGCACATAATTAAAAAAATCCTATACACTTTAAACATATCATACAATGTTTCCTTCATTTTTTTGCATATATTTTCAGCAACATCTTTCCCATAACATTTGGCCATGCCCCACTAAACAAACTAAATATCAAGCAATACAGCCACAAAAATCAATACATTTGTATATCTAATGCTCCCCCAATACTTAACACATTTAGCTTTCATTTTTTAGCCATGTCATTAAGGAATTTGTCAGAACCCGTTGTCCATTTCTGAAATGCAAGTAATAATATGCATTTCTCATTAAAATATTGAGAAAAAGTTACAAAAGTTGTTCCGAAAAATTTTTTAGTGACATCAAAAGAGATTTTCAAGAATCTAACAAAACATCTTGCATTATCCCAATCTTTATAACTTGGAACACCACTATTCAACATTACATATTCATAACACTTTTCTCCTAACCTTTTAAATGTCTTTTGAAATTTTAATTGACTTTCAAACATTATGTAGGTGGAATTTCATTTAGTAGCAACATCCATCTATACACTACAATTATCAACTATCCTAGCTTCCTTAATGCAAATTTTGAACCTATCCATGACTAGGGTATGCACGAACATATCTAACAACATTCTTAATTTTTCTTATTGAAGAATGACATTCTTTCAGTTCATCATCCACTACAAATTTAAAATATGTGCCCAACAGCTAATATGAAAGTGTTTGCCTTTTAATGGATGTATATTCCAACCCTCCGTTCTACTTTTAACATAAAAGCATTGCAGCATCATTTGAGCTAGTATTATTAACTATAATGGTAAAAGCTCTCCCTTATGATAATTAGCAACTCTCTGAACACTTTTCAATTTTCCTACCAATTGTCTCTCCCTTGTGATTCTTAATTGGACAAAATTTATAATCCTTCGATGTAATTGCCAATTATCATCAATATAATGCACAGTAAGACAAAGGTAATTCAAATTTTGCACTAAAGTCCAACATCGGTTGTGAAACTAGTACCTTGATGTGAACTATTAAACACACTTCTCAACTTATGTTTTTCATTTATGTAAATAGTCCAATCCCTAACAATTGTAATCCTCCCCAAAATTCAAAATTTAGGTTGAAAAATGCTCATAAAAAAAAGGAAAAATCTTTTATACTTAATAAACTTAAATGAGAATTCTTCCATAATTATCATTCTAGCTAAAGCTTGTCTACATGCATCAACATCAAAATGAACACAAGTGAGAATACTATTAGTTTCCTTTACCATATTTGGGAAGAGTTTGTTGTGTAGGATCAAGGGACTCTGTTGGAAACTTGAGATGTTTTTTTCATCAAATGGTGTATAAGATTACTTGTACCATTTATATGAGAATCAACAACATAAGACTTTTTACACCAATTACATGCAACTCTAGGTTTTTATTATTATAATTTTTTGTAAAATGGTTCCACGCCAAAGATCTAGGCCTAGAAGGTTTTGATTTATCTAGATCTGTTGGATTGTTGTTGGATGTGACATCTTGTATTTTTTTTTAGTTTTTTCAACATTGGAGTCTCCATTGTTGTTCAATTCATCTTGTCTGTCTACATTTATCAGTTCATTTGAAACCTTTTCAAATTGAGTATTTGTAGCTTCACCATTGTTTTCACCCTTATGTTCCAAAAAAAATAACATATAACATTAGAATATAATAGAATGATTTGTAAATTTATATGAATCAAATTTATAATAGAATGATTTGTAATAGAATGATTTGTAAATTTATTGCAAGGGAAGAGTTTGTTGTGTAGGGTCAAGGGACTCTGTTGGAAACTTGAGATGTTTTTTTCATCAAATGGTGTATAAAATTACTTGTACCATTTATATGAGAATCAACAGCATAAGACTTTTTACACAAATTACATGCAACTCTAGGTTTTTATTATTATAATTTTTTGTAAAATGGTTCCACGCCAAAGATCTAGGCCTAGAAGGTTTTGATTTATCTAGATCTGTTGGATTGTTGTTGGATGTTACATCTTGTATTTTTTTTTTTAGGTTTTTCAACATTGGAGTCTCCATTGTTGTTCAATTCATCTTGTCTGTCTACATTTATCAACTCATTTGAAACCTTTTCAAATTGAGTATTTGTAGCTTCACCATTGTTTTCACCCTTATGTTCCAAAAGAAATAACAGATAACATTAGAGTATAATAGAATGATTTGTAAATTTATATGAATCAAATTAATAAGAGCACTAGAAAATTTACCAAACAAAAAATAAATCAAATAGTAGAGTTTAATAATCAGATTATCAGAGTAAATATAATAGTTATGTTTTTACTGCAAAGTAGAAATAATAATGCTTAATAATTAGAGTAGATATAATAATAAGAGTGCAAAGTAAATTATACCAAAATTGCTTACCTATTTCATCCTTATCAAAGGCATTATATTTCAGAGTGTCATAAAATAGCATATATTTCAGTCCAATACTATATTGTTACCCATAAAAAATTCTTAATATTTCATTTCTCCAATGCTTAATTACTATTACTATATTCAGAGTAATCTATGGATCGTCTCATGTTAATAAATATCATAAAAAATTCCAAATGTTAAATATACTTTGTTAAACAAATATTATTACATATTTAAGGGTTGTGATTTGTGAAGGGATAGGGAATACCTCAATGGAAGACTATAGAGGTGACGGTCCGACTAGAGAAGGTGCAGACAAGCACAAACTACGGAACACATAGGAGGAGCACGAAAGAGGAATAGAGTAGTGCAGACTACAAAAGCGGATCAAAGTGCATAGTGTGGAAAAGGAATTGAGTAGCATAGAAGGAGTAAGGTGCAAAACACGAAGGAGACCAGCGCGGTGTAGAATGCAAGCACGGAGGAGGATCGAAGTGCGAAGCATGGAGAAGGAAGAAGACCAGAGCGCAGAGGCAGATTGTAGTGCAAAACACTTTCTTTTTTAAGAGTTAGGGTTCTTACTTCTTTCTTAGGCATTTTCTTAGTTTCCTTAGTGTAAGTGAAAGAGAATTGAGAGATCACTAAGACAAGATCAACATTTTGATAAAGAATTCAACATAGCAAGATACCGAGAGATGGAAAGGGTTGTTTTATATTTATGCACATGTCATTTTGGTGTAGAGGTCACTTATAGTGAAAATAAAACTATAAAATATGATTATATTGTGGTTTGATTCAATTTGAGTTGGTTTATAAATTTTAAACCGCAAACTGAAACAGTTTGCAAATTTATTAAATCAAACAAATCTAATTAATTTTGTTTTTTAATAGGTTTTTGGATTTTTGTTTGGGTTGGTTCAGTTTTGAACATCCATAAAGTCTCTCCAACTCTTTAAAGTCCCTCCAACTCGTTCAATTACTTACACAGTTATACATGTGACTCACATAGTACCCACTAAAATAATTATTCACTTACTCACCATAAGACTATTAATTAACAATCACACAAGTTACTAATGAGCATTTTATTATCTATATATACAAGTTACTAATATATTCAAATACAAGACAAAATCAATTAGACAATAAAATAGACAAAACAAATATACTAAAAAATAAAGGGAAAATCTAGAAATAAGTACCGTAAAAATAGATATACTAAAAAAATTAGAGAAATAATCCATAAACCCTAACTAATAAATAAAAGAAAACATGGAAACAAAAAATGAAAGTAGTTAAGGAAAAAAGTACTAGCTAAGTCGAATAGAACTTTTTCATGCAGTAATGCCCTTTTTATCTTGAGTCTAAAAAACATGAAAAGTGATAGAGTAACCATACTTTGTTAAAAAAATGGAATATTACAATTTATTGAATATACTTAACTCCAAAAAGAAAAAAAAAATCATTTTTTACACTAAACACGTTTGTGTTCATCAAAGGAAATCTAGAAATCCTAACACAAAAATAAAAATAAAAAACAGAAATAAAAAGGTAAAGTGGTAATGGAAACTCGAGCATGATACTTAATAAGTTGATAAGAAAATGATGTGAATAAAGAAAGAACCCTTCGACTAATGATGGAGATGAGGGTGAAAAAGGTAAGGGATGAGGGTACAGGAGGTTTGTTAGTGCGATAGAGTTTAAAGAGTAACATTGACACATATGTAAAATGATATATATATATATATATATATATATATATATATATATCATGAATTGATTGGGTCAGGTTAGGGGTGTTAGATATTGGTGTCAGTTTGATTTTGGGTCGGGTTAGGTCATTGTTCTCACTCCTAGCAATCAATGATCAGTAGTCAGATGTAGTGGTTAGTGATTAATACTAAATGTGGTCATCGATGACCGATAGTCAGAGGTGATGACTAATAATTGATGATTAGAGGTGGATGTAAACAAAAATTTCAAAACCAAATTTCTTATTGTTTTTTAAATAGGGTCAAGATTATTTTAAAAGTGGTTCCTATAATGAAAAGCTACCACTTAATATGGTCTAACTACTTTTATTAGTACATGTGATTTATGTTAAAATATCTTATAAAAAGAACCAATATAATGTCTACTCACCATCCAATCATCGCCACTTTTCAGTTGAACAATGATTTATGCATTGTTTTACACATCATCACATGATGTAATTTTTTTATTTAAAATATTTTAATTTAAATTTAAAATTTTGAATTTATAGTAATATTAATGAGTTTAAATATTTACTTTTAAATTTTAAAATCCTAAAAATAATTTTGTTAATTATAATTAAAAATGAAATTATATTTAAATTTATTAAAAATTAATTTTTAATAATTATATCATTATTATGTATTCACAAAAACAATGTCATTATTATCTTGAATAATTTAAATGCAATCAACAATTATCTCTATAAAAAAATTATTTTATAAAAAAATTAGCTAAATTTTTTATTAATTTTTGTTAAATATAATTTTTATTAATTAATTTTAATAAAAAATTATTGTGAAATACGAGTTACTTTACAGAATTTATTTTATTACGTTTTGAATGTAATTTCTATGTATCAAATTTTACTTTTATAGAAATTATTAATAGTTATAATTTTTTTATTTTGTTTAATATTTTTTAATATTTTTAAGAATGTTGTTTTTAGTTTATAATCAAAATTTTGTTCAATTTTAATTCTTTATTTCTTTTTAAGTTACATCAATATTTTTTCACAACTTAATAATTTGTCATATCATTATTAAGAATGGAATAATTATGTATGTTTTGATTTTATTAAAATTACATTTTTATTTGTTTTTTTTATAGATAAATGTAAGATGTTAGTGTGTCAATTTTGTTATTATAAAGTTTTAGATTCACCATCTTTCCTTTTAATTTCACTCCACATATTTTTACTATCACACTAACTTTATAACTTTATTTTTATTTATTTATATAAGTAGATGACGTAAAACAACTTAATAAATGAATAAAAATAAACCCATTAAATATATATATATATATATATATATATATATATATATAAATAAAAGAATGAATGTATAGACTAACAAATAAAATAAAATAATATGGAAGTAAAGATAATTAAATTAAAATAATAAGAATAATTTTTAAAATTAAAAAATTAAATATGGAATCAATTTTAAAATAATAAAATATTTGTAATTAGTTAATGCCACAATTTCCTTCGTAAAAAAGAAGAAGTTAAAGACACAATCTGAACTATTATGATTTGGGACAAAAAGTTCAATAAACACGCATTTTATTCAAAGTACTATAGTTTTTTAACGCACATCCACAAAAAAGTAAATTTTTCCTTAGATATATTACCGTAAATTTATTTGTTTATTTTGGTTCGTAAAATGAATATTTACTTTATATAATTAAAAATTTATGATAAATAAATATTTTTTACATATAAATTGTATTATAATTAAAATTTATCATAAATTGAAAAATTAAAACTTTTTTTACAAAAGCTTTCTTATTTATTCTCTACACTTAAAAGCATCTCTTTTAATTTATTTATTTTTTTAGAAATGATCTGTTTTAAGTCATATACATATCATAATTAATCTTTTTAGTCAGCAACAATTTTTTAATCTTTTTATTCCTTATAGGAACTATAAGGGATTAAAATTCTATGAATAAGGAATAAAGAGATTAAAACAGCATGTTTGGAACTAAAGAAAATGCTTTTACAGAAAAGAAAGTATTTTTAAGTTTATGAATTATTACAAAGTAAAGAAAAATAACTATAAGAAACAAATGATTAATTAAACCTTTTAAATATAAAAACTATATTTGAATTTATGATATATAAATATAAATTTTATTCTGATTTATGTTTATTTTTAACTTATTATTTTTAAAATTTAATATAAAATAAAGATGAAATTTGCAGAGCAGTAGATAAGCAGTTAAAAAATCAAGTATGCTAATAAAGATAAAATAAGAGTAGTAAGCATGAATAGAAAAAAAGTTTTGGGACTAATTATTAAATCAAATTTAAAGGAGATATAATTAGGTTATATAGTCAAAGAAAAAAGAAGAAGAGAGAGATTGGTCTTCCGCACTCAAGTTTTTTGCTGAAAAAAAACAAACAAAGTAAATAATGTTGGTTTGAGAAAATATTTTTTGTTTTTATTTTCTGAAAATTGTTAAGATTACGTTTTTTGAACGTTTTTTGTTTTTATTTAAAAAAAAATAAAAAATAATAATGAAAATATGTTTGATTCTAATTTAGAAAATATTTTCATTAAATTTTTTTTTAAAAAGTAACTAAAAATAGAATAAAATTGTTTTCAGTATTTTCAAAAGTTAATATTATGTGAAAACTTAATAACAATATTGTAATTATATAAAAAATAATATATTAATGTATTTTAAACTATATATATAAATAGTTCATAATATTTTTGTGAAAATTGATTAAACTTAACAATATTATTTTTTGAAAATAAAAAATATCAAGTGAAAACAAACATATTTTTTAAATGTTGAAAACTTAAAAATAAAAACAATTTTTAAAAAATGAAAAAAAAAAACATTTTCTTAAACCAAATGTAGCTTACTTTTTTTTGTTTTCAGTTTTTTTTTTTTAAAAAAAAAAATTGTAGCAAAAATGTTTACTAAATTGTAACAAAACATATTTTCATTATTATTTTCTATTTTTTCTAAGAATGAAGAGAAAAAACATACAAAACAAGCATCACTTAATAAATTAAAGACAATTATTTGTTGAATTTTTAAAATTTCAAATATTTAAAATTATTCGAAATTACTAAAATAAAAGAAAAAATGGGCAATTAAACCTCCCGACTAAAATCAAACGTGTGAAGTAAACATAACTTGTAGTTGTAGGCCTATATCCACAACACATACGCAGGCTTACACTCCCTTTTTATTGCATGACAACTGCCATGTTATGCCAAAAATTAAAAATAGAGTAAAAAAAATCGCTTTCACCAGTAGTTAAACTATAAATCAAGGTTAAAAACCGAGAAATGATAATCTCTCTTGAGAAGATCTTTTGTGCTTCTATTATTCTTATATTTTTCATTTTTCATATTAAGGACAAAAGCTATGGTCCCTCTAGGTTCACAACTTCGTTGTATCTCTGTATTTCTTAAAAAAGTAAAACGTGATAAAAACAAAGATGCAAGCAATTCATATTAAACAGAAGTATGATGAAATACGTCTCTTTTGTACATTAAAAAATGACTCAACGGTGTATGTGAAATGCTGTGACTCTACCAGCTAGCACTCTCCAATCAGACAATTACGTCATGCCACATAGTGAATTTTACTAGCTTCTAAGGACTTTATTCTACATGTATATTTTACCGCTGTTGCAATGGAAAATGAAAATGAAATATTTGTCAATAGTCCAATACCTTTGAATCCACCATTTGTAACAAAGGTTCCAAAGCACTAGGGGCAAATTTTCTGGCAAAAAGAACACAAACTGAAGAGTTTCTATTGTTGTATAGGCATTTGTGATCACCTCCATGAACTCTCTTGAAAAACTCCTCAGTAATATCATTTCTTCCAAATGTAGCTGGGTGAGCTCCACCCCTGGACCAGTCCACCCAAGTTATGCTCCTATTTGC
This sequence comes from Psophocarpus tetragonolobus, assembly GCA_037954015.1. Classification (NCBI taxonomy): domain Eukaryota; kingdom Viridiplantae; phylum Streptophyta; class Magnoliopsida; order Fabales; family Fabaceae; genus Psophocarpus; species Psophocarpus tetragonolobus. The sequence continues at coordinate 5,178,015 of CM075695.1, read as the reverse complement.
CAACATATTTGCTGCTTGAATGGTGAGCATGGTGGGGAAATAGTGCTCGTCGACATAACAAGCTGGCCTACAATATTCTTCAAAGATGGGATGAAATGTGGTGTCTTCAACTATGGTGACAGCAAGCTTTCGATTTACTTCGAACCATTGAGAGCCCTTGCGCCACTTGGTTATATTCACCAGAGGGGCCATGTTTGCATTGTAGCGCCCTCTACCGTATGGACCAGGGTCATCAAATGCACCCACGAAGCTGTGTTTGGATTTCATTATGTAATGATACACAAAACTAAATTTGTATAGGGGAATGCATGATTCAGATAGCAGGATAAACCACTCGTTGGAGATATCAAGCAATGCATTGGCAAGGAGTCTTCTTTCAGCATCACACATGCTCATCCTTCCCCACTCAGAAATCTGCTCAAGAAACACCAAAAGATCGTCATCAGAGGCTTTCAATTTCGTGCATGTTCCATGTTTAGATGAAAGACTCAATGCTAACAAAATTGTAAGAGGTTAAGGTGTTAAGCAAAACTAAGTGTCACAAGAATAATCTTAAGTTCTGAACTGTAAAAGGCAGCAAATTTATAGCGAAAAAACTTATAATACATTCATGGGCTCTTAGGTTTAAGATTGCATTTATGATGACTGGGCAAATATATAAAACGGATAAATAACACTTGAGTAAAAGCAATGATGCAACCACTGCAGATCTGCACAAGACACATGAAAGCTTGCTTCATACTCATTCACAACTATACCATCCAGCATAAAATTGGCATTTCCTTTGCATGTCTTACTTCCTTAATGAGATAGCTAGGGTTTATAATGACTCATAGCACTAGCTAACAAAGAAAGAATTACTGTCTATGCTATCCTACCAATTTAGACCTGTATCTTCACTAATTCTCAATCAAAAGAAGCAACTTTAATGGTTTATAGTGATATAGTCTAACGGCCAGTTAAAATAATTCATGGTTCATGTTTGCTGAAGGCTTTTGTAGGTTTGTGCAATTGATTAATCACTCTAAGCTCTAAGTTTCCGCCCAAGTCAGTGACTTCCCCAAATGTTATATGTCAATTGCCACGGATTTTAGTCACCCTGCTAATGAGGAAACTTAGTTTCAGGAAGTCCTTTAACAAGAACACTGGATATGTAAGGCTGTGAATATATAATATGAAAAATTCTTTTACCACTAGGTGAAGTTGACTATATGGATTACACAACACCAGTGAGCTCAATTAAAGACCAATTTGTTAGAGATATCCAGCATATCATACGATCTTTGATCTCTCTTAATAACTTCTTCCAAAGTTCTTGCCGGTCTCCCTCTCCTATTTTCCACAGGACTAAAAATCAAGCAAATATGAAAAGAAACAATCCTTGAACATATGAATAGATATAAAAATAAGAAAAAAGACTTATGCACTGCCAGTGTAAAAAGTTTTACAATAGTATTCAATTACAACTCTTTATATATGATAAGTTTGTTGACTTTACCAATTAATACTTTAAAAGTCGTATAAATGAAAGGTTGTGATTGAATGTTGTTCTAGAACTCCTCTGTACTGTCAAGGCATAAGTATTAAACTCTAAAAATAATACTCCCTCCTATCTTTATATAAGAAACAAAGGGATATAATCACTACTTACACTATTTACCTTTGGCTATTTCTAGCATACAATTTAAATTTATCACATTACTAATTAAAATTAACTAACATAACCACTTTTATTGATTTTGATGAATTAGTTATCTGTTTCTTATATAAAGGACTAGAGGGAGTACTGTGCCTTCACCTAATGATGTAATCTAGCCCTTCATATAATATTAGATTTTCCATGACCAAGTGATTTGGACTTAGATCCTTTCCAACCCTATTCTGCATTATTAAGTTGAATTTCAGCATAAAATAGTGTGTGTCTGTATATTGTTTACACCTTAAGAACAAATGGATCTAGAACCAATCTTGTGCCTATACCCATAGCTTAAACTTTTAGAAAAGTAGGCCCTTGAGCTTGACAAGCCCTAATTGAAATTATATATTATGATAACCTATTTAACAAACTAGTTCATCTCCCTGTAAAATCCTAAAAAAGGGGCATACCATCCAATAGGACAATATCTCAACCCCAGTTACAGACTTATCTTAAGAATTGTGAAAGGAAACAATGGATAAATAATTGTCAATTACAGTCATACCTCTCCAAAGCAAGCTCAAGCTTAATCCCTATAAAATGCTCTTTTAATCTTTCTCCCAAACCGATAACATTTCTTTCACATAGAACTTTACATAAGATTTTCACAGACAACAGGTAATATTTTTGTGTACATAAAGTTCTAAACTTGTAACAGGGTATAGATAACTAGGTAGTATAAATATAATTACTCTTTTCTACAATCCCACTCATCTTCAAGGTTAGTACATAATTACATACCACGATTCATCACTCATCACCATTTCACACCCACATTCTAAAACCATGTTCATCTTCTCAGCAAAATTTAGAATTCCTCTAATTGCACTGCCATTAAGAGATCACTATGCTTCTTGATTCAAGCCTATTAGAAACCTAAATATACAACATCGTGAACCTGCATATTTTGCATCCCCTCATCAACCTCTTCCTAAATTCCTTACCGAAAAATCTACCTACCCAATACACTAACCAAGTAACACATTAGAAAATCAACACTGCCACCAAAGACAGATTTCAGAAAGTAAGATATAACTATAACTGAACACATATACACCACAATCAGTGACAACTAAAGTCTCATCAAAACCTTAACACGAGCACTGACAAAGCCTAAAACAAATTTGTGAAAATCTCCCTTTTTCTATTGGGAAAATTTTAGTGGTTAATTTGCTAGTGGTTTTTTTTTTTTTTTTGTTGGTGGGAGTGAACATCTCCCTGTAATACATGAACAACATAAAAGTTAAGACTCCTATACTGGAAGCAATTAACCAGTAGCAATATCATATCGGGGGGAGTCTACAAGGGAAACATTAACAAATGCAGTTTCATCAACAATTAGTATCATAAGATGGATATGGCCATACCTGGCTAGGGATCTGCCTGTTGTAAAAGACGGATGAAGGAGGAAACTGAGGTTGATATGAGGGCAGTGAATGAATATATATGGAATAAAGCATCTCATGCCCCTTGAGAAACCTCTCCCAAAGGGGTGCTAGAGGCAATGGTCCCTTTGTCAGGAACATGAATGCAATCTTGGGAACTCTAGGATAAGGGTAACCCTTGATCCTTGGAACAAAGGAAGCCCTCCACAGAAGTTCTTTGTCACTCATATTGTGCATCAGGCTCAACGGTGGCCTAATCCATTTATCCAAACCACCCGGTTCCTCATAATAACAGGGCTGCAAACTAGAACTCACTGTAGTGATCGCACTCTCGATTCCAAAATGCTTAACAGTGTATATGCTAATGACCGAAAACACAACACAGATAGCAAAAAACAACACAAGTAGCCTCACTGGTCTCAAAGGCTTAGATTGACTGCTTCTTTCCTTTCCCTCTTCAAGGGCCACACCCCTTGATTGCATCTTGCTTACAAATTAAAAAAAAAAAATTAAAAAAAAATCTTCTATGGCAACCTCCCTCTTGGTTTTAAGTAAGATCCAATTTTGAATGCAAATGAAGTCACCACTGAATACAAAGGAGTGGAATTCATCACATGGTCACCAAAATTTCAGAAAATTTTGTGCCACAACATAAACCACCCTGAGATCTAACAAGGGTGCCAAATCAGCCATTGAACATGTGATGTTGGGAATAACAAGAATATAGCACATGGGTATTAACAAAACAGTGATTTTCGCAGGAACAGAAGCAAAAGGTAGCTCTTTTTATTCTTTTTGTTTGATCTTACCAAACCAAAGATGAAAGGGGTGGTGCAGGATCAGTGAAGTGCACCGAGGATGGAATAGTGAGAAGAAGAAAAAAGTGTATTGCACATGGTATAGACTAGTAAGCGTGGGTTTTGGAGATAATTGATGATGAAAATGGATGAATGAATCTGGATTTGTTGCGTTGCGTATTCCTAAGACTTCTCGAATTCTCGTATTCTAAGTTGCAACCTCGTCATGCTGTGAGTGTGAGGGAATAAGGATACCGAATCTTGAAGAGGGTCTCCATTTTTTCTTGCTTCTTTTTAGTGACATTTATTTTGGACTCATGTATTAATGTATTTATTTACAGTTTTGCATGAAACTTTACCGAATCACCCATCCGATTTTGTGACTTCCCTTCTTCTTTTCCTTTTCATTATTCCCTCGTACAAAATGAGTGTGGTCCTTTAACAGATGGAAGATGATATTAAATGAATTTTCTAATAGTTAAAATTTATTAAAAATTATTAATTTTATTAAATTTAATTTATTTAATTATTTTTTACTAAAATATGTGATTTTTAATGAGTTTTAATCAATATTAGTATTACTCATTACAAAATTAAAATAACATTATAAAAAATAATTAGTATTATATTAAAAAGTTAAATATGCATTTATTTTATAAGAATATATTTTTCAAATATCTATAGAAAGAATATAAGATAGTAAGTAATAAGATTGTTTTAAAAAATTATTTATAATATTTTTCCGGTAAAAGTAAGAGTTTTACATTATCATATTGTCCCTCAACTTCTTCTTTTTTTAAAGGAAAGGAATTATCCTTTTACTTTGGTTATTCTCTTATTCTTTTCCTTTGTTATAAGGTAGGAACAGAGTTTTGAGAATTAATTGAGTTCAATTTTGAACATTATTAGTGTTAAAACTTCAACATTGTTAAGTCAACTAATTAAAGATTATGTTTGGTATGATTTTTACGGTATTCACTGTTTTACTATTTATTATGAAAGTTAATAAATTTTTCATAAAAACTTCAAAATTGCTTAGTCAACTAATTAAAAATTATGTTGGGTATGATTTTTATGGTATTTACTATTTATTATGAAAGTCAATCAGATTTCCATATATGACATTTGATATTATTTTATACATTGATAATTATGATTGCGTGGAAGTATATATTATTTTATTATCAGTTTATTTCAATTAAATCTTTTTTTTTTTGGTAAAATTTAGTCCAAGGCTATAGATAAAAAAAATTAAAAAGTGTAAGTTGTTGAATATTTTATTCCCAGGCTATAGAAAATTTCAAAAAAAAAAAAATCTAGCCCGAAGCAATAGATAAAAAACTTGAAAATTTATGCCACGAAATCAAATTTTAAAAAATGATTATTCTAATTTATTATTTTTGTTTTTAAATTATATTGTTATTTTTTATTACTATATATGCAAAATTTTTAAAGTTTAATTAATATGCACGTAAAAAATTTACATTAACATTTAATTACAACTTACTTCATTTATGATTTTTATGTATTTATACATTAATACTTTAAAAGTCAAATAAATAAAGAGTTATAGTTGGACGTGAACATAAAATTACAGTGAAAATTCATACTAATTAAACTCATATTTTTATCCTTTCTTTATTTCATAATATTTTATATCTTAACTTATTGTATAAAAAAATCATTAAATTATTCTTACTAAACTAATTAAGTTTTCTCTTCTAATATTATACATTTTCTCTTTATTGGATGTATGAATAAATAAATATTTTGAAAAAATAATATTTCCTTTTGTTTGATTTTGCTCAAAGAATAAATATCATAAGGATAGTTTGTGGCTTCTGCCCCCAATTTTGACTATCATTACTTTCCCCTTGGATCATTTGTATAAACAGGGGACGGCATAAAAGACCATGCAAACAGAAAGTCTGCTTATACATTGCTTTGAATTCATTAATAATATTTATTTCACCTAAGAAAAATATTTGGGAAAAAATTGACAGACTATACAGCTATATATCAATCGGTACGTGTCTAACTGAAAGGAATAATTTTCTACAAAATCACAACTACGTGTGTCTTAAGTAAAATTACCTCTTAAAATATGCATACGTGAAAAATGATTATATAATTGTCAAAATTTGTGGGCTAATTCGCCATAAATACAAATGGTACCGAGTTAAAGAAAAATTATATTGTAATAGCTAAAATATTATTCTATCCACTTAGAATTCAGCTCATATGAATTAAACTTGAGTGAGTTAAGTCAGCTCATATTGAATTCACTTTTAATTATATTTTATTTTAATTGTAAGTTTGTAATTTATATAATCATTTTTTTGAATTTTAAATTATTATGTTACATAATTAAATAAAAAATATTTTTTCTTAATTTTAAATAAATATTTAATTAAATAGTTAATTTTAAAACTTTTAAAAAATCACATTTTTAAAAATAATTTTTTATTTTTTGATGAATGGATGAACGCCTGTATAATTCATTAACTTGTCCTAGATCGGACTAATAAATTGAGTATAAAAAGAAAAAAGCGAAAAGCGAATCAAATTTAGTTCACTTTTTTTTTTATAGATTGACTCATATGAGTCTGATCAGTCTAGTTATATATTTATCACTCAAAAAAGAAATGAAATGTAAGGTTTTTAATGAAAATTATGAAATCAAGCGTTCTGTAAAAAAAATCAAGAGAAATTAAAATTATACAATTAATATATATATATTTTCTCTGAAGACCATATGATGCATTGTGAACGCTAGACTAGAACTTTCCGCACCAATTATTTCATTCGGTTTCTTACTTTTCTCGCTAAGACCTTTTGGTGGCTATGAATTTGGACTTTCGTGCGATTATAGCAACTGCAGCGAAAGGATCCATAGTGATGATTAGTTTCAACTTATCAGATTAATAGAGAGAAACGCTACCATCACACTAACTAATTTTATAGAATTAATTTCAGTCAAAATCAATTTTATCGTCACTCATCGAATCGAGTTGAAAAAGGTATCTGAGTCTAAGGAATAGGCACATTAAAAAGGTTAACTACAAAACATGGATATCTCTCCTCACATTTGAAGTTCACAATGTAAGGTAAGGTACGTTTCTCACACTTAAATATTTAGTAAACAGATATTTTGTCAGCTCCAACACTTGAATCAATACTTCTATCTAGATTGAACTCTTGAATCAGCACTTCCATGTGAATGGACACTAATACCATAAAGAACAAAAACATTCATCTGTTAATTCAATAATATCTCTTAATATTGTTTTATTAACACTATATTATAGAAAAAAGCGAACATACAACAATATAAAAATGAATATTAGTGATCAATTAAAATTTTTATATTGGTATATGTTAAGAACTCATTTCATTTGGATATCTCTATATATAAGTGCAGTATTTTGAACATAACCACGTTTGTGTCATGTCCAGTGATCATGTTAAAATGCAGTCAGAGGAAGGTGATCTATATTGGGCAATAGGCACATGGAACTTGGAGGCGTTGTTTTACTCGTCAAGAAATACAACAGGATTAAGATGTAATGTTAGAAGATCCCACAAACTTCTTGCCCAGTTATGATGCAACCAAAGCTCACAAGCTCATCTAGAAGAGAACACTCAATTTTATACATCAAGAAAATATTCAAACAGCAAACCAGCTCTCTCTCTACTTCGTCACTTCAAAAGTAGCTCGAAGATTGGATATCATGACTGGGCACTCTCCCTTCTCATCATATTCAGCATATTCCCCACTTGACAAGTCAACATTCTCAAACTTGGTTCCCTCCAGCTGCAAAAATACAATTTGCAGTAATTAGAAATAAGACAAACGTGCATAAAATTAATGACATCACCAAAATGTCTAGCACGTGTGTCAAAAATATTGCAATCAGGTGAGTAAATTCTAGAATCAGAGGATAGGTGTTACAAGTTACAACCATTAATAAGATAAAAAGGACAGAGAAGAAATGCAAGAAAGGTATTATAGAAATTATATGGAAAAGACAAGCTAATTCCAGGTTTCAACGCCAGGAAAATCTAATACAACGTTAGAATGGAACTTGTCAAGAGGGAAGAGAGGGGCTGAACACCTTGCAAATCTCACCACAATTTGGAGTTACATATTGTGAACATGAAAATTATTTTGAACTTGCTTACCTTCTCATGTAAATTATACCAGATAGCTACCCAACCTAAGGACAATAGAATACTTCCTAAAAGTATTCAACCATCAACAGAACCGGACACCCTTAAAAGAAACACTTGTTAAAGGAGAGGATTTAGCAAACACAACATCAAACACTCTTATGAGTATTCAGCCTAGTCCAACACTAAACATTATTATGAGGATTGGTAACCACAACTCTGAACACTCTTATGAGTCTCTGGCCCAGTTCAATACTGAATACTCCTACAAGTATTCAGCCAAGCACAACACTTAGCATTTTATAAGAAACCTAGCTCAAGGAGCATTATACTTTATCACGTAATAATGATTACCTACACCTTAACTAATTCATAATCTTTGGATAAAGTTTACTAGGTCCAAGGCCTCATAAGAAATGCAAAAATAGAAGAGCAAATCTTGAGGTATGTTCACTGCTCATTCTCATTTAATACGTTTATTATTGATTTGAGCCAAGTCCCCCTGACTTGAGCATTAGAGTATATTTTACAAGTATCCCACACTTCAACCATCCGACAAGGCGTCCGGCACTTTGAGGATTCAGAGGAGAGATTGTGGAGCACTTGGAAAAAAGCACCCTTCTATCCCTAAGACGGTTACATAAATTATATAATTATTGATTTAAATTTTTAAGACTGTGGAATAGAAGAGTTTGAATTTAATTTAATCACATCAAATTCATTCCAGTCTTAAGTTCATAGATAAAACTTTTTAGACATGGGTTTCACTATTGACCACAGGAACACAAATTGAATTATCAACGGTAAGCATCAAATCAAATAGAAGGAAGCACATGATGATTTGTTTTCAACGGAGACAAGTGTGTTATGAGCTATGTACAATACCTAAAAAGCACGGACACATTTACGATACCGACACTTATCTGACATACCTTAGACACTTCTAATTACGTGTCCAATTAAAAAATTATTTTTTACTTAGACACTTGAACTCACATCTATATATTATTTAGATATCTAAATCGACACCTCAACATAGATTGACACACTAATATTATTAAAAAAATAATGTTTATCTATTTTTTAGTCTTGTTATCATAAAAAATTTGTTTGAACTTTAAATATACGACTATTTTAATTAATTTCTTATGTTAATCATATTTTATTTCATTAAAATTTCAATATGTTTATGTATATAAGTCTAGTCACAGTTTTATATTAGTCATTAACATTAGTTATGTCAGCTTATCTGTGTGGTATCATATTCGTACCACATATCCATATCTGTGTTACTTAGTACAATACTCAGCTTATAACTCAGGAACGCTGAATTGATAATCGGCGAATATGACGCCATTAAGCACATGATTGTTATTTTCAAAAAGAGAAAAGTGGGTATATGAGCTATTTACAACATTCACTAGTCACTACTCAGCTAATATATCAGCAACAATGAACAATCAAAAGAGATAAGAGATACGAGGCCAAAAATAAAAAAAGAATACTCACGGACTCAACTTTCCATCCATCACCGAATACAAAATCTACTGGCTCATAACCTCTACAGTCAAATAACATCAACGGTGCGAACTTCCCTGATTCACTGATTTCCTGGGTGAGTGGTTTACCTTTGCCTTCTATCATGGTCACAGTGCCATCCCTGCCACAAAACTTGCACTGCACACAAAGCAAAGTAATATTAAGAAACCACCATCTGCAGGAACAAACAGTGTTCGAAGAATATCTCAAAAGGGTGAAAATTCAACAGTTAGTGCTTAAGCTTCAGTTTTATGCAGCAAAAAGAATCATACAAATGAGAGCGATTAATTGAATTGAGTAATGAAAAAAAAGACCTTTTGAATGAGATGAGTGGTGCCCTTGCCAACGGGGAGAGGAACGGTGTCGTTTAAGAGGACGCAAGTTTCTTTTTGGCTGAGTTCGCCGCATCTGCCACATTTGAGCTATGATAGGGAAAAGAAAATGAATAAGAAAGGGGAAAAAAGAGGGAATGAAAACGATGAGAAAAGAGAAAGAAAGGGACTTTGAAGAGGTAAGAGAAATTGGGGTCGTCGCAGCCAGCTTGGGGTTGGAGATTGGTGAGGTTCTCAATGTCAGCAGTGATCATCAACATGAAGTTAACCATTTTTGTTGGCGTCAAACCAAAGCTCTCTCTCTCTCTCTCTCTCTCTCTCTCTCTCTCTCTCACTCACTCACTCAACCAGTATTCAGTAACACTTCTGATTTCGTGTTTTGGATTGAAATCGATGGATGATTCGGGTCACTTGAAACAAAGTGTCCAATATATTAGGATTTAGGATTGCCTCTTTTAAGGGATGCTGTTACAAAAATTGTTGTCCTAATTCCTTTCCTACACAGGTGGAAGTATATAAAATATAAAAAAAAAAACTTAAATAAGTTTTTTATTGTTAAAATTTTATTAGTCATTTATTTACTTTTTAATCCTTATCCAAGTTACAAGATTGATGCAGAATTCCTTCTCAATTCTAATTTTTTAATTTTTAATCTTATGTTTTATATAATTAAATATATCAAAATTTCTAAACGGATAATATTAATATATAAAATAAATTAATTTTATAGATTAAAATAATATTTTTAATTTTAAGAATTAAAATTAATTTTTAGTGAAATTTTAGAAAAGCTTACGTAAGTCATAAAAAAAAAGTATAAATAGAAATTTTCATTTCCTGTTAACACCCTTCATTCATTCATTGTTTTTTTTTTCAATTTAATCTATTGTCTTTCAGAAAAAATAATTTTTTATTATGTGTTTAAAGTGATTCAATTCTTTTTACATGTTATTGGTTCGGAATGATTATTAAAGAAAATTATGTTTTTAAGATTGCTATCACTTGTACCGACCATTATTAATTAATTTATTCAATTTGATCTTTTTGTTAAGGATTTACTTTTAATTTTAGTGTTTTAAAAAACTCATAGTGACCTTTTTATGCGTTTTAAAATTGTCAATAATTATTTTGACTTAAATACGAAAATAGTCCTTGTAAGTAGTTACTTTTGTTTTTACTCTTTTTTTTTTCAGTTTTAGTCTTTAGTCTTTAAGATTTTAAAAACTTTTAATTATTGGTCCTTTAATTATACGTATGTTACAAGAACCTTAAAAAATTATTGGTCCTTTAATTATAGTTATATTACAAAAGCATTAAAAAAGTATGTGACCATAACAATAAAGAAACTAAAAAAATAATTTACAATGACAAAAAAAAACTAATAAAGATTAGATTCCAACACTAAAATACTCTATTTTATAGGTATTGATTATTGAAAAGCTATTTAACCTAAAAAACATTATTATTATTCCTGTACAACACATTATTCTTTCTTCTTTTTACTCACATTGTCATTTGGAAAATTTTGAAGTAGTAAATAGAGTGCCAACAAGAAGATTTTCTTGGAACATTGTGTAATTTGTTTAGTTAAGCATTTGTTGTACTATTGGGTTTTATTTAATCTTTATAGTTTATGCGTTTGTTTAGACTTTTATGATGTTTTTTAAATTATGGTGTGTAATTACTTTAGGAGTCTCTTTTATGGATTTGGATTCCATGCTTTCATTTAATAATAATGTCACAATCTAACAATTAAAATTTTTAATATTTTATATTTTTATTATAAAATTTATTATTATAATTAAAATTTTAGGCAACCACAGAAACCACAACAGCAAATCATTTCCCTGTTCTACAAGGCTGTTGGCCTGCATTTGTTTCCCATGTGCAATTGCCTAGGCACCTGATTCATGGGTGTAAGAGGACCCAAAGAAAATTTAGAAAATTTTAATGTGAGGGGAATGTTTTTCAATGACAGCTTTATGCATCATCTTTTTTAGAGCTCATTTAATTCCTTAATTTTAACTTAATTATGCATTATTAAGTATAAATTTTGTTTGATTGGAAGAGACAAAACTTATTCCTATAACCATAGGTTGAGAGCATTATTGGTAAAATTTAAATAAAAAGACAATAAAATTTTAATTTCTTAATATTAAATACCCATCTACTCAACTTATCCATGAATGACCTTGTTCAACATGATTTAACTTGATCCAGATTTACTTGTGTTTGGCTTTTTCATCAAGAAAATGAATACATTCTTAGGTTTATATTTGATTCTAACAAAAGTTACATTTTCTTGCTGATGAAATATATTCGATATGAGAAAAAGGATTTGCCCTGTAAAAATTTTTATACAAATATTTAATCGCAATCTTTTATTTATGCAAGTTTGTTGATTTTACTAATTAATATTTTAAAATTTATATAAATAAAGAAATATGATTAAATGTTAATATAATTTTTTTACATTGTGAGTGTATACTAATTAAAACTCATTCTATAAGTGCGAGCGGATACATTTTTCTTAAGAGAAAGGTGATGATGACATTGTAATATAGGTTTACACCTTTTTTAATATGAGTTCACAACTTGTACATATGCAAGTTTGTTGAATAATTAAAATTTAAATATATTTTTAGTGTTTGTAAAATTGTCAATTTTGATTTTACTACCTAAGTTTTAATTTCTTTTATTTCAGTATCTAACATTTTATATGTTTCAATTTGCTACCTATCATTAAGTGTCTTTATTAATAGATGATATGGCTAACAAAAATACCGCATCATCAAGTCCATGTCATTTAAATGTGTCAAGTGGGCGTTTATGTCATTCTCATGTTAGGTACCTTTTCAAAAATAAAAAATTTTCAAGTATTAAAATTAAAATATTAATAAATATTAGATACTAAAACTAAAATGATTTTATTTATAGGTATCAAAAAATTATTTAACACTAAAAAAGTTCATTATCATTATATCACACATTCTTTGTCATGGTATGCACACCTAAGTTTATCTCCTTATGTTGAAAGTTTCAACTATTATGGTTGGATACAATATCAACAACGACGTCATTAAAAAAATTTGTTAAACCATGAAATGACTCCATATCAACAATTATTTTTTAAATAATTAATGGACTAAATGAGGTTCTTTTGTTTTTTAAATGTACTAATATAACCTATATTAAAAAAAATGCTTAAATATATATGTTTCAAATAAATTTTTTTATTTATGCGGAGTTTCGAATAATTTTTTATTTTATTTTTATTCTTAAATTGTTTTATATAACACTTTAAATTATTTTAAAATACTTTAAAAGGTTTTTTAGAAAACCTTTCAGGAGCTTGAAACAAAAAGAAAAATTATTTAGAAACTAAAGACAAAAAACAATTTTATAAGAAACTCCTTAATATATTAAAAACCTAAAAAATATTTAAATCTTAAAATAATATGTGATGCAATCATAATGGTAATTAACTTTTTCTAGACATAAATAATTTTTTAATACCTATAAAATAAAATTATTTTGATTTTGGTACCTAAAATTTATTTATATTTTACATTTGGTAAAGGTACCTAACATAAAATAATATGGATATTGACTCAACAATTTTAAATGACATAACTTGATGACGTGTCACTTATGCTAGCTATGTTATCTTTTAACAAAAGACACTATGAGTATCAAAATAAAATATTAAAAAAATATTAGATACTAAAATAAAAATAATTAAAATTTTAGATACTAAAATTAAAATGAACAATTTTTCAGATACTAAAAAGATATTTAAAAACCATAATTATATTATACAAATTGTTATTTGTATTTGAATGATAATGTAAAGATGTCCTTTATTATTAAACTCTTTTTTTACTTTTTTTTAAAACCCACATATTTATATATCAAAACTAACACTTAATCATTGAAATAAAACTGGTTTTTTTAATTAATTTTTGAAGCACCTTAATTCTATTCATTTGGTTAACAAATTTGCTTGCAAGTTTTTAAAACATTTCTTTCCGGTTTCTACCCTTAGTGATCACTTAAGAGTAAGACTCTTCTTTAGACTTTGGTGGTATGATACTACGATCTCTCCTGAATCCTAGTAGTTCTATCCAAAAATTAAAATAAGTAACTTTGAATTATGTAATTATGTAAATCAATTCTTTTTAAGATCATATTTTTAAAATTAAAGCTAAACCATGAAAAATAATTTTGGAGTTAAAAGAAATCTTGAACCTTTCTTTTCTTTGGTTTATTAATAAGATTCTCTTTTTCAAATTTTGGTTGGGTGAGAGGTGGCTGATAAATGAAGCATGCTTTAGCATGTCAACAATCAATTCATGATCGATGTAAACAGAAGTTGAATGACTATAGGGTAACTCATGCAGACATCGCTAGCTAACTTATAGTTAAGCAATGTCTACAATTCATGACAGCAATATTAAAGGACATGTTTTCAATATCTAAGTGTATCTTTGTCTTCCATTTCAGTTTTGTGACTCACTTGTTTTATGTCAAAGTAATAAAAAATAGAGTACTGTTAATTAAATTTGAATGGAAAAGATGTTGTTGCACTTTCCAGCCATGGGATCTAGAATCTTCATTCTCTTGGTGCTGGTAGTTACAGTTTACGGTTTTGTGGACCATAGTAGCTCTTTCTCAAGACACAAGATTTTGGAAGTTGAGAGAAAATTAAAGCATCTTAGAAGACATTCCTTAAAAACTATCCAGGTGAGAAATTACCGAAATAAATCATATATATAATAAAGTATTGTGTTGTTTTTAACTCCATTAGTTCTGCAACTGACCAGGCAGAGGATCAATGAAAAATAATTAGAAGTTAGATACACTAAAAAATATCAAATGGTGTTGAGTGAGAATGTTGCACTGGGTGTTCTTAATTTGACCAAGCATTTGATTTGCAATGACTTGTTATTCATTTTTGTCCAAAATGATTTTTTTCTTGTAATGGTCTTCAGATAGAAGCTTAATTAATCTTGGTATTACTGTTTTTTTTCCATCATGCTTGAAGAGTGAAGATGGGGATGTCATTGATTGCATTGACATTAATAAGCAACCAGCCTTTGATCATCCTGCATTGAAAAGTCACAAAATCCAGGTATGAAATTTGATTCCTTGTTTTTTATCATGATTTTTGGGTTTTATATATAGCTTATAGCTTGCTAGACTAATTACCACAACTATGTGAATCTGCATGTACATAATCAGATGGCTCCCACTTATAATTCAGCTAAGGAGGACATAACAGTAGGGACCACAAATACTAGAAACAGTGCAAAGAGTGGCAAAATGATGAAGCAAAGAGCAGAAGAGTTATCTCTGAACGTGACTTCTCAATTATGGCAGAAAAGTGGAAGATGTCCAGAGGGAACAATACCTGTTCGAAGAATAAGAAAAAGAGAGTTGCTCAAGGCTCATTCAATTGAAGAATATGGAAGGAAGAAGCCAAGTTTATCTCACCACCAACATGTTGGTCAACTGAATAAGAATCTCGATTCCTTTGTGCTACTAAAAAATCACTCTGTAAGTTTAATTTGTGTTAGTAATGGCATTTACTCATAAATCATAGTGTAAGCTGTCTCGTTTAAACAAGATATTTGAGAGATATTATTTATCATAAAATCTATTTTAAGAACATCTTATAAACTACTCTCATAACAAAACCTTCCTCAGAAAATATCTTCTTCAAATGCCAAATGTAGTTAACTAATTATTTAACAAACTCATATTACACGAGAATTTGTTTAAAAGCTTGCGGTAATAAAATACATATATTTTAAGAAAATTATAATTTTTTTTTAAAAATTGTATTTTTTAAAAGGAAAGAAAAATTTAGAAAGCCAAAAATAATAAAATAGATATATTACAAAAACAATTATAATTATTTTAAAAAAATATATATATTTATTAAAAAGAAGAAGGGTCATAACTCTCCCAATCCCTAAAAAGATCTTCAAATGGTGAGAAAATTTTTGAAAAATTTGGATTTAATCAATTGAACCTAAAGATTTAAGTCATATTTCGATGGTCCTATTAGTCTTATATTTTACATTCTTTTAAGAACATAATTTTTAAATAATTATGTATAATAATATAATTTCTTATAACTCAATCTTAAATGCTATATTATTATTAGACTTACATAAGTTTCTTTTTCTAGAGTTTCACCAAAAATCATTTTTGGTCATTGAAATTCAAAAGTATTTTTTAGTCTGAAATTAATTTATTTTTTATATTAACATTATCTGTTTATAAATTTTTGTGTATTTAAGTGTGCCGGATGTGAAATTGAGGGAGTTAAGGGTGAGAAGAAGAAGAATTTTCAAGTACAAAAAAGTATTCTATGTCAGAGATCTTTTAACGATGTCAACAGAAGGAGAAGTATTAAAAATGAATAAGAATTAAAAACAATATTTTTAAATTTTAAGAATCAAAAGTAATTTTTGGTGAAGCTTTAAGGATAAAAAATTTATATAAGCCTTATTATTATGTATAGTTATATATTTAAAAATAGATATAATAAAATATATCTTAATTGTAATTATATATTTATGCAAATATAATATTAAGATTAATATATTATCCTAGCCGGCTGGGTTAATTGACACATTTTTATCTTGAGTCGGATTTGAATTGGCAAAATTTTGGTTTAGATAAATACATATAAATCCTTTGATGAAAAGGTCCTCAACATTTTATAGCTTCCTAATAATCCATCTCATAAACATTCTTATTTAAAATGTCATTTCATATTTTAATATCTATTTAGTTCGAAAGAGGTGGAGTGAAGCAAAATAAAATCTCATTTAATTATAACTTTCTTCTCGGAGAATTTAAAGGGAGTAAAAATTACCTAATAAAGTTTATATGTTATGACTAAATTGTCATTAATTTTTTATTATTATATGTAAATTCTTTGTCTTTTTTTTAATTTCTATGTTGATAAAGTACATTAAATAACTTTTATAAAGTTGTCCAATTCTAATTAAACATAAAGTTAAAAATTTATCTAATAAAAAAATTAATTTAAAAATTTGTGTTTATTATTTTGATGTCCACTACAACCGTGTGATGATATCATCATGCATGTAAGGTTTATTAGAAGACAAAGTGCATTAAGGATTTGTCCACAACATTGTGGTACAACCCACATAAGTGAAGTGTGGGATGAACATTGAAAGTATATTAGGATTTCGCCCACGAGAGTGTGGGAGATGTGTTGAAAGACAAAATGCATAAAAAATTTTCTCACATGGATGTGATATAATACACAATAGACGTGTAAAATGGGATTAATTAAATGAAATTAATATGCAAATTTGTCAACAATATAAATAATAAGAAGGTATAGTTTTGTTATATATAGCTAAGTTTTTAATTAGGCATAGTTTTGTTGTAGTTGGAAGAAGAAGAACTAACTCTTGCTTCTTTGATTTGCCATGTATATGAAACAGAAAGCAATAGCGTTGACAGTTGGATACAGGTACTTGGGAGGTAAAGGAGACATTAGAGTGTCCTACCCTTTTGTTGAAAAGGACGATGAGTACAGCACTTCACAAGTATCTCTCTTAACAGGGCCATACAATGACTTTGAATGTGTTGAAGCTGGATGGGCGGTAAGAAGTGAAGTGATTTCTACTTCTTTTTTTTATGCATCACAATATGTAGCTTCTTCTTTTTACTTCAATTCAAAGCAAAGGTATTGTAACACTTTTGCATGAAAAATACCTTCCAACTCCAACTTAAGAGTATCATTTTCTTAGTGCTCTATAACTTCCTCATGCTTCAACCTCAAGTCATGTATGGTGGCATATATGTTTTCAAGTGTTTAAACCCTCAAAATCTTTAAACAATTTACTATCTCTTTCTTGTTGTACAATAAACTTGCTCCAGGTCAATCCCAGTGTGTATGGAGATAGGCAAACTCGGTTATTTGTATACTGGACGGTAAGTTTGCAATTGCATCAACCTTAACATTTAATTTAATTTTATACTAAATATCCTTTGTTTGGGGCATAAAAGAAGAGGGAGCTAAAATTTGCTAACTACTAATTTTTTTTATCAACAAATTAATTGTTAGTTTTTTAGTTTACATAACTTTTCCCTCCCTCCTTTCTTTTCCTTCTTCCTAATTTTTAATCACCACCTTATGACTCCGGTGAGCTATTAATCATTATATGTATATACTACATGATATTTAGATTTATTTGTAATTTTCATTACTTATTCTACTTTTTTTGAGATAGTAATTTTGCAACAACAATTTTTTCCAGGCTGATGCTTCAAAGAAAACGGGTTGCTTTGATCTGACTTGTCCTGGGTTTATTCAGACAAGTGATGAAATTGCCCTGGGTGCTGCAATTTATCCAATACCAACTCCTGGTGGGCTTCCATACAAAATAACAATTTATATCTTTAAGGTGAGTGCCATGTTTGGTAACAGTTATTTTGGGGGAAATAATTTAATACTTTTCAGAAACTCTCTTGAAAAACCAATAAAATTAAGAGACTTTCTTTTTACAAAAATAATCTAAAGTGAACTTAACTAGATGGAGTATGATTAGTTTAGATTTTCACTTTTTTAGAATTTAACACACTGCCATATAAAAGTTTTATGGATTGTTATCTATCACCACAACACATCTATTATTTAGAGAGTCATCATTATGGACATGTTTTGGACATCTATATTTTTTTATACATATGGAACATTCCTAATTAGATGCACAATTAAAAAAAAAAATTAACTTGAATACCGACATTTATACACAATTCATATATCTAAACTAACACTCCTAATCCTTCACACACACAAAAAAAAAAAACACTCCTAACTAGGAGTCTAATTCATATATTGTTATTTATTCACAACCAATATTATTTAGCATAAATGATAGTGATTTATATTTTATAACTGCATGATTCAAGATTTAAATTTTGGTTATACCACTTATCAACCAACTAAAAACAGAATTATTTTCTATCCCTTCCCTTTCTTGACAGTTAAAAAGGAACATTTCACTTGTATTTAGTCTAGAAAATTGGTTTACACATTCAAGGATGTCACTATTTTTAACAATTGGTTAGTCATAGATCGTTTTCTACGTAAGTTTATTGATTTTGATTATAAATATTAACATATTTACGATTATTACTTATTAGTGATTAGTAGACCATCTAATTTTTTTTAAAATAATAAATTATATCTTTACATGCAGGACCCTTATACCAATAATTGGTGGGTGCAATATGGTGAGAAGACCAACATAGGTTATTGGCCACCTGAGATATTTGAAACACTATGTTACCAAGCGGAAGCTGTGGAGTGGGGTGGTGAAGTTTATAGTTCAACTATTGGGCACAGTCCTCACACAGCAACACAAATGGGCAATGGGCAATTTGCTTCTGTTTTTGACGTTTCCTCTTCAATAACAAGAATGAGAATTCATGACAATTCTGCGGCCTTAAAGATTCCAGAGTGGGCTTCTGAGTTCTCGGATGAATATAACTGTTATGATGTTTTATATTTGTCAGATTATGTTGAAGAACCTGAGTTCTATTACGGGGGACCTGGGAGAAATCCGAAGTGCCCTTGAGGAGTGATCACTACTGACTAATTGCTCAGTTACAGCTTAGGATTAAGTAGAGGGAGAAAATTTCTTGATGATAACATATTTTGGGGTTTTCATGCTTTGTAGACAAAAAAGGTAGTGACTAGTTTCGAAATTAACAAATAACCGTTCACGGACAAATTGTTTGTTATCATTAATAAATTTTTATTATTTATTTACAAGATTTAAGCACTAGATCATTGTTTTAATATCAATATTCGAAGGGTAATTCTTTTGTTTTTCACAAATCATAAGCCGGGCTAAAATATATAAAAATTTAAAAACAAATGTAAAAAATTTGAAGAAAAAATCAAAATAAAATATGCTATAAACAAAGATATTTTATTCTTTTTAATATATTATAGAGATCCAGGGAGAGAAAAACATTAGCTAAGTAAAATGAATGGCTGATTGACCCAAGTGGGTTTGTTTTTTAAAAAAATTACAGGTATGGGTCTCTTTTGAAACATATTATCAGCGTGGGTCTGTTTTGGGGGTTGACTCGGTCAAACCGCAACTACGACTTGCGGTTTCATTGCCCCGTCAGCAACGTCATTACGTGGAAGCCAGCGTGGAAAAACGCCCCAGTAAAACCGCAAGTCGGAATTGCGGTTTGACTGGTCTTTGACCAACACCGTCTTGTTATCCAATGGGTAAAAAGCAACAGAAAACGATGCACGTAAAACCGCAAGTCAGACTTGCGGTTTGACTGGGGTTTAACCGGCCCCCCCTTTACCCAGTGGTTGCAACGAACGGGTGCGGATATTGAGGAACAGGCGCGGTTTTTTACGCACATAAAACCGCAGATGCGATTTGCGATTTGAATTAAATAATATTTTTCGTCGTAAAACCGCAAGTCAGACTTGCGGTTTTACGGGGGTTTAACCGACCCCCCCTTTACCCAGCGGTTGCAAAAACGACCCGTGTTTGTACTGACATAAAACTGCAGATGCGATTTGCAGTTTGAATTAAATAATATTTTTCCGTTAAACCGCAAGTGCGAACTGCGGTTTACATGCAGTTGCTATTTAATCCCTCGTCGCCCCACAGAACCGCACAGCCGTTCGACACAGAGAACCGCTGACGTAGTTGCACCCGACATAAAACAAAGGTTTACGTTACAGTCCAATTGTTCAGGTGAAAAACGTAATGTGTAAATTTTGTGTGTTTTTAAATATTTTTAAAAACAAATTGCTTTTATAACTCTATTTTTTATGTTTAAATTTACTTTATTATTTATTTGTAGGTACATTTATGAATATTATGTCTGCTCCAATTGTGACCTTCATTTATAGTGATGGAAGAATGTACGAAGGAGACGAAGGTGTTATTTTTTAAGGGAGTAGAAGAGCAATTAGAATTACGCGTCATATCAGTTTTACTTTGTTGAAAAACAAAATTAAGGAAAAGTTAAAAATGCCATTAAATGAATTTATATCATCTCTAACTTGTAGATTTTTATTTTCTGGAAAATATGTGCCACTACAAATTGTTGATGATGAAGATATTGAAATTATGTTTAATGTATTTGAATAACAAAATAATGTTGATATAATAGAATTGTATGTTCATAAATCATCAGCTGGTAGTAGTTTAGGCACTGTAGTAGACACTGGTATAATGAGTTCTGACATAGTTGAAGTAGATGATGATGATGTTGTTGGTGAATCATGTGGTGAGCAAACATCTAATGAAGAAAATGACGTTTCAATTGATGGTAATTCATCTGATACTGATGACAATGAAACTCGTAACATGGAGTTATTGTCGGTAACAAATGTGGAACAAGGTATGTTTAAAAAAAATAATTATTTTCTTTACGGTTTACTAGTTTAATTTGTTGAATAACAGACACATGAATAACAATACTGTTACAGTTGCAGGGCAACGTCCACCTTGAACTGATGCAGCTCATTATACACACATTAATTGGTTGCATCCTGATGAAGAAGATATTTTAGGCGAAGAGTTGCATGAGTCATGGAATATTGGAGATGCATTGTACAAAGGTCTACAGTTTGACACAAAAGAAGATCTAAAAAATGCGCTGATACAATATTCAATGCGAACACATCAAACGTATCATGTTGTGGAGTCAAAAAGTTTGAAATACATTATCAAATGTCCCAACCATAAAGATGGGTGTCCATTTTATATGAGGGCAATTTTGTCTCGGAAAACAGTCAATTGGACGGTTACTCAATGGGGTGGAGATCATCAATGTCTCAATCCGGCAGTGACACAAGACCACAAAAAATTAAACTCAACTTTCATTAGTAACTTGATATCAGGTTTGGTTACTTGTCCATATGTAACGTAATATTTAAATTAATTTATTATCATTTGTTGTTAACTTTTTAATTTTTTTAGGAATGGTTGGTTCAGATCCATCTTTAAGAATTAATTTGATTCAGGAGAGAATTTGTAGTCAATATGGATACAAGATATCATACAGGAAAGCATGGAAAGCAAAACAAAAAGCAATTGTGCGTGTTTATGGGGACTGAGATGAATCATTCGCGACTCTTCCAACATTTTTTAAATTCATTGAAAGTAAATCGCCAGGTTTTTTCTATCAATTATGTCATGATGATCTTGTTGTTGGCAACCGAGGTTACCGTCAATACCAACAGTTTGAAAAAGTGTTTTGGACATTTAAGCAGTGTGCTGATGCCTTTAACTACTGTAAGTTGTTGATACAAGTTGATGGAACACATTTGTATGGAAAGTATCGTGGAACGTTGTTAATCGCAACCACACAAGATGGAAATAGCAATGTATTACCTTTAGCTTTTGCTGTGGTTGAAAGTGAAAACTCGTCCTCGTGGTCTTGGTTCCTATCCCACATACGACTGCATGTGACACAAAAACAAGGAATCTGTCTAATTTCTGATCGGCATGCTGGGATTAAGTCTGCTGTGCAAAATGAGGCATTAGGATGGCAACCACCATATGCTTATCATAAGTATTGCATACGCCATATTGCAAGTAATTTCAACACCCGATTTAAAAATATGGCACAGAAAAAATTGTTGATAAAATTAGGTATGACTTCTTTTTATCCACATGACATTTTTTTTCAACTGTATTTTTTATTATTATAAACGAGCCATTGTATTGTGTTATTTTGCAGCTTACACTCCATGCATGCATATATTTGACAGAAACTTTGAAAAATTTTGTCAACAAAGCACTGAAGTAGGTAGTTGGATAAATGACATATCGAAGCAAAAATGGAGTATGGCATACGATACAAAAGGTTACAGGTATGGACACATGACAACTAATTTGTCTGAGTGCGTTAACAAAGTGTTCAAGGATTGTAGGAATATTCCCATCAGTGCTTTGGTAAGGTCAACATATAGTAAATGTGTTGCATATTTTGTCGAAAGAGGATCCCATGGTAGGTCCCAATTGGAAGCTGGAAAGGTCTATTGCGATAAATTGATGCAAGCATTGCGTAAAAACCAACAAGACGCTTGTTCCCATATAGTCCGTCAGTACAATATCGAAACGACTAGATTCGAAGTCGAAGACGCCTTTAATCCACTGACTCAACGTGGAGGACAAAAATGGGTTGTTAACTTGAACGACAAATACTGCCAATGTGGGCGATTCCAAGCTTTCCATTACCCTTGTTCACATGTAATTGCTGTGTGTGGTGCAATTAGTTTAGACTATTATCAATTTGTTGATGAAGTATACACGAATGACTTCATCATGCGTGCATACTCTGGTCAATGGTTTCCTCTTGGGAATGACGACTTGATCCCTCAAAATGAAGAAAGTTGGACTCTTATCCCAAACCATTCTGCTGTTCGAGGAAAAGGACGTCCAAAGTCAACGAGGATAAGAAATTAAATGGATTTTACTGAGTCACAAACACAGAAAAAAAATATATGTCGCCGATATGGACAAGAGGGTCATAATCGAAGAAGTTGCCCTTTGCATGCTGATGTAGGATGCTCTCAACCAACCGATGGTGATATGTAATTACCTTAAATGTTATTTTGTTTTTCAACGTTGTTATATGTTATAATTTATTATTATCTATTTTGGACATTTGCAACGTTGTCATATTTTATAATTTGTTACCATTTATTTTCGTAAACATTACAATAATAACTTTAAAAAAGAATATAAAAAACTGAAGTCAAAATAAAAAAATAATTCATTGAGCATCATCATCATCGTTTACATTTTGGCATGAGTTTGGATCAAATTGTCCACCTAATCCTAGACTTGCGACAGCATAGGGAGAATCCCAAGGTATATCGAATTGCGGTTCGGCGATAGCTGCTGTCGTTGCGGGTTGTTGGTGTCCTGGCATCTCCGGTGTGCGAAGTGATCCAAATGGTTTGGTTTGTATGGGGGTAATACAGTGGGTGCAACTTTTGGGAATCTTTCCCATGCCCATATCTGTATCAATAGGCATAAACCACCCATGGATTTTATTTTGTAGTTTGTTGCGACACATAGTTCTCTATACAAAAAACCAAGTACAGCAGCACCCCATGCATATGCACTGCACTCAGCAAAATCTCGCAACAATAACAAATACCTTAAAGATACTTTACTACTAGATTTATCTACAAACAGGGCACCACCAATGAGGCGTAAAATATATGCCCTAGTAAACCTCTGTAAATTTTCTTCATTATTTTCAAAATTTGCGATATCACCAAAATGATGAGTTAGCCAACTAACTCGAATAGAGCTACCATCAATTTCATCGTTATTTGGTGAAACGTCAAGCAGTTCTTGACATAGTTCAACCCAATTAACATTGGTTGAAACTATGACAGGAATGCCAGTTACTCGTAAACCCAACAAAATTGCAACATCTTGAAGGGTGATAGTGCATTCTCCACATCTCATGTGGAAAGTATGAGTTTCCGGCCTCCACCGCTCAACAAATGCATTAATTAAACCTGCATTAATAAGAAGAAAACTCATCTGTGTGACCGTGTAAAATCCCGTTTGTCGCAAATATCGTACAATTTGAGGAGGAATTGACTCTTCTCCATTATATGTGGGAACTGCACGTCTGATTAAGAGTTTTCTGTCGTCCTCTCCATTCCATATATGTTGAGAAACGTGTTGATTTTGCATGTACAACACGTCATTCTCCACAGGTCCAGAATGAACACAATCAACAGAAGGGCGAGAAGAAGATGACGCCATGACAATTGCTACAATTTAATACAAAACATTATGTTAATATAATACCCAAAATAATATATATTAAAATACAAAATTAATAAATAACAAACAAATATTATATACGAAAACTAACCTCAATATTTCTAAATAATTTTCACAAAACAAAAGCTTTCTTCGATTATCCCTATGTAGTTTCCAACTACGTCTACGATTATATGCGGCGGAAAGGTGTGCGGTTTTGTGGGGTTGGGGGGGGAGATTTATAGGAGGCGAACTCCACATAAACCGCAACTCGCATCTGCGGTTTATGATTTTTTTATTAAAACCGCAGTTCGCACTTGCGGTTTGTGTGCGTCAAAAATCGCGCCCGTTCGTCTGCAACCGTTGGATAAAGGGGGGGCCGGTTAAACCCCCGTAAAACTGCAAGTTTGACTTGCGGTTTTACGACGAAAAATATTATTTAATTCAAACCGCAAATCGCATCTGCGGTTTTATGTGCGTAAAAAACCTCGCCTGTTCCTCAATATCGCACCCTTTCGTTGCAACCGCTGGGTAAATGGGGGGCCAGTTAAACCCCAGTCAAACCGCAAGTCTGACTTGCGGTTTTACGTGCATCGTTTTCTGTTGCTTTTTACCCATTGGATAACAAGTCTGACTTGCGGTTTTACGACGAAAAATATTATTTAATTCAAACCGCAAATCGCATCTGCGGTTTTATGTGCGTAAAAAACCGCGCCTGTTCCTCAATATCGCACCCGTTCGTTGCAACCGCTGGGTAAATGGGGGGCCGGTTAAACCCCAGTCAAACCGCAAGTCTGACTTGCGGTTTTACGTACATCGTTTTCTGTTGCTTTTTACTCATTGGATAACAAGACGGTGCTGGTCAAAGACCAGTCAAACCGCAATTCCGACTTGCGATTTTACTGGGGCGTTTTTCCACGCTGGCTTCCACGTAATGACGTTGCTGACGGGGCAATGAAACCGCAAGTCGTAGTTGCGGTTTGACCGAGTCAACCCCCAAAACAGACCCACGCTGGTAATATGTTTCAAAAGAGACCCATACCGGTAATTTTTTTAAAAAACAAACCCACTTGGGTCAATCAGCCTAAAATGAATACCATTCATTTTACAAATGGAAGCAAAAGCCTCCTAAGAAGCTTCAAGGATCAATTTTACAAAATAAAGTTTTTTTTATTTATTTAGGGTAACTTTACAAAATAAAGTTAAGAAAATGAGAAGCTTAGCATTTATATTATCACATTAAAAGTCCTACTAGATACCAATACTATGCTAAACTGGATTATTTTGTTGCTATATAATTAAAATACACTTAATTCTCTTTATTATTGTTGAGTGGATTCTTATATTCTGTTATCTCCTTATTCCTCCTCCTTTTTCTCTGGAGTTTGCCTAACAAAATGTGCGTAAAGTGAGGTTATGGGCACAACAACCAATCTCAAAACCACCGGAAAGTGAAGACAGACTAAGGGATCGATCCATGACAAGATAACTCAAGCAAAATGCTAAGATAACTCAAGCAAAATTACAAATTGTAGTGTATGTTGACTGAGTAGTTGATATGTCAATGTCAGAGCTAGTGCTTTAGCTTTAATATCTAAATTGGAATGTTAGACAAAGGAAGCAGATAAAACAGAAAGCATCCTTTAATCAATCATCAATCATTAAAATTTACTTCATCAACCAAACTAAATGATAAGCCAATTTTTCTCTTAGAGGCTATACTCAATGTTAGACAAAGAGCAAATATGTCATCTCATGCCAGCCAAATCAGGCTGAAAGAGAATATATCATGAAGGTTAAACTTTATTCATAGCAGCAGAAAAATCTTTCTCGTCAGAAGAACATTGCTATATACATAACTAGGATGGATGTCACATAATACTGTAAGAAGTCACTAGTGTCTATAATCAGATAAAGATAACAATTAACTACAATAGAGTGCAACGACTAAGATAATGAGCAGAAAATGGAAGACTATAAATTATTTAAACAGTCATCGTCGTTTTCTAAGAGAAATAATAAATATTTTCCCCAACCATAACAATCTTTCTGCATAATTCTTTGTACCAAAGACAAATTCAATCATTAGCTATTATTTTCCTTTCCTCAAACAGAAACATCAACAAATATTCTGTGATGCATATGGTACAAAAGTAACAACTATTGGTGCTAAAAATAATTATACTCACTACAAACGAAATGAGCTAAAAATTACAGTTTTTCAGGAACACCATAACTTGTTCTTCATACACAGGCACATGTTTGCTTAGGGATGCAGCTTGTAGAATAAGAAAAGTTGAGACAATTGTATCCAAACTCAAAAAGTCTCCACACAAGTCCCTTAATAAACTATTCTTTTCTGTTACAGCCCTTTGTCCATTCAACTTCAATTCATTTATCATTATGTAAATCAGATGCCTCATCAAGCCTTCCTTCCTTACACAACCCAGAAATAAAAGAACTATAATCAAGCTCAAACCTTTATCTTTCATTTATAGAAAGATCCCGCGGACCCCTTGGAACTTCCCTCTCAAACAGTGTCCATGAATAACAGTGTTATATGTGACAACATCAGGCTTCACACCAAGCCTACAAGTTATCACGCTCTCCTCTCTATTCTTCTCCTTCCATCTCTTTTTACTTTCTTTTTTTTTTTTTTACTTAGTTTAAAACTAACATTGATTATCTATTTTAAATATTAATTAGTAAAATCAATATAATTATAGTAAATAAAAAATTGTAATGAAATAATAATATAATTTTTTTCTTTTTATGTTGAGAGAATATACTAATTAAATTCTTATTATTTTAATTTATATATTACTTTTATGCACCATTTTATTTATAATTTAATATATGTTATACCTGTAAGTTACAGAATATTTTAATTTATATAATGATAAGTTCAAATATATCCAACTAATTTATTAATAAGAAATGATACAATATTGTTGAATTGTTGAATGTCTATTCTCGGACATCAAACCAATAATTATTTATAAACATTTTTGTTAATTGATGCGCTTTTTTAGAATAAAATAGTGTATAACTACAAACTTCACACTCTCATTCCTTAATCTATGTGCCTTCTTATAACAAAATAGTGTATAGGCACGAAAGAGAAAATAGCAGCACACTTATGATCACTTTTATTGAGATAACTAATTTGATAACCATTGAAAATTATTTAAAACAAAATAGCTAAATGGATTGAAAATTGTAAATTTAATTGCACATACTTAAACCATTAAACGTGATACAACACTTATCGTATTAATCCCATATCACGTTCATTATTTGAAAAATCAATTTAAAAAAAAAAAGTTTGACAAGTTTTAAACCATGAAAGTTAGTATATAAGAATTTAATTATTAATTTTGAATATACTGAATTATAATTAAATATTCATAATACTTTTTAAATAATTATAAAAAAATATGATAATTTTTACATAATTGAAATGATTAAAGACTATTATAATAATTTAAAAAATTTATAATTATTATTTAACCTTAAATATTCTCAATTTCAAGAAAACATTCGTAACAACTTTTAAAAGTTTGAATTTAAAAAAAGCTTTTATGACCACTATATTATAAATAATTAAAATAAGTAACTTTAAATTTATTAATTTAACCATAATATTTTTAACTTATAAAAATTTAAAAAAATTAAAATTAATAAAATCATTTTAATTATTTAAGTTCAATATTTTTAATTTCAAAAGATATTTATAAATTTTTTATAATTTTAAATTTTAAAATATTGATATAATTAAAATTTTTAATTTTAAGATTACTAATTTAAGAACTTTTTATTAATTTTTTGTATAAAAAATTATTCCTTACTTTTTATTGATCCTAAAATGAATATAAGAACTCACCTTTTAATATATAATAAAAAAAACTTTTTTATTAACAATAATGGTAAGCATTCAACGATTTATGATTTAGTTATAGTAAAGGTCCATTATTCCTTTTCGAAAGTGTATTCTATAATAATCGGATTTGAATTCTTCACCTAAACTCAAGTATATGTCGTCAACAAAGTTACACTATTTTATATAAAACATAAAATATAAAAACTACACAAGAATACACTTATAGGGTCAGGCACACATACACAAGAATACACACTTTAAAAATCATGCAACTGTAATTATTATGTATCATAAAAGATAATGAATGAAAGGTATTAAAACTATTAAAAATAAGAAAATTAAATATAAATTTGATATTATTTTATTTTGATGTTACATGTAATATACACGCAATTTTACTATTTTTTTAGTTACTTTATAATATTCATATTTGTAATATACCTCCATTCAGTAAATAAAATATTATATTCATTATTTGGAGATAAGATTGACATAGGTTGAGACAAATTAAATAACATTTGAAAATTAGAAATGCATTTTGAGTGAAAAATGATTGGTAAAATTTTGGAAATTTGTATTGACAAATATTGAGTTAAATTTCTCCTTTTGAACTTAAAATTTGGAGATAGGATTGATGCATTTGATCAATTTGGAGATAGGATTGATGCATAATAGGTGGATACAAACTAAAGAATTGAATAACATGGGTGGCATTTATTTCTCTCTATTCCCTTTTGCAGTACACATATAGCTTGTGTAAACATTATAGTGTAACTCCAAGTCTCCAAAGGACTGTATCAAACACTGGTATTCTAATCTAATGTGAGCCCACGATAATTTCTCTACTAGACTGATCAAAGAATATCTGGGGATCAAGACTCAATTTCAATGAGCAAAATGAAAGGATCACTGTACATGGAGACACCATCCACTAATATTACATTTGATCAATTTTATCCTTCCATATAATTATAACAATATCTATATATGAATAAGCTTTAACAAGGACAAAACAAATGGAAAAGTAGAATAAAATAGCAAGATACATATTGTCAACAACAACAAAGTGCATTCTCAAAAAAAAAAAAAAAAGTACAGGACTTGACGCACTGTACAAACTCCCCTCAAAGCCTGTTTGGTTCTACGTTTAAACAAGTCTCCTTTTCACGTCCAACATAGAAGCTAGTATTTATAACTTCTGATTTTCACATTTCTGAGACATCTCGGGCTTCTGAAGCAGAACCAAACACGGGCTCAATAGCTCCATCTCCACAAACAGGACTAGGCTAAATCATGCTGTTTTCTCTCTTGTTGAATGGATTGAAAAATTCTAGCCGCAGATTCTGTGGCGGATTTCCGGTTATGTGGTACAACTTTGATTACTTGTGCTTGCTGTCTAGTTTCAACAGAGTGAAGAGAAAGAGAATGTGCATCACTACCTTCAGCAATTTTCCCTGCTGTGGTTCCTTGTGCCATTTCATTAGGACTACTTGCTGAACTCCTTTGTAGTTGTCTCTCCTTAGATGCGTGAAATTTCTTGACATGTAATGTAGCTCCATTCCTCTTATCGGGCAAGTTAGATAAGCTTTTATGATGAGTGTTAAAATTGGCTCCCTCTACTGATGAATGACCATTTTGACCATGAGAACCTTGCGCAGTAAACTGGTTCACCTGTTCAAAGTTTGACCCTGATGCTGCTTGATTCAGTACTGGCATGCCATAGGGCGGGAAGTAGGCATGAGCGGCAGGAGGAATGAAAGGTGAAATCCCAACTTGATGAGCAGCTGGGAATTGATAGGCAGGATTTATGAAAGTAGCACCAAGAGGTGCTTGTCCAAATGGCCCGCCACATCCTTCATGCATTGTTCCTGTAAATCCAGGCGCAGGATATGGCTTGTAGACAAGCCCTTCGGAAGGAGACATGATAGGAATTAACCAATGATGTTGGGGTGACTGATTGAAACACAAGGGACTTGTTCTATTATCAGAAGCTGCATTTGCCTGGGGTGGAGTTCCTGAAAAGGGGGAGGGATTTGTAAGGTGACTACCCTTTTTCGGGGATGAAAGGGAAGCTTTTTTCCTGACAGCATTCTCAGCAGAATATTCTGTTTTATCGTTTAGCTTTTCAGAATCATTTTTCCGCTTAGGATTATGCTGCTGAGGTTCAACAACAACTTCCAATGAGAGACTTTTAGGAATAGATCCTGACACGGGAAATTTTTCCATGAAAGCATCATCTTCAAGCAAAACATCTGGTGATGAAGCAATCAGCTGTTGGACCTGTTTAAATTAAAAGAATTAATGTGTGATTGCAAACGAATAGACTTGAAGGGTGAATCTCCAAGTCCAAATGTGCACGTGCGTGCCTGAAAAGTTAACATGCTTCCCATTTTGGACTAGCACAAGAGATCACTTTTACCTTAATCAATCTGTGCAATTCAAACACTTGGACGGCAAACACTCTCTGCTGACTGTAGAGAGGAATGGGAGTTCAATCAAGAAAATTACACAATACTAATCCGAAAAGTAAAAGCTCCCTCTAAAGTAAAAGTATTTTTACACACTTTCTTACTTTAAAGGAGCCAAGTAAACGCTATACAGATGCCAAGTAAGAATATAGCTCATAGCAGAAAAAAAAAATTATACAATTAATATGAAATACTTGTGCAATTTTGTCATTTGTTATTCAAAATTAATGCTAGACTTAACCAGTAAAGCATAAAGCATGCAATCACACATGGTCATCTTTTCTAGCAAATCATGCAAAGCATGCAATCACACATGGTCACACATTTGTTATTCAAAATTAATGCTAGACTTAACCAGTAAGCATAAAGCATGCAATCACACATGGTCATCTTTTCTACCAAATCATGCAAACATACCTAACGTATATGGACTATTAGATGGTAGTGTGGCACAATTCCAAAGCTAACTATAGTTACAATGTGTACTGTTATAAAGAAAAATTAGAATCACAATTTCACAATCCCTAAATGTCTTCGACACATAAAATTAAGACACTAAAAAATGGGGGAAGAATGATCTGCAGTCACAAGGGTACCCCTTCAAAGACTCCTCATCACTCTGTTGTAAGATGATCAGTACCCACCATTAAAAATTAGACTCGAATACAATTTTGGTCCTCCCATTTTGCTCAAATATGCAATTTTTGTCATTCCATTTTAAAATAGACATTTAGTCTTATTTTAGAAAATCCGCAGTTTTGGTTCAATCCTCAATTTTGTTTACATTTATTTCTTTTACTTTGATCCAATTGAACCCCAGACCTAACAAATTCATTTAAAGTACCATTAAAAATTATTTAATTAATTAAAATGTAAAAAATAAAAGAAATAAATGTAGCAAAATTGAGGATTGAACCAAAATTACAATTTTTTTTAAATAGGGAAATCAAATATCTCTATTCTGAAATAGGAGGACTAAAATTGCAGATTTGACAAAACAGGGGACCAAAGTTGTATTTATTATTTGTCTAAAAATTATTAAGGACTTTGAACATACAAAAAAAAATAAATTAGAAAGGAGTCCAACATGATCAGATTTTCTTTCTTCAAAGTCACATATGAAACTCCACGTATGAACATATTGAGGACATATACCTGCTATGGTTACAATGAATAAAAGAAACCACAGCAGCTCTACATTTTAGAAATATGAGAAAGGAAAAATACCAGCAGGAAGTGACAATTGGGTAAAACCACATGTCATATACAAATCAAATATGCACACAAAATATGAAACGGATCAAAATAAGGATAATAAACTCACAAGAAAAATCTAACTTAGAGTTTTTTATTCTAAAATTCTGCACATATGCACATAGAAAACAAGTTATGCCTTTTTTCATGACAAAATCATAAAATTATACTGGCAATATACACGATTAAAAAATTACAAATACCAGCCAGCTGAAACATGGAAGAGAAACTACTTATCATAAATGGGTAAAGGGATTCACAGATAAATAATTCAAGTTTGATATCACCACACCATAGAAACTCCTGCTAGTATGCTACTGGCAACCCACAAGACTTACTTGGCAATTTTTCGTCTTGCTTTCCAGAAATGTTTTTGACCTAATATCCCTACAACATCATCAGGGGAAACAATCAGACTTGATAAATTTGTTACAGCGGAGATCTTGGAAGCATCACCACTTTCATCAAAATTTCCCTTCTGCATTCGGCCTCTAGTCCCAGTATCATGATATCCAGCATCATCGGTAGCCTCTAGTGGACAGGTTTGGTTCACTGCAGAACGAACACAGCTTTTTGGTACAAGGGCATTTCCATTATCCACATCCCTTGTAGAGTTAAGGAGATCATCTCCATTTTCAATGTCATCGGATTGGGACCCAGCCATACACTCCTGCTGTAGGCAAGCATCATCCTGATGTAACCTGCTTATATTTGGTACAGAACAATCTTGATCCTCTTGATTTGAAATCACCTTGGCTTGCATCACTAGACTGTCAATAATTTCTCCATTTGATTTGTTTTTTACAGACATTTTTGGTTGTTGTCTACTTGAGCTTACTTGTGGATGTGCTGGATTCCCGCTCCTCACATCTTGTCCCATATCAACAAGAGGAAAGCCAAATTGTGTTTGATCCTTGTCACCATCATTTTGCACTGTTGCTGAACTACAAAAATTCCTAGCAGCCAAAGCAGTGAATTTTTTTCCATTGAAATTCTCGAGTCTTTTATCATCAGATTGACCAATCCTTGAGCGAACATAAGCATGAACTCCATCCTCATCTTGTTTTCTTCGTTCATGTTGCCCCAATGAAATCTTCAAGCCTGCTCCATCAGATTGGCCAGAAACATAACTTTCAGCTCGATGAGCATGTGTTTGCGAAGGCAGACGAACAGGGTAGGCATAACTTCTCTCATGACCATTTCCCTGCAAATACATTAATTCATGTTCGAAACATGCAAAAAGTCATTTAGTTATTCATTAACAATTTAACATTGGAACAGAGCCCTCACAATGAAACAGTGAGTATTTCAATTATAACCACACCATTCTTTTAAATAAGAGTCGGATTATGAAAACAATATGGGCTAAATAACATACAACTTTTAGTACCAGAAATAACCAACATGTGTTTCGATAGTCCCTAAAAGTTTGCATCTGTACAAATTATCCTCCCGAGGGATGAAAGTATTTATAAGCAGACAACTTGGAAGGGTAAACTGACTAAACTTGTTAGCAAGTTGGACCGTTTTGATCAAGAATTTGTTTTAAGGACCAGAGCAATAAAATTTTTACCAAATTTTATATTAACTAACTCAAACAACAAACTCCAAGGCAGAACATACAAATTTGAATTAAGAATCCCCTAAATTGCTAAATAGTAGCCTTGATAATTAAAACTTTACATGAGGTGGATCCTAGAGTCTTACAAAGACAATGAACCAAAATTACTTACAAATTACCCAGCAACGAGATTCTCACATCTGCAATGGGATTAGAACTCCCATCTTTATAGGATACGAGTCCGATCCTTACCCACTAACCTGGACCAACCTCTAGTGACCAAATTGCCAAATTCCTAAATTCGAGCTAAAATAAACTAACCCATCACAAGACAAACATTTTCCAAGTAAAAAAAACCAAAATTGAATGAAACAAAAATCCAAAAATAAACAATTCTCACCTGGGATGAGGAAGTTGGTGTAGGAAGTATCTTAGAGGAAGAATTTGGGAGAAAGCGTGGATTGAACCTTTGAGAAGGAATACTGAACTGTTCATAGAGGGCCATCTTATTCCTTGGTGGTGCTCTTGGCCCTCCTTTCTCAGCATCATTTACATGTAACCTCGGGAACATTGGCCCCACCACCTTCTCTTCCTCGTTCCCTCTCTTCATCATATCCCAGATTTTCTTTTTACCTCAATTTGCAGAAGACATAATCAGAATCAAATCTAATGAAGAAAGTGGAAGTGGCGAGAACAGAAGAAAGAAGAAGTTGACGTGAAGAAAAAGATTGACAGCACAAAGAAAAGTAAGGGAAACGGAACAGCGGAGTTAGGGATTCTCAGACAGAGCTCCGAGGTAATAGTAGGATACAAAGAGGAAAAAAAAAAAAAAAAGTGCGGTCTTGTGGGCCCCACTACAATATCTCTCTACACTTGTTTAGATTTTCTTCCCCTCGTTGCTCTCTTTTCCTTTATCTAAGTTATCAAGAGAAACTAGTTTAAATAAACTTTTTGTTTTTTTGCATTTTAAAAAAGGAAAAAAGACCTGTGCATTTTAAAAGGAAAAGAATCAAAAACTTTTACCCTGTGATTCAAGTACAACTTGTTTTGTTTATATATAATGAGTTTGTTAGATTTCATTGACATTTAACCATTATCTTTCTATTGACTTTACTAATTATATTTTAAAAATTATATAAATAAAAGATTTAATTATATTTTAAAATTTATATAAATAAATAACTTTTGGTTTAATATTGCAAAATTTCTTGTGTTGAATTATTTTCAAAACCAAAGTATGAGTTGATTTTAGATTATAAAAGAACCTTAAATAATTTTTTTTCATTTTTTTCAACTTTTAGAGTTTGTTTAAAATATAAAAAGAAAGGTGCTTGTTTGAAAAAATGTTTGATTTAAATAAGACCTTTTCTTGCCTATATTTTAAAATAAAAATACTTAATTTTAAAAATCTAATTTTAATTATTAAATATAATTTAAGAATGGAAATAGTATGAAAAATACACAATGAATAATAAATTATTATATATAGAGAGAGGGGAGAGAAAGAGAGAAAAAGAGAGGGAGAGAGAGTAGAGAAAGAGAGAGAAAGAAGATGAGAAAGAAGGTGAAGAGGAAGATGAGAAAGAAGGTGAAGAGGAAGATGAGGAAAACTTAAAAAAAATATTCATATTAACAGATCAACGTTATACGATACTGAATCTGGCAGAGCCGGTTAGACATCTTCGTATAATATTGAATAAAACAAGTTTATAAGCTACTGAATCTGGCAGACCTGGTTAGACATCTGCTTATAAACTTGATGAAAAGTAAATTTAATTAACATATGATAAGCCTTTAAATGATCATCGCATCTTTAAATATTTATTGTTTTAGGCATCCAAAGATACCTTAAGAGTAAGCTACTTCATACTTAAAATATTAAACGCATAAAAATTAAAAGAAATACTTACAAAAAGAGGGAAAGAGAGGGGAGAGGTTGCAGAAAACTTCTGATATTATTATACAGAATAAATTTTTACAAGAGGAAGGAGAGAGGAGAAGTGTAGAAAGAAGGAAGAGAGTATTTCGGGGTAGAGAGAGAAGTGTTTTCAAACCTGCTCAGCATAAGAGACTTATGATCCTTTTATAGACAAGGTTTGTAACCGGAAACCGGTTGAGAAGGTAACCTATTGACTGGTGACCTGCTGTGTAGGTTACTCCATGACTGGCAACCTGTTTTGTAGGTAAATTTTACCCTTCAGTCTATTACTTCGGTAAAGAAGTAAAATTACTTTGTCACAGGTAAAATTTTTAGCTTGCTCTTCTTACTCGAGCGAGTGTAGACAATTCTTGTATTTCTTCTTCCATTTGTTCCGGAAGATTCTGATTTTCAGTGTCATCACAGTCAGATGGGAAGGATGACAGTCGGGAGTGTTCTGACCATAACAGCCAGTTTCTTCATATATTTCTTTATATAACCTTTCCTTTTCGAAATGCTTGACAAGGGAAAGGTTAGCTTCAATTGGGAATGGGTGAAACTTATTACCCATTATCTTTTTCCAATACAATTTTGTATTCAAGGTTTCTTTTAAAACTATAAAACTCTCGGAATCCTGTTTTGAGAAGTTCCAGTTGGATCCTTCAATGTATGTTTTCCAGAGATTGTACTGGTATGCTTTGTCTTTATTTAAGGATAATCCTTTAAGTAAATCACGCTCTAATAAAGTTAGAGTATGAATCTCAGGATTTATCTCAGTAAATAATTTTATGACATAAGTGACTGAACTATCATGAGTGTGAATACTTCTAGGAGAATTAGTAATTTGTAGAGCCACCTGCTGCATGTGTTCCGCCTGAATATCATTTATGACGTAGTTTAATATAGGGGACAGGGCTGAAAACCTGTCTGTAGGAGGTATCACCAAAGAATGGAGACATCTGCTTCTAATAGTAACATGGGAGTTATGAAAACATCCCTGTATAAGTGTGCTTTGAAAGAACTCAAATTTATTTGAGCTCTTCTTATTATGAACTTCAACTAGCATGTACAGTCTTTGTCCACAGTTTTACAATATTCAGAAGATCCAAAACAAGGATTTCTGTTATTGAAGTATGTTTGTATCTTTACGAATAAACCATCGTATGTTGTTATTTCAGAATGGACTTCAAACAGAAAATCATGTATTATCCTGAATTTACCCAGAAGGATGTTGGGATTTATTTGTTGTGAGATACTGCAAGCAGCAGTAGCATATGTTTGTGTTTGAGCATGAGGCTCTAATTGTAAGGCAGCCTTTATTTTTTCTTCATCAATTGTTTCCAATCAAACTGTCATTTCGGCTTCTTCCATTGAGTAGAAACCTTTGTATGTAGACCAGAACTGGTCTTGTTTAGCCTCATTGAGATCTCTAAAAGATGTATAAACACCCTTGTTTTTGTCTGTTATGAAAACAAAATGTGTGAAACCTTTTCCAGAAGGAGAGGCCAAAGATGTAAAAGCTACTCCTTTATTGTCATGACAACAAAAATTGTATAATGCACTTATAATGCTTTGTTTTACCTTTGTGACTAGGTGTTCATTTTGTGTAGTATATTTTGGAATATTCCAAATATTGTCAATTAAAACATTTAATTTGACATTTGTATTGTCTCTTCCAGGATATTGGAAAATATTTGTAAGGATTGACAACTATTGTTTGCCAAATTTTGTGAATTGATTCGCCTGAAAATGGAACTTTACTTGTTTGGGGCCACTGACTGGCTGATTGACCCAAGTGGGTTTGTTTTTTAAAAAAATTACCGGTATGAGTCTCTTTTGAAAGATATTACCAGCGTGGGTCTGTTTTGGGGGTTGACTCGGTCAAACCGCAACTACGAATTGCGGTTTCATTGCCCCGTCAGCAACGTCATTACGTGGAAGCCAGCGTGGAAAAACGCCCCAGTAAAACCGCAAGTCGGAATTGCGGTTTGACTGGTCTTTGACCAGCACCGTCTTTGTTATCCAATGGGTAAAAAGCAACAGAAAACGATGCACGTAAAACCGCAAGTCAGACTTGCGGTTTGACTGGGGTTTAACCGGCCCCCCCTTTACCCAGCGGTTGCAACGAACAGGTGCGGATATTGAGGAACAGGCGCGGTTTTTTACGCACATAAAACCGCAGATGCGATTTGCGGTTTGAATTAAATAATATTTTTCGTCGTAAAACCGCAAGTCAGACTTGCGGTTTTACGGGGGTTTAACCGGCCCCCCTTTTACCCAGCGGTTGCAAAAACGACCCGTGTTTGTACTGACATAAAACCGCAGATGCGACTTGCGGTTTGAATTAAATAATATTTTTCCGTTAAACTGCAAGTGCAAACTGCGGTTTACGTGCAGTTGCTATTTAATCCCTCGTCGCCCCACAGAACCGCACAGCCGTTCGACACAGAGAACAGCCGACGTAGTTGCACCCGACATAAAACAAAGGTTTACGTTACAGTCCAATTGTTCAGGTGAAAAATGTAATGTGTAAATTTTGTGTATTTTTAAATATTTTAAAAACAAATTGCTTTTATAACTCTATTTTTTATGTTTAAATTTAGTTTATTATTTATTTGTAGGTACATTTATGAATATTATGTCTACTCCAATTGTGACCTTCATTTATAGTGATGGAAGAATGTACGAAGGAGACGAAGGTGTTATTTTTGAAGGGAGTAGAAGAGCAATTAGAATTACGCGTCATATCAGTTTTACTTTGTTGAAAAACAAAATTAAGGAAAAGTTAAAAATGCCATTAAATGAATTTATATCATCTCTAACTTGTAGATTTTTATTTTCTGGAAAATATGTGCCACTACAAATTGTTGATGATGAAGATATTGAAATTATGTTTAATGTATTTGAACAACAAAATAATGTTGATATAATAGCATTGTATGTTCATAAATCATCAGCTGGTAGTAGTTTAGGCACTGCAGTAGACACTAGTATAATGAGTTCTGACATAGTTGAAGTAGATGATGATGATGTTGTTGGTGAATCATGTGGTGAGCAAACATCTGATGAAGAAAATGACGTTTCAATTTATGGTAATTCATCTGATACTGATGACAATGAAACTCGTAACATGGAGTTATTGTCGGTAACAAATGTGGAACAAGGTATGTTTAAAAAAAATAATTATTTTCTTTACGGTTTACTAGTTTAATTTGTTGAATAATAGACACATGAATAACAATACTGTTATAGTTGCAGGGCAACGTCCACCTTGGACTGATGCAGCTCATTATACACACATTAATTGATTGCATCCTGATGAAGAAGATATTTTAGGCGAAGAGTTGCATGAGTCATGGAATATTGGAGATGCATTGTACAAAGGTCTACAGTTTGACACAAAAGAAGATCTAAAAAATGTGCTGATACAATATTCAATGCGAACACATCAAACGTATCATGTTGTGGAGTCAAAAAGTTCGAAATACATTATCAAATGTCCCAACCATAAAGATGGGTGTCCATTTTATATGAGGGCAATTTTGTCTCGGAAAACAGTCAATTGGACGGTTACTCAATGGGGTGGAGATCATCAATGTCTCAATCCGGCAGTGACACAAGACCACAAAAAATTAAACTCAACTTTCATTAGTAACTTGATATCAGGTTTGGTTACTTGTCCATATGTAACGTAATATTTAAATTAATTTATTATCATTTGTTGTTAACTTTTTAATTTTTTTAGGAATGGTTGGTTCAGATCCATCTTTAAGAATTAATTTGATTCAGGAGAGAATTTGTAGTCAATATGGATACAAGATATCATACAGGAAAGCATGAAAAGCAAAACAAAAAGCAATTGTGCGTGTTTATGGGGACTGGGATGAATCATTCGCGACTCTTCCAACATTTTTGAAATTCATTGAAAGTAAATCGCCAGGTTTTTTCTATCAATTATGTCATGATGATCTTGTTGTTGGCAACCGAGGTTACCGTCAATACCAACAGTTTGAAAGAGTGTTTTGGACATTTAAGCAGTGTGCTGATGCCTTTAACTACTGTAAGCCGTTGATACAGGTTGATGGAACACATTTGTATGGAAAGTATCGTGGAACGTTGTTAATCGCAACCACACAAGATGGAAATAGCAATGTATTACCTTTAGCTTTTGCTGTGGTTGAAAGTGAAAACTCGTCCTCGTGGTCTTGGTTCCTATCCCACATACGACTGCATGTGACACAAAAACAAGGAATCTGTCTAATTTCTGATCGGCATGCTGGGATTAAGTTTGCTGTGCAAAATGAGGCATTAGGATGGCAACCACCATATGCTTATCATAAGTATTGCATACGCCATATTGCAAGTAATTTCAACACCCGATTTAAAAATACGGCACAGAAAAAATTGTTGATAAAATTAGGTATGACTTCTTTTTATCCACATGACATTTTTTTTTCAACTGTATTTTTTATTATTATAAATGAGCCATTGTATTGTGTTGTTTTGCAGCTTACACTCCATGCATGCATATATTTGACAGAAACTTTGAAAAATTTTGTCAGCAAAGCACTGAAGTAGGTAGTTGGATAAATGACATATCGAAGCAAAAATGGAGTATGGCATACGATACAAAAGGTTACAGGTATGGACACATGACAACTAATTTGTCTGAGTGCGTTAACAAAGTGTTCAAGGATTGTAGGAATATTCCCATCAGTGCTTTGGTAAGGTCAACATATAGTAAATGTGTTGCATATTTTGTCGAAAGAGGATCTCATGGTAGGTCCCAATTGGAAGCTGGAAAGGTCTATTGCGATAAATTGATGCAAGCATTGCGTAAAAACCAACAAGACGCTTGTTCCCATATAGTCCGTAAGTACAATATCGAAACGACTAGATTCGAAGTCGAAGACGCCTTTAATCCACTGACTCAACGTGGAGGACAAAAATGGGTTGTTAACTTAAACGACAAATACTGCCAATGTGGGCGATTCCAAGCTTTCCATTATCCTTGTTCACATGTAATTGCTGTGTGTGGTGCAATTAGTTTAGACTATTATTAATTTGTTGATGAAGTATACACGAATGACTTCATCATGCGTGCATACTCTGGTCAATGGTTTCCTCTTGGGAATGACGACTTGATCCCTCAAAATGAAGAAAGTTGGACTCTTATCCCAAACCATTCTGCTGTTTGAGGAAAAGGACGTCCAAAGTCAACGAGGATAAGAAATGAAATGGATTTTACTGAGTCACAAACACAGAAAAAAAATAAATGTCGCCGATGTGGACAAGAGGGTCATAATCGAAGAAGTTGCCCTTTGCATGCTGATGTAGGATGCTCTCAACCAACCGATGGTGATATGTAATTACCTTAAATGTTATTTTGTTTTTCAACGTTGTTATATGTTATAATTTATTATTATCTATTTCGGACATTTGCAACGTTGTCATATTT
Source organism: Psophocarpus tetragonolobus (assembly GCA_037954015.1). Taxonomy (NCBI): domain Eukaryota; kingdom Viridiplantae; phylum Streptophyta; class Magnoliopsida; order Fabales; family Fabaceae; genus Psophocarpus; species Psophocarpus tetragonolobus. Next base: position 5,136,729 of record CM075695.1, on the reverse strand, counting down.
TATAATTTGTTACCATTTATTTTCGTAAACATTACAATAATAACTTTAAAAAAGAATATAAAAAACTGAAGTAAAAATAAAAAAATAATTCATTGAGCATCATCATCATCGTTTACATTTTGGCATGAGTTTGGATCAAATTGTCCACCTAATCCTAGACTTGCGGCAGCATAGGGAGAATCCCAAGGTATATCGAATTGCGGTTCGGCGATAGCTGCTGTCGTTGCGGGTTGTTGGTGTCCTGGCATCTCCGGTGTGCGAAGTGATCCAAATATTTGTTGAAAAATATGGCTTTGGGGCATGCCACCACCGTACGGTATACGACCTTGGTAAGATGATCCTACGTCTGTCTGAGACGGATAATAGTAAGTAGAAGGCATATTTCCAGTTAGTTGTGTCGGTGTATAATATATGCCTTCTTGACGTTCAGGCAAATTAGGAACAGGATAAACTTCTGCCTGAATGACGTCCCTCCGTCTAGTTAGACCACGACTTTCACGATATGACTCTTTAACGTGAAAATCTGGAACATCCACCTCAGGCATACTTTCGGGTGCTGGCACTGCCGCTCGTGTGATTCGATCTTCATCTTCCAACAAGACCATTATTTTATCAACATATGGGACTAAATCGTCCACTGACCACTTGTTTCTTCCCTCTGGCGACACCATATACGATAATGTCTCTCCAACTTCACCCTACAATAAAAACAGAATGGAAAACATTAAAACCATAAAAATTTTATTGAAAAAAATAAAAAACAAATTGGATAACTATGACAAATTTTACCAACAACGATGCTCTTGCATTTCTTGGGTCGATAAACATTTTCGTTTTGGCACGATACCAAACCATGTACTCAGAGTTGAATGCCAGTTCTCCAACCTGACTTCCAGTTTCTTCGACCCTAAATTGGTCTATGTTGTTCCATATTGCAATGGCTGGTTGCAACAACATAAGCCAATTTTCAGAACCTTTTCCTCGCATAGTCAACCCATGTAATTTTTTTGGCTGCAAAGGAGGACGGGGTATAGGTTGGCGCATGCCAAACTGCCGCATTACTCTATCTGGTTGATGCCATTCACAAATATTAAAACAAAGCAATGGCACAACAGATTTCCACGCGTTAACCCCTTCTAAGCATATCGGGGGTAACTGTGCCACAACTTCGTTTGGATATGGCATCCAGATGACCTATATAAAATAACAACTAGTTAATACATACACAAAATTAACAAACCATAACATACATTTTCTTACATCATTTTGCTTCATTGTATCCAGCAAACGACGATGATGTTTTAAATCATCGGTGGCTCCAATGTGTCGGTTTCCCCGTCGTAGCCACCTACGAAAATTATATGAATAATATTAAATCTTATATAACTAACTGCCAAATAATATTTTCAAATCTAACTAACATTATACTCAATAAAAAAATTACCTTGATCCAACGAGTTTGTTTGGTTTGTATGGGGGTAATACAGTGGGTGCAACTTTTGGGAATCTTTCCCATGCCCATATCTGTATCAATAGGCATAAACCACCCATGGATTTTATTTTGTAGTTTGTTGCGACACATAGTTCTCTATACAAAAAACCAAGTACAGCAGCACCCCATGCATATGCACTGCACTCAGCAAAATCTCGCAACAATAACAAATACCTTAAAGATACTTTACTACTAGATTTATCTACAAACAGGGCACCACCAATGAGGCGTAAAATATATGCCCTAGTAAACCTCTGTAAATTTTCTTCATTATTTTCAAAATTTGCGATATCACCAAAATGATGAGTTAGCCAACTAACTCGAATAGAGCTACCATCAATTTCATCGTTATTTGGTGAAACGCCAAGCAGTTCTTGACATAGTTCAACCCAATTAACATTGGTTGAAACTATGACAGGAATGTCAGTTACTCGTAAACCCAACAAAATTGCAACATCTTGAAGGGTGATAGTGCATTCTCCACATCTCATGTGGAAAGTATGAGTTTCCGGCCTCCACCGCTCAACAAATGCATTAATTAAACCTGCATTAATACGAAGAAAACTCATCTGTGCGACCGTGTAAAATCCGGTTTGTCGCAAATATCGTACAATTTGAGGAGGAATTGACTCTTCTCCATTATACGTGGGAACTGCACGTCTGATTAAGAGTTTTCTGCCGTCCTCTCCATTCCATATATGTTGAGAAACGTGTTGATTTTGCATGTGCAACACGTCATTCTCCACAGGTCCAGAATGAACACAATCAACAGAAGGGCGAGAAGAAGATGACCCCATGACAATTGCTACAATTTAATACAAAACATTATGTTAATATAATACCCAAAATAATATATATTAAAATACAAAATTAATAAATAACAAACAAATATTATATACGAAAACTAACCTCAATATTTCTAAATAATTTTCACAAAACAAAAGCTTTCTTCGATTATCCCTATGTAGTTTCCAACTACGTCTGCGATTATATGCGGCGGAAAGGTATGCGGTTTTGTGGGGTTGGGGGGGAGATTTATAGGAGGCGAACTCCACATAAACCGCAACTCGCATCTGCGGTTTATGATTTTTTTATTAAAACCGCAGTTCGCACTTGCGGTTTGTGTGCGTCAAAAATCGCGCCCGTTCGTCTGCAACTGTTGGATAAAGGGGGGGCCGGTTAAACCCCCGTAAAACCGCAAGTCTGACTTGCGGTTTTACGACGAAAAATATTATTTAATTCAAACCGCAAATCGCATCTGCGGTTTTATGTGCGTAAAAAACCGCGCCTGTTCCTCAATATCCGCACCCGTTCGTTGCAACCGCTGGGTAAACGGGGGGCTGGTTAAACCCCAGTCAAACCGCAAGTCTGACTTGCGGTTTTACGTGCATCGTTTTCTGTTGCTTTTTACCCATTGGATAACAAGACGGTGCTGGTCAAAGACCAGTCAAACCGCAATTCCGACTTGCGATTTTACTGGGGCGTTTTTCCACGCTGGCTTCCACGTAATGACGTTGCTGACGGGGCAATGAAACCGCAATTCGTAGTTGCGGTTTGACCGAGTCAACCCCCAAAACAGACCCACGCTGGTAATATGTTTCAAAAGAGACCCATACCGGTAATTTTTTTAAAAAACAAACCCACTTGGGTCAATCAGCCCCACTGACTCCCTTCTTTATATTCTCTATCATATGGATGTTTGTTTGAGTGACCTAACAGGTCTTTGTGGAAGTTCAAGTCTTTACTTGATGTACTTGGAAAGTATATCAGCATAAATATTATCAGAACCTTTTATATGTTCAAAATAAATAATTTTTCCTGAAAAATTTATATAATATTTAAAAAGCAACCATCTTTTATGTGACTTTTTATCATTATTAATTTGATTTTTACCATAAGAAACTATGGCTTCACAATCTGTCCTGATTGTTATTTCTTTTTTATTTATAAAAAATAATTTAAATGCATTCATTGCGTGTATGATAGCATTTACTTCATAATGTGTGCTAGTTTTATAAATTTTTTGTTTTGTAGTATATTTGTCAGAGGCATATCTGCAAATTTGTTCTTCTGTCTTTGGTATGTGTTTATTTTTCTTTTGTTTAAGGATGGCTCCCCATCCAAATTCACATCCATCACATTCAATTATTAAGTAATCTGAATCTAATGGTAATTGTAAAGTTGGTAAATTTGTTACCATTTGTTTTATCTTTTGCACTAATTTTATATTTTCATAATTAAATTTTCATTCTCCTTTTAATGAAGTTTTATTATATAAAGGAGATGTTTATATTTCCTAGATTAGGAATAAAGCTTCTTGCATAATTCAAAAGTCCTAAAAAGGATTTAAGTGTTTTAATTTCTTCCATTTTATCTGGAAAATCTTATATTTTCTTGGAAATATGAGGTTGGAGTTTTATAGTTCCATTACCTATTTCTGTTATAAGAAATTCAATGAAATTTTTACTAATTTCCATTTTTGATTTTGAAACTATTAATCCGTAATGTTCCAATTTATATAAAACTTGTTTTAGATGGTGAAAATGATCATCTTTTGTTTTAGAAAATACTAATATGTCATTAATATAGACACATGTAAAGGATTTATCATTTTTAAAGATATTATCCATTTTTTGCTGAAAAACAGCAGGAACATTTTTAAGGCCGAATGGCATAACATTCAATTCAAATAAACCTTCAGAACAAGAGAATATTGTCCATTTTATTGATTCTGGATCCATTTTAACTTGATGAAATCCACTTTTTAAGTCGAATTTAGAAAACCATTTGGCATCTTGAATTCAGTTTATTAAAACATCTTTAGATGGAATTGAATAACCATCTTCTACTGTGTTGTCGTTTAGTCTTTTATAATTGTAAATCATTCTTGATTTACCTCGTTTTTGTTCAGAAGATTTGTTGACTATAAAAGCCGGACTTCTGTGTGGGCTTACACTAGGTGCTACTACCTTTAGTCTTAATAAATTTTGTATATGATTCTGACATTCTTCTTGTTCCCAATTATTAAACTAAATGTCTTTTGTTTTAATAATTAAATCTGGATTAATAATTTATAGTTTACAAGTTACGGGATCTCTGTCCCAAAATTTTGTAGGATCTTCTCCTATTATATTTGTTTTATTCAACCTATCAAGAATTTGTTGAATATTTTCGAATTTTATAGATTTTGAAATTTTTATTGAGGAAAAAGCCTCAACTGTACTATCTAGTATATTATATAAAGAAGATTAACCCTTTTTTGTTTCGTCTAATATGTATAGGAATTTCGTAGTACAGTCGCATGTACGTGGAAATGTTGAATTTTTACAATTACAATTTTTAGTGATAGTATCTTGTTTTAATGAATCACCACTAATTATTGGTGTCATCTGTGTTTTATCACTTATCAAAACATAGTCTTTGTTTATTGTAACTGACCTATTTTGACCTAAAATAAAATCTAGGCCGATTATCATATTTTGTTTTGAGGGAACTAAATTTTCTACCCTCATTGTTTTTATGAAAATTTTATGACAAAAAAAATCACAATTTGTGTTAAATTGAAGAATAACATTGTTAACTTCTTCATCATTTGTCGTAATTTCACCAGATATTGTTCTGGTTTTTTGGATGTGTTTACTTTTAACTATGTTTTAATCTGGAGTTGTAGTTTTACATTTAACTGTTTCTGAGCATCCTGTATCAAATAATGCTTGTATAGCTTTTTCTGTTGATGGTTTGTTATTTATTTTTGGAAAAATTAGTTTAACTAATACTTTTAAGGTTATTAGTTGTTGTTTGTTACACACTAATGGGATACATTCCATTGTTCCCATCATGTTATTTTGTTCAGATGAGTAACTAGACTCTGTGCGATCTATTTTAGTTTTCTTTTTTATTAGTTTTTCTAAAAGAATTACCTTTTATTCTAGATGATTTATGCGAGTTTCTAATACTGAAACTCTAGTATCAGTTAAATCTTTGCTATACAATTTATTCATATTTTCTTTCTTTTCAAAATAGGGTATTTATTGTTTCTGTATATTTAAATTTTTTTCTACACATTTAATACAAAAATTTTTATAACAAAGTAGGCAATGTGCCATTTTTTATATGTGAAAATACCTTTCACAGTATGTGCAAGGAATTAATTTTGTCCCTGAATAAAACTGTATTTTGTGAGGACAAGGATTTGTGTCTGTAGTTTTCATTATACAATATCCTAGATCGTCTAATATTTTTCCCATTTCGTTATATTCTTCCCCCATTGGGAAATTATTGTCATCGTTGGGATATAAATAACTATATTCGTTATTTGTAAATTCATTTTTTAAATCATAATTTTTGTAAACCTTTTCTGGGTTCATTTCATCTGTGTATTCTGTTATACTAATAACAGATAATATTTTAGAGTCAGTAGAAACCTCTTCATCAATGGAAAGAAAATTCATATGACATGATTTTATTAAAACAGCCTTTTTTGTGTAAAGATTAGCGATATTTGGACAATCTCTCGAAAAATGTACTGGTTGACTACAAGCAAAACATTTTAATGTTTGTTTGTAAGTTTTGTTATCCCTAAATTTCCTAACATGTCTATTAGGATTTAAAGTGGGTTTTCTGACATTAGAAACCCTTATTGTATATGTTTTTCTTGGAGTTCTTGACCCTAAGATTTTTTGTGTATTATTATATCTTTGTTTTGAAATCTTGTATCATCGAGAACTATCAAAGCTGTCGCACTAATCATATGTCTAGCTAGGGATCTAACTCCTATAGTAATTAATCCCACGTGGACATATCTCACATGTTGATTTAGGAGCTGTGTAGCTGTTTGTTGAGATATTAAAGAAATTATCTCATATGTGTTATCAGGAAGGTGAAAATCTTCTATCCTCCTATATCTGTAAAGATTAGTTCTTTCAGAACTTAACCAACCTATATTGTATAGTTGTCTAGGATTCAAATAATCTATCATTGAGTTGGATCCTATTTCTGTATTTTGATGTTTACTAAGTCTGCTAATCTTCTGACATTAGTAGTTCTTCTTCTATTTAGAAACCTATCTAAGATTCCTGGGTGTTGTATGAGATCTTGTCTCCTAGTTTGGTGTTCTCTTAATCTGCGAGAAGTTCCTGAAAACCTCTCTGTTGTTTGATTTCTATTGGGTGTACTATCCATAGAAACATCTTGTAATTGTGTTTGTGAACTGTTATTTGGTCTTAAATTCATATTTTAACTAACAGTTTTGTCTTTGTTGGAGGTATTATTCTCCTGTTTAGTCTGATTCCTATTACTAGATTCAGTCATGTCTGTTTTTGCTATTACTTAGACAAAGTTATTAGTACTTTTACATACTGTTATAGTTTGTGTATTTGTTCCTAAAGATAGTCTAGAAACTTTATTAACTAGATCATTTATATCATTGGATATATTTTCGTTTTTGTTTGAATCTATAAGATTAGATAGTTTTCTAGAAACTTCTTATAGTAAAACTATTATTGTGTTATTTTGTCCTATTAATACTGTGTGAACAAAATCTGTATCATTAGTAGGTTTTATATATCCCACTGGAGGAGACTTTGTTAAAGATTTTACAACTGCAAGAGTTGTTTTGTAGTCTATTCCTTTAAAAGGTTGTATGTTAGCCATTTATTTGTAAAAAAATTTGTTTATCTTTGTAAGATTTTATAGTGTGTACGAGAGTGCGAGAGCAGAAAATAAACAGTAGCAGAAACAGAAAAACAAAAGTAATAGATAAGATATCTACGAAATACACTGTAAAACAATAAATATTAAAGAATATAAAATATCATAAGGCTTATCAGAAAGTAAAATATTAAACAATAAATATTAAAGAATAAAATTTAAAAATATATAAATATCGAACTCTTAATATTAATATAAATTTTATATTAAAGATTCAAACAATAAAAAAATTAGAACTATTCGTCAAATGAACACGTGTTTTCAAATGTTTACCTACCACCCAGCTGGAATTTCCTTAGCTTCTTTGATTGCAAGATTTTCTTTCCTTTTTAGTTTAAATTGGTAACATGTATTTAGTCGAACTTATTTTAGATTGTAGAAGAATAATTTTTGTTTTTATTGTTTTAAATTTAATAAGTAATTAAATAGATTATAATTTGTATACAAATTATTTTTTAAATGAACCAATAATATATTTAGAGATTATTTAGATAATTTTTTCCTAAACAATTATAAAGAATCCTAAACAATTATAAAGAAGAAAATAAAAAAAAATGAGTTAAAATTTTTCATGAATTAAAGTTAACTTTTTTATTTAACTCCCGTAAAATTTATTGTATTTATTTTTAAATTAAAATAGAAAATTAATACTTCTGTAGTTATATTAATACTATATGGAGATTAAACAGATGTTATCAAAATTTTCTACCCTGAACACTTGCTCTGTCTCTCTTTTGACTTTCCATTTTGTTTTTTTTTATTAAAAAATAAAATTAGATTGCCTTTTTTTTTTTTTTTTTTCCACAGAACATGCAAATCACAGACTAACTGTTCTATTTTATGGATAAAAGCTGATCCAAAAGTTGCACTGAATGTAATTAGGCCTGTCAGTTGTACCAAATGAAAATTAGGCCTAAAAGTTGCGCTCGGAAATTTTGGTCACCAAAATGCACCTCTTAATTTATTTAATTTTTTAATAATGGTATTATTGATACGGATCATCATCAATAGTAATAGAAGGCTCAAATTACAAGTGAATATTTTCCCTTTAACAAAATTTGCTTCATTGATATAATTAAGATTTGAATATAAGTTAATTATCATGTATTTAGATAATATTTAAGAATTTTAGTTAAGTTAAACTAAATTGGAATTTAAAAACTAAATTGGAATTTAAAAAAATAACTTAAATTATTATAACTTTTAACTCAATTGAAGTTTGTTAGGAATTTTTATGTAAAAAAAATAATATTTAATAAAAAAGTTAATTAAAGTTTAGATTTGCAAATTAAACAATTAATACACCTCCTAATTCCGAAACCAGATAGAATTGGAACGATAGTTTCTCACTCTCAATGCTGGAATTATCATAAAAGCATAAAAATGGATCTTAATAATCGATCCTTGGTTGTTGAAAGAAGGACCACTTATAAAAAAATGTTTTTAGATGGATAAGATGTCGTTTTAATTCAATTAAACAACCACTTAAAATAAAATTAATCGTACATTAGAAAAAGAGAGGGATGCGTTTGGTTATTCAATCGCGTTGGGCAGTGATAGTTGCGTTGCGTTCATCTTCTTGATTGAAGCTTCACCGTTTCGAGGAGTGGGAAGAGCACTATAAATAAAGCTAGATTTGATGGGATCCTCAGTCGTCACTGGTCCCTTCACCATGCAATTATAAAGAGTTACGGCATGTTTGGATATACTATTTAACTTTTAATTCGGATGAAAAATTGATTTTTAATTATACTTTTAAGATTTTAACCAAACTAAAGTGTTAATCCATTTTTTAATTAACCAGGTTATTATAGTTATAGACTTATAGTTTAAAAAAATTACTAAGTAATATAGTTATTAATTACGACACTTCCACTAAAAATTATTAATTAATATATTTATAACTTGAATTCCCTTATTAAATTCCCTTTTATTAAATGAACATGTATTATTGAAATCATCATTTAATACTTAGATATTTATAAAATTTAATCTATTAGTAAATATAATTAAGGATATAAATAAAAAAAAATATGAACAAAATTAAAATATTAAAACAATAGTAGATTTAGAATTGAGGAAGCAATTGATTATTTTAAACACTCATAAGTTTAATAAATGAATTTAGATGAGTGATAAGAATGACCAATACAAGGAGTTACTCACTTCTCTTACAAATTGGTATGGTGGGATAGGATAGACTTAGTGAGTGACTCATAGGTGTGGGGCAAGAACACTACATATTCTTATTGTTATTGGATACTAGGAACTTGTACTAATCAGTAGCTATTGAGCAAATGAGGTTGTTATTTTTGACTTCCGAAAAAAAAAAAAAAGGTCTCTACTTATCTATATTAAAACAAATCTATAACAAGCTAGTATTTAATAGGAAATAGGACGAATCATTTGACCTTACTATTTTTTTATTATGCATCTTTCTATTTATTGAAAACAATGTTTGCCTTACTTATGTATTTGTTTTCCTGGAATGCAATATTAACACAAGTGGATATTTTTTTATATATAATCAAATTTTGAGGTACTAATTTATCTTTTGACTTAATATCAGTTCTCTAACACATATTCTAACGGCTACCATGTTGCACACTCTTTCCTAATCGTTGAACATTGTCATGACACTAATGATTTGCAATCATCACCTACGAGAAATCAATTATGATCATTATTTTCCATATTCAAAAGCATATATTTAGATTCTTTAATTATGTAGAGTTAATTAGAAGTTTTATAATCACATTTAGAGGTGTGTTTTTATTTTGATGGATTAACTTTGATTACAAAGGTTTAAACAGAGGTTATAAAACAATAATGCATCGTGAACGAGGAATTCATGATGGAGAAAGTATTATGTTTTAGAAAATAAAAGATTATAGATTGTGAAATTTTGAAATAAAATAAATAGTGAAGTTCGAAAAGATGTGGAGAAAGAAACAAATATGACACATTATATGCGAGTTGTAGCTAAAAAGAATAATTATAAGGTATTTATAAAATATTTAAATGAACATGTGAATAGAAAAATATTTATTATTGTATTGAAGTTATGAGGTGTAATTAACAGTAGCGTAAAAAATATTTTATAGATTTTGGAACAATGTTTAAATAGGTGAAATAATCAAACATTAACATCGATTTTAACAAGATGCTGTGTTAAGAACATTAACCGATAGTCAAATGCTAATACTAATTACAAAATAATACTTAATACAATAACTCATAAAGCAAAATAATTCAACATCAACTCGAGTCTTAAGATGAACAAAATAAATAAAACAAAATAAAACTATTGCTTGGAAGTTGGAGGGTCGTAACTATGTTGCAAGATAATTGTTCTAACACTACAAATAAAAAGAACAAATTCATTAAATCAAATATTATATTTTTAATTAAGTATAGTTGTATATTATTATTATTATTATTATATTAAACTCAGATTGGGTTAGATCATCCAAGGGTCATGATTAGGGTTAGATCATCCAAGAGTAAAGTTTGAGTTAATTTATGTTTGATTAAGATGCCCTATTGACTAACCCTAATGGTTGTGGACAAATTGGGTATGATCAACTTATCAGATTACCTATACCCATAAATATCCTTAAATTTCTCATTCATTCTTTACCAATTAAAAGCCCATATCCTTTCCATCTCCCCTACTCCATTTTCATCTTTAGAACCAAACATACCTTAAGTGTTGTTTGGACAGTGAGAGAAATAAAGAGAAAATAAGAAAGGTAAATAGAAGTAGGAGATGAGAGAGAATTAGTAAAAACTAGATAAAATTTTAAAGTGTTTGGATTAAAAGAAATAGATGAAAAGAAGAGTTTAGTTCTTTTTATAATAATAATAATGTTACAAACTAATCACTGCTGATAACAATGCCCAATTAGGACGATTTAGTTTTATTTTCATTTGTTTGGTTGGATAAAAAATGCAAAGAGAAATAAAACATTTTTTTCTTGAAAAGGAAAAATTAATTACTCTCAAGGATGGATCGAAGGGATATCATATCCTTTATATATATATATATATAAATAAAGAAGATTTTAAAAAAATATACTAATAAAAAAATAAAATATTAAATTGATGTTTATTTATTTTTTTAGAGAAATATTCTATTTATAATTTCACATATAATTAATATAAATATTTTTATAAAAATTATTATTTGTTAACATGATTATTTATTAAAAATTAATATTTAAATGTCATAATTTTTTTTGGCCCTTTTGTACGCTCCTAGATCAATCTCTGTTTAGTGTTTACCCTAGGTGGATTTTGTGAGGTATAGAAAAATTATTAAGGTTAAAATTATAATTTTCGGTGGTTGCACGGATATTTAAATGATGATTCGTAAATGGAGAGTAAGGTCTTTTAAATCAATGATCCTGAAATTTAAAGATACAAATACTTAAATTTCTGAATGAGATTTCTAAACAAATTGATCTCTGCTGTTATGTACATTAATTTTTAAAATACTTTACCTAACACCTCAAACACTTTATAAACAGGTTTGTCTCCTCCATAATGGGGTGGTCACTATAAAGTGCAACAATATTGATTAAAAAATATATATTTAATATTTAAGATAAAATCAAATACATGTATTACAACAATTAAAATTAATTATAATTTCAACTATTTATAATAAATGGTTATTGATTAACTTTATCCTTTAAAGTGTATGAAAAAACGTTTTAGGAAATAATGTGTTAAAAGGATTGAAGATTAATATGATAAAAAATATTTTTTAGAGACTTATTAGTTGCATAACATAAAACTTTTGGAAGATTTATCTTTTAAATGGACTTCTTACATATTTCTTATACACTCATTCTAACATACATTTAATTAGTAATTAAAATTTATTTAAAATTATAAATTAAAAAAGAGAAAATTATTTAATAATAACTAAGATGTACATAAATTAAGATAATATGTTTAAAATAGTATTTATGCACACACTAACCAAACTTTCATCCTTGATATTTGGGGTCTCCTTTCAATAATTCTCTGAACTTCTAGTAGTTACTTAATTGACACGGATAGGTATTTAACACTCAAGTAAAATATTTAGTAGTCAGATTTGTATTTATTCTTTACTATTTATGATATTTACCTTTTTGAACCTTTCACTATAAGAATAAGAGTCCTGAATCGAAATGACTGATCACATTAAAGATAAACTCGACCTTGCACATAAATCCTTTTCAAGGATAGGTCTAACTTGGAATAAACTTGATTTGGAGATTACTTAAGCATAAATAATATATTAAAAAACATGTTGATAATATTTTTTTAATCTTTACTTCTTTCTTCAACTAAATAATTTAAAATTTCTTATTTTTTCTCTATTTTTGTTAAAAAATATGATATGATACGAGTTGGAAATGAATAAATCACCCTTAGACATAAAAATTATCCGCATGTTTGGATCCGCCGCAAGTAATTGGAAGCGGATCAGAAAAAATAATTTCACACCATTATTGAATTCATGTTAAATTCCGTTACATAATTTATCACATGGATTCAGAATTGATTTAAAATAAAGTTTCATACGTTTGTGTTAGAAAAGAATTAAAATGGTTCTTTACTTTAGTTCTCAACCTTATTTTGGGTTCATTTTTTTAAAAATAAAATAAGAGTTTAAGACTTCCTTTATATATGTGTTTTTCTAAGCGGAACTCAAATTACTTTTACGTCGATTTTTAACGCGTTTTTCATTCTGCAGCCAAACATTATTACGTCAGAAACGTGAAAAAATCGCGACATCGAGTACCACTATTGCTTGGAGATTTTGTTCGTTTTTTTCCCGAAACACTGTAGCCATTTCCTGAATAGAAAAAAGAGCGAGAAGAGAAGAAGAGTGCAGAGTAAGTTAAGAGGAGCAAAGTGTGTGATAGTGATGTGGTTGGACCTTCACTCCCAATCACATGGCTTCTTCTTCTTCTCCTCTTCATCAAGGTCACTCTTCGCAACACCTCTTTCTTTCTCTTCACTGATTTAGGGTTCACTCTTTCTCTCCCAAGCAACAACAAAATAAAAAAAATGAAAAAAAAATAAAATCTGTCAACTTGAGAGATATTAATTTTAATTTTAATTTCCAACTATTTAGCACTTGAATCGTTTATTTTATGCTATAATAACTCTATCGTTTGAGTTCGTGTTCGTGTTCGTGTTCGTGTTCGCATTGGTTGCGATGGAAAGGAATTGACGAATTCGATTTGCGTTTAGGTGAGAAGCGCGTGGAGGACGATGAATCGCGCGTTCCAATTCACATCGTTACCGCGGCGTCTCAACTTCCTGTTGAATTTCTCGAACCCTCGCCTCAATCGAAGCTCGTCATTGGCTTTGACTGCGAGGGCGTTGACTTGTGTCGCAAAGGCACTCTCTGCGTAATTCAGGTCTGATTTCGGTTTTGGTAACCGCGATGAGAATTTATAAATTATTTGCACAAGTTGGAATGCTATGTATTAATGTGAGAACTCTTTGGTATAATTAGTATCTAAGTAAAAAAAAAAGGAATTAACATATATGTAGATATGAGTAAGTAGTAACCTATTACTGCTCTGTTGTGTTTGTGATTTGATTTTTGTGCGTCTGTGATTTTTGGTTGGTGATTGTGTTGTTTTAGGGTTTTTTTTTTCATGGCTTTTTTCTTGTGAGAGGAGTGTGTGGTGATTTTCTTGTATTCGTTACCGGCTTATTAGATATTCAATTGAGGTGGTTGTTTCTGCAGAAAATAGGAATTTATATATATGTAGATATGAGTGAGTAGTAACGTATTACTGCTCTGTTGTGTTTGTGATTTGATTTTTGTGCGTGTGTGATTTTTGGCTGGTGATTGTGTTGTTTTGTTTTTATTTTGTGAGATGAGTACTTGTATTGGTTACCGGCTTAGAAATTTAATTGAGGTTGTTGTTTCTGCAGCTTGCGTTTCCTGATGCTGTGTATCTGGTTGATGCGATTGATGGGGGAGAGGAGCTTATCCAAGCGTGTAAGCCTGCACTTGAGTCTAATTACATCACAAAAGTGATTCATGATTGCAAACGGGATAGTGAGGTCTCTTATTTATTTGATTGATTCCATCATTCCTTGCCCTGACCCCCTCTTTTTTATATGTTGAAATCTGGGGAATCTTTAATCAAAGGAAAAAAAAATGTTTGAGTGGCTTGATATGTGGCCTTAGCATTTACCTATTTTGTCTGGCCGTTTGAAGCACTTATAAACTTGTTCCTGTTTACTGCTTTATTAGGCATTGTACTTTCAGTTTGGCATCAAGTTGAACAATGTGGTGGATACCCAGGTGAGCTTTCTTGTTACCTGGCTGCAGCTTTGCCCGTTCTACTTTACCATTCTTATTAAGTTGGCTGAATGAATTGTTTCCACTTCCAAAATAGCACATATGCAACATTGTATTTGCTCCCTAGATATTCTGATAATTTTTTATTTACCCGATTCTGCTTATAAATCTAAATTAGTTAGACCCTATTTGCATTTGATGCTTTTAACAATATGATTATTATCTTGCCAAAGTGTACGAGATTTGTGTTTTCCCCTAGTATCCATTACCGGATGTGCCCACCTAATCTACATTAGTTTACTTACTAAATATATTTTACAAATTATTTATTTATTTAGTAAAAAGGTTAAATGACTCCTTTTTGTGTAGCATCGTGCATACATTTTCTTTTACTAGAGTATATTGTCATTTATGCTCAGAATATTAGTATTTAGTTTTAGTTAACTGTTTTTATCTGATTGCTGCAGATAAGCTAGTAAATTACTCCTTGATTTGTAGTTTTATGTCCTTAATTGCTGGTATTTGCACTTGTTAAATTAATGTTGGGTTATTTAGTTATTAGTTGTTAGTTGAGGTATATTATGTTTCATTTATTATTGTATGTCAGAGGTTGGTGGTAGTTGTAGTCACTACTCTGATTTTCTATATTGTATTGCATCTCTATTTAAATAAGAATTCTAAGTTGAGTAAAATTATCTCAAGCTTTTCTATATTCAAGTTGGTATCAGAGTGGGTTTTTGACCCTGCCCTTTAAGTCTAAAGTCACAGTAGGCTGTCCGCCACTGTTCGCCGCCGTCTCCGGTCCCTTTCTCTCCGGCGGACCCAGCATCTGGTGCGCCTTGACGTGTGCCGTCCACCTGTGGTAATCGTGCCGCCAGACGTTGTGCCACGCACCGTCATAGCACAGCCAAACGCGAGCGCGTGAGGTCCACACGCCGGCGAATCGAGCTCCGTTTGCCGTCGTTCTGCCGTCGTCTAGGTCGCCGGAGCTTCCTGGTGCCATTGTCGGTCTTCGTTTGTCAGTTTGGACGAGTTTCCCTAGAGTTAACTCAAATCTCTCTCTCAGGCCTCTTTTTCTTACCTTTTTCAGATCTGAAAAATGTCTTCTTCTACCTAGTCAACTCTGGTTCCATTCTCCCTATTTCTGGATCTGCCGTCATCACAACTGAAAAGCTCAATGGTAAAAATTATTTAGTTTGGGCTGATTCTGTGGAACTCTGGTTCCTTGGTCAAGGACACCATGAGCATCTAGAAAAGGTAGATTTTGAGGGATCAACTGAACAGAAAGCTCAGTAGAAGAAACTTGACTTTCAGCTGTGTGCTCTTCTATGGCAATCAGTGGAACCTAAGATATTGAGGAACCTCAGAGCTTTCAAAACCTGTTACTCGTTTTGGAAGAAAGCCGAAGATATCTACTCTAATGACATCCAATGTTTGTTTGATTGTGTTCAAAAGCTAGCCTCCTTAAAACAAAATGATTCAGATATGGTGTTTTATGTTTCCGAAGCTTAAGCCGCTGCAGAAGAATTGAAGCTTTTCTTAGAAGCTGATTTTATAGAAGAAATAAGGAAACAGCTTAATAGCCTCTATATGGTTATGATTCTTCGTAGTATGAACCTGACATTCAATCACATTCGTGATCAAGTTCTGACTGGTCAAGATATTCCTTCCATGGAGAGTTTAACTACTCGTCTCCTCCGTGTTCCTACCTTAAGCAATGAGAGTACCTCCCTTGAAAATAATATGCAGTCCTCCATTGTGATATCTTCAAGAAGAAGAGGAGGACGTGGAAATATAGGTCGTGGTGGAAGAGGTAATCGTCCACAATGCTCTTATTGCAAAAGGATGAGTCATACTCATGAAACATGCTACTCACTGCATGGTTTTCCAGACAAGTCTGCTCATATATCAAGGTCTGAGAAACCGGAAGAGAGGAAACTTTCTGAAGAAGAATATCAAGGATACCAAGAGTATTTGAGGATGAAATCTAACAGCTTTGCTGAACCTTCTTCTGGACTTAATGTCTCAAAGGCTTACGTTTCTCAATCTGTGGAAGGTCAAAACCCATGGATTGTTGACTCTGGTGCTTCAGACCATATCTCTGGTAATAACTCCTTGTTTTCATCTTTATTACCTCCAAAATTTTCACATCTTGTCACATTAGCCAATGGGTCAAAGGTTTCAGCTCAAGGAGTGGGTTCAATTTCTATTTCTCCCTCCTTAAATTTATCTTCTGTTTTGTACATTCTTTGTCCCAATTTACTTTCCTTGAGTCAATTAACTAAGTCCTTAAATTGTTCAGTTACATTTAACTCTGACTCTTTTGTCATTCAGGACCGTGGTACGGGCAGACAGATCGGCGCAGGACATGAATCACGAGGCCTCTATTACCTGGAATCTAGCTCTTCAGTGTTTTGTCTTGCATCCATCTCTCCTAAATTGTTGCATGATCAGTTTGGACATCCTAGTCTTGCCAAATTAAAGATAATGACACCTAGTACACAGAAAATCCAAACTTTAGAATGTGAAGCTTGTCAATTAGGTAAACATGTTAGGTCTTCTTTTTCAAGTAAAGATAAATCAAGAAGTAATTCAGCCTTCTCTACTGTTCATTCAGATATTTGGGGTCCTAGTCGAATTACTTCTTTTGGATTTAAATATTTTGTCACCTTTATTGATGAATATGCACATGGCTTTATTTAATAAAAGAAAGGTCTGAACTTCTATCCATATTTATGTCCTTCTTCCATGAAATAAAAAATTAGTTTGGAAAATCAATCAAATGTTTCAGAAGTCATAATGCAAAAGAATTTTTTTTTTCTGAACTCTCTTCATTTTTATCCTCTCAAGGTATATTACATCAGTCCACTTGTCCTCACACTCCTCAACAGAATGGGATAGTCGAAAGGAAGAATCACCACCTTGTTGAAACAGCTCGCTCCTTGATGATTAATGCAAAAGTTCCATTACATCATTGGGGAGATGCGATTCTTTCTGCCTGCTGTCTTATCAATAGATGCCATCTTCCTCTCTTGATAATCAAATACCTCATTCCATCTTATTTCCAACTGAACCTCTATATCATGTTTCATTTCGTGTATTTGGTTGTACTTGTTTTGTTCATGATATGTCTCCAGGTCTCGACAAATTGTCAACCAAGTCGATCAAGTTGTTTTTCTGGGATACTCCCGCCTTAAAAAAGGATACAAATGTTATTCTCCTCATACAAAGAAATATTACATGTCTGCTAATGTTATATTCTTTGAAGATTCTCCCTTCTACTCATCCTCCACACTTGACTCCATTTCCATCCAAGAGGTCTTGCCCTCTCCTTCCTCGAGTCCAGAAATCGTCTTTTCTCCAGACATGTCTTATCATTCTGACCACACCAATATTAGTCCAATGCCTAACCTCTCTGAAACTCATCAATCTCCTTCAGCTCCTCCTCATGGCATGACACCTGAAGCTACTCCCATCATTCTTGATGACTCTCGTGGCTCATATCCATCTCCATCTGTTTCTTGTACAACGACTCCTAATTCTCCTTCTATGGCCGATGACAACTCAGGTAGGCCTGTTGCCCTTCGAAAAGGTATTCGCTCTTCTCGAAATCCTCATCCTATTTACAATTTTTTGAGTTATTATCGTCTGTTTCCATATTATTGTTCCTTTATAAATTCCTTATCATCCGTCACTATTCCCAAAACTGTTTGTGAAGCACTTGATCACCCTGGATGGCGACAAGCCATGATTGATGAAATGCAGGCCTTTGATCACAATGGAACGTGGGAATTGGTTCATCTTCCTCCTAGGAAGAAAGCTGTTGGTTGTAGATGGATATATGCTATTAAAGTTGGTCTAAATGGTGAAATTGAACGTCTTAAAGCTCGTTTGGTAGCCAAAGGTTATACTCAGATATATGGACTTGATTATGGAGACACTTTCTCCCCGGTAGCCAAGATCACTACTATTCGTCTTCTTCTTGCCATGACAGCTATTCGCCATGGGCCCCTGTTTCAGATGGATGTTAAAAATGTTTTCCTTCATGGTGAGCTAGATGAGGAGATTTACATGGAGCAACCTCCTGGCTTTGTTGCTCAGGGGGAGTCTGGTCTAGTGTGTAAACTAAGGCGATCTCTCTATGGGCTTAAGCAGTCACCAAGGGCTTGGTTTGGAAAGTTCAGCAATGTTGTCCAAGGTTTTGGAATGAAAAGGAGTGAAGCGGATCACTCTGTTTTCTACTATCATAAATCTGTTGGCAAATATGTTTATTTAGTTGTTTATGTCGATGATATTATCATTACAGGAAATGATGAAATCACAATATCTCAACTAAAGCAACATTTATGCAATCACTTTCAAACAAAAGATCTTGGTCATCTGAAATATTTTCTGGGAATAGAAGTAGCTCAATCCAAAGAAGACATTGTAGTTTCCCAGAGAAAGTATGCCTTGGATCTTTTGGAGGAAACAAAAATGTCTGATTGTAAGCCAGTCAATAGTCCTATGGACCCATGCAAAAAGTTAGTGGCTAATATGGGAGACTTGTACTCAGATCCAGAAAGGTATAGAAGGCTGGTTGGGAAGCTCATATATCTCACTATTATGAGGCCAAATATTTCCTTTGCAGTTGGAGTTGTAAGTCGATTCATGAATTCACCTTGTGTTGATCATTGGAATGGAGTAATAAGTATTCTCAGATACATAAAAAAGGCTCCAGGCCAGGGTCTGTTGTTCGAAGATAAAGGAAATAGCCAAATTGTTGGATACTATGATGCTGATTGGGCTGAATCCGATACAGATCGACACTCTACTACTGGGTATTGTGTGTACCTTGGTGGTAATCTTATCTCATGGAAGAGTAAGAAACAGAATACTGATTCTCGATCTAGTGCAGAAGCTGAGTATAGATCTATGACTCTTGCAGCTTGTGAGTTGGTGTGGGTTAAACAACTCATACAAGAATTGAAATTCTGTGAAATTTTTCCAATGCAATTTTATTGTGATAATCAGGCAGCTCTCCACATTGCTTCCAATCCGGTGTTTCATGAAAGAACTAAACACATTGAAATTGATTGTCACTTTGTAAGGGAAAAAGTGCTGTCCAAAGAAATTAGAACTGAATTTGTTGGTACCAATGACCAGCTTGCAGATCTATTAACCAAACCCTTAAAGGGTCCTCGGATTGACTACTTAATTTCCAAGCTTGGAACATATGATGTATATGCTCCAGCTTGAGGGGGAGTGTTAAATTAATGTTGGGTTATTAGTTGAGGTATATTATGTTTCATTTATTATTGTATGTCAGAGGTTGGTGGTAGTTGTAGTCACTACTCTGATTTTCTATATTGTATTGCATCTCTATTTAAATAAGAATTCTAAGCTGAGTAAAGTTATCTCAAGCTTTTCTATATTCAAGTGCACTAATGTTGGAGTGTTGTGTGCAAACATATACATACTGTTTCTCGCAAACACACTATTTCATCTTGGTATCAGCGCTCAGAGAAAGGTCATAGATTGTATGAATTCTCGGTTAGGGATTTCTAATATTTGACTTGAATGCCAATTGTAGATGCTAATACATTTTTACCATCAAGAGTGTGTTAGATAAAACTAGTTGAAAAACTAACTGAGAACTGAAAGGCTAGTTGTGAGTGTTTGGTGAAACTAGTTAATTAACTAGCTAAAAGTTATAAAATAACAAATAAGAGCATCATTAATCATTAGATCAACAATAAGGTATTTAAAAAATTATAACATATTTTAATAATATAAATTAATTACATATTTAAATTATAAATTATTATAGTTATATATTTCAATTATAATTTTTTATAATTACATGTTTAAATTATAAATTTATGTAATTACATATTTAAATTATAATTTTCTATAGTTATATATTTAAATTATAAATTACTATAAATTATATTAATGAAGGAGAGAGAAAGGAAGAAGAAAGAGGTTGTGTCATGTGAGGATAAAAAATTAGTGGAGGACATTACATTAATTAATGAAGGACATTACATTAATTAATGAAGGGTAAAGTTGTAAAAGAAAATCACTTAGTAGCTGAAAATAGAAGATCTTTTGTAAAAATTACTTGGAGTAGTTTTTTTGAAAAAACTAGTAATTCCTAAAAAAGCTCATAACTTTTTGCTGTCTAAACAGAGTTGAAACCATTTTAGCTAGTTTTTCAGCTTTCAACTAGCTGAAATGACAAAACAAACACACTCTAAATTAGTCCTGTGCACCTCACGTGTCACTTTTTGTTTTTTGGGGATTAACAGTTTCTGTAGTAGATGTAGATGGTGTGTTTCTGCAGCATTCATGAAAATTAGGGACTGATGTACACTTCATTAAACTTTGAGGACTTTTTTCTTTTTGTGTATGACCTAAACATTAACATGTGATGTGTATTTTCCCTCTTAAAAAAAGTCATTCTTGAAGTTGGACTTCTTTGCTTCTTCCTCTGATAAGTGATCCATTTGAAATTAAGAAATGTCAAAGGGTGGAAGTTGTAATACAAATAAGTATCCTTAGCAAATTTGAATTTTTGCACTTCTATTTTTCTTAATTAATTTAGTGTTACTGAAATACTAATGATTCCATAGAATTCATTCACTTGCATATTACATGTTTATACATCTTCATTCGGGTGTTCTATTGATTGGTTGATCATATTCCTTGTCTGGTTCAGATTGCTTATTCACTTATAGAGGAGCAAGAAGGACGAAAGAGATCGCGAGATGACTACATTTCATTTGTTGGTCTCCTTGCAGATCCCCGTTATTGTGGTAGTGTGGTACTATTTGTTGTGGTATCCATTGTAATCTTTTCTATGGTGGTGATTTTTATAATGACCTCATTGTTCTAGACATACTGTTCAATAATTCCTAATATCCTTGGAGTTATTTGGTTCATCCCTGATGCCTCCTCATTCACTGAGAGTTTATGTGCAGGCATATCATATGATGAGAAGGAAGAAGTTCGTGAACTCCTTCGAAAGGTTGGTTTTAGAATAATCTTGGTTGAAAAGAATAATCTACTTTACATTTGTACTAAAAAGTAAAAGTTAAAATATCGTTGTTCCAGCATGCTTGTTTGATTTCATCTAGTGATATTATGTTCAAGGTTTCATTGATACCAAGCAGTAGAATGCATGAAATTGAAAAAACTTATATATGAAAGAAACAATAAGCTCTGCTAATCATTATGGCATCCTTTTTCTTTTTGCATATCGTAATATATGAGTTTTTGTATCCACCTGTAGATATTGATTTTGTATGTTCAGATAAGAGTTTCATTGGCTAACAAAGAAGAAATATGAAATATTTATACAATCTATCATCCAAATAATCTCCATCAAATAGTGATTTATTCATAAATGTTTTGTCAGGACCCCAACTTTTGGACGCACAGGCCATTATCTGAACAAATGGTCCATGCTGCTGCTGCTGATGTTCGTTGTCTTCTCTTCATTTATCACCAAATGATGGAGAAATTAAATGAGCGATCTTTATGGTATCTTGCAGTTCGAGGAGCCTTGTATTGCCGATGTTTCTGTCTGAACAGTAACAATTTTGCTGATTGGCCAACTCTACCTCCAATTCCAGGTATACAATATTATATCTGACTGAGCCCTATGCTTTCTGCCAGAAGAGTTTGATTTAAAATTGAAATATTATGATCTATGATGTCATTCAGATTGTTTAACATAAAGGTTATGACATAATCTTGCAGTTAAAACTTACCCTAAAAAAGTGAATATATGAAGCTCCTATGTAAGCGCATAAAGAAAGAAATTTCACATGAACTAACTGTAATTTCCAGGTAGAAGTTTGGGGGGGGGGGGGGGGGGCTGTTCTAATGTTCTCATTCAGGTCATGCATTTGGTTCACTAGATTACATTGCAATTGACAGGAAGTGTTTTTTAGGTTTTATGTATATAAACTATAATGATACATTTGTGCAACAAATGCTTGTTGGAGGAGTTATAAAGTTGGTCGGATGGTAACTTGATGAGATGGGGGAGAGAGAGGTCATAGGTTTGAATTCCTCCACTAACAACTAACATTTACCTGGAAAAAAAAACACGAATGCTTGATTGATTGTTCAAAGAGTGTGTTTCTTTCTTGTAGATAACCTGAATGCTGATGAAAATGGTACCCAGGAAGAAATTCTCTCAGTTTTTGATGTTCCCCAAGGAAAGATGGGACGTGTTATTGGGAAACGAGGGGTGTCGATTATGTCCATTAAGGAGTCTTGCGAGTAATAGTTTGTCTCTCTCCTTCTGATTCCCTTTGTTTTGTAAATACATGCCTTTTTTGTATATTAGTGTTAGTATTCACTCCGTTGTTCCATTGTTTTAATTTTCTAATGCATTTGTTGGTTCAGTGCGGAAATTCTCATGGGAGGTCCCAAGGGCCCACCTGACAAGGTTAGTATTGTGATTCATAAGCTCCTATTTCTTTAGCTACTCGAGATTTGTTTTAGGTTCTGCTTGGTAGGAAATGATGAAAAGGTTTTAGGATGGGTTATAGGCCCAAAAATTCAATGGTTGAAAGATTATATAGGTTGTCTCAGATGATAGGGTTTTTTAATTTATTTTTTATTTTAATTCTTTGAGATGATGACACATGTATGGTTATTATTCAATTAGGTTAATAGTTATGCATATTTAAAGTATTATTGTGATTTAATTTAGGATATGAAGAAATGAAAGATTTTATGCATTATTTCCCTTATGTTCTTTATTGCATTTTTAGGTAAATTAAAGTAACCTTAGTTTTTACTCTAACAAAAGGAATGAAAAGGGATGAAAGAGAGTAGAAATAAAATATTAACTTAAGTTGCTTGTTTGAGATGAAGGAGGGTGTAAATGAGATGAAACAGAGTGTAAGAGAAGGATAACATGGTCAATTTATTTTTTTCCTTACTCAAACCCACACATTCACCCCTTTCCATCTCATTGTGGGGTTAAAGTTTTCAACATGGGACACCTATGAAGTCCGGATACTTCAAAATAGCAAAAGTACTGCCGTCATACTCATACCCATATCGGATACTGATACCATCAGATACCCCTGGATATGTATCATAGAAGTATCCAATTATTTTTTATTTAATTTTTTAAAAATTTTCTAGATACGACTTGGATACAATTTACCATGAAGGGACATGACTCAAGCCATATTAAGATATGGCTTGAGGCATTTTCTTCTGTTTTTTTTCAATTTTAAAATTTTATTCTTTTAATTTTAATATTTTAAATTAAAAAAATAAAATTAGAAAGAGCTGCAAAATCAAATACTTGTTTTAAATTATAAAATTTTAAAACTTTTTTAACAACTAACTAGTAATGATACTTTTGTATAGGCTATTGTATATAGTCAAAACTTGTTGAGTTTGACTAAAGATACTACATTAGTTTTATTGATGTTTGCCAGGTAACTAGTTGATATGAACATAAAATGTAGGTCTCTTACTTATGATCACAAGTATTTTTGTTTTTAAAGTTGTGATCACGATTATAGTTATGAATGAATAACAATTCACATGTGATCAAAGTATTTGGATGTTTGATATGATTTCTATGAATGACTTATAATTTGTCTATTTATATATTGAATGGATTATATGGTATTAAAATATTGCAATTTCAATTTATTATGAATTTTATATCAAATATATATATATATATATATATAAAATTTTTAGTAATGTATCCAAAACGTGTCTTATTCTTAATTTAAAAAATTTGCCGTAACTCCAGATACGTGTCGTGTGCCGCCCGTGTTGTATACTGTGTTTGGGCTTCATAGTGGGGCACACATCTTGCACATGTAAATTACCCCCTATTATACTCGGTTAATCTTAAGTTCATCAACACTCTGGCATTCTATTATCTTTTCCTATTATCTGTTATTCAACTCTCCATTTAATATACCAAAAAAAAATGTCCATTTTTGTGTGCTTAATTTGAAACATGATTTGCACATGCAAACACTTAATTTAACTGAGCTTTCATGTAGGTCTTCATCATCGGACCCCAGAAGCAGGTGAGGAAAGCCGAGGCAATGTTACGGGGTAGAATCTTGGACGTGATATAACTAGTAAGGAAATGCGTTACTTCTCTTTCAACTAAACTTTGCAATAAAGATAATTTTTCTGATCCAATAGTTACTGGCTTACTGCCTCTAGCAGTTGAACTTGAATTAGTATGGGCTGGGATGTGTTGTTCAGCACTTGAGATTCCTTGTCCCATGCATGTATCTACTGGAAAAGAGGGAAGATTTTTTTTTTTTTTTTATCAACAAAAGTGAATGAACTATTTCAATTGTCGTTTAGACTGCTCCAATATTTGATCTGTGAGATTTGTTGGACTTGGAAAATAGACTTGCCCAAATGGATTGCCGCAAAATCAATCAGTTTGGAGCTCTGATGTTGTAGATGATAAATCGGATTGTGAAAATAAAAATAGGGGTCCTCTCGTGCGGGTATGTTAACATTTGATACAAAATTATATTCAAATTTTGTGCGAATCTTAATTCATAAACAGGGAGTTACTCAACGTCATTGATAAAACAATTCAATGATAGATTTATGCTTTAAAAGTTCTAGATATATCAAGGGTAGTTCAGTTGGTTAATTAAAATGCATGGGTATTATAAATATTTTGATATCGTGTTCGATTCTTCTGGGTGAAATAAAATAAAGTAATTTCCAAATGGAATTGCAATTTCTCGACATATGATAAAAAGCAGTGTTAATAGAAGTGTTTTTTAATCAGCTTAAATTATATTGTAGAAACTTACCGAAAAGGAAAAATTACATATTGCTGAAGAATTGTGAAACATTTAATTTGAAATAATTGATTTTAGAGTTTTGATCCTGGGTTAGTGATGCAAACATTCTTTTAAATGAAAAATTACTTGATTTTATCTTTAATTTTAGTTGAAAAATCTTAGTGTAGAATTCATATTTTTGGTTTGATGTGCATGTAAGTTTAATCAATGGTTATAAACTACTCACCCGGTCCAATTTATAAAATGCAAGATAATGAGATATTAGTTCTTTTTATAGGACTTAAAAGTGAATATTTTATTAATTATTTTTAGACTTAAGTATTTTCAATTAAATAAAAGGTTATAATAGTGAATAATTAGGAGAAAAAAAAATAAACATTAAAGACTCGAAGTTTTGAAGAAAAATATACATTTAGCAATCATGACATGTTTATTGTTATCAATTAAACTAATATTTTTTTTTAAGTTTACACAATTAAAGAAAATAATTGTCATCATTAAATTTTACTAATTTTAAATAAAATATACAAGTTACTTTTTAAAATGCCATTTATTGAAAATTGGTATCTGCAATGAAATTAGGCAATTATATAAAAATAATAACAAATATTATAAAATTAGTGGACTTTATTTATATTTAAGACTAATACATAATATAATTTTTTTCAACAGATTTGAGGAAAAGGGAGACAGAAACTGTAAAGCATTAATTACGGCAAGGCAAAAAAAGAAACTCTTAAAAGGAGACAAAAATAATCGTTAAAAAAAAGTGTGTCGAATATGAAATTCCAAAGGAAGCTGTAATTTACTTATATAAAAAAAAAAGTAAGTCGAGGTTAGTGTGGGCAGCGAGTAATATCTTAGTGGAAAATAACTTGTTAGTTGTCAAATAATTATTTATAAACTAATGGTTAAGAATTTTTTTATCCTCTTTTTTTTTTTTCTATCTTTCTAAATTACCCTCCTGGAAGCAATATAACGTTTATTCAAGAAAAGTCAAGATCCCAAAAGGAAGATAAGATAGAAGGCCTTGGCTGGCTATGCATGACATCATCGTAATAATGGCAGATGTCTCGTTTCGTTGGAAATCTCATCGTCTTTCTTGACATCGTTTGCCTCCATTGTGCATTTTCCGTTGCTGAGGATCTTTTCTTCCTCAACAAAAACTCGTGTTTCCTCCATTTCCATGTGTGTTTGAGAACATTAGAATTACAATTTGGGATCCATTAGAAATACCGTGGGTAACACTAAAAACAAACATTTCTACTTTCCTTCCAAGACACCCCAAGGGAAACTCTCCTTTGTCATCAAGTTAAACGACTATTTTCTTTTTTGACAAAAAGTTAAATGGCTATAGAAGTTAGAGAAAACATTTATACATGTTTATCCAACTAAACTAAACTCTTTGGTCATACTCATAATCATAACAGAATTTTCTTATAAAAATTAGACATTAATAAAAAGGTAATCAAGTAATTCATATTTTAATATATGCTGATAAATATACATTACATCTATTTTAATCTACATAAATGAGATAACAAATAATTTTAAATTAATATAATTTTTTGTATATATAATCTATGAACTTTTAATTCAAGTGTAGCTTTTAATATAGAATTATTCAACTAAAAGTTATTAAGTAAATTATAACACTTGGTAAAAGTTACAACAATGTCATTTGATATACTTCCCTTTCAAATAGTAGTTTATTATCTAATATATATTTCGAAAAATATATCCTCAATTTGTACTTTAAACCTTGCCTAGGCAAAGAGAAAATTCTATTAAAGTTTTGAATTAAATGAGTATATGCTCGATAGATAAAAATTTTAGATGACAGCATCAAGAAAGCAAGAGAGGTTATATGTTGAAGTTAGGCACAACGGACCAAAACAGGAAACAAAGATGCAGGTTTGACAGGGTGATCTCTAACTAAGTGATGATTAACACGTCAACAACAACCTTATAGTTGACACGGATATTTTACAACTCGAAGTAGTGCCACCATATATTTCAGCACTTTAGTCTGCAGGGTGTAGCAATCAATTGGTCGCAAACAACATTTGAGACGCAACAGTAATTTAAAATTAGAATAATACAATCACAGTATTGTGAGAAATATATACGACCAAAACCATGCCAAAAAAGAGTAACAAACACGCAAAGAATGAACGAAAATGTGATGGAATGAGTATAAAATCTGAAATTTTACTTTTGGAACCCACCAAATTGATATTGTTGGCTGCTAAGGTTTGAGAATATGTCGTCTCCAGGTGCTGGCTGTGAAGGAGCGAATCCAGGCATACCAATTCCAAGACCAGACCCCGAACCCATAGCTCTCCCCATGTAAAATGAAGCGTGAGGGCCTTTCTCCCTTTCATCTGATCCATCGCTCAATCCACCCACAATCCCAACATCCACAAGGGATACTTTTTTAGCTGCAAAACAATACAAGAAAATTAATGAAGCTACTCAAATAATTGGCATGTTGGGGGGAACAACGCAGCAAACTGTGCTTGTATAGTAAACTTAAGCACAATTTTACATAAAAAGGTAAAGAAACAGTACATTTATTATTTCATAAGCGCATTCCTGAAAGTAGGTGCTCATGCACAGTGAAGCAAGGGGGAAGTGGACGAACAGGTTTATTCATGTATGCATTTGTAGCAAGGGACTTGTGCATCTTTAAGATGTACAAGAATCCAATGCCTTAATTGTTGGAGGCACCATATGGTGTTCGAGAAGCGCTTGAACATACTCTTGGAGGAAAAAGGACCATAAAATAACTTATAATAGGAAAGATTACTCATTTTTGTTATCTTTAGTTGGGCTAACTTTATCTTACCTCCCTACAGGGAAAAATAACTTATAGTTTAGTTGGAGTAAAATTTAAATCCATTTTACTCTTCGTGAGTTTTGAATCCCTTTTACTCCTTATAAAATGGCATAAAAGGGAGTAAAAGAGATTTAAAATTGTACTTACAGGGAATAAAATGAGTTATTTTTTCTATAAAATGTAAAAGGTAAACTTAGTCCATCTATATATGGTAAATGAATAATTTTTCCTTCATAATATGCATATATAGGAAATAAAATAGTAACTTATCACAAACATATAGTGTTGAGGAAAGCTGGCAAAGTAGTTCAGATAATTAACTTACGAGCAGTTATATTGAGATCAATCAGTCCACGGCTTAGTGAATCAGCCCAGACGCCAGACTTCACCTGGAAAGTATCTTTTTTAGCTAAAACTGTAGAGTCTGCTAAAGATTTACCAGTCATATTATCATGCTTGTCATCACTGGCAACATTATTGGAGGGCTGTGAAGACGCAGAACCAGATTCAGAAGTAAAATCACCAAAAAAATCAGATCCATCAAAATTATTAAGAGGTACAGCAGCAAAGGGATCAATAGTGCTGTTATTAACAGGACCAGGGTTCTCTGACTTGGTGGTGTCTGGCTGCAATACGGGTTCAGGAATGGAAAACAAATCAACTGTTGGTGTAACTGTAGGAATGGCTGGTTGTGAAGAAAATAGATCCACCTCAGCCTATACACACAATCCACAAGACAGAATATTAGCAGTGTGATATAAAAATGTGGTGAAAGAAGAAGCAGGTAAGTCCATTATTCTCTCCCATGAATAATTCACAAACACACTTTAAAATTTTTAATGTGAACATTTTTTCTCATATTCAACTAATAAACTTAGAATTAGAACTGCATGAAAAAATTGTACATCACCAATATTGTAAATGGTTCACCTTGCCCTCCAACTTGATTCCCCTCCATGACCGTTTAAGCAGTTCAACTTGTACAATTTACCAGAATTATGATCTCAAACATTTTGGAAATGGAAAATCTAGAGTGGACGAAAATATAACGAAGTCAAATTATTGTATTTGAGCAATATTGTCAATGTTCTCATTTTGGGGGCACCCATGATCATGGGAGAGGTACTATTGAACTTGAGACCTAATTAATAGTAGAGATTTATTCCATAATCATTAATTCCACAAAACAAGTGGGTGATTGGCAGCTGACGTGACCAAAGAAAATGTAAAATTAAGAATAGAGATGATGGAATCTAACCTGTGGTTGAGAACTGGCTCCTTTGTCCACATGAGGTGCTGCTGATACAAATGTTGCATCAGCAAAGAGATCAACCTCAGGCACATTACTGGATGCTGGCTTTTCTACAGGAACAGATGTTGGAGCATCCATGAGATCACCAATTAAATCTTGTCCAAAGAGATCAACCTGGTTAGAGTTTCTGGCTGAAGCTTCTGTTGAAAAGAAAAAATGATTCAATACGATTTAAAAGGTAAATCAATTCTACGACTGATAACTGAATGCTATATTTGTGGTAAAGTACAGCAACAAATGTATGCTTTAAAGTGTGTTAGCTTTAGAGTTTATAGAAATCTGATGAAATATTAAAACTTTATCTTTTAGTTGTCTTTGGTAATTTTGTGATAGTTTTCTGTTGACTGATGAGTATCCTTTCCCATTCACTTTTCAATCATTAGAATAACTATGTTATGATCTGTGCATTACTGTGCTGGAAGAAGTGTGTTAGCATGCTCAAGCACACTAGATTACAGTTTGACTTGTGTGCATTGATAGACTTAAGAGAATAGTGTGCCACACTAACAACAATAGAATACACTATAAATATTTAGATTAGATTTCCCTGAGCATTTTAACTTCAAAACTCAATATCTTCCTTTGAACTACTTCTCTCTAGTGACATTATGGATTGGAACTTTGAGGAATCAACTTGAAAGATTATCAAATTCTGATGAAAATTTTCAGATCTCTTTTCTTCTCTCCTCTATTTTCTCTTTTCTGTCCATGTTTAACTACATTTTTATATTAAGGAAGAAAGAATTTCATTCTCATTCTTGTGTGATTTGATTCTTCCATTTCAATTCAAGTTTGTTTCATTTAATTGAGTGGTTTCTTGCATGCTTAATGCTTCTCTTAGCTTGGCAACCTAAGTTGAATTTAGACTCAATTTCACAATTGGAAGATTGGTTTTTGAGTTGAAATTTGAAGTGAATCGCCCTAATGGCTAAAGATTCTAGGAATAAGGCTAAAAAATTTAGAGATCTTATAAATTCCCTAGCTTATTAGTTGTTCGATAAGACTATCTAAGGAATTCAGATTCTTGAATTGAACAAAGGAACTAAATGTCAAGGAATTGAATTTAGCCCAATTTAGTGAATTGATCTTCAATTGAGATTTATATCTTGAAGGCTTGTGTGTGCAAGTTGCATGTGCATCAGACATGTAACAGTAAAATGTGCACCATGGTATTTATACTCAACTTGAAGGAACAGCTTAATATCTTAATGCATGAAATCAGCATGTGGAAGAATTTACAATGCAAGTCACACTCAAAGAAGGGCTGAAGGGAATTCAGTATAGTTTGTAGTCAACTTGATGGCGACAAATCTAAGAAACTAAAGGCGTTTTGGTTTTGAACTCCATTGAACATTGCTTTCCCACTTTCCAAGGCAGAAACAGAGAAAGAAGTGAGAGATTGGTTTCAATTTCAGTTTGACGTAACTGAAAAACACACTAAGTCTACAGATATAATTGTTTCTACCACCAATATGTAGAACTTGGAAGGTTATCTAACTTAAAAGTACAAGTTGCATGTCCATCAAATATGTCAGATATATAACAGTAAAATGTAAAACATAAGTTATACTCCACGTGAAGGAAAAAATAATTCTCTTAAATGAACAGATCAATAGAATCAGAAACTGCAATGTTGGAGACTGTCTTTTCAGAATACTTACTGGTAGAAGTTCCTCTTGGATCAAAATCTTCCATGTCATCCTCCGCATTGCTTGCAGGTACACTTGAACTTTCAGAAGGTACTGAACCATAATTATTTGCGTTAGTTGATGACTTTGATACTCTAGACAACTTGTTCTCCTGACTTTTGCTGCAAGACAGACATTCTAGAATAAGAATAGGGGTAATATAATCATTGCCTATTTGTGCATGAAAACCAAAGCCAGTTCATGTAACAGGTTGAAATTGAGATAACAATTAACCAAGTTCTCCATTTAAAAATATTATCAAAATTGAAACATCAAAACAAGCTTGTTGAACTAGGCAAGAGTCCAGATTAAAGGCCCGAGTTTGGACATGTGTCCTGCAATATGAGCATGTAACATGTATCCTGCACAGGTAACATGCCTTTGACTCTTGACTGAAAAGATTTAACTTCCTTTCTGCCTTTATAAAACATTTTCTTTGTGTGATTTGTAGTTGCTAGAATCTATCTGTGGTACTTTATAACCGCCAATAAATATTGAATTCAAATACATTATATATGTATGTTTTATGACAGTGGTTTATAGTTATCAGAAATTGTATTTTTAAATAGTAACAATGTGAACTCCACTAACATCATTAATACAATTAAAGGAAGGGATTCAATTCACATATTTTTCAAATTTTGAGGACCAAAATAGCCAATTTAAAAGTACAGGAACAAAAAACAAATTTGACTAAAAGT
The DNA here is from genome assembly GCA_037954015.1 of Psophocarpus tetragonolobus. NCBI lineage: Eukaryota > Viridiplantae > Streptophyta > Magnoliopsida > Fabales > Fabaceae > Psophocarpus > Psophocarpus tetragonolobus. The sequence continues at coordinate 5,104,859 of CM075695.1, read as the reverse complement.
ACAGAACCAAGAATGTATTTTATCCTTTAGTAAAAAGTTTCTATTCCTCTCTGATCCATGAGTATTTGATTTACCCACTCTAAACTTATCCTATAAGACATATTAAACCCTTAAATTTGCAAGTTGTGGTACAGTAATACTTGGTGTGAATTTCATTTCTAACATACTTTAATTTCTTGATATATGTGATTATTTTTTTAATCATTATAATCAGCAGAATATTCATATACTTTATATGCATATATCATTTTATTTATTATAGCAGCATTTCTTCAAACATAGGCCACAACAGCATCCACCATTAACTAAATTGGCCTTAATAACTAAAATTATGCACTAAGTTCTAAATTAGCCACCAGTTGCTCTCATTCACACCTGAGGTTATGGCAATAGTATGCAACAGTGTTAAAAATACATTTACAATTATTTGCAGACCATAATAGCAGTTAGATATCTTGTACCTGACAGAGCGTGCAGAACCTTTCTTGAAGGAGTTGTCTTGATCGATGCCATGGTGTGATTTTCCATGGTAATCTTTTTCTGCCTTTTCTTCTTCATAGGATCCCTTGTCTCTATTGCTATCACTAAACCTGTCACCATCTCTAGATCCAAAGCCTCCATATTTACCACTGCTCTGATAGCTGCCACCACTACTATAAGAAGAGGCTGACCCAGACTTGTATGTGATTCCACTAGAAGAAACTCCAATATACCTAAATTGAGCACCCAAATAAAAATCATGAAAATTATTTTCTGACTACATAATCTAAGGTAGCTTTATCAACAGACGATTCTGGGATGAAAATATAGACAAATTTAACCTACTTGTCACGGTTTGCAGAAGCTTTATTTCTGACATCATGTATCTTATCTCTATCGTTCAAAAGGGATACAATGTTTTCTGCCTTCTTCCTTACATTGAGTCCCACATCCTTCCCACTAGGTTCAACATATTCAAAACTAGAAAGTGCCTTTACCAATCCAAAGTAAAACATAATTATATAAAAAAAGATACTCTTTTATTGCACTTGTCAGCACTGTTGTTAATTGCAAGAATAAATGAACTAAATACAAGAGAATGGCCTTTACCGAGATCTGAAAAGTATGTTCTATAATGTCATCAACCGCACGTTCAGATCCATGTGCTACCAAATATTCTATAACAGCTAATGCCTGACATAAAGTAATTCAAGTTATTGAAAAGAGAAGAAAATTGTATGTATCAACATAGAAAACACCACCCAAAAGCCTTCTTTTCCTATCTTAAAATTTAGGAAATAACATGGCTATTTGTAAAGCATTACCTTGTATACATAACGCCAATCTTTTCCAGTTTCTCCCAGTCTTGTCCAAAGGACATTCATGACCATTTGACATTCGGTACTGAAAATATAACAGAAGCAATCAACTTACTAGAAAAAATATCCGAAATATTCTCTAAATATGAAAACCAAAAAGAAATGAAAATAAAAAGTAATATAACCAGAAAAGAGATAGCTAGCTGTTTACAATTTTTTGGTAGCCTGTGCAATCTCTGCCAGAGCAGTACCATGAGGACCCCAAGGTTCATTATCAGTTGCATCCAGCACCTAAATTGCAAAAAATGGTTAAAAAATAACTACATGAAATAATGCCAGTTTCCAATCCTAGTGGTTTTATAGTCTGTGAATATAAGAAATCTGGCACTTAACCAACACCATTGCATCAACAAATTATTCCAAAATTACGCGATAATAGGTAGAGAACGAAGTACTATTTCGTAAATCAAAGTCAACACTCAGACGCATTCCATTCAAATTGATGAATTCTGGAGAAAAACAGAAATCTTAATCGAGAAAAATATATCGATGACAAATGCAATTCTCGTACTCTAACAATGGATTTTCAAACAAAAATAGCAGAAATCGTAACCATTACAATGAAATCTATGCAAATAACAACAAATTGGCAACAATCAGAGTGTTACCTTCTGTTCGATTTCCGGAACCTTGAGCACCTTCAGATTCACCTCTCTCTTTCTGTTTTCGCAAAAGCAAACATCAGAGTCAAAAGAACAACGTGAATTAACATTCGAATAGAAGATCCAAATAGATTTTGATTTTTTTTTTTTCGTGCAAAGGAAAAACGAAAATCGCAATGCAAAATGACGAAGGATAGATTAAGAGGCTGGCTCACATTTCTCGAACGGTTTGATCGAAAACCTTCATGAAATCCATGGCGGTGGATCAGATCTGAACTCTGAAGAAAAAGAGGTTACAATAATTGCAAGCAAATTCGATGGCTGCAGTTTCCAGTAGCAACGATTTGAGATCTAATAAATTCAGATCGATTTTTTGTTCTCCAACCCTGCTTTTTAGTTCTTACTATTCAGAATAAATATGTTTTCGATTCACGTGAATACCAAAACCAATAAATTTTTAGTTTTTAGTTTTTTAACTTTTTTATTAACTTCGATCAAAATTTTATTAATAAATTTTTATGGTCGTTTTTGAAAATTTTTATTAACTTTTTTTTTTATCTCTTATTAACTTTAACACCAATAAGTTGTATTTTTTTTGACAGATTATTTTAGACAAACTAACAGATAAAGTCACATTTGTAAAAATATTAATGAAAAATAATATTACATAAAAAATTTAAACAGCACATAATTTTTAAGCTCTTAATAATTCTTCGTATAGAGAAAAGAGACCAAATCTCCATCGTCGGGTAATTTTAATTTTATATCATTGAATGTTAAGATCCATTATGACAATTTATTGTTATTGAATGTTTTTTTTTAATAAATATGTTTTTTGTTGTCTTTAAAATAATTCTTCGTACATTGTTTCAACCTTGTTACAGAATCTTTGTGACACAAACAATAATTAGTGAATTTAATTTTAAGAATTATTTTATTATCTTATTACCTTTCTTTTGTTTTCTTTCGATTTTTATTTTGATTTTTTTAGAATTTTTGCAATACTAACAGTTTAAATCATTGCCGGATCGAAGATTTTAATATAATGATAGTAATTTAAATCATTTACATATTCAGGATTTTAATGTAATGGAGAATAATTATAGCATTTAATTGGTATATACTAGTGTAAACATTTTTATCTGATAGTAAATTACAACTCTTTATTTATGGTAGTTTTATTTATTTTACTCATTACTGTTTTAAAAATCATATCAATGAAAAGTCATGATTGAATGTTAGTGTAAAAATCTTTTACACCGACAGTGTATATCAATTAAACTAATAATTATAATAATTTTTATTTAAATATGGTATTGTTTCATCATAAATTAGTGGATTTTATTTTAAATTCTTAATACAATTTTAATTTTGTTTTGGTAATCATTTTTATAACTTATTAAAGCGCGGTTAAAAAAAATTAGGGATTAAAAACAAAATAAAAAAATTATTAAAAAATGAAACATATAAAAATTTAAGAACAAAAATAAAATTAAAAAAAAAACATGTTTAAGCTGCTTCGAAAATTTCTTTTAGTCCCCAATCATATAGAATGGTAAAGTTCTCCTCTAATGATAATTTTTGAAAAGCGCGTTCTTACCATAAAGAACCACCAGTAAATTTATTCTTAAGAACAAGAGAGATGGTTTTCGACAATTTTTTTATTAAAGTCACTTCTTGATAGGTTTGATTTAATTAAATTTACCAATAATTAAGTGATTCATTCATGCATATAATTTATTTTATATTAATATTAAAAATAGATAAATTTTAAAACTATTTTAAAAAGAATTTATGATATATTAAATAATTAATAAAACTATGTCATATTATTATAGAAAATGTATTCTAATTTGTATATTTAAATAAATATTCTATTTTTTATATATTTTTTAAAATTTAAATTACTAGTTTTAAAATCTTAAATAATTAATATTTTTTCGGTTAAAATCTAATAAATAAAATAATAATTTTTAACCAGTAAGATCTGTTTGTCATAATTATTAAAGTCTTATTATAATTTTTTTATTAATATATTAAATCCATTATTGTATGTATAAAATAATGAAAAATTATATAATTTATTATATTCATTAACGTAATTAAAATTATTAAATTGTGAGTTATGTGTATATTTTATTTATCCTCTTTAATTTTTATTATTGTAGAATATGAATAGCATAATTGATAGTTATTGATTTTTTTTTTTTACAGAGAACGTTTCCTCTGGATTTAATAAATTTTCTATTTGGTCTTCACAATAAAAGAGATATCAAAGCCATTTATTTCCTACAGGCCAATAATTTTAGTAAATTTTATATTAAGAATAGTTATTTTATTATTTTTTATATAAGAACCAATTTTATTTGATAGGTTATAAATTATAGAGTAAATAGTACCAAGATTTAAATTTAAGTTTTTCTTTAAATTATTAAGTGAAATTGAGGCGTGATAGGCTTATGTGTTGTGTTAGTTCTTTGCCCTTGTATTTTGTAGATGGTTAGATGGGTGAAGAGGTGAGAATGATTATTATCATTTTGTTTAAGAGGTTGGAACTGAATTTTGGGAAGTTTTTAGAAATTTGTTTAAGGAAATGTGGTGCAAATAACAAGTGAAACTTACTAAATACACCCTGATTTTCTTCTTTTCCTTCTTTTTCTCCTTCTTCTTTCTCCTAGTTTCCTTCTTCTCCGTCGATTCTCTCTCTCACTTTGTTGTGATTGAACTTCTGGTTGCATGATGGGTGTTCGTTGACAAAATTCAATGCAGTATTTTTTCATTGATCTGATTCTGAGTGATGATTAGTATTGGTAAGTTTGATCGTAATTCTTCAAACATTTTTTCATTCGTTTTTTATCTTATAATTCTCTTTAAAAAGGGTTTCCCTTAGAATACTAGAAAAATTCTTAGGTTTATGTATGATCTGGGGTTGTGTGTTTAGGAGTAATTCCTCTGGTAGGACTTCCCCATATTTTTGTTCAATTCACCTCAATTAGGGATAAATAGGTAAGGGAAGCCAAATCTTTGTTTTTAATTTAAGAATTTGAGTTTTGGGTGAATGTGAAACCAATAGAAGTTAATTGATTAGATCTTGAATTGAATTTGATTAGTATGTGAAATTGTTTATGTTGGTAAGTTTGATGATTATAGTGTTGCAATTATAATCGAAAATGGTTTTGGTGTTTTATCTATTGACTTAGATGATTGCATTGAAATGCATGTTGGTATTATGTGTAATGATGAAATGTTACATTAAATACGTGATGATGAAACGTTGGATTAAATGAATGATGATGAGATGTTGTATTGAAATTTATGATTGTGGGCAATTATAGGATGTAGCTTAACCTTGAATGATGTATATATATCTATATATGAGTGAGGTATATCAAATTAGGGATACAGTTAAGGTCAATGTAATACTAGTATCAGATATGCAAGTGGGGGCACATAGGTGATTAACATTGTGATCCATATGCAAGTAACGGTACCTAAGGGATATACTCACACACAACTAGTTTGTCATATGGATCAAGTTGATGCTAAACAACAATGAATTAGTTGTCAGATGAGTAGGTCTAGACGCAATTGGTTGTCAAAGTGGGTAGGTAAACGCCCGACACCAATTGGATGAACTCATTGGGCTGCCTTTGTGTCTAAACTCAACAAGTTTTTTCAGAAACCGACTGTTATAGGTCTATGTGTACTTATGTTTGATGGAACATAAGTGTGGTTGTTTCATATCAGTAGATTTGACTTATTGGAGTGCTTGTTAATTTGCATAATTTTGTATGCTTACATATATTTAATGATGTAATATACTTACTGATAACTGCCTAAATTATATATTTTCACATAGGTAAAATAGAGCAGTTATCATAATTCTTTCTTATTTACAACCTTGTTTTCCTCTATTTTTAGTTAAAATTAGGAATTTAGTTTTAGGTTTAGATTTATGCATATTTTACATTTCTTTTCCTATGTTAGTTGTTTTGAGACAAGTTGTGAGAAGGACCGGGGAAATGACAATAGATTTGAGCTTATTGATGTTGTGACAGCTTTCAGGAGCCAAACAATCAAGATATGAGTGCATAACATTGCTTGGCTGAGAGGGACAATTTTGTAATTATGGGCGCCTAACGTCCATTTGGTGGCCCCTAGTGTTGGCTCAAGTATGGGTGCCCAGAGTCATGGTTGCTCAACTCAAAAGTAAGGTTGACTTGTCCAAAATGACACTCAACACCCACATCTTTGCTGCCCAGCGCTCGTGAACAAATTTGAGATTATATATGTGCGTCTTTTGTTCTGAGAGGGGATTACACACCTTGCTCGCCAAAGGCACGCTCCAAACCCATCTTTGTCCCTTCTCATGCTCATTCATCCTGATGGTTAATTAGGTTTTGCTATTTATTTAGGATTTGATATAGTTTTGCCTGAACTCATTTATATTTTTGTGCTTTTAATCCAAGTTTATTATCCAATATTAGTGTTCTTCTTTACATTACTCTTTATTGCCTTTATATTTCGTGGGTTTTACCTTTGAATAAGCTCAAGAGAAGATTTTGACTTGTAAAACGAGAAGAATTCCCAATAGTTTTATTGCTCGAAAGAAAGTAAAATCCATTGTCCATCTTAAACTCTCTTACTTAATGCAAGTTGTTTGACTTTAGATTATGCGCGAGGACGATAGTCTAATATTAAAACAACTCAATTCCTTGCTTGTGAGGGATCCAGGTTAAGGATATTTTTATGGGTGATGGGAACATGGGTAGTGAACGAGGGTTTTAAGTTCATTCATAAACTTGAGGGATGATTTAGTGAAATCAAACTCAATTGAATCGCATACGTGTAACCACCACTTTTATTAATTTTTATTTATTTATTTTATGTTTAGTAGCGTTAGTTTATTTCTATCTTTCGTTTGTATAAGTAGGAAGTTTCAAGATTTCTGAGGTTTCATCAAAGTCCTTTTGGGATCGACCCGATATTTATTGGTTACTACATACGATCGATGCACTTGCATGTAGTAATGTAGAAAATTTTACACTCATCACTTACCCTTGCTATTGTGTATTCTGTATGACTGGGGTGATCGTACCTTACACAAGAGCATATGGCAGTAGAGAAGGTAGAGGTTGGGATCAGCAAGAGTAAAATTGACATGAGTGAAGATGCAAAGACATTCTCTTGTAAAATAATTAGTATATGTTATGACTTTATTGAGAAATGTCTATAGTAATATGTATAATTGCACTTTTTGGGTGATTGTAGATATGTGTACAGATGAAATAGGATGTTTCATATTTAATTATGTATGCACCAAACTTGATAAGTATGTGAAAATGTGAATGCTACTTAAATGTATGGTTTAAAGTTAATATATTTGAGTTGAATTGGTAAGATTTTGCAATCTGCAAAGTCTTGGTAGATCGCAAGTCTCGCACAGTGAAAGTTAGCCTTTTTTAAGCAAGTTTCCAGCTTTATGTCCAACAAAAATCCTCACTCATCGCAAAGTTGTCTTGGGTTAGAATTTAATTGGATTTGTGCTAAGTGGGAGACCTCACCCAATGTAAAGTTGTTTGGGTTATAATTTAATTGGATTTGCTCCCAACGATAGGTCTTGTCCAACTCAAATTCCTCTATATTGAGAATTAAAAGAGGTTTTACATCCAATGATATATCTCGTTGAACGAAGTTCTTTCACTGAGATAGTCTAACTCAAGATTATTATTGGCGACGGTGGTCGCTGCACGAAGCTACTTTGTTACTCCCTGGGTGATTTGTTTTGCTTAACAAACTTGTGTTGTGTAAGTCATGAGTTATATTGTTAGAATTTTTATATTCTCAAATTTATATTGGACTGAGTGATTGTATTATGATTATTAGTACAATTTCAATATTTTTATATTTTAAATTATATGTGAAATGAGTTCTATTTATTGAGTAATATTATCAAAAGTGTTAAGAATTTGGAATATTACATTCTCACTTTTCTTTCTATATATTTCCCTTTTCTTTTGACTTTGTTGGTAGAAATTTTGCAATGCTAACGATTTTTAAAACACCTTTTTCATCGAAATTGTAAAAAGCATTAGTTCCTATAACTCAAGTCTTTAAAAATAAGTTTTAGATGTCAATTAAGTAAGTTCTTGAAATTAAGATTAAAATATATTTTTAAATTTTTTATTTTTATTATATCCAATTTAATTTAAATTTATATTTCAAAAGTGAATTCAAATGGTCTATTTTTGAAACAGTAATATTTTAAATATTGTAACATATTTTGAATTTTTTTACTAATTTCATTTGTGAAACATGTTGCATTAAGTGATGTTAACCGTAAATATATAACATAATAGACATCACAATGTATGCATTACTTTTCATGTGATTTACTATGACATTCTTTTTTTAAAACATCAATTGAGTTGAATTTTATTACTTTTACGTATATGAATATTTTTTTCATATACATAAAACTAATATATTCAACTCAATTATTTGTCTATATATATAAAAAGAAATTGAGTTGAATATAATAATATAAGATTTATATTTCAAATAAATAAATAAAAATTAAAGTTATGTTTTAAAATTAAAAATAATTATGTTTATTTTAGAGAAAAAAACAAAATTTAAAAAGAAGTAGTGATAATTCTACCATTTAAATTTTTTACCGTTTCTTTTCTTATTTTTCCATAAACCAACAACAATACTCTTTTCCTTTATCTTGGCGCCTACCGTCACTTTTTAAAATATGATAATTAATAGAATTAAAAAGAAAATATACTCATTAAGGATTGAACTTATGAATTATGTATGAGCTGCATAAAATCTCCTGTATTCAATTCTTATCATGACTAAGGTTTTTATTTAAAGCCTTTATACTACCAAACTAAATACCATTAATTGATGTTGGCAAAAACATAGGTATTGTCATATTTGTGTATTCATATTTCCATTTTAATATATTATAATAATTTTAGATTTTAATTTAATATGTTTTGTAATAATATGATAGAATATCAATAATTTACTATATCATTTTGTGTATAATAATTTTAGTTTAATATATTTTGAATATCTTTTGTTAATTTTTATATTTTTTTGTTTATAATAACATGATAAAAACTTGTTAGATGATCAATGGATATATCAACTTTGCAATGAATTTGAAAAAAAAAAGGAAAAAGAGAAGAGAGTTTGATAGAATTCAAAATGTTGTCGTGTTTGTGTATTTATGTTTGCATTAAAAATATATATAATCAAAGGTATACACATATTAACCATGTTTAAGGAAGATTGGTTTGCGTGATAAGGAACGATGCGTGAAGAAGATGTGTATTTATTAATGAGTTTAATTAGTATGCATTGTCAGTGTAAAAAAATTTTATATTGACATTCAATCACAACCATTCATTTATGATAAGTTTGTTTATTTTACCAATTAATACTTTAAAAATTGTATAAATTAAGAATTGTGACTGTAAAACTCTTTTATATTGTTAGTGCACACTAAGTAAACTATTTATTTTATGAGAGTGAGAGAAGTTATAAGATGTGTATTTATTAATGAGTTTAATTAATATGCACTATCAATGTAAAAAGCTTTACACTGACATTCAATCACAATTCTTCATTCATGTTAAGTTTGTTGAATTTACCAATTAATACTTTAAAAATCCTATAAATTAAGAGTTGTGATTGAACGTTAGTATAAAACTCTTTTGCACTGTTAGTGCATATTAAGTAAACTCTTTATTAATACAAGAGAAATTATATTTGTGAGAGTGAGAGAAGTTATAAGAGTTTAATTAGTATGTATTGTCAGTGTAAAAGTTTTACACTGACATTCTATTAGAGTCCATCATTTATGGTAAGTTTGTTGAATTTACCAATTAATACTTTAAAAATCATATAAATTAAGAGTTGTGATTGAATGTTAGTGTAAAACTTTTTTATGCTCATACTAAATAAATTCTTTATTAATATAGGAGAAGTTATATATGTGATAGTGAGAGATGTTATAAAATGTTTAGAAGGGTAAAATAATCATAAAATGTGGACACTAAAAGCTTTTATTTCCATTATATTTCAGGTTATTGATTATACATATAAATTATAAATAGTAGGACAATTATCTATGTTAGATATAAATGTTTAAAGTAGTGTTGTTTTCTTAAGGTTAAGATTGATCTAGCAACAAAGTCCATATATGAGAAAATGAGGGAGGGAGAGGTCAAGGATTCAAATATCTCTTTTAACAAAATAGTTTTTTCTTTTTGTTCTTTAAAAAGGTTAGAATAGTATTTTAAAAAGTGGATATCAAAAGGGAATATTTTCTTTATTAATAGTATAAATAAGGTTGATCAAGTGGCAAAGTCCATATAAGGTTGTGGGTTCAAATCTCTCTTTTAACAAAGTAGTTTTTTCTTTTATTTTTTAAAAATGGTATAATAAGTATTTTGAGAAATAGACATCAAAATGAGAAATTCCCTTTATTAATAGTATACATAAAAATATCAAAATATATGATATATATAATTATTTTAAGTATATTATTTTTTAATATAGTTGGTTCAATGTTCTCCGATTCAACTACCAAACTATTAAACCACTTCCTAAACCTATTTGATTACTAGTGTTAATGATAAAGAAAAGTGAGAAGAAGAATAATAATAAAAAATAAAGATAACAATTTAAGTTTTTTATTTTTATTTTTTTGACAATTTATATTTTTCCACTTAATAGATCTTAATTTAATTTCCCTTTTTATTTAAAGTTCTAAATAGTTTCTGAACTACAATTAAGGTGCAACAATGTGAATTTTAGTAAACATTCAATATTCAAATGTAAGATATTTGTTATTATACAAGATATTGTGCATCTTATTTGTGTGTTCATGTTGAAGTAAATGTGCCTAATTTTCATATTTATAATGATGTCTCAACCACAAATTTATATTGTTGCTAGTAACAAAAAAAAAAGTCATTGCAAATTTAGTTGCTTTACAAGAGAATCTTTAAGGGCAAACAATGATCACCTTGTTAAAATATGTGCCCACATGGTTGCAAATTATGGGCAATTGATTGTTAAGGATTTGAGGTTAATTGTTATAATTAAAAGTTGCATCTTTATTAAGGTTAATTGATAATTATGTACGATTTGACTATTGATTTATATCTAATTTGTGTTTCAAATTTATTGATAATTATCTCAATAATTAAGATAATATCAATTGCTCTTGATGAAAGGGATATGTTACAATGTATATGTTAGGAGAAAAGTCCTTGGTCTTGCCTATATAATGACTTGTGTTGTCCTATGATGTGTAAAATATGATCATTTAAGGGTAAGTGTACCCTACGTAATAGTAATCGTGGATCTAAGTCTGGATATTGTACCCAAAGAAATAGAAGTAGTTCTCAAATAATTCAGTTCAGGTAATAAAAGAACAACGTAAGAACACAATGATGTAGTATGAGTTCTCGTTTATTCAAACTATGAGTAGAATGAAAATAGGAAGAGAGTACTAAGTTTGGGAGTCAATGGATTAAAACCTATGATTTTGATTTCCAAATGTTTTTACCAATTATTTACTAAACAATTTCATTCTTGTTATTCAATGATCACCAATACTTTACTAAAATTGTTGTTGTGTGTTTGGTCATTCACATAGACACTTTAACCGTAAAGTGTTTTCCAATTTGGCTATACAAGAGAATTCACAATTAGGATCAATTTTTTTAACCAATTGTAGGTGTGCATTGTTGTTGTGTGTTTGGTCATTCACATAGACACTTTAACCGGAAAGTGTTTTCCAATTTGGCTATACAAGAGAATTCACAATTAGGATCAATTTCTTTTTAACCAATTGTAGGTGCACCCAATGAATATGATCAATCATATTGGAACAAGAAACCTACTTGTTTCATGGATCAATCATTCAAATATCAATGATCATGATTATTCAAACAATTGGGATATTAACAAATAAAATAGTGAAACAAATTAATCACTTAATAAAATTGATGGTATTGCAAAGTATACGAATAATTACAAAGATTTTACATCACAACCCTAGAAAAGATGGGATTAGCCAAACATGGGTAATGTAGAACCAATCAACCTTTGAATTACATAGTATATTAATGATAAAAGAAATAATTACTAATACAGAACATTGTGAATTGACTAAATGCAAAACTTCCTTGTTGTCTTCGCCTCTAGGTCACAAATCTTACTCTTCGTCTAAGTGAAAGCACCCCCTATTTTGTCTCTCATCTTTTGGTATTTATAGAAAGAGTTTGAGTTTCTTTTTAGCACGGATGTGCTGAAACAAGCATGATTGTGCTGTTTTGGCAAACTCCTAAAAATTCAACTAGCACAATCATTGTACTGGTTAGCACAGTTGTGCTGAGATTGCAACATGGTTGTGCTTGTGTCGGAGTGGAGATGCTAAAATCATAGTATGACCATGCTCAATTAAGCATGACAATGTTGTCTTGAATCTTCAATAATTGCTTTATAAAGGCCCAATTTTGCCATTTTTTCTTCCCGTTTTTTAAGTACTTGTCTAAAGTGATAATAAATACTAAAAAATGAGTTTTGTCAATAAATATAAATTTTTTTCCTTACAAACATACATTAAACATGATGAAAATATGGGTCAAGAATTGATTTATCACTCCATCAAAAAACATGCTTTTTAGAGACAAAGACTAAAAGACTCTACTTCTCTCTCGTTTCCTTATTATCTATTAAATTTAGTGGTTAGAGTGCACTTTCTTTGCTTGATAACAAATGGCTACTGGAAAAATGACTATGGAAGTACATTTTCGTACTATGTTTTACATTTTAAACTATCAGGCAAATTACTAAATTTGCACAATATTTCCGACTTAAAAGAAGCTTGAAGGTTTCTCTTTAGTCCTTTATCATTCTCTCCTTAGTAGAAATTTATCCACAAATTTTTCTCCTTTATTAAAATCATACTTATACTTTTATTAAGAGTTGAAACCCTTTAAAGGACAAATAACTTACTATTGAAGTACATATTCACACATCCTTTCGAATAAAAACAAATCTAAATAAGCTATCAATAGGGGTGTTCACGGTTTGGGTTGGTTCAGTTTTTTGAATTTTTTTCTCTAACCCGAACTAAACCAAACAAATGATAATCGGGTTGGTTAGTTTGATTTTAGAGAAAACCAATAAAAAAAATATTAAAAATTAATTTTTTATTAAATCTAAAAAAATAATTTTATACTTGAAACTAGCTAAATCCATTAGTTTACTAAATTCATAATTTTATAAAAAAATATCAATTGTTTCATATATATTAAATTAGTCAAAATTAAACTATTAAAATAACACAATATAATACAAACTAAATAATAAATATATAAAATAAGTTAAAAAAATAAAATAATACAGAAGAGTAAAGACAAATTGCTTTATACATTGAAACCTTAAACAAAACATTGAAACAAGTTGCTAAATTTACTAACTTAAAAATATAAAATATATATATATATATATATATATATATATATATATATATATATATATATATATATATATACACATACATTGTTGGGTTGGGTCAAAGTTTTAAAATCCGAAAACTGTGAACTAAATCGAACATGGTCGGTTTTGGTTAGATCTAGACCCGATCCAGTAAAAAAACTAAATCAAACTAATTGGTTTTGTTTAATTTATCGTGTTCATCGGGTTGACCTGAACCGATGAACAACCCTAGTTATCAAACACTAAACTGCTTTCTTGTCTGAAGTCTTGGAAACTTAAGCAAAATTTTCAAATTGAATAAATACAATGAAAATTAAGAAAAAGAAATGAAAATGCAAACCATGAAGTAAAAATATATATTTGTTACTTACCTATGAAATTCTCAAAGAAATGCCCATTCATCTCTAAACTTAAACCATAGTTTCCTCTCATTAATGAATTATGCAATAAAGATTTAGGCACACAAAATGTAGTTTTTTATACTTAGGTTGTTTCTGCTTATAGAACTTATCATTATCAATTATTCACTAAACAATAACATTCGAAAAGAAAGGATCATAATTACCATACAAAGGCAAATGATGTACATTAAGCTCAAATTTCAAGAACTTGACAACATCACCTAAGACAATCTCATGAAATCAAAACAAATAACATGTAATTTACAAAACATTTTGAATTAACACATGGTACACATATAAGGTTATTTAGGTGGTAAAGTCTATATTTATAAAGATGGAGAGAAGAGGTTATAAGTTTGAATTTTTCTACTAACAAAACTAACACACTAACAACTAACATTTACTTATAAAAATAAACACACGCTACACATCAATTAAACCATAAATTCTAGATATGGTGGAAGCCAAAATTTTGTTCTTTTTATGGATTATATTCTCCATTCATTCTCTAAATTGTATTGCTTATTGATCCTCTGTACACAATTCTTCCTTTGGTAAATAAAACAAAACAATTTCTATATTTGGGTGTATAATCAATTTCACAAGAAGAATTTCATGTTCTTGAGACAAATGCTCATCATGGCCAACATGGATCAAAATACAGGCTCTTTCTTTTAATTTCTAACATTCAGAGTGTTCATCTCCACTTGTGGTTTCAAGATAATAACAACAAATAAGATCAATTGATCACACAAACTTAAGCAAACAATAAAATAAATGGACCTTGGGGTGCCAAGATCCATCTTTCTCTTCCATAAACAAATTAAAAATAATATCCTACTCCCTCATACCTCATACCAAGATGATCAAAAGAGGGCTACAATTTTTTTACTCCTTGCTCTAGATGTCTCCCTTCTTGGTTTCTCTCTCTCTTGCATTCATTTTCTTTCTAACCTTTGAAGTATGAATTAGCTTAAGTCAACATGAACTTGTTTGATGGTGTGAGGAGAATGGTAAGAGAAGGATGGTGTTTCTTGAGAAATTTGTTTTGTAAAAGGGATAAATATTTAAAATAAAAAATTATTACTTTTGACTCAAAAATTCAAAAAAATTAATATTTATTTGAGGAACTTTAAGAATATGAGGGTGCACGCGTATGTGAATTCTTTTTATTTAGATTTGGTCTATGGTTATTGAAAGTCTGAATCACGAAAGATCAACTTCGGAGGCATAAATTTAGATGAAAACATGATTTAATTCGTTTAAGTACAGGTAAGAGAAGTAATCCCTGAAGAGATGTTCTCGAAGTTGTTCACAAAAAAATTGATTCGAAAAGCAATTAAATATGCAATGAAGTAAATGAAATGCGAAATAAGCCTAAAAGAGAAAATCCCAAAGTCCTAACACTAATAAAAGCGACAAATGCATGAATATAAAGAAAGGCGAAGTAAACCTCAAAGTTTCTATTCTAAGAAAAGCAATTAAATATGTGAAAGGTGATCAAATAAAGAGAAAAACACTTGTACACTAACTGTGTAAAAAGTTTTATACAGACAATTAATCATAAACCTTTGTATATGGTAAGTTTGTTGCCTTTAATCATTAATACTTTAAAAGTCATGTAAATAAAAAATTGTGATTAACCACAAATGTAAAACTTTTTTATAATAACAGTGTATAGGTGTGTATAGATATTAAAGTCTCAAATAAATATGCATATTTGTGCAACATGTAAACTATTTGTAGTTTTAGATAAAGTATATAAATTGCCAAAATAGCATTCAAATCTCCCCTCTCTCTCCATCAGACACTCTTTTTTGTCTTATTTTTACACATCAACTTTATTTAAAAACTTTTACCCATATAACACATTAAATACACACATATACCATACCTAATTAAAAGCATCCAATGATCAAATATCACTGCATACAACATATATCAAACTGAATTAATCGCAATTGCTGGCCTTTTAGTTCCTCCACACCACACAAATTTTAAGAAACTCTCAAAATAATTAAAACTCTTAGAATATTATTCAATAAGACAGGTAAATTCTTATAGGTAGAAATAATTGGGTCATTGTTTTATCATGGTTTAATTGATTATCTTCTTGCAGCACGAAAGCTCCTTGAAGAATGAAACTACTTAGTATCAAGCACTTCATGAGAATTTTTTTAAAGAGAAAGCCACTTATTTGCAGTCGCTGAATGGTCCTGCATATTACATATATTATATTGTCATCAAAATTCCGCTTTTCGTAACTGAAAATTAAAATAATTTTTTTCATCGATGAAAATTTCAAGTTTACAAGGACTAAATTTGATTACTTTTAATTAAACTCAGGAGGAAAAAAATTATTTTCACTGTTAGAGATTAAAAATTATTTGATTAAAATTATTTTTCACTGGTGTAACGAAATAATCACAAAAACTGTTTGGTTTGGCTATAAGGTTTTGTGGGCTTCCTCTCAATTTTTGGAACCAGGATGGGTTAAAAAATGTGGCTCGTGAAGTGGGGTCTTTAATGGCAATTTCAGAAGGCACAAGTTCTCTTAAAAACTTAGAATTTGCAAGACCATTCATTTGTTGAGGAAGGTGCTGCTCTCTGAATGAGTCCTGTAGCCGTAATCGAATTGTAACTTCCAATAAACGTTCTTACAGGAGAGTTTACACTGTCTTTCTGACTGGTATCAATTTTCTTTCTTTTTTTATTAATCAAATTGTAAATTTTATTTAAGTTATTTTTTAATAAATTAAAATAAATTTTATTTATATATTTATTTATAAGTAAGTAAATATGTCTAGGATTTACAGTAAAATAATTTTATTTTAAAAAATTATTTATAAAACTTATTTTAAATAATTTTATAAAATTATTTTATTGTAAATTGTAAACATATTCACTTATTTATAAATAAATAAATAAAATTTATTTTAATTTATTAAAAATAACTTGGATAAAATCAATAATTGGACTGATTAAGAAAAAAAGAAATATCAATATCCCTTAAATTAGGAAAGACATCATAAAAATTGCTAAAATTGTTTTACACTAATAATGCATAAACTCTCTTTCTATATATATAATGAGTTCAATTAGTATGCACTTCCAGTATAAAAATATATTACACTGTTACAGTCACATTTAATAACATCTTTATATCTATATGACTTTTAAAATATTAATCGGTAAAGTCAACAAATTTACCTTAAATGAAGACTTGTGATTGATTGAATGACAAAGTAAAAAGCTTCACACTTATAGTAAACTCGTATATAATTATAAAAAGAACACAGACAGTCATGAAAAATTTAATCTATTCAATAAAAAGAAAAGAAACACCCAAAAATTATTATGAGAAATCATTGTTTTTAATAATTAATTGCAATTATTAATGCTCATAAGTTAATAACAATAATATGCATCAAATAATAGGATGAAGAGATGAAAAGAATGGCTTTATTTTTAGATCTTAAAAAAAAGTAATATTCATTATGTATTATAAATATTAAATATTTGTAGAGTATATAATATCAATGTATTATTATCAATACTAATATGTTCTCTTTTTAATATTTTAGAGTGAACATAGAAATTAATTAGTAACATATGAAAATCCAATATAGAAATAAAAATTATGAAAATTTAGTGCGTAATAATTTTTTTTCATTGTCACAATACAATAGTAGATAAGAATTCAAAAATATAAAAAATAATAGTAACTAATAAATAATAATTAATAATTTATAAGATATAAAGTTAACCTTTAAAACTGATGACAAATAAAATTAAACATAAAGAATTAATGATGGCAACAATAAAAATATTAATAATAATATACATTTTATTGTATTTGAGAATATTCAATTTATGTTGCAATAGGATAAATCAATTTCTCTCTATTGATTCTCCTAATAGGAATTAAAGACCGTGTTAAAGAGTTTATACAACAACTTATGCACCCCTACTCAACTAGACCCCATTAACATAGAATAAATCAGTTCAAAATTTTAAATAACAATATTATATAATTAAAATTTACCTTTTAAAATAATTAAAGCTAATTTTAAAAAAATTAATAAATGTACTTTTTAATTTTAAAAAGCATAATGCATAATATCCATGCAATAGTAATTTTATAAATTACTATTGAAGAAAAACATTAACCGTTTTGTGTCACAGTCAACTGTACCAAGGAGGATGAAAAGAGTTCATGATAAGAAAGTTCGCCCTTGTGAATTTCAAGGTGTTTAGTATTCAAGAAAATGTTGTCAATTCAGAAATATCATAGGGGAAAATGGACTCCAAATTATGAAGGACCTCATGTGGTAAGGAAAGCATTTTCAGGAGAAGCTCTAATCCTTACAAATAGGGGATGATGACTTACTATCAAGTCTATCGAGTATTCACACCTATTTTCAAGTTTTTCGAGTCTTTGTACCCATCAAATCATAAAAGATATTCACACCCACTTTCAAGCCTTTCGGGTCTATGTATCCACATAAAGTCTATCGATTATTCAACCCACTTTCAAGTCTATTGGATTTTCGCACCCACTTTCAAGTCTTTCGGGTCTTTGTAACCATCAAATCATGTCAATATTTTTACCCATTTTCTAGTCTTTGTACCTACTTCAAGTCTACCGGGTATTGAACCCTCTTTCAAGTCTATCAGGTATTCACACTCACTTTCAAGCCTTTAGGTGTTTGTACCCATCAAATAATGTTGGGTATTTTTACCCATTTTAAAGTCTTTCGGGTCTTTGTACCTACTTTAAGTCTATCTGACTTGAGCGTCGAAGTCTTTTCTGCCGACGGTTGAAACCTAATCAAATGGTATCTTTGGTAACAGCAACATAATATGGTGTTCGACTGTTTCGGTAGGAACAATTTTCAAGGTATATGTTTGTCTTATTTGAAGATGATGGTATTGAATTATAGTTGTATTTTCCAGATGATGATATTGGAAAAGACGTGTGTTACATTTTTTCTGTCATAGCTTACTAAACCTAAACTGAAATGTATGGCGTGGTTAACTGTCATAGTTGTAAAATCTGTACACTTTTAGATATTAGATCTTGCCAACCCAATATCTGATATGCTGTATTGATTAGTAATGGTTTGGGAAGTGATATTCTAATAAAGCTAGATGTCTTACTTCCAAAATTGAGTTTTATATATTTATGTGATGTCTGGATTAACTTTGAATTTTTTATGTGTGGTTTTGTATGAAATATCGATATTTAACCATCGATGTGGTCGTGTTTGAATTTTTTATATTTATCTTTATCTTCTAATTTCATTATATTTGTGTAAATACAACCACTTAGGCCTTCATGCCAATGGCGATAGAAAACTTAGTATTTTTGGTATTGGTCGAGCAAGGTAAAGGTACGTGTCCATTTTTATTTCTCTTTCCAAACATTTTGCTTTTGTCATATTACAGACCTGAGTACTTTCTGACTTGAGCGTCAAAGCCTTTTATGCAAGTGGTCAAAACCTCATCAAACAGTATCTTCAGTAACAACAACAGAAAATGGTGTTCGACTGTTTCGGTAGGAACAATTTTCAAGGTATATATTTGTCTTATGTGAAGATGAAGATGGTGGTATTGAATTATAGTTGTATACTCTATGTGATGATATTGAATTAGACGTGTGTTATATTTTTTCTATCATAGCCTATTAAACCTAAACTTAAATGTATGCCGTTGTTAACTATCATAACTAAAAAATCTGTACGCTTTTAGATATTGGGTCTGGCCAACCCAATATCTGATATGTTGTGTTGATTAGTAATGATTTGGGAAGAGTTATTCTAATAAACCTATATGTCTTACTTCCAAAATTGAGTTTTATATATTTATATTATATCTCGATTAACTTGGAATTTTTTGTGTGTGGTTGTGTATGAAATATCTATATTTAACCATCGATGTGGTCATGTTTGAATTTTAGATATTTATGTTTATCTTTTAATTTCATTATATTTGTGTACATGCAACAACTTGGGCCTTCATGCCAATGCTTGATGGAGAACGTAGTATTTCAGTGTTCGGCGAGCATTGTAAAGGTACGTGTCCATTTTTATTTCTCTTTCCAAACATTTTTCTTTATCATATTACAGATGTAAGTAGTTTCTGACTTGAATGTCGGAGTCTTTTCTGCAGGCGGTCCAAACCTCATCAAATGGTATTTGTATCTTTGGTAACAACAATAGAATATGGTGTTCAACTGTTTCGGTAGAAACAATTTGCAAGGTATATATTAATCTTATTTGAAGATTATGGTATTGAATTATAGTTGTAGGTTCCAGATGATGATATTGAATTAGACGTGCTACATTTTTTCTGTCACAGTCTACTAAACCAAACTGAAATGTATGGTGTGGTTAACTGTCATAGCTGAAAAATCTGTACACTTTTAGATATTAGATTTTGCCAACCCAATATTTGATATGTTGTATTGATTAGTAATGGTTTGGGGAGTGATATTCTAATAAACCTAGATGTCTTACTTCCAAAATTGAGTTTTATATATTTATGTTATGTCTGGATAACTTTGAATTTTTTATGTGTGGTTATGTATGAAATATCGATATTTAACCATCAATGTGGTCGTGTTTGAATTTTTTATATTTATCTTTATCTTCTAATTTCATTATATTTGTGTACGTGCAACTACTTGGGCCTTTATGCCAATGCACGGTAGACAAAGTAGTATTTCAGTATTCGGCGAGCAATGTAAAAGTACATGTCCATTTTTATTTCTCTTTCCAAACATTTTTCTGTTATCATATTACAGACCTGAGTACTTTCTAACTTGAGCACCAGAGTCTTTTCTGCAGGAGGGCGGCCCGTCATCAGACGGTATCTCTGGTAACAGCAACAGAAAATGGTGTTCAACTGTTTCGGTAGGAATAATTTGCAAGGTATATATTTGTCTTATGTGAAGACGATGGTATTGAAGTATAGTTGTATATTCTAGATGATGATACTAAATTAGACGCGTGTTACATTTTTTCTATCATAGCCTACTAAAGCTAAAATAAAATGTATGGCGTAGCTGAAAAATCTGTACGTTTTTAGATATTGGGTCTGACCTACCCAATATCTGATATGCTGTATTGATTAGTAATGATTTGGAAAGTGATATTCTAATAAACCTAGATGTCTTACTTCTAAAATTGAGTTTTATATATTTATGTTATGTCTGGATTAACTTTGAATTTTTTATGTGTGATTATGTATGAAATATCGATATTTAACCATCGATGTGGTCATGTTTGGATTTTTTATATTTATCTTTATCTTCTAATTTCATTATATTTGTGTATATGACCTTCATGGCAATGCTCAATAGAGAACGTAGTATTTCAATATTCGGTGAGCAAGGTAGAGGTATGTATCCATTTTTATTTCTATTTCTAAACATTTTTCTTTTATCATATTACAGACTTGAGTACTTTTTGACTTGAGTGTCGGAATCTTTTCATCATTTTATGCATTTTTTCCTCCCCTTAAACGACAACTAGATCCCACAAAAAATCGCATGACCGAATTACGATTTTGTGCATTTTTTCCTCCCCTTAAACTACAGCTATGAGCTGTGTTTTTGTGGGAGTATTTCTTTTCGTTATTGCCATCCCTTAAGCATGGTCTCAAGCAACTCTAGGAAAACGAGAGAGAAAAACATGTTGATCATGTTCCTCATGCCCAAGCAGATCCTACAAATGTATGGGAACAAAGTTACAAGTTAGTCAATGGTGTTAGCTCTAATTTTTCTTGTTCCTATTGCAAGTAAAGTTAGTTAGATTTTCTTGTTGGCTTCAACAATGTTTTCCTTATTTTTCAACAGAGGGAAACAACATAGAGTAAAACGAAAAAAATGAAAAAAAATAATACCCCCACGAAAACGTATATCAGAGTTGTAGTTTAAGGAAAAGGAAAAATGCATAAAATATCGCAACTCAATATTTCAATTTTATGTGGATTCCAGGTTACCCTCTAGCAGCCCGTGACAACACCACGACCTAAAATTCTATATGACAGTCAAACCACAATTTTAAATTGCATTAACCTAATCAATGATTATAACAAACCCATCTAATAAACATTTAAAAATAAAAAATTCATTCAAATAAATATTTTAAAAAATGAAATCAATTTAGTCCATCACCCTCCAAAATTATGTTGCATTTTCCACTCGAGAAGAATTTTTATCTAACCACAAACCATATTGGCCCCTGACCTAAAATCTTGTGTCATAAAATAATAGCCCCAACAAAATAAAGTGCACCTACGACAAAAATTTGTTAGCAATGCTGGCAAAGTCATCATTAACAGTGTTGACAAGTTGAATTTTTATTCTTGCATCGATTTTATTTCTAGTGGAGCTTTGGGTAGCACCATGCAAATCCTAGATTTTCTTTTGCTTCTTAACGGGTTGCAAAAAGTGTGTTAATGTGTTTTAAATTTGAGTTATTTTGGTCCTTTAGTTTCTTAGAATTTTACAATTTTGTTTGGTGCACACTAGAGTACGGGATAAAAAGATGATAACAGAATAATATTAAAATTTTGAAGTTACGTGTTAACTTTTTATTATGTTTTGATAAACAACAGGCAGATAAAAAATATTAAGTTTACTAAAATATTTTTTAATGTTTGTTAACTTAATATAATTTGAATTATTATTATTATTATATTTTATGTGAATTCAAAATATAGAATATAGAATATATGCAAATAAGTCAGATAATACATAATATAAATTCAAAATGTATACGTGAAAAGATAGTTGTTGACGCTAGTAGAATTAAACCATGATATGATAAAATTATTGTATATAGCAGATAATAAAAAAATTCAAATACAATTATTTAAATACAAATACAAATATATAATGATGTATATGTCTTTTAAGCATTTTATATCTAAAATAAAAATATTTATCATGTCCCATACCTTATCTTTTACTCCATCATATATACACAACACAAAACTACTAAATAAGTACATATTATATTATATAATTAATAATTAATGCAAAAGATAAGAATGTATCTGCCTTATTTTCAAGTTGATAGAAAAATCAAATTCTACCAAATTAATTAAATATTTTAAGATAAAAAAGATGGATTAAATATTTTAAGATAAAAAAGAAAATGAAACTTTAAAAAGTCATAACTGGAGGAATAAAGTACGAATATAATTAATTAAACCTTCTAAGAAGGTCCATATGATTGAATCTGAACCATCTCTCTCTATAAATACAACATTCGCAACACCTAAAAATTCTAAACCAAATTCACAGTTTCTAGATCTCAATTTTGTTAAGAAAACTTCTTTTTCTCTCTCTAAAATTCCTCACAACTTTTGAAACCATCAAACACATCGATCAACGGTTGACCTTCAACAATACTACTTTTTTCCCAATAGATTTCTTCTACCCTCGTCCACAGCCTTCTACAATGACTTTGGAAACATCTTTCCATTACAAACCCTAAATGAAGAAACCAAGAAGAATAATCAAAAGCAACGCATGATCATAGCTCCTCCTCCAAGCCATGCTCTTATTTTAACACCAAAGGAAAAAGGACAATCTTTCTTTGACAAGAAACTACCACACACTCCACAAAAACACTTTCTTTGGTTGTTTCGATCAAGGAGGATGAGAGTCGTGTTTTTTGAATTGTCATGGTGCCCTAATACATTTATGTTTCTTATGATCTTTCATGTTTCATGCATACACACACTATATATTAAGGGAAGAACATTTCCTCAATTGGGTTTTGTTCTTTTCCAATTTTGTAGCCCTAGAATGTTTCTCTTTGCTTCTTTTTCTTGATTTAATGTTTGTTTAATTTAGGTTTTTCCATAATGCAATTTTTCTCTATTGTAAATTTGATTTTTTTTTATTAAATGATCTTATTTAATTTATGTTCTATTGATCTAAGGACTATGTATATATTTGACATGCCACACAATGAATTCGAAGCCGTTAAATTCTCATTTCTATAAAAATCATTTAGATAGTATTCCAAAGGATTAAATATGTTTTTGATCCCTATAAAATTAGCAAAATTTGTTTTTTGTTTTTGTAAAAAAAATAAATTAATTAAACTTCTTTTTCTTTTCAAACGGTCCTCTTCTCAAATGGTATGTATTTGAAAGTAATTTATACTCTTTGTTCTAGTCATAACATATTTATAACCAAAAATATATTTAATCCTATTTTAAGAAACAAGTACATAACATAAGAATTAAGGATTATTATTAAGAATTAATTTCTCTGAAATTTCTAATTAGTGTTTGAATTTAGTGCTATATCTTTTAATGACTAAAGTTATTTTTATTCTAGACAAAACTTAATTATTATTCATATTGGAAAAAGATCCTTATCCACTGACAACTATTATCATTTAAAATATTATCAATTATATGTATACACATAATTAAATATTTTGTTTGAATTCTTTTAAGTCAAAAAAATATATTAATAATATAAAAAAATATAAAAAATACCTTCAACAAATTTTAGATTTTAGAGACATGAAAACTAACAGAAACAATATTTTGTTTGAATTGGTTACATAAGTTATTAATAATATAATAATGAAATCATTAATTAACTACTTAAATAAAATGTAATAATTGGGTTGATGTTGGGTGTAACAAAAAGTAAAAAGAAACATAATATTTGAAGATTTTAATTAGATTCATTGTTCAGTCTTACAAGCCGTAAATAATAATCAACTTTTCAACACATTTGAATATGGTTTACCTATGAAGAAAAAGGGAAAGTGATAAAGAAGAAAGAACAAAATAGTATTCTGCATAAACTAAAACTAGCACATTATGAAAGAAGATTCCAAGATCCTCACTCGTAGAAGTTGTTATAGAAATTATTTGACAAATTATATATATCCTAAAGTTTAATGTATTTACATATATACTTCCTATTTTTTCAACAATTATTTTCATCTTTAAGAGAGTGAGTGTAAGGTTTGAGAAAAGTATTATTGTAATATTTTCAAATATACAAGAAGTACAACTTTAATAAATATATAAAAATAAGAGTTTCTGTGTAATTTTGAAAAAATGAGGGTGTGTATTTCTAATTTTACGAAATTTAAAAGAGTGTTCACCTCTTAAAAGATGTTAGTGTAATTTTGGAGTTTAAGCATAATGTTTTTAGAAAGAAATGATTGTGCACGGTCAGTCTAAAGAGTTTTACAGTAACATTTAATCACAATAATTTATATATGGTATATTTGTTGACTTTACCCATTAATATTTTAAAAGTAATATAAATGAAGAGTTGTGATTGCACTATATAGTGTAAAACTCTTTTACACATGCATATTAATTAAACTCATGTTTTTAAACATATAAGAAATATTAGTATAATGTTTTTAAATTTAAAAAATGGTTATTTAGAGAGAAAAATTATAGTTATGTACAATTTAATAAAAATCTAAAGAAAGTATTACTCTGATTCTATCTTCTATTTATTAACTAAATCTTTTTTACCAGGTGAACGTGCAATTTATTAAGTGTCAAAGCAGTTAGATCTTTGGTTTAGTTAAACAAAAAATTAATATCTATAAATTGTGGTAAGATTAGTTATGATAGACAATGATGATTTTTATTTTTAATTCTAGAAATAAATAAAATTATTTTTGTGGTTTTACTCTAAGGAAAAATTAGTTTTTTTGTACTGTTAGTCGTAGATTTTTTTATTCAACTTGTACATATTTCTAATGCACATAAAATAAAACATAATTATGAGGTTCAATACATCAATAAAATCCTAAACCATAAAAATTCTTAATATATATAATAATCGATTGTAGGATTAACTGTTAATAGGGTAAAAATTATTAAAATTAAGTTTATTTTAAAATTTTAATTTTTATTGATTTTAAATTAAATTGATACATGTATTAAATTACGTAAATTTATCAAAGAAAAAATATACATACTCCAGTTTTATTATATCATCCAATATCTTTAATTTAAAATTAAATTGAGCGTATCTAATTTAATCTAAAATCAATATCAATTTTATCTTGTCTAATCTAATTTAAAGTAGTCTAGATTGAATTAATTATTTTACTTTGTTAAAATATAGAAAATATTTATTATTTTATTAAATTTATTTTTTTAAAAAAATATAAAATCAAAGAAAGAAAAACACTTTGCACTCGTTTGTTTAAATTATATACTTTTATATCTATTTTTTATATTTTTAAAATTATATACACAAAAATAAAGTTACTAATTTTCAAGAATTTATTATTATATTAATATAATTACCATATACATGACTACAATTTACATTTCGTGGGAAAATATTTCCTGCGGATCTCTGTTTAAAAAATTAAGAAACCAAATCAAAACTAGTTAGTTAGAAACGAAATAAATTTTTAACTTACTGAAGGATTTATGTTACGTTTAACAAATGAGGTTAATTTGGTTTTCCTATATTTCAAATCGTATTTTGGTATTTCTGTTTTAAATAAATATATTTAATCTTTTATTTTTTCAAAGTCTATCATTTTGATCGTGTATTTTAAAATATAGATATTTAATATCTCAATTTTATAAAATTTATCGTTTTGATTCTTTCCGATAAGTTAAAATCATTTGTCATTAATATAATTTAACGTTATTCAAAAATTTAATGACACAACATGACATTATTTGTTACATTATCGTTAAGAACCCTCTTGATTTAAAGAAAAAAAATCAAAATTATGAATTTTATAAAATCGGGAGAGACGTGTTTCTTTTAAAACAGCAGATTTCATATGTAGTTGAACTAAGTTTGTTTAATTAATGAGTTTTAGTAAAATTTATTTTGGTTTTTTTTTTTATAAAAGCAAATTATGAGTAAATTTTAGCAAAAATCATGGATCCAACGCATTAACTATTCCATGTTTTTCATCATTTGATACTAAATCTACATTAAATCTCTACTTTAATACCAAATATGAGACTAAAATTAAAAATTTTAAAAATAACAAGGTTTAAATACAATTTTGATTCCTATTTTTGAAATTTTCAATTTTGATTTCTTTATTTTGGAATAGAAACATCCAATCTTTCAGTTTGATCCTTCGACTTTGTAAAATTTAAAATTTTGATCCTTCTACCGATCTAAAATGCTTTATTGTTGTCAAACTAACATTAACTTTAACTTAGGTTAAACAAATAATTTCATATTACGTTACTAAATATAACTCATATCATATTAATATTTTAATGATAAATACTTTAGTTTTAGAAAAATATCAAAATAATGAATTTTATAAAATTAGAAGACTAAATATCAAGAAAAATTTCACAATAATTATATTTAAGCCTTTAAATTACTGTGAAATTTTTTAAACGTGAAATTACATAATTATTCCTAATATGATGTGTAGTGAATTTTTCTCCTTGCACTCTTATTACCATAAACGTATCCAAATCTAGAGTTTAATTGGTATACAAAAATCACATAAATGAAAAGGCATGATTGAATATCAGTATAAAAATCTTTTACACTGACAGTGTATACCAATTAAACTCTCTAAATGCATGTGTAAGTGATT
Organism: Psophocarpus tetragonolobus; assembly: GCA_037954015.1. Taxonomy (NCBI): domain Eukaryota; kingdom Viridiplantae; phylum Streptophyta; class Magnoliopsida; order Fabales; family Fabaceae; genus Psophocarpus; species Psophocarpus tetragonolobus. The sequence continues at coordinate 5,077,371 of CM075695.1, read as the reverse complement.
TGTATTCTTTAGCAGAACGAATTTAAAGTCAAACACAAAAAGCAAAAAGCAAACACCAAACAGTTAGCTATTTCTCTTTTCCATCCGTATGAGTGTTAACTTTTTAGAAGTTTTTTTCTTTGGGTCTAAGTATAGGGTTGACTCTAATGTTGTTTCTAGAATTTTATGAAAAATGAGGTCCACAAGTTCAATTGTAAGATATTACAAGCTTTGATTGGTGATGAGTGATTAACAGCCACCAATAAAAATCAATACAATGCAAAGGGATCTAAGACCAATTTCATTTCATATATAGTGTGCTTACTTATAAAGGGGGAATTGAAGAGAAAGTTTGAAGAAGGCAAAGGAAAATAGGAACATGCCTTATTAAAAAAATAAAAAATAGAAATAGGAACATATAAATGGGTTTTGTTCCTTTTTTTTTAACCTTATGTTGGTATGGATTAGTTTATTATAGTAATAATCCAGACTAGTCATAGCCAAGAGTAATAACTAATCATTATATTAATTTCAATTTTTTCTACTAATCATTAATTGTTTCTTTTCACATAATGTATTGGATATGGCCTACCAGCCTATTGATAGAGTTGGAATAAATAGACTTAGATTTTATCTTTACTTTTACTTAATTACATACTATCAAGTTAATTGAAGTAGATACATGGTAGTATCAAGAAAACATTAGTCGATATAACTGGGAGTGTTTTGTGACCTTTAAATAAGTGGCTTAAGGTTTGAATCATGATTATAACCTTATGAGTATATTTGTCAAAATGGGTTGCCTAGTAACATGAAAAATGATTTGAGTCAAGCTGACCCATATTTAATAAGGGTTGCACTATTTCTGTCTTTTTGGTTCAGTCAAACTTAGTGGCATGTTGGGTCAAGCAAAATTTATATATTTTCTTTTTATTTTTCCTAAATTTATATAAATTTCAAAGTATAAAAATAAAAATATCAATAATATCAAATTCGAACCCAAATAGGCTTGTTCTATATCAGTATAGGTTTCTTAAAGCTCAACCTGACCCTAAAACACATTAGGCCAATCTGTTTAGGTTTAGTCCTTTATGAACCTAAATTTCTTAAGCATAAGTTAACCAATTTCTTCGAGTCTTGGAAAAATCCATCGAACAAATTATATCTTTAAGTATAAAGTAACTCTTACTAGGAATGGAATACCATCTAAAAAAAATAAAATAAATGTTAGCATAAAGTATATTGTTCAACTCTTAAAAATAAATAAATAATGATATATAATTAAAATTATTTTCTTATATATTAATTTATCTCTTTATTAAAAATATTTAAATTTTAAAACAAACCAGAAATATATTTTAAAAATTAATTACTATAATTAAAAATCAAAAGATTTAACTTAATTGTTAGAGTCTTTTTAAAAACAAATATTTAATGTATATGATTGCTAAAATTATATATAAAATAAATTATTAGTGTTACAATGATTTATATAAGAAAATTAAATGAGAAGGCATAACTTTTTTAGATTTATTCTCTATCTCTATCTTATTTTATTTTAATTTAAATTTCCCTTTTTAAATAAATATTTTTAAGGTACCTTTTCAAACTAAAATTATGTTTATAATAGTTATTTCTAATTAAAAATAATGTATTTATTAATACATTTTCCAACACATTTTTTTATTGCACTCTTTACTATTAGGTGAAATTTGTTGAAAACAATAAAATCTGAAAGTCATTCAAGTCTGGTTCAAGGGAATAGTTACTCAATGTCATGTATAGATTTAACAAGAAATGCTACTTAAGTAATAACTGAAACCAAAAATTGACAAAGTAAGTGTATCAAGGTTCACAATGGAACCTACATCATCTCGATAGGACCTGTATGATCTCTGGTGGACCTACTAAGTCAAGACAAACATGATCCCGAATCGGATACCCTGCTTAGAATTTTGGGTAATTGAACTTAGATCATCTCGAACAATCTAAGTAAGTACTCTATTTTGCCTAACCATGAACCACATTACCGATTGTGTCTTGTTATTTAATTTATTTATGTATTTACTTCTTAATACATGCTTAAGAAGAGTTAATCCATTGTACTTGACCTGAATTAATAGACCCATAACCCTCAGGCTCAATAGCAAACCTATAAATAGGAGTTAGACATCAAGCATAAAGGTAACTGCTTCATTCTATATTCTAGTAGATTTTGTCCGAGACTAATTCTAACTTAAGTGTTGGAGTTGAAGTGGATTTTGTAGGTCACACTATGCCACCCAAAACGAGAAGAACTTGACCTAGAACCCCTTAACCTAAAGACATTTGGAGTTTTTGACATAGCGGATTGGAAAGAAGTGCTAAGTCTCTGCACTTGAACAATCTTTATATTCGATTTTGTGACAAAAATAGTAAGTAAAAGGTCAATTATTGAAAAAGTCTCTTGTGAAAAAAACAAATGCTTTGCCTAAATGAATTTGTTTTGGGCGTCAATTGATTTAAAGCAAAATGTCAAGTGGAAAAGAAAAAACAACTTATTCAGCCTATTCTCCTAGATGAAAACAAATCCACCCTCATGATAATATTGGCCTAAATGAAAAAAATTCTCAAATAAATAGATTAAGATTTATGTCTCATTAAAAAAATATATAACCATGAAATTTTCTTTATTAAGGTTAATAAAGAAAAATACCTCATAAAACAAACCACACTTAAGTAAAAAAGAAGAGATAATAACGTTATTTTATTTACCTGATTCGCATTCATGCCTACTTAGGGCTATTGAACAATCTTTAAACTCTCCCTACTTTTTGTTGATTCACACCTTCATGCTTACGTCCACTACAAATTTTTTGGACTAGTGAAATACTTACAAAGATGGTTTCCACCTCATGTCTACATCCACAACAAATTTTTGGGATTATTAGAAAACTTGCAAACCTTTCATTCACATAATAACCCCCTCTCTCAGTAAGAATTATGACCAGGGATGGATACACATCTTGTAGACTACGGGAAATTTCTCCAAATAATTTTTAAATTTTTTTAATAATTAATGTGTATATATAATTATAAATTGTTTAATAGTATAAAATATAGTGTAAAATTTAAAACATAATGTAAATATTCCCACTAATTTATATATAAGTATTGCCCCCCTACAATCTAATTTTTCTAAATCCATCACTAAATGGTGACCTCTCTTTAGGTAGGGTGATTCTTCTTATCTGAGAAACTTTATTTATAAATCTAACATCCTAATCTTGAATGAGTAAACAAATCTCAATTTTACAAATCTTTAAAATCTAAACAAATATTAAAGATATAATAATATCTTTATTTAAATAATATCTAAAAATTAAAATAATTTAAATTATTTTTCTAACTCCATGTCATTAGGTTATTGTTAGTTGGTTATTTTGCGACCATGTGTTTTTATTGTTAGATATCTGTTACATAGGTTTTGGTGATGGTATTTGGATTTGGAAATTAGAGGAATCAAACCAATTATACCCTAAGAGTAAAACATAGCATAAACACTATATTGCTTAAAATTGCTTAAAATTGAAGTCACTACTCACAATCTTGTTACAACTTGTGCAGAGGTAGGAGGTGTAATGGTGGACCTGAAAAAGTGTAGGGTTACTCTTAGAAACAATGGAGGTGGAGCCATAAAAAGTTGCTGAATTTATACAGGCAATTTCTTTTAGCACATCAAGTTATTATTTACATCTAATAAAACAAAAAACATATAACGTGCTTTTATGTTTTTTATCAACTGATCCATAATGTATAAAAATATAAATTTCAAATCAATTGATATTCATTATGTTTTCTAGATCAATTGATAAAAAAATTATGGTTTGTGTTTCAGATAAACTAATTTGAAAAAATAATCAATATTCAGTGTTTGATCAGTTGATCGAGAACATATATCAAAATAATTTCTGAATCACAGGATTCAAATAACATAAAGTTAAAATTTAATTCCAAATCAACTGATCCAAAATTCGCATAGAGAATAAAATCTGTATAAAATGATCCGAAATAAAAAAAAAAGTGAAGAAAAAATATGATTCGAGGCTCACTTGTTGTTTTTCGTAGAAGGGAGCTTTTAAATGGTGGTTGGGATATTGCAACAGTTTGTGCCACTACAGAGGGCGGTTTATGAATGTTGTATGATGTGAGTGAGCATATTGAGAAGAGGATAAGGAATAGGAGGAAGGAAAGAAGGGATATGACTCAGGTATAAAAGTTATGGAATCTTAAGTTAAAAGGTAATAAAAATGTTTTGGGATTTTTCAAAATATATTAACCCATAAGGGACGCAAATAACAATTGTGGTGTTAAAAAATGCCAAAGAACTATATAAACTTTATTTCTGGTCACTTACTAATTACACTCCTTGTCTACTAAATATACTCCTAAAATATTTATGTAAGTAAAGTACGAGTCACAGATGTAGGTACAAGTATATATGTTTCTCGTAGATAAAGGATGAGACCAAAATTACTAGCCATGAAAGTATAAGACCAAGTATGAATATATTTTTTTAACGTAAATATAAGAATAGGTACTATATTATCCTACCGAGACCCTACCCATTTTCATCCCTACATAAATTAACATGATCAATGTTTCAATTGAAAGTCATACTACCCATGAAAGTATAAGACCAAGTATGAATATATTTTTTTAACATAGATATAAGAATAGGTACTATATTATCTTACCAAGACCCTACCCATTTTCATCCCTATATAAATCAACATGATCAATGTTTCAATTGAAAGTCATTGCCCACTAAACCAAATAGTCAACCTAACAAGATTTGTCCCTTGCTACTCATTTGAACCAAATAATAAAAATATTCTTTTGTTGAAACCCCGAGCCTAGCCTAAAGCTAAATAATTATCTTCAACACCTTAGAGTATATATATATATATATATATATATATATATATATATATATATATATATATATATATATATATATATATATATGAATTAGAATAATAATATATAAATGACAAACGATTTAGGGTATGGGTATATGTTACACCCACAATTAGGAATCAATAATGTTAGGTATCCCAAGTGACAAATTATGAAAAGTTTGATTATACTACCTTTCCTCATATAAGAAAATATACACATAAAAATAAAAGGTAACAAAGGTAACACGTTGATTTTCTTTTTTTTAAAGACAAAGATACTATGTATATTATATGTAAGAAAAAGGGTGAAACAAATTGTTTCAAAAATCCTGTACAACCATCACAAAACTTTCTCCAACCAGTACCTATTATGGTCCAAAAAATACCACATCTAAAGATAAGCATTTCTTCCAAAAAATCTCCCTAAAAATTACTTCATATACATGAGACACATTCGTGGATTACTACATCAATCACATAAAGCACAACTCATTCTAAACTCAAACATGTACAATAACCATTTCAAGGATATTGTCTGAATAAAGCTCATGATGTCCAAAGACTCCACTGTTTTACTATAAAAAACAATGGAGTTTTTAGATATCCAAATACTCCAAAAGACCACATGCCAAAACACATAGCTACATTTTCTTTTAGGTTTACCTATCACCCAAGAACTTGCTAAGTGATACAAATGGGGGAGTACATAAGGTAATGGGGACTCAATATCAATCCAATTCAAAATCTTATACCACAACCTTTGAGCAAAAGTGCATGAAGAAAAAGATGTTTACAATCTTCTATGTGATCCTTGCACATAGGACATTTCTACATATCCAAATGAATAATGACTTCTCTCTTCAGCAAATTATCAACTATGGGTAACCTATTCAAGAGAAGCTTCCAAGAAAATGCTAAAACTTTAGACAGTAGTTTATCCTTCCAAAACCACTTGAACAAATGTGAATCGTAGGTAGATATGGATTTGTAGGCTACTTTCTAAATAACTGATCTATACAGTCCCGCAAGGCCTTCTGCCACGGCCAGAAATAAGAAAAGAGACAGAAGGTCTCCTTATTTTATACCCCTCCCCAATTGGAATTCTGGTTTCGAACTACCATTAACAAAAATAGATATGCGACTATTCCGAATTATATTTGACATCCACATTCTTCACCTGTGACCAAAGTCCAACTTGCAAAACCTATAATCTAAGGATTGCTTTTGACCGAGTCATATACTTTTTTCAAAATCCATCTTAAACAGAAAATTGTTTTAAGTCTATGAGCTCAATCAATGACTTCTTTAATTATGAGAACACCATCAAGAATTGATTTGCATGTAAAAAAAGTTGTTTGACACTCATATATGCTCCCCCTAACACTTTCTTTAACTTCACATGGAATTTTTGGAGATTATTTTTTTAACACTCGATATGAGAGAAATAGACCAATATTGAGATAGGTTACCATGTTTATCCACCTTCAGAATCAGAGCTAGAAAGGAAGACGTGACACCTTTAGGAAGTTTCCTTGGTTCGTGAAATTCTTGTGTCACCTTGACTACCTCATCCCCTACAATCTCCTAGCAAGATTTATAAAAATTCATTCCAAAGCCATGTGGCCCCGGATTTCTACCACTCCACAAGCCCAAACTGCTACCTTGATCTCTTTTGTAGAAAAAGGTGCTTCTAAGGATAAACTATCAATGTCAGATATTTTACAGATTCTATCCCATTAAGAGTTGGTCTGACACTACCTTTCTTTGAAAACAAGTTCTGAAAAATATTGCACCATTACTGGTTTTACTACATCAACAATATCCACCCATCCATTAACCGATTGTACATCCAGAATACTATTCTTGGAACACCTCATCTTAAAGAAGTTATGAAAATACTTAGAATTTTATCACCGTGCATCACCTACCTCACTCTAGATTGTTGCAATATGGTATTTTCAATGACGTACCCTAGATTTTCTCCAATAATAAGAAAGAATAGCCTTTCTCAATGTACCTGCAGAGTCAATTCTCTCCAGTAAATTTTGGTCAACCACCTCCAGTTCCTTTATCTTTTTTGCCAACACCTCCTCACCCTTATACAATACCTTAGAATTCTAGTCTATGATCACCCCTTCAACCCCTTCAACTTGTTTACAAATTGGTATCGTGCCAACTCGAACCAGTATTAGACTGCCAATAATTTTTCACCACTTCATAAAATGACAATTACTCTAACCAATGATCAAAGAACTTGAAGGATTTAGCCTCCCAATTAAGACTATTATCTTTAGTTAGGATCTAACTGTGATCAGAAAACTCCATAGATCCTATCCATTGGGAGCAAATATTCCATTCATCAATCAAAGATTGAGAAATAAAAAATCTACATAACTTGCTAGATGTTGCACCATTTGAAGAAATTCAAGAGAATTGCTTATCATAAATTAAAGTATTCACCACTTCCTTCTAGTAACGTGTTGATTACTAAAAATAAGCTTGTGAACGTAAGATTCATAGTTATTTGAGATTTGGTTTAGGCCTATGGGAATGTTTAGGGTTTAGTATGTTTTTAATATATCAACAAACTTTGTATCAGCTTTTTATGAATTTTTGTACGTTATGTTTTTTTTTTGGATGTCTAAAATATTTAACATTTTAAATTTGTCTCAAATATTTTAAAAACTGATTTAGATAATATTTTAAGAACTCAAAATAAAATGAAATTTATTAAAGACCCAAACCTAAAGTAAAAATTTTAATGGAACTTATTACACTCTTCTACCCCAAAACACTTTATTCTTTAATTACAAAATAATATAAAAATTTGTTCATTTAAATAACTAGACTTGACACTTAGATAAAAAGATTCACATAACTTAATATACACTTATTTCCAAACTATGATATCATAAAACATACACATATAGGTAGTCACGTTAGACTTTAAAAATTGTCTGTACAAGATTCAAAGTTAATACAACTCATACTTTAATTTCAAATGATTTGTATACAGGACAAAAAACTATCAATTTATCCTCTTTAATCCAATGTCACACCTAATAAAAAAGAAGTAAAGAAAAGTCAAAGCTTCATCACGCATGATATCATCAAGATCTTGCTCACTTGAAAGTGACGTTTAACCCAAACAAAATGCAACAACAGACAGCAATAGAGTGAAAATACATCTCACACATGTTAAGGTACATATAAAGAGAATAAACAATCAACTATACAACAAATAAACATATAAATTCAAAATACTCATTTATAATCATTCATAACGTTTGTTAATTAAATATATAATAAGATTAAATAATTAATTTTAGTTTTTTGTTACGTTTGTCAAAAGCATTACTATTTTTTTGTTAATTAACAAAAAAGCACACAAACATATACTAAGATTGGTCCTATGCATTACTAATTATCATCTACGTCAGGGTATCTAATAAGATGAAGTGTAAAAGTGCATCAACTTTAATAGATAAAATGATATAAGAAATAAAGATATGGATACACAGCTGTGGTAGCGTTTAGGTTTCCAATAGTATATAAAAAAATTAATTTTATAATATTTTAATTTATAAAAATTTAAAAAATTCAAAATATAAAAATATTTCAATTAGATAAAAAATATTAAATCAATATTACTTTAAATATAATATTATTTTAATTAAAATTTATATTTTATTCATTTTAATATATTGACAAATATTTAAGTTTAAATTACTTACTCAAAAATATTGTTTGATAACATGTTTTTTTTTTAGTTTAATTATTATGCAGTAAAAAAATAAAAAAATTTTATACTAGTGTTTAAATATTAACTTTTGTTTATATGTTTAATTTTTAAAGTATTAAATGATGACAACAAACTTACTATAGGGCTGAATTGTGATTTTTTGTTAGTGTAAATAATAGTTATTTATTTAAAAACAAAAAATCAAATTAAAAAATAATCAAATTTTAAATAATAGTGCTTTAGGTTCCATACTTACAAATGGAGACAATTATACTTTTATGCAATCAAGTAATTAATTTATAGGAAATGATTTAACATAAGATACATATATTAAAAAAAGACATATTTTGAAAAAAAAAATTGCATAAATTTTTATAAATAATAAATAAAGAAAAAAATAAAATTAATAAATGTAAATAAATAAAACAAAATTTTATTTCATCCAGAAAAAATTATGCATATCTGGAGCTATATTTATTTAGTATCATATATTGACTGTGAATATATTTATTTGTAAAATTTAATTAATTTGTTAATTTTATTAATGAGTATTTTAAAAATCTGATGAAAAATAGCGTAAAACTCTTTATTACATCTTCAAATTTTAGAATTTCAAACAAATCAGGTAAGCTACAATTCTCTTTTCAGATTGTTTAAACCTTCTATATTTTTTAGTTTTTAAAACGTTACAATTAACTCTGCACCAATATTTTAAATAAGTTGTGATATTGATTTAGCTTACTGTTTTATTGGATAAAGATTTTGTTTTTACCAAATTTATGAAGTTTAGAATTTCAAACTACACTCTTGAATTTTGTTTTCTATAAACCACACAGTTGTTTAAAACTCTCCATTATTTAATTTCAAATATTTAAACAAAATAAAAAATTCTTTAAATGAAATTTAAATTAAAATATATAAATAAATTATTAAAATAAAAAAAATACCTAAATTCTGAACATGTGTCACAAAATTAAGATATCATAAGGTTTATTTTCATATATAGATATAAATAAAAATGTAAGGTTCTGCATAGTTTTGTTAGGTTTCAAAACAACAAAGGTTGTTGTTTTATATTTTTACAAAATATTTCAATATAAGAAATTAATCATCCGTTAAAGATTAATACAATTAGTTTTTATACATGTATATAAAAAATATTAAATATTAACATCTTAAATATTAAAATATAATTGGATGTTATATTTTTAAAATCCAAAATAAAATCCACCAAAATAAATTGATAGAACTTGTTTCAGCTTAATCAATACTTCTAACTAAACCCAAAAATAAAATCTTAAAAAGTTAATGTCTTTTATTATTTATATAATTAGTTTAAACATGAGATGTAAGAAAGATTTAAATTAAATATAATTAGTTTAAAATATGAAATAATATTTATTTGCATCAACTATAAAAAAATGAACAATATTGAAACAGAATTATTAATTTTTTAAATTTACACAAGAGTTACATATTTGAAAATATTTTTTTAATTAATATTTACAAATATAATTAAATTCTCTTAAAAGTTAAAACTCAATAATATTTTTATTATTCTATTACACACTTAAAATCAATTAAATGATGTGACACCCTTAATTATCTCAAAGTAAATGATTGTGTAAAATCCCTATTGTTCATAATGAAAAAAAAAAAATGGCTGTATATTCGGTATCTAAACTGATTACCATTATGGTGCCACATTTCATGTAAAAAATAGAAAAAGTCTCATCCAAGTACCTATAAATAAGCATCTCTCAAGTGTGCTTGGAAATATCTCACACCTCTGTCATCTCAAAAAATCACCCTTCACATAACTTACTGTTGTGAGAGAGAACAAGTCGCAACTGTGAATAATGGCTAGAAACTTATACTTCTTAATATTTTGCGTAGTTGCAACACTTGTTCTTCTTGTAGATTGTCATGTAAGATCACATGGTTTATATATCTAACTCTATCTTTTTTCTCTCACACACTCATGCATACACATTTGGATAGAGGGTTTTGTTTTATGAAATCTCTTTAAATTTTTAGAAATATGAAGATGAAAATATGTGTTTTAATGTATTTTAAAAGGTTATATGAGAACATTTTTTGTTATTTTTTAGGAAAACATTTATTATTCTTACAAATGTTATATACTCTACTTTTTTGCATAATATTTTATTTATATGAAAATTATTATTTCCATTTTGTGTTGTTTCTTTCTTGTTATCATCAATTAAGAACGTTATATGTAATCTATTAGACGATATGACATTTCTTTTCTTGATTGGTGACAACTAAAAAGAGAATAAAAGATTTCCATCAGTTTAATCGACAAGGAATGATAGTGTTATAATGTTATATTTCTATGAAAAATATGAGAAATTATTTTCAAATTCCTCTGTAATTTCACTTTTTTTTTAATTGTATGTTTATTTTTATAAAATTTAAAAATATTTCCATGAATACTACAAATCAACCAAATATTTTTTTTAACATATCTTAAAATGGGATGAAAATCCTCTGTTCTAAATTGGTGTTTAAATTTCTATCCCAATCAATCAATAAACATCATGTCATTTAATTAGCTATATAAGATATTAAAAAAAATTATATAAGAAAATTCATTAAATGAAATGAAGTTTATTGATTGGTTAGAACAGGAATTGAGATACCAAGTTGAGATAGAGAATTTCTATTTCTTAAAATGTCATTCCATATTATATTTTCAAGAATAATATTTACAAGAATAAAAATTGATTATGTGAAATTAAGATATGTTGTGGTAGCTATACTTTATTTTCTGAATTGATCATCTTTTACATTCTTTGCCTTCAGAGATCATTGTATCATTTCAAATTGATGTCAATGAACACCTAAATTGATGCAATGTTCAGTTTATCTTATTAATCTTAACTTGTTTTAGCAAGCATGAAGAATAATAAATGATGTAGCTTAATTGTATGCATTCTCTTTTTCCACTAAACAAAATAATTATATTCATGTAGCATACACTAACATTGTCACTTTTAGGAAGATGATGATGATGTTGCTTTCATGGAGGCTCCAACTCCAGCCTTTGGTCCTGCTTTTCTTCCATGTCAAGGTTCAGGTCCAACCCCTGGTCCAACTCCTGCTCCTGAACCTAGCAAGGTAATTAAGACTTTTCACATATTTTGTTTTGTAAGACTTTTCGCATTTTTGTATTTGAAAAGTGTTTTTAATGTAAGATTTTATTAAAAGTAAATTATGATAATATTTTCTAAACTTTTATACTAAATTATACATAATTTAATTCTTTTTATGATTTTTTATTAATTTCTTTGAATTTAATTCTAAACTTTGATACTAATAACACTCATTATATGTTTTAAGACACTATATATCCAATCAAACAAAAAAATAATAGTTAAAAAGCATGTAATTATATGAGACTTTAAATATAATTAATTTTTTAAGTTATTAATTATATATATATTCATTAAAGTTGACAGCTTAATTTATGTTAATTTAGTCTTTCTTTTCTTTAGGCTCAGGATGGCACCACTGAGGGCAGTCTTCAACCAGAAGGTATGAATAAATAAGACATATCATCAAAGCAAAAGTTATTTTTTTTATACATAACTTATTTCAGACATATGTGTATATGTTGTGTTTTGTATTAAAAATGAATTTAAAATTGATTATGAATTGATATAACTTAAGTATTTAACTTCTATGATCAATTAAGAATTTTAGACTAAATTCTATTTGTAACTTGTTTTTTTACCATGCTAGTTTACATTTATATAAGTAATGGATAAAACAAGTAATTATTAGTAACGTTTATTTTTCCTTTTCTTTAATTGTTAAATTTTATGAAACATAAAACATGAGTAAAATTACGTAGTATTCAATCATAACTCTTCATATAGAGTAAGAATGTTGATTTTACTTTTTCATATTTTAAAAATCATATAAATAAATAAAAAGTTGTAATAAAACGTTAGTATAAAACTCTGTTGTTCTTCTGACAATACATAAATATTAAACACTCTCAAAGTAATGCATGTTGATATATGAATCCACTCATGAAATTGTTACAGATTGTGCTCCACGTTGTGCCATAAGATGCTCAAAGACACACCATCCCAAGCCATGTTTGTTCTTCTGCAATAAGTGTTGTGCCAAATGCTTGTGTGTGCCACCAGGTACTTATGGCAACAAGGAGGTTTGCCCTTGCTACAACAACTGGAAGACCAAAAGAGGTGGACCCAAATGCCCTTGAACAATGTTCAGATTTTCACAATCATTTCCTAGCTAGCTCATTGTCTTGTATATATTATGTCACTCTTTTTAGTTAATCATTTATTTAGATAAGTGTCTTGGTCATCTCCCAGCAGCATTGGACGAATTGTATATAATAAATAAATTTATTGTTTTAAAATTGAATATAAATATGTTTTCTTAAAGCATCTTTAACGAAAGGTTGTTAGATGAATTATTAATATTAAAATTATTATTTTAATATGAATTCTACAAGTTCGGATATTTAAAAACAAGAGAAAATTGTTTATATAAATAATTCTTCCATCTTTAAGTACCACAAACTCATAATACTATATTAAAATAATAATTTTAATGTTAAATATTCATAAAAAATTCTCATTAAAGATGTGCTTATTTTTTTTAAGAAATTTTTTTTATAAAATAGTAAAAGATTAAGATTATAAGTTTGTTATCTCCAGAGATGTACACTTGTGTTTCCTTTGCATATTTTTCTTGTAGAATGATTGAATTTCTATGTTATTCATTTAGAATTTTAGGTGTTATTGATCTCATAAGTAGTGTTTTTTATAACATAAAATAAGTTGTGGCTAAATATATAGAAAATTGATTTTAATATTAAGTTTCTTTGTAATAAAGAAAAAAATATAACTTTAAAATAAGGATGATTATAAAAATAAAACATTATAATACATTTTGCTGCGTTGTTATTCTAAATGATGTAATCAAATACTACTGAACATGTAGATGTAGGAAGTTATTATATTTCAATTTTTTCTATTCTGTTAAAGTTAATTATATTTAAATAAAATTATTTTATAAATATTTAAAACAATAATATATAATAATATAAAAGCAGAATGTAAATATTTAAAATAAAAAAATGCTAGCATTCTAGCAATAATAATAAATAATTTATCATTATTATATTACAAATTAATTTATAAAAATTTGGGGTTAAAAATTCTCAAGAAGAAAGTTTATGGTATATACCAAAAAATACAGTGCTGATTGTAATAATAATTTATAACATAATTTTACTTTTTAAATGTATATTTGGATTCTTAAGATAAATTAATAATTTATATTAATAGTAAGTTATAAAAAAATATATATTGTTAAGTTTTTTATTAAATTGCTATAACGATCATGTTAAGTCCTTTATAACAATTATCATTATTTTATCGTTCAGTTTAGAGTGCAATGGTTCCAACATATATCAGTAGACAACATATATCAGTAGACAACATAACACAAAGTCATATTAAAATATATTTTATTTCAAGCTCCAAAGTTGTTATCTAAAACACTTTTTAAAATATTTTAAAATAATTTAAAGTGTTATGTAAAACAATTTAAGATGCTATTCAAAATTCATTTAGTCTACTAATATTTAAAAAGTAATTATTCATATAAAGTCATTTCACTGTTCAACGAACTTTTTTTTCATAGGTTGTTAATGAAGGGACTCAAACTTACAACTTATACTTCTCTCACCTCACCTGCCAAACCAACCTTATAGTTCCTCTAATGACTTGTTGTTGATGTTTTATTCATCGGTAATAGTAGAAATTTTCAACATAAGGAGATCAATTGAGGTGCGAATATCATATGACAAAGAATATGATGCAGTGATAATGGTGGTGAACTTTTTTCTAGTGTTAAATCATTTTTTGGTACCTATAAATAAAATTATTTTGGTATTAGTACCTAATCTTTATTATTATTTTGATTTTGGTACTTGAAAAAGTTTTATTTTTGAAAAATGTAGCTATAATGAAAATGACGTAAATGCTAACTCAACAACTTTAAATGACATGAACTTAATGATGTGACACTTTCATTAACCACGTTATCGGTTAAGAAAACGTGCTTAAAGAGAGGTATCAAATTGAAATATTAGAAATTGTTAGGTACTAAAATAAAAAAATTAAAAATTTTGGTACTAAAATCAAATTGGACTATTTTATAGCTATTAAAAAAGATATTTAAACCTTTTTTTATAAACTAAAAAATCTTATTAAAAAGCACGAAAAAACACAAGATGACAAAAAGTTTGAAACATAGACCCTAAAAAAAAGAATTGTCACAATTGTTCAATACAGTAGGAAGGATTATCATTACCTAGGAATTTTATAATATGAATTAATTTTATATGAGTAACACCACTCTCAAGAATTAAGTTGTATGTCTTTCATAATTTCATGAACATCCACCCTCTATGCTACCAAGACAATGACATTTTTTGTGTTCCATTTGTTAGATTCCTGCAAATCATACAAAGGACTAAACTTCCATAAGCTCCTTTGATCAGTCAATGAGTCCCCATAAATGAGTAACAATAATTCCTGACCTCAATTGCATATGCTATAAAGATATTGAAATTGAAAAAAAATGTGCAAGCATGTCTCTATTGCCTCACCACAAACTTAGTATAACTCCTCACTAGGTTGGATTATTCTTTTTCACAAATTGCATTTAGTTTGCAGTTTGTCTGCATCTAGTTGGCAAACAAGAAATTAGACTTTTGAAGGAATTCTATTTGTCCACAACTTTAGAAATCAAATTAAAACCAAACTAAAAATATTTAAGGATTAAATTAAAAAAATATATTTAAAGAACTAAAACAAAAAAAAAACTAAATTTTAAGTAATAATGATTTTAAAGTTGAAGTTTTCCTTGATGAAGAATCAAATGAGCATAACCAAACATGATTAAATCAATAAATCTAAATGTTGCAGTGGTATAATACAAGGGAACCAACTATATATAACTAATAGCTTATTGAAAGCTTAAACATTAATTCTTCAAGGGCATTTGGGTCCTCCCCTTTGGTCTTCCAATTGCTGTAGCAAGGACAAACTTCTTTGTGGGCATAAGTTCCTGGTGGCACACAGAAGCATGTGGCACAACACTTTTGGCAGAAAAAACAAACATGGCTTTTTGTATGTGTGTTTGAGCATCTATCCACACAACGTGGAGTTCAATCTGTAATTTCATGCATAATGCATATATCAACATGCACCAATTTAATGTTTACATAAAATTTTACCAATAAAAGAAATGAGAAACAAATGAACAAAAGACTAATGTGCTCCAGATGAATTTTTTTCTTTTCTAAAAAGACAAAATATTATTGGCATATGGCAAAACACAATTCAATGACAAGACATAAGATGGTGTCCCTCCCTGTCAAAAATTGCATCAACAATTATCACATAGCAAAAACCAAAAAGAAAGTTGATACTTAAATAAGGATGAGGATCCACTCCTGTAAGAAAAAATGGAAGAGTGTGTAGTTTGCATGATTTGAACCGTTAAATCAAAATAACAGTGACTCAACATTAACATGACACGCTTATCTTTATTACGCATTCATGATTATTTAGTTAAAAGTTAACATGACACGCTTATCTTTATTACGCATTCATGATTATTTAGTTAAAAGCAATATTCTCCATCTTTTCAGGAATATTGTTTAATATTTGTGTATAGGTAATTATAACTTCTTTATATATAGTTAGTTTATTAAGTTTATCTATTCATATTTTAAAATTTATATAAAGAGTAAGAGAAAAAAATTATGCACGGTTACAGTTACATTAATATTAAATCATAATTTTTTATTTATAATAAATTTATTAATGGTAGTAATTAATAATTTAAAAATCATATAAATAAAAAATAAAAAGATGTGATGTGATAGAACATAATATTGTTCATGTTAATTAAACTCAAATAAAAAATAAATAATTGTAATTAAATAATAATGTAAATTTTTTTTTTTAATTAAGAAATGAAGATTTCCACACACATGCGCGGACACTCACCCACCCACGTACACGCGGGAGTTTGAAAATTCTTCTTTTCTTTTCTGTTTACATTTTCAATGATTTTCTTTCTACTTTGCTTTTTATTTTACTTTTTATATTCTATTTTATTTATATATTTATTCATTATTTTATTTTTTTATTCCAATTTATTTTTTTTATACTCATTTTTTTTATTTCTTCTTTGCCTTTTCCTTTTCTCTTTCTTTTTTTCCTTATTTTCTCCATTTATTTTTATTTTTTATGTTATTTAAATTTAATTTATTATATGTTTTTATTCTTTTTATATTATATATTCTTATATTTTTATATTTAATATGTTATAACTAATTTATTAAATATATTTTTATATTTAAAAATGATTTTAAATATATATTAGATATGTGAAAAATTAGTTATTAAATATATTTTAATATTTTAAATATAATATAAATTTTATTTTATTTTTTTCCTTTCTTATTTTTCCTTTTTTATTTCTTAATATATTCATTATTGTATTTATATATTTATTATTTCAAATATATTTTAATATTATAAGATGATTTTAAAATTTATATATATATATATATATATATATATATTATATACATGTGAACAATTAGTTTAGTAAATATAATTTAATATTTTATAATATAAATTTAAATTTTATATTATTTAAATTATTTATTCAAAAATATCATAACTTAAATTTATTTTATTTTTTTAAAGAAAATTCAAATATTACTTAGGGAGAGAATCCTATTCGATATTACTATTATCGATAAATTTAATTTTTCTGTGGTTATTAAACACAGTTGTATTTACAAAAATATCTTAAATTAAATTTGTTTTATTTATTTAGGGTTACTTCTTTTTTCTTTATTTTAATTTTAATATTTTATATTTATAAATTTAATATGTTAAAAATAATTTATCAATTATATTTTACAAAATAAATTTGAATTACTTTAACAAAAGCATATTAAATTAAAATTATTTTAATTAACTTAGATATATACTACATAATCATTAACGAAAGAAATTGCATTTTCAAATAATACTAATGGAAAAAATTATATTTAATTCCTTTCATATGTAAAGTTTTCTTTGACCAACAACAATCATATATCATAAGATAAATTAGTCTTTGATCCAATGGACTGAGAGATATATATGTATCCATAATATTTGATTAAAGACAAAAATATATAAAATATAATAAATATATTATAAAATTTTATTAGACATATTTATTACAAAATAATATTGATTTACTCAATAATATTATAAAATTAAATTAATTTTTTAATAAAAGAAACTAAAATACCATTCAGAGAGATAATTTCATCTTAAAAACTTAACCTTATTTTGACACAAAAAAAACAACAACTTAACCTTGTAAATTTATTATCTCATTTAGTCCTATTTATAAGATTAAGATAAAAGAAGTGTTCCATCCTTTCTATAATATCTAATCTCTTTAATATCTCTTGCATTAATTATTACTTTTAGACTTAAATGCCCCTTATCCAATTGGGTAAATTATATTTATTATATATTTATAGTAATCATCTAACTTAATCACATTTGTTAATGTTAATGAATTAGGCAACTGAGTCTTATAAATAATATCAAAGGAAGTCATTATTACAAAATAACATATGAACTTTACGTTTATTAATTTCACATACAAGAATGTTATTAAAAATAATTTTAATAAAATATTCATAAAATAATTTTAAATTAATTACTAATCAATCTCATAAATGAAATTAGTTTTAATTTTGTTCAATCACAAACACTACAACTATCATTTATGAGAGACAATTTATAGATGTCAAAGTTTTTCATTAAATATGTAATTGATAAGACTTTGAAATCCTATAAAATCCTTTTCATTTTTAAAAATAAAAACTTATATTTAATTAATATCCTTCTTCAAGTATTATTTAAAATTAAATATGTATATAAAAAATCTCATCTAATTAGTTCTAATAAAATATTATTATACATCTATTTGACTTTTTTTTAAAAACAAATTCATGTAGGTACTATTAATAAAATATAAATTTTATTATGAAAACTCTTTAAATAGGTGCTGATGAAGAAAAGATAATTTTTCTTATGCAAATTTTATTTATTAATATCTATATAATAATAATTATTTTTTTATAAATATACAATACATATATAAAAATTAAGTTAAAAAGATATTTTTACAGTAGAATTTTTTTAATTAATATTAAATAATATGATAAATTAAATTATTTATAATTTATTTTATTAAAAATATTACAAGTACAATTCATATATAATAATCTTACTTAAAAGCATTATAGCAAAACCATTGTGGGGGTCAAAGTTTTTTCGTGTGAGTATTTAACACCACACACACACACACACATATATATATATATATATATATATATATATATATATATATAATATTTTTAATCTTATAAAATTATTTTAGTTTATTTTAATAAAATAAAATTTACTTAAAAAATATATAAAATATGTTTATAAATACATATTTTGTTAAATAATATTCAATTATGTGATTAAAATTTTTATAATAGAAAATTAGTTAAAATATAAGTAGGTAACATATTTATTACAAATATTTTTTGCTTTATATTTTAAAAAATTATAATAATTTTTAATTAAATTTTATAGAATAATATTAATATTTTTATATAAATAAATCAATATATGATAAATAATACCATAAACTAAATTAGTTTTAATTATTTTATGACAAATATTATAATTATAATTTTCATAAAATATTTTTATTTTACAGTATATATAAATTTGACGTTAAATAAAAATATATTATAAGTTCAAAGATAACTAAATTTTGGAAGAACTAGGGAGATATTGAATATTTATATTATAAACCTTATATATATATATATATATATATATATATATATATTATATTAACTCATAATTAATTTTAATTATTAAAATACAACACATTCTTCTACATTAATATTTAAGATATGGAAATGAAATAGTTGATAGTTGTTATTGCATGTTTTATACTTAATGAATTTTGTGTATGTTTTGTCATATTTTACTTTTTCACCTATGTGTACTAGATTTTAAATTAATTTTATTTATTTGTATTATTATTTTTAAGCTTATTTAGAAACTAATTCAAATTATAATTTGTATTCTTAGGCAATATTATAATATTAATAAAACGGGTAACTAATCAACTAAGTGAACTAACCATATATATGTATGGATGTTATGATAAGATTTATGATTTAATTTTTTTTATTACCTTAAATATAATCTATAAATTTATTTATAGTAAAATATGTTTTTAGTTTTTTCAAAATGTATCAATATAATCTTTCAAATAGATTTTAATTAACAATAAATTCTAATAAATTATTTTTCTTTAAATTTTAAAATGTATCAACTATAATCTTTCAAATAAATTTTAATTAACAATAAATTCTAGTAAATTAACTAATCTGTCCTTGTGCCCGAATTCTATGCTAGTTATTTTTTTAAGCTAGGAGGTTTTGATTAACAATATGATGCACTTTATTTAAGATTAATTAGGTTGAAATATTGATAATATCTTAGTTATATACATCGTATTCTATAGTAGTGAAACAATTTGTGAGTTGAACATATTATTATACTGTTAGGATAAAAATACTAACAGTTTAATTTTCATTAGAATAGTAATATATAGATAAAACAATCTTGATATCTTGAAATTTTTTTTAAAAA
Source organism: Psophocarpus tetragonolobus (assembly GCA_037954015.1). Classification (NCBI taxonomy): domain Eukaryota; kingdom Viridiplantae; phylum Streptophyta; class Magnoliopsida; order Fabales; family Fabaceae; genus Psophocarpus; species Psophocarpus tetragonolobus. Next base: position 5,056,894 of record CM075695.1, on the reverse strand, counting down.
GAAATATAGTAACTAATAATTTTTATAATGATTATCTTAATTTTAGTAAATGTTTTTAATATATCTTACATTAAGAATAAAAATCATTTATCCCAAATTGTACTTTTTATTTTGTCCTTATGAATGAAAACACTACTAGGCTTAGCTGGTTTTTGAACTAACTGCTGAATTAGTTAGGTGTTAGTTATTTTGATTCCTTTTGTATAAATATCTTGTGTGTAATTAGAAAACCTGAGTTAATCAATGCTAATGGGTTTTTTCTCTTAAAAAAAGTAAGATGATCAACAAATGATTTGTGTCTATATTAACATTTGAAGTTGCTCTTCAGCTTGTTACTACTTAATTACTACTTATTAATCGTTTCTGATCTTCCTGTATGTTAGTTTTTCTCCCTGTAATTGCTGTTGTGGAGATGGACAAATTAAAGAAAGAAACAATTGATAACCTTTAATTATCCAAAGGAAACGATTATTATTAGGGTTTTGTGGAACGTGAGGATTATGATGGAAGAATACAAAATGGAGAACAATATTAAAGGTTGTGTTTCCTTCTTTGTATAAAAATACAAGCATATTTTATACTGAGTCCAAATGTAAAAGTGAATCCTGTTTAGAATAATAATATCGAGTGTTGGTCTTTGGTGTTTATGATAATGTTTGTCTTTTTATATAAAAGCTATTTGTCAAGGAATATTCATCCATATATGTAATGCCACAAATGTAGGACATTATACGACCATGTTAATTTTAAAATTGTTATATGCAAACATGAGAACAAACAAGTTGTTTGGTCAGCTTTTCAGGCATTCCAATTTTGTATAGGAATTACTTTTTGTATGCTTTTTTTTTTTTAATGGTACAACTATTTTTTCCTTAAATTTTGAAATGTATTAGATTTTCTGCTGAGATTAAACTTTGACCTTAATATTTAAGCAAAATTACTATAAAAAAGTTTTATATTATCATTTAACATCAACTTTAATGTACGTAGATTTATTGACTTATCAATACTTTAAAATTATATACCTGAATGGTTATAATTGAATTTTAGTATCAGGTTTTTTTTCTCTTAAACTTTTAGAAGTGATTTGTAAATCAAATTGATTTGAAATTTTTTAATTTTAAAAGAATTGAACGCATGTAATGTCAAGAGGTTATAACTTATATAAACTCATATACTTTATTTAAACAACTGAGTTAAGAAAGTTTAATTAATATATTTTCAAATTGAAATTTGGAAAATGGATTTTATATTGATCCCAGAATTAAATTTTAAAAAAAAAGTTCTAAAATTTTAATTCCAAAACTTAAACAAAAAAAGACGGGTATCAAATAATGCCCATCTAATACAAAGAGGATAGCTCGGTCCACAATAAGAAAAACAAGACAACTTTTTCTTTACATAAAAAAAATTATTTATTTACTCCACAAAATACACTGTTAGATTGAAACCTACGTTTTATGTGTGACTAAATTCTCAGTTTAATAATTATGAATTTACAATTATTGTTAATAAAAAAGTTATGTTTTATGTTTTTATAAATAGGAATCAAACTTGTTTTAATTTTAAATATACTTTTTCAGCTTATAATAAATGCCGTTTATACACTAATAAAAGTTAGCAAATAAATAATAAAATACAATTATTAATTTATAAGTTTAATTAATATATATTGACGGTGTAAAAAAAGTTTTACATTAATATTAAATCATGAATTTTTATTTATACTATATGTAAAGTGTCAGTCTAGTCAACAACAACAAACTTATCATAAATTACACTGACAATGTATAATTTTTTTTTCTTAATTTATTTTTATGGTATTTTATTATCCATCATTAATGTTATTAGAGGATGTATAAAAAAAATAAATTTTATATTAAAAACTAAAATGACAATTTTTTAGAATTTTTTTACACATTTATTATGACACAGTAGTTTTTTCTTTTTCTCGTTTTGAAAAACCATAAATGCTTTTTTTAAAAAAAAATAAAAACCGTAAATGCTTAATAGTACAAAATGAATTTCGTGAAAAGATGCATGACTGTGTTTTTTTTTTTAATTTAATTGGTATATACTGTGACCAAATTTATGTAACCATTAAAATACGTAAATTTAACAAATTTATTATAAAGGGTTATGATTGAATCACACTATATATCAATTAAACTCTTTGTTTTTTGGATTAATGGTGTGATTTATTTCTTTAATTTTTAATTATAATTATTTATTTTTAAAAAAATAATAATTTGACATGCATATATTAATGTAATTCGTATTTAAACCTTCATGCTAATTAAATAACACTCCTATTGAAAAAAAACAACCCATTAATATGGTCAATATATGTAGAGTCTATTAAAAGCAATGAGCAAAATAGTCAACTAAACTTTAGCTGCCTGGTTGGCACATGAACTGAGTCATTAGTAAGGTTTTTATATTTTCAATAGGATAACATTCTTGAAATTGTAGTGATTAATGTAGTCATCAAAATCACAAAAAACTGTGGTCTTGATTCGGATGTGAGACAATTTACTGAATTTATAGCAGACATTGACCCAATTATACAAATGTTATATGCAACACCTTTTTTTTTTTCACTTAAAATATTCAAAATTTGTTTAAACAAATCAAATTCTTTATCACTTGAACTAACAAAATCAAATATTGTTGAAATGTTCTCCATCGCAAAACTACAAAGTTGAAATATATATTGATCAATGATATAAAGCCAATAAATTCTTATAAAGTCTCGTAAAATTTAAAAGTTAATTAATGTTTTAAAAAAATAATTTCCATTCTTACAATATGAAATTTACCTCAAATTTAATTTGTACAAATAATTGCATGATAATATAATTTAATAGTTAAATTACTAAAACAACATTTTATACAAATTAATACTATCCTATAACACAAGTTAAACATCCTTATAATTGGAGTAAGTTGATACGTACATGCATCTTTATTTTTTTTTTCTATGCATATTCTCTGTTTGAATGTTCATTATACAATTAATCAAACATAAGATATATAAATACTATTTCCCTTAGTAATTTTACTAAACTCCATCCCAGTGATCTTTGCACACCTCTCTATAATAAAACTATCAAATTTGAGAGTTTATGCAGAGAGTTTGATAAACTTAACTTATAAACTAGTATAAGTTTATTTTATATAAAAATATTTATAAATAATATATAATTAAACATTTCAACAACATAATAAATCAAAATAGCAAATAATACATTTCACAATATTTAAATAACTAAGTATAACCATATATGATTATCAAATGATAAATTTCAATTAAATGTAATAAAAACAATAGAAAATTCTCATTAATATTTTATATTTTAAAAAAAAATGAAGGTGTGATATTATAGAAGTGTTTGTTTTTCTATTTAAAAATTACACATTAAATAAAAGCATATTAAATTCTATATGTATACAAAACAATATGATTTATTACTTGTCAACTCAGTAATAAACTTGAAAGTTTTAGTTTATATAGAATTTACCAAATTTATTCATAAATTATTAAAAAAAATTATATATGAATTAACTTGTAAATAATAAATAAATTATTCCACGTAAAAGTTTAATAATCATATGTCTGTATATATATATATATATATATTTTTTTTTTTTTCATATCACTTTTTTCCTTGTGCTCCAAAATTGACATGTAGATTCAACTTTTTGGAAATTAATATTCTAGAGTTCAGAATGATCATTTACTATGACGGTTAAAAGTACTTCACGAGGGGTGCGAGGTGAGAGAAAAAAGAGAGAGAATCTTTCATGGTTAATGAATAATGCAAATGACAAAGTATTCAATTCTAAGGTTTGAACTGGCCACCCCACCATGCAACTTTCGTGACCACACTGATCAACAAACTAGAAGATGGCGAATATGCCTATGTCATCAACACAAATATATAAATCCTTATATCCAAACAAAAAGCAAATAAACAAGTCTCATGGGCCCCACAACTATTATATTGTCCACAAACTAATGCATGAACCTTAATTAACAAATAACAAAGACACAAGAGCATCTTATCGACAATCTTTAATATTTTTATTTGCTTAATTCAAATTGACCTAAACTATGTAGTTCCTATAACTATGAATACATCATACTAGTACTACTAATTAATATAGTACATCAACAAATCAGAAAAATGTCAGCTAAGTCTTCCCTTCATTTTTTCCTTACAGAATATCAATATTAATTCCATGGTTATACATTATTGTATAACTAAACATTTTGATTCGGTCAATGAGGCTTAATGTCAGCATAGCTAAAATCAACCCACTCTGGAGCAAATTCACCAACTCTCTCGTAATGGCAGTTAAGACCATTGGCAAAATCACAAGGAAATCCAAAACCAAAATCCATCAACATTTCCATAGATTCATCACTAGCATCTTCTGTCTGTGACACACACTTGTTGTTCATTAAAATTGAACACCAATCTGAAATGCTGTTTGAACCATCTTGGGACAATGGTACCATCGGATTATTATTATTATTGTTGTTGTTGATAATCCTTGAGCTTGCACCAATTTGTGAGACATAATGATCCATGACTTGTGGACTACAGAAGCCATCATGGTGAGTTTGGTCAAAACTAATAATATTTTTTTCATTATTAATGCTGAATAATCCAGAAGTAGCATCTAGGTTTGGCAGCAGAGAGGGTAGAGAATTTTGATTTTGTGAAGCAGGGAAAGGTGAATTTTGAGTCTTGGATTTTTTGTTGGTTGGTAATGGGGTTGAAGTTGAAGGAAGAGTGTCATTGTCAGTCAATGTTTTGAGGCTAACTTTTCCTGCCATGATCTTCTTCTTCAGTTTCGTGTTCCAGTAGTTTTTCACATCATTGTCGGTTCTGCCACGAAGTTGAGAGGCTATGGCAGACCATCTGCAAAACCAAGAACACCAATTTCATGAGAATACCTTGGTCTAATTTAATTAAACTTAGAATAATCTTTGTTTGTTCATATGATTTTAATTTTATTTCTTTAAAGTGTTCACTAGATGTACTTTAGTTCATACAATAAAACACATAATGGATTTGTACCATACACTATCTATTTAGTCCATTCTCCGAATTCAACATTTTGAGTCCAAGCATTTTGTTCTGATTTGTTAAGCCCCGTGAGCTAATCAGCCCAAACTTTTATAGATCCATATTATTTAAAAAATTAATATGCATTTAAAATTTTAAATACTTTTATTAAATATTAATTTAAAATATTAAACGTATTAGATTATTTGTATGAATTTTTCATATTAATTGTAAATGCTCTAACAACTCTTGTAAATATATAGTATTCATTTTCTGATTCATCTTCATAGTATATCTTTTGACCCTATTTTTCTATCTTTATCCTCCTTCTAATCCAAAATATATCTCAAAATGAAAAGAAAAAATTTACATGATGTAAAACTATGCAATCTTAGCCAGTCTACGTTGACAGATAACCATTTTTCAATTTATAAAAATTATTTTTTAAGCATGCTGACGCTAATAAGATTTCAACTTAAAATTAAAATCATTCAAACTTTCAACTCACATATACGTGTGTCAATAATATATATATAGTTTAATTAATATACACTGATAGTATAATAATTTTATACTAATATTTAATTACAATTAGAAAAATATAATTAAGTGTCAGTATAAAAAATTATGTGTTAAATCATTATATATATATATATATAAGTTTAATTAATAAGTATTAATAGTATAAAAAAATTTTATACTTATATTTAATTATAATTTTTTATTTATATATTTTTAAAATATTAATTAATAAAACTAACAAATTATCTAAAATGTAAATATAAAATTTTTTATACTATATAAGTGTTTTCTCTATGTAAAATACATGTTATATAAAATTTGGTTGGGACCACGTAGTGGCAGCCATACAATTTTTCTCAAATAATTAATGTTTCCAATACAGAATTGTAACTTTACAATTATAATTTTAATAATTATATATATATATATATATTATTGAATATAATATATAATTATAATTGTACCTTAAATTATATTATATTGCAAAAGTTTAATATCACGCACTTTTGTAGAGAAAGTTTTAGGCACATGGATTAATGATAAAGTAAAGAAAAAAGTTGTGATAGAAGGATTATGTAAAACTTGTTTACGTGTACGGACATTTATTTTTATCATAATTATAACAATTTATTATCAGATTAATTTTTCAACAGATGATCAATGATATAGAGTTAAATTAAAAAAAAAAAAATCATTGCTACGATAATGAATTATTTGTATTAACATTATGGTTATATATATTGGAAAAACTTGCCTGCTTCCCATTTGACCATAGAGGGTGCAAATGATGTTATCTTCTTCTTCTGTAAAGCCTCCATGTTTGATGTCTGGCCTCAGATAATTGAGCCACCGTAGACGGCAACTCTTCCCACACCGTCTAAGGCCTGCATAATAATATATACACCATCCATGACGTTATATTTTGAAGAAAAAAATAAGATAAAAAAATCAAAGCAAATATATATAGTTGAAAATTTTATATATTTTTTGTGTCTGTCAAAATGGTAAATTGAGAAATTAATTAAATTAACTCCACTCCTTGTTTCATGCCGTTAAAGCTTCACAAGCAATTTATGATTTGGATCCGGGATTGAAAAAAAAAAACAAAAAGCATGACTTTTGCGGAAAAACGGTGTCTAGTAGTACGCTTGGAAATTGCACATACGGTGGAAACGGAAAAGGATAAAAAGTCATAAAACCGTAATAGCATTTGTAAATGTGTGTAACTTAAATTAAAGTAGCAAAAATATAATGTGGCATAATTGATAGATAATTATATTTCTTTAAGTATGTGATTTCAGGTTCATGTGCATGTGTAAGAAAATTTTCTCTTGAAAGAGGTTAATTAGTTCTTTAATAAATCTCATATACTTGTTAATTTTTTATTCGGTAAAGAGATACCAAAAAAAAAATGAAAACCAGAAAATGAAAATGATAATTGAAATTACAGTAAAATGCATGTAAAATTAACACAAAAATTCCAAGTCTTCGATCGTCGTCGTGTTGAATAAATAAAGTAAATGAATAATCATGTTTGCTGGAGATGGTTATCCAAGAAAAGTCGTAGAACAGTTCATTATTTTCTCATCTCAATAAATCTTTCCTTTTACTTTCATTAGGAGAGAAAAAATCAGGAAGAAAAATATTCATAAAATGAAAAAAGGGTGCTGGAGAAAGTGTTAGAATAAAGCACATATATAATGGGAAGAGAGAAAAACCAGCTTTTTTGGGCAATGCAATCCAATTTCCACCAGTGCCATGAGTTTCTACATAGCTTTTGAGTGTTGCATCTTCTTCTGGAGACCATGGTCCTCTCTTAACGTTTGCTTTGTCACAGCAAGGAGCTCTTCCCATAACCACTCTCAAAGTGAAGGCAGAACAAAAAAAATGAGACTTTGAGGCTTTTCTGGTGATGAAGATGTTATAAAGATGGTGTCATCTGAGGAAGGGGGACCCAGTCAACTACTAGACAAAACATTGTATTTAACTTGTAATAATTAATATAGGCATTGTGACTGTTACAACTTACAAGTTTGTTTGTACAAAGCCAATTTGGGTTCTAATTCTAGGCCTGTGTGTTGCTGGTTCAAAATTGGTGTTTATTATACTGTTAGAGATTACAAAAATACTAATACTAGTACGTATTGCTATTATTTTGACATGTATTATTCACTTTAATTAGATATGTGTACAGTATTAGTATGTTACTACTCGTCTTGTATATGAACTCGTAATCGTTTCATTATAATTTTAATAATTATATAATAAGTTTAAAGTTACATATTTAATTAAAAATTTTATTCTTAAACTTTAATTTATAATTTATTATTATTAATTATTCTTTATATGCTTTTTAAATTAAAATATAATTAATAACCTTATATATATAATTTATTTAATAATAAATAAGTAAACTTAAATCGTAAAAAATAATATAGTGGATATTCGCGGTTCCCAAAAATATCTTAAGGGAATGAGAATTAAAATTTAATACGCGTTCTTTTTATACCCGAACTCACCCTGCACTTTGCAGAGATAAAAATAGGGACGAGAAGGGTCAAACCTACACCCGTCCGGCCCCTTGCCATCCCTATGTTTATTCTTTTCTTACACAATTTTTCATAAACATGAGTAATTTATTTTTTATTCGAAAAGATCTAACATATGTTAACATGCTTTATATTTTTTTTATAAATAAATATAAGTTGTTAATGTCTTAATTTCCTTATTAGGAAAAATTAAACTCATGACCTCTCTCTTACATAATTAGACCAAATATTAATTTACACACCAATACCATTTTCAATTATGAGTGTTAGTTTTAGTTATTTACTCTTTAATATACTTTTTTTAACATACATTATTATTGATTAAAATTAATTTTTACGGTAATTAAAAAGCAACTTTAGATATTCTTCATTCAAAATCATCAATTTTATATGAATTTCATTTATTATTATAGCAACTCAAATGCGGATTGGTTGCTTAATAATAAGGAAAGTTGCTTGTAAAAATCGAGCAAGCACATGTTATTCGCGATTTTTAAAAAATAAACATTGGTTCTTGTATAAACATTAATGCTTAGTTTTCAAAACGAAGGTCATATCCAGTAAGAGTTTTTTAGCAATTGATTTAAGTCCAATATATTGTATTTTTTAAATGATTTATTTGAAGACCGTTATACGTGATAAAATGGTTTCTTTAGAGAGAAGATATAAATATCTTCTACAAATACAGTTTCTTATAATTAAAATTTCTTTTTTCAGTAACAACCATTTAATTGTATTAAATCAAAATTGTGAATGAATATCTTAAAATGATGCATGAAGTTTTTAAGTAATATGTTATTGAAAAATAGATGTATCTTGTTAGTATATATACTACATGTATTAATTCTTTTAAGTCATCATAAACTATATCATCTTATACCTATATATATTAAAGACTACAAAAAATTATTTAGTATTTTTTAAGATACTCAAAGTTTGTATCTTAAACTTTAATCATGGGAGATGCCTAATATTTTTATAGTAGTCTACATTAAATTAACATTTATTTAAAATAATTTAATTAAATTTTGAAGTTGCATAAGTTAATTGGAATAAAAATATAATTTATTATTTAATTTATTTTTTCACACAATCATTTTTGTCTTTCATAACCTTAAATATTTCAACATTAAACAAAATTATAAATTTATAATTTATATGTATATATATATATATATTATAATTTTTATGTTATAAATTTATAAAAATATAATGCTTTAATATTTATATTATAAATTATAAAATAAAATGGAGTTTACTAACTTACACTAACTTTTTTTTTAAAAGAAATTAGCAAGTTATAACTACAAACTTCTTAAAATACACACAAGTGAAACATACTAACTTATTCCTCTAAAATATGGGTGTAAGTTAGCAAACTTTAATAAAAATATTATACTAATAAAATCATAAGATTTTAGTAAAATAATATTGAAATTGTAAATTTACGATATATATTCTAATATTATATCGTTAAATAATTTATAATATTATTTTAGTACAAATGAAGTCTCCTTACTTTAATCTGTATTTGATCTTGTTCATCCTTTCAAAACAATGAGTGAAATTTGTGTTGTTCATAATAATAACTCACTCTATTATTTTTTACTTTTGCTATTGAGGAAAGCTATTGATCTAGTCAAAATTAGAGATCACACTTCTTCTTATCTACTTGCCACATATCTAAAAATACAATTATTACAACATTTCCAAATACTAGCAATAATAAAACACTAAGCAACAATTAAAATATCAATTTAGGTTCTATTCCTACTAGAGCATGAAAAATAATTTTGGAAGAGTCAATTTTTTTACATTATCCTTCTTTTTCATGTTTGTTCTGAGTGGAAAGTTAAAATTGTTAGACTCATTACATTAATAACACTTTTCTTTCACTTTCTTTACTAACGAATAAAAGAAAGTGCAATTTTTCTCTCATTTATCTTCATATGTTACTTTCCACTTTCCTTCCAAACTAATAGTGAGTTAGTGATTCTCTCTGTTCTTAATTTATCATAAATTTCTAAACTAAGAAGAAACTTTTAAATAAAAAAAATGAAAAATTTAATGTAATTTCATAATTATTTTTAAATAAAACTAAAGGTGTGTATTATTTAAATGATTTAATTTTATTAGATTAATTAAAATAAAACTGAATATCCTATTTTATTAAAGTACTACAAAATTTTATAAAAATACTATATTTAGAAAATTAACTTAAAAAAACTTATGTTAAAAATAGATTTTATTAAAGAGAACATTATTTTAAGAAAAATTATAATGTTATGTTTTTAACGTAATGTCTATTATTATTATTGTTATTATTTATTCTAAATATTTAGATAATATGTATTATATAAATAGATATGGAAGTAACTTAAATTTAAAAGGAATCTAATTATTAGGTACAGTGTACTAATGTTTAATCATTATTTTTTATTTATATAATTTTTTTTTTAAATATCAATTCTTAAAATCAACAAATTTATGCTAAATGAAAAATTATAATTAAATATTAATATAAAAGTTTTTATATTAAGAGTACACAAATTATTTGTTTAAAATAATAGTAAATTAATAAACCGTTTAATTATGTTAAGAGGTTAATTTTTTTTAGAATAACAGATATATAAATAGATAATATCTTACATTTGAATAATTGAATTTGTTTCTTAAAATAATCTCGTTTGAATAAAAATTTAAGTTTAGCCTAAGTTATTGAAATAAAAAATTGGTTTCTAAATTCATTTAAGATCTTAAATAATAATAGTAATAATAATAATAATTTTTAAATAAAATTAAACTATGTGATTATTCGTCTTAAATATTCAAATAATAATTTTTATAATATTTTGTTCATCAATAAAATAAGATATCCATTTTTATTTTAATTAATTTTAATTGAATCATTTAAATAACATACACCTTCAATTTTATTTACTAAATTATTGAAAAATTACATTAGTTTTTATTTTAAAAGTTTTTTCTTAGTTAAAAAATTTAATGATAATGAAGGATAAACCATGAAACAAGATGAGAGAGAATGAGTAAAAATGAAAGAGATTAAAAATTTAATAAAAATAATGAAAATTTAATGATAATGAAGGATAAACCATGAAACAAGATGAGAGAGAATGAGTAAAAAGGAAAGAGATTAAAAATTTAATAAAAATAATGAATTACCAAAACAACTGTAAATTAAATTTAATTTAATAAGAGAACTTATTGGTTTTAATGTTTTATCGTCTAGAAAGATAAAAACTTTTGGTGCAGAATACTAATATATTTTAACTAAAAAATAGGTAAGGGTAAGTTAATATTTTATTTTTTTAAAATTTTTTAAATCGCTTTGCCAAATTACTATCACACGAGCGTAGTTGGAAGGACTAAAATTATATAATTTTTTAAATGAGAAACTAAATTGACATATTTCAAGAATAACAAAATTACATATTAAAAATTATACAAAAACCAAAATTAATATCTATCGTTAAAGTTATGAATGATTCCCAAACCAAAATTAAAAATTTAAGGAACAAAATTATACAATTTTGTTTTAATCAAATAAAATTGTATTCAAAATATTAAAAAATACGTTTGCAAAGAAGGTGTTGGGTGACAGGCTGCGGGCTAAATGTTTTTTTAGTTAATTATGTTTCAGTATTTTTTTCCTTTTAGTAAATTAAGTTTTACAAATTTTATTTTACTTCTTTACGTTTTTGAAAGTTTTATTTAATATATTATATCATATTTTGTTAGTTTGTGATAATTTTAAAATAGTTAAATTAAAGAGTTTAATACTTTGATTAATATGTATTAAGAACGTAACAAGTTTTAACACTACAAGTCTATTATATAAAGAGTGATGATTAATATTAATAAATAAAATTAACAAATTTATCATATATAAAAGGTTGTGATTAAATATTGTGTAAAATTTTTTATACTTATAGTATACAATTGTTTTTCTCATCATTAAATTACAATCCAACATACGAATATTAATTGTTAAAAATTGTTTTTATGTTTATTTCAATTTTATTATTATTTTTGAATGACATGTTCTATAACCACCGTAGCACAACTTATTTTCAATGTGAAATCATCCTAGCTATAAACAACAATTATCTTAAAAGAGATGTGAGATGTGCACATAAGTACATTAAATATATGAAATTATTTTTTTTTATATCCACTTTTCTAAATACCTATTTCACTCTTATATCTATTAGAAAATAAAAAAATTAACTATTTTGTCATAAAAAAGATACGAACCCATAACCTTTTCCATCAAATATAAATTTTGTAACTAGATCAACCTTATAATCTTGAAAACAAAATTACTTTAAAATATTTATCTCCAACATATTTAATTGCCTTAGTATCTATAATCTATGTGTATAATGAATAATGTATAATATTATATTATATATTATATAATGGTAATAAGGCCTTTTGGTGTCCACATTTTATGACTGTTTTATCTTTCTAAACATTTTAGGACTTCTCCCATCCTAAAAAATATAAGTTTTGTGAATACATGCATATCTTTAATCATTAATATTTTCAATAAAAATACAAATACATTGACAAAACCACATTTTGAATTTTATTTAAATTTTTTCCTTTCCCTATTTTTTCAAATTTATTATAAATTTGTTATAACTGTTAATGATTTAACATGTTTCTATCATGTTATCATAAACAAAAAATATACAAATTAACAAAACATATTTTATCATATTATACGCAAAATGACACGGTAAATTATTTATATTTCATTGTATTATTACAAAATATATTAAATTAAAACTCTAAAATTGTTATAACATATCAAAATAGAAATACGAATATACATGTGAAACAGTGTGTGTTTTAGCTGGTAATTAGAAAAGAAAAGAATAAGTGTGTTTTAGCTAGTAATTAGAAAAGAAAAGAATAATAATATAAAAAAACTCCACCATGTTCAATTCATTAATGAAAAAAACTTGTACTTTATATAAAAAAAGTATTGTGTAATATGTAATATATTATATATTATGCATAAAACATATATTATGTATATAATATATTATTGTTATGCATCATATTATTTATGTTATAATATATTTTTATTTTTTTAATAAGAATGCGTCATATTAATTGGTGATCACTGATCATTCAGTTCAATCAATCAATAATTCAGTAAATCAGTACTATCACGGTTTGATTATTATTTTTAAAACTATGAACACGAGTTCAATTTAATTAAAAATAAAAGTAAAAATAATTGCAAGTGGTGTTCTTCCACATTATTATTTTTAATTTTTTTAAAAAATGAAATTGTGTTTTAAATAACAACTTGTTCGTTTTTTTAATTTATATTCTTTTTAATTTCTAGAAAAAAAACTATTCGTGTTTTATAAAAAAAATAATTGAAAATGAAGTACATCATTCGCCGCCATTCGGCAGTCGGCACTAGTAATTGGTTCACTTAAAAAGAAATATCTTCTATCCAATACATTTCATGAAAATCAAAACGCTACTCAACTTATACTGCTATTGAGATAAAGATAAAAATTAAATCCTATTTGACTATCTTATAACTAATTTATAAAATTGTAGTTTTATACTTTTATTTTTACATTTTTATTCGTATTAATACAAATTTTTATCTATTTTTTAAAATTATTTTTACGTTATACTCTCTAGATATTTTCTTATACTTTCTTAATATTTTATGTTTAAGTTTAACCAAAAAAAAAGTTTTATGATTAAGAAAAATATTTAGTGTTAAAAAAATTTGATAAAAATAATAGTTTATAATTAGAGAAAAGTTAAAAATATTTACATACAATATACTTAATTATATAAATATATTTTTTTTACAAAAAATAAAAATAGGTTTTATATAAATATTTATGATTAATAAAAAATTAAAACTATAATTACATAAAATATATTTAAAACTATAATTACCTAAAAATATTTTAGTCCACTTATTTTTAATTTTGTATAATACAAAATTTTAGTCCACTTATTTTGAATCAGAGACATTTAATCTTCAACTTTCAAAAAAAAAAAAAAATTGGTTCAAAATTTAATTTTACATATATTTTATATCTTTCATTTTGATATAGTTGAACATTAGGCTTAATATGCTTATTTAAGATACTACCGAGAAGTGAATTAATTAATTAAAATATAAAAAGTAGAAAAAATAAAGTTTTTATTTTAAAACAGAAAACCAAAATTGTGAATAAACAAAATAAAAGGACAAAATTATATTTTAACCTATATCATTTTATATATATAGAGAGAGAGGTCAGAACAAAAAAACATCTTACATAATGAAAAATTATTTATTAGTTGTTTCCAAGTTTCCAACAACTAATTTTATCAAATGGGTTTGTTTTAGCTATGGTATTAATTTATGAAATGTTGATACAACACATTATCTGATCAAATTAGAGTCACTATCTTAAAGTGATATATTTTTATGAAAAAAATAAAAACTTAAAGAAAGCTACATAGATCGTAGAGTTTAAGATAATTTATTAATTACTGTTTTTGTCGAACAAAACATAATTTTTGTTTGTATAGGAAATACCAAACATATGCTTTTAAAAGATACATGAAAATAGAAAAATGGTTTTAAAAAATCACAGGAACATTATATCTTTCAAGCCCTGTGTTGCACTCTTCCAAGTTCCAATTTGATGCAGTGGAAAGATTTGTTTCTTGCATTCCTGTTTAGGAGGGAGAGTTTCTTCTTTATCAGGGCATGCGCATGACATTTTAGCTGCTATAGATTGCAATGTTAATTCCAACTCCAACTCCATCTGTTTAATGAAATTCTCATATTCTGTGTCGTATATTGGACACACTCCACACCCTTTAATCATAATATCCTTCCGTTTTTCCCAAATGCTTCCAGTTTGAGCAAAGAATTCAAATGAAATCTTTGGATTATAACTGGCCATAGGTTCTTCCTTGCTTTCACTTTCACACTCACGGTTTTGCAGAACACATTTTTCATCATACCACAGACACACGTGGTGGGATAAAAATTCACAGGCATGTATACTAGACCAATTATCCATTTGTCCACGTGTGACCCTTTGACCAACACCAGTTTCCATGTAACAGTCACATCCAATGAAGTTCTTGTCGTTTGAAGGGAACTGATCAACAATGGCACAAAAGATGAAACCCATGATATTGGAGCATGGAGCAGAAGAAAGATCAATAGTTATTGAAGCCTGTGTAGTCCTATACATGAACCACTCTGGAACCTCACTTCCAGGGAAGATAACATCAACTGGACAATCAAGAAACTTAGTTGAGTTGGTTCCAATTGTTGAGAGTTGATCATATGCCACTTTCTTTATGTTTGTATGAGCATTTACTCCAATAGCACAGAGTGAATGTTCATCCAACTTTACACAATTTTGGAATTGTGTGTGTATCTTGTATGTTTGTAGTGTTTCAACAGCACTCAAAGTGAACATTACAGTCTCCAAAGATGAACAGTTAGTGGCATATAACTCTTTTATGGACTGTGGAAGCTCTGGCAGAGAATAAAGCCTTGTACAACCACTTAAGTCAAGCTTTTCCAGCTTAGAAAGATGCTTGATGCTTGCAGGAACTCTCTCAATATCTGTTCCTTTGAGTAACAACTCACGCAATGATGATAGAAGGTTGATGTTATCTGGAATTTCAAATAAGTTACGGCATTCTTCCAACTTCAATATTTCCAATGACCCTAAACCTTTAACTAGGATATGAAGATTTGATGCATCAAGTTGTGTGCAGCCATAAATATGAAGCATCCTAAGTGATCTTAGGTTAGCAATCTTGTTTGGAAGGTTGTTTAGACTCTTGCAGTTATCAAGTGTCAATGTTTCGAGTTTTCTGAGACTCCCAATTGATGAGGGCAACTCATGGATAGCAGTTGAAGTCAAAATTAAGTCTTTCATGTTTTCTGAAGTCACTGAAAACTCCTCAAGCCTTGAGCAACCACCCAGGAAGAGATCACGTAGAGATCTTAAATGGGAATCACATCTAAGACTGGTAAGCGCTTTGCAGTAGAATAGGTTCAACCGTACAAGCTTGTTCTGAGATAAAATAGATGGATGAACATTTCGCAAGTTTTTGCAACCATAGAGTTCCACCTCTTCAAGATTTGAGGCCTTTGAAAAATCTGGGAGCTCTAGCAGATTTTTGGAATTACTCAAGTCGATTCTCTTTAAATGTTTAAGATTCTGTGACAAATAAAAGAGTGAGATCAGCATATTCTAAAATATGTACTAGTACTACAAATAAACACTTGGTCTCAGTATCCTATAACTCTAGAATTTAATTTAATCAAAACACGAAAACAACATCATATTTCGTATATGTGATGTATTTCCATACCTGGATCCCATCCCAAAGTTTTTCCACTCGGCTCCATGGCAGTTTGAGCTCAAGGAGATTTTCAGCACAAAATGATTGTGGCAAAGATTTCAAAGGATAACTAACCCAATGAAAAAATCTTAGGTCATTAGGCAAAGATTCAAGGCCTTTGGGAAGACACAGAATTTGCTCATCGCCATAATGTTGGGTAAAATTAAGAAATTTTAACTGTTCCATCTTTGCAAAGACTTGAGGACTTAAGCAGACCTCATCAAACTTTGACATGTTAAAAGTTATGCTTTTGATGGCTTTAGTTCCCTGGCAAGAAAAAGTAAAATATAATGTTAAATAATATTCAAAACTAGAGTTTGTAGGAGAGAGATTCAAATAATTAATATGTAAAAGATATTTCATAAAATCATGACTCTTTACCGTGTTATTTTTCAATACTAGATGTATGTCATTAGGATCCCATAACCTAGTTCGTTTTCCAGGGTCTTCAATGCATTCTTCTCGAACAATCTCCCAACCCATTTCTTGTATCAAGTCATGCATTGATACAATTGAGATTCCAGAGCCCTTGGCTTCAATTATGAGGGCGTTGTCTTTAAGGACTTTTAACCCAATAATTGTAGAGAAACCACAAGCATCAAGCAGATAAATTATTCTGCGTATTTCATATCCTTTCAAAAAGCATGCAATATATAGAAATATATTCTTCTCTTCTCGATCAAGTCTATCATAAGTCAATCTCAATACATTCTGAATTTTGGCATGAGGCATTTTCTTAAGTTTCTGTAATTGGCTTTCCCATTCTATTTTGCTCTTTCCATAAAGAAAAGAACCCAACACTTTTAAGGCTAATGGATTTCCATTAGCATACTGAATCACTCTTCTAGATAGTTCAATCCACTCCATGTCAAGACAACTTTGTTTGAAGGCATTCAACATGAAAAGTTTAATAGCTTCATCAGAGTTTAATGCCTTAGCCTCATATATAATGTCAACCTTTTTTCCTAGCACACCCTTGTCTCTAGTTGTTACAATGATTCTACTACCAGATCCAAACCAATCAAGTGCTCCAACTAAATTTTCTAGTTGTTCTGAATCATTGATATCATCAAGAACAACAAGGACCTTCTTGCGAACCAACCTTCTCTTAACATAAGGGGGAACTCCATTAGGTGTGCCAATATGCAGATCATTTTCCTTTAGCAGTATAGAGATAATTTTATTCTTCACATAGATCATTCCATGTTTCTCTGATTCTTCTGTTATGTTTGCCATAAAGCAACACCCTTCATAGTCAAAACAAAGGCGGTTATATACTGCAGCTGCAATAGTTGTCTTTCCAATACCACCCATGCCCCAAATCCCAATGACATGAACATCCACTATTGTCGATCCTAGGCTCAATAGTGACTCCAAATCTGCAATCCGTTCTTCAATTCCAACAAGCTCTGTGAACTCACTCTGGTACATAAGATCCAACTTGGACGACAAACATTTGACAATTTCTTCTATAAGCTCAACTTCATCCCTATTCAACAAGGAAAAGAGAAGGCGTATCAAGTTTAGGGCCATTAATAATTTAAAATTTTTATTAACAGTTGTTGGATGTAAAACAAAAAGAAAACTTTGGTCAGACATAAAAAGAGAAGTTCTAAATTTCTAATTAGAAACCATTATGACTATCATATACCATATATATCTCCTTTTGGCATCACATTGGCAAACCCAGTGATGATAATCAATAATCAATCTAGCTTAATTAAATAAAAGAAAAATTGCATAACCTGGCAAAGTATGCATATAATAAAAAATCAAGTAAATAGACAATAAGAAAATATACAACATGCATGGAGAAAACAAAAAGAGATTACCCATATTTTAACGAATGAAACCCAGAAAGATTAGCAGATATATTTAGAGCATATCTCCAATTTTGCACCTTGTCTTGGTTTCTTTTGTCATTTTCATGTTTATGTAATGCATCTCCATAAGCCCCTTTTTGGTGGCGTACGTGGGATGGATCCACGTTGTAGAAAACAGGAAGTACAATCTGTTTATTCGTGTGCATGCAGTCAATTATTTTGACAAGCTCTTCCAAGCACCACTTTGAAGAAGCGTAGTCTTTAGAGAATATGACCAAAGAAATAAGTGATCCTTCAATGGCTTTGACTAGTGAGTCTGATATCTCATCCCCTCCTTCAAGCCTGTCATCAACAAAAGCATCAACCTGCTTCTGGCGCAGTTCCTTCCTCAAGTGGCTAAGAAAACCACATCGTACGTCTGTGCCTCTAAAGCTAATAAAGACATCATATTTGATTCGAAGAACGTGGGAAGAAGATGAATTCGCTGCCATTGAATATAATACACTATACAACAACAAAAATACAAGTGTCTCGTCTCTATTTATATCTACCAATCCTACTCCTTCAACACTGTTACATAAAACAAAGAGAGAAGAAAAGACAACATAGGTAGACAAAGTATAGAAACATATGCAGAGATGCAAACAAAACAGATCTTACTCGTACGATTATCAAAATTTGTAGATAAATGAGGACCATATATCAAGTTCTTCTTGCTGGAGAAGAACTAATTAACAAAATACCAAAGCGTGTGACACTTTAATGTGCAACGTTTAGTCTAGGAGTTAGGAGCAACAAAACCGAGTATAGAGTTGAAATGAATTGAAAGCAAGTTCTGGGAAGTTTAGATCAGAAAAGATTCGTCTTGGTTGGAATAATGAAGTATATGAACCCCACCACCAGCGTAGACTTTTCAGCTGCACTATTCAGCGTCACACACTCACACTAGTCTTCTCTCCTGTCAATTCGACCAAGGTCAGTGTTTTTTTTACTCCACCTCAAATATTATCATAAGAACATAATATAGGCCTATAGTTAATGAATGATATTAATTAATTGAAGAAAGTTATTATTAAAAGCACGAGGATGGCTAATGACTCTCTAATGTCTAATTTTTTAATGATTAAAAATTATAAAATGAAAAGATGGATTCATGAAATAAAACATGATACTTACAAAATGTTAATTTTTAACAAATTTCAATTAATAATAGAAAATATATTTTACAAAATATGTTTTAAAGCATAGTGGCACATAGCTTACTTTGCATAAGAGAAGAATGGAGATACACAACTGAACAGCTATCAATAAGTCCAAAAGAGAAGAAAAAGGAATATATTTCAGCGTATAAGATTCATATGTCATAAATATCCTTAAGTGAAACAATATCGAAAATCATAAGATTTGCCTATAAATTTATGATACAAAGATTAAAAACCAGATTAAGAGTATAAAACAAATGATAGGTCATGAATATTAACTCAAAAATCTTTTAAAACCAAGTCATTTGCACTATGCAGAGGTAATGGTTTTGGAATTTTGTTAATTAGTATTACTAATTATTATATTAAATTATTGATTATTAATATAAATTATAGAAATAAAATTTATGGTATTTTAATTAATAAAAATTGTTGTTTAGTCTTATGATATATGATATCATAAGTGGGTTTATGATAGGCTATATCTAAATTAGGTGTCTACTCTTGTTTATTATATATGGTATCTAGTTGTTTAGCCTTATATATAATCGTTTCAACATTGTCGTGAAAGGTATGCACTATTTTATTATGCTAAATGTTAGTTGTTAAATGTGTTAACTTTTGTTATTAAAGAGATTCAAACTCACAACTTCTCCTTTCCTCCCACGTGAACTTTGCTACCAACTTTGTAAGTCCCATATATACATGAATGAAACATCTAAGAGGCGGTTTTGTCTGGTGCCTAACAAACACAAACGCTAATAGTCTATATAGAAGCAAACACACTATACAAATGCTAGCTAATAGACCCGGATGGAATCTTCAGACGTTACACACTTGACGTGACCATAAGACTCCTTCTCAAGACACAACCCACAAGATGCTTCAAGTAGATGTGACTCCACCTCGATAAATGCATCAGCCAAACTCACTCTTAAAAAACCAAATGCACATCTGTCTATATAGATTTTGAGTTATCACCAATATTATCCACTTTAACTCTAAATTAAGGACAAGATACCTCCTCGATCCTTCGATGCTCCTTTCCCTGATTGACTTCCACCAGGTCCTTCAGATGAAGTTCACCAAGTTCTAACCCCTCTCACACTTAGACCTTGAAAGAGACTTGTGAACATGTTAGTAGGATCAGGGCGACCAACACATTTCTAGACCTAAAACAAACTTTATGATAAGGTCTTTTTTTAAATTAATAAAAATATATATTAAATATTATAATTGAGTATTGTTTAATCGATGTTGGGTGAGGTGCAATAAAGGTAAAGAGTGAGACACACATAGAGTTAAAGAGAAATAATAACCGATGAGATGGAACAAATCACTATTCTTTGGAGAGAAAAAATGGTTACATAATTATTATTTATTTAAAATATAATTAATATTTATGAGGAGAGAGAAAATCATGATAAAATGAGACTTTTTCTAGGAAAATTACCTAGTTGCTATTAATAATGTGATATTATTTTTTATTTTTATAAATACTAGTAATAAATATTTTGTGGGGCCTATAAATGAGTTTTTTTTTTGTTTAAAGCGAATGCTTTAGCAACTTGTGAATTGGGTGACCCTAAGTAGGATTGTCTTCAAAAACAATCTTCCCGATCTTCATTGCGCTTGATTCAATCATATTTTTATAAGTGAAACTTCACATCAATGTGTTTGGTCTTTTCTTGGTACATCTAATGGTTTGTTAAGTGAATAACATTTTGGATGTCAGATTAGGACGCACTCCTGCCCCAACTCTCCTAGCATCCCTTTAGCTACAAACCCTCATTCACTCCTTCCCCAAAGCATTATACTCAACTTTTGTAATGGATAACGCAACCATAGACTGAAGATTTGTCTTTCAACTCACTACAGTATCAAACAAAACGAATATATACCCAGAGAGAGACTTTCTAGTATCCATGCATCCTATATAGTATGCATGTACATAATCTTCAATAGAAGCTCCACCTTGAGATCTATTTTGATATAGAAGACCCACCCTAATATCCCACTCAAGTATCTCAATATCCATTTCAACGCCTCCCAATGAGCTTGACTTGTATTCCCCATGAATTTGTCTTCAAACCTCACTTAGAAAATAAACCAACAAATTAACCTTACAGGGAGCATAAATGATTGCAATGCAAGGTTTTCCTGCTACTCCTGTAGATATGGTCCACTAATGGGAAGTATACATTATCGATTGCACATATCTCATCTAACAACTTTATTCTATTAAGCGAATCAAATTCAAATTCAATCGTGATAGAGTGAAACCCTTGTTAATAGGCCACCATAACAGCTTGGGGGATTGAGCGAACAAGTTGGACCGACTTATCATTCTGTCTACTGAGCAGCTTCCTTCCTAACTTAGTGAAAAGGGCTAGATTGGCTTTCCAAGTCTAATGGAGTTCTAGGTCCCCCACCTTCTTTGGTTGACAGAGTTTATCCCAACCCATCCATTGAACTTTCTTTGTTGTTTTAGAGTCACTCCATACAAAGTCTCTGCATTTTCTATCAATCAAATTACAAACAGACACAATCAATAGGTTAGTTGTCATTACATAAGTAGGCAACACTTGCACAACTGATTTCGCTAAAGTTAGTCTTCATGCGAACAACAGAGTATCCCTCTTCTAGTTACTCAGTCTCTGCTGAACCTTATCAATGAGAAACTGAAATGAGGCTTTAGACACATAACTGAGGTGGAGCAAAATCTTAGGTATTTGTCTAGGTTTTAGGTCCTTTGAAAACCCAATATGTGAGAAACATGTTCTTGGCATTGTTTATAAACGTTTACTGAAAAGAAAACTCTGGTTTTTTCTTGGCTGATTTTTTGTCTAGAGTTGTTGCAAAACATATGTAAGACTTTTGTGATTACCTCCACTTGGTCAAGAGAGGCTTTCACAAATAGTAGAAGATTATATGCAAATGCAAGATATGCTAGTTTGGGACCTCCTCTAGAAATTTGGATGGACTTCCAAAAATGGTGATTCACAACAAGCTAAACCATGTGAAAGAGGCGCTCCACGCTTATAAGTATGGAGAGATGAAGTCACCTTAACGAATACCTCTCAATGACTTGAACGACTCCAAGGCCTCCGTATTCCACATAATGCACATGGTTGGAGAGGAAACATAGTGCCACACCAACGTAACAAACAATTCAGGTAGCCCAATATCATGCAAAATATCTTTTATGAAACTCCATTTAAGCTTATCATAAGTTTTTTTCCAAATTAACTTCGATGATCATCCACTTCTTGTTACCTTTCTTGTACTTCGTGGAATGTATGACTTTTTGGGTAATGATAATGTTATCATGACTACTATACTTGAGAAGGAAACTGAATTGGCAAAGGTTAACAGGCTTCTCCATGACACTTCGCAATCATATGGCAAGGATTTTTATATTTGTCTTGTAGGAGATATTATAAAGGCTAATGTACCTCAGGTTTGATTGTCATCTATTGTCCAGTAAATATAATAAAAAAGAGATGTTGTATGAGAGGAATATATCTGCCTTCAAGTTTGATTCTCATCCATTATCTAAAAATCAATGTTTCCCTCCAAACATATATTGCCATTGCAAAGAAAAAAAATTATAAAACTCATAATTAATATAGTAAAATTTCAAGAGCATATTTTTTTTACACAAATAGAAGTACATCTTGTTTAAAGCTCTAAAATAATTGAGTAAAGTTTTTTTCTTTACCAAAGTTTCAAATACCTTTAGTATGTCATTAGTCTTATGATGTGAGAAAACCACAAGTATACGATGTCGTCAGATAATAATAAAAATTATTCTTTCATAGAGACTGCACGTTTGACAAAGAAATAATTGTCTATAACTTTAATTAATTTTTAAAGGTAATTTAAACTAATTGAGAATGATTCAACTTCTATAGTTAATAAAAATAAAAGTCAAATTGATGTGAATTCTAAAATCAAACTAAAGATAAAAAATATAAAATCTAAGATAAGAAAAATTGTAACAAATATAAAAAAAGGAAATTTTTTTAGATTTGATATATTTGAAATATTTGAAAAAAACAAATATTTGATAAAATAAAGGAAGAGATAATTAAAAGATTTGAAATTCAAATTTTAGAAAACATTTAGGATTGGAGGTATCACATCATGACTGCATATTGATCCAATTTTAATTATGTTTTATACTCTTATTGGTTCTCTAAAGGTGAATTAACTTAAGGTTCGAAGATGTATCTAATTGAATTAACCCATACTTTTGTGGTAGCTATGTTCAATTAAACCTATTAAGTTTTTTGCTAATTCATTAAGTACTCAAAAGGATTATACATACTTTCATGATTTAATTTCTAAATTCCTTCCGTAGGGTTTAAATAATTAAGTTCTTCTTTCTGTGTTTTTTTAATTATCTATTACTACAAGCACGGTGATCAAACATATAGTATCGGTAAAAACAACAGAGAAGAAATCAAGAAAAATCAATAAGAACAATAAAATACTTAAATATTCATCAATAGAGTAAAAGGTTAAACCTCAGTCACAGAATAAATATATCTACTCACACATATCCATAAGTTTAAAAAAACAAGAAATTAAAGATCATCAAACCCAAAAATAAAGAGTGAAAAAGGAAAGAAGAAACTCCAAGTTTTGCTCTCTATGTTGTCTTGGATCAAAAGTTTAGAACCCTAGTTTAGAATTTATTTAGTGTTTGTTTGACAACAGTTTTATAAAACTGTTTTCCGTATTTTAGTATTTAAAAACTAAAAAACTCGTTTGGATAGTGTTTTCTGAAAATAATTTTAAAAAATAGTTCTGGTTTTTAGTTTTTAAAAACTAAAAAATGGGAACAGTTGAAAGTAGTTTTGCTTTCAGTTTTCTATTTTTGTTTTGAAAACTCAAAATACAATCAGAATATGTTTTTTTTTTCTTTTCATTAATGAAATTTTAATAAATATGACAAGTTTTTCCATTTTTATATTTTCAAAATAACACTTGTCAAACAAGTTTTCTTTTCTTTTATTCCCAAAAACAGTTTTTGAAAATATTCTTGAAAACTCTTTTCAAAAACTAAAAAACAAAACCAAACAAAACCAATCAAGCCCTTAAACTAATGAGTCTCCAATATCTAAACCAAAAAATGTCATAAAATAAAGCACTTAAACTTTATTAATTAATTAATGACTCATTTTTCTTCTAAATTTCCTCTGAAGCTCCAAGCTTCACTCAATGCTCCAAATCAGTCGAAAAAAGTATTAATTCTAGAAAATAATATCCTAAAACACTAAAAGCATAACAAATTCCAAGATATAATTAAAAGACACCAAAAATGCAAATATTATACCTAAATTACATAAAAATAAATAAAATTCTAATTAAAATAAAACTTAAAAATAGATAGAATTGCAACAGATCACCTTATTACAAAAATCATTGTGAATAAAGTTTGTCTGGTTTTAAATGTTAGTTAATTTCTTTTGTATCTCTTAATTTTAAGACCATCTAAATTCTTCAAATTAAACATACTTTTAAAAACTTATTTTGTTCCACGCTTTAGTAAATTTATTTCACGTTGTTGATTCATGGACAGTAGATAGACATGAAAAGAAATCCATGTACCTGTTTTGAAATGTTGTATGTTGGACTTTATGGATATCTAGAAACTCTATAGTTTTTAATGATAAAACCTTGAAATCTTTCCTAACTTTTATTCATATTACTTATTGGAAGTGATCACAATATCATTTTGGTTTTCACAAGGGTTGACTATGCACTTATCCTCTACCGTGTATGAGAATGATGTAATGTTTTGGGTGCTTATATGGTTTTACTTAGTGATGGAATGTAAAGATATGATATGAGGTTGAGGTTCCTCTGGTTATTTATGCTTGTGTAATGTAATATTTTTAAATTTTAAAAATAAAAATTATTTCATAAAATAAATTAATAAATAATAATTATCTAGATATAGAATAATTTAACTACTTAATAAATAATAATATTAAATTATTATCTAGTTTAAATAAAGAAAGTATTAAAATAAAATTATTAGTGTGATATTTCATTATATAAGTCTATAAAATTATTCATTTCTTTTACATTGAATTGGATAATTTCGAAGACGAAATTTAAAAAAAAAAAATTTAACATCTCAAATTTTTAATGTACACATTGTTAAGAGCTTTGCTTTCACTAAATAAATATATATCTTTTGCTTCTTAAAAAAACTTATTTATTTCTTTAATGACATTTCCAATTCATAGGTAGTTATAAATACTTTTGCATCACTTAAAAGTAAGTGTATATATATATATATATATATTAATAGTTATAAAATATAATAAAACATAAACATTCTACTTAACAAATATCATAAATTAAACTAGGATAATCATATTATGCATCACACAAAACATAATTATGATTAATTAGTCAGAGTATATTCATGATTTAAAGATAAATTTTATATCATCCATGGATATTTTTCCAATGTTAATGTATAAATATTTTTTTCTTTTTTTATAAATTTAATACCTATACTTAAAATCAACAAGTAAAGAATTTACACTTAAGTGTAGAAATGTGTTTCTCTTTTTCTGTTCTCCTATTATACAAATAAAACCCTGGCGCCCCTGAAATTGAAAACATTCTGGCTATTTTATAATCATCGCCTCTCTCAGACGACGTGGTTCCGCCGTGTCGGCCACCTCTCTGCGATGCAGCACATACAGCAATAACAGCATTGCTCTGAACCCTAACTCCTCACCGCACTTGCAAAGAAACAGCAACAACCACGCTACACCGAAACTCGTCACCACACTCTTAGACTTAGTATCACCGATCTCCTCTTCCTCCGCCGCGCACGTTCGTGGTCGCCGGAGCTGTTGTGGTTCATCGTCGGAGCCGAATTAGAAAAATATTGAAATATTCGTTGTGTTATCCTGGAATAGTGGAGTGGTTAGTAATTTGTGTCTATAGGTTGCTTCAACTTTTCCTTTGTTCTTTCAACTTTCTATTGATACTGCTTACTGTGTTTTATATTTTGAGATTGATACTAGTCTTTTATGTTGTCACATCATGGACCTTAACTACTTCTGCGTTCTGCCTGTTGCTTTCATTTCATAATCACTATACTCCATGAAGATGTAATGAACTTAAAAAACATTAAAAATGGATGCTAAGGATGATTAAAATGCATGAAAATGAGACATTTGGATGTCAATTTGAGTGAGAATATTGTGTATTTCAAGCATCCATCAGCCATGGAATGGTCTAGGGCTAGTCCATCTAAAACTGGGGCAGCTGTTTTGTGAGCAGGCCCATAGGTCTAGGGCTCTGTTTCGTTTGGGCTTTTGGCTGGCCACATGGGCTATGGGTTAGAGGAGGTGGGTTGGCTGATTTGACGGCTCTAGCAATTAAACTCTTCATGTTCTTATCGATTGTTTCTTGCTCAAGAGCTTTTGCCATTTCACTGATTGTAGGCATGAATGTGATTATTGTTGAAACTTGAAATATTCTAATGAAGAATAAAAGGCATATTTGTTTCTGCTAATGAATTATTGTTTTTCCTTGTTGGCTACAGATGTTGAATCATGCGAGCAATTATAATAGCTGCTCATGGCTGTTGTTTGTAGCGAGGCACTACTCTAGAATTCGACCCCCAAGACCTGTTTCTGTGGAACCAGTGATCAGAGTATCTAACAATATTGCTCACTTGGATGCTCCCAAAGAAGGTCCAAAACCCAGACAGCTGCTATCATTGCCGCCTTTTCCTGGTCATCTCTTGCCTGCCAAGAGCTCAATTAGTGGTCCTGGACATGATTATGTTACCGCTGTCAATTGGATAAAGTATTACTTCAAGGGCACATGGGGTTCTGTCATTGAATCCCATTTCAGGGAAGGTCTTGTAAGTATATCATATTTTATTGTATTTACTGTTGCATTTTTTCCCCTGCTGCCTAATCTATTATCTACTTGTTGACATTGCCTTAAATTAGTTATACAACTTTTATTGGGACTGTTTCTAGCAGAATTAATAAGAGGTTGAATCTCCATTCCCTTGAGGAACATAGAAGTTAGAACACATGGTAAGAATAAAGATTAACCAAGTCTTTAAGGATTAGCTTGTGATAATAATATTGTAGGTTCAAATCTTTACAAGGCCACTTATCACCCTTCACCCTACAAACCTACTCAGTACTTACACCCAATAAAGAAGAAAAAAAGGGAGGAATAAATAATGGAATCAAAGCTTGTTTCCTATAAATATTGTGCTTGAACTCGGCCTTTGTTTCCTACAAAATTTGCTTAGACTTTTTGTGGTTCTTATATTATTTTTCATATTCAAAGTTATACTTTATTAAGTTTATTTTTAACCTTAAGCATAAGGGGGCTTGGTTTGTTTCCAAATTACAATTATTGTACGAGCATCCTGCAAGAAGGTCAAAAAGTTCAATTGAGTGGTCCTTGAAGCACCTAGAAGAGCTATTTTGCAAGGAAGCCCATGCTATTTTGTAGATGTTTTTGAATATTCTGTTGGCATACTACAGTCTACACTCCAAGGGAGATGCCTAAAATTCTAATTACTTTTGCAATTTGGAATAAGTAACAAGATTGCAGGATCTTCATTTTCTGTGTTTGATAATTTCACGTCTAATAGTCAGGTATAGATATGATAATTAAAAAGTGTACTTAAAGGCTTTGTTGATAATTTCCTATTCTATCTAGGTTCAAATGGAAGACCTAGTTGCTGATGACTCTTCGACTCAGAAAGAAGTGCTGATTAAACCTATGCGGAAGGTATTCATGTATACATTTGCTTGTTAATTCACCATTTCTATAAATAACATTAGCTTTGGGTAATTTTCTGTCTCTATTTCTCTGTTTTTCAACAATAAATTTTAGTCAGTTGTTTACGACTTATGTTAGATTTAATAATACTACAACTATACAGCTTAACTGCAGATTAGACCTAATGAAGTGATGAAACGTGGTGCCAGAGTTCATGTTCCTGTATCAATTGCTGAGACTAGGATTTCCAAAAGATATGATGCTATTCCAAGTGGAACACTATATCCAAATAAAGATGAAATTAAGTATCTGCAAAGGCTGTTGATTTATAAGGCACGTCTTTCACCAGTGTCAAGTTGATTTTATTTTTCAGTTTTGTGTTACTATTCTTATTGTTCAATTGCATGGAAATATATTTAATTTATTGCATATTGCACTTGAATGTATTGTTTTCAGGACTCTGCTATTATTGTGCTAAATAAACCTGCAAAATTGCCCGTTAAGGTTTGAATGTCTATGTCTATTCTTTAACATTTAAAGGAATTCACTTATAGTTTATTACTAGGTTTTAAGTTCTTATTGATGACCTTGTTAGGGGAGTTTGCCAGTTCATAATAGCATGGATGCTTTGGCAGCTGCAGCGCTGTCCTATGATTATGATGAGGGTCCTAAACTGGTAAATTACCCCTCTTGTACATCATTACAATGGAAGAATTTGGTCTATAATTAACAGTAAATGAATCATCTTGTAAAAAATGAATATATATTCATATGGATATGTTGATGCCCAGCACCGTTTATGTTTACCAAAATATTAACAGATTAACATCTGTGGTTACTCTGAAAGGTTTAATCATTTTCATGGCTTATTATTGGTTTCTCATTACTTGGAAGACCTTCAGGCCGAATGTTCGCAGGAACAAATTGATTTGAGACATAGTCCAAGCACTGAAACCAAGACAGTGCAGATACCTTACACTTCCAAAAAAGAGATATAAATAAGTGTAGTCTGTATTGTTTGAATTTTATGATTTGACTCTTGATTAGATATGAAATAGCACCTATGTGATACCAATTGTTCTTTCAAATTTGAATTGTTTTTCTAGCTTGAATCAAATGCCATCTCAGATTAATCACACGGGAATGTGAGAGTAGGGACCAAAATAGGGCACTCAACTGAGTTGTGGGTTATTTGGAGGGAAAATTTTGGTAGTTTCCCTCTCTTTTAAGAAAAAATAAATTGCAAAAGAAGAAACTATCCTAAAATCCCTTGTCCATAATCCAAGTTGTGCAAACCTGATCTGTTTTGCTCACACAATCCATTTTTCTGGATTGTGCAAGTTGGTTATGGAATCATGAATCAACTGATTCAGATGCAATTCACTTGAGATGGCCTTTGGTTCAAGCTAAAAAGAGATTCAACGAATGATTTGTATAATATAGGAGCCATTTCCCATCTAATCGAGAGTCAAATCATATGATTCAAACAGTACTAGTTGCACTGATATGTATCTCCTTTTTGGAAGTGTATGATATTTTCACTGTCTTGATGTCAGTGATTGGTCTATGCCTCAAATGAATCTTTTCCTGTCAATAGTAGGCTTTTTGTTAACTTGATGCTTAATTTAAAAGTTAGAATGTTTTAATTTAGTTTTGAATGATGAACTTTTCTGCTTCGTTTTTTTTTTTATTTCTCTATCTCCAACTCAAAGTGATTAAGAAAAAAGGAAGATGTTTGGTTTTAGCTTTGGAAGTATAGGAATTTATTGACCACTGTTTTGATAGTGTAGTTTGTTTGCACGTAGAAAGATTTGAAATTACGTACATATTTGGTATTCGATACTGATGGCACTAAATTTACTTATTTCATTCACTAATTAATGAAAGGTTTTTTAAAATTGGAAGTTTGTTTGCTTAATGTTTTTCATTAATTTTGAATACCTGACTAATTTGCTTTATAATATGTCAAATGTGAAGTTAATTCTTCAGCTCTTCTGCTCATATTAATATGATTTGAACTCTGAAGCTGTTTTTTAAGAAATGGTTGATGCATATTGAAAAATAAAAGAGAATTTGATTACTTTGTTGGCGATTTCAGGTTCACCGTCTTGACAGAGAGAGCAGTGGCATCCTTTTACTGGGAAGAACTAAAGAGAGTGTATCTCATCTCCAATGGTTGTTCAGTAGCATTAACAATGCAAAATCTTCTTGTAAGGTGCCTTACATACATGAAATAATGAACTGCTATTTTCTGTAGTGTTTTAGTCTGTGAATCTTTGAAAACATTCTGAAAAACAGATTAATATTTTCATTTGAATTTTAACATTATCGGGCTATATTAGGCTTGGAATGATGCATGTGAAGCTACATATCAGAGGTATTGGGCATTAGTTATAGGAACTCCCGAGGAGAAGGAAGGCATAATTCATGCTCCTCTTTCTAAGGTTTATGAACTCTCATCTCATTTTTAGTTTCTTCTCTAAATGTATATATTCAATGATATCATGTTTAATGCGGTTGCTATCTCTGACTTCCAGTGTGCTGATTGTATGCCTTCACATTTCAGGTGTTTCTAGATGATGGGAAGACTGAGAGGGTAATACTAGCTCACCATTCGAGTGTAGAACCTCGTCAAGAGGCTGTGACTGAATATCGGGTGCTTGGGCCAAAGATAAATGGATGCTCATGGGTTGAGCTGCGTCCGCTTACTTACAGGAAGCATCAGGTATCTTGAAGCAGTCTTGTATTCTCTATTCAACTGAAGAGAGAGTAAATACTTTCCATCCATTACTGTTATGTCTTCCATTTGAAGTTTGCATGTAAAATGAATATACATATCATCATTGTTATAAATCCATATCAATTTGTACCATATGATGCCATTTAGTTATTGTGATTCCCAGTTTAATTTACTATAGGAAAAAAACCCAAATAAGTTCATAATTGTGAGGTTCTGTAATAATTCACATGGCATGGAATGATTAGTATTGAAAATATCTGGCATATGATTCAGACTTTTGTTACTTATATTATTCTCAGTTATCTGTTAACTGCATGATGAATCTTTACTCTGTCAAAAACAATTTCAACTCTTGAATGGTGTTTAAATAAACTTTGAAATTGAGTGGTCTTTTTCTTGATTTTTTTTTTTAAATTCCATGCTTAAAATATTGCAACTCCGCTAAGTAACTTTCTTGTTTTTTGTTTATTCTTGTTATTTACGTTCCTCTTTTCCAGTTGCGTGTTCATTGTGCTGAAGCACTCGGCACACCTATAGTGGGTGACTATAAGTATGGCTGGTTTGTGCACAGCCGATGGAAACAAATGCCACGGGTTGATATTGAGCCAACAACTGGAAAACCATACAAGATGCGGAGGCCAGAAGGCCTAGATGTTCAGAAGGGAAGTGTTTTATCAAAGGTTCCTCTATTGCATCTTCACTGCAGAGAACTTGTACTCCCCAACATTGGCAAGTTTCAACATGTTTTGAAAAACAATAGTTCAGAAGAACTACACACTTCACTTAGCGAGAAACCTGATGTTCTTCGCTTTGTGGCAACAATGCCTACACATATGAGAATTAGTTGGAATCTCATGTCATCGTATTTAGTCTGAAAGAAGTCCAAGATAAAATTTGTTAATTAAGTAAAGGGAAAAGAAATAATATCAACTGGTAGTATTTAATAGCGTAGGCAAAGGAATGTTTTGGTAATCAAAATTTCTAATGTTTCTGTGTATTAACTTCAAATTGAAACTTACCTGATTTGTCTGAATTCATATTTAGCATCCGTGGAAAATATCTGCCTTAGGAATTTCCTATGTACTCAGTGTTATTTGTTTGTGTTCTAGACTTTATGACAAATGCTGGTATGCCTCGTGTATTAAATGAGAAAATGTCTGCTATCTCGAGTTCATGGCCATTTTTATTTATCTTTTTCTTCGCCAGTTTACAAATTTTGACCGTCTTTTTCAGTATTTTTCCATGCGCTGTCTTATTTTACGTGTCCATATCTGATTGTTCATATGTGCTATCATTCTCGCGGATGAAGTTATAGTTTATCTATTGTTCATCCTTTAAATCAAGGAAACTTTATTAATATATATCCTATATCTTCTATTTTTTGAAGTTGAATTGAGTTTGGTAATAATATATTTGCTTGTTACATACAATTCATTGAGACGATAAACGTCTGCAGTTATATTACTAATCTGAAAATTGTTGGAGAAATTGTTTGAAGTTATCATATTATATAATCAAGAAT
Organism: Psophocarpus tetragonolobus; assembly: GCA_037954015.1. NCBI lineage: Eukaryota > Viridiplantae > Streptophyta > Magnoliopsida > Fabales > Fabaceae > Psophocarpus > Psophocarpus tetragonolobus. The sequence goes on along the minus strand of CM075695.1, from coordinate 5,024,247 downwards.
AGTATAACTAAAAATAGAAATTACACTTTAAATATTTCTATGATAATATTACTTTTATACTCCTTTTCAAAGGAATGAAAGTTTAAAAAATTTAATGAAAATAAAAGTTACGACTTTTTCAAGAATAACAATAAAATAATATTTTAAAGCTTTGGGGTGTTTATTTTATTGAATCTTATGGGATTTCTGAAGTAACATTATATTATATGGGAATTACACTTTCATGTATTTAAAAAAATGTTTGTTTAATATTGGTAGGAATCTTGTAGAAATTTTCAAGAATATTTAAAAAACATGTTAGTTTCACAATATTTTTCTAGAAATATATATTATATTACTAAAATATCTTAATATAGCCTAACATCTATGACAAAGGAGTCGGAGTCTTTTAAATAATGGACCAATGGCTACAAACATGACACAGAATGAGTAAAAAAACTTTTCAGTTGACTACAATTATATGAACACATACTAAACAAAAAAATCCCATAAAAAGGTACGCCTATGTAACAAATGTTACATTTCTTTGAACAATGTGTTAGAGGAGAATAATCATCCTCCATGCAAATGCAATTTAAGTGGGAGAATATATATACAACCTTTTAAAACCCGAAGATAAAGATCATTACGAGGTTGAAAAAAACCTTCATGCATTAAGATATTTATTTATGTCCCATTATCGTTAAAAAAATGAAAAAAAAGACGGTAAACTCTTGTAAAAAGTTATAGACAGACAATATTAAATCATAAATTTTTATTTATGATAAATTTATTAACTTAAATCAAGTAACATTTTAAAAGTAATATAAATAAAAAAATTATATTTAAATGTATTTTATTTTGTTTATACATACTAATTAAACTTTTTTAAAAAAAATACTAACTCATCAATAGTGATAGTTTTCGAATGGATAACCCAAAGGCCAAACCCAATTACTTGCGAAGTGCTAACCGGTTCAGGGTGCCATTCACAATTCAAACTGTCCATTGTCTTGCTTGAGAGTAAGCAAGAAAAGATATTTCTCCAACAAGTTTTACCCAAAACAGCTTAGTTTCACCACCCAATTCTTTGAATAATTAACATTGAAGAGGAATGAGTCCACCTGTGAGAGGGTATGTGCTGAATCAGTATTATTTAGATTTGACTAGGTCAAATTGAAGCCAATCTTTTTACTGTATTGTCACATTAGTTTTTTTATTATTAAAATTTACATGCCGAGTTAGTAAATGAATTTAAATTTTATAATAAAAAAATAAAAAAATAAATTCACAAAAAATAAAAAGTTAAATTTGCCAAACAATGATAGTAAAAAATGCAATTAAGTCATTATTTATTTAGGTTTGGCGGTTGGGCCTTAGGTAGTCCATTCCATCAAGAATACTTTTCTCTCATGAACTTGGAGCGGTTCCTAACAGATCAGAATCTCCTGAAACCATGAAGCCTCGTGTTTTTAACTCAACAGACCAATTCCATAGTCACAGTAAGATGATGTGTTTTTCGCAGCTGCTCCACTTTGTAATCGCACGAAACCGCTGGTTTTTTGTTGAACCGAACAGGAGACACACAAACAACTAGTATTTTGATTTTGATTTACTAGGTAACAGCCACTTACTGTTTCATGTTCCACCATTTTTTTATTGTTATCATCTGCATAATTTGAAATATTCACAAATGTAAAAGCTTTTGAACCCATGTAAACGTGGCTTTACTTATACAGCCACACATCATTGGTTCTTTCTTAATTATAAGAAGTTATGATTATTATTAATATTCTATGATGTTGTTGTTATAGTTTTAACCATAATCTTGTGCATTTTTTAATTGCCAAGATGATGTTTTAGTAGTTGACATTTTGGTTTATCTCAATTGGAATGTTTTGCCTAAATTGCATCTCAGATAATGCTTAAATGATACTAGAGCATAAACATATGGTTTAGATTTATAACTTTCGTTTCATTTAAGTGTTGTAAGGTGCTTTAGAGATTGAGTGTCATAGTGGCAACTTCGATATCTGCAATTCGATTCCAGTTATTATGTTCTTATATACGTAGGAAATTGACCCATTATGTTATATACGGATAGAAAAGCCACTTCCACCTAACACTGCAAAATCTTGTAATCTAAGTCTCCTCCAATGGATCTGATATTTAATATTTCATTAAGGAAGCTAAGCATCCATCTTTAACTTTCGATCCTTCATCCATACTTAGGCTTCCATTCCAATTCAAGCATTACTAATCTGCAAGGTAAAGCAAAAAATATAGTAGCAGGAGGAGGAAAGATAAAAGAAAATATAAGAATTTTGTTTCTGTATTTTTTGGGTACTGTGTTTATTAAAAAGGGTCTGTTGTTAGGATATAAAATTCATTTAATCCCAAAATTGGGATAATAATAATAATAATAACAACATACCCAAATGAAGAATAGATGGGAAGGAATATTTCTGGTTGGTCCCTATGTTATCCGTAGCCTTCACTCACAAATTTGCTGAGCAAGAGGGTATATAATGAAGAGGTTCTCTGCCTGCTGCTTCACAAGCAGAATCTCTCAGTTCCACTCTCACTGGAAGCATAACCAATCTCAGTCTCAGGTAACTTATACCTCCTGAGGGTTGTTTCCTTTCTGTGAAAAGTCATTCACATTGTGTTTGCTTAATGATTCATATTTCTTTAGTGATGAATTGGTCATGCCTTTGGCATTTTGCTTTAGCACCCCTAGATTAGCTCGTTCCTTTTATTAATAGAGGTCCTGCATTATCATATTACATAATTTGGTAGCCTCACAATGGTTAGAATCTGAAATCATACCTCTCAGATATCCATTTCAAGCTTCATTGCTAACTTTGTTTTTTTTTATTTTGAAGTATCTTAGGTTACTGCTACTCGGATTTGTGAGTTTTGTGTTAGATTTAATAAATGTAGTATAAATTATGAAAAGTATAATATGTTTTTGAATTGCAAGCTGACAGGAACTAATGCTGCAACCAATTAAAAGTGTGTTTGGGAAAGTTGATAAATTTATATTATTTCAATATCGATTATGAGCATGTTTAGAAACCACAATTTAAGCTGTTTTTTACACATTCAAGTTGTTTTTAAAAAAATCAATCTTATTTGAGAACACTCTGATTGATAACAACTATTTTTCATAAGTTTTCAGCTGTTTTCAAAAAGCTGGAAATCTGTACTTTATGATTATTTTTCAATAGCTTACTTTTTCTTTTAGTTTTTTCACACTCTTTTATTTTATAAAACTGATTTTTTTGTTGCATCCAAACAAGATAAATTATTTTCAAACCGCTTTTCAAAAAATTGATCCAAACAAAAATCGATAGTGATTATAGTTGATTATACATATAATCGATTATTAAAATAATATATTTTTTCAGCTTTCCTAGACACATTCATAGATTATAAAATAATTAATTATAATTAGAATCAATTTTTTTGGGTAAATTTGTTGAAAAGTGGTTTGAAAATAATTAATCTAATTTGGATGCAATAAAACATTAGCATTCATAGAGTAAAAGAATGTGAAGACAGTTGGAAGAAAAAATAAACTCTTGAAAAATAATCATAATTACAAATTTTCAACTTCTTAAAAACAACTTATTTTTTTAAAATTTAATCGTCCTAAACATTCAGTTTATTTTTCAAAGCAACTTATTTTTTATATGAGACCTTATCTTAAGGAAGTATAGAAGTAAGTGGACATTCTTAAGGCAAAATAAAATAAAAAGTTAGCTAGTAGATAAAATTTGATATGCTCCAAACAGTGGGATTGTTGAATTCCTTTACTCCTCATCCTGTGCTATTTACGGAAGGTCACAGATGAGACTTGGAAAAGTTCTTCCCAGTATGTTAAACACAAACACATAACATGCTGTATCAACCATGCACAGAGTTCCTTCTAGACATTTACCTCCAATTGTTTTCTAATATTGTTTTGTTTGACAGATCATGGCAGGAAACGTCTCTGGTCCAAGTGGGAGCAAGGGTGCTAATATTTTACTCAATCATGATTTCTCTAGTGGGCTGAACTCTTGGCATCTCAATTGCTGCACTGGCTATGTAATTTCATCTCAAGCAAGTGCTCAAGGAGGAATTTCAATGGAGTCAGAAGTTAAATATGCTGTTATTACCGACAGAAAGGAATGCTGGCAAGGCCTTGAGCAAGACATCACAGACAGAATTTCCATTGGTTCCACTTACACTGTTTCCACCTGCGTGGGAGTATCCGGGCTTTCTCAGGGATCTAGTGATGTTCAAGCTACTCTGAAACTAGAATATCATGATTCTGCTACTAGTTACTTGTTCATTGGAAGGTATAAAATTTTGTGATTTCGTTGTATCTTTTTCCTAGCTTAAAAGAAATTGAGGAAAATGCTCTTTATAACATGCCTATCATTATTTTTTACAGAACTTCTGTTAATAAGGATAGCTGGGAAAAGTTGGAAGGGACATTCTCATTGTCAACTTTGCCTGATCGTGTTATATTTTATTTGGAAGGACCTGCTCCTGGAATTGACCTGCTTATAAGACCAGTCGAGATCTACTGTTCCATTCCAAATAATAGTGTATGTCAATATGTCATGAAGTTTTGTATTTTAAACAATGTTATCTTTGTGCCATTCAACACATTGGCAAAGTCTAATACTGTTTGATAAATATCAAATTCATGCTTGTGAATGGATTATTACAGCTTCTATGGTTAGATTGAAATTGCAATAAAATCTGTATTAGTTTCACTAATTATTTGTCTTGTGAAATCTGTGTATATTTTCAACATACTAACTTGTGTATCTTTTTCCTCTTATTTTAAAAGACCACAAGCACAAGATGTGTTTCAACTGGAGATGACAACATCATAATTAACCCCCAATTTGTTGATGGCCTGAATAATTGGTCTGGAAGAGGCTGCAAGATTATGTTGCATGACTCCATGAATGATGGGAAAATTGTTCCAAAATCTGGGAAATTCTTTGCATCTGCAACAGAACGCACACAGAACTGGAATGGAATTCAGCAAGAGATCACTGGACGCGTGCAGCGCAAGCTGGCCTATGAGGTCACTGCTTTAGTTAGAATATTTGGAAACAATGTCTCTACTTCTGATGTACGGGCTACTTTGTGGGTCCAAACACCAGATCTTCGAGAGCAGTATATAGGCATTGCAAAGTTAGTATTGTCTTATCTTTCTATCACTGTATTTCACATAGATAACGTAAATTCTCGGGCATAATATGAATTTGTTTATTATTCTTGAATCTTGATAAACAAAACAAAAAGAAACTTGCTTGAATATGATTTCATGATATAATGATATTAGGATGCTTCTCTAACTTTTCATTCACTTGCTGAACAAAGCTTGTATGTTCTGAAGTGTGCAGGCAACAGATAAAGATTGGATTACAATGCAGGGAAAATTCCTACTAAATGGTTCTCCGTCAAAAGTTGTCCTTTATTTAGAGGGCCCCCCTCCAGGCACTGACATTCTTCTCAATAATTTGGTTTTAAAGCATGCAGCTAAAACACCTCCTTCAACCCCTCCGGATGTTAAGGTTGGACTTTTGAAGCTTTCTTGTTTTTGTAAATTACTTTAATAATTGTTGCTAGTGTTTCCTGAAAATTAGTTTTACAAAAGCATTGTTTAAGAATTTAGTTGTTGCCTTATGTCCTTTGGTTGTGCTGCCAATTCTATGTTTCTAACACCTAACTGTTGATTTTGTTTTGTAGAATGTTACTTATGGGGTTAATGTGATAGAGAACAGCAATCTGGCTGATGGTACCAACGGATGGTTTCCCCTTGGCAATTGCACTTTAAGTGTTAAAACTGGTTCACCACATATAATTCCACCAATGGCAAGGGATTCTCTTGGTCCTCATGAACTCCTAAGTGGGCGCTATATCCTTGTAACTAATCGAACACAAACATGGATGGGTCCTGCTCAGATCATCACCGATAAAGTGAAACTCTTTGTGACTTATCAAGTGTCTGCTTGGGTCCGGATTGGCTCAGGATCATCAGGGTCACAGAATGTGAATGTTGCCCTTGGTGTTGACAACCAGTGGGTCAATGGAGGTCAAACTGAGGTTTCTGATGACATGTGGCATGAAATTGGTGGTTCTTTTAGAATTGAAAAGCAGCCATCAAAGGTTATGGTTTATGTCCAAGGTCCTGCTTCTGGTGTGGACTTAATGGTTGCTGGACTTCAAATTTTTCCCGTGGATAGACACACAAGATTCAGATATTTAAAGATCCAAACTGATAAGGTGACATCTAGTTTTCCTCTATATCTCATATTGTTAGTCTTAGAGAATAGCTTCAGAAACATACGGAATGTTCCCAAACTGCCTTGGACTTGAATTTGTCTGAATGAGTAACATTTGGTTAACACCCCTTGGCTATCCCCCAAAATAAAAAGAAATAAAATAAAAGAGAAAGAAAATGTAGAACAAGTGATATAATGTCCTCTTTATTTTGAGGCATAGGCATATTACAAGTATATAGATTAGCAAATTTACAATTAACCTGTCCAAATGATTGATGCATGATACCGAGACATATTTACCTCCTTCCTGTCTTATACACCTATATGACCTTCCAACTCAAATATTTCATGACTTGCTCTATCTCTAAAATCTCCTTAAGAATACTCAAAAGCATAATTTTTCTTATGGACAGAACAAAATTTTCCATGGTAGGAAATAAAAATTACATGAAACTAAGTATACTTCAAACTGTAGGCCTTATCCTTATATTAATGATCCATTCTTCATTGATAGGATGTGTGCTACTTTGCTTTGTTGTATATATTCTACTTTGTATTGATTTTCTGCACCGCAGATCCGTAAACGTGATGTTATCCTGAAATTCTCCGGGCTGGACTCTGGCAACTATGCTAACACTTCAGTGCAAGTTAGACAAACACAGAATGATTTTCCAATAGGAACATGCATCAGTAGAACAAACATTGACAATGAAGACTTTGTTAACTTCATTGTGAAGCATTTTAACTGGGCTGTGTTTGGAAACGAGTTGAAGTGGTATTGGACTGAGCCACAACAAGGGAGTTTAAATTACAAGGATGCTGATGATCTTTTAAGCTTGTGTCTGAAGCACAACATACAAACACGTGGCCATTGTATCTTCTGGGAAGTGGATGGAGTTGTTCAGCAATGGGTCAAGTCACTGAACAACAATGATTTGATGACAGCAGTTCAAAACCGCTTAAACGGCCTGCTGACTCGCTACAAGGGCAAGTTCAGTCACTATGATGTCAACAATGAAATGCTGCACGGTTCATTTTTCCAAGATAGGCTAGGCAAGGATATAAGGGCAAACATGTTTAAAACTGCAAACCAACTAGACCCTTCTGCTACACTCTTTGTGAATGATTATCACGTGGAAGATGGATGTGACACTAGATCATGTCCAGATAAGTACATCCATCATATTCTTGATTTGCAAGAGCAAGGTGCCCCAGTTGGGGGAATTGGAATTCAAGGCCACATAGATAGTCCAATAGGGCCTATAGTATGTTCTTCCCTTGACAAGTTGAGTATTCTTGGTCTACCAATATGGTTTACTGAGCTTGATGTGTCTTCCATCAATGAATATGTTAGAGCAGATGATCTTGAAGTTATGCTACGTGAAGCTATGGCTCATCCTGCGGTAGAAGGCATAATGCTGTGGGGGTTTTGGGAGCTGTTTATGAGTAGAGACAATTCACACTTGGTGAATGCAGAAGGTGATATCAATGAGGCTGGGAAAAGGTTCTTAACTCTGAAACAAGAGTGGTTGTCTCACAGCCATGGCCATATTGATGAGCAAGGCCAATACAACTTCAGAGGCTTTCATGGAACATATAATGTGCAAGTTGTGGCCCCATCAAAGAAAATTTCTAAGACATTTGTGCTTGACAAAGGTGACTCACCACTAGTGGTATCCATCGATTTATAAGCATGCTGTTTCATCCAAGAACTAATATGGTGTATTTTTAATATCCTTGGGTTGGCCGAAACATTATGTTGGTGGTGTAATGTTATCTAAAATAGTTGGGATTGGAGCTGTCTACACTCTACACCATTGCTCAAAATCTCAACACTCAATATTTGTTCTACTTTATTATAAATATACTTGTAAGAATTGAAAAATAAATTAAAAGTGATAAAAAGTGTTTGAACTTATATAAACTGTATGCGGTTCTTTTCATGTGATTCATTCTACTACTATACTAATTGCCTTTAATTTGAAACTTTCTATTCTCAGGATTGGTCAGAAGGGAACAGAAAATATAAAAGGGCGCTTCCACAAAAATGGAAATATTAAAAATGCTCTCTAAATTGCATATATGCACTTATTTAAATTATAAAAACAGCTTTACCATTTTGGATTTACCTTTAATTAAGGAATCTATTCTATTAAGAGTTCTAAACTATTTTTTTTCACCCCACGTTCCCATATTCCTCCTAAAAATCAATCCTAACATCTTAACTTGTGTGGTTTTTTATTATTCTAGGATACAGTGATACACAATCATTTATTTTAAAATTGCTCTTTATTTTTATTTATGTCTTTTACGTTACTATTTTCAACTAAGTGTATTGTAAAGATTGAAGATAAAAGTAGTTATCAACCGTGATCATTTCTTGAACTGATCATGAGAAGTTTTTAGCCATGATTGATAGTTAGAATTTGTTAGAAATGTTCATAAATCTTTTTCTTTTTTGGTGAAGAAATGTTCGTAAATCTAATAAAACACAAAAATAAATCAAACAAACAAAATTGAATAAATCGAAATAATCAAATTTTTTTATTGGATTGCACCAGATTTTGGATTCGATTTTGAAAATTAATCCAATCCAAATTGAACCTTTTTTTTAAAAGAAATCCAAATTGAACTTACATATATACATATACTTATATTTTTATATTTATTATACTACTCATGCTTACATTTGTAGTTCTTATATATTTGTAAAATTATCACAGAATTTTATGGAAGATATATTTAATTAAAAATTACGTTTTGGCAACATCGAATAAAAATATATAAATGTAGTTATCAAATATTCAAATTATATAAGTTTTATAATAGTTATCTATGATTTTAACAATATTTTTTTTTTCTTAGCAATAACAAACTGTGGACCTTTTGAATTATTGGACTACTTCTCAAAAGAAAAAAAAAAAAACAAAGACAAAACATTCAACTGCATTGTAATATGTTCTTGAATGTAAGATAACTACGTAAGGATGTGTAGGTAATATTGAATTATTAATCCAATGTAACCAGTATTTTGTCATTGATTCATATATATATATATATATATATATATATATATATATATATATATATATATATATTTCTTTAAGAAAGAAACTCAAATCAAACCAAATTTCATGTTTTATTTATTAAATGAATGATTTTTTCTTTAAAACCTATTTGATTCAATTTGTGAACACAACTACAATTTAATGTGTATAAATACCAATTCTTTTCATAAAATACATATGTCAACTTATATTACGAAGCGTCTGTGTTTTTAAATGAGTGTTTTCTTATATTATTTTATATAGATTAAGAAAAATTATTAAATTGATGAAAAAGAGTAGTAATTTTATAAAATTAAATTTAATATAATATTACATTGAAAAATTAAAATGACATTATTAAAAGTATTAGTGAAAAAATTATTAAAATCAAATAAAAAAATCAAATACCACACTTATTTTAAAAAAATATATTATAATAAGAATTGAAATTGATAATCTAGACTTGCACAAACTGCTGCACATCCCCATCTCATGAATGAATTAGACACACGGGTACGTATCAAGCAAGTTTAGAATTTATTTCCTTAAATCATTTACATATCTTTCTTTCCAATAGACTTAAAGTATCATCGATAAGACAATTTGTTGAGCTATTATATGTCACATCTCTTCTTGTAGATTATGACTATACAATTCTCTTTCTATCTAAATTTTATTTTAATATATTCAATTATTCCAACATAATTACCAAGTAAGTATATATATATATATAAAATTTAATCATAAATTCTTTTTTATATGACCTTTAAAATATTAATTGTTAAATTAATAAATTTATTATAAATAAAAGGTTTTGATTTAATATTATTGTAAAATTTTTTACATTAAGAATGTAGACTAATTAAAATTTATATATATATATATATTCCTTAAGTATACCAATGAAGGGAATTTTTTTTTATAACTTAAGAGAATAAAATTAGAAAAAAATGATAAAAAGCTAACATATAAACATTACGTCAGTACAAAATGATAAGTGAAATTTAAAATTCAATTTGCATAAGTATTAGACATTATTTTTAATGTTCTACTCCACTCTTATGAATAAAATTGGATTGTCAAGACTACTTCAATAACATTAGAACCCTCTTGCCAAAAAACCTACAACATTTCGAGATTACGGTATGTGCTAAAGCTTAATTAAGTTAGGTAATTCACAATCCATAGGACATCAGGTCATCTATATATAGTTGGTTGCATTCTCATCCTTTACTATCACTTTCCTAATAAAGCAAAATTAAACTTCTTGAATTACTTTTACAATCTCAAAACCACTATCTCCCACGTCCCCAATAAGGACATGTAAGTAAACAAAAAGCTAGCTTTGCTGAGTGATAAAACTCACTTCAATAACTTCAATGTCTAAAAGGAATTAATCTTTGATGTCAGCTAGGAAATATAACTTTGATTTATGCGCACACTCACTATAAAAGGAATAGATTCAAATTTTGGCTTTTACTGCTTACTTTTCCGAAGAATATTGGGAATTGTAACTGTGATTTTATGTTCATCCACACGATTGACAGTGTAAGCCAAAAATGTTTAAACAGCTAAATGCTTTGAACCTATAAATCGATTTTCTATGGTAAATGTCAATGATGGAACAATTTGCATTTTGCAATGCCAAGAAACAGCATATAACATGATCTAATATTAATACACTATTAATAGACTGTTCATTAGAGTTTGTATGTATGTATATATATAGAGTTTGTGAAGGAGTAAATTAAAAATTGATTTTAATACATATACAATTTTAACTTTTAATTTCTTCATCCATCAAAATTTTTTATTTTATCTTCTAAAATGAAAGACTCACTTTAAAGAAGTCAAATATTTTATTTTTAGTCTATGAAAGATGACTAATGAACAAGGGCAATGCTTGGGCTGGACCATAGAAGTGGGTTAATAGCTTAACATCATCCTATATTAAGCAACCAGTAGTGCACCAAAATGCTTGTTCCATTTTCACCAAAAAAATTGAACTAAGGAATAAGGATATCTTTTTCAACCAATTTTTTCCCCCAAGAAATAATATACAAATGAAACTTCTGTATAATCTGTAAGCAAGCACAACACATGTTCTTCTGGTGTGCACACTAATATTGATCCAAGATCCTCCACGTCAATATAATGCACCTGTAGCCCAAAGAAAATTTTCAGCCATAAATTTAACTTTGGTCCAAGTCCATCACTATTTTAAGGAATTATTTTATCATGGACGGGCTATATACCTCTACACACAAATATTTTTATAATGCTGTATTGTTCTTGCATGACTATAATTTATAAATATTTGCTCTCACTATTTCATTATATATCATATCATTATTTTTTTACAAAATATCATATTATTATTTTAAGAGACTAATTTGTGTTTAATTTCCATATATTTTTATTGCAAAAGTTTTACAAATTACAGTTAACTAATTACAAATGAGAATATAAGTGATATGCAGTGATGGTTTAAACTATTTTATATTATCATTTCATCATAATTATTGTGGTAAATTTGTTAATTAATTTTTAGATTAATTATCTTAAAAGTCAACAAGATTTGTGATTTATTGATTTTTTTTATAAGTCAAAGAAATTTTATTATGATTCAAACTAGAAAGCATAAAGTATTTCTTTTTAAAGATGCAAAACCATACATCATAAAGTAATGACTTCATAGAAGTGTATTGTGAATAGGAGTGTATTGTGAATTAAGTAACACTATTTTCTATTTAGAATAGGAGTGTATTGTGAATTAAGTTGAGTAACATCATTTTTATACACTTAGCTACATTGATTGAACTATATCATGTAGGTGTACTCCTTGTGTCTCGAACATTCCCAAACCTTTCATATCTCTTAGATCCTAGCAAATCAAACAAAAGATTAAACTTTCTTTTTCCGCACATGTCACCCTTAAATTGGTAAAATTGACTTTGAAACTTATTTAATAGGGTTGATGATAGCCTCTACCAACAAAATAGCTCTTGCTAAATCTACTAAGAGACTAAGCATGTCAGGCATAGATGTTTGGTGTTTCTAACGCCTCACCACAACGCCTACATACCTCCACGTCAGGATGCAAAATCCCCCTCTTTAGTAGGTTTTTCCTTGTTGGTAGTTTGCCACTTCCAACTTGCATGCTAAGATTTGTAGCCTAGGAGGTACTTTTTTCTCCCATGGCATCTTGAACACGCATTCATTCCCATTGTCCAAAGCTAAGACCTTGTAAACTAAAGATACAGAGTACAATCTTGATTTATCTTGTGTCCAAACCCACCTATCCCCTACCCCTTTCATTAGCCTAACTAAGCCTAACATTTGTCCTACCTCTACTAACATTTCTTCTTCCATGCAAATAGTCCTCGTCTCCACATCCAATTCCAAGTCAACTCCTCTACCCACTTTTGAGCAGCAATTATGTGCTTGCTAGGGCTAGCCCGTATAATCACGGGTACTCTTCTCTCAAGCTATGTTTCCTTAACCATGTATCCACCCAAAAAGTATCTTCCTATTGTCTCGTACACTTCACTTAATGGTTGTTGACCACCAATTTCGTAGTCTTTATTTCCCAGACTCAATGAAATTCATATCAGACCACCCGATTCTTAGATTTCAAAATTTGAATCCACAAGGACTAAAGTTCCATGAGCAACCTCCATTACCATTTACTTAACATAACTATATTAAACCTGCCCATATACATTAATTCTGGACCTCCACCTTGTTTGTCCTAATATAAAAGTATTTTATAATATTATCAAATAATAATGAAAATCATTACAAATTTGAATTTAATTTCTATGTATTGCTGGTATAAAAAACTTTACATATTTAATTATTCAAAAATCACATTATAACTTTTAATGTAATCTTTTTATCATTAGAAACACACATAATATCATGAACTTTATAATATATATTTAGAACTACATAAGTCATACTCAATACATTTATCATATATGTAAAAAAGTTACACTATTAATATATAAATTATTTACTCTTAAATTATACTTACACGCCATTTCATCTAGTTTCTATTAATTTTTTTTATAAATTTATTTGTTTAGTAGTTAAAAAACTTGTTTTATGTGCCTGAATACTAATACTTTTATGTTTATGTATTTTTCTTGTCTGATTATATAACTTATTTTACTGTTCAAGAGGAATTTGTGTTTAATTTCCGTATATTTTTACTGTAAAAATATCATATATTAGAGTTAACTAATTAGAGATATGAGATAATATCTTTAGTGTAAAAAATTTCCGCAATCGATTAATAAAAAAACAGTTTACCAAAACTTATAACTTTTTAATATTATGGTATAAGTTAATAAAATTATCATTGATCATAATTTAATTATCATAAATGATAATTTATGAATAAATAAAACATGTAAAATGTTTTGCATTAATGTATAAAGTAGTTATTCTTAGGTTATATTTGTCACATCATTTCAATTAACTTCTAATATTTTTTTTTATTTGTTGAAAAATTGTTTGACCTTAAAGTAGTAAACAATAGTTTTTCAGTAGCTATTACTTTTTAAGACATCACATGAAGTACTACTTTTTCTAAATTCTAATTTCTACCTTCTAACTTTTTATACTTATTTTTGTCTTATTCATAAAATATTTTAGTTTTATTTTTTACTCTTTCTTATATAAGATAGGACTTATCATGTTTTTCTCTACTTTTAGTTAGGCTTTGGTGGTTTAATGGAGGAGTGGAAAGGGATGAGAGAAATTTTAATTGCATGGTTCAACATATGCGAGGAGAGTGAAAATAACTCTATCCTTGTTTGATTTATAAGGGAGAGGAAAAGTTTTAAAGTTAATTACTTTTTTATCTTTATCATATTTTAAAAGTCAACTTTCTTTGTCTATTGTTCTTGTAGTCAAATATCTCATACAACTTTCAGTGTCTTAATTTATGAAAATTCATGAGAAAAATAACTTATATAATTATAAAAAGATTAAAAAATATTATAATTATAAAGGATATTAAAAAGATTAAGAGTAATTAAGTAAAACATATACAAATTTATTAATTAACTTTTTCTTCTTTCAAATACCCCAGCATTGAAAGGAAACTAAAATTGAGTGAGAAAAGAGCTCCTCTCCATCTTTCACGGTCTCTTAATAATTGAATCAAAAGCATTTTTTAAAATCAATCTCTCCCTTCCATTCTCCCAATTCCCCTTGAACCAAATAGACAATTTTATTGAACATGTAACCAAACAGGATGTTTCATTGAACATATAACCAAACACGGTGTTTCATTAATCATGTAATCTAAAAATTGAATCAAACATTTAAAAAAAAAAAAAAACTTATGCATTGTCAATATAAAATGTTTTAGATTGATAACCAATTATAACAGTTTATATATAATAAGTTGATAGAGTTTATTAAATAATATTTTAAAAGTTATTTAGATAAAAAATTATACTATCTTTTATAAGATAACTAATAAATAATCAAAATGATATATTTGTTTTTAACAATGAAAACAACACATTATTGACAAAAATAAGTGGTCAGCTTTTGGGACAGGAGAAATTGTTAGAAAAATAAAAAAAATTCTAGCGAAACTCTAAATTTATTTAAAATCACATATTTTAAATAAGAAGAATGAGAAGTGAAATTCATAAAAAATAATTGATTATTTTTAATAAATAAACTCTAACCCATCATAAAAAAAAATTAAAAAAAGAATGTCAGATAGAATTTCGCTCGTGTTTCTCAAAAAATAACTACTTTTCGCCAACTATAAATCCGTCAAGAGTATTTAAGAGTTTCATGCATATGCCATGTTTGTTCTGAACGATGGATATAATACAACAGAGACGAAAACAACTAGTCATCGTTTGGCATAGTAACAATTATTAAAAATAATAATTAATTTTATTATAAGTCCCATCAAGAATATTTAATAGTTTTCTTTCATGAAAACTCTCTTATGCCGTGTTTGTATGCAACGATGGAAGTAACGACGAACAAAAATATAAGTGATGATCGTTTGGTATAAAAAAAATTGTGAAGAAATTAGGGGTTAACAAAAATATAAGATTGAATAGAAGAGATAGGGTAAAAGAGGTCTGAATTTTTTCTCTAACAAAACTAACTTATTAATAATTAATATTTTTTTATTAAAAAAACTCATTAATCATTAATATTTATCTATATATTTTTTTCATCATTGTTGCCAATTTCAATTCAATTCTTTTCTTTTTTCACTCAAGAAAAAAAATAGAGTGAACAAAAATAGAATAGAAATAATTTGAGTGAAGAATAATATAAAAATTGAATTATAAAAATTGTAGGTCTACAAAAATAACTTTTAAAGTTCTTTCATAAAGAACGATACAAAAATAAATATAAATAGTTATCTAGATTCTAGACCTGCAATTTTAAAGTTCTTTCAATTTTCCTAAACCAAATAACTTTCCCTTATTTATTTTTATTTCCATGAACTCTAATCATTTTCGCAAATCCATATAACTTTCCTTTATTAATTTTATATCCATGGCCTGTTATGCGATGTGCCCATAAAAAAATCATGCAAAAAAAGACAAGAATTTTCTGTCACAGGGTTGCCAGAATAAGAAAAGTGAAAATATCTATTAGGATGACAAAAACAATTATAATTCTTCATTCTTCAATGGCGAATTTTGAGGCTATATATTGAAGTAGTTGATGTTTATAGGAACATGGAATGATATTTGATGTTTTCAACGATTCTTACGATGGGACTGATTGATTGCATCACTTATCGACTCAACTCTTTTCGTACGTTTTTTTAAATACATTTCTTTTTAAGGTAGACACAGATTTATTAAAACTATACATATGTATTTTATTGATTACGCACAGTTAAAGATTTATAATTTTAGTCAATCAAAAAAGACATAAACTTATTTGTGATAAAATTATAGAATAAAACTTTTTTCGTACCCTAAAATATTTGACATAATATTGAGAAGATGAAAATGAGATTATGTTATTTGATTTGATGAAAATGAAAAAAATAAATTTGATATGATGATATATTGATATCCATGAAAATACTCCCTCCAATTTTTTATTTTTTTTAAAATCTTGGGCTAAAACATTGACTCGCATTTGTATTCTTAATTTTTTTTAAGTTTAAGGTTATTACATATATGTTTAAGTGATCAAATTTTGTAAGATGAATTCTCTAAAAACACAATGAATATCTTGGTAAAGTATTTTTTTTTTCACTAAAAAAGTAAGTACTATAAATTAACAATTTTTTAACACTACTAATCTTAATAAATAATAACCGTGCTCTTAAATTATTGAAAGGGATCTACCAAGAGAGAATAAATAGTATCTTACGTTAGGTCACTCAGATTACGTACCTGGCCATGGTCAAACAAAAGTAACTTAGACCCACAAATGTACATAAAATTATTTATGCTATGCTAAAAAATTTACAATCATACACGGCCATATAATATTATTGGAACAACATGCACTACGCCTCTATCAACAATACTAGACCAAGAGACGGTAGAAATGACCCACATCAACCATATTTTTTTTTATGCTGACCCACTTCAACCATCGCCAATCTAAACATAATTAATATTTCTATTGAAGAAAATAAAGATATTATAGCATATTCAAGGCACAACAGACATGGATTCCGTCTAGAATCAACAAAGATTCCAGAGTAAATAGTTAATGGGAGAACAATATCTTGTTGTTCGGAAGCTCAAGGTAAACAAATGCACTGTTTTTTATTTCAGAAAAACACTTAATATATAGTGTCAGAGGAAACAATTTTACATTCATATTTCAATCACAATCTTTTATATATATTTATATGAGAATAATTTTATTAATAAATATTTTAAAAATTATATAAATAAAAGATTGTAAATAAATATTAATATATATATATATATATATATATATATATATATATAAAAAAGTAAGTGTTAAACACTTTTTATTTATAAAAATATAAAAGAAGGTCCATTATTGACTAAGGAGTGATCGAATCCAACAGTGTGATGAGCAGGATCCAGGCTGAGAGAGACACTCTCCACAGAGTACAGACACCACTCACGTCAACATGACAACCTCCCACTATCCATTTATCTACTAATCACTAATCACTCCTATGACTAAAATACACGTTAGATATGGTATAATTGTATAGACAAATACATTGATTCTTCATATAAAAACTTTATTATTTTTTAAAAAATATAAATATTTATTTACTTTCTATTTTATATTCTTTCTATTTCTTTGTGTATTTAGCTACGCCTTTTCTTTTCTTTTCTTTTTCTTTTTTGTGGGTGGGGGTGCTTCAATACGCCTCTAATACACGTACATATGATAATATATGAATATAATTATTTCACTCCGGTAAAACACTTCTAACATACGCAAAAACAAACATCCAATATATTATGTCTATCACTTCTTCTCTTTTCTTTTATCTCCTTTTTCTACATTAATACATCTTATTTTGGGTTTCACTCCATTTTGCTGTGTAAGGTTATCATGAACCTTAATTTTTATATGTTTTCAACGTAATTTTCCCCCTCAATTAATTAAAAAAATATATTTTAAATATTATTACAAAACTCAACAATTTTTAATGTATATGAAAATGTATAATTAAATGATAGTAACACAAATTAAAATATTATGCTGATAGTAAAATTAAGTTCACATCCTTTAATTTTTTTATATCAATTCGTATTCTTTAAGTAAGATTTTTTAGTTTCAATTCTTGCGAATAAAAAAAATATTTAGGAGAGATACCTATTAAATGTATGCTTGAGAAACATTAAAATTATAGAGATTAACTTACTTTAAAATTATATTTTTCAAAAATGTGTGTGATTGATAACAAAACTTAAATTTATAAAAAAATTCCTGAAAACTAAGTAATTCTTTTATAATCTAAATATTATTTATTTAAATTTTTTTTAACCATTTTTTTATTTTAGTTTTTTTTCATGCCATTTAAGTATGTAAAAAAATATATTTTTTATTACAACCAAATGAAGCTAATTATTTTTCAATAAATTTATCTAAACAAAAAATGATTTTCATTATATTCAATTATATAATATAGTTAATTATATATTATTAAAAAAAAATTTAAGTATCCGAACACACCCTAAAGAGAGTAATATTTTGTGAGAAAATTAATTATTAAAAATATTTGATAAATAAAATGACAATGAATTTTTAAAAAATAAGACAGGAACATGGGAATGATGATGATGATTGCAAAGATGATGATTGGGCCCTTAAGGCATACCTGAGTGAAGGTTCTCTTCTCACCCTCCGATGGAGCCCACTCTTCACATGGCTACATAGTCATCCTTGCCGGACCTCCGTCGCTTGCATTTGCTTTCACTAAACAGAAAATGGGTCTCTGTCAGATTGGATTTAAAGTTTGAAACGATGGCTATTGGGCCCTTTTTGTTGCCCTAATTAAGTACTCATCCCAAATATGTTACTACCAATCAAACCCCTTTAACAACAATAATAATTCAAATAAGTATAACAATCCTTTGCACTCAATTTACCATGGTAGGATAATAATTATAATTTAATGTTAAATTTTTTAATATTTTATTATGTTTAATATTCTTTATAGTCAAACAAGTCTCTACAACAAATTCATTTTCCTTTTATCACATACCACACTTTATTTATACTCTCTTTCTCTTTCACATCTTGAAAAAGAAAATTATATGTCAAAAATTTTATTTTATAATATTTAATCATAATTTTTTATATTAGATAAGATAAATTTGCTGATTTTATTAATTAATATTTTAAAATTAGTCATATAAATAAAAAAAAAAGTTTAATACTTATACATAATTAATAAAAAGAAGTGTACACTAATAATTAATCTCAATCTTTTGTTTACATTATTTTTAAAGTATTAATTGATAAGATTAATAACCTTAACACATATAAATAGCTATGATTAATAGTTTAGGATTTAGTGTGATTAACTGTGTATATAATTACTTAGGCCGAAAGGGACTCTAATAATAATATACTCACCTTTGAATTTCAATCACACAACCCCACCTCCTTGAATCCAAAACAGACTAAAATCCAAACAATCACTTAGGCCAAACGTCGAATTCAATCAATATACACAAATTTGTGCACAGGGAACACTGGGTACGATATACCTGGAAATGAATCAACAGGGAGAAGAAAACAAAGAAAAAAAGTTAGTTTTTTTTTTTAAAAAAAAGAAAATATGTAATGGTGGGTGCATGGAAGATATGATGGGGGTGGGGGCAGTGGAGCAGCGCACGCAGTTATGACATAATTGTAGTGCAGTGCATTGGGAAACAGCTCCCGCGCTGTTCCCGCGCGCTCTCCTCGAAACGACGACGTTGGTGGGTCCCCTATTCAGAAAAAAGTATGCACATAGGGTTTGAGGTGGGGCCCACGACTGTGACAACGTGAGGGTGACAGAAAAAGGCATGCAGGCACTGTCAGAAAAAGACTCAACTCAAACTTGTAGTGAAACAACAGTTTCGTGTATCGGATTCGGGTATTTATGTGTATGTGACTATGTGTTGTGTACTACTTGCGTGCTTCATATAGAAATTAAGAGAGAAAAAAAAAACAAAAAACAAAAAACAAAACATGAACTGAGTATGGGTTTGTGAACTTTGAAGGTTCAAGGTTGTATTCGACACAGATCGAGATTCAGTCATGTGAATCACTGAACCCTTCTTATTACCCTGTTTCAGTCTCAAAGTTTCAAACTGCATACAGTTGTTCAACGTACGGGCTCTCATGATTCTCAATTTATAAATTTTCGCTTTCCCTACTCTGTGTCGGAGATCTTCTATGTCTTTTTTAAGAAAAACTATAATGATGTAAAATAAATTCATAGTTATGAGAAAAGCAATGACACCATGGTATGGTTTATGAAATAAATAAAAAGGATAGTGGAAAAAGTAGAAAGTCAGATGATTGATTATATATTTGATAAAAAAAAAAAAGTATAAGAAGGAGTAAAGAGAAAAGTATTATATTTACATAATAACATAAATACACTTAAATAAAAAAATATAAAATATAATAAATTTATTTGTGTATATGCTATATATATTTTTTAAATTTTGGTAAGTAGTCAACTCACATAGCAGGACCGGTCAATCGGCCTTATCATATTTAAGACAGACTAAAGGTAAGGTGAGCAAAAAATCGGATGAATTAATATATTTTACACCTCTAATTTTTTATATTGGTAGGTATTTATGGAGATTTTTATATATTTAAAAAATATATTTTTAAAATAAATTACATCTTAAAATATATTAATATAATATTTATAAAAGATATTTATTACAAGTATAATCTTTACTTCATGTTTGACTTACATTACTAATATTTTTATAAAAAATTCTATAAATTATATATTTTTATAAAAAAATTAATATTTTAAACTGATTTAATTAAAAAAAATATTATAATCATTAAATTAAGTAAAATTATCATTGTATATTTTTTTCTTTTTGTAACGTTAAGAATGGGTACAAAAGTATGTGTTTGTATATAGGGTTGATATTTTAATTTAATGGGTAGGGATATCCTTAAATAAGACTAACTTAATATATTTTTATGTATAAAACAAATATTAAAAGTAAGACCTTAAGATATATACAGTTAATTAAAAAATGTTTTTATTAATTAAAACTAATAAATAGTTATTTTTTAAGTGAAAATAACAAAAAATGATAAGGCCTAAAAAATATTAAAATATTAATTTAAAATATTTTATTTTTAAAAATCTAAAACAAGAATTTTATTTTTCCTAGCTAGCCTTGAATATACATGATATGATAATATCTAATACTCGTGCCCATTATTAATATGCGGATTAAAAAAATTTGTACGTACGTATACCGAGTACCCGTTTAAATCGTACAAATATTCTAACGAGTATTATCGGTAAATATCCAAAATCTTTTTTTGTCATCTGTTGTTGAGTTTTTCTTTTTTTTCAATCTAGTTTTCTTTTTAAATGGAAAGGAATAGCTAGATTTGTTTGGTTGGAATAAAGGAAATAATAATAAAATAGGATAAATAAAATAAGTAAAAACTAGTGAAAATGGAATATTGATTTAAGAAAAATAGGAAAGACATAAGAAAAAGAATAAAATATATTTTTAAATCGAGACAAACCCTCACAATCAATTATGTCTCAAACTATAATACTTTACGTAAAGAAATCAATTACGAAATATTGATAATCGATTGAGGCATGAAAATAAAATATACTTTTAAATCGATAAAAACCCTAATAATGCAATATGCAAGTTTTGAAGCACAAATACATCATTGTCTATTTCTCAACTATTTTTTTCTCCCTCTCCCCTGTTTCCTTACGATTTCCATCATATCAAATAAGCCTTACATTATGTTTGGTAGAGTAATGTGAAACCAAATAAAAGAGTGACGAATCAAAAAGATGAAAGAAAATAAAAAAGTGGTGTTGCCAGGTATAGATGAAACAGAGATAAAGCATTGAATTAACGTAATTTGTCAGGTGTGAGAATGATCATAATCAAAATTTCCACTATAACCTTTTATCAACATACTTTAAAAAAAGACGCCCATAGTTTTTTTTAAAATATATACTTTTTTTTTTTAAATTATAGGGCTTATTAAGGCATAATCGATTCATGCATGTTTTGGACATATATTACAAAGTGTATCAATGACTGAACCTTCAACAATAGGACATGAATGATAACATCAGCATGACAACAATAGCTTCAGCACTCACTGTTCATTCTCCTCACGAGTAGGAATTTGAAGACATGCACTAATAGTTTGTTTAAGGATAGAAGTGGAATATTTCGGATTTGACATTACTTTGTACTCTACTTTTAGCTATTTTATCTCACTTTTGAGATGAAATTGAAAGTCGTAGATCCTCCACACAACTTTTATGATCTCTTTTCACAGCAAAATATAGTTGTTTCAAACAAAAAGACTGAAATTAGTTTTATCAAATTTTAGTCTTTTCCCTTTTTCTTCATTCAACTTTTTCATATGTTACAACATAATGTTCATTTGATAACAGAAAAGATAGATGTTTTGTTGAATGGAAATGAGAAGAAACTCAATTCTATAATAGTATAAGCATCTATCTTAAATTCATTAAACTAGTTACCTATTATATTATGCTCAATGGTGTTGGATATAAGAGAGTACATTGCAAAATGTCCAAATCTTACGTGAATATAACAAATTAACGATACCGAATTTCACATTAAATTCATAGACAAAATCTCCATATGCAACATGGATGTTATTTCCTCGCGTAGAGCCAATGATATTACGATCTAACTATCCGCATAGTGAATAGTATCGATTTAAAAATTATTTTTAAGTATAACTTTAAAACTTAAAAAATAATTATGTATATATTGTTCGTAAATTTTTATATTTTAACTATAAAAACTTTTATAAATTAAAATTTGCTGATAAATTATTCTTTTTTATTGTAAAATAGCTATAAACATATTTATAAAATAAAAATTTACATTGTAAAATCAGCTTGTAAGTCTACAATAGCCAAAAAAAAAGAGTTAAACTGTGGTTTTCAAAACTTTTACAAATTTTTTAAAGCACTTTTACAATCAAACGTGTCTATGCATGTCTAATGGATTTAAAGATCTTGTGCTATTATATGCATATATGTATGATAGATTTAAAACACTTTGAAAATCATATGCGTTTGTGTTTAATAAATTTTTAAAAATACTTTTATAGAAGAAAGATAAGACAACAAAGTTTAATTAAATAGTTTTCACAAAGATATATAAAACGTAGTGTTTAGAACAAAATATTTTCACAAAGATAAGATATTATTTAAAACAAAATGTTTTCTCAAACATAAGACACAATGTTTAAAAGAAGCATTTTTACATAGATCTTTTTGTAAATAAAATCTCACAATTCAAGGTTAATTAAAAGAGATAAAAAGACAAGTTTTTATATTGGTTCATCTCTACCCCAAGGCTATGTCCACTATCTTTGATATTTCTCAACCTTTTTCAAGCTTATTTCTAACTAGTTTTGCACTAGTCTCTTTCAAGTTAAACCTCCAAGTATTCTTTCATTAAGTCTCTACAAACTCTTTACTAAAATAATGGTTTTGGTGGTTTACACACAATCTAATTCAAGAGACTAATCTTATATCTTAATGATGTATATGTAATGAAGTTCAATCTAACTCTAAAGATATACAAATGTGGATAAAGTTTTATAAACCAAAAACTAAACAATGAATAAGAGAAAATGGTACTGAAAAGAATTTGAATATGCACAATGTTTGTATCATCCTTTGTCATATCGTCAAAATCTTTAACACTCCTATTTATAGACTTCTTAAAAAATATTATCATTGTTACACAAGAAGCTTGTAAAGGTGCGTCTGACATGTCTTCATTTTATAACTTCTTATTAAGCATTAAATGTAACAACCTTTGATAATATATATATATATATATATAGAGAGAGAGAGTATAGTATTATGTTGATCTACTTTTAAAAGCTAGTTAACTTCTAAAGTGACTTTATTGCAGAAAAATTGTTCAAACATTCTAACAAAGGTTGAATCATGCCTTTTTTTTATGCACCAATCATATCTTTTCCGCCCCACTTGCACTTCACATATTATTCGTTCTGTTTGTTTGTTTGATTTTGTCTTTTCTAAAATGGACACACAACATTCTTGAAAAGGCATATTAAATACAAATAATAATAAGGGTATCTCCAATCGAAGAACCTATTTGGGTTGCTTCACTCATTAAAAATTATGTTAGATGATTCCCATATTATCATGTCAGCATTAAGAACTCAAATACAAATTCTCTTGGTAAGAAACTCCAAGAAATTCACCTTTTAATTTTATTTATTTATACTCATTAATTGTGTTAAGTGATTTCCATATTAAATATATTATTTTAATGAGAAATTATTTTTACTCGTTAATTATGTTAGATTGTCTCCGTATTAAATATATTATTTTAATATAAAGTATTGGTTGCTTCATTAAGCAACTCAACCTCAACTTCAAGCAATTAGTTGTGTCACATAGATGTTGCTTAGGTTGAAGAAACCTCCACTAGAGATGTTCTAAGTGCATGTGTATAAATCACATTGAGTCATTTTTATTTTTTGATACGTGACACTTTCTCCGTTTATATGCAATGTCTACGTCTAAGTGAAGACTCTGACACATGTTTAGAACAATATCTTAATCCTTTCTTACATCTATGTCAACTTTGTCACGTTTTCAAAATCACAACTCTTTTTTGTGTCTTTGTCAAAGCTTTGTTCTGTCTTTATAATTATAAGTCTTCTTTGTGTCTAAATCTACTCATATTGCATTTGCATCTACTTAATCTTGAATATGTATATGCTTGCCTTGCATATGCATTTTCTTATCTTGTATTTGTATCTACTATGCGTCTATACACTTTAAATATATTTTAATAAAACACAAGTTATTTTTATTTTTCAAACATCAAAACTTAAAGATTCTTATTTGTCCAGTGGCTTAACATATCTCTTTAAAAATTTAAACATAAATACTATTTCACCTAACTTCTTTTTAAAAATAAAATTTAAAATAAAATGAGTCAAACGGTTCTTAATTGTAATTTTAAGTATTCTAAATTTTGTAATATTGACGTTTTATTTGTCTAGAAATGCTTGAGCTAGAAAGATATATTTAATTACGTATAGACTCACTGAAGGAATCATTTAAGATAAAAAAGGAAAGAAGTTCGAATAAATACAACATATTTAAAAGGGATATTTAAACTTCGAAAGAGGAAAGACTCCATAATTAGAAAGGTGCATCCAACTTTTAAACAAAAAGAAAGAAAAGTCATTAATCAAAAGATTTATATTGAAAAAGAAGAGTGAATAAAGACAAATAGTAAAATAACTTTAAAGAATAAAATAGTCATACTAGTTGCAGAAAATAGTCACGACGAGAGTTTATTATTATAGTGATCATATCTAATTCAAGTAATAATTTCTGTAAATTAAGAATGCTTGTGATTTCATATAAAAAATAGTAATAATAATAATTTCTTAACCACCTTCAAAGTGCTTAAATGTTTGAGATTATACCAAAAACAAAATTAGAAGACGGTTACGAATGAAGTTGTAAATTGTCAAAAGCTTTTG
This sequence comes from Psophocarpus tetragonolobus, assembly GCA_037954015.1. NCBI lineage: Eukaryota > Viridiplantae > Streptophyta > Magnoliopsida > Fabales > Fabaceae > Psophocarpus > Psophocarpus tetragonolobus. The sequence goes on along the minus strand of CM075695.1, from coordinate 4,998,665 downwards.
CTATATTTTCCTTTTCAAGACACAAACATTATAAGGTTGTTTATAATTTTCTACTCGCCCAAATTTCTTGAAGAAATCTTCATCTAACCTATGTATTAGTGTTGATGTCTATCAGGTTAAAGGATTGTTTCATAAGTGTTTATCTGTATTTTCTCTTCAGATATTTATGTATTCAAATCTTCGCGTAGCTGAGTTTTCAATGTCTTTTTGGGGAGGTAGAACACCAACAAAATGCAATCTGAAGCTCAAGTTAAGCAATATTTGCTCAGAGCAATGAACAATATTCTATGTATATAATATTCACTTTACCTCAATATCTGTTACCTATTTATAGTGGTGAATTGAACTTTTACTTGTTGGGTCTTGCCTAATCAGTCATAAATTAGGTAATATGGCCTTAAACTTATCTTATGCGTAATAATAAGGATTAGGTTGGTTAACTCTCTAAATGTCGAACACTCTAGAGGGATAGTGCACTTGTTAAGGGCCGAACACTCATGACATGTACACTTACCCCTATGTTCTAGCGCGCGAAGTGGGGTTCGAAGCTACTAAGACCCGTACTAGCGGGGGAGCCGAATACGCATGGCACGTATACTTGCCCCTAGACATGAAAATGGCATAATGGGTTTTGAGGTTACAGGAAGCTCTGTAACTTTTGGGGATCGAACAATAGGTTGGATTCATGCGACATTTGGTTGAACAATATTGTGGGAAACGAAAAGATGCTTTAATTTGTACCGTAGGTTTGTGCCAGATCTACAACTGTAGTTGATTTGGGCCCTTCTGGGCCCATTGGCTATAAATAGGGGTCATGTCTTCAATTGAACTTTGTCAAATTCTATGTGCTTTGGGCCCAAGTATTCATCTCTCCAACCCTCAACTCTTCTTCCCTTTCTCAGGAATATCTGCCCAAATCTCTTCTCCTTCTTCCTATTCTGCTGAGACATATTCGGGATCTCTTGTCTCTAAGGGTGACTAAACCGAAGTCACCCTTTCTGGGGAGAGGAGCAACGCATGCTCGACCATCCTTCCCCTCATTGGGTCTTCCTCTATAGTATTTGTTCATACATTCGAGGTCACTTCATCGTCGAAGCCATAAGACGTTGCATCCGCCAAGCCGAAAGGTATCAGCAAATCGAAAAAGAACTATCCTCCAATTTTAGATCCTAGGTAGGATAGGGTTAATGGAGAAGTGACTACATATTTCTCACATTACAGCACTAGGAATGTGCTTACCAATTTTGTTAAAAGTGTGGAGTTATATAGTTTTGAAAAGGCCAAAGAATTTCCTTTTCATTAGGCATTACCATGATAACACTTTTCCTAACCCAGATTTAGTGTATCTCAACAAGGGAGAGAAGGATAGTCACGACTTTTTCTACATTCACGATTGTATGTTATGAGGTATCCATGTCTGCCTTCCATTTGATGACTTTACCATGGGGATTTTCATATTCTAATGTTGTTCCCACTTAAATTCATCCAAACTCCTAAGCTTATCTTCAGGAATTTCGGGCTTTGTGCTTGTTTACACATGTTAAAGCTACTCCTGGGTTGTTCCTACACCACTTTATTATCGAACTAACAAGAAGTCTAAATGGGTTTCACTCTATTATAACCCAAAGTGTTCTCTTTTTTTCTTATACACCACGTCATACAAACGTTTCTTATACACCACTTTACTATCGAACTAACAAGAAGTCTAAATGGGTTTCACTCTATGTTAAAGCTACTCCTGGGTTGTTCCTACACCACTTTTTTTCTTATACACTACTTGGTTTGATTCTTTGTCGAAATGTACCCTTCAATGTGAAGGTTCTCCTACCTCCACTGAAATCATGGCATCTATTTTGTATGCAAGACAAAATGGGGTCTCCTGTGTTGATGATTGAGGAGTGCACGTGTAAGCCCATAGGATTTCTGGTATCTATTCGGCCCATCCTCCCTTAGCTTTAGCCATACTCTTTTTTAACTCACCCAAGATGATTGTTTGCTACTTCTACTTGACCATTCGACTGTGGGTAGTCAACTGAGGTTAACCTGTGCTTAATTTTGAGCCCTTCCATGAATGCTGAACCTTGTGATCACATTTTTCCAAATAAACTTCTGTGTGTTCTGTGCCGAGACCGTAGCTAGAGGTTTTACCTCTATCTATTTGCTAAAGTAGTCTACGACTACTAGCAGAAATCTGCACTGTCCTTTGACTACGGCAAAAGGGTTGAGAATATTCATTGCCCACATACAAAATGGCCAAGGTGCAGCAATTATCCTGAGGTCATCAGGTGGTTGGTGTACCAAGTTATAATGTTTCTGGAACTGTAAACATTTCTTGATAAGGGTCAAACAATCCTCTTGGAGAGTGAACCAATTGTAACCTGCTCTTAATACCTTGACAGCTAAAGTTCCTCCTCTTGTGTGCATGCCACGTACTCCCTCATGAAACTCCCAGATGACATAACCAGTTTCCTCCTTTGGCAGACATTTTAGTAGGGTGCCGAAACCCACCTTTTCTATAGTTCTCCTGCTATCACTATGAATTTGGATGCTTTTATTTGCAATGTTTTAGCCCTGGATGGTCTGCAAGAAGTTGGTTACATTGTATGTAGGCTAGGATATCACTTCTTAAATCGTCGAGTGTTGCCAAGATAGCATATACCTCAATGTTGTGCGTGGGTAGTTCCTGTTGAGTGAAAGTTCTAAGTTGACTGGTTTTTTACTACTTGCTAATCTAACAAGTTAATCTGCTTTTTCATTGCTATCTCGCGGTATGTAGACCATTTCTACTCCGTCGAACCAAACTTCAGCCTCAAGAAAAGTGTAGTAGTATTTTAGTAGTTTCAACTCATTGACTTAGAAAGAGCCATTGAGTTGTTCGGTCACTAACTTTGAGTCTGCGAGACATTTGATTTTTCTTACCCCCACCTCCTCGGCCAACTTTAGCTTGGCGAGTAGAGCTTCGTATTTAACTTATTATTTTGAGGCCTTAAAACCAAAGCATGAGGATTGCTCCAAGATTAGCTCGTTCAGTCCTTCAACGATGATGTCGGCTCCACTTCCTCCATTGTTGAAGGATCCATCCATACACACGATCCACTGAAAAGGTTTGTGGCCTACATCCGTAGAAGGATTAAATTCATTAAGGAAATCTGCCAGCAATGGAGATTTGATGGACCATTTTGCTTCATAACAAATATCGAATTCTAACAGCTCTATGGACCAGGCTACCACCCTTCTTACCAACTCTGACTTTCTCAACACTTTCGCAATTGGGCAATCAATTCAAATGATGATTTTGTCACTTTAAAAATATGGCCTTAAGCACCTTGTCGCATTACCAAAGTCAGTGCCATTTTTTCTACTGCCTAGTATCTGACTTCGACATCATGGAAGATGCAAGTTGTGCAATAAATTAGTTGTCGTCCCTCCATGGCCTTTTTCACAATTACCACACTTATTGTTGAGCATGATACTGACAGGTATATCACGAGATCCTTCTTGCTTGGCTTGACTAGGACAGGTGGTGTAGCCAAGGCCTTCTTTAGGGCTACAAAAGTTTCTTCACATTCTTCGGTCAACTTGAAGGATTATGCTTTCTTGAGAAGAGTTATAATGGGTCTATTTTTTTCGGGTACACATGAGAGAAATTAGGAGAGTGATGCTAGACGTCCCATTAAGTGTTGCACCTCCTTTTGGTTTGATGGACTCCTTATTTGCAGCATATCAAACACTTATTAGGATTCACCTCAATCACCCTCTTGATTATCATAAACCCCAGGAATTTTCCTCCTCGCACTCCAAAGACACACTTCTCTGGGTTCAGGCTTATGGAGTGCCTCCTTATGGTTCTTAACACTTCCTTTAGATCTCCCACATGATTTTGGACCTCTTCGATTTTTACAACCAGGTCATCTACATATACTTCCATATTTTGGCCAATTTGCTCATAAATGACTTTGTCCATGAGCCTCTGCTATGTGGCCCCTGCATTCTTCAAGCCAAATGACATGACTCAATAGCAATATGTAACGTCTTCGGTGATGAATGTCATTTTTTCTTTCTCAAAGGGGTGCATCCGAATTTGGTTGTAGCCTAGATAGGTATCCAAGAATCTTAGGACACTATGGCCTGCAGCTCTATCTACCAACTTATCTATGTTGGGCAAAGGGTATGTGTCTTTGGGACACGCATTGTTGAGGTAAGTGTAATCAGTGCACATCCTCCATTTCCCTTTATGTTTTTTTACCATCACCACATTTGTGAGTCAAGTGGTGTACTTGATCTCTCTTATGAATTCGGCTGCCAACAGCTTTCTAACTTATTCTCGGGCTACTTCAAGTCTCTTGACTCCCATTTTCCTTTTCTTCTGAGCCACAAGCCTGGCCGAGGTACACAAAAATAACTTGTGTGATAGGAAGTTGGGGTTTATTCCAGGCATGTCTACTGCTTTCTAGGAGAAAAGGTTTAAATTTTCTCGAACTATGACCATTATTTCCTTCTAGTGCCTCTTCAGTAAAGATGATCCAAGATATGTGACTTGTGTTTGTTCTTTTCCCCACTAGAAGGGTTGGACATCTTCTGTTGGTTCCACTTTTTTTGTCTCTTTGGGTCTTAGGTCTAACTCCAAGTCTGAGATGTTCAGGTGTGCCAGCATATTGACGACACAGGTTTCCTGCTTTTCCTCAAATGATCGAACCTTCAAACTGGTCAGATAGCATTCTCTGGCAACATGCTAATCGGCATGGACTGTGATGATTCTCCCATCCTTTGATGGGAATTTCATTGCCAAGTGTAGAGTAGACAATATTGGCCCTAACTTGTTAAGAGAGGGCCTTCTAAGCAAGATGTTATAGGATTGTTCGCCTGTACCACGATGTATCTCACCTTTATAGCATGACTTGGGCCTCCATCACCCCCAATTTGGTATACAAATCAATGTAATCGTGGGTGGCCACTCTTTCTCCTACCAATCCAATCAGTGACTCGTCATAAGGCATTAGGTACCCCTTGGGGAGGCCAAGTTCTTGGAAGGTTTTCCAATACAATACATTTGCCGAACTCCCATGATCCACCAAAGTCTTTTTGACAATATAGTTTGATATCTCCACACTGATGACCATTGGACCATCTTATTCTAGATTCATAGCTTGAAAATCTTTGTCAAATGATGACTTATATTTTCGGCCTAAGGTACGCTATCACGGAATTCACTGATCGCACTGTTCAGAGGTGTCTTTTACAGGAGAAGAAGGTTGATCATTCCCTGTAAATCCTCTTGCAATTGTATTTATCATTTTTCTTGGATGATCTCCCTAGTGGCCACTCTTCTGCTGGTACACATAATTTTTAGGGTGATCTTGCTTGATTAAATATTTTATTTTGTCTCTAAGAGTTATACACTCTTTGGTTAAGTGCCCTTGTTTCTATGATACTTGTAGTATTTGCTAGTATCTGCACCTGGTGGTGTGTTCACCTTCTTTGATATGACTAGGAGTTCAAATGCCAACACTTGTTCCAACACCTTGAAACGAGTAGTGTTTAAGGGTTTGTAATGGCTATATCTTGGCCCCTAAGGTGGTGGTTCTCCATGTTGTTCTTCTTCTTTCCTTGACCTCCCTTCTCCTTATCCTTCGAATACTGCCCTGGGAGTTTTTATGTATTCTTTTGGAAAGCTTGCAACTCATCAATTTCTATAAATGACACAACCTTGCTTCTCATTTCCTTCATTTCCTTTGAGGGGTGTGGATCATGCTCTTAACGAAATCTCTGGGCAAGAGATTGGTTAGGAAGGTGTGAAGAGTTATGTCTAATCGTAAGTCTTTAATGCTCAGGGCCACCTTGCCGAAACGATCTATGAACAATCTGGGGGGCTCTCCCTTATCTTGCTTGACGGTTGCCAGCGTTTGTGAAGTGAACCTATGTGGTCGAGATGTTGCAAATTGGTTCCCAAACTTGGTTGCCAATGTTTGGAAACTATCTCCTAAGTGTGGGGTAACTGTATGAACCAGTTCAGTGTTGGCCCTTGGAGGAACATGGGAAAGATCTGGAACAGGGTTGTTTAATCTTTGGTGTACATCCCTACTTGGGTCATAAAAGCCACCAAATGACTATCAAGATTTGTGCTCACATAATATTTTTCTAGTGACACATGTTTCCAGCTTTCTGGGAGGGAGACCTCCATTATTATTGGTGTGAAAGGATGATGGGGTTTGACTACCGAAGCTCCCTCCATGGATGTACCAGGTGGTGGCATTGTTTGAAGAGGAGGTGACACTGCTGATCCAACTTGAATATGAGGTGGTGCTTCCTTGGGAGGACTTGTGGTTCGTCCCCAAGAGGGTCTAGTTGTTCGACTTTGGGAAGGTTTGCTCTGAGAGGGAGTCTTGGACTAACTTGGGGGAGGTCGACTTCTTGAGGGTGTTGTTGATTCTCCCTCGTCCCTCATTCCATTTCAATTTCAGTTCCAGATCTCGACAGGTTTGCGCCTCAACTTTGCAACTTCCTCCCTTAGTAACCTGAGGACTTCGGCTTACTAGTTTCATCTACCACTTCCAGGTTTCCTATTGTCGTTTTTGGATTATGAACTCCTCCTTCATTGCTTCTCATAATTTCCATAGTCAGTTGGTAGTTCTAGATGAAATAAGGTTCAACGTTTTACCTCGAGCCCCATAATGGATGCCAAAATGTACTTGTATTCTCTGTCCAGATACTTGTATCTTCAGATCTTCGCGTAGTTGAGTCTTAATGCCTTTTTTGGGAGGTGGAATACCTGCAAAATGCACTCCAACTTAAGTTAGGCAATATTCATACTAGAGTAATGAACAATATTTTATATATATTATATTCAATTTACCTCGATATTTGTTACCTATTTATAGTGGTGGATTGAGTTTTTACCTGTTGGATCTTGCCTAATCAACCAAAAATTAGGTAATACGGCCTTAAACTTATCTTATGCATAAAATCAGGATTAGACTAGTTAACTCTATCAAGGTCAAATCTATTACAGGCTAAATACCCCGAAAGTAGTGCACTTGTTGAAGGCCGAACACTCATCACCCTACAATAAGTGTTTGGCAGATAATTATAAAAAGTTAACATTAATTTTCTAAAGCTTCTTAGTAAGATTAAATGAGATGATTTTCATTATTAGGCCTTTATGTATCATGTTTACTCCGAAAGACATTTAGGTTGAAGCTGGATAGAATCTTTAAATTTCAAGAATACAAAATACATTTGTTTAAAATTCTTCATAAGCCTACCTAAATGGATCAATAGTCGAAGATCTACTTTATGAATTGTCATCATCCACTAAAACGAAAAAGATAATTCCAAATTTATTTTTCTTTAAAAAAAAGGCATATGATACAAACGGGAAGCTCCAACGATGATTAATTTGCAAGGAAAACATTATAAAAAAATACGAGCTGAAGATTGAAGATAGAAAATCATACACAATAAAAATGTCTTTCAAACTTGATCCTTGTACCATTCTTTTAAGTTTTTAAACTCTATTTTCTCTTATACTCTCATTTTGTTCTTATTTACTAATATAACCTTTAAGGATTGTTATTCAACTTAGTTACTCATTGATTAAACACTTTAAGAATAAATTAAGCTATTGTTTATGCTACAAACTTTTTTTTATCTCTCCAAAGCTAGTTGACCAGCATTACTATTGGTTGAAAGTTATTTACATGGTTAAGAAAAAAGAATATTGGCATTTAAGAGTAAGGAGAAGTTTCATAATCAAATATATTTAAAACCAATTATATAATCAGTTATATATTTATAATTAATTATTTAATTAGTTGTTTGTCCCGATTAAATAATCAATTAAAAAAATATTTTTAAAACTTTTCTTTGTACTTAGTACATTTTCTACATACATGTGTCTACTGAGAGAGGTGTAGGAGATATTAGAAAATGTTTTTTCTATTCAAGACATTATTTATTGAATTGTGACCTTTCACAAATAAGAATGTTTTTTAGTAACTCTTTTTACTTAGCATATTATAAGCTTTTTAACTTAATATTGTAGTTTAAATCAATATTCTAATTAGCATTTAATATTGATTAAGTTCTTTTCAATATGGTATCTCTTTATACGTAACACTAGAAACATGCTTTTAACTATATTTAAATATCTATAATATATTAGTGCTATCTCTTTACATAAAGAGAACCTTATGAAAAATTCATTGTAATTGTTACAATGTTGGTTTTTGAAGATTGTTAAATGTTTTCCTCTTAAATAATTCTTGCAATAATTTCTTTATGTTGAGAACATTAATTAATTTCTTTGTCTTTAAAGATTAATCCACCACAATTTTACCAAATATTAACCTCATGGAACAACTACTTATATGATAAACAACTTTTTATAACAAAAAAATCACTTGACTAATTGATTGGTATGTTTTTAAGTTTTAAGGAAAGGTTTTCTTTGAAACTATATATTCTACTCCCTAGAAGTATAGATGTTAACAATTAGATTTTTTATAAATTAGTATCTAATAATCCTATCGTTGTGTAAGTTTGTTTTTAAGACGTTTTAGATAATACTTTTAAAGTTTTTTAAGCATTGTACAAAACATTTTAAAACCAACTTAAACAAATGATTAGAAATTAATTTGTTTGAATTTTTCAAGAGTTTAAGCTATACTAGTGTTTAATTATAATTTTTAAGAATTAAAATGAAGGTTTGCTATATTTTTGTTTTCAAAAATGTTATTCAACTTTTTTTTTTAACTTTCTAGTAAATTAAGCTTTTATACATGTTGAATTATGTAGAAGAAAAACAAATTCATATATTGTATATAGTTGACCATAACAACTGGCATGCATATCCAAGATAACACTTGGTAAGTATACAAAACATAATTGATTTCCAATTGCAATAGTAAAACAAGTTATCATTTAGAAAAATATGGTTAACCTCAACCTAATACTTCAACTCAGACAAAAAATTCAAGCTTCAGAGAACTACTTACACCCAGAATTTATATGAATAATTACAAAATTATAGACTAAGTATGATACATGAATTATTATAAAAAGACAATATTGCTAATAATATATGAAAACATAAATATTTATTTTACATAATAAATATATTTTATTAGGAAATAAATCTGCTTACTGCAAGAGTAAGTATGATAGATGTACTTTTTATCATTATCACCATTCATTTTCTTGACTTAATCATTTATATATTTTTCTTCTACTCAGTCTTTATTTTATTTCATTCACAATTCTTTTTTATAAGTCAATAGAATATTATTAATATAGTAGAAAGCACAAGACATGTCTCTTAATCACAAATTTTATTTTCAATATACCAACTTAAGGATTGTTCAAAAAATATTATGACTCCAAATTATGGATGTTATCTATCTTACCATTTCAAGTGGTTGTTGGTTATAATAAGTTTTAAATTTATGAAAATAAAATTAATTTTGGTTTTAAATTTTTAAATTTTAAAAGACTGTTAGCTAACTTTAAATTTTTAATCTCTCAACAAATCTCTCCTTCATAACAAGCGACATCAGAGAGACAAAGGCTAGTGACCAACAATAAAAATTGGTGATTAATAGTGATGACAAGCATAACGATAAGCTACAAATTTACATAAAATATGAAAAATAATTCAAAAACAATTTTTATTATTTCAAATAGAATAAAACCTATTCCAAAGATAAAAAAAATATTAAATCACAATTATTTTTCTCCAACACATTTTAGTTTTTAAAATAAAAAATTAAAAATAACAACCACATGAACTAAACCTAAGTGTCAAAGTTTCTACCGATGACACTAGTTCAATCACGAGTTCTTTCACCATATGACAAATTCTTTTGTTTGCAATACCAAGTAAAGCAACCAAATTAGCCTTGCACAATTTCTTTTTATAAAGCTATGAATGCAAAAACATCAAGGAAGCCCCAACATGGGTCTAGTACAATGGATTCATACATTACGGATATCCGTAAAATATAGAAATAAGTAGTAATTATTTATAAAAATGGGTATGATACGACTCAAGTCTAAACTTATAAAAAAAATGTTTATATAAAAATGAGTATCGTTATTATAGTCCTAATCTATTCTGTTGCACTTTCATTCATATATATATATATATATATATATATATATATATATATATATATATATATATATATATATATATATATATATATATATATATAATTTCAATATAATTATGTATATAATATTACATAATTATAATCTTAAGTAAAAAATATTATTAAAAATATTATTTATATTATAATTTATAATAAATAAGATTATAGAATAAAAAGAGATGTATGATATATTTTATGTAAATTTAAATACAATTTAAAAAAAATGAGTTATTTATAAAATAATTCTTAATATATAAACTTACAATATTATATAATATGGTAAACAAAACATAAGTTGATGTAAAATCATATAAAATTTTAAGAAATATATTATAATTTGTTCTATGTTGAATATTATGTTGATTTGTTTTTTATAATATGTTTATTTATATGTACAAATATTGATTTATTGTCTCTACATATAGTAAAGTATAAATCATAAATATAAGTATAAGTATATAGATACCCAATAAATACAAAAATATGGATTAAAATTACTACACGCAAAAGTATAAAATTAAGTACGGGTATAATTTTCAAACACGAGTAAAAAAATAAGTAATATATTATTCTTCCCAAACCCTCCCCATTTTAATCCCTACTTCCAATGCTCCACTGTTTAAGGAAATTTACTTGTGATGGTTATAGAGGAAAAATGATATATCGAAAGGGTTTTGGAATTTTCTTATAGAGAAAAAATGGAATATTGAGGGGAAGGGTAGGTATGGTTCCATAAATTTGAAACTAAACTATGATGATTTTTAATTTTTTTATTGTTATAAATAAAAAATAAAAAATGTTTATCATTGGAACAAAATATATAACAGGTTGTTTAAAAGTATTGTAACATAAAAAAAGTTATTTAAAGTAAAATAAAGCCTGATATAATTACTTATAAGAACTTAAATTATACCACTAGTAATCAAGATCCTTGAGTTAAGAAAATAAATTTAAGCTTCTATTTTCTATCCGTTCTAATCAATTAACGACATGAAAAATTCTAATATATTAAAAATTAATATTTAAAAATTATTAAAAATTAAAAATCATATATTTTAACATGCCTCACTTTTTTATAAGTTATATACATTTTTTACTCTCATAATTTTTAATAAATTTCGATCAATACTAATTTATTAAAATGTATAAAAGAATATTACAAATAATACTCTTATTTTTATAATATTTTATTAACCATTTTAATATTTTTAAAAGTATTTTAGAATATAAATAGAAAAAATTTATAGAAAGGTGTAAGAATTATTAGTTTTTCTAACTTATAATGATTGATTCACATGGTGGTCATGAGAGCACGGTCAACGCCATCTATATGACTTGAAACTTAATCATCTACTTCTTGATGACAAGTGGCAAACATGCAAGGAGATGAACTAATAATCAAGATAGAATAGAATCGAGCATTTATAAATCATCAATTCAATCATGCAATCACTTATAGATGTTTATGCATCAATTAGATCGTATATTGCTAAGAATGGAACAATTGTATGTTCAGATTCTGGCTTTTGGCAACGTGCGCTACTATCAACATAGTCGCTTCCATTATTATGATGGTCATCACTAAATGAAAGGTGATTCTTTCCAATTTATTTTTATATTATATATAACATAATGTGGCATTATTTAATGACTTTGAGGTATATGAGGGGCATAATGTATGAACCATGAAGTGGCCATAAACAAAAGCAGCACACTAAAATTTTGAACACAATATTATATTACTTTGCGAAAAAACAAGGAAAAACCCAATAGAAAATATATATACCCGATGAAAAAGTTGTAAAGGAGTATCATATGTCTTTGAACCTCATATTACTAAGATGCGTTAAATAAAGAAATAAAAATAAACGTTTGTCGTACAATAATAGTTTTGCGAGACTTGAATAATATTATCTCTAATAAAATAATAAAGAAAAAAAAATCTTTGAGCCTCATGGCTTCTGGCCTGGGACGACTTGGCTATCGATTACGTGCAAATTAAACTACTAAACAATTAATTAATTGTGATATTGTATTGTATGAGATGATCAATGACATAATGCATTAATCATTAAATAAAAATTGTAATATGATCCCACCTTTTCAAAGTTAATTAGTAGTCAGTGTGTTTTGACTCAATTCTTTAAATTTGTAACACACATCTGGTGATTGTACGTCCCATAAACTAATTAGTTTCACACATTAGTTGTCACTTTGATATGATATCATCTCAATTTATTATAAAAATGGCTATGAATAAATATTTGTATAAAAGAGTTTGATGATAACATTGTAACACAATCAGCACGCACGTACTCATTTGAAAGTGAAAAATAATAAAATTTAATGAATGAGCTCGTGTTTAGGTCGTGGTTTGTGCGTATATATCTATGAAAAAATTATGATCGCAGCAATTTTTTAAATTATGTGCAAATAAATAACTTATAATTTATGGATTTTGAGAAGTCATAAAATCTGCATACAAGACACGAACTACTTCATTAACCACAATACATCGATCTATTTTCAACAATTTATTTACTTTTTCCTGTAAACTTAATATATTTAAATTAATTACTTACGTCTCCTAATTGTTTAGTTAAATTTAAGTTTAAGTTTAACAGTTCATAATGATAAACAAATTATATTTATATATTATAAACTTAATAATATACTTTTACTTTTGATAAAATTTAAACCTTAAATTAAACTTCATGTTAAGAAAAAATGGGATAAAATGTTTCAGGTACTTAATTTTGGTAAGTTTGCGGCTGCTCGTACATTCACAATTAGGTATAGCTGTTTTTTTTCCCCACTTATATCCGAATTTAATTTGATACAAGAAAATACAAACAGCACTTTCAAGCAGGTCATATTACTTTATTTTAATTATTATGAGGATAAAATTAATTCTCAATATAATAATACCAAATAATTATTAGTTTAATCAACAAATACCTTTAGCGGAACTGTTCTTTTTCTGGAATCTACTGTTTTGATATTTATACGAATTTTTTCTGCCTCTTTCCCTCAAATCGTTTTGCTTATCTCTTTAAAATGACATCTTATGTCTTTTCCAAGTTTTAGTCAATAGATAGTGCCAGTTACTGTAATCACATTATATTAATAGAAAATTGACACCTTTTATTGGCTAATTAAGAAGTTGCTTAAGACGCTTAATTCGCCTTTTATTTCCATTGTTTGACAGCAAAGCAGAATAATAATTTACCTAATAAAGCACGCAAATTCTTTCTGTTTTAAAATTTTCCCTTTTCTTTTAATAATTAGAACTAATTATTTAGCAGCTGTTAATTAATTTTATATATTTTTATGCAAATTTTTTTTGGAATAACCTAACAAAGAAACGTGGATGATATTGTTCCGCATCAGTTGCAAGCTGCTGATCAATTTGCAAATGAAAAGTTAGACATTATCCCCTCGGATTCTTACTAAAAAGGTTGATTGGGTGGATTAACAAGTAGTTAAAGATAATATTCAACCACTTACATTTCATCTGTAAATTCTTCAGTTTTGTCTTTCTTACGCAACAAAGTTGTTTGGTATTTTGACCAATTAAATATGGAAAAGCTGGCTAAAAACACATTTGATTTGATTTAATGGCAGACATGGGTCCTCCATGCATAGTTTCTTGTTTAGCATATAATTTTACCCTAACTATTAAGATCTACTATAATTGATAGTGGCAGGCACAGAAGAGAGGTGCTCCATTCCCTACCAAACAAAAAAAGTACATCATGTAATTAGAAGCATAAGAAAAACAAAAGTCCAAAGGATTTTTTGTTTTATAATGATTGATGTGGGATAACATATGGTATTAGGAGTGAAAACAGGTTGACATGTAATGCATATCTGCTATTCACCCTCTCCGCAAAATATTTATGTTTGTTACTTGATTAAGATCTCACTATAAAAATATTTGTGAGTTTTTTGAATTTTTGTTGGCATTCATAAATATTTTTAAAAAATATTATTTTTTCAAGGTTTTAAAAATCATACTAATCATTGACAGTTAAAGGTATAAGTTTAGGAATTAAAGGTTCAACTGAAATTTAGAATTGAACGGGTCAATAAAATATTATTTTTAAATATTTTTTAATAATATAATAATATATTAAAAAAAATATAAACTATATATAATTTATAGTACACAAATATAATATATTTTATTAAGTTTAAGTGTGGTTATCTTTATAATATTACAAAATGACTCTTTAAGAGGTATTTATATTCTAAATTATTATGATAAAAGCTTGGTAAAGAAACTAGTAAGTGGGATAAAGTCTCTTAAACTTGAACTTCATGAATATTTCTTATTTGTGTACCTAAATTTTAAAAAGCCTCTATTTTTCATTTTTTTTTCAGGTTTAAAAAAAATGTCTAACCCCTGAATTGGTCGGTTCATCTGGTTACAAGTCGGTTCGTTCCTCTTCAATTATTTGGAAACTTTGGATCAAATTGGCTTGATTCCTAGTTCAATTGGTTGAACTGATGGTTCGGTCAGGTCAGATTTTCAAAACCATAACTTCTTTACATGAAATTTTATCAAATAAATAATTTATTTGTTTAAAAATCTATAAATAAAATTGTACTAATTTCTACGAGATTAATTAAATCTAAAATTAGATTTATTTATAATATTTAATATGAATAAAATCTTTCAGTTTACATTACTAACATTTTTATAAAAAAATAATTCTATGAGTCATGCACTTTTCATAAAAAAATAATATAAATAACAATAAAATTTAATAATTAATATTTTAAATTGATTTTTCTTATATCTTCTGATTTTTATTATAAATTGTTTTTAATACATGAATATATGGAATTAAGAATAAGTTCAAAAGAAAATGTTTTTACGACGTCAGCATACAGTGAAGACTAGGTTCAAGTTTTTTCTAGAATTCTAGTTCTAAGTGTAGGGGCTTGTAAAAAATGTGAGTCCAATCCATATACATACCACTGCTACTTTCCACTAGGTAAGGTTAATGATATATATCACCCATGATCTCCAGCATCACTTCTTGCAGTGGTGTTGCCAAAAAGGATTATCAGTTCTTTTTTAAAATCTCAGATTTTAGATCCTCTAAGAACCATACTACTCCTCTACTTTAACTTTTACCCATCACCGTTTGCAACATTGTTAACATGTAGTTTGGATTCTCTCAATCTCATCGATTTCAATTTTAGATTTTATCACCAACTAGTAAGCTACTTATACGTACGCATGGGTGAGACCGACAATTATATATAAACATTAAATATTTTATAAGGTAATAAAGTTGTTATGAATAATATAAATAAAAATAAACATAGTTACAAAACCAAGAAATAAGGAGATGTATGATATCTCCTATAACTGTGTTTGTGAAGAAAAAAAACATGATAATTAAGGTGTTATTAGCAGAAAAAGATAATTATGAATAAAATAAGTGCAATGTTAAAATTTTTTCTACAACACGTCTTTTAATCCCAAACAGGAGAACTTAGTTACATAAAATCATCAATACCAAGATGTTGCACCAAGATAAAGATATTATGTGTCAACAATTCTTATATATTCATATAAGATTGGTCTAAAGAGAGAAATATTCTGATACAAATCTTTTTACTAATAAAATTAATATATTAATAATTAATATTTATTTATTAATATATATATATATTAATATTACTTGGTGAATCTTACATTTGGACATATATATACAAAATTCCTGACACATATTAACTAGATTTAATTAAATAATAATAATAATAATAATATTGAAGTTGTGGTAGCAGAATTGCATATTAAACTTATATGTAAATAAATGAGTTCATTTCCTGTTGGTACTGGATGATTCCATTTGGAAAGAGAAAAAAACATGATAATTAAGGTGAGATCCACATGTTTCATGTGTCTTTCTCTTTTTTACTGGAAGCTTCAAGTATTGAAGATGATTTTTCCTCGTAAATAGATATCATTTGAATACCAAATGAGTTAAATGTCACATGATGTGTTATTCTATAGTTTAGCAGAAAAAAATAATTCAAATAGTTGAATATATAATTAATATTAATAATTGTGGTATTTAAACTTTGTTTATTCAAAATATGAGTGACTTATAAATCATAATTTGAATTTGATTACAAAAGAAGTCGATGTAGCTTTAATTAAAGAAGAAACAATGTTTTCTATCAAAGAATAGTAAGTATAGATGTCCCAATTTTGTAAAACAATTTGATAAAAAGTTCCAAATTTAGATGAATCTAAAAAGTTTGCATTCAATTAATGCATATTCAATTTTGGCTTTATAACTTGCTACCATTGGTCTATTCCCTAAACACAATGTATAATAAATATTGATTATAGATAATGTATAACATACTACTAGGCAAAATTTACAGTACAAGTTATATTCGCAAAGTATATACAAATGATGTTATTTGTAATCATATATTCTATACTAGATGTTCTTATACATTGAGGCAAAAAGTTGTATATAGTGAAAAACTAATTGAATGATAGTTGAAAAGTGCACAAACTTAATGGGAAAAAAAATGTTTGGATTAGCTCAAAAGCATTGAAATTTGAAAATATATAATGATATGTCCACTCTTTTTAAGAAGTTGGTTTAGTAAAAGTAATGACATGTGTATAAAATGTAACATATGAGCAATGAGGTCCTGCATTTAGTGAAACATTTACCAAGAGTTGAAAAAAAAAATAGTTATGTCTATAATTTCTATAATAAAAATAAAAAAGTAGCAATAAATATGAAACAAAGATTTTGTAACGTCCTTAAATACAACATTGGCAATTTTTTTAGGCATTCCCTTAGTCATTATTAATATATATATATATATATATTACTTTGCACTTTAGAAAAAAATCATATAATTAGTCAGAATTGGTCTAGGTAAATATAAATTAATATTTTTTAAGAATTAACTTTGAGACTTATTAATTGTACATCATAAGCTAAAGAAAATTGTCTTTTTGAAACTTAAATGACTAAGGAGATAAAACATTCAATGAATGCACATTAAACTCCCTATGTTCTTCCCATAGATTATCTTAGCCTCAATGACATGATTTGTAAGTCGTGTGACAATTAATTTAGTACCATTGCACAATCCTTCAAATTGGTCAAGATTTTTCAACAACATGATGTCTTCAAAGTGTTATGGAATTTAGGTGTAATAGCTTCAATATGTGTGTTATCAATTGTGTCAATCATGTTAACAGAATAAGAGTTTAGATATTATCTTTTATCACTAGAAATAAAAGATAGAATATAATCATTTATCTAATCAATTGTTTCAATATTTGATGCCAGAATTTCTCTTGATTACAAAAAATAAATATTGACATATTCAGGCGTCAAGTTTGGATAAGTACTCTCAACAATGGCATGTATAGGAACAATGTAGTCATAAATGAGAAATCATTAGGAATCTTAATATCTACATACCTATCATTAGGTAAAGAAAATTTGTCATCTCTTACTTATTGCAACCAATATGAAAAATGTCTCAATGCTTCAAAATTTGTCTTGCAAGAATTACATCGAAGATGCATATTTATTGTTAGCTTCAAAACTTAATAATATTTTCACAACTATAGAATGAATTAATGGTCGCATTTATAATGTCTCAAAAGCTTCCTGTGGGAAAAACTAGTAAAATTTGTTTGACATCACCACCAAATACAACAGTTTTCTTGCTAAAGTTTTTGTAGTTAACTTCAATTAGTTTTATTGTAATGATCAATCACAAAAAATATGGACTTAAATGTAATCATCAATGTGTCTCCCATAATACTACTATGTTATAGGTCACAAATCTAGGTCTGATGCTTGATAGCTCTACATGTGATACTGAAGTTTTAGTCCCTCATAGGTTTGTGGAATCGGCCACAATATTATGGCTAGTGCGCTGGATCTTAGTATACCTCACATGTAACTCCCATAACATAGTGGGCTCGACCACAAGAGTGTGGGTGTAAATTTGGTCATCAACATACCTACCAAAGCATCATAGAGTAAGGTAAAGGGATATAGCCAATGTTATGTACCTCTGTACGTTTAGAAATAACTTCAATCAATGTTAGCAAATATCATGAGCGACATATCCTAAAAAAATATTGACAAAAATCAACCGAAAAATAATCTTGACTGATATCAACCAAAAAATAATTCCGATCAATGTTAATGTTGATTTGTTTTGTTGGGTACTTTTTGCATAACATTATTTATAGGTTCACGATTATGAATTCTAAAGTGGCTGAAATTTCTAACAATTATGTTTGGATATGGAAATTAAGCGGAAAATTCATTTCATTTGAGAATTTCAAATCCTTTGTGATGAATACATTTTTTGGATAAGAAATTTTAAAATAATTTGAAATTCTAGTAATTTTTAAAGAATTTTTATTAATTTCTTTTTTTTAGTTGTTAATGTAGTAATTCTTGTTAATAGAGAGATTTGAACTCACAAACTTTTCCCTACATGTGGGCTTTGCCAATAAATCAACCTTATAACTACAAGCATTTTGATTAATTAAAATTGTAGAATTTCAAATTCCTTCAAAAAGTAAGAATATGAAATTCTTCAAACCTATTTTTCTTTTATTGACATTGGATGAGTTTATTTTTTGTTTGACTTCAACCAAAATTTTTCGCTTAACATTGAGAGGAATTATTTTTTGGTTGACATCAATCAAAGCTATTTTTCGGTTAATTTTTTCAACATTTTTTTAGGATATGTCACTCAAATTTTTTACTAATGTTGGTTGAAGTTTTTTCTTAGCATGAAAAATTCCATAACATTAACTACACCATTATGCCTTACTTCACGGTACTATAGTAGGTGTTGATGACCAAATTTAGATGCACACACTTGTGGCTAAGTCCACCATGTTGTGGGAGTCGTATGTGAGATATACAGAGATCTAGTATTTCAACCACAATGTTGTGGTCTATTTCACACACTAGTGAGTAAAGCTATCAAAATGGGTTGACTCGTTAGGTTAGCCTACAAGCCTACAAAATAGACCAAAATGAACTCTAAAAAAGGAAGGCAAAATGGAAACGAGGCTTTTCGCTCAGTCCATTTGGACCCAATGTATAAATGAACATGGCCAGACTGACCCAGTAGGCTACAGGTCAGCTTGAATAAAAATATAAATATAGAAATTTTTAAAATATATTAATATATATTAAATAATAATATTAATATATTATATTTATACATTGTTAAAAAGTAAAATAAGCAAATTGGGCCATTACGTAAGTTGCAAATTGAAATTGGAATAGGGTCACGAATTACAAGGAATAAGAAATATTACCATATAATGTACTAACTTATGTTTTACAAAATATGAGTGTCAATAGGTACTTGGACAAAATTAGCACAAGATGCATTATAGCTACACAAATCACATTAATGACAATACACTCATATGATATAATTATTATTAATGCAATTAATATTGAACAAAATAAATTATATAAATTTAGTATAATTGCTCCCACAATAAGTGAGTTGATTTTTTATACAAAATATTAAACATCATAATTGTAAGAAAAATAAGTAGACGTATTAAACATTAAAAAATATATCAATTTGGAAAAATTTAATTTTACAATACTCAACATTAATTTCTCAAACAAAATGTCTTAAGGGAAGGAGTACATTACACTAAAATTTATTTAATATTATCATAACTATTCATAAAAAATTTGAGACACAATATATGAAAGCAAGATTAAATCACACAAACTATTCTCAAGTCTCAAATAAATTAATATAAAATATTTTTAAGTGTCTTAAATTTATCTCTACCACAAGACCAAAAGTAATAAATAAAATATTTAAATTCAAATCTTAAAGATATAAAATCAAATATCAAAGGAAAATATGGTGAAGCATAGGATTTTACAAGGTACGCAAATAAGTGTGGCGAGGTGATTGAAACATGACATTTGTTTCTATCTTGTGCATTTTCTGTTAGAGTCCGAGTCGAATTATGTACCTAGTGGAGACTACTTATGACATTATGAATAATGGTAAGAAGTCAAGCACATCAATTCTTAGGATAGGTCAGTGGTGCAAACAAAAAAAATGCCATAAAATTTTGTGGTTTGAAGGTCTTTGACATATTTAAAAGGCCAGAAACGTCTGTGTCTTTAAGGAAAACACTCTTGATGTATATGAAATTGTTTTTTCTATTCAATTGAGCTCATGGAAATGGTGCAACACAACACAATTGAGTACTCATACTTTTACAGAATGGGATATGAATATGTCATTTTGTGTTGGTGGGGTAGGTTTTTAAGTTGTTTTTCATTGAGAGATTATCAACTATCATGAACTCCTAACTGTTTTGTAATCTTTGAGACCTATCACAAAGACATATCTTGTGTTTTTCTCAATAATTTATAATATAATTTTAGCTTATAAAAAAGCTTTGTAATTTTTATAATAAGAGAGATAAAATATTTCATGGTATCAAATATCATTTCAAAAGATAAGTTATATCATAATATATATTAATTAAAAAATATTTGGGAAACAAACCAGAAAAAAAAGAAGCTCAAACTTTACTCTGAGAATTGGTAACCCTAAGATCAAGTACTACACAAAGGAATTGTCTTCTTATATAAAAACAGTAGCTAATGGCTTCAGGCTTCTTTTTTTTTGGACAGCAAAGCAAAATATGTATTTATATATTAGACAAGAGTTACATGAGATACTTACAATAAGTTATTGTATAGTGAAAACCAAAAAAGCCTCCCCAGTGCACTGTGTTATTCAAAAGGCATTCTAGATTCAAAAACTACTAAGGGGGTTGAGGCACCAAGAAGAGTAAACTATACCTGGATTTGGGTTATACCTATACAAAAACCATTGTCATGACAAAGTCATTACCTTAGCAATAATTCCAGATGCAGATGTGACTTCCCCATTGAAAATAGTTATATTCCTTGCCTTCCAGATGCACCAGCAAGTAATGTGCCAGAGTATATATTTCATCCTTTTAGCCTTCCATAGTCTTGTCACATTTCCCAGTTGAAAGTACAGTTGAGTAATGTCATTCGGGCTTACCATATCCACTCCCAGCCACTAGAACACTTTGTACCAAATGCTATTTACGAAGCTACAACTAAGAAATAGGTGGTCCCTGTCATCCATTGCAGCTTTACGGAACGCATAGGATGTATCTAAATCACTGACCAAAATGCCTCTTTTATTTAGTTGATAGGCTGTTGGAAGGCGATCAAGAAGTAGTCTCCAAGAAAACACCAAAACTTTAGTAGACATGTTAGATTTCCAGAAATTAGTAAATTGTGTTCTGATTTTATACCAGGATGGGTGTTTGCTGCTGAAGGGTAAGAAAGTTATACACCGAAGAAACCGAGTACAATTTGGAGATATCTAACCCTCATTCCTTTGCATCATGTTGGCCCTAATTAAGTTAAAGTTGTGGCAAGTCTACCAGCAAAGATAAGGGGAGGATCTCTTCCCACATAGACAAGGATCTTCTCTGATTCGACTTCCAACAGATTTGTCCATTTACCCAGTAGCTCATATCAACCATATTGGATTAAGTATTTGTTGTTACCTGATAAAGTCTAGGAAAACGTTCCTTTAGAGTCATAGACCCCTCCCATGGATCATGCCAAAATAGTGTAGTTTTTCCATCACTTATTTTCCCCTTTATGTGTTGAGTAAAACAGTTGTTATGCATGGCATTTCCACTCACAGATTCTTTCATTTTACATATATTTCTCCACCAAATAAAAGTTTTTCGAAGATGTTTAGATGAGCCATTGAAAGTGTCAAAATTACACCCTACCTGAAGCTAACGAAATCATGCCAGATGGCATTTTTATCAGTAAGTAGCCTCCAGCTCCATTTGCCTAGTAGACTGATATTGAACTCAATCAAGCTTTTAACTCCTAGGTCTTCTTGGGATTTAGGTTGACATATAGTCTTCCATGAAACCCAAGTTATTTTTTGAGCTTCAGACCACCTCTACCAAAGGAATTGCCTTTAGATACTTACAATTAAGTTTATAACCTGTTTAGATGCCTGGTAAAATGACAAGAAAAATAAAGGTAAGGTATTCAGGACAGAGTTAATAAGGGTGATGCATCTGCCAATGGAAAGATTTTTTCCCCTCCATGTTGCTAATTTTCTTTGGAAGAGTCTGATCCCGAGGTCCTATTTACAAGACTTCCGTGGATTAGCCCTAATTGGTATACCAAGAAATTTGAGGGGCAAAATTGTATCCTTCTTATATAAAAACAGTAGCTAATGGTATATATTCAATGATATCATGTTTAATGCGGTTGCTATCTCTGACTTCCAGTGTGCTGATTGTATGCCTTCACATTTCAGGTGTTTCTAGATGATGGGAAGACTGAGAGGGTAATACTAGCTCACCATTCGAGTGTAGAACCTCGTCAAGAGGCTGTGACTGAATATCGGGTGCTTGGGCCAAAGATAAATGGATGCTCATGGGTTGAGCTGCGTCCGCTTACTTACAGGAAGCATCAGGTATCTTGAAGCAGTCTTGTATTCTCTATTCAACTGAAGAGAGAGTAAATACTTTCCATCCATTACTGTTATGTCTTCCATTTGAAGTTTGCATGTAAAATGAATATACATATCATCATTGTTATAAATCCATATCAATTTGTACCATATGATGCCATTTAGTTATTGTGATGCCCAGTTTAATTTACTATAGGAAAAAAACCCAAATAAGTTCATAATTGTGAAGTTCTGTAATAATTCACATGGCATGGAATGATTAGTATTGAAAATATCTGGCATATGATTCAGACTTTTGTTACTTATATTATTCTCAGTTATCTGTTAACTGCATGATGAATCTTTACTCTGTCAAAAACAATTTCAACTCTTGAATGGTGTTTAAATAAACTTTGAAATTGAGTGGTCTTTTTCTTGATTTTTTTTTTAAATTCCATGCTTAAAATATTGCAACTCCGCTAAGTAACTTTCTTGTTTTTTGTTTATTCTTGTTATTTACGTTCCTCTTTTCCAGTTGCGTGTTCATTGTGCTGAAGCACTCGGCACACCTATAGTGGGTGACTATAAGTATGGCTGGTTTGTGCACAGCCGATGGAAACAAATGCCACGGGTTGATATTGAGCCAACAACTGGAAAACCATACAAGATGCGGAGGCCAGAAGGCCTAGATGTTCAGAAGGGAAGTGTTTTATCAAAGGTTCCTCTATTGCATCTTCACTGCAGAGAACTTGTACTCCCCAACATTGGCAAGTTTCAACATGTTTTGAAAAACAATAGTTCAGAAGAACTACACACTTCACTTAGCGAGAAACCTGATGTTCTTCGCTTTGTGGCAACAATGCCTACACATATGAGAATTAGTTGGAATCTCATGTCATCGTATTTAGTCTGAAAGAAGTCCAAGATAAAATTTGTTAATTAAGTAAAGGGAAAAGAAATAATATCAACTGGTAGTATTTAATAGCGTAGGCAAAGGAATGTTTTGGTAATCAAAATTTCTAATGTTTCTGTGTATTAACTTCAAATTGAAACTTACCTGATTTGTCTGAATTCATATTTAGCATCCGTGGAAAATATCTGCCTTAGGAATTTCCTATGTACTCAGTGTTATTTGTTTGTGTTCTAGACTTAATGACAAATGCTGGTATGCCTCGTGTATTAAATGAGAAAATGTCTGCTATCTCGAGTTCATGGCCATTTTTATTTATCTTTTTCTTCGCCAGTTTACAAATTTTGACCGTCTTTTTCAGTATTTTTCCATGCGCTGTCTTATTTTACGTGTCCATATCTGATTGTTCATATGTGCTATCATTCTCGTGAATGAAGTTATAGTTTATCTATTGTTCATCCTTTAAATCAAGGAAACTTTATTAATATATATCCTATATCTTCTATTTTTTGAAGTTAAATTGAGTTTGGTAATAATATATTTGCTTGTTACATACAATTCATTAAGACGATAAACGTCTGCAGTTATATTACTAATCTGAAAATTGTTGGAGAAATTGTTTGAAGTTATCATATTATATAATCAAGAATAGTATAACTAAAAATAGAAATTACACTTTAAATATTTCTATGATAATATTACTTTTATACTCCTTTTCATAGGAATGAAAGTTTAAAAAATTTAATGAAAATAAAAGTTACGACTTTTTCAAGAATAACAATAAAATAATATTTTAAAGCTTTGGGGTGTTTATTTTATTGAATCTTATGGGATTTCTGAAGTAACATTATATTATATGGGAATTACACTTTCATGTATTTAAAAAAATGTTTGTTTAATATTGGTAGGAATCTTGTAGAAATTTTCAAGAATATTTAAAAAACATGTTAGTTTCACAATATTTTTCTAGAAATATATATTATATTACTAAAATATCTTAATATAGCCTAACATCTATGACAAAGGAGTCGGAGTCTTTTAAATAATGGACCAATGGCTACAAACATGACACAGAATGAGTAAAAAAACTTTTCAGTTGACTACAATTATATGAACACATACTAAACAAAAAAATCCCATAAAAAGGTACGCCTATGTAACAAATGTTACATTTCTTTGAACAATGTGTTAGAGGAGAATAATCATCCTCCATGCAAATGCAATTTAAGTGGGAGAATATATATACAACCTTTTAAAACCCGAAGATAAAGATCATTACGAGGTTGAAAAAAACCTTCATGCATTAAGATATTTATTTATGTCCCATTATCGTTAAAAAAATGAAAAAAAAGACGGTAAACTCTTGTAAAAAGTTATAGACAGACAATATTAAATCATAAATTTTTATTTATGATAAATTTATTAACTTAAATCAAGTAACATTTTAAAAGTAATATAAATAAAAAAATTATATTTAAATGTATTTTATTTTGTTTATACATACTAATTAAACTTTTTTAAAAAAAATACTAACTCATCAATAGTGATAGTTTTCGAATGGATAACCCAAAGGCCAAACCCAATTACTTGCGAAGTGCTAACCGGTTCAGGGTGCCATTCACAATTCAAACTGTCCATTGTCTTGCTTGAGAGTAAGCAAGAAAAGATATTTCTCCAACAAGTTTTACCCAAAACAGCTTAGTTTCACCACCCAATTCTTTGAATAATTAACATTGAAGAGGAATGAGTCCACCTGTGAGAGGGTATGTGCTGAATCAGTATTATTTAGATTTGACTAGGTCAAATTGAAGCCAATCTTTTTACTGTATTGTCACATTAGTTTTTTTATTATTAAAATTTACATGCCGAGTTAGTAAATGAATTTAAATTTTATAATAAAAAAATAAAAAAATAAATTCACAAAAAATAAAAAGTTAAATTTGCCAAACAATGATAGTAAAAAATGCAATTAAGTCATTATTTATTTAGGTTTGGCGGTTGGGCCTTAGGTAGTCCATTCCATCAAGAATACTTTTCTCTCATGAACTTGGAGCGGTTCCTAACAGATCAGAATCTCCTGAAACCATGAAGCCTCGTGTTTTTAACTCAACAGACCAATTCCATAGTCACAGTAAGATGATGTGTTTTTCACAGCTGCTCCACTTTGTAATCGCACGAAACCGCTGGTTTTTTGTTGAACCGAACAGGAGACACACAAACAACTAGTATTTTGATCTTGATTTACTAGGTAACAGCCACTTACTGTTTCATGTTCCACCATTTTTTTATTGTTATCATCTGCATAATTTGAAATATTCACAAATGTAAAAGCTTTTGAACCCATGTAAACGTGGCTTTACTTATACAGCCACACATCATTGGTTCTTTCTTAATTATAAGAAGTTATGATTATTATTAATATTCTATGATGTTGTTGTTATAGTTTTAACCATAATCTTATGCATTTTTTAATTGCCAAGATGATGTTTTAGTAGTTGACATTTTGGTTTATCTCAATTGGAATGTTTTGCCTAAATTGCATGCTTAAATGATACTAGAGCATAAACATATGGTTTAGATTTATAACTTTCGTTTCATTTAAGTGTTGTAAGGTGCTTTAGAGATTGAGTGTCATAGTGGCAACTTCGATATCTGCAATTCGATTCCAGTTAGTATGTTCTTATATACGTAGGAAATTGACCCATTATGTTATATACGGATAGAAAAGCCACTTCCACCTAACACTGCAAAATCTTGTAATCTAAGTCTCCTCCAATGGATCTGATATTTAATATTTCATTAAGGAAGCTAAGCATCCATCTTTAACTTTCGATCCTTCATCCATACTTAGGCTTCCATTCCAATTCAAGCATTACTAATCTGCAAGGTAAAGCAAAAAACATAGTAGCAGGAGGAGGAAAGATAAAAGAAAATATAAGAATTTTGTTTCTGTATTTTTTGGGTACTGTGTTTATTAAAAAGGGTCTGTTGTTAGGATATAAAATTCATTTAATCCCAAAATTGGGATAATAATAATAATAATAACAACATACCCAAATGAAGAATAGATGGGAAGGAATATTTCTGGTTGGTCCCTATGTTATCCGTAGCCTTCACTCACAAATTTGCTGAGCAAGAGGGTATATAATGAAGAGGTTCTCTGCCTGCTGCTTCACAAGCAGAATCTCTCAGTTCCACTCTCACTGGAAGCATAACCAATCTCAGTCTCAGGTAACTTATACCTCCTGAGGGTTGTTTCCTTTCTGTGAAAAGTCATTCACATTGTGTTTGCTTAATGATTCATATTTCTTTAGTGATGAATTGGTCATGCCTTTGGCATTTTGCTTTAGCACCCCTAGATTAGCTCGTTCCTTTTATTAATAGAGGTCCTGCATTATCATATTACATAATTTGGTAGCCTCACAATGGTTAGAATCTGAAATCATACCTCTCAGATATCCATTTCAAGCTTCATTGCTAACTTTGTTTTTTTTATTTTGAAGTATCTTAGGTTACTGCTACTCGGATTTGTGAGTTTTGTGTTAGATTTAATAAATGTAGTATAAATTATGAAAAGTATAATATGTTTTTGAATTGCAAGCTGACAGGAACTAATGCTGCAACCAATTAAAAGTGTGTTTGGGAAAGTTGATAAATTTATATTATTTCAATATCGATTATGAGCATGTTTAGAAACCACAATTTAAGCTGTTTTTTACACATTCAAGTTGTTTTTAAAAAAATCAATCTTATTTGAGAACACTCTGATTGATAACAACTATTTTTCATAAGTTTTCAGCTGTTTTCAAAAAGCTGGAAATCTGTAGTTTATGATTATTTTTCAATAGCTTACTTTTTCTTTTAGTTTTTTCACACTCTTTTATTTTATAAAACTGATTTTTTGTTGCATCCAAACAAGATAAATTATTTTCAAACCGCTTTTCAAAAAATTGATCCAAACAAAAATTGATAGTGATTATAGTTGATTATACATATAATCGATTATTAAAATAATATATTTTTTCAGCTTTCCTAGACACATTCATAGATTATAAAATAATTAATTATAATTAGAATCAATTTTTTTGGGTAAATTTGTTGAAAAGTGGTTTGAAAATAATTAATCTAATTTGGATGCAATAAAACATTAGCATTCATAGAGTAAAAGAATGTGAAGACAGTTGGAAGAAAAAATAAACTCTTGAAAAATAATCATAATTACAAATTTTCAACTTCTTAAAAACAACTTATTTTTTTAAAATTTAATCGTCCTAAACATTCAGTTTATTTTTCAAAGCAACTTATTTTTTATATGAGACCTTATCTTAAGGAAGTATAGAAGTAAGTGGACATTCTTAAGGCAAAATAAAATAAAAAGTTAGCTAGTAGATAAAATTTGATATGCTCCAAACAGTGGGATTGTTGAATTCCTTTACTCCTCATCCTGTGCTATTTACGGAAGGTCACAGATGAGACTTGGAAAAGTTCTTCCCAGTATGTTAAACACAAACACATAACATGCTGTATCAACCATGCACAGAGTTCCTTCTAGACATTTACCTCCAATTGTTTTCTAATATTGTTTTGTTTGACAGATCATGGCAGGAAACGTCTCTGGTCCAAGTGGGAGCAAGGGTGCTAATATTTTACTCAATCATGATTTCTCTTGTGGGCTGAACTCTTGGCATCTCAATTGCTGCACTGGCTATGTAATTTCATCTCAAGCAAGTGCTCAAGGAGGAATTTCAATGGAGTCAGAAGTTAAATATGCTGTTATTACCGACAGAAAGGAATGCTGGCAAGGCCTTGAGCAAGACATCACAGACAGAATTTCCATTGGTTCCACTTACACTGTTTCCACCTGCGTGGGAGTATCCGGGCTTTCTCAGGGATCTAGTGATGTTCAAGCTACTCTGAAACTAGAATATCATGATTCTGCTACTAGTTACTTGTTCATTGGAAGGTATAAAATTTTGTGATTTCGTTGTATCTTTTTCCTAGCTTAAAAGAAATTGAGGAAAATGCTCTTTATAACATGCCTATCATTATTTTTTACAGAACTTCTGTTAATAAGGATAGCTGGGAAAAGTTGGAAGGGACATTCTCATTGTCAACTTTGCCTGATCGTGTTATATTTTATTTGGAAGGACCTGCTGCTGGAATTGACCTGCTTATAAGACCAGTCGAGATCTACTGTTCCATTCCAAATAATAGTGTATGTCAATATGTCATGAAGTTTTGTATTTTAAACAATGTTATCTTTGTGCCATTCAACACATTGGCAAAGTCTAATACTGTTTGATAAATATCAAATTCATGCTTGTGAATGGATTATTACAGCTTCTATGGTTAGATTGAAATTGCAATAAAATCTGTATTAGTTTCACTAATTATTTGTCTTGTGAAATCTGTGTATATTTTCAACATACTAACTTGTGTATCTTTTTCCTCTTATTTTAAAAGACCACAAGCACAAGATGTGTTTCAACTGGAGATGACAACATCATAATTAACCCCCAATTTGTTGATGGCCTGAATAATTGGTCTGGAAGAGGCTGCAAGATTATGTTGCATGACTCCATGAATGATGGGAAAATTGTTCCAAAATCTGGGAAATTCTTTGCATCTGCAACAGAACGCACACAGAACTGGAATGGAATTCAGCAAGAGATCACTGGACGCGTGCAGCGCAAGCTGGCCTATGAGGTCACTGCTTTAGTTAGAATATTTGGAAACAATGTCTCTACTTCTGATGTACGGGCTACTTTGTGGGTCCAAACACCAGATCTTCGAGAGCAGTATATAGGCATTGCAAAGTTAGTATTGTCTTATCTTTCTATCACTGTATTTCACATAGATAACGTAGATTCTCGGGCATAATATGAATTTGTTTATTATTCTTGAATCTTGATAAACAAAACAAAAAGAAACTTGCTTGAATATGATTTCATGATATAATGATATTAGGATGCTCCTCTAACTTTTCATTCACTTGCTGAACAAAGCTTGTATGTTCTGAAGTGTGCAGGCAACAGATAAAGATTGGATTACAATGCAGGGAAAATTCCTACTAAATGGTTCTCCGTCAAAAGTTGTCCTTTATTTAGAGGGCCCCCCTCCAGGCACTGACATTCTTCTCAATAATTTGGTTTTAAAGCATGCAGCTAAAACACCTCCTTCAACCCCACCGGATGTTAAGGTTGGACTTTTGAAGCTTTCTTGTTTTTGTAAATTACTTTAATAATTGTTGCTAGTGTTTCCTGAAAATTAGTTTTACACAAGCATTGTTTAAGAATTTAGTTGTTGCCTTATGTCCTTTGGTTGTGCTGCCAATTCTATGTTTCTAACACCTAACTGTTGATTTTGTTTTGTAGAATGTTACTTATGGGGTTAATGTGATAGAGAACAGCAATCTGGCTGATGGTACCAACGGATGGTTTCCCCTTGGCAATTGCACTTTAAGTGTTAAAACTGGTTCACCACATATAATTCCACCAATGGCAAGGGATTCTCTTGGTCCTCATGAACTCCTAAGTGGGCGCTATATCCTTGTAACTAATCGAACACAAACATGGATGGGTCCTGCTCAGATCATCACCGATAAAGTGAAACTCTTTGTGACTTATCAAGTGTCTGCTTGGGTCCGGATTGGCTCAGGATCATCAGGGTCACAGAATGTGAATGTTGCCCTTGGTGTTGACAACCAGTGGGTCAATGGAGGTCAAACTGAGGTTTCTGATGACATGTGGCATGAAATTGGTGGTTCTTTTAGAATTGAAAAGCAGCCATCAAAGGTTATGGTTTATGTCCAAGGTCCTGCTTCTGGTGTGGACTTAATGGTTGCTGGACTTCAAATTTTTCCCGTGGATAGACACACAAGATTCAGATATTTAAAGATCCAAACTGATAAGGTGACATCTAGTTTTCCTCTATATCTCATATTGTTAGTCTTAGAGAATAGCTTCAGAAACATACGGAATGTTCCCAAACTGCCTTGGACTTGAATTTGTCTGAATGAGTAACATTTGGTTAACACCCCTTGGCTATCCCCCAAAATAAAAAGAAATAAAATAAAAGAGAAAGAAAATGTAGAACAAGTGATATACTGTCCTCTTTATTTTGAGGCATAGGCATATTACAAGTATATAGATTAGCAAATTTACAATTAACCTGTCCAAATGATTGATGCATGATACCGAGACATATTTACCTCCTTCCTGTCTTATACACCTATATGACCTTCCAACTCAAATATTTCATGACTTGCTCTATCTCTAAAATCTCCTTAAGAATAGTCAAAAGCATAATTTTTCTTATGGACAGAACAAAATTTTCCATGGTAGGAAATAAAATTACATGAAACTAAGTATACTTCAAACTGTAGGCCTTATCCTTATATTAATGATCCATTCTTCATTGATAGGATGTGTGCTACTTTGCTTTGTTGTATATATTCTACTTTGTATTGATTTTCTGCACCGCAGATCCGTAAACGTGATGTTATCCTGAAATTCTCCGGGCTGGACTCTGGCAACTATGCTAACACTTCAGTGCAAGTTAGACAAACACAGAATGATTTTCCAATAGGAACATGCATCAGTAGAACAAACATTGACAATGAAGACTTTGTTAACTTCATTGTGAAGCATTTTAACTGGGCTGTGTTTGGAAACGAGTTGAAGTGGTATTGGACTGAGCCACAACAAGGGAGTTTAAATTACAAGGATGCTGATGATCTTTTAAGCTTGTGTCAGAAGCACAACATACAAACACGTGGCCATTGTATCTTCTGGGAAGTGGATGGAGTTGTTCAGCAATGGGTCAAGTCACTGAACAACAATGATTTGATGACAGCAGTTCAAAACCGCTTAAACGGCCTGCTGACTCGCTACAAGGGCAAGTTCAGTCACTATGATGTCAACAATGAAATGCTGCACGGTTCATTTTTCCAAGATAGGCTAGGCAAGGATATAAGGGCAAACATGTTTAAAACTGCAAACCAACTAGACCCTTCTGCTACACTCTTTGTGAATGATTATCACGTGGAAGATGGATGTGACACTAGATCATGTCCAGATAAGTACATCCATCATATTCTTGATTTGCAAGAGCAAGGTGCCCCAGTTGGGGGAATTGGAATTCAAGGCCACATAGATAGTCCAATAGGGCCTATAGTATGTTCTTCCCTTGACAAGTTGAGTATTCTTGGTCTACCAATATGGTTTACTGAGCTTGATGTGTCTTCCATCAATGAATATGTTAGAGCAGATGACCTTGAAGTTATGCTACGCGAAGCTATGGCTCATCCTGCGGTAGAAGGCATAATGCTGTGGGGGTTTTGGGAGCTGTTTATGAGTAGAGACAATTCACACTTGGTGAATGCAGAAGGTGATATCAATGAGGCTGGGAAAAGGTTCTTAACTCTGAAACAAGAGTGGTTGTCTCACAGCCATGGCCATATTGATGAGCAAGGCCAATACAACTTCAGAGGCTTTCATGGAACATATAATGTGCAAGTTGTGGCCCCATCAAAGAAAATTTCTAAGACATTTGTGCTTGACAAAGGTGACTCACCACTAGTGGTATCCATCGATTTATAAGCATGCTGTTTCATCCAAGAACTAATATGGTGTATTTTTAATATTATTGGGTTGGCCGAAACATTATGTTGGGGGTGTAATGTTATCTAAAATAGTTGGGATTGGAGTTGTCTACACTCTACACCATTGCTCAAAATCTCAACACTCAATATTTGTTCTACTTTATTATAAATATACTTGTAAGAATTGAAAAATAAATTAAAAGTGATAAAAAGTGTTTGAACTTATATAAACTGTATGCGGTTCTTTTCATGTGATTCATTCTACTACTATACTAATTGCCTTTAATTTGAAACTTTCTATTCTCAGGATTGGTCAGAAGGGAACAGAAAATATAAAAGGGCGCTTCCACAAAAATGGAAATATTAAAAATGCTCTCTAAATTGCATATATGCACTTATTTAAATTATAAAAACAGCTTTACCATTTTGGATTTACCTTTAATTAAGGAATCTATTCTATTAAGAGTTCTAAACTATTTTTTTTCACCCCACGTTCCCATATTCCTCCTAAAAATCAATCCTAACATCTTAACTTGTGTGGTTTTTTATTATTCTAGGATACAGTGATACACAATCATTTATTTTAAAATTGCTCTTTATTTTTATTTATGTCTTTTACGTTACTATTTTCAACTAAGTGTATTGTAAAGATTGAAGATAAAAGTAGTTATCAACCGTGATCATTTCTTGAACTGATCATGAGAAGTTTTTAGCCATGATTGATAGTTAGAATTTGTTAGAAATGTTCATAAATCTTTTTCTTTTTTGGTGAAGAAATGTTCGTAAATCTAATAAAACACAAAAATAAATCAAATAAACAAAATTGAATAAATCGAAATAATCAAATTTTTTTATTGGATTGCACCAGATTTTGGATTCGATTTTGAAAATTAATCCAATCCAAATTGAACCTTTTTTTTAAAAGAAATCCAAATTGAACTTACATATATACATATACTTATATTTTTATATTTATTATACTACTCATGCTTACATTTGTAGTTCTTATATATTTGTAAAATTATCACAGAATTTTATGGAAGGTATATTTAATTAAAAATTACGTTTTGGCAACATCGAATAAAAATATATAAATGTAGTTATCAAATATTCAAATTATATAAGTTTTATAATAGTTATCTATGATTTTAACAATAGATTTTTTTTTCTTAGCAATAACAAACTGTGGACCTTTTGAATTATTGGACTACTTCTCAAAAGAAAAAAAAAAAAAAGACAAAACATTCAACTGCATTGTAATATGTTCTTGAATGTAAGATAACTACGTAAGGATGTGTAGGTAATATTGAATTATTAATCCAATGTAACCAGTATTTTGTCATTGATTCATATATATATATATATATATATATATATATATATATATATATATATATATATATTTCTTTAAGAAAGAAACTCAAATCAAACCAAATTTCATGTTTTATTTATTAAATGAATGATTTTTTCTTTAAAGCCTATTTGATTCAATTTGTGAACACAACTACAATTTAATGTGTATAAATACCAATTCTTTTCATAAAATACATATGTCAACTTATATTACGAAGCGTCTGTGTTTTTAAATGAGTGTTTTCTTATATTATTTTATATAGATTAAGAAAAATTATTAAATTGATGAAAAAGAGTAGTAATTTTATAAAATTAAATTTAATATAATATTACATTGAAAAATTAAAATGACATTATTAAAAGTATTAGTGAAAAAATTATTAAAATCAAATAAAAAAATCAAATACCACACTTATTTTAAAAAAATATATTATAATAAGAATTGAAATTGATAATCTAGACTTGCACAAACTGCTGCACATCCCCATCTCATGAATGAATTAGACACACGGGTACGTATCAAGCAAGTTTAGAATTTATTTCCTTAAATCATTTACATATCTTTCTTTCCAATAGACTTAAAGTATCATCGATAAGACAATTTGTTGAGCTATTATATGTCACATCTCTTCTTGTAGATTATGACTATACAATTCTCTTTCTATCTAAATTTTATTTTAATATATTCAATTATTCCAACATAATTACCAAGTAAGTATATATATATATATATATATATATATATATATATATATATATATATATATATATAAAATTTAATCATAAATTCTTTTTTATATGACCTTTAAAATATTAATTGTTAAATTAATAAATTTATTATAAATAAAAGGTTTTGATTTAATATTATTGTAAAATTTTTTACATTAAGAATGTAGACTAATTAAAATTTATATATATATATATATATATATATATATATATATTCCTTAAGTATACCAATGAAGGGAATTTTTTTTTTATAACTTAAGAGAATAAAATTAGAAAAAAATGATAAAAAGCTAACATATAAACATTACGTCAGTACAAAATGATAAGTGAAATTTAAAATTCAATTTGCATAAGTATTAGACATTATTTTTAATGTTCTACTCCACTCTTATGAATAAAATTGGATTGTCAAGACTACTTCAATAACATTAGAACCCTCTTGCCAAAAAACCTACAACATTTCGAGATTACGGTATGTGCTAAAGCTTAATTAAGTTAGGTAATTCACGATCCATAGGTCATCAGGTCATCTATATATAGTTGGTTGCATTCTCATCCTCTACTATCACTTTCCTAATAAAGCAAAATTAAACTTCTTGAATTACTTTTACAATCTCAAAACCACTATCTCCCACGTCCCCAATAAGGACATGTAAGTAAACAAAAAGCTAGCTTTGCTGAGTGATAAAACTCACTTCAATAACTTCAATGTCTAAAAGGAATTAATCTTTGATGTCAGCTAGGAAATATAACTTTGATTTATGCGCACACTCACTATAAAAGGAATAGATTTAAATTTTGGCTTTTACTGCTTACTTTTCCGAAGAATATTGGGAATTGTAACTGTGATTTTATGTTCATCCACACGATTGACAGTGTAAGCCAAAAATGTTTAAACAGCTAAATGCTTTGAACCTATAAATCGATTTTCTATGGTAAATGTCAATGATGGAACAATTTGCATTTTGCAATGCCAAGAAACAGCATATAACATGATCTAATATTAATACACTATTAATAGACTGTTCATTAGAGTGTGTATGTATGTATATATATAGAGTTTGTGAAGGAGTAAATTAAAAATTGATTTTAATACATATACAATTTTAACTTTTAATTTCTTCATCCATCAAAATTTTTTATTTTATCTTCTAAAATGAAAGACTCACTTTAAAGAAGTCAAATATTTTATTTTTAGTCTATGAAAGATGACTAATGAACAAGGGCAATGCTTGGGCTGGACCATAGAAGTGGGTTAATAGCTTAACATCATCCTATATTAAGCAACCAGTAGTGCACCAAAATGCTTGTTCCATTTTCACCAAAAAAATTGAACTAAGGAATAAGGATATCTTTTTCAACCAATTTTTTCCCCCAAGAAATAATATACAAATGAAACTTCTGTATAATCTGTAAGCAAGCACAACACATGTTCTTCTGGTGTGCACACTAATATTGATCCAAGATCCTCCACGTCAATATAATGCACCTGTAGCCCAAAGAAAATTTTCAGCCATAAATTTAACTTTGGTCCAAGTCCATCACTATTTTAAGGAATTATTTTATCATGGACGGGCTATATACCTCTACACACAAATATTTTTATAATGCTGTATTGTTCTTGCATGACTATAATTTATAAATATTTGCTCTCACTATTTCATTATATATCATATCATTATTTTTTTACAAAATATCACATTATTATTTTAAGAGACTAATTTGTGTTTAATTTCCATATATTTTTATTGCAAAAGTTTTACAAATTACAGTTAACTAATTACAAATGAGAATATAAGTGATATGCAGTGATGGTTTAAACTATTTTATATTATCATTTCATCATAATTATTGTGGTAAATTTGTTAATTAATTTTTAGATTAATTATCTTAAAAGTCAACAAGATTTGTGATTTATTAATTTTTTTTATAAGTCAAAGAAATTTTATTATGATTCAAACTAGAAAGCATAAAGTATTTCTTTTTAAAGATGCAAAAACATACATCATAAAGTAATGACTTCATAGAAGTGTATTGTGAATAGGAGTGTATTGTGAATTAAGTAACACTATTTTCTATTTAGAATAGGAGTGTATTGTGAATTAAGTTGAGTAACATCATTTTCATACACTTAGCTACATTGATTGAACTATATCATGTAGGTGTACTCCTTGTGTCTCGAACATTCCCAAACCTTTCATATCTCTTAGATCCTAGCAAATCAAACAAAAGATTAAACTTTCCTTTTCCGCACATATCACCCTTAAATTGGTAAAATTGGCCTTGAAACTTATTTAATAGGGTTGATGATAGCCTCTACCAACAAAATAGCTCTTGTTAAATCTACTAAGAGACTAAGCACGTCAGGCATAGATGTTTGGTGTTTCTAACGCCTCACCACAACGCCTACATACCTCCACGTCAGGATGCAAAATCCCCCTCTTTAGTAGGTTTTTCCTTGTTGGTAGTTTGCCACTTCTAACTTGCATGCTAAGATTTGTAGCCTAGGAGGTACTTTTTTCTCCCATGGCATCTTGAACAAGTCACCGCATTCATTCCCATTGTCCAAAGCTAAGACCTTGTAAACTAAAGATACAGAGTACAATCTTGATTTATCTTGTGTCCAAACCCACCTATCCCCTACCCCTTTCATTAGCCTAACTAAGCCTAACATTTGTCCTACCTCTACTAACATTTCTTCTTCCATGCAAATAGTCCTCGTCTCCACATCCAATTCCAAGTCAACTCCTCTACCCACTTTTGAGCAACAATTATGTGCTTGCTAGGGCTAGCCCGTATAATCACGGGTACTCTTCTCTCAAGCTACGTTTCTTTAACCATGTATCCACCCAAAAAGTATCTTCCTATTGTCCCGTACACTTCACTTAATGGTTGTTGACCACCAATTTCGTAGTCTTTATTTCCCAGACTCAATGAAATTAATATCAAACCACCCGATTCTTAGATTTCAAAATTCGAATCCACAAGGACTAAAGTTCCATGAGCAACCTCCATTCCCATTTACTTAACACAACTATATTAAACCTGCCCATATACATTAATTCTGGACCTCCACCTTGTTTGTCCTAATATAAAAGTATTTTATAATATTATCAAATAATAATGAAAATCATTACAAATTTGAATTTAATTTCTATGTATTGCTGGTATAAAAAACTTTACATATTTAATTATTCAAAAATCACATTATAACTTTTAATGTAATCTTTTTATCATTAGAAACACACATAATATCATGAACTTTATAATATATATTTAGAACTACATAAGTCATACTCAATACATTTATCATATATGTAAAAAAGTTACACTATTAATATATAAAATATTTACTCTTAAATTATACTTACACGCCATTTCATCTAGTTTCTATTAATTTTTTTTATAAATTTATTTGTTTAGTAGTTAAAAAACTTGTTTTATGTGCCTGAATACTAATACTTTTATGTTTATGTATTTTTCTTGTCTGATTATATAACTTATTTTACTGTTCAAGACGAATTTGTGTTTAATTTCCGTATATTTTTACTGTAAAAATATCATATATTAGAGTTAACTAATTAGAGATATGAGATAATATCTTTAGTGTAAAAAATTTCCGCAATCGATTAATAAAAAAACAGTTTACCAAAACTTATAACTTTTTAATATTATGGTATAAGTTAATAAAATTATCATTGATCATAATTTAATTATCATAAATGATAATTTATGAATAAATAAAACATGTAAAATGTTTTGCATTAATGTATAAAGTAGTTATTCTTAGGTTATATTTGTCACATCATTTCAATTAACTTCTAATTTTTTTTTTATTTGTTGAAAAATTGTTTGACCTTAAAGTAGTAAACAATAGTTTTTCAGTAGCTATTACTTTTTAAGACATCACATGAAGTACTACTTTTTCTAAATTCTAATTTCTACCTTCTAACTTTTTATACTTATTTTTGTCTTATTCATAAAATATTTTAGTTTTATTTTTTACTCTTTCTTATATAAGATAGGACTTATCATGTTTTTCTCTACTTTTAGTTAGGCTTTGGTGGTTTAATGGAGGAGTGGAAAGGGATGAGAGAAATTTTAATTGCATGGTTCAACATATGCGAGGAGAGTGAAAATAACTCTATCCTTGTTTGATTTATAAGGGAGAGGAAAAGTTTTAAAGTTAATTACTTTTTTATCTTTATCATATTTTAAAAGTCAACTTTCTTTGTCTATTGTTCTTGTAGTCAAATATCTCATACAACTTTCAGTGTCTTAATTTATGAAAATTCATGAGAAAAATAACTTATATAATTATAAAAAGATTAAAAAATATTATAATTATAAAGGATATTAAAAAGATTAAGAGTAATTAAGTAAAACATATACAAATTTATTAATTAACTTTTTTTTCTTTCAAATACCCCAGCATTGAAAGGAAACTAAAATTGAGTGAGAAAAGAGCTCCTCTCCATCTTTCACGGTCTCTTAATAATTGAATCAAAAGCATTTTTTAAAATCAATCTCTCCCTTCCATTCTCCCAATTCCCCTTGAACCAAATAGACAATTTTATTGAACATGTAACCAAACAGGATGTTTCATTGAACATATAACCAAACACGGTGTTTCATTAATCATGTAATCTAAAAATTGAATCAAACATTTAAAAAAAAAAAAAAAACTTATGCATTGTCAATATAAAATATTTTAGATTGATAACCAATTATAACAGTTTATATATAATAAGTTGATCGAGTTTATTAAATAATATTTTAAAAGTTATTTAGATAAAAAATTATACTACCTTTTATAAGATAACTCATAAATAATCAAAATGATATATTTGTTTTTAACAATGAAAACAACACATTATTGACAAAAATAAGTGGTCAGCTTTTGGGACAGGAGAAATTGTTAGAAAAATAAAAAAAATTCTAGCGAAACTCTAAATTTATTTAAAATCACATATTTTAAATAAGAAGAATGAGAAGTGAAATTCATAAAAAATAATTGATTATTTTTAATAAATAAACTCTAACCCATCATAAAAAAAATTTAAAAAAAGAATGTCAGATAGAATTTCGCTCGTGTTTCTCAAAAAATAACTACTTTTCGCCAACTATAAATCCGTCAAGAGTATTTAAGAGTTTCATGCATATGCCATGTTTGTTTTGAACGATGGATATAATACAACAGAGACGAAAACAACTAGTCATCGTTTGGCATAGTAACAATTATTAAAAATAATAATTAATTTTATTATAAGTCCCATCAAGAATATTTAATAGTTTTCTTTCATGAAAACTCTCTTATGCCGTGTTTGTATGCAACGATGGAAGTAACGACGAACAAAAATATAAGTGATGATCGTTTGGTATAAAAAAAATTGTGAAGAAATTAGGGGTTAACAAAAATATAAGATTGAATAGAAGAGATAGGGTAAAAGAGGTCTGAATTTTTTCTCTAACAAAACTAACTTATTAATAATTAATATTTTTTTATTAAAAAAACTCATTAATCATTAATATTTATCTATATATTTTTTTCATCATTGTTGCCAATTTCAATTCAATTCTTTTCTTTTTTCACTCAAGAAAAAAAATAGAGTGAACAAAAATAGAATAGAAATAATTTGAGTGAAGAATAATATAAAAATTGAATTATAAAAATTGTAGGTCTACAAAAATAACTTTTAAAGTTCTTTCATAAAGAACGATACAAAAATAAATATAAATAGTTATCTAGATTCTAGACCTGCAATTTTAAAGTTCTTTCAATTTTCCTAAACCAAATAACTTTCCCTTATTTATTTTTATTTCCATGAACTCTAATCATTTTCGCAAATCCATATAACTTTCCTTTATTAATTTTATATCCATGGCCTGTTATGCGATGTGCCCATAAAAAAATAATGCAAAAAAAGACAAGAATTTTCTGTCACAGGGTTGCCAGAATAAGAAAAGTGAAAATATCTATTAGGATGACAAGAACAATTATAATTCTTCATTCTTCAATGGCGAATTTTGAGGCTATATATTGAAGTAGTTGATGTTTATAGGAACATGGAATGATATTTGATGTTTTCAACGATTCTTACGATGGGACTGATTGATTGCATCACTTATCGACTCAACTCTTTTCGTACGTTTTTTTAAATACATTTCTTTTTAAGGTAGACACAGATTTATTAAAACTATACATATGTATTTTATTGATTACGCACAGTTAAAGATTTATAATTTTAGTCAATCAAAAAAGACATAAACTTATTTGTGATAAAATTATAGAATAAAACTTTTTTCGTACCCTAAAATATTTGACATAATATTGAGAAGATGAAAATGAGATTATGTTATTTGATTTGATGAAAATGAAAAAAATAAATTTGATATGATGATATATTGATATCCATGAAAATACTCCCTCCAATTTTTTATTTTTTTTTAAATCTTGGGCTAAAACATTGACTCGCATTTGTATTCTTAATTTTTTTTAAGTTTAAGGTTATTACATATATGTTTAAGTGATCAAATTTTGTAAGATGAATTCTCTAAAAACACAATGAATATCTTGGTAAAGTATTTTTTTTTTCACTAAAAAAGTAAGTACTATAAATTAACAATTTTTTAACACTACTAATCTTAATAAATAATAACCGTGCTCTTAAATTATTGAAAGGGATCTACCAAGAGAGAATAAATAGTATCTTACGTTAGGTCACTCAGATTACGTACCTGGC
Source organism: Psophocarpus tetragonolobus (assembly GCA_037954015.1). Taxonomy (NCBI): domain Eukaryota; kingdom Viridiplantae; phylum Streptophyta; class Magnoliopsida; order Fabales; family Fabaceae; genus Psophocarpus; species Psophocarpus tetragonolobus. The sequence continues at coordinate 4,957,643 of CM075695.1, read as the reverse complement.
CATGGTCAAACAAAAGTAACTTAGACCCACAAATGTACATAAAATTATTTATGCTATGCTAAAAAATTTACAATCATACACGGCCATATAATATTATTGGAACAACATGCACTACGCCTCTATCAACAATACTAGACCAAGAGACGGTAGAAATGACCCACATCAACCATATTTTTTTTTATGCTGACCCACTTCAACCATCGCCAATCTAAACATAATTAATATTTCTATTGAAGAAAATAAAGATATTATAGCATATTCAAGGCACAACAGACATGGATTCCGTCTAGAATCAACAAAGATTCCAGAGTAAATAGTTAATGGGAGAACAATATCTTGTTGTTCGGAAGCTCAAGGTAAACAAATGCACTGTTTTTTATTTCAGAAAAACACTTAATATATAGTGTCAGAGGAAACAAATTTACATTCATATTTCAATCACAATCTTTTATATATATTTATATGAGAATAATTTTATTAATAAATATTTAAAAAATTATATAAATAAAAGATTGTAAATAAATATTAATATATATATATATAAAAAAGTAAGTGTTAAACACTTTTTATTTATAAAAATATAAAAGAAGGTCCATTATTGACTAAGGAGTGATCGAATCCAACAGTGTGATGAGCAGGATCCAGGCTGAGAGAGACACTCTCCACAGAGTACAGACACCACTCACGTCAACATGACAACCTCCCACTATCCATTTATCTACTAATCACTAATCACTCCTATGACTAAAATACACGTTAGATATGGTATAATTGTATAGACAAATACATTGATTCTTCATATAAAAACTTTATTATTTTTTAAAAAATATAAATATTTATTTACTTTCTATTTTATATTCTTTCTATTTCTTTGTGTATTTAGCTACGCCTTTTCTTTTCTTTTCTTTTTCTTTTTTGTGGGTAGGGGTGCTTCAATACGCCTCTAATACACGTACATATGATAATATATGAATATAATTATTTCACTCCGGTAAAACACTTCTAACATACGCAAAAACAAACATCCAATATATTATGTCTATCACTTCTTCTCTTTTCTTTTATCTCCTTTTTCTACATTAATACATCTTATTTTGGGTTTCACTCCATTTTGCTGTGTAAGGTTATCATGAACCTTAATTTTTATATGTTTTCAACGTAATTTTCCCCCTCAATTAATTAAAAAAATATATTTTAAATATTATTACAAAACTCAACAATTTTTAATGTATATGAAAATGTATAATTAAATGATAGTAACACAAATTAAAATATTATACTGATAGTAAAATTAAGTTCACATCCTTTAATTTTTTTATATCAATTCGTATTCTTTAAGTAAGATTTTTTAGTTTCAATTCTTGCGAATAAAAAAAATATTTAGGAGAGATACCTATTAAATGTATGCTTGAGAAACATTAAAATTATAGAGATTAACTTACTTTAAAATTATATTTTTCAAAAATGTGTGTGATTGATAACAAAACTTAAATTTATAAAAAAATTCCTGAAAACTAAGTAATTTTTTTATAATCTAAATATTTTTTATTTAAATTTTTTTAACCATTTTTTTATTTTAGTTTTTTTTCATGCCATTTAAGTATGTAAAAAAATATATTTTTTATTACAACCAAATGAAGCTAATTATTTTTCAATAAATTTATCTAAACAAAAAATGATTTTCATTATATTCAATTATATAATATAGTTAATTATATATTATTAAAAAAAAATTTAAGTATCCGAACACACCCTAAAGAGAGTAATATTTTGTGAGAAAATTAATTATTAAAAATATTTGATAAATAAAATGACAATGAATTTTTAAAAAATAAGACAGGAACATGGGAATGATGATGATGATTGCAAAGATGATGATTGGGCCCTTAAGGCATACCTGAGTGAAGGTTCTCTTCTCACCCTCCGATGGAGCCCACTCTTCACATGGCTACATAGTCATCCTTGCCGGACCTCCGTCGCTTGCATTTGCTTTCACTAAACAGAAAATGGGTCTCTGTCAGATTGGATTTAAAGTTTGAAACGATGGCTATTGGGCCCTTTTTGTTGCCCTAATTAAGTACTCATCCCAAATATGTTACTACCAATCAAACCCCTTTAACAACAATAATAATTCAAATAAGTATAACAATCCTTTGCACTCAATTTACCATGGTAGGATAATAATTATAATTTAATGTTAAATTTTTTAATATTTTATTATGTTTAATATTCTTTATAGTCAAACAAGTCTCTACAACAAATTCATTTTCCTTTTATCACATACCACACTTTATTTATACTCTCTTTCTCTTTCACATCTTGAAAAAGAAAATTATATGTAAAAAATTTTATTTTATAATATTTAATCATAATTTTTTATATTAGATAAGATAAATTTGCTGATTTTATTAATTAATATTTTAAAATTAGTCATATAAATAAAAAAAAAAGTTTAATACTTATACATAATTAATAGAAAGAAGTTTACACTAATAATTAATCTCAATCTTTTGTTTACATTATTTTTAAAGTATTAATTGATAAGATTAATAAACTTAACACATATAAATAGCTATGATTAATAGTTTAGGATTTAGTGTGATTAACTGTGTATATAATTACTTAGGCCGAAAGGGACTCTAATAATAATATACTCACCTTTGAATTTCAATCACACAACCCCACCTCCTTGAATCCAAAACAGACTAAAATCCAAACAATCACTTAGGCCAAACGTCGAATTCAATCAATATATACAAATTTGTGCACAGGGAACACTGGGTACGATATACCTGGAAATGAATCAACAGGGAGAAGAAAACAAAGAAAAAAAGTTAGTTTTTTTTTTTAAAAAAAAGAAAATATGTAATGGTGGGTGCATGGAAGATATGATGGGGGTGGGGGCAGTGGAGCAGCGCACGCAGTTATGACATAATTGTAGTGCAGTGCATTGGGAAACAGCTCCCGCGCTGTTCCCGCGCGCTCTCCTCGAAACGACGACGTTGGTGGGTCCCCTATTCAGAAAAAAGTATGCACATAGGGTTTGAGGTGGGGCCCACGACTGTGACAACGTGAGGGTGACAGAAAAAGGCATGCAGGCACTGTCAGAAAAAGACTCAACTCAAACTTGTAGTGAAACAACAGTTTCGTGTATCGGATTCGGGTATTTATGTGTATGTGACTATGTGTTGTGTACTACTTGCGTGCTTCATATAGAAATTAAGAGAGAAAAAAAAAACAAAAAACAAAAAACAAAACATGAACTGAGTATGGGTTTGTGAACTTTGAAGGTTCAAGGTTGTATTCGACACAGATCGAGATTCAGTCATGTGAATCACTGAACCCTTCTTATTACCCTGTTTCAGTCTCAAAGTTTCAAACTGCATACAGTTGTTCAACGTACGGGCTCTCATGATTCTCAATTTATAAATTTTCGCTTTCCCTACTCTGTGTCGGAGATCTTCTATGTCTTTTTTAAGAAAAACTATAATGATGTAAAATAAATTCATAGTTATGAGAAAAGCAATGACACCATGGTATGGTTTATGAAATAAATAAAAAGGATAGTGGAAAAAGTAGAAAGTCAGATGATTGATTATATATTTGATAAAAAAAAAAAAGTATAAGAAGGAGTAAAGAGAAAAGTATTATATTTACATAATAACATAAATACACTTAAATAAAAAAATATAAAATATAATAAATTTATTTGTGTATATGCTATATATATTTTTTAAATTTTGGTAAGTAGTCAACTCACATAGCAGGACCGGTCAATCGGCCTTATCATATTTAAGACAGACTAAAGGTAAGGTGAGCAAAAAATCGGATGAATTAATATATTTTACACCTCTAATTTTTTATATTGGTAGGTATTTATGGAGATTTTTATATATTTAAAAAATATATTTTTAAAATAAATTACATCTTAAAATATATTAATATAATATTTATAAAAGATATTTATTACAAGTATAATCTTTACTTCATGTTTGACTTACATTACTAATATTTTTATAAAAAATTCTATAAATTATATATTTTTATAAAAAAATTAATATTTTAAACTGATTTAATTAAAAAAAATATTATAATCATTAAATTAAGTAAAATTATCATTGTATATTTTTTTCTTTTTGTAACGTTAAGAATGGGTACAAAAGTATGTGTTTGTATATAGGGTTGATATTTTAATTTAATGGGTAGGGATATCCTTAAATAAGACTAACTTAATATATTTTTATGTATAAAACAAATATTAAAAGTAAGACCTTAAGATATATACAGTTAATTAAAAAATGTTTTTATTAATTAAAACTAATAAATAGTTATTTTTTAAGTGAAAATAACAAAAAATGATAAGGCCTAAAAAATATTAAAATATTAATTTAAAATATTTTATTTTTAAAAATCTAAAACAAGAATTTTATTTTTCCTAGCTAGCCTTGAATATACATGATATGATAATATCTAATACTCGTGCCCATTATTAATATGCGGATTAAAAAAATTTGTACGTACGTATACCGAGTACCCGTTTAAATCGTACAAATATTCTAACGAGTATTATCGGTAAATATCCAAAATCTTTTTTTGTCATCTGTTGTTGAGTTTTTCTTTTTTTCAATCTAGTTTTCTTTTTAAATGGAAAGGAATAGCTAGATTTGTTTGGTTGGAATAAAGGAAATAATAATAAAATAGGATAAATAAAATAAGTAAAAACTAGTGAAAATGGAATATTGATTTAAGAAAAATAGGAAAGACATAAGAAAAAGAATAAAATATATTTTTAAATCGAGACAAACCCTCACAATCAATTATGTCTCAAACTATAATACTTTACGTAAAGAAATCAATTACGAAATATTGATAATCGATTGAGGCATGAAAATAAAATATACTTTTAAATCGATAAAAACCCTAATAATGCAATATGCAAGTTTTGAAGCACAAATACATCATTGTCTATTTCTCAACTATTTTTTTCTCCCTCTCCCCTGTTTCCTTACGATTTCCATCATATCAAATAAGCCTTACATTATGTTTGGTAGAGTAATGTGAAACCAAATAAAAGAGTGACGAATCAAAAAGATGAAAGAAAATAAAAAAGTGGTGTTGCCAGGTATAGATGAAACAGAGATAAAGCATTGAATTAACGTAATTTGTCAGGTGTGAGAATGATCATAATCAAAATTTCCACTATAACCTTTTATCAACATACTTTAAAAAAAGACGCCCATAGTTTTTTTTAAAATATATACTTTTTTTTTTTAAATTATAGGGCTTATTAAGGCATAATCGATTCATGCATGTTTTGGACATATCTTACAAAGTGTATCAATGACTGAACCTTCAACAATAGGACATGAATGATAACATCAGCATGACAACAATAGCTTCAGCACTCACTGTTCATTCTCCTCACGCGTAGGAATTTGAAGACATGCACTAATAGTTTGTTTAAGGATAGAAGTGGAATATTTCGGATTTGACATTACTTTGTACTCTACTTTTAGCTATTTTATCTCACTTTTGAGATGAAATTGAAAGTCGTAGATCCTCCACACAACTTTTATGATCTCTTTTCACAGCAAAATATAGTTGTTTCAAACAAAAAGACTGAAATTAGTTTTATCAAATTTTAGTCTTTTCCCTTTTTCTTCATTCAACTTTTTCATATGTTACAACATAATGTTCATTTGATAACAGAAAAGATAGATGTTTTGTTGAATGGAAATGAGAAGAAACTCAATTCTATAATAGTATAAGCATCTATCTTAAATTCATTAAACTAGTTACCTATTATATTATGCTCAATGGTGTTGGATATAAGAGAGTACATTGCAAAATGTCCAAATCTTACGTGAATATAACAAATTAACGATACCGAATTTCACATTAAATTCATAGACAAAATCTCCATATGCAACATGGATGTTATTTCCTCGCGTAGAGCCAATGATATTACGATCTAACTATCCGCATAGTGAATAGTATCGATTTAAAAATTATTTTTAAGTATAACTTTAAAACTTAAAAAATAATTATGTATATATTGTTCGTAAATTTTTATATTTTAACTATAAAAACTTTTATAAATTAAAATTTGCTGATAAATTATTCTTTTTTATTGTAAAATAGCTATAAACATATTTATAAAATAAAAATTTACATTGTAAAATCAGCTTGTAAGTCTACAATAGCCAAAAAAAAAGAGTTAAACTGTGGTTTTCAAAACTTTTACAAATTTTTTAAATCACTTTTACAATCAAACGTGTCTATGCATGTCTAATGGATTTAAAGATCTTGTGCTATTATATGCATATATGTATGATAGATTTAAAACACTTTGAAAATCATATGCGTTTGTGTTTAATAAATTTTTAAAAATACTTTTATAGAAGAAAGATAAGACAACAAAGTTTAATTAAATAGTTTTCACAAAGATATATAAAACGTAGTGTTTAGAACAAAATATTTTCACAAAGATAAGATATTATTTAAAACAAAATGTTTTCTCAAACATAAGACACAATGTTTAAAAGAAGCATTTTTACATAGATCTTTTTGTAAATAAAATCTCACAATTCAAGGTTAATTAAAAGAGATAAAAAGACAAGTTTTTATATTGGTTCATCTCTACCCCAAGGCTATGTCCACTATCTTTGATATTTCTCAACCTTTTTCAAGCTTATTTCTAACTAGTTTTGCACTAGTCTCTTTCAAGTTAAACCTCCAAGTATTCTTTCATTAAGTCTCTACAAACTCTTTACTAAAATAATGGTTTTGGTGGTTTACACACAATCTAATTCAAGAGACTAATCTTATATCTTAATGATGTATATGTAATGAAGTTCAATCTAACTCTAAAGATATACAAATGTGGATAAAGTTTTATAAACCAAAAACTAAACAATGAATAAGAGAAAATGGTACTGAAAAGAATTTGAATATGCACAATGTTTGTATCATCCTTTGTCATATCTTCAAAATCTTTAACACTCCTATTTATAGACTTCTTAAAAAATATTATCATTGTTACACAAGAAGCTTGTAAAGGTGCGTCTGACATGTCTTCATTTTATAACTTCTTATTAAGCATTAAATGTAACAACCTTTGATAATATATATATATATATATATATATATATATATATATATATAGAGAGAGAGAGAGAGAGTATAGTATTATGTTGATCTACTTTTAAAAGCTAGTTAACTTCTAAAGTGACTTTATTGCAGAAAAATTGTTCAAACATTCTAACAAAGGTTGAATCATGCCTTTTTTTTATGCACCAATCATATCTTTTCCGCCCCACTTGCACTTCACATATTATTCGTTCTATTTGTTTGTTTGATTTTGTCTTTTCTAAAATGGACACACAACATTCTTGAAAAGGCATATTAAATACAAATAATAATAAGGGTATCTCCAATCGAAGAACCTATTTGGGTTGCTTCACTCATTAAAAATTATGTTAGATGATTCCCATATTATCATGTCAACATTAAGAACTCAAATACAAATTCTCTTGGTAAGAAACTCCAAGAAATTCACCTTTTAATTTTATTTATTTTTACTCATTAATTGTGTTAAGTGATTTCCATATTAAATATATTATTTTAATGAGAAATTATTTTTACTCGTTAATTATGTTAGATTGTCTCCGTATTAAATATATTATTTTAATATAAAGTATTGGTTGCTTCATTAAGCAACTCAACCTCAACTTCAAGCAATTAGTTGTGTCACATAGATGTTGCTTAGGTTGAAGAAACCTCCACTAGAGATGTTCTAAGTGCATGTGTATAAATCACATTGAGTCATTTTTATTTTTTGATACGTGACACTTTCTCCGTTTATATGCAATGTCTACGTCTAAGTGAAGACTCTGACACATGTTTAGAACAATATCTTAATCCTTTCTTACATCTATGTCAACTTTGTCACGTTTTCAAAATCACAACTCTTTTTTGTGTCTTTGTCTAATTCAAAGCTTTGTTCTGTCTTTATAATTATAAGTCTTCTTTGTGTCTAAATCTACTCATATTGCATTTGCATCTACTTAATCTTGAATATGTATATGCTTGCCTTGCATATGCATTTTCTTATCTTGTATTTGTATCTACTATGCGTCTATACACTTTAAATATATTTTAATAAAACACAAGTTATTTTTATTTTTCAAACATCAAAACTTAAAGATTCTTATTTGTCCAGTGGCTTAACATATCTCTTTAAAAATTTAAACATAAATACTATTTCACCTAACTTCTTTTTAAAAATAAAATTTAAAATAAAATGAGTCAAACGGTTCTTAATTGTAATTTTAAGTATTCTAAATTTTGTAATATTGACGTTTTATTTGTCTAGAAATGCTTGAGCTAGAAAGATATATTTAATTACGTATAGACTCACTGAAGGAATCATTTAAGATAAAAAAGGAAAGAAGTTCGAATAAATACAACATATTTAAAAGGGATATTTAAACTTCGAAAGAGGAAAGACTCCATAATTAGAAAGGTGCATCCAACTTTTAAACAAAAAGAAAGAAAAGTCATTAATCAAAAGATTTATATTGAAAAAGAAGAGTGAATAAAGACAAATAGTAAAATAACTTTAAAGAATAAAATAGTCATACTAGTTGCAGAAAATAGTCACGACGAGAGTTTATTATTATAGTGATCATATCTAATTCAAGTAATAATTTCTGTAAATTAAGAATGCTTGTGATTTCATATAAAAAATAGTAATAATAATAATTTCTTAACCACCTTCAAAGTGCTTAAATGTTTGAGATTATACCAAAAACAAAATTAGAAGACGGTTACGAATGAAGTTGTAAATTGTCAAAAGCTTTTGCTATATTTTCCTTTTCAAGACACAAACATTATAAGGTTGTTTATAATTTTCTACTCGCCCAAATTTCTTGAAGAAATCTTCATCTAACCTATGTATTAGTGTTGATGTCTATCAAGTTAAAGGATTGTTTCATAAGTGTTTATCTGTATTTTCTCTTCAGATATTTATGTATTCAAATCTTCGCGTAGCTGAGTTTTCAATGTCTTTTTGGGGAGGTAGAACACCAACAAAATGCAATCTGAAGCTCAAGTTAAGCAATATTTGCTCAGAGCAATGAACAATATTCTATGTATATAATATTCACTTTACCTCAATATCTGTTACCTATTTATAGTGGTGAATTGAACTTTTACTTGTTGGGTCTTGCCTAATCAGTCATAAATTAGGTAATATGGCCTTAAACTTATCTTATGCGTAATAATAAGGATTAGGTTGGTTAACTCTCTAAATGTCGAACACTCTAGAGGGGTAGTGCACTTGTTAAGGGCCGAACACTCATGACATGTACACTTACCCCTATGTTCTAGCGCGCGAAGTGGGGTTCGAAGCTACTAAGACTCGTACTAGCGGGGGAGCCGAATACGCATGGCACGTATACTTGCCCCTAGACATGAAAATGGCATAATGGGTTTTGAGGTTACAGGAAGCTCTGTAACTTTTGGGGATCGAACAATAGGTTGGATTCATGCGACATTTGGTTGAACAATATTGTGGGAAACGAAAAGATGCTTTAATTTGTACCGTAGGTTTGTGCCAGATCTACAACTGTAGTTGATTTGGGCCCTTCTGGGCCCATTGGCTATAAATAGGGGTCATGTCTTCAATTGAACTTTGTCAAATTCTATGTGCTTTGGGCCCAAGTATTCATCTCTCCAACCCTCAACTCTTCTTCTCTTTCTCAGGAATATCTGCCCAAATCTCTTCTCCTTTTTCCTATTCTGCTGAGACATATTCGGGATCTCTTGTCTCTAAGGGTGACTAAACCGAAGTCACCCTTTCTGGGGAGAGGAGCAACGCATGCTCGACCATCCTTCCCCTCATTGGGTCTTCCTCTATAGTATTTGTTCATACATTCGAGGTCACTTCATCGTCGAAGCCATAAGACGTTGCATCCGCCAAGCCGAAAGGTATCAGCAAATCGAAAAAGAACTATCCTCCAATTTTAGATCCTAGGTAGGATAGGGTTAATGGAGAAGTGACTACATATTTCTCACATTACAGCACTAGGAATGTGCTTACCAATTTTGTTAAAAGTGTGGAGTTATATAGTTTTGAAAAGGCCAAAGAATTTCCTTTTCATTAGGCATTACCATGATAACACTTTTCCTAACCCAGATTTAGTGTATCTCAACAAGGGAGAGAAGGATAGTCACGACTTTTTCTACATTCACGATTGTATGTTATGAGGTATCCATGTCTGCCTTCCATTTGATGACTTTACCATGGGGATTTTCATATTCTAATGTTGTTCCCACTTAAATTCATCCAAACTCCTAAGCTTATCTTCAGGAATTTCGGGCTTTGTGCTTGTTTACACATGTTAAAGCTACTCCTGGGTTGTTCCTACACCACTTTATTATCGAACTAACAAGAAGTCTAAATGGGTTTCACTCTATTATAACCCAAAGTGTTCTCTTTTTTTCTTATACACCACGTCATACAAACGTTTCTTATACACCACTTTACTATCGAACTAACAAGAAGTCTAAATGGGTTTCACTCTATGTTAAAGCTACTCCTGGGTTGTTCCTACACCACTTTTTTTCTTATACACTACTTGGTTTGATTCTTTGTCGAAATGTACCCTTCAATGTGAAGGTTCTCCTACCTCCACTGAAATCATGGCATCTATTTTGTATGCAAGACAAAATGGGGTCTCCTGTGTTGATGATTGAGGAGTGCACGTGTAAGCCCATAGGATTTCTGGTATCTATTCGGCCCATCCTCCCTTAGCTTTAGCCATACTCTTTTTTAACTCACCCAAGATGATTGTTTGCTACTTCTACTTGACCATTCGACTGTGGGTAGTCAACTGAGGTTAACCTGTGCTTAATTTTGAGCCCTTCCATGAATGCTGAACCTTGTGATCACATTTTTCCAAATAAACTTCTGTGTGTTCTGTGCCGAGACCGTAGCTAGAGGTTTTACCTCTATCTATTTGGTAAAGTAGTCTACGACTACTAGCAGAAATCTGCACTGTCCTTTGACTACGGCAAAAGGGTTGAGAATATTCATTGCCCACATACAAAATGGCCAAGGTGCAGCAATTATCCTGAGGTCATCAGGTGGTTGGTGTACCAAGTTATAATGTTTCTGGAACTGTAAACATTTCTTGATAAGGGTCAAACAATCCTCTTGGAGAGTGAACCAATTGTAACCTGCTCTTAATACCTTGACAGCTAAAGTTCCTCCTCTTGTGTGCATGCCACGTACTCCCTCATGAAACTCCCAGATGACATAACCAGTTTCCTCCTTTGGCAGACATTTTAGTAGGGTGCCGAAACCCACCTTTTCTATAGTTCTCCTGCTATCACTATGAATTTGGATGCTTTTATTTGCAATGTTTTAGCCCTGGATGGTCTGCAAGAAGTTGGTTACATTGTATGTAGGCTAGGATATCACTTCTTAAATCGTCGAGTGTTGCCAAGATAGCATATACCTCAATGTTGTGCATGGGTAGTTCCTGTTGAGTGAAAGTTCTAAGTTGACTGGTTTTTTACTACTTGCTAATCTAACAAGTTAATCTGCTTTTTCATTGCTATCTCGCGGTATGTAGACCATTTCTACTCCGTCGAACCAAACTTCAGCCTCAAGAAAAGTGTAGTAGTATTTTAGTAGTTTCAACTCATTGACTTAGAAAGAGCCATTGAGTTGTTCGGTCACTAACTTTGAGTCTGCGAGACATTTGATTTTTCTTACCCCCACCTCCTCGGCCAACTTTAGCTTGGCGAGTAGAGCTTCGTATTTAACTTATTATTTTGAGGCCTTAAAACCAAAGCATGAGGATTGCTCCAAGATTAGCTCGTTCAGTCCTTCAACGATGATGTCGGCTCCACTTCCTCCATTGTTGAAGGATCCATCCATACACACGATCCACTGAAAAGGTTTGTGGCCTACATCCGTAGAAGGATTAAATTCATTAAGGAAATCTGCCAGCAATGGAGATTTGATGGACCATTTTGCTTCATAACAAATATCGAATTCTAACAGCTCTATGGACCAGGCTACCACCCTTCTTACCAACTCTGACTTTCTCAACACTTTCGCAATTGGGCAATCAATTCAAATGATGATTTTGTCACTTTAAAAATATGGCCTTAAGCACCTTGTCGCATTACCAAAGTCAGTGCCATTTTTTCTACTGCCTAGTATCTGACTTCGACATCATGGAAGATGCAAGTTGTGCAATAAATTAGTTGTCGTCCCTCCATGGCCTTTTTCACAATTACCACACTTATTGTTGAGCATGATACTGACAGGTATATCACGAGATCCTTCTTGCTTGGCTTGACTAGGACAGGTGGTGTAGCCAAGGCCTTCTTTAGGGCTACAAAAGTTTCTTCACATTCTTCGGTCAACTTGAAGGATTATGCTTTCTTGAGAAGAGTTATAATGGGTCTATTTTTTTCGGGTACACATGAGAGAAATTAGGAGAGTGATGCTAGACGTCCCATTAAGTGTTGCACCTCCTTTTGGTTTGATGGACTCCTTATTTGCAGCATATCAAACACTTATTAGGATTCACCTCAATCACCCTCTTGATTATCATAAACCCCAGGAATTTTCCTCCTCGCACTCCAAAGACACACTTCTCTGGGTTCAGGCTTATGGAGTGCCTCCTTATGGTTCTTAACACTTCCTTTAGATCTCCCACATGATTTTGGACCTCTTCGATTTTTACAACCAGGTCATCTGCATATACTTCCATATTTTGGCCAATTTGCTCATAAATGACTTTGTCCATGAGCCTCTGCTATGTGGCCCCTGCATTCTTCAAGCCAAATGACATGACTCAATAGCAATATGTAACGTCTTCGGTGATGAATGTCATTTTTTCTTTCTCAAAGGGGTGCATCCGAATTTGGTTGTAGCCTAGATAGGTATCCAAGAATCTTAGGACACTATGGCCTGCAGCTCTATCTACCAACTTATCTATGTTGGGCAAAGGGTATGTGTCTTTGGGACACGCATTGTTGAGGTAAGTGTAATCAGTGCACATCCTCCATTTCCCTTTATGTTTTTTTACCATCACCACATTTGTGAGTCAAGTGGTGTACTTGATCTCTCTTATGAATTCGGCTGCCAACAGCTTTCTAACTTATTCTCGGGCTACTTCAAGTCTCTTGACTCCCATTTTCCTTTTCTTCTGAGCCACAAGCCTGGCCGAGGTACACAAAAATAACTTGTGTGATAGGAAGTTGGGGTTTATTCCAGGCATGTCTACTGCTTTCTAGGAGAAAAGGTTTAAATTTTCTCGAACTATGACCATTATTTCCTTCTAGTGCCTCTTCAGTAAAGATGATCCAAGATATGTGACTTGTGTTTGTTCTTTTCCCCACTAGAAGGGTTGGACATCTTCTGTTGGTTCCACTTTTTTTGTCTCTTTGGGTCTTAGGTCTAACTCCAAGTCTGAGATGTTCAGGTGTGCCAGCATATTGACGACACAGGTTTCCTGCTTTTCCTCAAATGATCGAACCTTCAAACTGGTCAGATAGCATTCTCTGGCAACATGCTAATCGGCATGGACTGTGATGATTCTCCCATCCTTTGATGGGAATTTCATTGCCAAGTGTAGAGTAGACAATATTGGCCCTAACTTGTTAAGAGAGGGCCTTCTAAGCAAGATGTTATAGGATTGTTCGCCTGTACCACGATGTATCTCACCTTTATAGCATGACTTGGGCCTCCATCACCCCCAATTTGGTATACAAATCAATGTAATCGTGGGTGGCCACTCTTTCTCCTGCCAATCCAATCAGTGACTCGTCATAAGGCATTAGGTACCCCTTGGGGAGGCCAAGTTCTTGGAAGGTTTTCCAATACAATACATTTGCCGAACTCCCATGATCCACCAAAGTCTTTTTGACAATATAGTTTGATATCTCCACACTGATGACCATTGGACCATCTTATTCTAGATTCATAGCTTGAAAATCTTTGTCAAATGATGACTTACATTTTCGGCCTAAGGTACGCTATCACGGAATTCACTGATCGCACTGTTCAGAGGTGTCTTTTACAGGAGAAGGAGGTTGATCATTCCCTGTAAATCCTCTTGCAATTGTATTTATCACTTTTCTTGGATGATCTCCCTAGTGGCCACTCTTCTGCTGGTACACATAATTTTTAGGGTGATCTTGCTTGATTAAATATTTTATTTTGTCTCTAAGAGTTATACACTCTTTGGTTAAGTGCCCTTGTTTCTATGATACTTGTAGTATTTGCTAGTATCTGCACCTGGTGGTGTGTTCACCTTCTTTGATATGACTAGGAGTTCAACTGCCAACACTTGTTCCAACACCTTGAAACGAGTAGTGTTTAAGGGTTTGTAATGGCTATATCTTGGCCCCTAAGGTGGTGGTTCTCCATGTTGTTCTTCTTCTTTCCTTGACTTCCCTTCTCCTTATCCTTCGAATACTGCCCTGGGAGTTTTTATGTATTCTTTTGGAAAGCTTGCAACTCATCAATTTCTATAAATGACACAACCTTGCTTCTCATTTCCTTCATTTCCTTTGAGGGGTGTGGATCATGCTCTTAACGAAATCTCTGGGCAAGAGATTGGTTAGGAAGGTGTGAAGAGTTATGTCTAATCGTAAGTCTTTAATGCTCAGGGCCACCTTGCCGAAACGATCTATGAACAATCTGGGGGGCTCTCCCTTATCTTGCTTGACGGTTGCCAGCGTTTGTGAAGTGAACCTATGTGGTCGAGATGTTGCAAATTGGTTCCCGAACTTGGTTGCCAATGTTTGGAAACTATCTCCTAAGTGTGGGGTAACTGTATGAACCAGTTCAGTGTTGGCCCTTGGAGGAACATGGGAAAGATCTGGAACAGGGTTGTTTAATCTTTGGTGTACATCCCTACTTGGGTCATAAAAGCCACCAAATGGTTAAGTGCCACCAAATGACTATCAAGATTTGTGCTCACATGTTTCCAGCTTTCTGGGAGGGAGACCTCCATTATTATTGGTGTGAAAGGATGATGGGGTTTGACTACCGAAGCTCCCTCCATGGATGTACCAGGTGGTGGCATTGTTTGAAGGGGAGGTGACACTGCTGATCCAACTTGAATATGAGGTGGTGCTTCCTTGGGAGGACTTGTGGTTCGTCCCCAAGAGGGTCTAGTTGTTCGACTTTGGGAAGGTTTGCTCTGAGAGGGAGTCTTGGACTAACTTGGGGGAGGTCGACTTCTTGAGGGTGTTGTTGATTCTCCCTCGTCCCTCATTCCATTTCAATTTCAGTTCCAGATCTCGACAGGTTTGCGCCTCAACTTTGCAACTTCCTCCCTTAGTAACCTGAGGACTTCGGCTTACTAGTTTCATCTACCACTTCCAGGTTTCCTATTGTCGTTTTTGGATTATGAACTCCTCCTTCATTGCTTCTCATAATTTCCATAGTCAGTTGGTAGTTCTAGATGAAATAAGGTTCAACGTTTTACCTCGAGCCCCATAATGGATGCCAAAATGTACTTGTATTCTCTGTCCAGATACTTGTATCTTCAGATCTTCGCGTAGTTGAGTCTTGCCTTTTTTGGGAGGTGGAATACCTGCAAAATGCACTCCAACTTAAGTTAGGCAATATTCATACTAGAGTAATGAACAATATTTTATATATATTATATTCAATTTACCTCGATATTTGTTACCTATTTATAGTGGTGGATTGAGTTTTTACCTGTTGGATCTTGCCTAATCAACCAAAAATTAGGTAATACGGCCTTAAACTTATCTTATGCATAAAATCAGGATTAGACTAGTTAACTCTATCAAGGTCAAATCTATTACAGGCTAAATACCCCGAAAGTAGTGCACTTGTTGAAGGCCGAACACTCATCACCCTACAATAAGTGTTTGGCAGATAATTATAAAAAGTTAACATTAATTTTCTAAAGCTTCTTAGTAAGATTAAATGAGATGATTTTCATTATTAGGCCTTTATGTATCATGTTTACTCCGAAAGACATTTAGGTTGAAGCTGGATAGAATCTTTAAATTTCAAGAATACAAAATACATTTGTTTAAAATTCTTCATAAGCCTACCTAAATGGATCAATAGTCAAAGATCTACTTTATGAATTGTCATCATCCACTAAAACGAAAAAGATAATTCCAAATTTATTTTTCTTTAAAAAAAAGGCATATGATACAAACGGGAAGCTCCAACGATGATTAATTTGCAAGGAAAACATTAAAAAAAATACGAGCTGAAGATTGAAGATAGAAAATCATACACAATAAAAATGTCTTTCAAACTTGATCCTTGTACCATTCTTTTAAGTTTTTAAACTCTATTTTCTCTTATACTCTCATTTTGTTCTTATTTACTAATATAACCTTTAAGGATTGTTATTCAACTTAGTTACTCATTGATTAAACACTTTAAGAATAAATTAAGCTATTGTTTATGCTACAAACTTTTTTTTATCTCTCCAAAGCTAGTTGACCAGCATTACTATTGGTTGAAAGTTATTTACATGGTTAAGAAAAAAGAATATTGGCATTTAAGAGTAAGGAGAAGTTTCATAATCAAATATATTTAAAACCAATTATATAATCAGTTATATATTTATAATTAATTATTTAATTAGTTGTTTGTCCCGATTAAATAATCAATTAAAAAAATATTTTTAAAACTTTTCTTTGTACTTAGTACATTTTCTACATACATGTGTCTACTGAGAGAGGTGTAGGAGATATTAGAAAATGTTTTTTCTATTCAAGACATTATTTATTGAATTGTGACCTTTCACAAATAAGAATGTTTTTTAGTAACTCTTTTTACTTAGCATATTATAAGCTTTTTAACTTAATATTGTAGTTTAAATCAATATTCTAATTAGCATTTAATATTGATTAAGTTCTTTTCAATATGGTATCTCTTTATACGTAACACTAGAAACATGCTTTTAACTATATTTAAATATCTATAATATATTAGTCCTATCTCTTTACATAAAGAGAACCTTATGAAAAATTCATTGTAATTGTTACAATGTTGGTTTTTGAAGATTGTTCAATGTTTTCCTCTTAAATAATTCTTGCAATAATTTCTTTATGTTGAGAACATTAATTAATTTCTTTGTCTTTAAAGATTAATCCACCACAATTTTACCAAATATTAACCTCATAGAACAACTACTTATATGATAAACAACTTTTTATAACAAAAAAATCACTTGACTAATTGATTGGTATGTTTTTAAGTTTTAAGGAAAGGTTTTCTTTGAAACTATATATTCTACTCCCTAGAAGTATAGATGTTAACAATTAGATTTTTTATAAATTAGTATCTAATAATCCTATCGTTGTGTAAGTTTGTTTTTAAGACGTTTTAGATAATACTTTTAAAGTTTTTTAAGCATTGTACAAAACATTTTAAAACCAACTTAAACAAATGATTAGAAATTAATTTGTTTGAATTTTTCAAGAGTTTAAGCTATACTAGTGTTTAATTATAATTTTTAAGAATTAAAATGAAGGTTTGCTATATTTTTGTTTTCAAAAATGTTATTCAACTTTTTTTTTTTAACTTTCTAGTAAATTAAGCTTTTATACATGTTGAATTATGTAGAAGAAAAACAAATTCATATATTGTATATAGTTGACCATAACAACTGGCATGCATATCCAAGATAACACTTGGTAAGTATACAAAACATAATTGATTTCCAATTGCAATAGTAAAACAAGTTATCATTTAGAAAAATATGGTTAACCTCAACCTAATACTTCAACTCAGACAAAAAATTCAAGCTTCAGAGAACTACTTACACCCAGAATTTATATGAATAATTACAAAATTATAGACTAAGTATGATACATGAATTATTATAAAAAGACAATATTGCTAATAATATATGAAAACATAAATATTTATTTTACATAATAAATATATTTTATTAGGAAATAAATCTGCTTACTGCAAGAGTAAGTATGATAGATGTACTTTTTATCATTATCACCATTCATTTTCTTGACTTAATCATTTATATATTTTTCTTCTACTCAGTCTTTATTTTATTTCATTCACAATTCTTTTTTATAAGTCAATAGAATATTATTAATATAGTAGAAAGCACAAGACATGTCTCTTAATCACAAATTTTATTTTCAATATACCAACTTAAGGATTGTTCAAAAAATATTATGACTCCAAATTATGGATGTTATCTATCTTACCATTTCAAGTGGTTGTTGGTTATAATAAGTTTTAAATTTATGAAAATAAAATTAATTTTGGTTTTAAGTTTTTAAATTTTAAAAGACTGTTAGCTAACTTTAAATTTTTAATCTCTCAACAAATCTCTCCTTCATAACAAGCGACATCAGAGAGACAAAGGCTAGTGACCAACAATAAAAATTGGTGATTAATAGTGATGACAAGCATAACGATAAGCTACAAATTTACATAAAATATGAAAAATAATTCAAAAACAATTTTTATTATTTCAAATAGAATAAAACCTATTCCAAAGATAAAAAAAATATTAAATCACAATTATTTTTCTCCAACACATTTTAGTTTTTAAAATAAAAAATTAAAAATAACAACCACATGAACTAAACCTAAGTGTCAAAGTTTCTACCGATGACACTAGTTCAATCACGAGTTCTTTCACCATATGACAAATTCTTTTGTTTGCAATACCAAGTAAAGCAACCAAATTAGCCTTGCACAATTTCTTTTTATAAAGCTATGAATGCAAAAACATCAAGGAAGCCCCAACATGGGTCTAGTACAATGGATTCATACATTACGGATATCCGTAAAATATAGAAATAAGTAGTAATTATTTATAAAAATGGGTATGATACGACTCAAGTCTAAACTTATAAAAAAAATGTTTATATAAAAATGAGTATCGTTATTATAGTCCTAATCTATTCTGTTGCACTTTCATTCATATATATATATATAATTTCAATATAATTATGTATATAATATTACATAATTATAATCTTAAGTAAAAAATATTATTAAAAATATTATTTATATTATAATTTATAATAAATAAGATTATAGAATAAAAAGAGATGTATGATATATTTTATGTAAATTTAAATACAATTTAAAAAAAATGAGTTATTTATAAAATAATTCTTAATATATAAACTTACAATATTATATAATATGGTAAACAAAACATAAGTTGATGTAAAATCATATAAAATTTTAAGAAATATATTATAATTTGTTCTAGGTTGAATATTATGTTGATTTGTTTTTTATAATATGTTTATTTATATGTAAAAATATTGATTTATTGTCTCTACATATAGTAAAGTATAAATCATAAATATAAGTATAAGTATATAGATACCCAATAAATACAAAAATATGGATTAAAATTACTACACGCAAAAGTATAAAATTAAGTACGGGTATAATTTTCAAACACGAGTAAAAAAATAAGTAATATATTATTCTTCCCAAACCCTCCCCATTTTAATCCCTACTTCCAATGCTCCACTGTTTAAGGAAATTTACTTGTGATGGTTATAGAGGAAAAATGATATATCGAAAGGGTTTTGGAATTTTCTTATAGAGAAAAAATGGAATATTGAGGGGAAGGGTAGGTATGGTTCCATAAATTTGAAACTAAACTATGATGATTTTTAATTTTTTTATTGTTATAAATAAAAAATAAAAAATGTTTATCATTGGAACAAAATATATAACAGGTTGTTTAAAAGTATTGTAACATAAAAAAAGTTATTTAAAGTAAAATAAAGCCTGATATAATTACTTATAAGAACTTAAATTATACCACTAGTAATCAAGATCCTTGAGTTAAGAAAATAAATTTAAGCTTCTATTTTCTATCCGTTCTAATCAATTAACGACATGAAAAATTCTAATATATTAAAAATTAATATTTAAAAATTATTAAAAATTAAAAATCATATATTTTAACATGCCTCACTTTTTTATAAGTTATATACATTTTTTACTCTCATAATTTTTAATAAATTTCGATCAATACTAATTTATTAAAATGTATAAAAGAATATTACAAATAATACTCTTATTTTTATAATATTTTATTAACCATTTTAATATTTTTAAAAGTATTTTAGAAAATATATTTAATATAAATAGAAAAAATTTATAGAAAGGTGTAAGAATTATTAGTTTTTCTAACTTATAATGATTGATTCACATGGTGGTCATGAGAGCACGGTCAACGCCATCTATATGACTTGAAACTTAATCATCTACTTCTTGATGACAAGTGGCAAACATGCAAGGAGATGAACTACTAATCAAGATAGAATAGAATCGAGCATTTATAAATAATCAATTCAATCATGCAATCACTTATAGATGTTTATGCATCAATTAGATCGTATATTGCTAAGAATGGAACAATTGTATGTTCAGATTCTGGCTTTTGGCAACGTGCGCTACTATCAACATAGTCGCTTCCATTATTATGATGGTCATCACTAAATG
The DNA here is from genome assembly GCA_037954015.1 of Psophocarpus tetragonolobus. NCBI lineage: Eukaryota > Viridiplantae > Streptophyta > Magnoliopsida > Fabales > Fabaceae > Psophocarpus > Psophocarpus tetragonolobus. The sequence continues at coordinate 4,937,110 of CM075695.1, read as the reverse complement.
AAAGGTGATTCTTTCCAATTTATTTTTATATTATATATAACATAATGTGGCATTATTTAATGACTTTGAGGTATATGAGGGGCATAATGTATGAACCATGAAGTGGCCATAAACAAAAGCAGCACACTAAAATTTTGAACACAATATTATATTACTTTGCGAAAAAACAAGGAAAAACCCAATAGAAAATATATATACCCGATGAAAAAGTTGTAAAGGAGTATCATATGTCTTTGAACCTCATATTACTAAGATGCGTTAAATAAAGAAATAAAAATAAACGTTTGTCGTACAATAATAGTTTTGCGAGACTTGAATAATATTATCTCTAATAAAATAATAAAGAAAAAAAAAATCTTTGAGCCTCATGGCTTCTGGCCTGGGACGACTTGGCTATCGATTACGTGCAAATTAAACTACTAAACAATTAATTAATTGTGATATTGTATTGTATGAGATGATCAATGACATAATGCATTAATCATTAAATAAAAATTGTAATATGATCCCACCTTTTCAAAGTTAATTAGTAGTCAGTGTGTTTTGACTCAATTCTTTAAATTTGTAACACACATCTGGTGATTGTACGTCCCATAAACTAATTAGTTTCACACATTAGTTGTCACTTTGATATGATATCATCTCAATTTATTATAAAAATGGCTATGAATAAATATTTGTATAAAAGAGTTTGATGATAACATTGTAACACAATCAGCACGCACGTACTCATTTGAAAGTGAAAAATAATAAAATTTAATGAATGAGCTCGTGTTTAGGTCGTGGTTTGTGCGTATATATCTATGAAAAAATTATGATCGCAGCAATTTTTTAAATTATGTGCAAATAAATAACTTATAATTTATGGATTTTGAGAAGTCATAAAATCTGCATACAAGACACGAACTACTTCATTAACCACAATACATCGATCTATTTTCAACAATTTATTTACTTTTTCCTGTAAACTTAATATATTTAAATTAATTACTTACGTCTCCTAATTGTTTAGTTAAATTTAAGTTTAAGTTTAACAGTTCATAATGATAAACAAATTATATTTATATATTATAAACTTAATAATATACTTTTACTTTTGATAAAATTTAAACCTTAAATTAAACTTCATGTTAAGAAAAAATGGGATAAAATGTTTCAGGTACTTAATTTTGGTAAGTTTGCGGCTGCTCGTACATTCACAATTAGGTATAGCTGTTTTTTTTCCCCACTTATATCCGAATTTAATTTGATACAAGAAAATACAAACAGCACTTTCAAGCAGGTCATATTACTTTATTTTAATTATTATGAGGATAAAATTAATTCTCAATATAATAATACCAAATAATTATTAGTTTAATCAACAAATACCTTTAGCGGAACTGTTCTTTTTCTGGAATCTACTGTTTTGATATTTATACGAATTTTTTCTGCCTCTTTCCCTCAAATCGTTTTGCTTATCTCTTTAAAATGACATCTTATGTCTTTTCTAAGTTTTAGTCAATAGATAGTGCCAGTTACTGTAATCACATTATATTAATAGAAAATTGACACCTTTTATTGGCTAATTAAGAAGTTGCTTAAGACGCTTAATTCGCCTTTTATTTCCATTGTTTGACAGCAAAGCAGAATAATAATTTACCTAATAAAGCACGCAAATTCTTTCTGTTTTAAAATTTTCCCTTTTCTTTTAATAATTAGAACTAATTATTTAGCAGCTGTTAATTAATTTTATATATTTTTATGCAAATTTTTTTTGGAATAACCTAACAAAGAAACGTGGATGATATTGTTCCGCATCAGTTGCAAGCTGCTGATCAATTTGCAAATGAAAAGTTAGACATTATCCCCTTGGATTCTTACTAAAAAGGTTGATTGGGTGGATTAACAAGTAGTTAAAGATAATATTCAACCACTTACATTTCATCTGTAAATTCTTCAGTTTTGTCTTTCTTACGCAACAAAGTTGTTTGGTATTTTGACCAATTAAATATGGAAAAGCTGGCTAAAAACACATTTGATTTGATTTAATGGCAGACATGGGTCCTCCATGCATAGTTTCTTGTTTAGCATATAATTTTACCCTAACTATTAAGATCTACTATAATTGATAGTGGCAGGCACAGAAGAGAGGTGCTCCATTCCCTACCAAACAAAAAAAGTACATCATGTAATTAGAAGCATAAGAAAAACAAAAGTCCAAAGGATTTTTTGTTTTATAATGATTGATGTGGGATAACATATGGTATTAGGAGTGAAAACAGGTTGACATGTAATGCCTGTCTGCTATTCACCCTCTCCGCAAAATATTTATGTTTGTTACTTGATTAAGATCTCACTATAAAAATATTTGTGAGTTTTTTGAATTTTTGTTGGCATTCATAAATATTTTTAAAAAATATTATTTTTTCAAGGTTTTAAAAATCATACTAATCATTGACAGTTAAAGGTATAAGTTTAGGAATTAAAGGTTCAACTGAAATTTAGAATTGAACGGGTCAATAAAATATTATTTTTAAATATTTTTTAATAATATAATAATATATTAAAAAAAATATAAACTATATATAATTTATAGTACACAAATATAATATATTTTATTAAGTTTAAGTGTGGTTATCTTTATAATATTACAAAATGACTCTTTAAGAGGTATTTATATTCTAAATTATTATGATAAAAGCTTGGTAAAGAGACTAGTAAGTGGGATAAAGTCTCTTAAACTTGAACTTCATGAATATTTCTTATTTGTGTACCTAAATTTTAAAAAGCCTCTATTTTTTATTTTTTTTTCAGGTTTAAAAAAAAGGTCTAACCCCTGAATTGGTCGGTTCATCTGGTTACAAGTCGGTTCGTTCCTCTTCAATTATTTGGAAACTTTGGATCAAATTGGCTTGATTCCTAGTTCAATTGGTTGAACTGATGGTTCGGTCAGGTCAGATTTTCAAAACCATAACTTTTTTACATGAAATTTTATCAAACAAATAATTTATTTGTTTAAAAATCTATAAATAAAATTGTACTAATTTCTACGAGATTAATTAAATCTAAAATTAGATTTATTTATAATATTTAATATGAATAAAATCTTTCAGTTTACATTACTAACATTTTTATAAAAAAATAATTCTATGAGTCATGCACTTTTCATAAAAAAATAATATAAATAACAATAAAATTTAATAATTAATATTTTAAATTGATTTTTCTTATATCTTCTGATTTTTATTATAAATTGTTTTTAATACATGAATATATGGAATTAAGAATAAGTTCAAAAGAAAATGTTTTCACGACGTCAGCATACAGTGAAGACTAGGTTCAAGTTTTTTCTAGAATTCTAGTTCTAAGTGTAGGGGCTTGTAAAAAATGTGAGTCCAATCCATATACATACCACTGCTACTTTCCACTAGGTAAGGTTAATGATATATATCACCCATGATCTCCAGCATCACTTCTTGCAGTGGTGTTGCCAAAAAGGATTATCAGTTCTTTTTTAAAATCTCAGATTTTAGATCCTCTAAGAACCATACTACTCCTCTACTTTAACTTTTACCCATCACCGTTTGCAACATTGTTAACATGTAGTTTGGATTCTCTCAATCTCATCGATTTCAATTTTAGATTTTATCACAAACTAGTAAGCTACTTATACGTACGCATGGGTGAGACCGACAATTATATATAAACATTAAATATTTTATAAGGTAATAAAGTTGTTATGAATAATATAAATAAAAATAAACATAGTTACAAAACCAAGAAATAAGGAGATGTATGATATCTCCTATAACTGTGTTTGTGAAGAAAAAAACATGATAATTAAGGTGTTATTAGCAGAAAAAGATAATTATGAATAAAATAAGTGCAATGTTAAAATTTTTTCTACAACACGTCTTTTAATCCCAAACAGGAGAACTTAGTTACATAAAATCATCAATACCAAGATGTTGCACCAAGATAAAGATATTATGTGTCAACAATTCTTATATATTCATATAAGATTGGTCTAAAGAGAGAAATATTGTGATACAAATCTTTTTACTAATAAAATTAATATATTAATAATTAATATTTATTTATTAATATATATATATATTAATATTACTTGGTGAATCTTACATTTGGACGTATATATACAAAATTCCTGACACATATTAACTAGATTTAATTAAATAATAATAATAATAATAATATTGGAGTTGTGGTAGCAGAATTGCATATTAAACTTATATGTAAATAAATGAGTTCATTTCCTGTTGGTACTGGATGATTCCATTTGGAAAGAGAAAAAAACATGATAATTAAGGTGAGATCCACATGTTTCATGTGTCTTTCTCTTTTTTACTGGAAGCTTCAAGTATTGAAGATGATTTTTTCTCGTAAATAGATATCATTTGAATACCAAATGAGTTAAATGTCACATGATGTGTTATCCTATAGTTTAGTAGAAAAAAATAATTCAAATAGTTGAATATATAATTAATATTAATAATTGTGGTATTTAAACTTTATTTATTCAAAATATGAGTGACTTATAAATCATAATTTGAATTTGATTACAAAAGAAGTCGATGTAGCTTTAATTAAAGAAGAAACAATGTTTTCTATCAAAGAATAGTAAGTATAGATGTCCCAATTTTGTAAAACAATTTGATAAAAAGTTCCAAATTTAGATGAATCTAAAAAGTTTGCATTCAATTAATACATATTCAATTTTGGCTTTATAACTTGCTACCATTGGTCTATTCCCTAAACACAATGTATAATAAATATTGATTATAGATAATGTATAACATACTACTATGCAAAATTTACAGTACAAGTTATATTCGCAAAGTATATACAAATGATGTTATTTGTAATCATATATTTTATACTAGATGTTCTTATACATTGAGGCAAAAAGTTGTATATAGTGAAAAACTAATTGAATGATAGTTGAAAAGTGCACAAACTTAATGGGAAAAAAAATGTTTGGATTAGCTCAAAAGCATTGAAATTTGAAAATATATAATGATATGTCCACTCTTTTTAAGAAGTTGGTTTAGTAAAAGTAATGACATGTGTATAAAATGTAACATATGAGCAATGAGGTCCTGCATTTAGTGAAACATTTACCAAGAGTTGAAAAAAAAAATAGTTATGTCTATAATTTCTATAATAAAAATAAAAAAGTAGCAATAAATATGAAACAAAGATTTTGTAACGTCCTTAAATACAACATTGGCAATTTTTTTAGGCATTCCCTTAGTCATTATTAATTAATATATATATATATATATATATATATATATATATATATATATATATATATTACTTTGCACTTTAGAAAAAAATCATATAATTAGTCAGAATTGGTCTAGGTAAATATAAATTAATATTTTTTAAGAATTAACTTTGAGACTTATTAATTGTACATCATAAGCTAAAGAAAATTGTCTTTTTGAAACTTAAATGACTAAGGAGATAAAACATTCAATGAATGCACATTAAACTCCCTATGTTCTTCCCATAGATTATCTTAGCCTCAATGACATGATTTGTAAGTCGTGTGACAATTAATTTAGTACCATTGCACAACCCTTCAAATTGGTCAAGATTTTTCAACAACATGATGTCTTCAAAGTGTTATGGAATTTAGGTGTAATAGCTTCAATATGTGTGTTATCAATTGTGTCAATCATGTTAACAGAATAAGAGTTTAGATATTATCTTTTATCACTAGAAATAAAAGATAGAATATAATCATTTATCTAATCAATTGTTTCAATATTTGATGCCAGAATTTCTCTTGATTACAAAAAATAAATATTGACATATTCAGGTGTCAAGTTTGGATAAGTACTCTCAACAATGGCATGTATAGGAACAATGTAGTCATAAATGAGAAATCATTAGGAATCTTAATATCTACATACCTATCATTAGGTAAAGAAAATTTGTCATCTCTTACTTATTGCAACCAATATGAAAAATGCCTCAATGCTTCAAAATTTGTCTTGCAAGAATTACATCGAAGATGCATATTTATTATTAGCTTCAAAACTTAATAATATTTTCACAACTATAGAATGAATTAATGGTCGCATTTATAATGTCTCAAAAGCTTCCTGTGGGAAAAACTAGTAAAATTTGTTTGACATCACCACCAAATACAACAGTTTTCTTGCTAAAGTTTTTGTAGTTAACTTCAATTAGTTTTATTGTAATGATCAATCACAAAAAATATGGACTTAAATGTAATCATCAATGTGTCTCCCATAATACTACTATGTTATAGGCCACAAATCTAGGTCTGATGCTTGAAAGCTCTACATGTGATACTGAAGTTTTAGTCCCTCATAGGTTTGTGGAATCGGCCACAATATTATGGCTAGTGCGCTGGATCTTAGTATACCTCACATGTAACTCCCATAACATAGTGGGCTCGACCACAAGAGTGTGGGTGTAAATTTGGTCATCAACATACCTACCAAAGCATCATAGAGTAAGGTAAAGGGATATAGCCAATGTTATGTACCTCTGTACATTTAGAAATAACTTCAATCAATGTTAGCAAATATCATGAGCGACATATCCTAAAAAAATATTGACAAAAATCAACCGAAAAATAATCTTGACTGATATCAACCAAAAAATAATTCTGATCAATGTTAATGTTGATTTGTTTTGTTGGGTACTTTTTGCATAACATTATTTATAGGTTCACGATTATGAATTCTAAAGTGGCTGAAATTTCTAACAATTATGTTTGGATATGGAAATTAAGCGGAAAATTCATTTCATTTGAGAATTTCAAATCCTTTGTGATGAATACATTTTTTGGATAAGAAATTTTAAAATAATTTGAAATTCTAGTAATTTTTAAAGAATTTTTATTAATTTCTTTTTTTTAGTTGTTAATGTAGTAATTCTTGTTAATAGAGAGATTTGAACTCACAAACTTTTCCCTACATGTGGACTTTGCCAATAAATCAACCTTATAACTACAAGCATTTTGATTAATTAAAATTGTAGAATTTCAAATTCCTTCAAAAAGTAAGAATATGAAATTCTTCAAACCTATTTTTCTTTTATTGACATTGGATGAGTTTATTTTTTGTTTGACTTCAACCAAAATTTTTCGCTTAACATTGAGAGGAATTATTTTTTGGTTGACATCAATCAAAGCTATTTTTCGGTTAATTTTTTCAACATTTTTTTAGGATATGTCACTCAAATTTTTTACTAATGTTGGTTGAAGTTTTTTCTTAGCATGAAAAATTCCATAACATTAACTACACCATTATGCCTTACTTCACGGTACTATAGTAGGTGTTGATGACCAAATTTAGATGCACACACTTGTGGCTAAGTCCACCATGTTGTGGGAGTCGTATGTGAGATATACAGAGATCTAGTATTTCAACCACAATGTTGTGGTCTATTTCACACACTAGTGAGTAAAGCTATCAAAATGGGTTGACTCGTTAGGTTAGCCTACAAGCCTACAAAATAGACCAAAATGAACTCTAAAAAAGGAAGGCAAAATGGAAACGAGGCTTTTGGCTCAGTCCATTTGGACCCAATGTATAAATGAACATGGCCAGACTGACCCAGTAGGCTACAGGTCAGCTTGAATAAAAATATAAATATAGAAATTTTTAAAATATATTAATATATATTAAATAATAATATTAATATATTATATTTATACATTGTTAAAAAATAAAATAAGCAAATTGGGCCATTACGTAAGTTGCAAATTGAAATTGGAATAGGGTCACGAATTACAAGGAATAAGAAATATTACCAGATAATGTACTAACTTATGTTTTACAAAATATGAGTGTCAATAGGTACTTAGACAAAATTAGCACAAGATGCATTATAGCTACACAAATCACATTAATGACAATACACTCATATGATATAATTATTATTAATGCAATTAATATTGAACAAAATAAATTATATAAATTTAGTATAATTGCTCCCACAATAAGTGAGTTGATTTATTATACAAAATATTAAACATCATAATTGTAAGAAAAATAAGTAGACGTATTAAACATTAAAAAATATATCAATTTGGAAAAATTTAATTTTACAATACTCAACATTAATTTCTCAAACAAAATGTCTTAAGGGAAGGAGTACATTACACTAAAATTTATTTAATATTATCATAACTATTCATAAAAAATTTGAGACACAATATATGAAAGCAAGATTAAATCACACAAACTATTCTCAAGTCTCAAATAAATTAATATAAAATATTTTTAAGTGTCTTAAATTTATCTCTACCACAAGACCAAAAGTAATAAATAAAATATTTAAATTCAAATCTTAAAGATATAAAATCAAATATCAAAGGAAAATATGGTGAAGCATAGGATTTTACAAGGTAGGCAAATAAGTGTGGCGAGGTGATTGAAACATGACATTTGTTTCTATCTTGTGCATTTTCTGTTAGAGTCCGAGTCGAATTATGTACCTAGTGGAGACTACTTATGACATTATGAATAATGGTAAGAAGTCAAGCACATCAATTCTTAGGATAGGTCAGTGGTGCAAACAAAAAAAATGCCATAAAATTTTGTGGTTTGAAGGTCTTTGACATATTTAAAAGGCCAGAAATGTCTGTGTCTTTAAGGAAAACACTCTTGATGTATATGAAATTGTTTTTTCTATTCAATTGAGCTCATGGAAATGGTGCAACACAACACAATTGAGTACTCATACTTTTACAGAATGGGATATGAATATGTCATTTTGTGTTGGTGGGGTAGGTTTTTAAGTTGTTTTTCATTGAGAGATTATCAACTATCATGAACTCCTAACTGTTTTGTAATCTTTGAGACCTATCACAAAGACATATCTTGTGTTTTTCTCAATAATTTATAATATAATTTTAGCTTATAAAAAAGCTTTGTAATTTTTATAATAAGAGAGATAAAATATTTCATGGTATCAAATATCATTTCAAAAGATAAGTTATATCATAATATATATTAATTAAAAAATATTTGGGAAACAAACCAGAAAAAAAAGAAGCTCAAACTTTACTCTGAGAATTGGTAACCCTAAGATCAAGTACTACACAAAGGAATTGGTAACCCTAAGATCAAGTACTACACAAAGGAATTGTCTTCTTATATAAAAACAGTAGCTAATGGCTTCAGGCTTTTTTTTTTTGGACAGCAAAGCAAAATATGTATTTATATATTAGACAAGAGTTACATGAGATACTTACAATAAGTTATTGTATAGTGAAAACCAAAAAAGCCTCCCCAGTGCACTGTGTTATTCAAAAGGCATTCTAGATTCAAAAACTACTAAGGGGGTTGAGGCACCAAGAAGAGTAAACTATACCTGGATTTGGGTTATACCTATACAAAAACCATTGCCATGACAAAGTCATTACCTTAGCAATAATTCCAGATGCAGATGTGACTTCCCCATTGAAAATAGTTATATTCCTTGCCTTCCAGATGCACCAGCAAGTAATGTGCCAGAATATATATTTCATCCTTCTAGCCTTCCAGAGTCTTGTCACATTTCCCAGTTGAAAGTACAGTTGAGTAATGTCATTCGGGCTTACCATATCCACTCCCAGCCACTGGAACACTTTGTACCAAATGCTATTTACGAAGCTACAACTAAGAAATAGGTGGTCCATGTCATCCATTGTAGCTTTACGGAACGCATAGGATGTATCTAAATCACTGACCAAAATGCCTCTTTTATTTAGTTGATAGGCTGTTGGAAGGCGATCAAGAAGTAGTCTCCAAGAAAACACCAAAACTTTAGTAGACATGTTAGATTTCCAGAAATTAGTAAATTGTGTTCTGATTTTATACCAGGATGGGTGTTTGCTGCTGAAGGGTAAGAAAGTTATACACCGAAGAAACCGAGTACAATTTGGAGATATCTAACCCTCATTCCTTTGCATCATGTTGGCCCTAATTAAGTTAAAGTTGTGGCAAGTCTACCAGCAAAGATAAGGGGAGGATCTCTTCCCACATAGACAAGGATCTTCTCTGATTCGACTTCCAACAGATTTGTCCATTTACCCAGTAGCTCATATCAACCATATTGGATTAAGTATTTGTTGTTACCTGATAAAGTCTAGGAAAACGTTCCTTTAGAGTCATAGACCCCTCCCATGGATCATGCCAAAATAGTGTAGTTTTTCCATCACTTATTTTCCCCTTTATGTGTTGAGTAAAACAGTTGTTATGCATGGCATTTCCACTCACAGATTCTTTCATTTTACATATATTTCTCCACCAAATAAAAGTTTTTCGAAGATGTTTAGATGAGCCATTGAAAGTGTCAAAATTACACCCTACCTGAAGCTAACGAAATCATGCCAGATGGCATTTTTATCAGTAAGTAGCCTCCAGCTCCATTTGCCTAGTAGACTGATATTGAACTCAATCAAGCTCTTAACTCCTAGGTCTTCTTGGGATTTAGGTTGACATATAGTCTTCCATGAAACCCAAGTTATTTTTTGAGCTTCAAACCACCTCTACCAAAGGAATTGCCTTTAGATACTTACAATTAAGTTTATAACCTGTTTAGATGCCTGGTAAAATGACAAGAAAAATAAAGGTAAGGTATTCAGGACAGAGTTAATAAGGGTGATGCATCTGCCAATGGAAAGATTTTTTCCCCTCCATGTTGCTAATTTTATTTGGAAGAGTCTGATCCCGAGGTCCTTTTTACAAGACTTCCGTGGATTAGCCCTAATTGGTATACCAAGAAATTTGAGGGGCAAAATTGTATCCTTGTAATGAAGAAAGACCTCAAGAGCTTGCATAAACGGGAGAGGCACATGAACTCCGATAATATTACTCTTGTGAAAATTGACTACAAGCCCAGATACTAGTTCAAAACTTCTAAAAACTACCTTGATAGCCCATAGATTGCTGAAAGTTAGTTCCCATATGATAATAGAGTCGTCAGTGTATTGAAGGATGGAAAACTAAATATCTTTCTAGACAGCACATGGGGAGAATAGGCTCTCGTGGTATGCCTTTTACACTAGCCCCGTTAGACCTTCAGCAAAAGGAGGAAGAGTAAAGCCTTTATCCACATGTTGGAGACCTTTATAAGTTGCAATTTGAATGGTAGGGTAGCTATTAATAAGTATTGATATTTGATTTGAAATGGCTAAAGCCTTTATCCACATGCACCATTTGTCATCAAAACCCATACGGACCAAAATGCAGAAGAGGAAGCTCCAATTTACAGAGTCATAGGCTTTCTAGAAGTCAGCTTTAAACATGAATAACGGTTTTTTTGTTCTCTTTGCCAGTCAACCAACTTATTCGCAGCCAACACACCATCCAACATATGCCTTCCTTGTATCAATACAGTTTGGTTGGGAGAGAGGATGGATGCTATTACCTTTTGCAATCTTGTCGCCAATAATTTTGATATAATCTTGTGCATGCTAGACACAAATGAAATGGGATGATCTTCGGATATGGAATTAGGATTAGTAACTTTGGGGATGAGTGCAACAAAGGAAGCCTTGATGGATTTTGGTACGGTGGAATTATTGTGGAATTCTGGGATAGTTGTGTAATATCTTCTTTGACAATCTCCCAGCAGTATTTAAAGAATTCAAAGTTGAAACCATCTGGACCGAGGCTCTTACCTGCATCGTAACTCCACATAGCTGCCTTGCTTTCTTCATGTGAAAAATTGGAGCTAAGATATGCTCTATGGTCTGTTGATAGTTGCTTAAAATTAATGTCATTCAGGTTAGATCTCCTCCAATAATTTTCTTTGACAAGATTTTGGAAATGGCTAGTGATCCCTTCCTTGACCTGATGGACATCATGGACCCAATCTTGTTCTGTATCAAGCGTGAAGATTTGATTTTATTGTTGCCTCTGTTGCAGATACGAATAGAAGAAACGTGCATTTGCATCTCCAAGCCTAACCCAATTGGCCTTGGATTTCTTGTATAGTTGGCTCTCTTTTATCTCAATGCCTACCAGAATTCATTTGAGATGCACAATCTTTCAGCAACAAGGTATAAGGCACCTTGCTTTATGTTCTCATCTAGGATATCTAAGTGATTAGCCAAGCTGGAAATTCTATTTTTAGCAACATCAAATTCGGCCTGCTTAAATTGATGAATATCCAACTTAAGCTGTTTAAGTTTTTCAGATGTTGCCCACAACTTCCACCAATGAATATTGACCTTTGCCCAACTTTCAGTTACTAGCTTCTTAAAGTTAGGGTGCTAGATCCAGTGATTAAAGAATTTGAATGGTTTGGGGCCCCAATCCTTTTGTTCATCCTGCAGTAGAATATGACGATGTTTGGGATGTCTTTTCTACTTATCCATTGAGCTGAAATGCTCCATGCGACTATGAGATCTTCGAATAATAGGAAATGATAAATTCTACTCATTGATTTACCATCCGGACTTATCCAGGAGAATTTCTTCCCCAATATAGGGATATCAATTAATTCCATGGATTGTATGAAGGTGTTGAACTGTTCAGCTTCGGATTGACTAAAAACCATACTTATACCCTTCTTTTCTTCACTACAACTAACAACATTGAAATCACCTCTAATACACGACAAATGAGAACCAAAACCCAATTTAGACATACATAAGTCAACCCACAACTTTTGTTTTCCTGTCAAAGAACAAAGAGAATGAACATCAACAATAATGCAAGGTACTCATTATTTTTAAAGATGCCACAAAGACCTAGGAAACCATCACCCTAGATTGTGAACAGAACTTGTAAGTAGTCTTTACACTAAATATTAAGTAAACCACCATATTGGCCTTGTGATGGTTTAGCTTGCCACACGATCAAAGAATTAGGATATCCCCATATTCATTCATGATAAATTGTTGCATTTGTTGACACTTGGTCTTCTGAAATATACAAAAATTTGCCCTACATTTACGAATCAAGGAACCAACGCACTTTCGTTTTACACGGTCCCCAACCTCTCTTATATTCAATGAAAAAAATTTCATGGTGGCAATGAATTCTCACCTACCATATTTAGTTGTCGATCCCTACGTTTTAGGGAGTTGATGATTTGGATGTAGTAATCATCTTTGCAAATCCTGTTCACTCCCAGGTGACCAGCCATGTCCCATATCTTCTTTGCAATATCTCCTTCAGATTGTGATCTAATCCTTAGGTTGCATAGCTGAATATCAAACATAGTAGCCTCTTTTGCTAAAAAAGATCGCAACCTTCACATTAGGATAGAAGAAGTGGCAGGCAAAATGGAGGAACTCTTTGTGAGGTTAAGAAATCATCAACACGTGGGGCAATATCAATGTTACAAAGAGTCGAGGGTGAATTCTGCAAGTCAGGATCCAAGTTGAAGATTGAGACAAGGGAGTTTGAAATAGGCACACATGGTTTATTGTTGGCCAACTCCAATAAACCTCCATCTATTACGTGGGCCTCATGATTGCAGTTACTTTGGCATGTTTGAGCATTTGAAGGTTAAATATTCTCGTTTTTTTGGAAATTTTCAAAATTCAAATTCTACAAGTCTTTAGTCCCCAAATCTTCAATATCTTGATCAGTTTCTAACAATGAAGAGGAGGCTATTTCATCATAATTATTTGTGAGCGAATTGGAGTAGTGATTCCTCTTCTTGCATAGTAAATAACTTGAACAATCCTCCAAATTTTCCTTGCATATTTTGATCTCATACAATTGCCCATTGATGTTAATTTTAACAGCATAGTCTATTACTTCTTGAACCCTAGTACTTATGAGGAATTTAGCCACATTCAATCTAACCTTATTTAGTGTAGTATCAGCAGCATACATGAAGGTCCCATAGCAAGATCCTAAGATGTTAAACAACTCCTCTGACCATGTCTGCGGTGGTATTCCAAAACATCTTACCCAAACCAGTCTTTCATAATCTATCATTGTTGGACTCCAGTTTCTTCGAACCATTCCTTAACCCAGTCCAATTCATAATTCAGGTAATCCTTGACTTCTTTATCTTTGTCTATTTTCAGCAACACCAAGAACGACCCCATTGGTGTGGCTTTAATCCTAAATAGGCCTTCCAAGTGCAGCTTTTGTTGAGTGGTGTAGGCGTCACCCTGTTCACAACCCGTCCAACATACGCCTTATTAACTTGTTGGAGTCATTTTTGGTTAGCTTTGAATTGCAAGGAGAACATTAGGATCCTTTTGCTCCTACCCCCCACTTTGTCCACCCATACCTGGTGTTGTTGTGGACTTTTCGTGAACTAGCATATGTCCGTCGTTTTTGGTCCTTTATGCCCATGTTTTTTGTCTTTGTTTGTTTGAATCTTGCGCTGGTCTGTTGTATTCATCCTCTAATTTTTTCTCTCCAGTTGAGTCATTTGTGTATTTCATAACATTGACTCTGATTTTTTGGCTTCCTATGAATATCTTGTCTATGGTTAAGGCCATGAGACATGAATCCTAAACTCTGATGAATCTGACAAAGCCAAATCTTTCTCCGTGTTTATCTATTTTCTGAGGTATAAAAATCTCTGCTATCTGCTCATAGAGTTGAAATATTTTCCACATATCCCTTGCTTTGAAAATAGTAGGGAAATTAGTGAAAAAGAAGGTTGTTTCCACCCTCCGTCACCCTCCATCTTCTAAGAAAGATGCTTCCTTTTAATAAAAGTCTTCATATGAATAAGTAAATGTGTTGTACGACTTACAAATTTGAGGCTCAAAATTATCAAATCACAATATTTTTTTTAAAAATTGTATAATTGAATGAAATTTATACCGTAATTAATATACCTTTAACTTTAGAGTTTAACCAATATGTATTGACATTGTAAATAATTTTACACTAGCATCCAACACAATCTTTAATTTATGGTAAGTTTGTTGACTTTACCGTTAATACTTTAAAAGTTATATATATGAAGAGATATGATTGAACCTTAGTGTCAAAGTCCTTTTACATTGTTAGTGTATACTAATCAAACTCTTAACTTTATACTTATTTTAGATATTTCTTTAAATACTCTAATAATTATATTTTTCAATTTAATTTTTTAGAATAATTAATGTACATCATTTTTTATTTATATATCTTATATGAGAAAAACACTTATACACCGATAGTTTAAAAAATTTTACACTGATAATTAATCACAATCATTTATATATGGTAAGTTTGTTGGTTTTACCAATTAATACTTTAAAAGTCATGCAAACAAAGAATTGTAATTAACTGTCAGTGTAAACCACTTTTATATCGACAGTGTATAGGTGTTAAACTCATCATTTATTGCTAAAATATCATTCTTTTGTAAAATCAATACAAATCCTAATTTTTATCTTTTGTTTTTTAATCTAATATTGTATTCACAGTTGATTATGTTTAATTTATATTTTTGCAACTCTTTTTTATTGTATCTTTAAACCTTATTTTTATTTTACACTTTTATCAACTATTTACTTATATTTTAATATATTTGATAATTATCTTTAATTTTTCTCTCAAACCATTTAATTTATACTAATAAACAAGATCGTGAGTGTTTTATATTCTTTCTTATTACAATGAGATGCATTTTATTCTTTCACATATTTATTTTTTATCTTTATTTTTTTTTGGATTAAGAATAACAGATCGAAGATTACAATAAATTGTTTTCTTGAAAATATATATTTGAAAAAATACACTGTGAGATTTATCAAAATATAAAGAAAATGAAAAAAAAAATAGGTTATTGAAATGATTTTTTCCCCTTGTTAGTATATTGACAAGTATATTATATTATATTTTTTTGTCTTTTAAGTTTTATTTTTCTCTTTTAATTTTTTTGGTTTGTTATTTGTTTTTGTCTTTTAATTTTTCTTTTTTAATCACCTTTGTTTGTTATTTTCTTTGATTTATATTTCAAATTTTCTATATTATTTAATTATTATAAATTTAAATTACTTTAATAAAAATATGTTAAATATTTTAAAAATTTTCAAAAAATTATCTTATTAAAATTACTCCCTTTTCCATTTTAATTTTAAATTTTATTTATATCTTTTATTATTTTATTTCTTTAAGATTATGATAATTGTTATGATTTTTTTATTATTTTGTTTTTTTATATTTATACATTTATATTTTTTTTTATTTCTTTAGGATTATGTTATTTTTATGTTGTTTTTTTATTATTTTATTCTTTTTATATTTACTAATGAAAACATAGACGTTGTGGTATTCACATTTCTATTTTGATATATGTAACAATTTTAAAGTTTTAATTTAATATATTTTTTAATAACATGATAGAATATATAAATAATTCACCATGTCATTTTGCATACAATAATTTTAGTTTAATATTTTTTTTATATTAACATGATAGAAATATGTTCGATCATCAACACATATATAAAGATTTGCAATGAATTTCAGAAAATTAAGAGATGAGAGAATTTGAATAAAATTAAACATCTTGTCGCGTATGTGTATTGACATTTTTATTAAAAATATTTATGATAAAAAATATACATACATTAATGATGTTTAAGAAAGATGTAGAACTTGTGAAGATATACATTTATTAATATGAGAGAAGTCATAAAATATGGACATCCAAAAGGTATTACTTTTTATTAATAATATAATTATATATATATATATATATTATAGATAATAGAACAATTATCTATTTTGGATCTAAATGCTTTAAAGTAATTTTTTTAGGTTATAAAATTGATTTAATGACAAAATTTATATTTATTGACAAAGGTTGTGAGTTCATATCGCTCCTTACTATAAAATAGTTTATCTTTTATTTTTTAAATAAATATAAAAGTAAAATATATATTTTGAAAAATGAACATAAAAAAAATTTTCTTTATTAATAATATATACATAGATATATTTAATCTTTTATACTTTTAAATTTTAATTTTTTTTATTTATTGTTTTCCCATTTCCACTCTAGCGGGGAACAAAGAACGTGAATCCATAAGCCGCTTGTGGATTTGGTTCACCATTGCCTTAGTCAAATTTTGTACAAATTTATCCACGATGGAACTGTTGATTGCTTGTGAAGTGATGGATTTGACTCGTCTCTGGTACTAATATAACTGTCCATAATTCGTAGCAAAAATTGTAAAGTCTTTTCTGAACCACAACACTTTTCAATGAATTCTTGGTAGTTGCTTATATTTTTTTAACATGTGTTTTATATTATTATTATTATTATTATACAAAGATATTTTAAATTTTGTATGATTACTTTACACTTTGTTTGAATTATGGAGAAAACAAAGTGTAAACATTTAAAATGTAAAACATATTACCAATTTAAAACTATTTATTTTATTCCTTAAAATAAAATATTTTTAAAATAATAGTTTTATTTATGTTTATTGCTATAATTTTTTTTATACCTTTTCTTACTACTTTCCTTTTGAAGGGAAAGAATGTTGTGTGAGGTTTTTAATTTTTCATCTCTTATTTTTATGCTACCAAATTAGGGTAATGTTTTTGAAGTCAGTGTTTTATTTTGTCTATTGTTTTCTTATCTTCTATTTCTTTTCTTCCAAATAATGAGTTTTTTTTTTAATAAATGTAAACAATGAGTTCAAGAGATTGAAAATGGTACATGTACTTATTTATTTAAAGCGATAAAATACAATTATTTGTACATAAAATTATATAATAAATGAATTATATATAACATTAATCATATTTTAAATTTTTTTAATTTTATAAGAGGTTGTTTTACATTAATTATTTTCATTAAAATACTTTTATATAATGAGTTGTTTTATGATGTAAATGTGTGATATGTAGAAAATTAAATTTGTATAATTAGAGCATGAATTATTAAAATCATACATTTCTGCTAATCCCATGAGAGCCATTTAGAACATGGAAAACTAAAATCACGTTGAATCCATAAAAAATAAAAAGTACAATTAAGCATTTACATAAATGTAAAGAACTTTGTAATTTCAAATATTTAAAATAGTGTTTAAATTTAAAGATGTTATATTAAATTAAATATTTGTTTTCTCTTAAGATTAGGAAGGTAAGTTTATAAATAAAAAATGAATTTTCATATGAAAAGAATCTAATTTGAATATATGATCACTACACTAAGCAAAAAAAATGATATGTGGTGAGACACTTTACAGGTGTTTTTACTTGTCGTAAAAGTTTGACTTGTAAGATTGTAAATATAAATATTGAGTGTGAATCAGGTTAAAAAAATAATGTACATGTTGTGATTTTTTTGTTTTTCTTGTTTTATGATTTATTTTTTATCAATACAAATAACCGGAATATATGATTATGTTTTATCCAACAAGTAGTATTAACATGGTATAATGACAAAAGAAAAAGTATGATGTTGAAGAAGATTAATGAAACTAATTGCAGTAAAAGTAACATGTTGTAATAAAGAAGACATCACAATGCCTAAAAAAACAAAAAACAAAAGTTTTTGTAATGTACAACAAGCGAAACAATTCAAAAATGTAATTTTAAATGTCCAAGATATTATTTATTTAGATTTTAAAATAATGTTATATTTTAATTTGTTTAGATTTAAATATATTATTTATAAATTAGACATGTTTATTTAAATTTGATTGGAGAACAATACCAACAATATTTATATCACTTCTTTGTCGATTTTTTCCCTTTTAATACATAAGACACTTTGTTTTATTAACTACGTTCAAACCTAGCTCTATACTACTTTTAAAATATAAATAGAAGAACTAGTTTTCTTTTATAAAAGAGACAGATAAATAGATCTACACAAGAGAGTGGAAATATAAAATAATAAATTTAAAATTAATTAATGTTAAATTTTTATTTGTCCACATAAGAGGATAATACATAAAATAAAATATAATTAACATGTTTGTTTATAATATTCTTTTTAATTTCCACAAATTATTCTCTAATTTGCAACAAATATAAGAATCAGTTAAAAATATATAATTAAAACACAACAATTGGTATTGTCTTATAAAGTAATAAAACAACTTTTCAAAAGATAAAAAACGTTCTATAAACAAAAATAGATTAGAAAACCAAAGGAAGTAGTATTAGTTTTTTAAAAACCTTTTTGTATAATTGTTGGGGAACAAATCAAGACATCAAGTTATGGGTCTTTCTCACTTATATATTACTTAATTTCCTAATTTCTTACCAATGTGAGACTTCAACTTACACTTACACTCCAACAATAATGGTATCTGCTTTATGTTTCTAATAGCAAGAATTGTTAAAAAAAAAGAGTTTAATGGGTATACATAGTAAGAGTAAGAATTTTTATACTAACATTCAATCATAACATTTCATTTACATGATTTTTAAAATATTAAATAATAAAATCAATAAAATTAAGATAATAAAAAATTATAATTAAATATTAGCATAAAAATATTTATATAGCATTTATTTATAAAAGAAATATGATACGCATAGAAGAATGAAGAATTTTTATGTTTGTTTTACGAGATGCATGTTCCCGTGTAAGGTAGAAATGAAAAGGTAGTGCACGGGGAAGATGCGAGGAATAGTGAAGTTGAATGACAAATGAAGTGAAGTGGAAATGTGGAACATGTAAATGCAAATGTGGCCCCCACAGCTAGGAGCGCGAGACTCTCGGGGGGTGCTTCAGAATAATACACTTCTGTGGGGTCTTCAACTTCAACTCTCTGTCTCTGTTAAAAAGGCCACAGAATCAACAACCAAAACCTACCTCAAAAAAGCAATGCTAATTTACCACAACCACCATATCATTTCCATCACTCCAAATTTACCTACTTACTACTTACTACAAGCTTCTTTACAAATACAATTAATGTAAAATTATAAGTAATTTTCTAAAATTATAAAAATTTAAAGCAAAAATAAAATAATATTGTGTCAAAATAAGTAATGTTGAATTTGGATTTAATATTTTTTGTTAGGTCTGACTCATCAAACAAAATTGACCCATTTCTGTTTATATTTTTTTGCCCACCTCAATCTAGGTCATCAGGCCAGTGGATCGACTTGCTAGTTCTAATAACTTTGAAAGTTTTAATAGATATAGGGAGTTAAGAAAGAAGGCTATGCAATAATGTTCATCTCATACCTTTATGAGTATCCATTGGGTAAATATCTATGATATTTTTTTAATATTTACATGTATTTACCAATATTTATACATATTTAAAAAATTTATTGAAAAAGAAATCATTTCAAAACATAATAAATAAAAAGTAAGGTCGAATCCGGCCTGATTTTGATTAGTAGTATGTGGTTTGTCTAGTTACAAGTGTTATCCAACTCTTTAAAACAAGAATGAGTATGTAATTATTCACTTGTTTACAATTATAATAATTAAATAATAAACTTAAAATCATAAAAGAAAATTATTATTTTTTATTTTAAATTCCTTGTTATTGATTATTTTTACAGATTTTAAATAAAAATACAATTAATTATATAATATATATAATTTATTTCATTATTACTAGTAAATATACACGAAAATATTTGTTAGGAATGTGAATGGATATATTAAAAGCTTACACCCATTTCTTTTATACTTGTGCTTAAGCTTGCCCCAAAATTTTGGAGATTCGAGACGTACAGGGTCCAATCCTTCCTTGTTTTACCCATTATCATGGCTAATAACAAGGCTTAAATATGCCTTTATACCTGCTAATTTCGCGTTTTTTCAATTTTGGTTCCGAGTTTTTTTCCTTATTTAATCTTTGGCTTAGAAAATATTAAAATTAGTTTATCTTTTTTTTCTATTTTTTATCTCATTTTAAAAAATATATTGTTGGACAACGCTTAATTTTTTATAGGAACAAAAACTATTTTATTTGATATGATATAAAAATAGGAACTTTAATTAACTAGTCCATAAAGCTACCTAATCCATGAATAAAAGATAAGGTAAAAGAGAAGATTAAGATGTCTTATATTTAAGTCATATATGGCTTAAGAATCTAGATTAAGGATTGTTTATGAATATTTTTCTTTTTTAACACACCAAGTACCTTTATAAAACAAATTATGATGGAGTACTTGTACTTGCAAATAGACAATACCTCGGACATAATAGTTCTAACGATGTCCTGGAACTAGTAGTATGAATATTATGTTAGAAAGAGAGTCCAAGCTACTTTCTTGTCCCTTAGCTTCAAAACCCTCAACTAGGGACTTGTTCTTGTTCACCAAAAGTCATGTATTACTAAGGATTGATACTAAGGAATCAAAACTAAGAGTCGTTTATAAATATTCTCCCCTTTTAACCCATTCAAGAAAAAATTGTAACTGAGTCACCAAGATCTAAAGTGAAAAATACTCAAACTCGTAGACCCTGATGATTTTCCTTAATTAACAGTATGAATATCGGTTCAGGAATAAGGGTCCACACTACATTTATTAACAACTAAGTTTAAGAATTGTAAATTGATGTCTCGACTAATTGACTTGATTGTGTCAATATTTTTAACTTTGAAAAAATGATTTTATGTTTTGAGCTTATTTTAATAAGTTTTATTTATGTTTGGAGGGTTTTTATTTTTTATCTTTGAAATTTATTATGTATAGAACTTTATGTGTGAAAACTTTAAGATTTTGTTATATAATTATGATTTATATATTGATAATGAACTAATGAATTAATTTTGTTATATATTTTTTCTCCTCACATATTAAAGATTGACGCTCAATAATCTGTTATTAGAGGTAGCGGTCAGTATCGGAGTGGATTAGAGGTGGTGACCGATAAACAGCTATTGGTGGTGGTGGTTGGTGATGACTGGGGACCGATGATTGGAGGTGATAATTGGTGATCGACATTTAAAGGTGATGATAAGTAATTAGTGAACGGTTGAAGGGTAATCGCTAGTCAAAGGTAGTGACTGATAATCGTTGATCTGAAGTGACAAAGAATGACTATACCATAAAAGGTGACGATTGGTGATCACAGTCGAAGGTGGAAGATAGGGACCATCAATTGGAAGTAGCAATTAATAGGTTTTTTCTTGTCTTACTAGGATTTAAAAAAATATCAAATGGTTTACAACAACAATAACTCATGCACCTACTTAATCAATTAAGCTAGTCAATTAATTAGGGATAACCACAAGTGCAACTAGCTAGACCCCCTTGCTTGGGTTAATAATGGGTGCAAATATATGTTTTCTACCACCGAGAGATGCAATTGAAATCCATACTCGCACGAGTATCCATGGACAAAATATTTGCAGGTATTCATGAATATCCACATATTTTTTAACATTTAACAAAAATGTTATTTTTTTCACAAAACTATGACAACACATGTTTTATTTGTATGTAACTAATATTTTTTTTATTAGAATAGCATAAAAATACACACAAAATTTTAGTATAAACAAAGTTTACTAAATTTTCATTTTTTATGAAAAACTATAAATTAATAGCACTAATTTTCCATAAATGTAAATACAAATTAATAATAATTTCCAACACTCAAAGTCTCCAACATTTCAAAATTAATAAAACAATTTAATCTATTTAAATAAATGTGTCACATATACATATAGTATCAGTGTGTATCGTATTTTTACTATTTTACCATTTATCGGTATTAAACAGGTATTTGTAGAGCAGAAACCTCCATACCCTCACTTATACTCATTTATTAACGAGTACATGTATACCTATGAAAATATTTGCGAGATAACCATTTTCAATACCCGTTGATTACCCCCGTAGATTTTATTTCTATGTGTGATTATTCACATATATAGATAATTTTTTCAAATGTACTCTTAACCAATAACTTAGTATAATATTTTTATATTGATTATTTTTACACTATTTGTTTCACTTGATATTTTTTATTTTAAAATATGTTTGTTTTACTTGATATTTTTTATTTTGAAAAATAAAAATTTTAAATTTAATTAAATTTATTAAAAATATTATGAAATCTTTATTATATAATTTAAAATACTAAATATATAATTTTTTTAAATATAATTACAACATTTTTATTAAGTTTTTTCATAGTTCATATTTTTTAAAACAATTTTTTTTTTGTTTTCTGTTTTCAGTTGATCAATTTTTTATTTTTTTAAAATTATAACTAGACATATTTTTACCATTATTTTTTATTTTCTATAAAAATAAAAACAAAAAATACCCAAAATAAATGGATTGTAAAATGAACACTAAATGTAGTTAATTTTAACAATTCTAGTTCCACTAATCAAGTATGATTTAAGATAGAATTTGAAATAGTTTTACTTATGATATTAATACGAAGTATTTACCAACTTTTTCTTACCATTAATTTCTATCAAGAAACTTAGCTGAACCACTTTAATGGGTTTTTAGCTCCTAACAACGTTTTTTTTTTTTTTTTATATATACAAGACTTGAATATGAGATTTTGGTTAAAATAACCAAATCCCATACCACTCATACAAAATATTTGTTAGTAAATTTGACAAGTTCAAGTTTTAGAAATTGGATATAATATATTTTAGGTTAATTTACACTTTTTGACTTTTTATCTTTTAAGAGAATCACTTTAGTTATTTATCTTTTAAATTTGAGCCAATTTAATCCTTTAATTCAAATTGTGGCTATTTAGAATTTTGGGTCACGTTTCTAAATCCTTTTTTGACATATTCGATCCAAATAGTCATAAACGATAAAATTACATGAAGTTTCACAACCTACCAAAATAGAATTTCACATCGGATTTAATTTTTTGAATTTTTTGTTGCTTATTAGACTGAATTTCCATGCTATTTTTAGCATGTTTATTGCTCTTTTCAGTTTGAAATATCAATTTAATTATATAATTTTCACATATATATAAATGAATTTAGTTAGACAAATTTCACGTCTCAAAACAATAAAAATAAGAATTTAACATCTATATACTACTAGTATAAAAAAATTTCAATATAACTGTTAATTACAATCTTCATTTATATAAATTTTAATATATTAATAAGATAAAGTTAACAAAAAATAATTCAATATGTTTCTTAAAAAAATATTGTTTTCAAAGGACCAAATTAATTTACTCAAACTTTAAAAAAAATAAAAGAACAAAATAATCTTTTAAAAGATAAAAGAAAAAAAGAATCCTAAATATAAGAAATCAACGAAAAGTGTAATTTATCCTAATGTTCAGATTATATTCCAAGTTCTTTGGTGTCTTAGATTATTTTAATATGTGCGTAATTTTTTTGAATAGTTATTTAGTAACAATAAGACTTTTTATTTAATAATAATAATAATTTGAATAAAAAATAGTATATTTATAGTGATATTTTTATTTTAAAATGTATTATAAAGTATATCTTAATTTAGTGTTATGAAGATTTTTTAGGGTTTAATGATAATTAATGTTAAATAACAAAATCGATATCATAATAAATCGGATGCCACTTTATCTAGTTCCGTGATTATTAGAGTTTGAGTTTTTATTTTTCTTCATAAACCCATAAAAAATTCCTCTCAACACATTTTGAATTGGATAGAAATTATCGGTCACAAATTAATATCTCTTGTTTCAACCAACTTAATTTTTTTATAATTTTTCTTGTATTTTATATAATTTATCAAATTATATGATATTTATTAATTAGTTAAAAATTAAAGCTAGGTAAAAATTTCCATGCTTTTGTATCGAATAAATTATACATATATACATTTGATTATAGAATGTAAAGACAGTTGATTACACGAAAATAAAGGACAGTATAATTTTAAATGAATTTATATTTGAATTTTATCGAGTATAATTTAATTACAAATCTTTATTTATATAATTTTTAAAATATTAATTAATAAATTTATCATAAACAACAAATAAATTTAATTAATATACACTTATTTAATCATATATTTTTATTTATATAAGTTTTAATTAAGAGTTATGACTATAAAAAGTTTCACACTAAAAATCAATACTAATGAAATTCATAAAAAATCATAATTTAATATAAGTATTTTATTTTTATTTTTTTTTGAACAGCAAAATTATATTCTATTATAGGAAGCTGAAACACAACGTTTCAACATGATGTACAACTAGTATAGTATTACAATACCCACACAACCTATAAATCTATTTTATATTCAGCATAGATAATCTCGGTTGGAAGCATAAGTCAGAAAATACCCACCCTGCCTTAAAACCAAAAGAGTACAACAACCATTTCCAAGAAAACATTTTTATGGACATTAACATATCAAAGGATTCGACATTGGTCCTTTGAAAAATAACTTTATTCCTTGATAGCCAAATAATCCAACATACTGAAGTCCAGAAGACATACCTGTACTTTTCTTTTCTCTTTCCCACCACCCAGGCAGAGGATAATAAGAACAATTGATTCAGATCCTCCGGCAATGGTGTCTGTACCCCTACCCAGCTGAGAACTTTATACCACAACCTTTGAATAATCAGGCATTGTAAAAATATAAGTATTTTATACTAAAAATACATACAATTAAACTCTAATATTTATATTTGTATAACATAACACAGAACAAAACAGCTGTTTGGTTTGAAGTGTGCAATAAATGATAGTTGAGGAACACAAAAAGGAAAACAAATCAAGGGACAGCCTAGAGAGGATAAAAGCAAAGTAAGGAAAACAGTGAAACACTAATGATTTAGCGAAAACCCCCCAAAAAACAAAAACTGAAGAATGCACCCTAGGCTTATCTCCTAAGCTACACTTCCTTTTTTCTCCATTTTTAAATATTTCTTTTTTTCCCCTCCCAACCAAAGAAAGAAAGTCTTGTCAACAAACAAAGCCCCAACACGGAGCCATTACCGGTTTTCGACTATCTCTTTTTTTTCTTTCCTTTCTCTTCTTCTCTTCACTCACTCACCCCTCCGTACTACACATCATGTGACGTTTCGCTGGTTTCTACCCTCTCCTCGCTGTCCATGCCCCAAAATCTTGCAAGTGCAACCTTCTTTATCATAGTTTCCCTCACTTCACACACCACCTTAACTTTTGCTACCTCCTTGGACCCCAACACAAAAAACATCACACAAGTGCTGATGGTTGTGTGGCCCTTAGCGCTACTTACCACCATTCATTACCAATCTCTCTACTATTTTAGGGTTGAGGAACCCTTAGGGTTTTCTTGCTCTGCCTGTTGAAGCTCTTGTTCAGCTGGGTTAATTGGCTGAGTGAGAGACTTTTTTTGCTCCCCAATTTCTAAAATTAATGGAGGAATACACTAATAACAATCACTTGAGTGAAAACACAGGTCCAAGTCCAAGTCCAAGGCCAAATTTCTTGTACTCTTCTGCTAGTGGTGGAAACCTTAATCACCAACATCACCACCACCATCATCAGTTCCCAATCAACACCTTTCATCTCCAATCGGGTGGATCAGATCATTGCTTTCAGTCTGATCAAGTGGCACCACACCCTTCTGTGAAATCCGAAGCCAGCACTTCTCAGCTTCACGCTCCGATTTTCCACTACCCTTTAATGAGAGGAACCCTTCACAACAACACTCCCACTATGCATCACCACCATCCCCAGCAACAAGGAGGGAGCCCAACTAGCTCCACTTCCGAAGTTGAAGCCATAAAAGCCAAAATCATTGCTCACCCTCAGTACTCTAATCTTTTAGAAGCTTACATGGATTGTCAAAAGGTCACCAATTAATAAATTAATTAATTATTTCTCATTTCTCATAACATTAATTTGAGTGATGAGTATGCCCCATTTTATTTATTTTTTTACATATAAATATTATTATTATATCTAACTCTTATCTTTCAATCTCTCTATATATAGATAGGAGCTCCACCCGAAGTGGTGGCGCGTATGGTTGCTGCGAAGCAAGAATTTGAAGCACGGCAACGTTCTTCAGTTGGTTCAAGGGATACTTCTAAAGACCCTGAACTTGACCAATTCATGGTGGGTGCTTTAATTCTCATGCCCTCAAGATTTTAAATTGAGTTTCAATTTTAGCATTAATATATTTTGAAAAATTATAAACAAATTTGGCTGATATGACTTCTTTTTCTTTTAAAACCTTGACTGTTATGTTATATTTTATTTTATTTTTATTCTTTGCTATTTTTGGGGTTTACCCTTATTGGTATTGATACTTAAATGGAATGGTGTTAACTGTTAACTGCAGGAGGCTTATTATGACATGCTTGTGAAATATAGAGAGGAATTAACAAGGCCTATTCAAGAGGCCATGGATTTCATGCGAAGAATTGAAACTCAGCTAAATATGCTTTGCAATGGACCCGTGCGGATCTTCTCTGGTACTTTATATTTCTCTTTACAGAAGAGGAGGATCCTATTCCCCTTAATTCTCACTCTTTTATTTTTAATTAATTCCTTTCTTCCCCCTTTCTCGTCCAGGCATAATAATAAAGCATACCGTAACAACCTCCAACTTTTGTTACTGTAAAGTCTCAAATTATTTATAATTTTAACAGAAAACGAATTAATTAATTGTGGATTATGCAAATATTAAGATTCAGCAATGTGAGGGCACAAAATTTTGAACTGAGTTCTGCAGTTCTTGAAAGACGTAAACTTGAGTGTTTTCTGTACTGGAGCCAGGAAACTTTGACCCAAAATATTACCAACCTATAAATCGTAGGAGGGAAGGGACCCAGACAGTGGAGATGATATTTCACCAAGCACAGAACCCTAATCAGTAGCCCTATATATATTAAATTAAACATAAATAAATAAATAAACAACATCTTTTTGTTTTGTTTCTTTTCAGAGATTTGACATGTTTTATTTTATTTTAATATTTTTAATATATTCTATTTCAGTATTGTCCATTCTTCACGACTCCAGATGAACTTTATATTTTTGTCTATTAGTTTATTTTCCTAAACCCAAAATTCACACGTTCGCCCCTACTACGCTCCTATTTCCCAAGTTTCTGAGTTCTGACAAATTGTTCTTCTAGGGTTTCCTAGTTAATTCGTTTTATGGGCTGTTATAACTAAACCTATTTTTGAGTAAGCATTTCGCAGATTCGTGGGGTTTGTAGTATGACATTCTCACACTGTCACTCTAACACACTATCTCATCATTGTAGTGCTCAGTTGTAGGCAATCTTACATCAAATGCCGTTTTAATCACTTCTTTTATTCATCTTTTTTCTGCTTGGGGTCTTTGAGTCCAAATATTTAATTAATAACTGAGAAACACATTGGATGCTGATCCAATCAGTCGCATCCCCAAGGATTATGGTACGAATAAATCAGATGTTTATTAATTGCATGTATATTATTATATTTTATCTTATTCATAAATTTAATAATTGTATATTATATATTATCATATAATATTATATAACATATGTATGTGAACAAAAAAAAAGTATAATAATTGACACGTCTAATTTTCTATTTTCTATCCGCAAAGTTCAGTAGTTGATTATTTAAAAAGTTACATATAGGTGTATATAAGCAAAAGCTTAGGAACGAGGGAGCTGTTTTATTAGTTTGTAATATTATATAATACCCTAATATATAAGCTCCTATCTATGCATCAATTTTTTTTTTTTCAATACTTTGTCACACTTGAGTAGTCGTGTGAAGTTGTCTCCGATGGCGGCTAATAATGAAATAGTCCACAATATAGGAGATAAAATTAAAACTTCCTGAGTTCATATTAGTTGTTATGGCTTCAAATTTCATCATCATGGATTGTCTTTCTGAAGTGAATGACCTATTATCCAATATGTTCAAGTGGCGAAAGTTTTTGCAGCCAAACTTATGTTGCTTCTATTTAATTTACCATTATGTATGCCTAAAGCAAAATAGCAAACTTAAAGCTATTGCTCATATGCATGTGCACGTGTGTTGTAGTTAGAAATCGTATATCTTCCAAAGTCAGATAAGTATCAACTACCAACTCAAATTACTGCACATGATCATTCACAAAAAAAATGGAATAATTTATATTTATATCATTACTGTTTAGACATATATAAAGACAAGCAAAATAGAACAACAGATGTCTGTTTTTTTTTTTAGTATTTTGTTAGAATAGAAATGGCTCTCTCTCCCTTGAAAAATATTCCTTTGGGTTTTAGACTTTCTTTTAAATAGTTGATCGAATTCCTTATTCACGATATCAAAATCGTTTAAGCATTATAGTATCTGATGATTATGGTATGATGAAGCACTTTAATTATAAAGAATTACTAGTTCGATGGTAATAAAGAGTAATACTTATTGTTTATGCCTTTTCTCTCGAATGATGGAAAAGGTCTTAATTTAGTATAACATTGGACTAAGCAACCAAGGATGGAATTACATGTTTCTACCTTGTATGATTAGCGAGATTGGAAATATGTAAGTACTTTCTAACTAAAGAATTATATATACATAAACTCCACTTTCTCTTTCATCTCATTTTCTGCTCTATTTTATTTGTATTTCTCTTCTTTCTTCACTATATCACTTACCACATAAATCACTTTCTCTATTTGTTTTGTTCTTCCTTTATCTTTTGTTTCTCTATCCCAATCCATCCCAAAAATGGGGTAGACAATTTTCATTACCCTTTATAATATTACTTCTCTGCATCATCACTGGGTAAACATGCATTGATCATGTATATGAAACTATGTTTTTTGCCATGCGTCTTTACTTAGTCTTTGTTCTAGCATTATACCCGAAGAGTATAATTTGAATGATGAAGCACTTCATAATCAATGAACTACTATAGTTCCATGGTGACAACGAGAAATACTTGTTATATATTACTCTTCTCTTGGACGATGGAAAAAGGTCTTGACTTGCATAAATATTGGATTAAACAACCTGGAAAAAAATTTATATAATGCTTCATTATATATATAACAACCTTGTAGGGGACCATCCTTTCTCACATTATTTCTCTGTATCATCACTCTATAACTGCATTGATTATATATAAGAAAGTATGTTTTTCATCATGCATCTTTACATAGTATTTGTTCAATTATGCTAGCAAAACTTATATTCCAAGTGGAGATTAAGTACTTACACATTATTGTTGCATGCCTTTAATTGCTGAACAGATGATAAATGTGAAGGTGTTGGTTCATCAGAAGAGGATCAAGACAACAGTGGAGGAGAAACAGAACTCCCTGAGATTGATCCTCGAGCAGAAGACCGTGAACTTAAAAACCACTTGCTGAGGAAGTACAGTGGTTACTTGAGTAGCCTTAAGCAAGAACTTTCCAAGAAGAAAAAGAAAGGGAAATTGCCCAAAGATGCTAGGCAAAAGCTACTTAACTGGTGGGAATTACATTACAAATGGCCATATCCTTCGGTATGTAAACTTGCCCCTCTTTAATTTTGTATCATCAGTAATATATGTTTCAGGAGTATCAGAAATACACTCTCTGACACATTTTGTATCAGAAACCAGTATCATCTAAGGGCATTATTGGATATTTTTTCGGTAGGTACTTAAGAAAAAAAAAAAAAAAAGTCAAAACAATTTTTCCATAATTTTTTTTAAATGTTACGAGACCTTTTAACAAATAATTTTTAAAAAAGTCCCAATTTTTTCAAAAAAGTCATACAAATTTTTTGTTAGATATTTAGCTCAAATTATAGTTTGTAAAAAAGTTTTACATCTTTTAAAAAAAATTATAAGCAAGCTTTTTGGACTTCTAAACAAGTTTATCTAAAAAGTTCCCAAGTTTTTCATGGTCTGGAGTAATTTTTCTTATCTGGTATACTTTTCATTATTAATTAAAATTTATTAATAATTTCAAAATGACGATTGAAACTCATTAAATTAAAAATGAGATCTACTGTCCTACACAAGTTTGTGCTTTCTAACCGGTAATATATAATTATGCATTGAAAAGAGTATAGTAAGGAGTTTGTTTTTAGAATTTCTAATATATTTTTCATATATTAATTTGTATTTTCTAAGACTCATACACTTGTCTTGGTGGACAACTAATGACTACAGGAATCAGAAAAGGTGGCATTGGCTGAATCAACTGGTTTGGACCAAAAGCAAATAAATAACTGGTTCATAAACCAAAGGAAGAGGCACTGGAAACCATCTGAAGACATGCAATTTATGGTGATGGATGGTCTGCATCCGCAGAGTGCAACTCTCTATATGGATGGTCACTATATGGCAGATGGTCACTATCGTCTAGGGCCATGACGTGACATCACCACCTTATAATATTATATATATATATATATATATATTTAATTATAATTTTAATGCAAGGTATGAGGTTTCTCCTTAACAAAGAGACTGTGACCAAACTGGATAACAGTCTGTGCTCTAGCTACTAGTTTCAATATCAAGCATATACCGTGAACACTAATTAATTGGTTGTGCTTGTGCTGTGTGAGTATTTGAGTAGTTTGCCATAGTGATGATATTGTACGTCTTATTAAACAATGAATGTTGCTTAATATATTTTCACAAGTAGTATATTAGTAGTTATAATTCATAAAATGTGTTACATTTGGATTTTAATCTTCTAAGGATTGCACTAGCTAATGCATCCAAAAGAAAAAAAGAAGGATTAATTGCACCAGCTAGGTGCCTGTTTTCGTACGTGCTGTGTACTTTTCTTAATTGTTTACCTAAGCATGTAACTTTGTGGTGTGACTGGTGCACGCAGAAAAGAAAATTTGCTATTGAAGTACAATATAAAAGTCTATTTATGGAGCTACTAGCTTTAATTTAAGTGTATATGACAATAAGATATTCACCATGAAGCTTGTGATGGTTCAATGTTAAAGTTGCCATGTTGGTCTCTTGTGGTTCTTAGGTTTTGGCGCACCTTATTATTAGTGATTAGATTTGTTTTTTTGCTGCTATGTACTACAGAATTAGAAATTGCAGCCATGTAATAAAGAAGAATTACAAATCAATAGGCTTCATTGATATACATACAAAATTACATGTTGATCTCGTATGGGAATTTTGGTAGATAATTACAACATCCGTATCTTTTTCATGATTTAGAAATGTACTCCAATTTTCTTCTGTTCTCAACTCACCTACTTAAATAACGTAACAAAATAGAAATGCGAGATTTATATTAGTCCTTAGAGGCAGAGTGTTTTTTTTTTCTTTTTCCTTCTTTGCATTTCTTTAATGAAGCTTTTTTATTGTAGATATTTCAACTAATAAACTATAAGATTTCAAAGCATTTTTAATCTAAACTGAAAAAGAAATCTCGTTATATTAATCCTTAGAGGCGGGATTTTTCCTTTTTCCTTCTTTACTGTTTTATCTGGAAAAAGGCAATTGCAATATATGCCTATCGAATTTGAGTGCAATTATTGTTCATCAAGAAACGTGTAATGGTTGAATGTTAGGTTTACATGTACAACAATTCAAATTTCAAAATAAATAGAGATGATAAAAATTCAAGATAGGTGATTGAAGAATTAATTTTGTTTTAAATATTTAAGATATTTATATTTAAATATTTGATAAATTTTTTAAAATTTATTTAAGGATTTATTTCTTTATTTAAGATTAGAATAATAATCAAATTTAAATTTTGTATTTTTATGTTACTTTTTATACATAGAGTCAATAAATAATAAAAAACTAATGTGGTATGCATTCTCTCAAAAATTTGGCAGGTAAATAATTCTGTTATATGCAAGAGAAAAAGTATTTATTTCTCAGCATTTTGTTGTGCGTTTTATGTTTTCGTGCACTTTGTTAGATATTTTTTATTTGCCAATGATGAAAAAAAACTATCCTTTACTTTTAGAGATGATATTGAATTTTTGACGTGATCTTGGTCAACAGCTAAGAATATTAATATATAAGCGTTTACTGTTGTAAATTACAACTACAATTATAATTGAAAAACTAATAAACCATGTTTGTTATTTTTTCGTATATTTTTTTCAAATATAATTAAATATAAATATCAATTAAAAGTACATAGCTTCTCAAATAATTCAAATCTAACAAAAGATAATTATCCAATTTTTTAACAAAAGAATAATAAATTAATAAATGATACTTGAAATATGTTTCTAGCAAAAACTTTTTTATAGATTATTTTTAGAGTTTAATACTTATGTCTACGAATGATTTAAAAAACTTTTACAGTGATATTTAATTAGTTTTTCATATATATATATATATAATAAGTTTGTTAATTTTATAAATTAATATTTTAAAAGTTATATATTATAAGGATTATGATTAAATGTGAGTAAAATTATTTTATAATGGCAGTACACGTGTTTTTTTCTTAGTTTTTTCTTAGTATTAGCTTAATGGTAAACATTTGAATAGTTTGCAAAAGGTGGTACACTCAAATTTTATTTGCACTGTGGTACACAACAATCTCGGCAGAATGAGAGATGCTCAAGTTAGAAAAATGAATACATTAAAATTTAAAAGTAGTGAAATCTTGACCCAAAATACCGTAAAAAATACATGACAGAATATAATATAACATGCTCTTTAATTTATAGATTTTAATGAATTTAATTACTACATTACTAGATTTGTTCCCAATAAGAAAGACAATATGGATAACAAGTAAAGGACGGATCTAACGGCCTTTTTCTAAATTTAGATTTCATTTCATGTCTCAATTAATAAATATTATG
This sequence comes from Psophocarpus tetragonolobus, assembly GCA_037954015.1. Taxonomy (NCBI): domain Eukaryota; kingdom Viridiplantae; phylum Streptophyta; class Magnoliopsida; order Fabales; family Fabaceae; genus Psophocarpus; species Psophocarpus tetragonolobus. Next base: position 4,903,501 of record CM075695.1, on the reverse strand, counting down.
TGATTTAATTAATTATAAGATATAAAAAAAATCATAAAAATTTATTAAATAACGTTATATTTATTGATTTGTTGAGAATCGAATTAGTCAAGAATCTTGGAGAGAGATTTTCATCCCCCATCAGTCATCAATTTAAACATATAGAACAATGTTAGCATAAAAGAAACTACATGTATACTTACACCAAACCAGACATTATATTATCTTAATCAAATAACTTGCAGCAATTCAATCCCAAACCCATCGAAGAACCAATGTACTATCCGTCACAACAGGCTTGTGGTTTCCTTTAAGAAAGCATTAGTTGCAACCTTAATATTGGCTCTTAACTTTACCCACTCATGAAAAGAACTTTTTGTGACTGTTAATTATTTCCCATTTTGGTTAGTACTTTTTGCGACTGTACGCAATAATAAACTTAGGTGGGTCTTGGTACATATCTGTACTGGATATCTTCTTCTTAATATTTTTTTTTTCTTATTTAAAAACGTGCTTAATCTCGATCGTATTGATTCAAATATAGATTCAAAATTAACTTCCTCAGAAAAGGAGAACGGTGTTGTGTTGTGGGAAAGTGAACAACGCTGTCTGGAAAACAAAAGTTTCAATATTTTGCAGCAGAAGGAGAATGGTGCTGGATTGGGGAAAGGAAAACAGATGGAGAATATGAAATGGAAAGAAAATGTTTCTTCTGTTAAAAGTTAAAAAAATACAAAATAATGTAAATAAATCTCAACTATTAGAATAATTTATCTTAAAAATTGAGTCATTTTATTTTTCTATGAGATCATATGTATTATCCTTAGTTCTCCCAGAAAAGGAGAAGATCCAACCACACCTGTAAAGCTACGTTGTTAAGATTTCATTCTAGTCACTAGTTCTACCTTCAACATCCCCCTCCTTGTGGTTAAGTAACGATTCCAGATATGACCAATTTTCATAATGTAATGCGTTGTATGTACAAGGTCTAGGAACGAATGTTCAAGCTCCCATAGTGTAACGGGCATGGATGACCAACGATTACTAGTGATTCTAATTTCTTGTAACCAAATTGCAACCTATAATCCGACCTGAGGATGAGTTTTTAGAGTTAGCTCAACTTCACGGGATTACGATCCTTTGTCCCATCCATTGTAGCACATGTGTCACTCACGGCATAAGTGATATGATGTCTTATCAAGATTGCGACAAACATAAATGAAATAGTTTGAACAATAAACATTCATCTCATTTATCTTTTGGACACCCACACAACCATCAAAGATTATTTAAGTGTCTAATCCCAGCAAATTAAGGACAAAGAAATTATTGGAATTAAATATAATCAAATTTAACTAATTTTAATTTAATTAATGTTATTATTTTAAAACACTCATCCTTTAATTACAATTATGACTCTTTTTTATTCATCTTTTCAAGGTTCAATAAAATGTGTTTTAAAAATAATTTTATTTTGTACTTGAAATTAATGAAATTAAATGATGATGACTAATTTTATTTTCTTAATCTATGTAAAATTAAGTATTTGTGCTTATATATTAGTCTAGAGAGAGTGATATGCAAGGTGCACTACAACTAGAACACAACTTAAATTCTCTGTATAAAAAAAATTATGGCTTAAATACAATTAATCTTTCTAAATTTTTTAATTTTAGACATTATTTCTGAATTTTAAAACCGTGATATTTTCCCTCTAAATTAAAATAAAATTGTTAATTGATACCCCTCCCTCCATGACTTGTGGACATAACTATTAAATCGAAGTTAATTGATTACCACGTCTAAATTTTTACGTGAGGTGGTAGATAAAAATTAGCTACTCTGTAGCTTATGTGTTGGAAATTAAAAACCGGAAAGATTGAAGCATATTTTTTAAGGTTTAGGGTCAATGTTCCTACACAAATGCACACTTGTCTTTCCATTCCCAAATCACAAACCCTAATCGAAAAAAGCTGATGGCAAAGAGAGAAAATGAAAAGTGGATAAAAGGAAACTAAAGCAAAGTGTGTTTAGGCGATGAAGAGAGGTTAAGAAGAGAGGTGGTGAAGAGAGACAATGAAGATAGTGATGAAAGTATAAAAGTAGGTTTGAATTATACTGTACTAGACACAAATTATAGTATGCCAACTATCGATATTGAATTGATTAAAATGGAATGAATGTGTACTTGAATTGACGTTCATGTTCATGAGTTCTATTGAAGAGAACTCTAGGAGGTTCTTCTGGCTACCTTCTGAGGGGTTATTGTAGATAAATAATTCTTATATGTAAATTTGCTTAATGGGATGACAAATTTATAACCCCCCAGGGTAGAGTCAGGGATGACAGATGATAAATAAGAATTATTTATCTACACTATAAATAATTCTTATATTGTAGATAAATAATTCTTATCATTAACCTAACCCATCACAGAGTCACTGTAATCACATTTCAAATAACCATATTGATACGATAAGATATTGTCGGTTACAGATAAATAACCATATTGATATGACAAGATACAATAATAATCATATCTTATATTGTCGGTTAATGATAATAAATATTGAGTAATACTAATCCACAATTATTTTCAACAGATAGGTGATGAATAAAGGCTATAAACATGACTAGAAAAGGACTTAATAGTGACTGAAAGTTGCAATTGTAGTTGTGACTGAAACCGTGTTCGGAATATTTTGAAATAATATTTTTGTCTCTAAATCAATGATAACCATAAACAAATCTACTGATGCATAAAATATCAACGCTTAAGAGCAAACGTACCTTACGTAGTAATAACAATAGAGTTAAGTCTGGATATTGTACATGGGACCAAATCATATTCTCAATTAATTCAATTTCAGAGATAAGAGAGTAGTTGACGAAAGAGAATGATATTTAATTGGTGAGTCACAGTGGTTTGGAATTAGAGTAGATAGTAAAATAAGAGAGAATATTGATTTAGAATGCAATGAGCTAAGTCTTAGGGTTGTAATTTCACTACAATGTTTCTGTTCCCTTTTACTAAGCAATCTAATTTTTTATCATTCAACGATTATCAATAAATTACCACCGTTTGTTGTAGTGAGTTTGATCATGCACACCACACTATGATCCTAATTTTTCATCCAATTTATTATGCAAGATTCTAAATTAAGATCGATTCTTTTTACCCAATCGGAGGTTTGCCTGATGAATTTGATAGATTTTATATAAGACCCTATTTGCTTCACATATCAATCATTTAAATATTAGTGATCATGACTATTTAAACAATTAAGATGTTAATAAACATAATACATTAACCTATTTACTTTCTAGATCGATTGGTCAAACATCAATATCATGATTGTTCAAGCAATTACAGTGTAACTAATACTTAAATATTAGTGGTCGTGACTGTTCAAATAATTAGGATATACTAGGGTAGCAGATAGAAGTAAATTAGTTGTTAAAAGTCATTAAAACATCATGCAAAGTGAAAAGGGAATTATAAAGAGCTACATCACAATTGCAGAAAAAAAGTCTTAACTAGATATTGTTAATGTAAAGTCAAACATCTTTTCAACAGCAGAATACATTAAACTATGATAAAAAAATATAATTTATAAAATTAATTGATAAAATTTAATAATTATTCTATAAATAATAAATACAAATAAAAATTATAAATATTTTTTTTAAAAGACAAAAAAATATAAGTACTAAAACGACAATAATTCAAAACAAGAGAAGTATTACAATATAATATTTCATTCTTCATTTTTATTATTCCTTCTCCATGATGTGTTTTAATTAAGGTATCTGTATAAATGTAAGTTAGATTTAGAGGATTGTATTCGTTGGTTAACTAGTCATTCTTCTTGGATTTTTACTTTCAAGTGTTAACTAACCATTCTTGTTTTATTTGTTGGGTATTACTAATACCCAATTAGTGAATGCTTTTGCCATAAAAAATCATAATATAATGTACACACCTACTTAAAATATTTTTCTTTAAAAATGATAAAATGAATAAAATTAAGTTAAAAGTAAATATTAAATATTTATTTATAAGTGTAATGATTTATTTTATTAAAAATGTTATACAATAATTTTATAAATGATATTAAAAATACAACGAATAGATGAATAATGATAGGAGTAGAATATTGATATAATTCGAAAAGGGAAGATCGTATAATTATTTATATAAAATTAATAATATTATTATTTAATACAAATAAAAAATAAAGAAATAAACAACAACATCTCGCCATTAACACAATATAATGCTAACAGATGGAGAAGGTTTTTTGATGTTTTTACAAATTTATTAACTATTGATATAATATAAAAGTTGAATTCTCAATTCAATTGAGATACTTCACGTGGAATGATAATCACACCCACATGCTGATACGTTCTTATCTCAACTTTAGCGGCAAAAATTCTTGTTGATTGAGATAAGATAAGGTCAGGTTGTTTCTGCTTAACATCGAAGGTGGGAACGAAAGTGTGTTTATTGGTACATTTTATTTATATATTACACAAAATTATATATATATATATATATATATATATATTACATGTTTTTGTATAAATTTATATTTTTATAAACTATTAAAATTTGATTGTGTAAGAACAACAGTATTGTGGCTGAGACCACGTTGTTGTGAAATCAAGATACATGTATTTTAAAAATTAAAATATAATTATTAAATTAATGTGTAATTTATTTAATAATAAATAAGTAAATTTAAATGGTAGAAAGTAATATAATAGTTTACTTACGAGTATACTCAAACTCGAAAATATTTTATTAGGATGAAAATAAGAATTAAAATTTTATATCTGAACACAAACACGCCCCATTTCATGAGCGAGGATGAGAGAACCAAAATCAGTCCTCGTGCATGGATCAATAATCATTACAAACTTAATTATACTATAATTAAATATTAATTTTGGTCCATTATGCTTTAGTATTTTTTTGTTTTAATACATTAAATTTTAAAAGTTTTATTATGATATTTTATGTTTTCAAAAATTTCATTTTATATTCTATTAGCTTTTGGATTACTTTTAAATTTTGAAATAGTAACAACAAAAAATATTATTATCTTTGATTCAATCTTATTAATCTTGTCAAATTACTTCCACAATAACCACTATTATTTTTCATAATATAATTTATCTTTAATATTATAACAATTATAGTTGTGCATAATCATTTTCTGAATAACATGAAGTGTGTGCAGAAGTCAATCGTCAAATAAGGTAAGAAGGAAACAAATATCAAATATCTTTTTATAAATAATCAAAATAAAATTTTCAAAAATATAAAAGATCAAAATAATTTTTTTAAAATTTAATATGTTAAAATAAAAAACATTAAGATTAAGCATGTTTTGTATATACCACAAATTGTGAAAAGAAAAAAAAAAATTGTTTGGTTTTTGCACACAGAATTGAAGTAGCTTTCAATGTAATTTATTACTAAATATACTATTGGAAAATGTCCGACAGCGTTGGTAAAGATTACGTGGAAAAGTTACCTAATTTTTGTCACGAAGCATAGAATGCAATATAATGATATATCCTCTAAAGGATAAACTCGATCATAGGCCTGGTTGCTGCATCCGATTCAATCGAAGGAAGACGCAACAATTTCCTTTTTTATTAATTATCATTATCAGTGGCAGATCGAATGATTGGTCTTGTGCCGCCGACAAATGTAGACAATTGTTAGCTATAAAAAACTCCATAACAATCATCATAAACTTAACCCCACGTATGATAGATAAGAGAGAAAATGTGAGAAAAAAAAATTGAATTAAAATTATAGCTACATAAAATATTATTTGTATCTTTTATTTAATATACAAATATTTATTAATTTTATCTTTAATTATTATATGTTTTTTTTTTGTATTTAAAAAAACACATATAGAACATACTTTTTCATACTAATAATCTCAATTATTAATTATTATATTTTTCACAGGGATCCATATTTTTCCACTCCATTCACTTTGGCTATGTTTGAGAAAGGGAGAAGAAATAAAGGAAGGAGTAAAAATAGGTGTTTTACTGTAGCATAAGATCCATTTAATATTTTTGTTGTATTTCATGTATACGTAACTAAAGATATGTATAGGTAAATGTGAAATTAATCAATGTTTCTTCTTCTTTTCCCCTGTTCCTAACTCGCGGTTAAGAAGAAGAAAATGCATGAGGGCATGATTCTTTGCATTTCTCTTCACCTTTATTTCCTCCATAGAATCAAATGAGTCGTAAGAGAAAATAGTATAGTATTTAAAAAAGCTCTTTCAGCGGAAAAAAGTTACAACTGACAGAGAAAACATAAAAGAGAAATGTATGCATGTGTATGCTTTGAGGTATAAACTTTGATTCTTGTAAAGAAAAAGGTATATAATAAACTTTGATGAAAAAATGGTAAGTAAATCTGAGCGTACGCATAGATTTTGTTGGTTCGTATATTATTTTATAAGGTAAAAATTAAGATGAACATAAGTGTAGTTGTTTTAAAATTATTTTGTAATTAAAATAATTTATTTAATTTTTAAGTAAAAATAAATATTGTTGAGTGTTTTTTATGCAATTGTATTAATTATCAAAAGTAGAAACAATATCTTCTTTCATTCATAATGATTTTAAGAAAAATTATCTCTTGAAAAAAATATGTGTATTCTCTGTCATAAGTAAAAAATCAACTTATGATATTTAATTAATAATTGTATTTAAATTACTTTTAATATAAATATTTCAACAAAATATTATACATAATTACAATGAATTATAAAAATTAACATTCGTGAGCATGATTTTATTTCTCATGAAAGGATTTGCAGTCTCTATCGTAACTAAATAAATTTTAATTTATGATATATATTTTCTTGTATTTTAACATATATAATTTTTTATAATAAAAAAATAATTTTTTTCTTCCATTTTAATAATTATAAATTTTTTATAAAATAATTATATTTTCTTGAAGTATATATATATATATATATATATATATATATATTATTTTATTTTTTAACTTCTCCAACCTTAACCAAAATCCGGGATTTTATTATTTGCACCACTCTTTTTATATATGTTATTTATTAAGTTTTACTTCATCTGTGTAAACGAATTTAGAATTACATTCTTTTTAAAATACAGCCACTATAATTTTTGTTCTTAATATTATCATTTCTGTTTTTTTACTTTCAAATTGGCTACTAAGCTAAATGAAGCGTTATTATTTGCCAATATGATATATAGTTGTAAGTTTTGTAATGACCAACTAGCATTGTTCTAGTGTAATTTTGGTTAGTAATCAAACAAAGAAGGTTACAAATGCATAATCCAAAGTCACCTAACTCCACGTAATAATGATCACAATTGACAGGCCCAAAGACACTAACAGAGAATCTGTTGCGTTTGGAACAAGGATTGTAGTGGCCAATGGTGAATGTTCGGGCTCTGTCTATTGATGAAGAACATGGATGTGGTCATTGTTCTTCAACATTAGTGGCCAATGGTGAATGTTCGGGCTCTGTCTATTGATGAAGAGCATGGATGTGGTCATTGTTCTTCAACATGCATTTTCTGCCCATTAGTGTTTAGTAATATATTCTTTTTATGATGGATTTTTTTCTTAATTAACTTTCTGTTTTATATATTTTTTGTGTTTTTAATTTGGTCGCTCATAAAACGTTGTCTCATATAATCCACTCTGTATGACTCCATCATAAGATCTGTATCTAATGTTATCATGGGAAACTTTTATAAAACTCATTTACAAATCATAAAAAGTTTTCAATTTTTTTATGATTTTGAGTCAACATTAACGATGGTATTTTATAAGCTTAACTACATTTAGTGCCATTTTGGTTTTCTGAGAATTGATTTTAGATTTAAAATTGATTAATTTAGATAAATTTTTATATATTTAGTTTGCGTTAGAAAAAAATTCATAATTGATTTTGACTTGAAACAATTTGAAGTAGTTTTTGTTGGGTATTGGGCTCCTTTTTTGCGTGGAGAAAAATCCCAAATTGAGAAGCCTACTTGATATCTTATTTAAGTCAAGTGGAGAAGGTGTTTTGTAGTGCAGAGAGTTGAATAAAGAAAGCTACCAGAGAGACAAAACTATTCTCGTCTTTACATAGAGCTGTAATTATAAATTCTCCACTACAGATTCGTTTACTGTTGGATCAGACTGATTTATGGATAATACGTTCAGAATGTATGTTCTTCATTCTGACCGTTCGGATCATTGAATGACATTTGTATTGGGAGATATTCAATTCGTATGGCAACAATGTGTTTGGGAGTCTTCATCTTCCCTGTTCTCTATTTGTAAGCTTATTGCTTTATTGGTATTGTTGTTGACACTTAATTAAAACTCTTTTGTACTCTTTATTGATAAAATGAAGCTAGGGGTTTTCACGTTAAAATCTTGGTGTCTTATTCCAAAAAGATCAATAATTAGTTAGTGTTATATTTTGTTATTGCTCCCCATAGATTCTTGCGAGACAGAGGGATTTATTTCTATTGCTTTGTTTACATTTGTTGCAAACTTATCTTATTGCCCCCATCAGAGTTGTATCAGATCTCTTTGGTTTTGGTTTAAGGACTATTTGACTTGCTTGAATGATGGAGGCAAATACAAAATTGGTTGACTTGAATGACACTAATTATCACTTGTGGAAGGGGAAGATGAAAGACTTGCTATTTGTGAAGAAAATGCATATTCCTGTTTTTGCTACTCAGAAGCCAGATTCTATGTTTGAAGAAGAGTGGGATTTTGAACACCAACAGATATGTGGTTTTATTCGGCTTGTAGAAGACAATGTTTATAATCACATTGCTAATGAGACACATGCGAGAACGTTTTGGGAGAAGATTGAGTCCTTGTATGCTTCTAAATCAGGGAATAATAAATTGTATTTGTTGAACTGTCTGATAAATTTGGAGTACAAGGAGAGTTCTTCTATTTCAAATCACTTGAATGAATTTCAAGGGCTCCTAAATCAGTTATCTGGTATGAGTATCAAAATTGATGATGAAGTTTTGGGATTATGGCTACTGAATACTTTACCTGAGTCTTGAGAGACATTTTGGGTTTCTATTACAAACTCAGCCCCTAATGGTGTTGTTTCTTTGCAAGCGGCAAATAGTGGTGCTCTTAATGAAGAGATGAGAAGGAAGGCACACGGTTCTTCATCTCAGCCTGAAGTACTTGTCACTGAAAACAGAGGGAGAAGTCAAAGAAAAGAACTGAAAGGAGCTAGAGAAAAGAGCAGGAGTAAGTCCAAGTCCAGATACAAGTATGTGGAGTGTCACTATTGTTATAAGACAGGGCATATACAAAAATATTGTTTTCTGAGAAAAAAAAAGTACAAAGATAAAATGGGTAAGCATAAAGAGAAGGATCATGATGATGATAATCGTGTTGCTATTTCTACTTATGGTGACCTTGTTAATCTTCGTGACAATGAAGTAGTTAATCTTGTGTTAGATGATAGTATGTGGATTATTGATAGTGGTGCTACACTACATGTTACACCAAGGAAGGAATTCTTCACAGCTTATACTTCTGGTGATTTTGGAGTATTGAAGATGGGTAATGATGGTGCATCTTAGGTGATTGGTGTTGGTGATGTTTGCCTGCAAACCAACATGGGAGTGTTGTTGTTGCTCAGAGGAGTCAAACATGCTCCTGATGTTTGTTTTAATTGATCTCTGTGCAGATGCTTGATGATAGTGGTTATGATAATCACTTTGGTTCTGGAAAGTGGAAACTCACCAAAGGTAACTTGGTTATGGCTAGAGGGGAGAAGATTTCCAAACTGTATTGCACAAAAGCTTTGGTTACTAAAGATAGTGTGAATGCCGTAGATATGGAGGCATATTTGTGGCACCGAAGGCTTAGTCATATCAGTGAAAAAGGGTTGAATTGCTTAGTTAAAAAGGATGTTCTTCGAGGGCTAAAAAATGCAGAATTGGAGAGATGTTCTTATTGCATGGCTGGCAAGCAAACCAGAGTATCCTTCAAGAAGCATCCTCCCTCAAGGAAGTCAGAGTTGTTGCAATTGGTGCATTCTGATGTTTGTGGTCCATTTAAAGGTAAAATCCTTTAGTGGTGCACTTTATTTTGTTACGTTTATTGATGATTGTTCCAGGAAGCTATGAGTCTATGTCTTGCAGAGAAAAGACCAAGTGCTAGAGAAATTTAAACAATTTCATGCTTTTGTTGAAAGAGAGTCAGGAAGGAAGCTGAAACGTATTCATACTGACAATGGTGGTCAGTATTGTGGACCCTTTGATGTTTATTGCAAGCAGCATGATATTGCACATGAAAAGACCCCTCCTAAAACTCCTCAGCTAAATGGTTTAGTAGAGAGGATGAACAAGACATTGCTTGAGAGAGTGAGATGTATGCTCTCAGATGCTAAATTACCTAAGCATTTTTTGGGTGAGGCATTGTATACAGCGGTGCATATTATTAATCTCACTCCTACTATTATCTTGAATAGTGAAGTTCCAAATAAAATTTGGTTTGGGAAAAATGTGAGCTATGATCATTTGCGTGTCTTTGGTTGCAAAGTGTTTGCTCATATTTCAAAGGATGAAAGATCCAAGTTGGATACGAAGACAAGGCAGTGTATCTTCCTTAGTTATGGTGAAGATGAATTTGGCTACAAGTTCTATGATCCTATTGAAAAGAAGGTTGTTAGAAGTCGTGATATACAGTTCATTGAAGACGAAACCATTGAGGACATTAATAAGGTGGAGAAGACTACACTCGAAAATGATAGAAATCTGACAGATGTTGATCCTATGCAATCGCCTAATCACGATCTAGAAGGTAGTGTTGAACATGGTAAAGAACAAAGCGATGGTGTTAATCAACAACTTGGAGATGAATTAGATGTTCCTATTAATGATGACCAGGAGGAGCATGAGAGATCACCTGATGAGAATGTTTATGATGTACCTGAATCCTCTCAAGCCCAACTCAGGAGATCTAATAGATAGAGACAACCATCTACCAGGTATTCTTCTGATGAATATGTGAATTTGACTGATGATGGAAAACCTGAGTATTTTGAAGAGGCTTTGGAGAGTGAAGAAAAGCAACAGTGGCTGGATGCAATGGAAGATGAGATGAAATCCTTGCATGATAATCACACTTATGACTTTGTGAGATTGCCTAAGGGTAAGAGGGAATTAGAAAACAGATGGATATTCAGGGTGAAACATGAGAATAATTCTATGTCTCTAAGGTATAAAGCTAGATTAGTGGTGAAAGGCTTTAGACAGGGAAAGGGTGTTGATTTCAATGAGATTTTCTCACCTGTGGTGAATATGTCATTCATTAGAGCAATTTTGAGTTTGACAGCTACTCTTGATTTGGAGGTAGAGCAAATGAATGTGAAAACTACTTTCCTTCATGGTGATTTGGAGGAAGAAATTTATATGAAGCAACCTGATGGTTTCCAGGTTAAAGGCAAGGAAGGATATGTGTGTAGACTGAGAAAGAGTCTATACGGTTTAAAGCAAGTTCTGAGGCAGTGGTATAAGAAGTTTGAGTCTTTTGTTTGTGAACAGGGTTACAAGAAAACTACTTTTGATCATTGTGTCTTTGTTAGAAAGTTTTCTGATGATGACTTTATTATCCTGTTATTGTATGTTGATGACATGCTTATTGTTGGGAAAAATGTTTCTATTATTAACAGGTTGAAGAAAGAATTGGGTGAGTCATTTGCCATGAAAGATTTGGGAAGCAGATTTTTGGTATAAGAATTATCCGTGATAGAGAGAAGAGGAAGTTGTGGCTATCACAGAAACACTATATTAAAAGGGTGCTGCAGAAATTCCAGATGGAAAAAGCAAAGGTTGTGAGCACTCCTCTTGCGACTCACTTTAAATTGAGTATTAAATAGAGTCCTTCAAATGAAGCTGAAAAATTACACATAGAGAAAGTTCCTTATGCTTCTACAGTGGGTAGTTTGATGTATGCAATGTTGAGACCTAATATTGCTCATGCTGTTGGTACAGTCAGTAGGTTTTTGTCAAACCCAGGTAGAGAGCATTAGAGAGCTTTGAAATGAATTTTGAGGTATCTTCATGGTACTATTGATAAAAAGCTTTGTTTGGGAGGTGATAAGCCTATTTTGGTGGGCTACTCAGACTCAGATATGGGTGGAGACATTGATTTCAGAAGATCTACATCTGGTTATTTGATTAAGTTTGCAGGAGGAGCTGTGGCTTGACAATCTAAGTTGCAAAAGTGTGTTGCTTTATCTACTATTGAGGCGAAGTTCATTGTAATTACTGAAGCATGCAAGGAGTTGCTATGGTTGAAGAAATTCTTGCGGGAGCTTGATTTTGTGCGAGACAGCTATTCATTACTAGGTGATAATCAGAGTGTTATCCATCTTGGTAAGAATTCAACTTTCCATTTTAAGTCCAAACATATTGATGTACAGTATCATTGGATACATGATGTTTTGGATGCTAAGTTGTTAGAGTTGGTTAAAGTTCATACTAATGATAATGGTGCTGATATGATGACTAAAACACTGCCAAGAGGAAAGTTTGAAGTCTGTTGTGAGATCGTTGGTTTGGCGATTCTCTCCACATAGTCGTGAGGGGGAGATTTGTTGGGTATTGGGCTCCCTTTCTATATGGAGAAAAATCCCAAATTGAGAAGCCCACTTGATATCTTATTTAAGTCAAGTGGAGAAGGTGTTTTGTAGTGGAGAGAGTTGAATAAAGAAAGCTACCAGAGAGACAACTATTCTCATGTTTACACAGAGTTGTAATCGTAAATTCTCCACTACAGATTCGTTTAACGTTGGATCAGGCTGATTTTTGGACAACACCTTCAGAAATGTATGTTTCTTCATTCTGACCGTTCGGATCATTGAAAGACTACTGTCTTGGGAGATATTCAGTTCATATGGCAGCAATGTGTTTGTGGGTCTTCATCTTCCCTATTCTCTATTTGTAAGCTTATTGCTTTATTGGTGTTGACATTGATATTGTTGTTGACACTTAATTAAAACTCTTTTGTACTCTTTATTAATAATAGTTGAGCTATTTCTTTGGTCTGGACGATATGTGGTTTTTACCCTTACTTTGAGGGGTTTTCACATTAAAATTTTTGTGTCTTATTCCAAAAAGATTAGTGATTAGTTAGTTTTATATTTTGTTGTTGCTCCTCATATATTCTTGCGAGATAAAGGGATTTATTTCTGCTGCTTTGTTTACATTTGTTGCAAACTTATCTTATTGCCCCCATAAGTTTTTGTGTTGGATAAAAAAATTTTATATTAGATTTTATTCTAAACTTGTTTTTATAATAAAAACATAAAAAACATAAATTACATCATTTTAAAATTAATTTTAATTATAATCAATTATGCAAAATCAATTCCTTATCAATGCTTATTGAAGATGAACCCGAAAAATTCAACAACTTTAAAACTTAAAAATTAAAAGGCATAATACGTTGATTTCTTTGATCATGTAATAAGAATTGAATAGAACTATCAAAAGATTTACGACCACTAGCACGTGCTAAAATTAGAATAAATTGGAAGTAGCAGGTAATTAATCATTTAAGCCTATTTTTTATATGTTTTGTGCATTGAATGGATGTGAAGTAATCACTATTGAATGAAGGTGTACTTGGGGAACAGCTATGCACTTGTGGCAAGAAGGAAATGCAGGGTGCGAGCTTTGGTTTGTGGTGAGTGAATATACATGCTTAAGATTTGTTTCAACTTTCAATCATGTTCAATATTTGGACATTTAAACGTTCTCTAAAACTAATTAACACCCAAAGATTAGAAAAACTCTTGTATCATTTTTAAAACCAATTAGACCTAACTCCTCCTATAATAAGCAAGCTCAAAGGAACGTAATTGTTCAAGTACTATAAAAAAAATAAAAATTGACTATACTTTTAAATAATGTGCGCGTCTTAGCATTTATTTGAGAGCATGATTATATTGAGAATATTAAAGGTAAAGGTTTGAAGCAAAATGCCACACGATACAAATGCTTTTAATTAACTAAGGAATGCTTTAATATAATCCAAGACTAGTTCCTCTCAAAAGATAACGAAGAACTACAAAATTGAGAATTGAAACTTTTTTTTTTTTCTCCCTATGAACAGATATTGGAAGATCTTCCTCCTCAAACATCAGACTTAATTAGTTTTAAAATTTTCAAATTTTCACCATCCTCAAAGTGTTATGAAAATGAAAAGTCTACTCCATCTATTATTTGTGGTATCCCCAACATCACTATTTTGCGTCACCGTGAATGGTTTTTAATGGAGGAGGTGTCACCACCGTCAGTCCAATGGAATCCATCTAAAAAGTCCTTATTTAACATATTAATTCTACTACTCCTTCTTTAATATTACCCATTATGACGAAGTAATCATGGTAACTTGCAAGAATATTCTTTCAGAACAATACGGTGAATAATATAATTAATTAACAATAATAATATTTAACTTATGATAGAGAGGTATATTTAGTTAAAAAGAAAAATACTTATACACTAGTTTTACACTGATTTTACTTATTAATATTTTAAAAACCATGTAAATTAAGGGTTATAATTAATCATCAATATAAAACTATTTTATACTGATAGTATATATGTGTTAAACTCTTAGTTAATATATGAGCAAAAAGAATGTATGCTATTAATCATAAATTTAATTAAAATATAATAAAAAACTCTAGTAATTATAAATTTTCATATTTTGAAACAAACTTGTAAAAACTCTTCCTAACTTCCAATGTTTGCTAATTAGCAGTTTAAGCATAAATAATATAACATGCTATTAGCTGCTTACTTAATCGTATTGAATGCATTCTACTATTTTCTGAAACAAAGAAAAAAAATTCTAATTAAACATCCTAATCCCTATGTTTTACTCAAAGATTTCATATTTTGGAGTGAGTTAATTATATTATCCAGAGTTTGATGACGAAAGCTAGCATGGTTTGCTTAAACATATTTAAAGGAGGAAAATGCACTAAATTTTGTTTTCTAGTGAAAAAAATTATGAGGTATGTATCTCAACTACCGAATTCAAGTTTACTTGTCATTTGATTTGGTCTCTAAGCACTTAAATCGCAAATGTGTAAATAATATATCTAATCTTAAAAATAATCCACTTTGTTATAAAGTGACACCAATTAAAACATCATACAGTTAGAGCTGGTAGGGCCACGAGAGTGTATTGCTGTGGCATTGTGTCGATCTCAATTATTCTTTTTATGAATAAAATTTTTGCTTTAAAAAAAAAAAAACAGTTTAATGGATATCCTACATATCAACTGCAAAGATTGAATAATCAACACATAAAATCAATTCGATAACTTTCACATTGCTTTCACTTCTTGATTTGTCCCAAGGCACGCGCGCTAGCTAGTTTACAACTTTTTTTTTTCTACTAATTTATTTAACCTTTTTACTAATTGTACAAAATGTGTTTGGTTCAACTTGTTAAGAAAAATCGTTGATTTCATAAATACTTTCAAAGTTTAGTTTTTGGTGACGTAAAATTTGTAGTGATTAAATTTAGAAAAATAATATCACCTTCTTTTAAAGAAATGGTCATAAAGGTTTACTACATTCTTGACAAAGCTTTTAAGAATATATAATTATTTTTCTAAATCTAATCACCACAAAATTTTACGTTAAGAACCAATTTGCATTTAATTTTCATAATCATAAATGTACAATTTCCTATACTAAATTATTTGATACAGATTGGAAAAACCAATTTAGCGATCTTTAGAAAAAAAACAATTCCTTCATTTCACAACAAATATTCAATACATACGTAAAAATATAGAAATAATATGACTATGAGAATGAAAGCTTAATATTTTTTAATTTGAGAAAATTCTGTTTTATCATTAATTTATTAATCATAGCAATAGTTTATTTTAATAAAGTGTTTTTCGAAAAAGAATTAAAAATCATTTCAACTCTATTAATTCACAATCACCTTGAACAGTAGTAAGATTTCATTTACTTTTATGGAAAAAAATTATTTCCATTTTGAGCTGTATGTTTGGGAAATATATTAAATTTTTTAAAAGTTTTTGTTATAAAAATAAGTTATTATTTTATATAAGAGATGTGTAACTTATAATTATTTTTAAAATTTGTTTTAAATTTATTTTGCTATGTAAACATTATTTTTGTTGCATTAAAAAATTATTTAAAACTACTTTTCAACTAATTTATTTAAACAAAAATTCATTCAGATCATAATTAATTATTTAGATAATTTAATTTTTGTAATTATCCTAACGCCCTTTAATAAATTATTATATATAATTAATTGTTTTTATTAACAAATATTAATTATTAATTTATTATTTTTTAATGAAACATTTTTAATCCATAGTATCTTCTTTTTTTACCTTTAATATTATTCTTTACTAGATTAACATATAACACGTCTATACATACATACATATATATATATATATATATATATATATATATATATTAAAATAATTTAATTTTTTAATAATTTCAAAACGATCCTTATTCCGTAATTCATAATGTATTTATAAATCAATATGTTACACATAATTAAATTACAACAAATTAGAAAATTCTCTATGAATTGATCTTTCGATTTTGGAGGTGTATATATATATAACGACGTGCATTATAAGAAAGTGTTGGGATGGATCTCTCTAGTAATCACTAATAAGCTATATATATATATCTTTAATTACATGCTAATAAACTACATAATTAATATATTGGTACAAATATTTATGATCACTAAAGCACAATCCTGGGAGCTAGCATGCTGCTGATGAAGAGTGAGGAAATGGATAGTTACTTTTGTAAAAGGGATGATGATGTGTCTTTGAGCCAATAAGCAACGTTGTCGTGTGTGAAGAGCCATTGTTGCCACTATCACTGTTGCCACCACAGATTCTCTCACACGAAGGGCATATGGAAAGTGTGGCTGCTGGAATCTGCATATAAAGGGGCACTGAACTTGTTTGCATTGACTTTAGTTCCTGCAGTTCCTTTTGCAGCCTCTTATTTTCTTCTGTTAGTGAGTCGCAACACTTCTTTAGTAGTTCACAATCTGATTCAGTTTGCTTTAGCTTTGTCCTGTATTTGTAATTATGTTAGACAAATAAAGAAATTCAAAAAATATCTACTTTTATTACTTAATATAGTAAGTACTCAATAAAAATCTTGGCTTAGTTGCATAGCTACAGTTTTAGTTCTTCTAGTTTAAACTTTATGCCATGATGGTTTTCTATATCTTTTTAAGCTAATTAAGTATTTCTTTTTAAAAAATTTAGTCAATTTATAGTCTACCATCTATATACCCATTTTCTTTTTTCCTATAACTTTCAAAGTTTTATTTTCTCAAAATCTTTATAAACTAAATCCAGTGAATTTTTCATATCGACTCATAATATATTAATCAAAACATCAAATTAATTTCACCCACAATAAAATAAAAAATCAAAATTTGTCTTCTTTAAACCCTAATCTCACTTCATGTAAAATCTATTGAATTTTTACTAAGTTTACTATGAATTTCGTGGTTTTATACTTTTAAAAAATAATTTCAATATCTCAATTATAAAATATTTATTATTAAAAAAATATTAAAGGAACAAATAAAAAAATTCCAAAAGTTTAATTAAATAAAAAAAATAGTATTTTCAAAACTTTAAAAAGGATTAATATTTTTTTAAAAAAAAATAAGGCTCATATAAATGAATAATTTAAAGACATTAGTTAAATAATATAAGAAAAGCGCTTTATTAAATATTTTTCTTACTTAGAAAGTATGTATTATCTGATTTGTGGTTTTAATATAATGAATAGTTTCTAATAAGAATCTCTATTTTCTTTCTTAACCGTGCCCGTGATTTTCTCTAAACTGTTTGAAGGAAGTATACGAAGGTAAATAATTACTCAAAATTAAATATGGAGCTTCATACAAGGTAAAGTAGGGTGCTGAATTACCTGGCTCTCCTATTCTGAAACCACACCTCTACTTGTCTCGCTCGCAGATTCAGCTTCATTGCCAACTCTTGCTTCTGCTTCTGATGAAAAAAATGACAAAGGAATTGGGAAAAATCGTGTTAAGAAAACCTTACAGTGAATTAATGATCGATCAAAGAAAAATAAACTAAACCATGATTAAGTCATTCATATCATATATATATATATATATATATATATATATATATATATATATATATATATATATATATATATATTCATATATGTTACAACAACAAAAAAGTAATTAAATAAATCGTATTATATATGTATTATTAATTAATGGGAAAAATCAACCTGTGCACCCCATTTTTGGAAGTGTATAGGTGTGAAGGAAAGAAAGATAGAAAGAAAGAAAATGATAAATGATGTGATGGAAAAAGAAAAAGAAAGATAAGAAGAAATTAAAGAGATAGAAATGAAATAGTTTTATGAAAATAATTGGTTTTAAGTAATTAAGATACCGGGTTGAGGGTAGAATGCTCTCTGAAGTTTTCTTCCAAGACTGCGGCTTGTTCTTTTGTGAGCCTAAGTTTTTTTCTGGGGTTACCATCTTCATCAACATCACCTACCCTTGTTGGAACTTTCTCTACTTCTACTTCAAATTCTTCTCCCAACACCTGATCTCGCTCCCTCTTGATGCTAGAAGAGTTAGAAAATGAAGAAACTGCGCTTGGAGAAGAAACTTGGGGACGAAAATATTCATAGGACTCAGTCTTTGAAGTTTGTTGATTATTCACTTCTTCTTCATCATCATCTGGTGGTCCTAATGTGAGTGAAGGGTATGTTTTGTTATATTTTGAAGGATTCTCCACCTTTTTTATCTTATGGCTTTCTCTCAAAGGGTCATCACTGATCTTCATGCAATTCTCTGATTGATCATGGAAGCTACCAAGACCAAGACCAAGACCAAGTCCAAGTCGAAGACCAGTGTTTGATGTATCATGAAAACTCATGATATGAATTCTGGGGATAAAAATGTTGAAGGGGTTTGCTGCAGCTTGCAATGTTGTGAATAAATATTATATAGAAGAAAATGAGGATTTGGGGTTAGGAAATTATGGGAGTAAAGAGACTTGTGAGATGGGGCTGAGATCGTACGAATGAAGAGGATTTATGAATTATGATGATTGGGTTTGTGCCTTTTGTGGGGTCTCATTTGTTTGTTTATTATTAGGCAAGAAACGAGAGATTTAATGCATTGAGGTAAATAACATGAATTTGGTTATTCTAGAAAATTAATATGAAATTCATTTCCCTTTCTCCTTTTGGGTAGTAAGTTGACCATGGGAAAGTTAATGACTCCTCCCCATTCTTTTCAACCAGGACATGTTCTGCAAAATAACAAGAAAATGTATCATGATGAAGTGTATATGGTATATGGTATACGTGGAATCACGTGGAAAGTGGGTAGCACAATATGGAGCATAAAAGATCGAGAGAATATTTCAGCCCTTTTAACCTTTTCACTTTTCTACCTTCCTTATTTTAGTCTAACTATTTTATTTTTTATTTTTTACCATTTTATAGTGATAGAAAGTCATTTATAGCATCTCTATTACTTGAAACTATTGTTTTAAATATGTACAAGAAAATTATATATAAAGTTATCTGGTGTCAGTGGTGCATGTGTGTACTTATAGATGATAAGAAATTGTTAAAAATGAAAAATGAAAGGAAGTATTAATTTAATTCATGTTTTCGGATCATGCAGAGTATCTAAAAACACAAAATTAATAGAAACATCCTTTCGGATAAATATTTATCCTCAGTAATGAAAATACATTACATCATAAAATCTTTAGAGTTAAGATTTTCCAATCACCAAATAAAAGAATTATCTTCAAATTAATATCTAAGTTTTCTGGCAATTACTTCACATATCTAATAATCCTAATTAAATATATAAATCAAATACGTATGAACTTATGATATTTTGCACAAGCTGGGTTATGTTGAAAATTTGTAGCATATTTGTACTTCTCATAAAGTTATTAAGCGATATATATTATTATGAGATTTATTAATAACTCAATTAGTCACTTTATATTATTAGATAAAATAAATTTTAGAAGACATAAAATAGTTTAGTTGGTTAGAAAAACAAGAGGTGAAAAAAATAGCAGATTTAAAAAATAATATTTACTAATAATATTATTTAGCCGTTAAAAAATATTATTACATAAATTTTATTAAAAATATTGAAATTAGTTATAGGCAACTAACATGACAAACTTTTCACGAGTATCAATAAGTTTTAATTAGTAAAATATTTTTGTAAAATAAATTTTAAAGTTTTAACTACCATTTAGTTATATTAATTAGCATAGTAAACATATTTATTATCATGAATTTATTTTTACAAATGATGAACATCAACTATTTTTAAAGGAAATAACAGTATTATAAAGATACGAAATTTTGACAAGACAATGATTATAAAAAAAACCAATTAATTAATAAAAGCTGACAAGACAATGTTCTTGAGGATTGGTTGTTGACCGAGACGTGTAATCCAATTGGCTGGCTACAGAAAGCTTTCATAAATTAATTTGACTAAACCTTTTTTTTAGAAAATATATTACGAAAAGGTGTCATTTTACTTAACGAATAAGATAAAGAATCTTGTAAATCTTAAATGTTTCCACACGGGAGATAGGAACACGAAAATTGAACGGTTTGAATGTTAAAGAAAATTTTCATATCAGTCATTAATTCTATTCATTAGACAAAAAAAAAAAAAAAAAGACTCACTTTTTTTATTTCAGGAAAGAACAACAACCATTACCTTCTAATAAAAAATATTGCGGTTCAAAACATAGTTCTATTTCTTTTTATAAACAAATAGATAACTCATAATTAAGGAGTGCTTAACCATACGCCACATAGAAATGAACACATATGTTTTGTATTTTTGAATGCAAAACTATAATTAAATTATTATTTTTCTCAAAAATTACCTTAAAAAATTAACACAACATTTTTTACAATCAACGTAAGCACTTTTCCTATAGTTTATATTGCATGCAATTAATTTTGATTTTCTAAGTATTTTTTAATCAAGTTCCTATATTTATAAACAATTTAGTTTTATTTTTGTTAATTTTCTTCTACTTTATATATGAAAACCTTTAAAATTTATTTTTAATTATTGAGAAATTTGAGGTTTGACTTATGATAGATTTGAGATGTAAAATAATTTTTAAAGGTTTTTAAAAAAAATAGAAATTCAATAAATTTAAATAATTAGGTTTTGAAGAGGAAAACTGAGGGTTTTTATTTTGAGTAAAATTTGATATTTCAATTAATGAATTTTGAATAGATTGAAGAAGATTTATTCTTGAAAAATCTTGTGGAACTTGATTTAATAGTATTTTTTTTTCAATTTATCATAACTACAGTTCTCCCAAATATAATATATTTTATATAATTAATCAAATTTAAGTCGATCTTATAGTAATTCGAACCTTAGTTTCAAGTTTGATTAAACTAATTTATGTCTTAATGGAATTGTACATATATATATATATATATATATATATTGTTAGATTCTAGCTTGATCAAATTACTTATCAAGCAAGCTATATACTTATAATTTGATTGCAATATATGTTTAGGGTATAAACTTTTAATGGACAGATCCAATTAATAATATCATATATTGATATATATATATATATATATATATATATATATATATATATATATATACTGATTGAATAGTCTTACAGTGGTATACCTAGTAAGAGGCCACTATATATATATACCACACCAAATTAACTAAAGACAAACAAGGTCATTAGATTATTCTTTATGTTATTACACACGTTTCCACAGTATACATAGAGTGAGAACAGCAAACCTTGTACAAGGGACACTGGGTATTATTTAATAACATTCACATATATATATGCACTTTTCGACCACTATTATATATAGGGCAATGGAGAGACAGAAAAAAAGCAAATTGCAGTGTTAATTCTCATCCTTGATTTTTTTTTTTAAATATCTATTTTATAATATAAATAATTCATTAATAAAAATTAATGAAAGGTAAACACTTGCAGTGATAATGTCACTACTCACTACAGAGACAGGATCCATGCATTTCCTAATGCTATAGAAAATTAGGGACAGTAATGGGATGGTGAACTAAAATTTAATAGAATGAAAGACATAACATATTTATTTGGATAAATTTTTTTTGAAAGTATTCTAAGAAAAAAAAAAGAAAAATGATTTTTTTTTATAAATTAAAATTAATTTATAAAATCTCTTTTATTAGTTAGTTGTTCCAAAAGTTGATTTCTACTTTTAATTGTTTTAGCTTATAGAGAATTTGTTTATCTTATTTTTTTCTCCTATAAGTATCTATAAAGATATTTAATATATCATGTTCAAAGTCATGATTAATGTTTATTTTGGTAAAATAATTAAAAATTTTAAAATGATAATAGCTACAAAAATTAAATTAGAGTTTAGTAGTTAGTTACGAATAAGGAAGATATTAACCAATTAAACTTTCATTTTAAATAACATTGATTAAATGTATAAGCTTAAGATATATAACTTCCACTAAAAAAAATTTAAGATACCTTAAAAAATACTTATTCTACTACTCAAAAGAAAACTATCAGAATATTTTTGGATTTTTTTTTTAACATGAGATTTTTTATCATTTAAAATATAATTTTTTTCTTATTTTTAAACAATTAAAAAATATAAATACTTTTTAGTTAAAATATAAACACTATATTTAATTAGTTCAGTTTTGTCCTCTATTATTAAAATGTTTAATTTAATTAGTCTCTTAAATTTTTAAAATTGATACAATATTGCTCTTTTTCTATACCTGACCTAGAAATCAAGCACTTTGAAAGGTTCACAACACCTCTAAAACTTTTTAAACATACCATAATGAGGAGAAAATGAACTCCCTAATAGAAATTGAAACTATAGAAAAATTATAAGTTAAATTAACTTGAACAAAGTCAAGAAGAATCATGCTTCCATAGCTTGACCTGAAAATTCCTCACAAATAGAAAAATTAAGAACCGCAAAGACATCCACCAGATTTGCCAACAGCCTCTCTTCCCTGTACAAAAGAGACTGAACCTTCGTCTCCATAGCCAACACCAATTATTAAAATAATATTAACCTATTTTTGCCACATAAGCATTTTTAATTGTCAAGTGTGACTTGGAACAATTGAGGAAAGGAATTTTTCAAACTATCATATCCAATTTAAGAAAAAACAATATTCATAAAAATTTACAATGATTCACATATTTTACGCATTGTATCATTCCCACATCTTACACAATGAACATATTCCAATATTCTAAGAATTAATTGTGCCAAAATCGAACATATATATTTCCCATATTTGTCTTTCGTAAAATTCATTGAGAAAATTATTAATATCGATCACTCAGTGAGCATATTCTATCAAACCCAAATACCTCTATTAAATTAGAAGTTTCAGACCAAGTAAACAGCAAACCATCTTTTGGAGCTATATATTATAAAAAATCCCCGGGTAGACAGTTTGTAATAAATTGATTTTATTGATAATTGGAGTTTGACATACATATACTATGATGATCAATCATACTTGGGATTATATATATGCAGCATTATTTAAAGACACTATTCTACCAATATAAACTCGATGAGATAAGGGGGTTTATAATTATAATCGTTTGTGTTAAAAAATGAGTTCTTAAAACTTATATTATAACATAATTTATATAATTAGCTAATGCGTCATGGCTTAATAAAAGGTGTGCGTGCATACTTGAATTCACGACTACAATTCATTATTGGCTTATATAGCTTTCTTCTTCTTCGATAATTGTTTACATAAGGAAATTTCTAAAATAGTTGGGGTGATGGGATACCACTTCAAAAGAGAACATGTCAATGAAAAGTTGAATACAAAAGCAATATTCACAGGGAAACATGTTTCTCAACCTTTAGTAGCTTTCAGATCACATCTTATCGTTTCTTTCTCGCTCTTTATTTGCTTCACAGCAGTCAGAGCCGTTTAATGAATTGTGGCCATCTGTTTTGTTTCTAAACTATCGATATAATGCAGATTTCACTATTTAATGAGAAATCCAATACCATGCAAATTCATTGATTTATATGTGTATGCAGTGACTGCATATGTATTGTTGAAAATGTCCATGGGATATGCTTGCTTTTGATTCTCACAAAAATGTTTTACTATTATATATATCATTCTCACAAACAGATAAAGTTAATAACTTCAAAGCATAAAATATATTTTGCATAAAAATGTCCATGGGATATGTTTGCTTTTGATTCAGGAGGAAAGTGTGGTGCAGCAAGTGAAGGCAAGAAAGTATTTATAAATGAAATATATATTATGATTACAAAAGTGAGTGCATATGTGAACCAGTAGAGTAACAATATATATATGGGGGAAAAAAAGTTTACATAATTAATTGCGATGTAAAAAATTAAAAATGTGTCTTTTCTATAAGGTTAGAGTAGGGATAGACCACAATCCTAAGATGATTGAGGGCAATGTGACGCAATTTCTTTAACCACATATTATTTTGGAATCTCTTGACATGAATAGTAATGTGAATTAAAGGCTTCGCTGTTTTCTGGTATAAAGAATATCATGATGAATTGCAAATTGAGTAATTATTATAGCTAGAAAGTCTTGATGGTTACTCAATCCAGTAAATCGCTAATCATGTGTTATTTTTTCTTTCTTGTGTTCTCTGCCTCAAGTGAACACTATTAAAATAAATGTTTTGAAGTAAATAAAGAGTTAAATCATACAAAAAGAAAAACATCTACCACTATGATTTAGACTAATTATTAGAATATATATGACGAGTAGGTACGTAGGTCCTGGTTAATTCATTTTTTCTATCAATTTGCAGTAATACTTTATATCAAATTAAACAACCAAAACTAATTCACAGTGAGTATTGCTTTTAGTGGAGTGTGAAGTGTGAAGTAGTAATGTCGTATAGTTAAAACAAATCGTTTAGGTGACAAAAAAATTTATTACTTCACAGGATATGATATGATTGATAAGCAAATCACCGACGAATCAATTAATTCAATGTATCATGATTGAGAAATTGAAATTGATGTGACGGAAAAAATAATAAAAAAAAATCCACCCTACTGGGGCAAGGTTAATAAAAGTTTTACTTCAATATGTTGCATAGACATTAGGACATAAGCAACAGTAAGTGATAAAGTGAAATAGCATTTTCAATAACGACTACTTTCTAACACAATTAAATAGAACCTTGACTTTATCACAGTAGACAACATTAAAGCATTGCTTAAACCAAAGGATGATTGGGAATAATTGGGATTAGACAACACAACAGTATCTTGCTCGAATACTAAATTAGACCAAGATAGAAAGCAAGGAGAGAAATCAAAGAAAGATGGAAAGCTTAAAAATTAAAGGATGTCCTTATCCGTGACATGTATAGATGTTGGTTCTCCAATTACTTTTGATATTTAGCCTGATTGCCATATGTCACTTAATCACACCCAAACACAGGATAATGTGGTTGACAAATAATAATATATTTTAAGTATCTTATAAAATATTCTATTTATTTTTTTTGTTTTCAAAATATTCCTCAGAAAATTACGAACTATTCATATTTGTTTATAAATTGACATCTCTCTACATGACTACAACTAATATTATTCTTTTAAATCTGCAAAACTAAAATTAATCATTAATCACATATTTAAATATCAAAACTATCTAGACAAATCTTGACCATCTTTTTTAAGATCCTTTGGATATGTATAGAAAAATATTTTTTTAATATATAATATTGAATTGATATTTATGTAAATAATTGTCAAAAAATTTCAATCTCCCTTTCAGGATATGTGTCTATGTCTATCAATCATGTTATATCATATTTGATGATTAAGTTTGTGTGTATAAAAAAATATATACTAAAAAATATTAGTCTTTTAAATATAGTATAATAGGTAAATTTGTTTAAAATTTTATGAAAAACTTATTTAAATAGAATAAACATTTATTATATTTTTTTATATGCTTAGTTTTCTTTTCTTAAAAAAAAGTAAAAATTGAAAAAACTTATCTTGATAAACTACTTGAAGTAACTTCTTAAAATAAAATGATTTGAAGTTGGTTTATTAAAAATAAGACATTGATACATTTATTTTAAAAAATAATTTTTATATTTGTATCCAATTCCAAACATAAAAAATTATACAATAATGAAAATGACTTATAAATAAATTACTTATTTTAAAATCACTTATTTTTTTAGTTTAAACAAAACCCACCAAATATTTAAAAAATGAATCTCTTTTGATCTAAGTCACAAATTATGAATATATACTCTCAATTCACTACATCAAAGACTAATTAACTATTCCGCTCACGATGCTTGTGTGGTGTTGGCCAAACAAATTTTGTGTGAAAAATCTAAAACCTATAAAAGATTAATCTCTAATTCTTGATAACAAAATCTATACCCGAGTTCAAAAGAAAAATAATAATAAAAAAAAAGTTAGGTTATAAGAGGAGGCAAGAGATAGGGTAGGTGGGCCAACAAATAATATGGCATGATTGGGTATTTGATTATAAAAGTAAAATTATGATGATGATGATTATGGAGCGTTGAAGTTGGCAATGATGTATGAAGCTAAGAGTGGAATGGTGTTGGAGATAAGGTCTATGATGTGTTCCGGGCTATAAGGTGAGATTGGCCATTGAGAGTTTTGATTTGTGCTCTTTGTTTGGCCTTTCCACAACCCCTTCTTTTCTTTTCTTCCTTACCAACCGTCCATGTCAACAAAGCCAACACTTTTGTCTGCATTTACAACACAAACTTAGTTTTTGATTGCAATCTACGTAATCATTTTACTACTCTTTGTGTTGCTGCCGCTCCTAAGCTAGCATCCAATTCTCTCTCATTAGATTTATTGCCTCATCTATTGGCCAGAACAGTGATACAAACACATACCAACAAACGTGTCACTCCTCAATTTCATTTCTTTATCTGCATCATTCTTTCAGAGAAAAACCCACTATTCTTCTATGCATATAATTAGACACACAAAATAAAGTATACCAGACTTAAAACTTTATTAGTTCAAGCTATTATATTTAAGTTCCTTTAAACAAGGCTTTCAATTTAAAGAACTTTATATATGAAATTTATTTTTTCTGTACGGAAAGTTAACTTTATCATATTATAAATAGTTTTGTTTTGGAAAAAAAAAAACATCGTCTCTAACAAAAAATAGTTAAATATAAAGTTTTTTTAGCCGAAGATTGTACTGTCATTAACACGTGACATCATATTCGGCACTATTCTTAAAGCTACAGGTATTTAGGTTTAATTTATGTTTATATATAATTTTTTGTTATTAAAATGTTTATATGATAATTTGTATGCATTTATTACGTTTGTATTTTATTTTAATTAAACTTTTCACTTTTAGATATTAAAACCATCCCTTATAAAGAAATTAAGTTATAAAACCAATAGTCCATATTACATTAGATCGGGATTCAATTTAAATATTAATTGATGACAAGATCGATATCAAATACTTCTTTATAGTCAATTCATTTAGAACTTGAGTTCTTATTGTGTTTATCTTTCTAATATAAAATTAAATTTTGACACAACATATACATGCAGATTATGTTTCAAGTTTAAAATACTAATTTATTGTGTATGAAGGAATGCATCATAAATAATGATTCAAGAAAGTTTACATTGTATAACTTGATTTCTGTGAAGAAAGCATCACATAAATAATGAGAATATATAATTTAAATTTTCTGATACTCTATTTGATTCCTACGACAAGTTTAAGGTTTAGGTTTTAACATATTAGTAATCAGATGTTAGTATTGTTAGAATATTAGTTTTTATTAGTGGTAAATTCACAAAATATTCTCCACTCTTTCCTTAAGTAACTGATTCACTTTATATGTTAAGGTTTTGATTCTGGTTTCAGACTAGTTTATGAAGAAACAGTTTATAATTATATCACATCTGGGGTTCAATTCTTATTCCTCGTGAATAATGTTCCTGGGTAGTTATGGATATGAGTTTTAAGTGATGAAATGAACAGGGTAAGTTAATTGAAAGTGAGACAAGTCTAGTCAGCAAAACACAATCACCTTCGATATCAGTGAGACAATGCACCAGCTGGGCACCGTCTTTATCAAAAGCAAACCCCACTAAGCTTGTCTTTGTTATACACTTCATAATATACATATATATATGATTAGACTGATCTCTCATATAGTCACATAACATAATCACATTTCACATGGACATTAGATAAATGTTTCTTTCAAAATAAGGTGCGTTTTAACATGTTGGCTATACCAAGTTTGATCCTATAATAATTGGGTGTGTACTGTGTAGTACCTTAGAAATAAATAAATTGAAACAAGACAACTGTAAGTGTACATGATGATACCTATTTGATTTTATTTAGGCAAAGAAACTTTGAAATGACTGGTGGTTTTGTATTGCTTAAAATTATATATATCTCATCTTCCATTCTTTAAATATCCTTCACTTTTTTTTTAAAGGCAAAGGATATTTATTTAAAATAGAAACAAAACGTTTCTAGTATTACAAACACAATTACATACTCCTTTCTAGTGGAGTCTGTTAAAAGTCATCCACCTATAGCATATTCAATAAACACATTCTAGGATTAGCGAACCAATCCGAGAACACACACCCCTTATTGAAACCAATGGAATATGATAGTCATTTCCACGAAATAACCTTTATAGTCATCATTATGTCTACTGAATCCAGCGGTATATTCTCAAACACAATCTGATTTCTAGTCACCCAGATACCCCAACACCCAGTCAGCCAGAAAACATACCTGAATCTCTTCTTTCTCTTCCCGACTACCCATGTTGACGATGATAGAAAGAGTTGCTTCAAATCCCCCAGGATAGGGCCTTGGACTCCCAGCCAGCTTATAATATTGTTCCACAGTGATTGGGCGTTGGTGCACGTTAAGAACAAATGGTTCCTCCCTTCCATAGCACTTTTACAAAAAACACAAATAGCATCATCACTTGGAATGTCGACACCTCTCTTCAATAGATTATCCGTAGTTGGTAATCTATCTAACAGTAATCTCCATGAAAACGCAATTACTTTGGAAGGTAGTCTATCTTTACACCTTCGTCTCAAATCCTTGGGTTCTACCTCGGTTATTCTCATTGAGGTCTGTTGCGACCGCAGTACCACATACGCCTCAGCTACTGAGAAACGTCCATCCCTACTGGACTTCCAACACCATATATCCGACCTGTTCTCCACCAATACTACTGGTTGGATTGCGGATTGTAGGCTACGTAGCATATCTTCTTCCCATACAAAGGGTTCCCGCCTCCATACCTATCTCCACCCCTCTAACACGACCTTTTTCTGATTGATATAGATGTCCTTATCAGCCGCTATCCCGTATAACCTGGGAAAATGTACGCTAAGAGGTCCCTCCCCTGTCCAATTCTGTTCCCAGAACAAGGTGTCCTCTCCATTCCCTACTTTTTTAATGACATTACTCACAAACCAATCTGGAATCACCGCTTTCGGCCCATCAATGTCCCATAAGTCCCTCCACCACTGCGACGCTGAAGATAGATTCTGCTGTCTCTGATTGAATTTGTATGTCTGGCCATATCTAATCTCTATCAAACTGGCCCAGATTGCATTTTGATCTGATAACATCCTCCACCTCCACTTTGCCAGCAAACTCAAATTAAAGCTCCATAGACACTTTACTCCCAAACCTCCTTCTTCCTTGTTCCTACAGACATCCTCCCAACTGACCCACGCAATTTTATTCTCCTGATCATTCCCTCCCCATAAAAAGGACCGCTGTAATCCGATAATAGCTTTTAAGACTTTCTTCGGCACTTTGTAAAATGAGAAGAGGTACAATGGGAGGCTAGACAATACTGAATTTATCATAACTAACCTTCCTGCGAATGACATATGTTTTGCCCTTCATGTTGCCAATTTCCTCTGGAATTGATCAATGATTGGTGCCCATACTTCTACCTTCCTTGGATTCACTCCCACCGGAATCCCCAGAAATTTAAAAGGCGGAAACAAAACAGCACAATTCAATAGGTTTTCCACCTCTCTTGTAAATGAGGCATCTATATTTAATCCAAAAAATTGGCTTTTGCTGTAATTTACCTGTAGCCCCGATGACAGCTCAAAGCCTCGAAGAATAACCTTCAAATACCATACTGATTGCATGTCCGCTTCCCCCATCATTATCACATCATCTGCATATTGCAGAATTGAGAATTTTGCCTCAACACCGAATTCCAGCTCTTTAAACATGCCTTTCCGAACAGCTGACCTGAACAATCCTGTTAATGCTTCAGCTACCACTAGAAACAAAAAGGGAGATAGTGGGTCTCCCTACTTCAATCCTCTCCCCGGCCGAAACTTCTCCATCGGGTTCCCATTGACTAGAATTGAGACGCTACTGTTTCTGACTATACTAGACATCCACTTTCTCCATCTGCTCCCAAATCCCATTCTCTCCAACATATAATCCAGAAAATCCCAATTTACTGAGTCGTACACCTTCTGAAAGTCCACCTTAAACATAAAGCATTGTTTCTTTTTCTTCTTCACCCAATCAACTATTTCATAGTACCCCGTCCAAGATTGATCTTCTTGGCAGAAAAGCTGACTAACACTTGGATATTAATTGCCCCATAACTTTCTTCATTCTCAATGACAACAGTTTGGAAACAATCTTTTGAATGCTGGAAATTAAAGATATTGGTCTATACTGCGCTAACCTGTCCGGCCTTGCCACCTTGGGGATTAATGCCAGAAAGGATGATGTCACTGTTTTAGGTAGAACTCCTGACTGATGGAATTCTTGCACTTCTTTGACCACATCTTCCCCTATTATTTCCCAGCATGCTTTGTAAAAATGAAAACCAAAACCATCAGGACCCGGGATTTTTCCTCCCTCACACGCCCAAACCGCCTCCTTTTATTTCCTCGTCTGAGAAAGGCTCTTCTAGGCTTTGTCTCTGCTAATCATTCAACTGATTGAAGGACACACCATCCATCTTTGTTCTCGTCTCTTGTCCATCATTAAAGAACCTTGAGAAATGATCTAACACATGATCCCGAATATTCTGGACTCCCTCCAGCCAACCAGTATCTAATTTAATTGGCAGTAAGGAATTTGCATAACACCTCTCCTTAAAACATTTATGAAAATATTTTGCATTCCTATCCCCATTTAGAGCCCATTTTAGCCGAGATTTCTGTAGCATAGACTGTTCCATTCTCCTTGCCTTTCCCCAATATTCTGATAAAATATCTTGTCTCTGTTGACCACTCCCATTTACCCCTTGACCTAACTGATGATCCACCATCTCCAAATCTAACACCTTCTCTGCCAGGAAGTTCTCATCTTTACTCCAGGTTTCTTCTTTGCACTTTTTAATCTTCTTCTTCAAACCTTTTAACTTACTTGCCAGCTGATACATCCTCCATCCTTGCCCTTGAGCTGATGTCCAAAACTCTATCACTAGGTCCATAAAACCTGGTTTCTGCAACCAGTGATAAAAAAACTTGAACGGTTTTGGGCCCTAGTTCCGAGTATTCACTTCTGTTACTATCTAGCTATGATCGGAGAACTCTCTAGGGCCCACTCTTTGAGCTATAATTCCCCACTCCTCCATCAATTCCGGGGAAACTAAAAATCGGTCCAACCTGCTAGTTGACTCTCCATTCGGACTTCTCCATGTTGCTCCTTTTCTGATGACTGGGATATCCAACAGATCCATTGATTGGATAAAGAATTTGAAGTCTGACATCTCAGTTGACGAATGATAATTTGACCTCCCTTTAAACTCACTCCTGTCCAAAACCGCATTAAAGTCTCCACCCAATACCCACTTAACCTCCGGAAATCCTCGTTTTGTCATCATTAGATCCTCCCACACCTTCCTTTTGCCTTGTAACGAACATGGGGCATATACATTGACCACACAATTGACCTCAGTTGAAATCTTTCCTCTGAAGCCAATTCCCAGGAAGCCCTGTCCTTGTATAACCCAGACAACTTCCAACATCTGTGCTTTCCAAATTGTCAAACATCCTCCACTAAGCCCTGAAGACGGTAGAATTCTCCAATCGCACCCTGACGACCCCCAAATCTCCTTAACTTCCCACTCCTTTACCACCCTGCATTTGGTCTCCTGTAATAAGCATATATCGATGTCATTATTGTTTAACACTCTCCTAATCCTTCTTCGGTTGACCCGATCCCGGAATCCCCTCACATTTAAAGAAAGAATCTTCATTTAAATATTCCGATCCTTCCTTGCTTCCCTTCTCTCCATCTCCCCCTTATCCCTCCTTTCCATTTTCCTTAATTCCCGTGTGTATATCTCTCCTGGCTATTGTCCAGATATACCAATTTCGTTCATTACCTTCCATATTTTTTCCGCTTCATCCTCCTTATTACCTTTTCCTTTCTTGTGCCCTTTCGGTAAGTCCGGATGTCCTTGCGTCACTAATTTTTCCCCATCAAAACTATTCCTCCTTATTTGTTTCCATATGGCTACCTCTCTCCTGTTCTCTTCACCTCCTCCGGAAACCTCCTCACCACCTACTAATACCCATTTCTTGTAGTCATAGGGTAATGTAGATATAGAATCATTTTTTTCGTGATCACTATTCCCCGTACCAACCCCCTTCCCTCCATGGTCGTGACAAATAGCCATTTCTGTGGTTGAACCCGTAAATAATCCAGCCCTATTCACTTCCGCGGCCCGTTGTTGTATCTGCACGTCCTGGACTCCGTATTGGGCCATTTTAGTAGAGCCCAAAGCCTCCGCGGTTCCTCTTTCTAACCGTTAGTGCTGGGTCGTGTTTTGCAGGCCCGATTTCCGAGTCTCGTCATAGTCAACGGGCGGCAGGAAATCGTTGGCCTGCAGACTGTCTGCCTCGCACTCCGTGCTGCCGCCTGTCACGTCATATCCGCTTGCCGCCTCTCGTGCTTCGTGTTGAGGTGACATGTCACTGACCGCCTCTCGATCTCCGTGCTGACATGACCTGTCGTTGACCGCTTGTCCATTTCGAGGTGACCGGTGGGCAGGTCTCGGTCTTCGTGCCACACACCTCCCTCTTGTAAAGTCGTCTTCTTCTTCCCCTTTCCACGCCCAAACCGCTATCTCATCGCCCTCTTTCTCTGAAACACTTTTAATTTTCACCATTTTATCTCTGCTTTTCCCCCTGCCACTGTCTCCTCCTCCTGACCTTTTTCCCAAATCAGGCCTGAACCCTGTGCACGAAAAGTGGGATGTTGTCCCCTTTCCTTCTTTGCACCGTCCCTCCCGTTCCGGCTCGACCCGGTCGGCGCCCCCAGCTATGTTGCCTACCTCCGGTCGTAAGCTCCTTGTCCCTGCCTCCGGATTTCTGCTTTCCGCTCTAGCATGATATGTGTCTCGGATTACCGATTCTCCTCCCAACTTTAAGCCCGAGTCGTCTCCTTCGGTGTTTCGGACCTCCACCTCCTCCCACTCCTGCCAGTTTGCTTTGTAACCCATCTTTTGTTTCAGCTCTGCCAGTCGTCTTTCCGCCTCTGCCGACTCGTCAAACTCTTCCTCCCCCGCGCATGAACTCATTTCCGATCCGTAGCTTGTCCTACCTTGGCTATACTTCTTCTCATTCACCTCTTCCACCTCCGTGACCCTGATATCAAACTCCCACCCGTCAATCTTCACCCGGACGGTTGCGTCCAGCTTCTTCATATCCTTCCTTATCATCACCATCTGCGCTACATCGTACCTTTGTTTTTTTTGAGTGATTTCCTCCGCATACAGCATTTCCCCGAAGGGTGCGAGTAACGTAGTGAAAAAATTTTCTCCCCATACATGTAACGGAATCCCGTAACAATTCACCTTGACCCTCCTTTTCGTATCTACCGATCCCGGCTCCCACCTCTGTATCCCTACAAACCACTGTTCAAACCACTGCTGTTTTCCTTTCATGACTTCTTGTAATGTCTCCCCCCCTTCCATTTCCAGCAGTACCTTGTTTGCTCCCATGGGAGTTGTGCTCACATTGTAAATAATGTGAGTCATTAGGAATAGTTGTGTCCTATACGTCGTCCCTCTATTACGTACTTCTCCCACATAAGCCTTCTGGAGCCGAATCACATTTTCCACTGGTGTCGTGTACTCCATCTTCATTTGAACTTCTTCCTTCTTTACTCCGTCTATTCGCCCAATTTTATTATTCGACCCCCCATTAGCGCATACTACTGATGCAAAGGATTTCCTCATGTTACCGTTAAACCCGCTCTTTTGCCCCGTTTGCCTAGCACCTGTATAATCTGCATTTTGCCCTTTTTTCCTTCTCCATATATTCATCTTCTTCTGATTCTTCCTCAGCTGCTGTTCGTACCTTGGTAGGTTGACCCACAGCTTTTCCGTTCCAATAAAAATATTGTCCAGCTTAACCACTAACATTTTCACATCCTCTACATCCCTAAACCTGGCAAAACCAAACATTTGTCCCCTCCGGTTCCTCTTGATTGAAATTTCCACCTCTTGAACTTTGGCATATCTCCCGAAGATCTCCCACATATCCTTTGCCCTATATCCGTCCAGGAAATGAGTAAAAAATACCGAGATTATACGATCGTTTCCTTTCCCTCCCTCAGCTACTAATTTCCTTCCCCCGTTTGCATCCTTCCTTCTCCTTATCTCCGTCCATCCCTCCGTTGCTTCCCCTCCTCGACCAGGAAACCTGTCCGTACATTCACTTCTCCATCTTTAGTTGAGATTCAAAAGTCAAGAATCGTCATTCGTAGTTGAAGTCATTATGTGCTTTTGACCATGTGCTAGCTGTGTTATATATTATTATATTAAACTAACGGTGTGCGATGAAGGATTAATTGAAAGGACAAATGACGGATAGGATTTTTTAATACACAAATTCGATGGACATGGAAGATGCAAATATGTGAGAAGCAGGCGTATATGCTACTTTTTAAATTGTTGTTAATTTGTAGGAGTTGAAATATCGTATAAAATGTGTGATTGCGAGTTAGAGTTATAAGATTGTGGCGATAATTTAAGGAAGAGTGGGAGATGAAAAGTTACGGATTCTTATTAATGTTCAAAATAACTAATTAAAAATGTGTAATTTTATGTCAACCCAAGTTTGAAGAGTTGATATGAACCAAGTTTTATTTTATTTTATTTTTTTTTTTTACAAAAATTCTTTTGAGTTGATTATTTTGCAACAAGAATGCCTAATAAGAAAACACCAATACCTCCTAGTTCATTCTCAATGTAGCATATGATTAATCCCAAAATAATAAGTTTGATTATTGACTACTTTTGTATACCCTCCACATGATTTTTTTCTTATTTATTTTCTTCTTTCTCATTCTCCCTTTTCCTTATGTTGTAGCATTGAGTCAACAAAGAAAAATAATATATGCAAACGGTGCACAACATTATTATGTAGGTAAGATGAATCTATTAACCTAATACAAATGTGGTGCCCATAGAACATATAACCTTCTTTTTTATCGATAAAAGAAAGTAAGAATTTTATTTTTAGGATATTATAAGATTTAAATGCCATCTAATAAACTCATCTATTTTTTAACTAATTTCCTTTTGAAGAATCTTTTTAACTAATTAGTCATTCATAAAGTGGAATTTTTAACTATCATTATCAACAAACCAAACAATCAGCAAAACAATTATAGAATAATCACTAACTAGATTTTAGAGTATAGTTGCAATGAATATATTTTTTATGTAAAAAACGAATTAGGTCTCATTCTTCCTAACCTGCACCATATAAAAGTAAACCTTTAATTTTGTGAGAAAGTATAGAGGAGATCATCATAGATCAGTGAAGTTTCAATTTGATATTTGAATAAATTACATACACATTTTATGTATGATAGTTTCTTTATTACACTTATTATCTATTATTTTTATTAAGTATCGATAAAAGCAAACATGACAGAACTTTATAATTTACTCTTTATATTTCTAATTGCTTAACCGTACGGGCATAACACATGTACTGAAACTTTATAAAGTTTAAACACTCCTAACTACTGTATTATTTTTCTTTAAATAGGATTTCCAAATCAGAAAGGAGGTATTTCAACTTTTAAAAGAAGTTTTGTGGTTGCACTTTGAGAGAGAAAGTAGATGTTTTGGTAATTTTGCACCCACACAAGGCTTAGATAGTGCTCTTCTTTGGAAGAGTATGAAAAGTTATTTCTCTCTTAATGTTGGGTTTTAATGTCATCATGTAATGATAATTTTTCTTCTTTAATTTAATTCGTGTTGTTCTTTTCCTCTTTTAATTATCCTTATCACCCTAATTGCATAAACTTGTCAATTTTATTGTTGTTTGAAAAAATACTTTTAAAAAAATACTTTTAAATTAAGAATGGTTAGGAAAAACGGAAAGATTATATGTTTAGGAATAAAATATAATTTATTAGTCATTTTGAGTGCAAAAGTGTGATCAAAACATTTTTATTCAATTTTAACGAATCAATTATTAATTGAGTGGAAAATTGGAAAAAATAGACTTATCATTCTAAGAATAGATAATAGGATAAAATTTATTCTCATGATAATGAATTAGAATATTGAATTGATTGTTTATTGCAGGATATTTAATTAGTTTTGGTGAACTCAAACATCCGTAACATGCTTAACTCTTGATTATATTTTAGTACACATATAAATTTTTTTATATTTATCCATTAAATTTTGCTTTAAAATAACTATTTAAATTTTTATAAACTTTTTCAAACCTATAGTCTAAAAATTTATTAAAATTAGTTTAATTATTGCACAACCAAGGTGACTTGAAAATAATTAATTAATATAAATTTATTTTTGTTAAAAAAATTCATTCAAACACACAAAGATCCAAAGAGTATGTTTCGACCATAAAATTATCAAGATTTGAGTGGAAATGGTATTTCCTACCTATTTATAAGTGGTTAGCTCGCAGAGTTATATTGAAATTATAAACTAACAATCAATTTAAAATAATTGAAATAAGTAGTAATGATACTTAACTATAATATAATATTATATTTAGTAAAGTTCATCCATACACTTTTACCATTTCTTTAAAGGTCACACATAAGAAGAAAAAAAATAGTAGATTCAAATTCTTCTCCTAATAACAAAATTAATCCATCATGATTAATATATATATATATATATATATATATATATATATATATATATATATATATATATATATATAATAAAACGCATCCACATTGTGTTCACCTAGAGTGATAAGGATGGATGAAAAGAAAATATTATGCATGGTCACTTGTATTTCATTTATAACATATGTAAAGAGAATTTACTCTTTTGCTGTCTATATTTTATTTTTTATTTTATTCTTAATAATTTTTTCAATCACTATTTAAAAAAAATTATAGGTAAATGTTAATTTATTAATGGAGGGTTAGAATCCTCCTATCCTACAGTTATCCTACATATATATGGAATACTATTAAATTAATTTTATAGTTTTAGAAAAAAAAAATACTTTAAAACATTTATATCTCATGTACATAATTATTCTACATGTTTACCAAAATAAAATTATTATCTATATTATTAATAATGAAAACTATTTTTTTGGTGGTCACATTTTGATAGACAATTATTTCTCTTAATTATAATAATAACTAACATGTTAATAAAAAGAAATATATTAATATATTGTAACTACAAACACACTAATGGACAATCTTAATTGGAAACTGTCATTTTCTCCAAGCAAAATTAATACAATAAAAATGTGAATACACAAATGAAGCAACACCATGTGTTTTCGCTAGTACAGATAGACAAAGAGAGAAGGAAGTTTTTATTGGCTGAATTGAGTTTATCCTAGAAAATAATATATTAATTTAAATATTTCATTATAAATTTTTATAATGTATTAATTGAGATGTATAAAAATAACGTTTTAGTATATAAATTAATATATTCATAAATATTGAAATATAAAAGTCCAGAAGTTCAACACCATTTTATTCAATAAACTTAATTATGTTTATATCAATATTCATTTTTATAAAATAAAATAATTACAGGTATTTCTAAATTTTAAGTTAGACATATATTTACTAATTTCAAGATTCTTAAAAGTGTTCAATTTAGTTTAAATATTTTTATTTTCTTGTCAATGCATCTAGTTTAACCTCAACTTGAAATCATTAAACATTAGTGTGTTAAGGTTATCCTTCATGTGTTGTTCCTTGACTTTAGGGATGACAGGTTGACAATGGAGCAGGTGTTGGTTTGTCTCTTCTCTCTCAATCCTTGTAAAGTAAAGTGCAGAACGAGTTCAGGTATGAAAAGAGCAGATATGAAATTTTAATATCCGTCTCCATTTCTGTCTCAGTTATTTTTAGATTTGAGTATATCGGCGGTACCCATTATATTATTTTTTATCATTTAAGTTTACTTATTTATTATTAAATAAATTATATATATTAAGTTATTAATTATATTTTAATTTAAAAACTATATAAAGAATAATTAATAATAAAAAATTATAAATTAAAGTTTAAAAATAAATTTTTTTAATTAAATATATAACTTAAAATTTATTATATAATTATTAAAATCATAACAATACAAAACAGATAATCATGTAACAGATAATATCCATCAAAATTAAGATATGTTTGGACAGATACATACGAATATGGGTATTTTTTACTTCCTTCCGTATGGTAGCTATATATTAGTTTGCATCAATCTTACATTTGAAATTAGAAACAATAACATATAAGGATCAGGCTGTTGCTAAAACGTAAGCAAAAGAACAGAGAAAGAAAATAATATCCCTGCCTATGCTCTTTTCTTGTTTTCAGAAACAGTCGATGAACTTGTCTTGATCAGTGTATGAATCAATGTCACAACTTGCTCTACCTTTCAAGAGGCCCAAGTGAAATACACGTGGGATAATTATTGCATTGCTTGACCTCATATGTTGTGTTGCTCTCAATGGTAATGCCTCATTAAGTGATTATTGAAGGTCAGAAAAGACGTTTTAGTGACTGCTATAATATGCTATACTTTAATAATTAGTTTTGTTAATTTCTATATTAAGGATTGATTTCAATTTTACTTTAGAACTTTTTTAATAGGTTTTTTATGAAACTAAAACTTTATAGTTTATGATTATTTTTAAGAGCTAATTTTTTCTTTGAACTATTTTAACACTCTTTTATTTTACAAAATTTTATTTTCTGTTGAATCCACAAAATTAATTATTTTTAAATAAATTTTTATTAAAATTAATCCACAAAAAATATTCTCATTATAAAATAATTGATTACGCATATAATTGATTATTGAAATTATCTAAGTTTTCACATTTTTTAAACACAATAAAATTGTGAAAACGTATTTATTATATTAAAAGGAAAGAAATTTCCAAGGCTAATACACTTAAGACACTTTATGGGTGGACATCGTAAATTTATTGTGGTAAATATAATTTTGGTCATATTAATATTTATCAGCTTAAATGTAATTTCAGTTTTTTTATTTTTCAACAA
Source organism: Psophocarpus tetragonolobus (assembly GCA_037954015.1). Taxonomy (NCBI): domain Eukaryota; kingdom Viridiplantae; phylum Streptophyta; class Magnoliopsida; order Fabales; family Fabaceae; genus Psophocarpus; species Psophocarpus tetragonolobus. Next base: position 4,863,748 of record CM075695.1, on the reverse strand, counting down.
GCTTATTTTGTTATTTTAAAATAGAAATTTTTAATTTTTTAGTCTTCTAAGCAGCATTTCATATTCGAAGGGAATGAGAGGAAGAAAGGGAAATAACTTGGGTTATATATATATATATAAATAAAAGTTTTCTCCTTCAAACTAACATGTATGTCTCGTTAGTACAACGGTACATCTTGTTGGATCCGGACAAAGGAGCAATATAATGAAGTCCAAAGCCTTCTCTTGTAATTAGGAAATTTGAATTAATATTTTTTATAATTTGACCATGAATTTATTTTTATATTTTTTTAATTCCCTTTATCTCTAAACCTAATTTTAAATTTTTTTTTAACTTTATGATAAAAGTTTGTTGGAGAGTTAAAAAAAATTTAAATTTTTTTAACTATTCGATAAAAGCTTGCTGAGAAATTAGATTTTATGATTTAATTAATTCATAAGTTTCTTTCTTATCATTTTAACAACTAGATTGAAATGCACTTGGAGGATGAGGGTACAGATGGTGCTCCTCTTGGAGACTGGAGTAGGAGATGCGAGAAAATTCTGCTAATTTTTTATTTGATACTGACTCTAGTAGGATTGTTGTGGAGTTTTGGCACTTCTTGTGGACCTCTTGCAAGTTGCTTATGTACTTGCATCTTTAGAAGAACATGTAACACAAATTTTTCGACAACAGTTTGTTGGAGAGTAAAAAAATTTCTAAATTTTTTTAACTTTTTGACAACAGTTTGTCGGAACGTGATAATAAAGATAAAGTAAATATTATATAAGTCTTTTTCATAAAAGTAGGTTTAATTTCAAATGATAAGAGATGTTAATTCAAATTCTCTTACAATTAACATCAATTTTATCTAAATTATGCCATCACTTTCTCTTCTTTGACCTTTTCTTTTTGCTCTCAAGTATTACTTTTTGTATCATCTTTTAATTTAAAAAGACTTTTTGCTCTTATCACTTTTATTTAGATGGTTTCTTTTCCTTATTTTCCCTGTTGAACTATTGTCAAACAATTTTGTGTGCTTTTGTTCTGAACAATTTTTCTATGGTATGTTTATTGTACACATAGTGGTGTGTGTGATAATGTTCTTGTTTTAGAGAGACTTCACAGATTGCAGTGTAGCTTTCTTCTTACAGGGATACAAGTAAGATGCTTTGGTCATTAACTTTTTTTTATAGTTACTTATTATTGGTCTACAAAGCATTTTTTTTCTATATTGCATATGATGACATCCACAACACATTATTTTTTTATACATTACAAATAATTAAATTTGTAACAATGGACAACATATTTGTAATCTAATGATATGCAACACATTAATTCAATAATACAATATAAATCACTTTATCTAATATATTATTACATAATTGCACATCATTTAATTTACAACACAAATATTATATATTTGATAACCACATTATGCATTACAAAATTTGTAATACAGTTTTAAAAAAAATGTATTACAGATCTTAAAATATACGATATATACAAAAACAATATACCGTGAATCCTAATATCTACGATACACTTAAAAAAAATACATCGCAGATTAAGAATAATTTAAGGAATTTTCAAAAAATTTCGGTGGTGCAAAAAGAAATAGGGATAAATAAAGAAAAGTCCCTCTTCTTTGTAGGCTATGTGGGTTGCATAGTTGCACTTGACTTAGTCAAGACCATCATAATATTGCTTTTGGCACCTCAAATTTTTCTATTGAACATCATAAAAATCTACATTACCCACAATACTCTAATCTCCCTCTCTTCTGCCTTCACACACCTTTGTGATCTCCACTCACCACAACAGCACCCTTCACCTCACAATACAACCACAGCTCCACACGGATTTTTTATTTAATACTTACTCGTTTTTTATTTCCTACCTACTAGTGAGAAAAATACCATTATGCCCTTTATTTTTTACTCTCAGGCAATGCATTGTTGGAGAGTAAAAAAATTTATAAATTTTTCTCCTCTAGTGCCAGAGAACTATTTCAACTATAGTATTATGCTATATGCAGCATGCATTATGGTGTTAAATAATAATAATAGAACAGGAAAGAGAGAAGAAGAAAGAGAGTGGAGATGAGAGAGAATATACTATAAGAAGAAAGAATATTTAAAGTTAGCATTAAAAAAGATAAAATTAATATTTTAAAAAAATAATTAAAAATAGTAGGTGTTAAATAAAATTTTGTTAGGTGTGAAATAAAAATCCTCTCCACACCCACCTAAAAAACCCATAAACAACTGTCCATAATAAAATGGTTCCAAATAGAAATATTTCTTTTTACATTTCAGATCTCCACTCATCACAGCATCCCTTAACCTCACAATACAACCACTACCTCGGTGCGCAAACCCAAGCAGCCCTTCACATCACAATATATACTTAGTGTATTTTATATTTTTTACATTAATTGATTCAGAATATAGAAATAATTTGCTTTAAATGAATTGATTTAGCACATATAGATAAAGTATATCGAATCAAGTTATTCGAAATAATGAAATAGGTTTGACCGTTTGGGGTAAAAAACCATGAGTGTATTTTTTAAACTTTTAAAAGTTATTAAATGTGAAAGGTATCAAAAGAAATACAAAAGATGTTAAAAGTATTTGTCACGCGTAAAAGTAAGTCCTATAAGATTCCTAAGAAAAGGGAAAAATTGTAAAAATTATTATATGTTTAGAATCATCATGTAATATGTGATCTCGAGAAATAATAACTCACCATTTTATAATTTAATTAGATGTGATTTACTCAATTTGTAAAACAAAATGATTAATTTTCTTTTAAAATTTGATTAAGTTGATTAACCTATGATATATAGGATGATTTTTAATCAGAACCATGCAGGATATGATGATTCTAGATTATGTAATAAATTCTTATGAAAAGCACCAGAAATTATTATTAAAAAACAAAGTAGAAAAAAATTCGTTAAAAATTTCCATTTAGAGAAAAAAAAAACTCAAACAGTATATATTCTATATATATATAAAAAAAAGAAAGGTATGATTTATGGGATGTTTTTGTAAAATAACCAAAGCTATTAAAATATGAAAAATTTTTAATTTTTCAAATTTTGATACAAAAATAAATATTTATAAGTTTGAGAACGTTTAAATTTGTGAGATCGTTTAAATTTGTGTAAATAAGTGTGATAAAGATTTAGCTTTGGTTAGAGAAGAAAAGATTGTAGGTTTCATGTTATCTACCATCTTTTCTTCTCATTTGTGCCTGTTTTGGTTTTTTTTCCTTTTATTATAAGAAATAATCTTGTTGAACCTAGCTAAATTAATTATAAATGATAAATTAATTTTTAATATTTAATGAAATCATACACAAGAACTCGAATTTGAATGATAAATAATATTTTTTAATAATCTCAATGAATTCGCGTTTGGTTTTCATACAACTTTAATACTACATTATCAAAGAGGAAGTACTGCTAAATTCCAAATTTACCCGCAGTCACTTAATGCCTATTAATTATCCTTTCACAATAATGCAATGGTCCTGTTCTTGGATGTGTGGAATATGACTCAAGTGTCCATTCTACTAAATTCAAGTTGAACAGTGTGCTTATGTATCTTTAATTAATCAACTTTGATTATGCTTGTCCCATCTATTTTTCCAATTGTAGCTAGGAAACCCATATATATCCAGCTTTAATATATTTTGATGTAGAAAAATGTTAATTATTAATGTAATAATTTTGTTAATAAAATATATTTAAAGTTTCGAACATATCCATCCTTAACATGATTAGGGATATATTTTGCGTGAACCATACTAAATATTGATTTTAGTTCTAACACTAACAAAAAAATTAGTCTCTTATAATATAATAATTCAAAATTTAAATATCCTGTCAAAAAGATATTTGGATAATTTTTGTCAGAAGTATTTCTGAGAGATAAAAAACTAAAAAAAAAATCAAAACACTTTTTCTATAATTTTTTTTAAATAATAAGAAACTTTTTTTCAAGCTAATTTCTACAAAGTCTTACATTTGAAAAAAAATATATACTTGAGATCACCTCTACATATTATTTATAATTAACTTGAAAAAAGGTATTACATCATTTAAAAGAAACTTATAACAAAATAACATTTTTTTTTTTATATTTTTCTCTTGTTAAAGAGTTTTTATAAAATCCAATCATTCCCATGCGCATAGTATTTAGCTGTGTATCAACAAACACTAAAAAGAAAAAGTATCTCGAACAAAATTATTTTTCCGCAAAATATTTACGAAAAGAAAAAAATAATGAAATATAATTAGTTGGTTGAATAAGGTGAATAAAATATTACAAATATGTGACAGCGTCTTGAATTCTTATCAGTAGTATAATAAAAAAAACATGAAAAAAAAAATATTAATCCTTGTCCGTAAAAATCCATTTCATGGCATCAACAAGTCCTTAAATTATTAAAGAAAAAAACTGTTACGTTAGTTTTAAACTATCGAAAAATAAATTAATTATATATTTATATTAGGCCTCTTTAAGAGTTAACGATCCTCAGATTGTGTAACTATATTATTAATTTAAAATTTATTACATATTTTGTTCAGTAATAAATTCGAATAAATTGTTTATACTTTAATTACTTCATATGTGTGTGTAATCGTAAAAGAATCGGAACTTTCCATATTTATGTTCCACATCCAAGGAACCCAACCAAACTCCTTTAACCTTAATATTTTATTCTATTTTATTCTTTTTATATATGTAAGAAAATCCTAGAATTCTTTTTCAATATATCTTGTTTACTCCATTTTGAAGTTTAATAATTTTATTGATTTTAGTTTATTTTAGAAAATTATAATTATTTAAATTTTTTATTTATTATAAAAATTTATTTAATTATTATAATAATTTAGAATAAATTAAAGTTACTAAACTTATCAAATCTCAAAGTGAAAGAATTTATACTCTTCCTAAACGGTGGAATAACTGGTGTTGTGCTGAGAACTTGTTGGTTGAGTGTGGAAATTAATGTGAAGGTGTGTACAGCCGATGCATGGGGATAACACATTAATTTTTCATTTTTTTTATCAAGTTTAATTTATTTTTATTTAATATATATGGCTTTCGTAACTTTTTATTGTTATTATTTTCATTAGAGCAAAGGTTTTTTTTTTTTTATCTCATTTGTTTGTTGTCGCTGCTAATATAAGAATTGATTCTTAAATTTAAATAACTTACATTGTAATGTTAACAAATATGTTAATGGAAATTGCTTATAAAAACTAATTCTTAGAATTAAAAATCAATATAACCATTTTATTTTTAGGAGTTATAAAGTTGATTTAGTAGCAATGTCCATATATAAAGAGGTGATTGGAGATATCACAAGTTCAAATCCCTCAATTAATACAAAACTAACATATTTATTCATTAAAAAAACACCTTACTTTTAAGTTGGACAATGATTATATATTTTTTATTATTAGTTTTTACTACAAAATCTTTAAAATATACATAATTTTTTTAGTTTTTCTTCATCATACTATGTATCTTAATTTTCTCACACTTTTCTTAACCAAATTATTTCACTTCTGCTCTTCACTTCTTTAATTTTTTTTCCCAATTAGAGAAGTTATAGTCTTATTGTATATATTTTTTATTTAATTTAATTACACTTTGTGTTCTAAAATTTTCATTTTTTAACATTATTCTCCAATTTCTAAATCATGAAATTGTGTTTGATTTTTAAAATTACTGAATTTGTATCTAATTTTTATTAAATTGACATTGATGATTAAGTAACAAACATTAATTAATACATGACAATAATGTTAAAATAATTTAATGACATCACAAATCTTAATTTTGTGAATTAAAAAAATTATTTGCATAATGAAAAAATACTCGTAATTAATTATATCATATTTAAATAACAAAATTATGATTTATCATGTTATATATAAATTTTTGTTATTTAATAATTTAGCACTAATTTGATAACCACTATACATAAGTTCAAGAATTTTAAAAATTGGTGCTAAATCAAGAATAAAATATAAAAATTGTAAGAATTGAATTACACAAAGTCTAATATTAAGCATTTCTGTTTCAAACACATCGGTCAAAATCAAATTATAATATGTTGACTGTCCTACCAAGAAGCAAGACTTTGGTCCATACACTTTAAGTATTTAATTACTATTGCACAACTTAGCGTAGCTTCTATGCTCCACCAACCACTTTTAATTTTTGAAACTTGTGGATCTATGACTCCAATGTTATATATTATCATTGTTTTGTTAACATTTTCTTGCGGAATTTTTGCTTTATGTTTCAAATGATACTATTGAATATAAAGTTAAGCACCACTCTAAAACAATATAGATAGGGTTAGTTTAAGCTCCTTTTATAGCTCTTTCATCAACAAAATCATCAGTCTGATTGTTTAGTTTTTCACCCTGAATTATAACTTGTTTAACTATCATAATTGACTCGTGCATTTTATTGTGTACTACTACCGAAATCGTTGAAGATAAACGGTTAATTAATATATCATATTATATGTTGATATATATTTTTCTAAAGGGTGATGATTTTTGTCAGAAAAAGGGGTGAGGATTTTTTACTGCCAAATCAAATACAAAGAGGATATGATTGGTTAAGACACAATGATTATGTTGAACTTAAAATGATTTACTGTCAATTTGTAGTAGTAAAATAAAATATAAGGAAAATTATATAAAACTCGTGTTGTTTTAAATTTTTTATAGTTCATTTTTATAATTCATAAACTTAGAATAAATAAAAATAATAACAGCATAAGAAAAATAGCATACATGACTTGAGGGCAATCTTCAAACTCTGTTTCTAATTTCCATATATAAGCCTTCCTTTTTTATTTTCTAACTGATAAACACTTCCTTTGTATATTTATGATAATTAATCTTAATAACTCTTTTTGATGTACACATTTTAAAGTTTTTATTTTACTTTTCATACATTATATAACTATTCATAATCATCTAAATAATTAGTTTTTTTTTCCTACATCTATGTCTCATTATTGATTTTAAGAACTACACATACTTTTTAATTTTTTTTTTCTATGCTTCTTCTATTCTTTTTTAATTATTGATATTTTTTATATAGCTTAATACATCTAATAGAAATTTTAAATTTCTTTGATCTATTTTTTTTAATATTAGATAATTTAATTGTAAAAGATAAATAAAAAAATGGTCAAGCCCATTAATATCAGGTTAATGTTCATCAAAATTTAAATTGTTTCCATTCAAACAAAAATGTTCAACTGATTTCACACTTTAAAATTTATTTCTATTTCAATACCAATTTTTCTTTGAATTCAAAAAGTAAATCTTAACTAAATTTTCGTATAACATTTACTTTTTGTCCATTTTATTATTTTTTTTTCAGTATATTAAGTTTTAAAAGTATCATTATAGTCTTTTATATTTTTGAAAGCTTTATTTTAGTTGAATTTTTTTCGTGTTCAATTAACTTTTGATAATTTTAAAATAGTTAAATTAAAATAGAAAAAACTAAAAATTGTCATTATATTTATTTCAATCCTATTAATTTCTAGAAGCACATATATTATAATCACTCACTTTTTGAGATATAATTCATCTTCAATGTTACAATCATTATAGTTAAGCACAATAGTTATGTCACTAACGCAAACTGCACAGAGAGGTGTGAATCACATGATTAGGTGGCAAGGGACCAAAATGAAACTTTAAAACATAAATAACTAAAATAAAACTTTTAAAAATTAATGTACCCAAGTGGAAAAACACTAAAATATAATAGAGCAAAATTAGTATTTGGCCTAATATTTTAAATGAGTAATAAAATTTCTCAAATAATTTATAACACTAAATATTTATTTATATATTCTCCTATCCTTTTACACACATATAAATGTCTAAGATACCAGCAAGTTATTGGTTCAAATAATACTAGTCAGGTTTAATCCTCTTAGATTAATAAGGTCTTGAATTTGAGTATGATAAATGGAAAAAATATGGTTGGTAGTGGAGACCGTACTAAAAGTAATCAATCAAATTCTTTGATAAAATTGATAAATACTTCACACTAATATCATGAGTAAAAAAACAATGGGTAACATTTTTTTCCTATCCTTGCTTCACTCTCCTCTCATACTCTCATATGAATTCTTTTGGTTTGTACATGATGTGATGAAACTCACTTTATGTGAATATGCAAATTTACCTAAAATTTCACTTTTAATTTTTTTTCTCTTTATAATTTTTATTATGTCACTTTAAAAAATAATGACATAAATGTTTTTAGATGAATTTTAAAACGTAATAATAAAAATATACAATTTCATTTTACTTTTAAAATAATAAATTAATAATGAGATGTTCTATATCAGTATATATGTTTTTCTATTAAATATGAATACATCATAAATTTATTATATATACTATTTTTCAAATTTTTCTCTTTTGAATTTTTTCATCATTTGAAGCTTTAAAAGTTGCTGCACATTGTTTATGTTGATGAAAATATTGTAACAAAAAATAATTTATATTTATCAATCGAGTATAATTGGGTTGTTTTCACATGAAATCATACAATAATCAAATTAATTCTAATGAACTTTTGTAGACCATGAGTTTCTTGTAAAAATTACAAAAAATTAATTAATAATGTAAAAACAATTGTCATATAATTGACATGCAAATTAACGAACTATTGAAAGCGTTATCTAGATTTGATTTTACCAATTCTCTGTACCATGTTTTAGAAATCTTAAACAAATAATTAAATTAATTTCTATCACAAAAGTCATTTCTATCCTTAAGTCTATCATTAGAAAAGAATGACTTATCCTCCCAATTTTACTATAAATTCCTTACTTATAAAATTGGAAAAATTACATTGCTCACAACTATTGATGCAAAAACAGCTAATAGATTATATCATATTCTTACACATACAACCCATAGTTATCCCTAAAAGTTCTGAATTTAATTATGTCTTTCAATCCATTATTAAATTAATAGACTCATGTAATAGGGTGATCAATCACAAACTAGATAATGAAAATCGAAAGAAATCATCGAATATATAAAATAAAACAAAAAGAGTTATTTTATTACATGGAATTATCATAGTTAGGATGACAATCATACCAATCCTCCGGGTACCAACTTGTCCCTGTATTGACTTTGACAGAAAAAACTTGTGTTAATTGGGGTTAGTGTTAGACTTTCTCCACCTAACAAAATCAAGGGTGGAGATGGGTTTGTTGGTCCCCATTCCCGCCCTCACTTCGCTTCTATATTAGACAAATTTTATACATATATTTATAATCTCATATGTCTGTGTACAAATTCACACTCTTATTAACCATTAAAACATGATTGCACTGAAACCACAACATTGTGATTGGATACAGCAGTGATGTAAAAGATGCACTGTGAGAAGTGATATACTTTTTAAATTAAATATAATTAATAACTTAATATATAATTTATTTAATAATAAATAAGTAAACTTAAATTATAAAAAAATGATAAAACGGGCTACCCACGAACACACTCCAATCCAAAAATACCCGTTAAGGATGAGACAAGATTAAAATTTCATATTCGCTTTTTTGATGCTTAAACCTGAACATGCCCCACACTTTTTAGGTTGGGGATGGGAGGGGCAAACCCCCTGCCACCCCTCCCTGTTGCTAATTGTGGTTACATTAAACCCTAGTAAGGGTTAGCTCCTCATGAAAGCCATGAAGGAACTCCTTAGCTTAGATACGATGTGTTGTTCCTATAGCATCTAACCTAACCTCTCAATCTCTCGATCCTCAAAATGTTACAATGCAAAAGCAAAAGTGGGATACACACTTTCCAAATTAAAGTTCTATTTATAAGTGATGTGTTAGGCGGTTTTGGGCTCGCTAAGACATTATAACTCTCGATTGAGTGCTTACAAGACTAAGAAAGGTTAAATTTTCTTTTTCATTCACTGAAACCTGCTCAAAATTTTCACTTATGTAGATATAGTCAAGTGTATTTCTTTACATCCTTAACTTTTTGTTGCTCTTCTCACCATTCAACCTATTCATATACAAGAATTCTTCCAAAAACAAGTGCTATTCTGAAAAACTAAATTCGTACCTAAATTATAATCTAAGATGGATTTCAAAGAAAACAAAAAATAATATCAAGTTCACAAGTATAACAAGTGTAAATAATTACAAATTTTGTATATTAAAAAACAAATATTCAATAATCTTCTATCTCCAATTCAACTTTCAACTTTATCGTGCTTACTTTTTCTTTAATTTTTATATTATTTCTTTCTTATGTTTCTTTTATAACCTTTTGTAAATACAGTTCTTAGTTTATAGGATTTTAAAATTTTTTAGTATTAAATTCCTGTTATGAGTAGATTTTTTATATTTTTTACAAAACTTTTACATGTAAAAAAATATTTGACTTTTAATAGTTACTTGAGTCAGTCTTGTAATTTTAATTATCTCATTTTAATATTTATAATTATTTTCTCTTTATAAAAATCGAAGACATTGTGAAAAAATTTACAATGGTGGACTACGTACTCATACCCCCTTAACTACAATACCTATATTAATCAATCCTACTATAAATAATGGATTATCATCATCTCATATTTATCCTTATAAATATTATGAACGGCTTGTAAATGTCATTTAGTAAGAGAAGCAAGTATGACTATAGCCATCTCTACAATCTATTTCTATTCTTATTAATTTAAAAGCCTAAATTCATATAAGTATGACACGTTTCAACATCTCAAATTAGCTTGTAAATATGATTAAAGGCTAATGTGAAACTCGTAAGGAACACGTAATTATCCTTCTTCGACTAGCTAATTATGAATATAATAATATAAACTCAATCTTTTTTTGTTATATTTATAAATAACTGTTGGAAATAATAGTGGATTGGTATTAATCAATTATATTTTATCATTATCTGGCAATTTAAGATATGATGATAATCATATCTTATAATATCTTTATGATTATTTGAATGAGATTATAGTAAGATTGACTTTGTGATGGGTTGAGTCAATCATAAAAAGCTCATTTGAGGGGTCTCTTCCTACCCTAGGGGATTATAAATTTTTCATCCCATTAAACAAATTACAACAACAATACACATTCTCTAAAATAATCCCCTAGAAAGTAGGTAGTAAAATCCTCAAGAGTTCTTATTGAACTCATATCTCTACAATAATCAATCCTAGGATTTTTTGTTCTTGAAGATCAAGAACCTCAATTCAATATATTTGAACTATACAAATTCTTTTTTCTCTATCTTTTTATATTTAATTCTTTATACATATTATAATTTTGTATTTATTGATTTAAGATTTCCTTTTATTTCTGTCAATAACATATTCACATTAATATTACATTTTTCATAATAAAACTAGACTTAAATATAATATTTTAAGTAGTCTTAGAATCGAGTCTTATAGATTGAAAAAAATTGAGATGAGACTTTATTAAAGATAATTAATAAACATTTTAACAAATATTAATCATTATAATTTATATATATATATATATATATATATGTGTGTATAGGATGATAAAATAATAATATACTCACACAGAAAGTATTAAATTAACAATTTATTAAAAAATATTGTAATAATTAAGAAAGAATAGCCAGGTCAGCCATTTATTTCGGTGCTATAAATATTATACAAGAGTTGCCTATTGGTCTACATTCAAGAAAAACAAGCTAAAAAACTTGGCAGCAGGAATCTACTTTTCTATTATTACAAAGAAGACGAAGAAGAAGAAAAAGACAAAAGTGATTGAATAATAATAAAAAAAAAAGAAGAGAAAAGCGATAGAAGTAAAATGTAGTTGTGGTAACGGGGTTTGTAGCGTTTGAAGCCTGCAGCTGCTAATTTTGCATGGCCCCTGCTAGCTTAGAAAGCATAACCTACTAAAATCAGGGTGAACCATACATAAGGATTTCAACTTTACATCAAATTTTAATCCAAATTCACTTAGCAAAATTTCCAACACATTAACTCAAATAAACCCACATTTATTAACACAAATGGTAAAGACTTGTTTTTCTTAACCAAATATTGGAATCCTTGTAATGTGACTTTTAACTTTTAAGTATAAAACAAATCATACTCAAATGATAAAATAATCATTTCTCTTACTGTTATTCAATTTCAATTACAAAGTACTGGTATTGTTCTAATATTGTTCGATGGTATTCATTTTTTCTGTAAAAAAAATACAAATTATTGTATATTTTGTAAATTAATTATTATAAAAATCAATATATATATATATATATGATAATCTATGATTAAATAATTTAAAATCATCAATGTCTAGTTCTTTTCAGTAAATTTAATAAGAAATGATAATATATAATAAATTTATTAATTTTTATAACAATTATTTTAAGAATATTGTAAAAATTTTTAAATTAACCACAAAAAATTAATAACTAATTTGTAGTTAATGTATAGTAAAAATAATTAACTACAATTTAGCTATATAAATACTACAACATGAGATTAGTATATTATCAATTAGGAAAAATTACTCTAATTATAAGACTACTATGAGAGAAAAATTCTTCCCTAATTATAAGACTACTATGAGAGAAAAATTCTTCCTCGACTATTTAAGACTTTAATTACGTATCTAAGACTTAAGATTGAGACTTAGTTAAGATAGAACTACTCTTTAACTAGTTGATTCACATGTTTGATATTGATAATTTTAAAGTAACTACTAAATATTTTTAGTTAAAATTTGTAGTAAATCTCAAAAATTCTTATAGTGAAATTATATCTATCATAATTTTTTATTAATTAATAATGTAAATTATTTAAAACAACCATCATATAAAAATTATACTAAATTAATTTTCCACTAATTTATACATTTATCCATTTAAATTTTACTTCTCCAAGCTTCCATTCACACCACTTTGCAACATAATCAAAGTCTGCATTGGAAAATACTAAAATGAAAAGCACTAACTTGTAGTCAAAGCAAGGATAATATTAGTAAGGACCATTGAAGGATCTTAGCTTCTCTGCCCATTAAATACGTCAAAAGTTTCAAATTTCTTCCTTTTCTGGCACACCGTTATTTGAGACTTTTGACTGGATATTTTTCATATTTTGGGGTAGAGTAACTATAAGGACATATATACCTATTATAAGGTGAAACTGATTGTTTTTCTTTAAAAAACCAAATATGTCTAAATCTCAAAAAAGAAATATTGTTTTCAGTATACGAGTAAATTTCAAATTAATAGTTAATTTACGTAGTTCATCTTTAGTAAGAAGATAGTTGACTATATTTTAGTTATAAAAATACTATAATATTAATAGTAATATGAATAAGTATCTAATTAACTAGAAAAAATTATCTGTTTTAGTTTGTAGCTATTTTTTAAAAAATTATAGCTATACTCTAGTTAATTTGTAGCAATATTGAATTTCAACTAGAAAAAAAATTATATTAGTGACTAATACTTAGTTATCATGTTTTATACTTCCTTTGTAAATTCGTCTTTATGAATTAATTAGATTACATTAATTTTTATCTATAACGATGATGATAAATTTAAAATTCATGGTGATGAGTTTGAGAAAAAAATATAAAATAATTACTAAATTTTTTTAGTTAAAATTTGTAACAAATCTTCAAAATGCATTTTTTTATCATATTTTAGACTTCTTTTTTAATCTCGTCTTCATAAATTAATTAGGTCACATTGTTTTTTTCTATATAACAAGATAAATTTAAAATTTATTTAAAATATCTAAATCAATAATTTTGCATTGGATTTTTTTTAAGCAAAGAATATCATGAAAGGGTATAAGAGATATGCAAATAAATATAAGAGAGAGGGTAATGACGGATATATAATATTATACTACCAAGATCCAAAAATTATCAACCATCAATCCCCCATACCTAATAACAATTTATTTACATTTAGAGATCATGCATAAATTATTAACAAAACTTTGCATTGGATATGATGCATATCTAATCTAAATTGTGATAGTTATTCCTATATTCAATAATTAGTTAAATTGATTGAGTCAAATCAAGTCTAATAAATGATAACTATCATCAATAAACATTATTAACGAGTAAATTGTAATTGAGTAATAGAGTTACCATCACAACTCTCATAAAGAAAAACACTCAAATGACTGCCATATTTGTATATGGTATTTCTATATACAATGATATTTTTGCTACTTCAAAAACTCTAAGTTTCTCTTTTATAATATAATTTGGTAATTCTTACAAGTTTTTTAATAGGTCTTTCAAATAATTGACATGGTAAATATCATTTTATTTTTCAATAATATTTTACGAGAGAAAAGAAAGAACATGTAAAACTAATTATTTCTGGCTATACACAAATCATGGAAGGTTTATAGAAGTTGATGTTTATTAACAACCAAAAAAGGTACAAGAGGGATAATATATAACCACTAATCTAACGAACTTACTAATACTAGTAGATATTAATCTAACATTTTCTTTCAGGTTGGAGTATACAAATTGTATGCACAAAACTTATAAATTAAACACAATTTCGGAACCTATGAGACTTAAAAAAAATATCAACTATTTGGTATGTAAATAGTAACAATACAACTAGAGATAATTTTTTTCTCTCTAATGAAATGACAATATTGGCTACTTCAATATGTTATCCTTTTATGAAAAATGAATTTGGAAGAAATCATGATTTTTAAATTTCTACTTTTACAAGAGTTTATTTTAAGAAGTTATTCAGTGTAGTTTTTCAAAATAAGTTATATTTTTCAATATTTTTAGCTTTTGCTTTTTTAAGTTTTACTTAAATATCTAAAAATTACAATAAATTTTTATTATGTTTTAATAATTTTTTTTCTTAAAAATAAATTAAACAAACTCGTCCATGAGCTTGTTTGAATCAAGAAACTTATTCATGAATTAAAATTTCACGACGATGTCTCTCAAAAATAAAGTTGTTTTGTGATAATGAAGTTATATATATAAAAATATTTTTTTATAATTATATCTAAATCTTAAAAATTTCTAATTTAATTTGTTAAAATTACTTATTTTTCAATTTAAACAACTTAATTTATATAAAAAGTAATTTTAGAAACTTATAGTATAGTATAACAACCAAAAAAGGTGTCCAAGAGTGATAATATAAAAACAACCTAAACTAATAATTAAGCTTATAAGTCCAATACTAACATATATCGAATTTCCCCCGGAGTATACAAATTATATTGTATACACTTGTACCAAGCTTTTTACAAATAAACACGATTTGGAAGCCCTTGAGAGACTAGGTAAAATTATCATCTAGTTGGTCTTTCTAATTATAACCAATGTTAACTCGTAGCAATACAGCTAGAGAGATTTTTTTTTCTCTAATGAAATTAATGACAATGAATTTCAATATATTTGGTCATCTTACGAAAATATTGAGTTAGAAGAAGTGAAATCTAATTATCTCAATACAACTTCATTTGAGAGACCTCTGCGAAACTTTTTTTCATGATCGAATAAATTGTCTGATCGAAACTAACATTGTCTAATGATAATTAAGCCCTACCATAATGAGTAAATCTTGTGTGGCTGTTTTTTTAGTACCTCTTTATTTTTTATTTATACTCCCTTAATCTTTATAATTTTTGTAAAACACTAAAACACTATCATATTTTTTTATCTTAGGTTTTTTTACAGAGCATCACTCAACTTTACGACTGTACACGCACTTTTTTAAAAAATTACATTAGCTCCTCCATTTCATATCATCACCTTCTTGAAACATATATATTTTTTCACCTCTATTTTTAGGAATTTCCTCTGTCATGCACGTGCAAAAAGGGTGGAGGTGCTCTTTCAAAGAGGATGATACAAATGCACGTGCAGTGGTGAAGTTAAGTGATGTTTTGTAAAAAAACTTAAGATAAAAGAAAGTGAAAGTATTTTGGGATTTTGCAAAAAATTGTAAATATTGAAGGAATGTAAATAGCAAATAAAGAGGTGCTGAAAGAAATTACCTACGCACACACCTAACATGTTACTCTTACACACAATCAATCACAATTACACAATTAATTAAAATAAAAAATTAAAGAGTTTAATTAGTATGCCCTGTTAGTGTAAAACTTTTTACCATGACATTCAATCACAACCCTCTTAATTTATGTAAATTTTTTAATTTTACCAATTAATATTTTAAAAATCATATAAGTGAAAAGATATGATTAGATGTGAGTGTAATATTCTTTTGCATACGAATTAAACTCATGAGTAATTGTAGGGTGTTATTTACATTGCACATTTATTGATGATAACTAATAAATTTTTGTATATTTAGTTTGGTAGAAAAAATGTAGAATTGATATTATGAATTGAAATAACATAAAATAATTTCTACATTAACTTCATAATTTTATATGAGTTTAATTGGTATACACTGTCAGTGTAAAAGATTTTTATACTGACATTCAATCATAACTTTTCATTTATGTGATTTTTAAAATAGTAAAAGTAAAGTAAAAAAAATCTACCATGAATGAAGGATTGTGATTTACTGTCAATGTAAAAATTTTTACATTGACAGTGTATACCAATTAAACTCATTTTATATTAAATTTTATTTATATTTAAAATAAAAAAAATTAAAATAAATTACATCATATCAAAATCAATTTTAACAAAAATAAATTTAAATTAAAATCAATTTTATTAACATTCATTTCATTTAAACATGCACTTAATCTAATTGAAAATACTTTCTTTGTTTTTTTATATAGTTAAGGTTGTTATATTAAATTAAAAATATTTAATAAAATTTAAATATTATATTTTATTAAAATATTTTTATTTAATATTAAAATTTTTAATGTATATACTGCTAATAGAGAATATTTCTTAATGCTAAAAACACTTAAAGAAATGAAATTGGTGAATTATTCAACTATTTAATAAAAATTATTAATATACTAAATTTTATCTTCACTTAATATTGTAAAATGCCTAATAAAACTATCAACATTTATTTTTAAAATAATGTTTTATAAAAAGTATGGGATAGAATATTTGTTTATGAAAATATTTTAAAATACTATTTTTAAATAATTGAATAATTCATTAATTCCATTCTATTTAATATTTTAGTTTAAGAAGTATCTATTATTAGTTTTATATACATTAAAAATTTAAATATTAAATAAGAATATTTTAATAAAATAAAATATTTAAGTTTTATTAAATATTTTTAGGTATATATAATAACCTTAAATATCTAAAAAAATCAAAGAAAGTATTTACAATTAGATTAAATACATGTTTAGATGAACGTTGATAAAAATATATTTTGATTAAAATTAATTTTGAGATTTTGTGATTTATGTTAATTTTTTTTACTATAAATGAAAATAAAATTTAATATAAAATTAGTAATCTATTTATAAATTATTTTATGTCATTTCAATTCATAATTGAACCCAATATCATTTCTAAAATTTGTTCAACAAACCTAAACATATACAAATTTATGAGTTATGGATCAAAATAAATAACTCTGTAATCACTAATTTCTATATGACAATGCATCAAGTGTAGAGAAAAATATCATTTATGTACATAAACCCGTATATAAAGAAATAGTTTAATTTTTTTATTTCAACTAAATGTGTATTTGTGATTGGTTGTATATAAGAGTGATGTGTTAAGTGCATGTCTATACAAGATTTACTCTAAAATAATATAGTAGTGTGAAACTTAAATTTTTTTTAAAGATTATTAACTTAAACAAATTTTTACAATATTAATATAATAATTTTGAATTCAACCCATCCAAAATAATAAAAAATATATATACCTATATATAGAGGAGGCTAAAGGGGGTAAGAAAGTTTTTGAAATAATATAGCTAGAAGAAGTAATTAATAATCTAATCCTTAATATGTAGCATTATTAAAAAAAGTTTAGTAATAAATTAATAGCTTAGATATAAAATAAAAAATTAATAGTAATTATATTGTCTTGATAATAAATTTATTTTTAAAAAATTTAATAAATAAGATAAAATGAATATATTGTCACCTAATAATTTGAATTAATAACTAATCTTTTTAATATAAAATTTGTTGGGCCTTCGATATCTAAAAGCTTATCTCATTTGACTAAAGCTTATCCTCATTCATCGGGCTTAATGTTCTCTTACAACGTGTTTATAGAGAATTGGTGAGAAATAAATTAAAGAAGATCATTAGAATGAAAATGTAGTGATATTTTAATTGTTTGTCTCAACACGTGGGTTTTCTGTTAACTCAACCACAAAAGTTAACTCAAATAATAATGAGTGTTGTATATTACTTATGTAGTGTATTTTGATATTAACTTTAGCTTATGTAAAACTTAATTTTTTTAATAGTTAATTTGATATAACATAGAATGAAAATAAGTAGAAAAGAGTGAGAATGAGGTTGTTTTATTTGAAAAAAAATAAGAAAATAAATAATTGTGTTAGTAATTATGAAAATTATCGTACTACCTTCTTTACTAATATATATATATATATTTTTTATTGATAAGTTCCTCAATAAATGTATGCTCTCTCGTACCAAAGTTCTTTTGCACACATAATAGGATATGCAAGAAAGATGTCCGACTATATATGTTTTTGTGTCTTTAACTAAAGATATCATAATGTGCACACGCAAAATTTTGTGAAGGCATATTTAGATATGCTAACATATGTTAGACTATGCACGTGTTGACTTTAATTAGGATATTCATAGTTTGGTTGATTCGAGTTCGGAGAAAAATGAAAATTGAATTAATTAATTTAGTTGGATTGGATTGGTTTGATTTTTTGGATTTTTTTCTCCTAATCCGAACCAATGATAATCAAGTTGGTTTGATTTGGTTTTAGGAAAAATCAATAAAAAAATTAAAAAAATAATTTTTTTTATTAATCATAAAAAAAATTACATTTGATACTAGTTAAATCTATTAGTTTACTAAATTCATAATTTATAAAAAAATATCAAGTGTTTCATATATACTAAATTAGTCAAGTTAAACTATTAAAACAACACAATACAATACAAATAACAAATTGTATAAATGTAAAGTATAAAATAAATTTACTAACTTAAAAATATAAAATAGGGTTGGGTCAGTATTTTGAAATACGAACCCTAAACAAAACAGACTACTAAATTTATTAATTTAAAAATATAATATATATATATAATATTTTATTTTATTTTTTGTTGGTTTAGGTTGGAGTATAATTTTGAAATGCAAAAATTACAAATCGAACTGAATATAATCAATTTTGATTTGTTTGTGTCGAGTCCAAACTCAATTAAGTAACAAAACTATTGGTTTGGTTTGTTTTATTAGATTCATTGGATTGAGCTGAACTAATGAACACCTCTACTTTTAATAAAAACATGTCTAGTTAGAATCATCTGTATTTAATTTCACGTTTCAAAATTAATTTTAAGATAAATTTTAATATATTTAATTTCATATTGAAAAAGAATTTAAAATTAATTATAAATTTAGAATAGATTCTAATTAACTTAAAGCTCGACAAAAAATTTTATAATAAATTTTCCTATAGACTTACTTACTTTTGTAATAAAAACCTCCATAGATAAATGACTCAAAATCTAAACACGTGTTTATTCTCAATGTTTTTTCCTTCTCCTTTTATGACTTTTTCATTTCTTTTCACTAATTTCATTCAAATGCATAAAGAATAAATAATTTCTTTTCACTCCTTTTATGACTTTTTTTAAAAAATATGTACATATTTGCGTGGTTATCTGTTACTAGTGAAGTTTGAACTGGGAGACAGGTAAATAATATAAACAGGGTAGTGCTCGAGCCCACTAGTCAGCCTATTGCCTCGGTTCTCACGGCACTCTTATTATGTTGTTTGTCATTTGTTCACCAACCAAAAATGATAGGAAAAAAAACCCAACAAGTTTTCCACATAAATTCAATGCACGGTTTTGCTTTTGCCCTGTTTCTTTTGCTTCTAGAAATTTTGTTAACCTTTACCCTTTAGACTAAAAGCAATATTAGATTTATTAAACCTTATAAATATATATATCAACATCATCTGCTTTTAATTTCCTTGCTTGGGTGAGGTTTGGTTAGTGATGAGTTTCTGGCCCCATAAAATTAATATCTTTATTATATATTTCTCACATTTAAATTTTCATGAGGCGAGATTCATTTTATAATATGAAAACAAATCCATAATTTGTTGATAAAATTTATTAATATCAATACATATAACATATAAGAACATCTACATCAAAACAAATCTGATAAAAGCTTTTTCAAAATCCACTATATTTTATTTACCCATTAGGATTGGTCTAAAAATAATTTACAAAAATCATAAAAAATGTTGCTGTTATTATAAATAAATAAAAAAAGCTCGTTAAATTTATTTTCCTTCCTTCCCACTCTAATCAGGGAGGAATTCGTGGGGAGGGGCCTTGACTCACACTCATCAAGAATTATTTGTATATGAAAAAAATGTTTTTTTTTTAAAAAAATATATTAATTAAAAATTAGTATTGAATTGATCGTTATTTAACTTTTTAATTAAAAAATCTTTCTATAATTTTGTTCATATAATTAATAATAAATATTTTAATAAAATTTATTATTTATTAGAAATTACATATTTAAAAATTTGTTCAAGCAAACTGTAACTATGGATATCTTGGATTCTTCTATTTTTAAACAACTTTCTGACCACTCACTTTTTCTGATTCATCTGCATTAAAAGCCTATTTAAAAAACTATCCTTTAGAAGGAGTAATATATATTTTTCTCTACTACTTTTAGAAATCTGGTTTGAAAAGAAGTGTAAACATGCATAGATTTTTAAACGGTATGCCAGTTAAGGCAGCGATATACTTACCTACATATTGTGCCCTTCGCGTGTACATTTCAGACTATGTTTGCCCTAAATGATCATAAGGCCGGTCAACTTAGAAGTTGGAAACATATTAACTTGCATTAATATAAGACAAACTTCACTGGCAAAATTCAAAGCATTGACAAAAGCTACATCACAATTGAATAGTGTTCAATATAATTAATTGATGGCTCATAAACAAAAAAGGAAAAATGAAAAAAACCTACATCTATAGCATTTTTATAGCTTTTCTTCGTGCAAAAGAACTCTATCATAAACACTCTGCTATGTTGTATAATATTTAAGAGATGAGCAAATAATGTTTATATATAAAAGAAAAAATTGAAGAGGTATGGAAATAGTTGCATTTAAAATTTTGTGTAGAGAAAATAATTAAAGAAAGAGTGTAACAAGAACACTGTTCCTCCATATATGTCAGATGCATGTATATATATATATATATGAGGCAGTAAAGGTGAGTGGAGTTCAAAAAGTTGCAAGGAAAATTAAAAATGTTAGCCCATAGTATATACAGCTTAAATTGATTCCAGTCTAAGAAAGACAAGAAGAACAAACCTTATTCTCCTATTCTGGCAATACTAAATTTCAGGAATTTTCTATACAAATAAATATATACCTTTCTTTTCTGCCACACACTATATAAAAATAGTTGAATGATGGTCTTGGAATCATGTTTATCCCCTCCAAGTTTTTATATTAATAATTATCATTCCCTCACTCTCACTCTCTCTCTCTCTCCTATAATTCTGACTTGGGGTTGTAATTAAAGAGTGGAAGGTTGCCCCAATCAATC
This sequence comes from Psophocarpus tetragonolobus, assembly GCA_037954015.1. NCBI lineage: Eukaryota > Viridiplantae > Streptophyta > Magnoliopsida > Fabales > Fabaceae > Psophocarpus > Psophocarpus tetragonolobus. The sequence continues at coordinate 4,841,938 of CM075695.1, read as the reverse complement.
AAAAAGCTCAAAGCAGGAACACCAAAACCAAAAAGGCAACATGGGCAGGGCTCCTTGCTGCGACAAAGCAAACGTGAAGAAGGGTCCATGGTCACCAGAAGAAGATGCTAAGCTCAAATCCTACATAGAAAAACATGGCACTGGTGGTAACTGGATTGCTTTGCCTCAAAAAATAGGTATATACATCACACTAATACTCTCTCTTTTTCACACCCACGCACTCTACTTTCTTTGTAACCCTATTTATGAATTTGGATTCCCTTTATTTCTTCCCACATATATCTTCACTTCATTGACTATGTATGTGTATATTTAGGAGCCAAAGACTAGCTCGTTCTGTAAAAAAAACTTCTGCTTCCTTACTTATCAAATTTTCCAATCAAAACTTATCATTTTGCAATCAAAATTAACATTTGGTTTCGATAATTTTCACTAGTTTAACAACCATTATGATCAACATGAAATACAAGTTTTGATTATTGAAGATTAGCTTAATTTGTCCTTTTTTTCTTAGGTCTCACATGTGTCAATTTTGTGAATCAGGGCTTAAGCGTTGTGGCAAGAGTTGTCGCCTTAGGTGGCTGAACTATCTTCGCCCTAATCTCAAGCATGGTGGCTTCTCGGAAGAAGAAGACAACATTATTTGCAGCCTTTACATCAGTATTGGAAGCAGGTTAACTTATACATAACATATACATGTGCTCGAATATTTCAGTCCTAGCAGCTAATTTACTAGTTAATTAAGACTGCTGCTATAATACATGTTGCAAGTTACAGTGCGTGAATTGTTTTAACATCTCGCATGTGAATATTATTTCGATATATTTTTACCAACAAGTTGATAGTTAGACTTTTCACATCCCATTTCTTACTTCTAAATTTCAAACATACTAAAGTAATAGTTATAACTTTCACGTGCTGTGATCGCAGGTGGTCGGTAATTGCAGCTCAATTGCCAGGAAGAACGGACAATGACATAAAGAACTACTGGAACACGAGGCTGAAAAAGAAGCTTCTGGGGAAGCACCGAAGAGAGCCACGTAATAGAGGGAATTACAATGTTAAGCAAGACAGTGATGTTAATAATAGAGGGAGTAGTACTGAAGGTGATTCTTCTTCCTTATCCTTGGTTCAGGAAAATACTAGCTCTACTCATCATCAACAACAACAACAACCATGTTGGTCACATAATATTCACATGCCTGTGTTACCACTACAAGTACCTTTGCCATATGCAAACCAAGGTCCATGTTTCAACGACCAAGATTCTATCAAAAAGCTCCTGATCAAGCTGGGAGGAAGATTTTCAGGTGATTATTACCCTCCTACCCTTGATGGGTTGAATCTTCAATTCTCATCAGATGAGCAACAAATTTATCAAGAACAAGTCCATGTTGGCTCTTCTTCTGCTTGCATTACCAGTGTTAACAACAATGATGTACAATTTACTCAAACTGGTCAATACCCTGGAGCTGATAATATTGTGCAAGGACAAGGTGGTAATTTCACTCCATCATTTGAGGAAATGGTGCCTTCTTCTAATTATCCAGATGGATTGGAGTTCTTGTATAATGAGGGCATTATCGACCATAAATTAATAGACTCTACTACTACCACCACCACAAATTGGGGTGAAACTAACACTCCCATTTATCATCATAATTCGCTTGCTTCCAATTACCAAGGTCAAGGTGTGAGGCAAGAATGTGCTTTGCATGAGTTTAGCTACCCGGGGGCACAATAACATGTTCTTGTACATTGTTATTTTTATTATTATTAACCGCTGCTACTAGCCATTTGTCACAAGGGGAGGGGGTCATTGATTATTAAAGACAATAAAATTAGTTAGATATATATAATATATATAACTAGCTATGTGTAGCTACATTAATTTCTGCCTAATTTAGTCTTTCACATAATGGCTAGTGTTTTTCTTTTTTTTTTAAGAGTCATAATAGCTGGTGTTGAATGTTGATCATCTGCTAGCTAGTAGCAGTGTAGTTTCTCTGACTATTGTTTTGTGTATTAATTAATTTGGGTATCATTTAAATATCTTTCGTGTTCTAACTGATTTTGTGTTGTGATTTATGATTTATCATGTGCATGTACTTAGAAGACCAGTCAAATTCTATGCAATCGCAGGCAAGGGCACTTTTTAGTAGGGTATCAAATAGTCTGTGGTCAGCACTGAATGTGGTTGGTGTGTACGTGTATATCTCTTTTAAGAAAAAAATATGATATACAATAAATTCTTAGGATATCTTTTACAATTTGGTTTTTATTTTCATTTTTATTATATTTTTAATTACATTATTCATCTCACTCACTCACTTCACACTTCTCTCTTATTTTTATTTTATCTGTGAAAAAAAAAACATTGTAAGTTGACGTATAATTAATTGTAATTTCGTAAAAAAGAAGAGGCACATGTCATGACGAGATTAATTTCTCTTTAGCACTATATGTTGCCAATAGTCACTTGTGGAGTCACTCTTACATGCCTAAAATATACATAAAATATATTAAAATATCTCTATTATTTACAGTGAACAAGTTGTCTTGTACATGGAACTAACATTAACCACATAAATGACATGTTTCAATAGGTTGCATTTTGTTTACTCCCTGTATAAGAAAGTTATTCTAGCTAGCTAGCTAGGGCCTCTTATAAAGTGTCATGATTTATACAAAAATATTGATTTGTAAATAATTACGTTACTTGCAATATTCTTTTGAAATATATATATATATATATATATATATATATATATATATATATTCAGAATATATTTTCCATCTTCTTTTGATTATGTTATCAAATTAAACTAGATCTAGTTACCAAAAAAATAAAATTAACTAGCTAGATCTTAGGTTGTAATTATCTTGAAGTTTAATATTACTACTATTGGTGGGAGGGGGAACGTTGTATCTTAGTGAGAGATTTCAAGTTGGAATTCCTATATGAATGCTGCAGATGTGTGTTAAAAAATTAGAGAATTTTGCTATGTACAGTGATTTTACTCAGCCATGAATTAGACAAAAAAAAAATATGTAGGTTGCTGACTAAATAATTCCATGTTTTTAGACAATAGTACTTCAATATAGCTCAATTTTATGTATCCTAAGCTAAGTGAATCTATCACCACTCGTCATGATCATAGTACTTAAAATAGTTGCTCTTCAAGAGTCATCAAACGTGTGTATATACATACAAAATAGTTTAACATTTATACAAGGTTAAAATTTACTATAATTAATTACAATTATTTGTTTACATGATTTTTAAAGTATTAATTAATAAATTACTAAACTTATCATATATAAAATATTATAATTAAGTGTTTGTGAAATACACTGTCCATATATAAGTGTTTTTTACTATATATAATATGAAACTGAATTATTCATTATTGGAAAGCCGGAGTTTAAATTTAATTAATTGATGTTTTTCCTTTTGTTTTACTTCATGTGATACTTTTTTCCCCTTTCACTCTAGCTAGGTGGGGATGAGACTTATAGGTCCTATATATTAATTAGTTGAAACCTTTAGAAACGGGTTTTGTCAAAACAACCAAAAGTCATGGTCCATAGTTCTTATTCTAAGCAAGCATTTAAATAACGTCATCCTGTGTGAACTGATAAGTGGAAGTACATTGTCTAATTTATGAGAAATTATTGTGTTCTGACGCCAATTCTGAATAATAATTATTCATGATTTGATTAAATATAATTTATTAAATAAATTAATTATTTTTAAAAAAAAAATTGATTAAATTAATTAATTATATATCACATGATTATTATTAATCGAAAAATAGATAACACGTATATGTAATCATTTGTCTTAATTTATGGTTATTATAATATTCAATCACGGTTTTTATCTTATTTTTCTCTTTCTTTATTTGTTACTACATCATTTTGTATATCTATGATTTTTTTTTTATTTCTTCTTATGTCTCTTTATTTTTTTATCCATCCTTCCTAAAATGAAATGTACAATGATTTTTTTTTCATGTTTATGCTTCTGTAATTTACATTTTAATTTTAATTGTTATATGCATACATCTATTTTTAAACTTACATACTTTAGATATCTTTTGTTTTGAAGAGGGGAAGAAACTAAGGTGAAAAGCAAGAATAGTTTATTTTTCTAACACACATACTATAATATTATATATATATATATATATATATATATATTATTATAACATTAACATCCATTAGAGTTTTATTCAATTCTACATAATATATTTCTTTTTTTATCCTTACACAAACATTTTTTATTTTATTCTTTTTACAAAGCATTATATTAATGCTCATTTTTATGGTACACCCCTTCCATTACGGGTGAGTTATTCATTGGGTGAGTTATTCATTGGGTTAGACGATCCACAAACTCAATCTAACTCAAATAGATTGATTGAGTTTTTCTTGTAATTAAGTAAAATTTATTCTAACTCAAACAAATTCAATTCAATAAGTTTAATAGTCCAACTCAACCTTATTATAATATTAAATTATTATATATTACTATTATTTGAAATTATGCATTTTTTACTATATGTTTCTTTAGATATTATGTTTTTATTAGTTTAGACAAATTGTGTAGTTTATATTTTATTTTTATGACTTGGCTAGCTTTGATAAATTGTGTTTACTATTATTTTAAACAAATGTTTCTTTAGTTATTATTGCTTGAAAATTTAGTTGTATGTTAATTTTAATGCTTATATAATTTCTTGTCCCTGAAGTTTCATAAAAAAATCACTTTTAGTTTTTAAAATTGAAAAATATTTTTTTTAGTCCCTGATTCACTTTTAGTCTTTTTTTTTTCTAGTTAACTCGTTAAAAAATTACTGACAAAGAGCATGTTTTTGTACTTGTGAATCACTTTCTTTGTCAACTCTAATCCCCTCAATATTCAATTACACATTCGGCATAACCAAATATATTGAAACTTATAGACGGTCAACGTTAATATAAAAAATAAATTAATTTAAGGACTAAAAACAATATTTTTGAATTTCAATGACCAAAAGTGATTTTTTTGTGAAACTTTAGAGACAAAAAATTTACTTAAGCCTAATTTTAATTTATTTTAGTTTTGATATGTAATTTGTAACTATTTAATTTTTTTTATGTTATAACAATGATATAGTCTAATTTTTTAAAATATCCTAAAAAAGCTAACAAAACAATTTTCTAAAATTTATTTTTTCTAAACAAATATTTTTTAAAAGAGTATTTTTTGAAAATCGTGGCTCAATAGATCCAACTCAATCTACGTTCAAGGGCAAATTGAGTTTAATAAAAAAAAGTAAAAATTTAGCCCAACTCAATATTTTATAATTGGTTTGAATCTTAAGTGTGACTTAACTTAACATGTATTCAACTCTATCTCTCATAAGTTGTTTTTTTTTTTTACTGCACTCTTCCTATAAAGTTTAAAAAATATTACATTGCACATATTTGATTTCATGTAATGGTGATCAAGATCATAATAAAAGACACAAGTATTATGTATAATCAAACAAAATTTCAAAAAATATCTATGCAATTTTTATATTTAATGTAGATATAAAAATATGAATAGATCTAAAAATTTGCATATGTAAAAATAACATTTTCCTTTATATTTACGTATAATATATATATATATATATATATATATATATATATATATATATATATATATATATATATAAAGATATATACTACACATGTTGGATATGTAATGGATACATGATAAGTAAGCAAAGAGTATAGTGAAGAAAATGTAAGAGGTACTGCAAAGTTAAGCTCTCATGACTTTTATAGTAATATAAAATGAGTCTACATATATATCAAATGTGTAAAGAGAAGAAGATGATAATCCTAGAAAAATAAATTATCTTTGTTTATTTGGCAACACATGGTAGCTGAGAGTTTATTAGGATATAAAATTAAAACAAATTTTATTGTATTTTTTTACTGATGATAAAATTCTTTATTTTCAGTGAAGAAACCGTCAAAAGTTCTTCCACTTTGTATATATACAATCAAATTTAAAAGGTTGAGATATAGTTTTGCACTCCTAAGAGGGCGTATGTATGTATTTAAATTTTTTCTTACTCAAATAATATGTTGTTGATTTGAATAGACTTTGATTCAAATATTTTAAGCAATTTTTCATATTTAAATATTTAAATGAAAAACGCCATTGAAATAAGAGATATTCTATTTTTAGAAATTTACACAACAACTCTAAAAAATCTCTAGAAATCTTCTCATATAAAGAAGATGAAAGAGAAAATAACAATTGAAAAAAAAAATATTAATAATTAACAAAGAGCATGAAAGCATCACAATTACAATCTTGTTATACAAAGATATATATAAGTTTACAAAATAGACACACATAACATAATTAACACGTGATCTATAGACGAGACATTGATACTAATAAAAGTTACTACATGAACACTAACCATCTTATGTCTACAAACACTAGTCATCAAATAGTTCATTACCATAAGTTACTTATGTCAAACTATTTACCACCCAACACATTAAAAAATAATCAATCAAAATTTTTAAAAATTAATTATTGAAAAAATTAATAAATATTTTATATTAATAAAATAATGATTAAAAAACTACTTTTAGTTCGTATAGTCTTTATAGTAGTTATTAATTTCAATTAAAGTCTTGTTTAGTAGTCACTTTTTTTCTAAATATATATTCTATCTTGTATTTGGTAGAAAATAATAAAATAATTTATTTCATTAGAGAATTTTAAATCCTTTATTACAAAATATGTTGTTTAAACGAGGAAATTAATTTTAAAAGAATTGAAAATTCTAGTCATGTGTAAAAGTATTTAGATTAGTTAAAATTGTAAAATTTTAAAAAATAAAAATTTAAAAACTTACAAGCGTACTTTTTCTTTCGCCGAAGTTGGTCAAAATTATTTTCTTAGTTGAAATTATGTCCACCAAAAATATTTTTCTAATGATATTGAGTAGGATTATTTTCTAACCGATGTTGTTTAAATTTTTTTAAGTAAGCACCGATTAAGATTTTTTTTATATGAAAAACAATCAATGTTATTTGGTAAGAATTAAAATACTTTATCTAAACAAAAAAAATAAAATTCAATAAATTTAAATTATCCTATCCAAATGAAATATTTAAAAAAATGACGACATTTCAATTAAAAGCATTTAAGATTTAGTGTAATTCAATTTCCTTAAATTTATAAAATTTTCAATAAACTATAGAAATGGAAGGTTATTGAATTACGATTTGGAAAAATTCTGAGTACCTTAAAATCAAATATATAAAACATACAAAATTAATTAAATATCAATATATTAGGGGGGAGAAAATGCTTAGAAAAATCTCTCCCCCGGCTCGGCGCATGATATCTTCCAACATTTGGTTTCCATCAATATCACAAATTAACGAAAGACAGCTAGCTTTGCATTGCTTAAAGTATTGTTGTTAATTGCAGCACCTTTAACCTTTAACATTAGGGTCAAAACGAACAGCCATAACCATTATGAAAATTTTCATCCATTAAATATTATATTCCAATATTGTTTGAATTTCTCCTATGGATGTTGTCAGTTCTGGTCAAATGTAGTTGGCATTCATCCTAACGACAACTTTGATTATATCTCAGTTCCACCCAATATATGTCATGCTATTATGTTATTATTTGCTTAAATTATTTACAAGTTAATTAATGGACCAAAGTCCTCTTACGGTCTTCAATGCTAGAATTTTTATTTAGAATAGAATCCAATGTGTTATGGGTAGTAGTCGAACTTACGTAAGCTGGTCATTTATTATTGTTACATATTTCATTATATATATTTTTTCACATCTACTACATCGTCATAAATTAATTAGTTTCACTTTATTAAAAAATATGGAATAGAAGAAATTGTTTGAATATAATCACATCTAAAAATGTACCTCCCAAAAAAAAAAAAAGTCGTAATCGCATCTTCTGATAATTTTCACACGATATACCAGGTTTTCACCTTCAAGATTAAGTGTGAAAAACAAAGAAAAGTTAAAAAGGAGACAGATTATTTAGGTTTATATTATCACATCAGAGTTTCCAACCTACAAATGTGTAGTATATATATAGACCTTCTTTTTTGACTTGCTTGTTCAAAAAAATCAACTTAGTCATTGTTATTATAGGATAAAATGTCGACTGAGTATATGTAATTGTTAGACCTGTAAAGTTGTAATATTTTAGATGAATTTTAGTTGACTAAATTGATATTCTGGTAAGCGATTTGGTCATTATTATTTGTTAGGGTTGGTTGACACTTGACATAATTTGACAATGGATACATATATCCCTATTGATTTTTGTCTACAGTTTCAAACTTTGGCCGCTATAGCTGATTCAATTCTTACTATATAATTTCACCAAATATGGATATAATATAATGTGTTTGGGGTCCATAACGGACCTAAGTTCCTCAATATAACAAATAAAATTAGGTTACCCTTTAATAATTGGCTTGCAACATAGCTTATGATTTTATCACTTGGAATATATACATATATATATAAATAAAGGCATTCTATATTAAGACAATAATTATATGCCTGGACAATTTGGAGTGACTATTGAAACAAGGGCAGGAATTAATTTAATTTTGTTTAACTCGGATCATGAATCATGATTCATGAGAAAAGGGCTTTCTTCTTATTAACATGCGTGCACATGCAAATTCACTATAGAGCCATCAGTAATTTAATATGAATGGTTAATTAGTTTAAAACAAACCAATTAAGTTAATTACGTATGGTGGCTATGTACAGATTGAAAGACCCGCCAGATGGAGCAAAACAAAAAACTTGCAAGCCTGGTATTAAGAAAAGTTAGCTAAAGTACTAAAGTTTATGTGTGTGAATAGTTTTGCTCTGTAAAGTGAAAGGGAATATCCCGAAGCCAGAACAAACGGGAGAGAACAATCCTACTACATAAAACCAAAGACAACAAAACTTGACTTGTGAGTAAGCGCATGGAAATATAATGATAATTAAGTCCTTAAATAATAAATTAGTTTGGTTATCAGTGATTGTAGCCCTATAGAGATGGGTTGCTCTACCCTGACAATAGCCAAATGACAGCTTCTCTTTAACATTCTTTATTTTCATATTATTAAGACTAAATTATATCAACTTTCATTCAAGTTTTTTTAACTATTATTTTCTCATTTTTAAAAAGTAATAATTATTTTCGTATTCTTAAAAAGTGTCAGCCTAAATATAATATTTGAGACTGATAATGTTTTTAAAATGTTAGTATAATATTTTTATTGTAGGAAAATTTTTAAAATAAAATATGTGTAATTTAATAAAAATTGAAGAGGTTTTTATATAATTTGATAAAAATTGAGTATGGTAAAAAATGGTTGATTTCAGAACAAAATAATCAGAAATTTGATTTTTAAACCTTAAGAATGTGTATATAATAATATAAAAATGAGTATCAATGTAATTTTTTTTAAAAAAAATTGTGTAAAAAATAAAAATCATGAGTGTTTTTTTTATAAGTAAAAAAATTTATTACTATAACACAAAAAAAGCATAAAGAATATCTTCTTAGACACGTCTTGTCTAAAAAACATGGGTAGAGCCGGTGATAGGAAAAAAATTATGAGTGTTTATATAATTAAGTAGATGAAATTTTAAAAAAATTTTAATATTATTTACGGAAAAAAAAATTATGAGTGTTTATATAATTAAGTAGATGAAATTTTAAAAAAATGTTAATATTATTTACCCATCAATAAATATGTGGGACAAATTCTATAGTGTGTCATTGCTTCATGGATTTTATATATATGGTGTACATAGCTGAATCTTTAACTATCTTTAGGTTAATTACATGCCCTGTTCGAGGTGATTTTTGGTTTCTAGTTTTAAAATTTATAAAAATAAAAACTAGTTTTAGTTTTAAGTTTTCAAAATTTTAAAAATAACATTGTTTTTGTTTACATATTTAAAACATTAGTTTCAAATCTTAACCAAAACACTAGTTGAAGGTAGCTATCATTGAAGGTGACAGTCGGTCATTGGCGATCGTCAGTCGGAGGTGTGGTTGGTGACCGTCGATCAGAGTTAGCTGTCGGTGATCGTTGGTCAGAGGTGACGCCCGGTGACATTAGTCGAAGGTGGCGGCCAGTGATCATTGGTCGGAGGCGGCGGTCGCAGCGGCGACCGGTGATCGCCGATCGGCAGCGGCGACCGGTGATTGCTGGTCGACGGTGGCGATCGGTGATTGTTGGTCGGAGGTGGTAGTCGGTGATCGCCGGTCGAGGTGGCGGCTGGTGACCGTCGATCGAAGGTGGCGGCCGGTGATCACGGTCGGAGATCGAAGGTGGCAGTTGGTGACCGGCAGTTGGAGGTAGCTGTCAGTGACAGTCAATTGGAAGTGGTGATTGGTGACTGTCAATCGGAGGTGACGACCGTTGACTGCTAGTCGAAGGTGGGGGCTAATGACCGCCGATCGGAGGTGATGACCGATGACTGTCAGAGTGGCGGTAGGTGACTTTTGGTCAGAAGTGATGGTCAATTATGACAAATGACGTCAAGTAATGAATTTAAATAAAAACAGAAATAGAAATCTAAAAACCAAATTTTATTATTTTTAAAATTGAGTAAAAACTGTTTCGAAAATAAGTAAAAAACCAAAACAGAACCATTTTTTCCGAACAGGTTTCTGTTTTCAAAATACATTTCAAAACTATAAACCAGAAACTCAGAACCACCCCAAACGGGACCTTAGATCTACCATCAACAAAACCATTATATTTGAAACTGCACTCGCCCCATAAAGTCTACCATTAACCCACATAAAACCATTAAAAAAAACTCTCCTTTTAAAATAAAGTTGTCTCAATTTAAAACTTTAATATATATCTAAAGTCACAACATAATGGTTCATAAGACAATAATTAAACAAAGTAAAATTATTATTATTTGATAGTTAAATTTTAAATGTTATTATAAATGTGATTTCAATCCTCAAATATAAAATAAAATAGTTTAAATTTAAAATACAAAAAAGAAAATATAAATGCACTCAAAAAATAAATCTCACATCTCAATTATTAATTCTTATTACAAAAGTATTTGAAATTTTTTTTATACTTATTGCATCCCTTTTTTTATAAATAATATATTTTTTTATTAAAAATTTAATATGCAGAGGCTTGTGGGGTAACCCACAAGTTTTGCGAGTTGAGTATAAAAAATCCACATATCTAAATGAACATAAAATTTTAAGACTCGTGTATCATACAAGTTGTGGGTTTCACATATAGTTCTAACATTCCAAGAAATTCTAACACAAATTATATTACTACTCATCATTATTACCCTTTTACAATACAAATTAAATTCAAAAGATTAAAATTTCCAAATAATAACATAAATTATACATTACATAGCTTGTCCAACAAACTATGTCCGCTAACCAGGTTCTGAGACACCTCGTCCAGCGGCATGTGTCACCTAGCAAGAGGTCCAACTATGGTTTTTCAAAGAAGGGATTTTGTTTAGCTAGTTGTGTCATTGAGCAAAAAAACCAAGGAAAATCTAACACAGGGCAACTTTTTGCTGGGAGAGAACTCTTGCCCAGTGAGACTCTTCAAAATTGCGTAGTTTTGTTGCATAATTCTCTCACCACACCTAGGCTCAAAACAACCTAACTTCAATTACACTTAATTATACACTATCATACATCATTCAGATACCCAAAATACATTAAATGGTTATATCTCATTAAACATCAACACAATTCAATGGTCATCTCCATAACAACATGTTCCTATACATGAATCCATTTAAAACTCTCAGCATTATATAAGTTCTAACCTACATCATATAGTCTCGCCCTAATTATATATACGTACATATAAAACCAGATTTAATCTCACAAATATACAATTCGACAATCGTAACATCTCTTACTGTGGATCCTTACATTTACTTAAGTACACAAAGATTTCCTAATTCTTTTCACATCTTGAGCTCATTGTCCTTCTGTCATCTATTTTTGTGCAAAGCACAATCTCCACAATCATACATTAGATTCATATGATGCAAAGGTAAGCATGCACTAACATAAATCAATTACAATATGAAAAGCCATTTAAATCAATATAAATATTCATGCCACAATATTACCATCCACACAAATACACTTATGTTCCCTCTAAACACAAGTACTCATAATAACACAATCACATAATGTGACATTTTCCAAAAAACCCATTGAATTCGGATACTCAGCGACCCATCTGACTTCCCCCTGCACTGGTTGAAGTTTAGGCATACTTATCTGATGTTCCGAACTAGGGTATGACATCTACACTGACCCCATATTGTCCTCAATGACACCTGGTTACTATCAGAGCATATCCTTCTTATGTTCACACTGACACCCTAGATCATAAATCTGAGTGTATCTTTCTAGTGTCCACACTTACACCCTGGATGGCAATGTATATCACTCTGGTACTCGAATTGGCACCCTAGATTACATTTATCACTATATATCCCTAATTCAATACATCTCAATCAAGGCTAAGTTACCAAACTATAACTAAGGTTATCAAAATCAAGAGTTTACGCAAACTCATGAAAGCTCAATAAACCCGACTCATAAATTCAACTCGTAGAATCCTAAAAGTTTACTTTATTAAAAATATATTATAAATAACATAAAAATTGAAAATCTTCAACAATAATAAGTTCAAATCCATATAATAAGTCCAATTGCAAATTACTCCAAATAAATACAAATTAGAATTATAACACTTAAAATTTCAAAATCCTTTTTAGACATAAAAACAAATTAGATTCAAAACACTCAAAATTAGATTCAGCATCGGAAAACACCACTCAAGAAATTTGTTCACGACTTTACTAACAAGTTTACTCTAATTCTACGCAATTCTATCGAGTTTACTACCTTTCTGATTTTACGTTTGATTTAACTTGTCAAAGGCTTATAAACTAGTACGATTTTACGAATTAACTCGCAATTTTGATAACCATGACTACAAATGCCCACATCCAACAATCTAACATATCATCTCATCAACATGCATGGCAATTACCATGCATCTCAACAACTCAATTTCATTTAACATCAAAGATCAAGATCCACAAGATCAATTTTTCCATATTTACAAATAATAATCAACTCAATCAAAACATATTTCAAGAACAACATTTTAATAGTCAATTACACAAAACACTTGATTTCATACAACACCCAAATCATAATCAAACGGTCAATCACTCAAATCAATTAACTTTACTACTATCAAATCATAGTTTCATGAGCAAAAATAAAAAATAAAGTCTATCTTACCCATTTCTTCCTATTCAAGCTGAATTTGAAGAGAAAAGGGAATCCAACCTCAGAAATCACTAGGACCCTTGATGATCAACAATCGACAACATGAGAAATAATAGAAATTTCTCTGGAATCTGAGGTCAAACTGGCCACCATGCAAGGAGAGAAAGGTTTAGGCTTTGAAAGAGACAAGAGAAAGAGACGTTAAAGGGAGAAAGGGAGAAAAAGAAGAAGAAAAAGAATAGGAACTAGGGTTGTATTTGGTAATTCGGATGTACTAATTGCAACCATATGATAATGATTTTTCGAATAATTTTTTTACACTTTAATTTAAGAGAATATGCATATGTATTTATCTCTCCATTCACTAACTCATTCTCTCTCACTTCCCCATAAACCATTTTATTTTGTTCACATATTTTAAAATAACATATATAAACATTAATACCAACTATTTTGTAATTAATCAATTACATTTATATTTAAATTTAGGTTCTCTTTCAATTATTCATACACTTATAACAGATAAATAAAACAGAACTATACAATAATATGTGAATTTGAACTCAATCTCCAGTGACAAGATAAAAGTTTGATCATGTTTAAAAGTAATAAATTAAAGTTAAAAACAAAATTCTTTTTCCTTTTTATTTTATTAATTATGAAAATTTTAATTTTTCATATTTTTAAAAATCAGCTATTTATATTTAAAATATCATGCATTGTTAATGTATAAATTTTTTTCACACTCATTTAATAACAACATTTTTTATATGAGAAGTTTATTAATTTTATCTATAAATATATTAAAAATCATATAAATTGTAAGTTATAGTTGAATAACAATATAAAAAATTATTTTATATTAACAATGACATTTAATGTATTATGTTGATTTGTTAAATTTAAAGACTCATGGTAAAAAATTAACATTAACCATCATGCATAGATTTTTAGAGTATTTTTTTAGATCTCGTAATATCTTCTTAGAATTGAAATTTTACTCCATACATAATAAAACACGTTTGAATTCTTAACTTATTATTAATTATCTATAATGGATCCATATTATTCATTATTCATGGAGAACATTTATTCTTCCATATAGAATTAAAGTACTCTTACAATGATAGTTTTTTATAAGAACGATTTTTATAATTAAGAATCCCTCTACCCATTGACAGTGTGACATTTTTAATGACGTACTGTTTTCAATTTAATGGATAAACATAAATTGCTAACATAAAAAATAAAATATCTTGATTTTAAAATTGAGAGAAAGTGGGTAGATTTGATAAAATAAGATATGTTAAAAAAAAAGTACTCTTATAATTAAGTATTTTTCATCATATTTAATTAAATCTGTACATTCTTAATTTGATATTGAATTTGGGGTGACTTACGTATGTTTGCCTCCGAATATGACAGGAACTGGTGGATGTAAAATTCTTCTATTTTCGGTACGCCTTTAGACCTCACAAACGTGTTTCATTGGCCATTTCCATTTCTTAAATTATTTCGGAATGACTGCACCCAATTTCTAATGCTGCAATCTGTACGGTTTCCTACAACAAGACACCGACCTTGGCCCACTCTTTTCTATTTTTTTTTTAATTTAAAAATATTTTTTTAGTCCTTGAAATTAATTTATTTTTGTATTAATGTTGTTTGTTTATAGTTTCGGTGTATTTGACTATATGAAATTGAAGATTGAGAGAGTTAAAATTAGAGAGGATAGTGATTTACGAGTAAAAGAATGTGCTCTAATAATTTCTTAATAACGTTCACTAAATAAGAAAGATTAATGTGAATCAGAGACTAAAAAGAATGTTTTTGAATTTTAAGTACTAAAAGTGATTCTCGATAAAACTTTGGTAAAAAAAACTTATTTAAGCTTTTATTTTTTATTTGGTACACTCATATTCTACTTTAAAGGTGCTAATTTGGTTTAAATAATTTTTTGTTTTCATTTTTTATCTTTTAAGGACTTTTTAAATTTGATTCTTTAAATATATTTTTTATTTTACTTTAGTCTCTATTGTCAAACTACAATTTTATTTTTAATAATTTGTTTCAAGCAAAAATATTGATTAAGAAATTTTTGCACTTCAATAACTTAACATGTTACTAATGAGAAGTGAGAAGAGTGTTTAAGTTGAAGTCATTAGAGTGAATTTCCATACCACAAAAAGTTTCTTATCCTTATTTTGAATTTTTTTATATAAAGAACTATTTATTAATAATAAAAGATATTTTTTTTGTTATTACCCATCATACGAAAATCGATTCATTAATAATTTTATTTCAACTATTATTATATGGAAATAAAAAAATAAAAAGCATTTCTTACTAATAAGAGTAATGATGTATATGCTTCTTTGAAGTAAAGTGGTATATTAGGATTCACAAAAAATAACTTTTATTGAAATAAAAACTCACTCAGAAAACTATTATTTAGAGATTCTTTAGTTTATAAAACAATTTATAATAACCAAATTTATAAGTGATTAAATATAATTTATAAAAAAAATACATTGTGACTTTTCTCTTAGACTCATTAATAATGTAATAAGTAGTTAAAAAAATGCAATAAATCATTGAATTACTAATAATATCACTATTATGTATCGATTAATGATTCTTGAAAATTTAGAATAAAACTAAATAAAAAATATTTAAAGAATAAATAAAAGAAAAAACTATTTTTCCAAAACCTAAAAACTTTATTAAGGTGTACTAATTTAAATTTGTTCTATACGAGATACATCTTTTAGGAGAGATAATATTATTTGAATTTATACTACTTCTTTGGGCCCGTGTGGACTGACTGTGCTTCGTCTTAATTTTTCGACTGAAAATTTCTGTACTCCTTCGTCTGTATTTTGCCCTCATCACCACGCTCAAATATTGGTTGACATCACAATCCTAATCAACCTCTAACATCTCAAGCTAATAAAATTGGCTAAATATAAGAAATACTATCTCAGAAATATAATCCACAATCAAAATGGAGAAAAACACTTTGTGTAATTTTACATTAATAAGTTAGTTTAGATGCCAAGGGATAAATGGGATGAAAAGAAATTACGAGTAACTTAAAAACAAAAATAATATTGCTTTTAAAATTTTTGAAAAGAAATTACGAGTTAAATTCTAGTATAATTAATAATAATAATAATAAGGTAGGCCCGTTCGAGTGTTCTCTTGTTTATAGTTTTAAAATTTATAAAAACAAAAATTAATTTTGCTTTTAAGTTTTTAAAATTTTAAAAGCAATATTATTTTTGTTTTTAAGGTGATGACAGTTACTATCGATCGGAGGTGTCGGTTGGTAACTGTCGGTCGGAGGTATTGGTTGGTCACTACCAGTCAGAGGTGGGCGATTGGTGATCCCAATTAGATGTGACAATCGGTGACTACCTGTCGATAGTGGCAACCGGTGACCACCGGTCGAGGGTAAGTAGCGACCAGTGACCATCGATCGAAGTTGACTACAAGTAAGAGGTGGGGTTTGGTAACCACCGATCGGAAATAACAGTCGGTGACCGTCGATGTCAAATAATGAATGAAAAATAAACAGAAACAAAAATTTGAAAACCAAATTTTATTGTTTTTAAAATTAAGTAAAAACTATTTAAAAAATAAATAAAAATAAAATAGAATCATTTTTGTCGAACACATTTCTTTTATCAAAATACATTTCAAAATAAAAAATTAAAAACTCAAAAATCACCTCAATCTGAGTCTCTAACATTACTAAGGTTGATAAGAAAAAATCAAAAGAAACTCCATAAAAGTTGAATTAACATGATAAAATATGCAATACCTTGTCAGTGTCATCCATAATGACTAAAATTGTATAATATGAAGACATGAACTGATGGACCTTTTTACTTTTTAATATTGCGATGGCGAAAGGTGAAGAATAGTACGTAGAGGTGGAAATAAGTCATATTTTTGTATCTATGTCAATATTTAATTGCTTTTCTGTGTGCAAAATTCTAATTGGTAAGTCATAGGCAAGAATTGGAATGCGTTTTGAGTGTAGAGAGCGGAGGTATAACTTATTTTAAGCGCAAATTAAGTGAATCCGATTGGTAAAGTTATACACTAATGTGAATGATTTTATTTTAGCCTTTTTTAATTGAAAAATTTCATCTATGCTCACCTACACTTGATCTTAAACTATTGAATTATCATTCTACTGATAGTGAAATTTGTTTCAAGATTCTTTTGAAATTTTGGAATATATATATATAAACCTTTGTATATTTTCACTATTTTGGTAATGAGAAAATTATGTTTACTATTGTTTTAAAAGGAATCACTTGATATTAAATAATGTTTTTGTGACTAATATAAATTATGTTTTTCATCGGTTAAATTTAGTTTTAGTTCCTATATTTCTAATTAATGATTATAGTCCTCAAATTTTTAAAAATATACTAATTTAATCCCTTTCTTTTAATAGTATTAGTGTTGTTAATAGGATTTATTTGAAGATATTGTGTCTAGTAATTAATTAAAAACTAACACAAAAGTGTATAGGTTTTCAGTAATTTAAAACAGTTATAAATTCCTCGTTTAATAAAACATTATATATGTATCTTTTGTTTTAGTTTTTAAGAGATATGAGTTAATTCGGTTTTAGAAAAAAAATTGAATAATTAATTTTAATTGGTTTGAATTGATTTGATGTTGGGAGAAAAAAAAACAAATCAATTAAAGAAAATTGAAACATTATATATAAATTGAAGGGAATTTCAATTTGCCTCTTATTATTTTTTATTTAGCACCTACTATTTGTTAAAACACAATTATATCTCTTGTGTACATCTTCTATTGAAGAGGGTTTTCGTAGAAACAAAAAAAAAAACTTATATAGAGAAGCCTCTTGGAGAAGAAAAAAAATTCTTCTATAAAGAGGCTTCTCCGGATAAGAAAAAAAAATTGCCAAAAAAATAGAAAAAAGTTGTATCTCTTTTGAGAAAATACATTTTATAAAAAAAATTATTAATGAAAGAGACAATAAGATAGAAGGAAAGAGAGAGAAAGATAAGGTTGAAGGGAGAAGAGAAAAAAAGGTTATCTGATTGAGGGAAATAGATCAGAAGGTATTATAGAAATTTTTTAAAATATTTAAGTAGTAGGTGTCAAGCGAAAAATAAATGTGTTAAACGAAGAGTTTGAGCGTGAAATAAAAATTCCTAAATGAAATACATTTGGAAAGTGTGAAAATAGAATGGACCTATATCTTATGTTATGAACACATAGGTGGGCCTTGTTAAAAACAAATTGGGCCAAGCCCAAACCTGTCTGAAAGCAAAACCCTAGAGAGACACGAGGGTGATGCAAAATTGCATAGCACTGCACTGAATTGGATCAGGTTGCAGCTGAAGCAGTGAAGGATGGCGATTCTGCCTTCTCTTGCAGTTCCTTCAACTCTAATGTTTAGGGTATGTTTTATTATATTCCTTTTTTTCAACTAAAACTTTATTTTGTGAGTTAATTACGTTAAATTATGTCTGAAATATCAATTAGTTTTCAAATTCAGCATTTTGTTTTTGGTGGCTCTTGTTTTATTCCACCAAAATGATCCATATGGTTGTATTGAAGTCACTCTCAACACATTGCATTGTGATTAGTGTGCTCTCTGTAGAAGGGAATTTGAGTGCTGTGTATTTTAATGTAATTAAACAGAAATGTAAACGGGCAATGTCTTTTAGAACTGATTAGCTATTTTCTAGAAAGAGAATTAATAAAAAGGCTTCTAGACAGAAATTCACTTGGATAGATACCCTAGTTTTGCTTGTGGGGAAAAAAAAAAAAGTTTCAGATGAAGAATGTAGCCACTAGACACAAAAGCAAGGTTGTTGAACTCACAAATTAACTCTTAAACTCTTATGAGTTACGAGATTATGATCCTCACTGGAGAAAACAAGTTAAATCTTTATCAAACACTTTTTTTGGTAAACTTGGGTAAACTATTTTAACTCATAAACTTGCATAAATTAATGAGTTAAGAAGGAGTCACGAAGTCTGAAATCAAATGTAAGTTTTGCTCTTCATTGACACCACTGTGATAATGTTTTATTAAGACTCAAATATTTGAAAAAACTAGCTAATTATGTTTTCACTTTAAGTAATTATGTTATGTTTTTATGAACTTTAGGACTTATGTACGATTTGGTCATTTACGTAGTTTAGTCTTATTTAGCACTAATGTACTATCATACTTTATTATCGTGGTTTGCTACTTTTCTTTTTATGAAGTTGGAATGTTGAATTATTGTTGTTTTAAGAATATTATGTTATTATGCATAAATGTCATTAGCAGATTTTTTAATATTATTTTTCTTTATATAAGGTAAATTCATACACAATTATGAGTCGTGCATATGAAAGTTGAACAAGTTTATATATTTGAGTTTCACAACCTTACATAAAAGGGTTCAAGAAGGGAAAGAAATAGTGAAATGCAAAAACTGTTTTGATTTGGGCTGTAAGCTGAACGACCAGTCCTGTTTTCATATTATCAATAGGCTTAACTAAAACATGTTGGATGGAATGTATCAAGAGTTTAATCCTGTTATGCCTTTAGTATAAAGATTTCTACATCATCAAGTAATAAGATAATACCCAAAGTACAATTTTTGAAGTAAGGGTAAAATGTGTTTTAGGTTAAAATTGATCTTAGTTCCTTTGTTTTAAAAATAGTGATCTTGGTGAATAATATGTCCTGTTCTGATATGGTGAATAAACATAACTGAGAACTGTGAATGGAATGTGTTGAGAGTTTAATTTTGATATACCAAGTCACTAAAAGTGGTTAGTGTGAACATGTTTAATTTATCAACCAATAAGATAATACTCAAAGTACGACTTTTAAATTAAGAATAGAATATATTTTAGATCACTTAATTTTTCAGTCAAAAACTCAAAGTTAGCTTTAATTCCTAGACTTCAAAACAATGATTCCAATCATCATATTTTTATAATTAGTGACTTTCCTCCCTCTTTATGGAACATAGGATATTAGAGAGAGAGATGAAATTCACTAACTATATACATTATACAAGGACCAAAATCATCGATTTTAAAGTATATGATGGACTAAGATTAATTTTGACCAAAAATTGAGGGACCTAAATTTTTTTTATCATCACATAAAAGTCAATGATTCTCAATGATATGGAAATTCAGGATTTATTAACAGTAAAATACATTTACATTGTCATTGTATTCTAGTTAAATTAATATACATTTTTTTTATAATTTTAAATGTTTGTGTCATCTTTGTCATGATTTACTATCCATTTTTCATGTTGGAGGGACTCCCCTGAAGTTGCAGTTTCAAAAATTTATGAACTTTGATATAACATAACTGGATGTAATTTTTAAAATTTGCAGACTGGCATCATTCTAAGGCTCATTCATTTGTAGTGATTTCTTCTCTTTCTTTTGTGCAGCTAAAGCTGTTCCAATGCCAACCCTGTCAATTCCATAGGTGCACAGAACTATATCTTCCCCATCAAACATATTATACTCGAACTAGATCAATTAAAGTTTCAATGGCAGACCATAATGAGCGTAGTGATGTTAAGATGCAGATTGAGATATTGAGAGAGAAACTTAAAGAAGCAATGCCAGTTTCAGTTCAAGAATTTCCTTGGAAAAAAGCTGAGCATATAGTTGTAGACAAACTACTTGATCTTGCGAAAGAGACAGTGAAGTGGTCTCTTATTTTGTTTTTCATCTTTAGCTCTGTATCAGACATTGTATATACGTTTTCGATAAATCGTGAACTGATAATTCCCATTGGCCTCTTTGTTGGCTGTCTTGTGGCTGATTTCTTGAAAGAAATATCACAAGAATTGTTTCACAAATCAGAGGTATATTTTGAATTTATTGTGTATTTCATCCACTGATCCATGCTTAGTTGATTTGCTCTTATGTTTATTACTATCTATTGAAGAGTTTGCTTTTGCTGTGTCTACAGGGGAGAGATTTGAAATGGCATCTTCTGGGAATGTATTGCCTTTTTGTGTTTTTCAAGTTTACATCCACATGGTTTGCAACACTACCTCGAGTGTTTTTTTTGCATGTTGCAAACGGGGGACTGATGCAGGTTTTGTGGCATTGGAGAAATTTTATGGAAGATGTAAAGAATCAACAGGATATGAGTAACTCTAATTTGGAAACTTCATGACAGATGGATGGGGATAAGTTCGGTTTTCTGGCACGTCATTCTTAGCAGATTGGGTTGTAATTTTCTACAAATATGTGGCCAACATGATCGGGTAATCTTTCTGCCAGTTTCTGCTATGCTTCATGAATATCATATAACCGCCACTAACTACTGCCAATCATCTTGCACATGTCTCAGTGGTGTTTTTTTTATGCTTATTGATGTGGATGCAACACGGGTGGCCCAAGTTATAAGCATCATGCAACAAACAGATGAACAATAGCTTACTTTTGCTATGTTTATGGGCATTACCATTTAATAACTACTCTGTACTCATATAAGAAAAAGAAAATTGGAGTTGTGTGAAAGACTTAAATATAAACAAATTTAACTAATTTTGTCATAATTAATGTTATTATTCTTAAAACACTTTTCATTTAGTTATAATTTTACTAAATTTTGACTTTTTTTATATTTAATATCAAGTTCCAATGAAGGGTGTTTTAAAAACAATCTTATTTTGTACTTTGATATTAGTGAAATTAAATTATGATAATAAATTTTTTTAATGTGTGAAATTAGATATTTTTATTTATATATAAGTTCAGAGGGAGTATCCATAAAGATAAGGTTTTTTGTTTGATTTAGATAAAAATTCATTTAAATCTCATTGATGGATAAAAAATGGATTCAGAAAATTGGAACAATTCACTCGTAACAAATTCATGATCAAGAGCTTTACTACTATTTTGAAGCCTGTGAATTATATTTTAACACATTTGTCCTACATAAAAATTGGTAAATAACTGGTAAAATAGTTGCCAGAGATTAGGTTACTTTAAAAGTAATTTTTGAAGAGTCATTATTAGTTCTTGGTTTTTTATTCTTTTAATTTAATGGTCAAAGATTATCTCTTCGTTAGAGCAATTAAATTATAAAAAAATAAAGGGTGAAGGTGGTACTCTTGAAATAATTTGGTTCTTTCTCTAACATGAATGAGTAAAACTAATTAAATATTTGAGATTTTCTTGACCATGTGATAATTTTAAATAGAATAAAATTAAATTGGAAGGGGAAGGGGAATTCCAACCAAAATGTAGAGAAGAAAATACTACAAAGGAAAGAGCATTAGGTCATTTAGGTGGAGGCCAGTTAATTTGTATTATTATTTAATCTACCTTTTTCAAAAAAAAAATTTGAGGACAATCCACTAGGTATATTGATACGACATATTGACCGTAGTTAAATTGATGTGTGCAGATTCTTTTCAATACTGAAAATTTTACACCCTTTTGTATATATACCCTTTTTGTTTATCTACTGAAAATTTCATGGACGGAACACACTCACGCAACTATATCGTTGATGTTATTCTTCAATTAAAGTTTCATTTCGATAATATATGAAATAAATAAATTTATTCACTATTTTAATATTTTTACATATTACTGAGATAAATTATAAATTAATCTATTAGAAAATAACACTAACAATAGCTAAGTTTGTTTCATATAAATAATCGTTAAATTGATAAAAGTACTAATTCATTGCAAGAACTACAGAGACATTTGTGGCGCATCCAATTCATTTATTTTAAAAGAAAAGTATTGTAAATATAAAAAGTTTTGCTGTGACATTTAATTACAACATTTTATTCATATAGGGTTTGTTTATTTTACCAAATTAATACTTAAAAATCATAAATGAAAAGTTATGATTAAATATCAGTTTAAAATTTTTTTTTATATTGTTAAAGTATATTAATTAAACTCTTATTTTAAATCTCTCAATTATTTTTTTCAGTGTCTTTTAACACTTCATTTGTTGTTTGCACCCTCACAACATTTAAAATAATTTTAAAAATTTCTAAGATACCCTCACCTTGATTTAACCTATTAGGTCAACTGATCCGAAATACATTATGTTATTTCGAATCAAGTGATCCGAAATGAAACAATAGGATATGACCAATTGTATTTTGAACCATTCAATCTCAAACACAAAATAATTAATGTTCTGGATTAATTGATGTGAAACATAAATATAATATTATTCTTCCAGAATAAAATTGGTCGTGTTGGCTTGTTACATTTCGGATCACCTTATTCGAAATTAACATAATGTATTCTAGATTAACTAACTCAAAATATTCATTTTAAAGCATTGCAGATCAAATAATCTAGAACATTTTAAAATATATATTCTAGATCATTTGATGCAAAATATATGCTAAACATAGGTTAACATAGGATGAGGATATGTTGAGATTTTTAAGATTATTTTAAACGTTGTGGGAGTACCAATAACAAATGAGAGATGAGAGAGTGCCAAAAAAAAATTTACCATATTTTTTTATAGGTAGATATTAATGTATTATTTTTGTTAGTGGAAGTATTTCAACTCAGCACCTCTCTTCCTTCCTTAATAACACAATTTTCATTATTAGTTGTTGCCTTTAATCATTCTTGAAATTTTCAAATTTTTTTACAGATATATCTTCGACTGAAATAAGTTTCCGTTCCATTATTTTTAAAAAAAAAATATTTCTTTTCGTGTTAATTTAAAAAAAAAAAACTCACACATTGGAAACATATTTCTATTTTATAATTGGGGTGTGAATTAAATAAAAATATAAAAAAAAAGTTTTATTGTAATGGTCAGAAATTTGTATGCGTCACACTTCTGTACACTTTGTTTAGTAGAAAGGAAATGGTGAGAAATAGATGGTAATTTTTCATTATTTATTGTGAATCCTGCATTTCTTTCACTTTACTTTAATTTAAATGAGTTTTACACCTATATTCCTTTAGTGTAAAAAAATTTTAAACTAACATTTGATTACAATTTTTGTATATATAATTTTTAAAATATTAATTAATAAATTCAGTATATAAAGAATTGTAATTTTTATATATATAACTTTTAAAGTATTAATTAATAAATTTAGTACATAAAAAGTTATGATTATAAAACTTGTTACGCTGAGTATATAAATGTTTTTCTCTGTACATATTTATACTATATTTTCATTTTTTTTATTTCTTTTCTCTCAACCAAACTTAGCTTTGAACTTTGTTGCTCGTAAAGAGGATTTTCTTTTCCAATAATTAGAAATTCGGTTATTAAATTTAAAACAAAATATTCAGTTCCATTTTAAAACGCATAGTATCCATTTACTCTCTAGCACCAAAGAATATTTTTTTTATTGGGAAAAGATATTATTCCAAATTTGCACAAGGTGTACAGAAATTGGAGTAAGGCAAATTACATGTTGATGATTTTGACGCAGCTTCAGCCGACCCCATGCAGTTGTTGTGAGGTAGATATTTAAACCTCAACCCATAATTCAGCAGTAACACAAACTTCTAGCTACATGAATGAATGACCCATATATTTTGATGCAAGTCTAAACTATTCCCACGAGACAAATGTGTTTATGCCCGCATGCTTTGCAATCCCTCCACAACATATAGGAGTTCTATTTCTATTTCCTTTACAAAAAAGAAACATATATACCCCCAGACGCTGACAATTTCAGTTCGGCTACACCGAAATCTTTCTAAACTCTTTTCTTTGATCTCCCTGCTCAGATACAAATGAGTTAGTTTTAAGCCAATTAGCTAAATAAATGTGTTGCTCCTAAGATGGATTGAAGTACATTATTGATTAATGTACTTTATTTCAATTTATAAATGTTATTTTGGTTGTTCAGGAAAAACCTTTGTACGCTATTCAACTTCTTCGGCAGAGTTGAACTGCTGGCATGAATCTCTATAACAATCTTCAAAAGATGTCAACTACTTGATAAGAGAAGATAAAAAAAAAATTATAAATAAAAACATAAAAAAAGGTTTAGAGATCAATATAATTTAAGATGCACAGTTGATTAATTTACATAAATAACCTGTTTACTGCAAAATTTCTTGGGTCACAATGTTGTATACTTACACCTCTATTCACATTTAATTGCAAATCATTTAAAAAACTATATACAACTAAGATTAAATAAACTATATATATCAATAGACTTTCATCTTCATCTATGATTGATTAATTGTTCATGCACCGGCACCTTGAGGACAAGTCATGATATTCTTATATGCTTATGCAATGTACAATTTGTCATTGGTTTACACCAAATACCGCTTTATCTGAACTCAAACTCGATGTGCGTTGAACTGGCCTTGGTCTATCTTTTTTAATAATTTCCTTGCCTGAGTGAAATGCAAACATTACAAAGTTACTGAACATTATCTGAAAAATAAAACCGTAATCAGTGTATTTATAGAAGCAAACCTTTCTCCATATCTTCTGACGATTGACCACTGTCCTTGTCCTTCTCATGACTACCGCATTCGGATTTGCTTGAGGAATTTGGCATTAAACTGGACTGGTTGTAGGCTGAACGTAAGTTTTCATAAATCTCTTCCACCCTTCCACAGTGCTCATCTCTCCGATCCATGTCAATAAGAATCTAAAAGCAAGCTTAATTAATTTTTTAAGGGGTTTAATGAAAGACAAGGGGGCGAGAACAAAGGCATTGAGAAAGGGAGTTTTACCTGTGCTGAATTGCTCCTGAATACTGGGAGAAACCGTTGCCTACAATACTGGTGAAATAGAAGCGTACAAATAGGAAGTGGAATTGTGAACCCAGATGCAACTGATGAGCGTTTAAGTCCAAACACCCCAAGCGCGATAAGTTGAGAAAATAGCAATGAAAAGACCGTTGTGTTGTGAGCAATGGGCCAGAACTGTCCCCCACTATCGTATTTTGTAATGTATACGTTGATAATCTGGGAGAAAAAAACTGGTATTAAATGGAAGCTCTATATGAAGTTTAAAAATAAATCAAGGAATCACTAGTGTTTAACTGGGAGATATGGAGGGGATGGGAGGGATTATTAGAACACACTTCGTTTATTTCAAAATTTAAGAGGCATGAGTGAGTTAACTCTTAATTTTGAAATTCGTCCAACGTTGGGGATCTTAGTTTTGGCTCCCTCTAATATTGGACTATGATGCAGCCAATTAACACCTTATTCCTCAATAACTAATCACGCAAGTCATATATAGTTGTCTGGAAACAATCACTTTTCTCCTATTAAACTACGTAACTAAGTCTATTAGATATTATTAACACCTAAAATAAATTACAACAAATGAAAGAAAAAAAAAATCTCCATATAAAAGTTAGTTAAAATTTAAGCAAGGAAATAATTAAATGAAATAATATACAGTTGTCTCGAAACAATCACTATTCTCCTATTAAACTACGTAACTAAGTCTATTAGATATTATTAACACCTAAAATAAATTACAATAAATGAAAGAAAAATCTCCATACAAAAGTTAGTTAAAATTTAAGCAAGGAAATAATTAAATGAAATAAACTCCATAATGACTAAAAGACAAGACGAAACATGATAGATTTACTAACCTGGTTTCGGTAAACAAGGTAAGCAAGGAAAAAGTAGATCAACAAGAAAGGCAACATTAGGGGTGCCAGAATAGCACAAGTGAACCCAAGGAATCCAAACAGTAAGATTCTCGGAACTTCTGTATGGTACGGAAAAGATAAGTTGCTATATAGTGCATCTTCCTTAAGCCTAAGTATGAATCTCTGGAAAATATTGCATAGAAGAGGGAAAATTTGCATAACTTCAAATGCCAAACTAGCCCAACCAGATGATAAAACGTAAGTTGTGAAGAATGTGGCCTGCATCCCATGAAAAAGCCAAAGTGTGGTGAATCACTAATTACATCCAACAACATAAAAATCAAGTTAGCTAGTGTGTTCAAAGTTCAGAGTCGCTAAAATCCCTTAATACATCCAACAACATAAAAATCATTTCAATAATTCAACACAGCGTACTCTGCAACATATCCAATGAATAAGTCTAAATAAAGGGCAAGAGATTAAGAGTGCACAATATTATTGTAGGAATTAAGATGTATCACCTGTGCTGGCACTGCCTTGGCCAGTTGGGCAGGCAGATCAGTTACGCTAGAAAAGACAGAGAGCTGACTGATAACAGAACCAGTAAATACATTAACAAAAAACACGTTCCAAATTGTGAAGTACAAGACTTTACAACATGCACTCTTCTTCCTCGCACTACGGGAAATAGAACCCTCCACAGCAGAAAATAGCATCATAACAGGTGGAACTGCGCACAAAAATAAAACCAATATCACACTTGGTAGGTAACCGGTCACGATCTGATTCACAAATTTCCTGCAAAAAAAAATGAGTCAATTTACATTGAACTTCATAGCATTTTATATTTAATAAGTACCTACCTAACATTTCATATTCCATGTCTGGGTTCCAATTATTTTAGCTTGGGATCTTTTCAATTTTAACAAGAAATGAAGAAATCATGACACATGTAAATACAAAGTTTTAGCATTGCTTATGTGAGAAATTATAAACTAAAAATAAGTCAAAGTAAAAGGAAAACCAATAAGCAACTTTAACTTGTGTGTGAATACTGATTCTAACACTTCAAACAAGCAGTAGACATGACAATAACCTTAAGCTTGATAAAATATCAGGTTTAAAAGCTTGGAAGAATTCCAGATGATTTTTTCTCTGAAAAAAGACTAGGTTCATGGATAATTGACCACTCAAGTGGTTTCACATGAACCAGTATCTAACGCACAATGTTCCACGTTAAAAAGAAGTTCTGAATACAAATTATCATGCATAATTCTTTCTTTCAAAATCCTGATTCATGTATATTGTCAAATATAAAAAGGAAAACAAGCCATTCCAAGATTAAAGAAGTCCATCATATTAGTCCTTTATAGATGCTGCAACATCTTACTCTTTAAGCATCCCTGTCAGAAAAGGGAACATTTTCTGAAGTTTGTCTAGTTGAGTCAAGCCTTGTACAAATGTAACAGGGATTAGGAACACAAGCATGAAGGCAACAGAGGACACAAGTGTAACTATCTTACGGATCCAAAGTTGCCTATATGGTATGCAAATATTGGACCAATAAACATCATGTGGCTCAGGAGCTATGTCTGTCACCCATAACATAGGATTTGATGTCTGTGATATCTGTGCAGCCATAAGAGCAGCATACCGACTTTTAAAGAACACAAAAGCAGCAGGACATTCCTGTATCAGAAATACAAACATGAAGCACAAATTAGTAGACACAAAAAAATTATTGACATCACACAACCTGAAATACTTCTACAGCTACTCAATGAAAATAAAATTGTAATGGTGTGGATTTCACTACCTGGCATTATAAATAATGATGGTAATATAAGCAAAGAGAAGAACACAACAGTTATCAGAATGACACAAGATAAAATTCTTTCCAGCTATGACTGCTTCATATGTGAGTGACTATTGACTAAGACACAAGAAGGAAACGTCATGCATAATAGAATCGCCCAAGAAACTAAATTTGAGATAAGAGAAGAATCAAAATAATGAGTGAAAGAATCACAAATCAATAAAAAATATATACCAAGCTTTTCAACTCAAAAACAAACATGTTGTATACTTTTCACCGTTTCATATATTTTTCATGTAGGCATTCAACATGTTTCTAACACTACAAAATGCTGGGAAATTAATGAGAATATCATATATTGGATACAAGCAGCATGGTTGAAATGGAGAAAGGCACCAGGGATTACTTGTTACTACAAGTTACAATACCTACCAAACTCAAGAACAAGATTTATCATATTGCTACATGTTTGGTTATACTCGATGGTAGTTAATATTGGACTTTAAAGAGGCGAGAAAAAGATAGGAGTGGCTGAAATGAAATGTTAAGGTGGATATACTACGTGCCTATGTGGGCATACAAGAAAAGACAAGATACAAAATAATTGTACATGACAAGTGATTGGAGGTAGCTCCGATCAGAGAAAAAGATGACATAAAGTAGATTAAGGTGATTTGGACAAGTACAAAGAAGGCCAAGAAAGGCACTACTGAGAGGAGCAGACTCAATGGTTTCTAGCCCAGTGAAGAAAAGGAGAGAAAGACCAAGGACATTGGAGGCATTGGTCAAGATGGGATCTCATGGTAAATAATGTTTCTGAATCTTTAGTCTTATCAGGCAGAAAGACGTAATGTAATCCATGTAACTAACTTTACCAGGTGGAATAAGGCTTTTACTGTTGTTGTAGGCATGTACCATGTATCCCAATTATGGAAAGCATCAATCTACCTAGTATAATTGTTCTCAGAATGCTAATCTTTCCAGCTATTAGATAGCAAGAAAAACAGTTCTTCTATCTCTAGCACACCCACTCAAAAGGAATCATTTAGATAAGAAACATTGACAATGCACAGACTTAGCTTACCATGTAATCCTATTTATTTACTTGCTTTAGCGAGTGCTCATTTGGACATTAGTTACAAAAATAATGGATGCTGCAAGGACTTTACTCTAGCCTCACTTGATAAAGGCTCCAATACCATGTCAAGAACCAATTCATTAACACACTAGGAACTAGCTTTTTGACATTCTCATTCAAAGAAAAACATATATCACTTTTGATTTTGAGGGGCTTTTACAAACTTCTATAGGGAATTAGTTTGAATTAAAATTCCCTGGTTTACATTACGTATAGGTTAAAACAATGTATTAGAGAGAATATCATTATGCTTATCACTGAAAATCAAACAGAAAAAAGAAAAAATTACAGTAATAGCTTGTATAATTAAACTAATCTTGATTTTTTTCTTCTCATACAACAATGTCAACAGATCTTGATCGCATAGTAAATTTCAAACATGGTATTTGGATGTCAAATCATGAAAAGGAAAGTTTACATTATGTCATAATTATATAAACAGTCCAGCAAAAAAATTACCCTTTTACTTGTATCTAAATTCATGTCAGTGCTGCCTGATCTCCCATGCGTACTATCCATTTCATTACAAAACTTCTTAAAAGAACTTGTTGGTGTTCCAGAATAGCAAAACGCAGGCTTGCATGTTCTTTCCAATGAAACATCTCTGATTACCTTACAGACATGTTCAGCATCATCCTGGTGAAGAAGATTAAAACTAAGTAGCTGTTCTGTCAACAAGAGTAGTACAACTGTTCAAGTTGATATTACTGAGAAAAAGAACTCTAAATATTATGGGGAAAAAAACTATAGACTTGAATAGTTGAATGACACAACAATATCTTCTTATAACATGTCTTTTCTTGTGTAACACTTATCCATCTCAACATGCACATTTTTTGTACACCCACTTATTTCGCTTGTCCCTTTAGAT
The DNA here is from genome assembly GCA_037954015.1 of Psophocarpus tetragonolobus. Lineage (NCBI taxonomy): Eukaryota > Viridiplantae > Streptophyta > Magnoliopsida > Fabales > Fabaceae > Psophocarpus > Psophocarpus tetragonolobus. Next base: position 4,811,107 of record CM075695.1, on the reverse strand, counting down.
CCTAACATTCATTATCAGGGTATAACTAGTGATATATTGATAGGATAAAACTAAATGTAAAGTCAGGAATATAAAATGAGAAAAAACAACTTCCATTTCTACTAAAGAGAATTCAAAAAAATTTCAAGTTCATTACAGAGAAACAATAAAGATAGAGTAGGAAATGAAAGACTAATAAAAAGACACATTGACAATTATCACTTTACAAAGTGATGATGATCTAAGCAATAACTTTACATAAATATAAAATTGGCAAACAGTATCATGCAGAAATGAAAACAAAAACATTTGAAAGAGTTAAGAAGCCCACCTTCAGTTTTTGAACTGTACCAGACTTATAAATCATTTGGTGTGACAAATATGTTGATGCATGGTAGTATGAGAAGAATTTTTTCAATGTTTCACAGTATGATTCTTCTGAAGACCAGGGAATTGATCGGACAAGAATGGTAAAATGACTTGGATTTGGAGGTGATCCAATAATATGTAGTAGCCTCAAATTAGTAATGCTCTTATATTCCTAAATATAAACACCAATAAATTCAATATTTAAGAATTGGCAAAGTAAAACTAAAAAAAAAAGGTTGTGGGTTTATCTTGTTGATAAATTCAGATCCTTACAAAGTAAAGAAGAGTACAAGCTGAGATTGTTATGATGTAGAGTGCAAGACAATGAGCCCAAAGCCTGATGACATGCAAAAAAACAAAAATGATGTATAAGTAACCAGTTTGGTGGTGTATTCCTGAATAAAGTCATCAATTACTACTTTATTTACATCTTAAAATGAAAAAAAATAAAAATAACATAGTAAATATAGGTGAATGACTCAGGTCAATAGGAATTCAAATTTCACATTTTCTTCTACGCATTAATGTTCTTTGTTTCGGAAGAAAATAATAAAGCACAAATAAACTCCCTATTAAAGAAATTTGAGTAATTTATTCATCTGCGAGGAGGAAAAGTCTAATGAGAAAGCATATCCACATTTTCTTCAAGAGTATTGTTCATTGCTGCCAATGAAACTTCAAGTAACCTGATATATTCTATTGTTTTTCTCAACTTGAACACTTTATTGGCTATTCTAATTAACATGATTAGCACCTCCATTGAAAAATAAGATATAACACACACCACTTGGAGCCTTCTTTGACATTCTCAATGGTAAATACTTCCAGCGACTCCAATGGTATAATCTTATGCATTCTGTCCATACCATGGTAATTTACAGGAAGCACCATGACAGTGCAGATGACAGCAGATATGGAAAACACTCGAATACTGAAAGAAACCATAGCAACATTACAGTCAGTAAAGCCACAAGATGGACAATCAAATTTCCTTTAGACATATTTTTCTTTTGATATGCTTTTAAATGCATGTTAATCAATATTGATCAGAGAGGTTTTAATAGTGAATAACGGAGGAGAAATGTTATCAAATATATGTTCCTAACATGTATTCATAGAGGCATCAACTGCATCTAGCCTATAGAGAGTAGACTAAAAATATTTGTTACACTAAGTTTAATAACATCTTCACTTCTATTTAACTAGGTATCAGAAATCTCAATAGTTGGTAAGTTTGCATCTTGGAGAATTCAGATTAAAAAATTAATAGATAAGAAAGCAATTCATTCTAGCACCATGTATTATGACTATAACATAAGGCACACTGATAAAACTATTCAAATCTTGGAAGGACTGAACAACCTGAACACAAGTATCCTCACAAAAACCACTGCATCCAGACCACCATTGGTCAGTATCTCATCCTCAGATATTTCCCATGCCTTCAAGATCCAGCTAGGGGAGGGAACAAATCTTTCCAAGCAGAGATTAATGTGTCTTGAATGCTGAGAGGCTAGTCTCCTTCCGAAGTACACATTGACATTGCTTGGTTGTTTTCTTAATACAGAATAAAATGAAAAGAGCACCACACACACAGCAATATTAATTCCAGCAGAAGTTAAAAGAGCAGCAATGTCCATCCCTGCTCACTGTACTTGAAAGTTTGATGCATCTAATTACCCCAGAAGAAAGACACTAGAAATCCAAACCATGTGCATCACCTGACACATTATATATTTCAAACAATATCCCAGTCAGAAATGTATTTCATTGTAAAGGAATGCAAAATTGAAAGATCTTTTTATTTATTTGCTAAGGTGCAGCAGGATGTCTGTCTGTAGCTGAGAGTTTTTTACTATGTCACAATATACAATAGTACTGACTACAGAAACACAAAGGATTGAAGTGAAAAAAGGATAATTCACAACAGACAGACTTGCTGAGTGCTGACAGCTAAAGAAGTGGAGATTAAAAGAACCAGGCACAAGAATCATTTAGTTTGACATTCTACAGTCATGACTCATGAAGATACACTTCACACATGCCTAAAATTTATATCACAATGGATAATATTTCAACATTAGGAAACAGTACACCATGCAGCCTGCATATGAGAGAGAAGAATTCAAAAATAACAATGATACAAATCGGTGGTGACATTACATTGGCTACCACATTCTAACTATCCAGCTGCAAGTTCTGGAAGATTTGATAATAGCACTATACACAAGTTCGCAGAGTCACTTGGCATCAAGTTTCATAAACTTCTTCCCAACAGATACGACAGAAAGCCCATTTAAATGTTCCGTTTAGAATCACTAAAAATTGCAATTCATACTATTTGAATTGATCTAACAAACACACTTCATGCTTGGAACTCATTTTAAAAAACGACATTTGATTATTTGAATTGATCAACTAATAAAATTTAATTGTTCTTCACATCACAATATAGACAAACTGAATTGATCTTATATCAGCTATTACCCTTACTTACAAAAATGGAACACTTAACAAATAAGGGGAGAAGAAATCAATTCTAACAACTAAACTAATCAGATCGATTCACAAAATAGTTTATGCTAAACACACTCCTCAACGTTCATTTTTACCAATTAATAAGTCCATACTTAGTTCCCATGCTGGAGGAGATGAAACTGAATAGTGCACACAGCTAAAACGCAGCGTTCAGAAGCCAGGAAACAAAAGGAATAAAACCGGTTGAGTAAATCACTATCAATTCCGCCTAATTAGCAAAATCGAACAAACTTAAGATCCTACAGTTATCTCTCCAAGCAAAAATAATAGATTCACAATTGCGCACAATCGTCAAAACAGATTCAAACTAACACAGCTTTTAAACCATACAGACACAAACTCTAAATCAAACAAACACCTCAGCAACAAGAAAACAAAACGGAAACGGTTCACTCTGAATGAATCGATGAAAGAAGGAATTAACAATCGGAATCTGAATCCGAATAAGAATAGAGCAGAGGCATAATGTACCAGCATACGAATGGGCAAGTCGTTGACGAAAATCAATCAGAGAAACTTTGCAGAATTAATAGAAGAAGCGAGAAATGGTGAATCGTGAATCATAAAAAAGCAAGGGAAGAAGGAGGTTAGGTAATGCTTAAAAGTCAAAACTCGCAGAGCAATGCTGCGAGCCTTGCTTTTGCTTCTATTTTACAAAAACGCAGGTTTAACAATGCAAAGGAATGATTCCAAGGCAACGAACAAAAGACGAAACCCTAACTTTGGGGGTTGGTTAGATTTTGTTATTCTCCTCTTGCATTTTGTTTTTCAGTCACAGTGCATTATTGCGCCTTTCTCTCTCTTTCTCAGTTGCCAGCGAAGTGCGAACACGCAAATAGCTAAAGGCTAAAGCGTAGACGTAAAAATCATTAATCACAGAAAAGCCACGTTACGAAAACACGATCGGCAAGCGTATAATGATTGATTTTTGGTTTGAAAGAAAAAGCGGGAGTAACGGATTTGCCACGTGGTGGACACCGAGGCGCCAACCTCAAGTGCGTGAGGCCGAAGGTGTAACCGTCCCAAACTGGCAAAGGAGAACTTTCTGGATACGCTGCGTCGCAACCCCATGACGCAGCGCTACGCATCAGCCTCCGATTATGTGCCACGTGGATCTCGATGAGACCATTGGCTTGTTCCTGCTGGCATTGCTTAAAAGTGTTGTTCCGTCTCGTTGCGTACTCGACACACGTTTGGTCGGTGGACTCAATGGCCTTTCGTGTTCGTTTAAACACTCACTCCCCTCCACAATAATAATTTATTTAAAATGTTACTATCTTTTAATAGATATTATTTCTGTTCATAAATAAAAATATTTTATTAATTTATATTTATTGATAAAAATAATTTTTAATAATATTAAATTATTAATCCAAACATCTGCCTCAAGATATTAAAATTTATTTGAAATATTACTATTTTTAATAGATATTATTTCTGTTCATAAATAAAAATATTTTATTAATTTATATTTATTGATAAAAATAATTTAAATTATTAATCCAAACATCTGCCTCAAGATATTAAAATTTATTTGAAATATTACTATTTTTAATAGATATTATTTCTGTTCATAAATAAAAATATTTTATTAATTTATATTTATTGATAAAAATAATTTAAATTATTAATCCAAACATCTGCCTCAAGATATTAAAATTTATTTGAAATATTACTATTTTTAATAGATATTAATTCTGTTCATAAATAAAAATATTTTATTAATTTATATTTATTGATAAAAATAATTTTTAATAATATTTAATAATATTAAATTATTAATCCAAACATCTGCCTCAAGATATTAAAATTTATTTGAAATATTACTATTTTTAATAGATATTATTTCTGTTCATAAATATAATTTTTTATTAATTTATATTTATTATAAAATTATTTTTTAATAATATTAAATTATTAATATTTTTTTAAATTGTTTTTACAATTATCAACTCTCATCAGATTTTTTTTTTAATTAATTTTTATTTTTGTTTTTCATGACATCATATGCTCCAAAGTGTAAGACTGACTAATCTTTAAGGTACTCATATTCATTTAAGTGGTTGATCGCAGTTGAAAGAACCTTTACCACATGTTTAAAAAACAAACTATATATTAATTATGTTATATATTGTTAGGTATTTAATTAATTAATATTCTATAAAAGAGAATGAATTTATTTTATGAGAAAAATATTTATATAAAAAAAATTAAAGTTTTAAGTTGATATTTAATTATAATTTTTTTATATATAATAAATTTGTTAACTTATCTATTAATAATTTAAAAATTATATAAATAAAGTGTTATAATTTAACACTAAGGTAAAATTGCCATAAAAATTAAACTCATAATTTATTCACCGATTGGGTATTTGGGTTGCTGTAGGGATATATGCAACAATTGTTTTCTATTTTTCTTCCATTAAGTAAAAAATATAACCAACCATTTGTCTCAAATGTGCTTAAATTCTTATGCTCAAAATCACACCCAACCATAAAGCTCGATTAGTCAAAATAATCAACCCACTATAATATTTTCTTTCATAAGACCCTGTTTGGCAGATATGATTTTAAGAGTTTCAGACGGAAAAAACTTGACTTGTTTGATTAAATTGATTTAAAGTGAAGTTAACTTTGAAATTATTAGGATGCACGTTTTCTTTACTAAGAGGGTTAACAAAAGTAGAAAAATATAAATTAAACCAGATATTAAGATGGTAATTAATTTATGGTGAATTTAAGTTTGAAATGATTACGATGGATGTTTTCTTTACTCTGTGATTTTATTATAATTCTTAATTTATTAATTTTATTAAATAATATATAAATGAAATATTGTAATTAATATCAATAAATTAAAAATGTTATCTTTATAAACATAAATTTGTGACCTAAACCTTCTAAGATTCTTTTTTTATTTGTATTTTTCTTTAAGCTGTAGATAAACCCTCGGGTGTAAGTTGGTAATTCATATATTATTTTTTTATATATGCTTCATTTGTCATTTCCGATAATGAAGTTTAAACTTTATAAGATATGATTTAATTAATTTTAAAATAATTAAAAAAAATTAGAGATATATTATCTAATCAGATTTTAATTAATCAAATATAAAAATATACTATTTAATAGGTCTTCTAATAATGTGATCAAATATAACAAGATATTATCAAATCAAGTAATTTAATAAAAATTTATTACCTAATTATGTTTAATGATAATTTAATTAATATGTACTGTATCCGACATTTTATTATAATCTTAATTTATGATAAGTTGGTTGATTTTATTATTATAATATTTTTTTACATTATGAGTGCGTACTAGTTAAACTCTAGTAGTTATACCATTTTAAAAATGGGCTAATAAAAATTGTACAAAATATTTTATAAAAATATTGAAAAATCTGAACGTGATTAAAATATTAATGAACGTTATCAAATAAAATAAGTCGTTCTTAAATTTAACTAACTAAATGAAAAATCCTTTTTTAATTGTTATTAACTAAAAAAACATATTATAAAGTAACTAAATTCTTTAAAAAAATCATACGTAATAAATTTTTTTTGTTATTAGACAACTTAATTTATTGTTAAATATTATTATTATTATTATTATTATTATTATTATTATTATTTACATCACAATTTATTTGTAATCATTCATAAACACTGATAATTTTTTATAATTTTAATTTAATATAAAATTTTAAATAATAATATAATAATTGTTTAAAAAATAATAATCTAACTATACTAAATATAAAATTTAAAATTACTTATATATTCTTCGTTATCTACAGACATTCTTTTCTATATATAAAGATAAAGATTATAATAATACAACTTCTCTAAAAAAATTAACAAATTAATGAAATTATCATTTAATTTAATTTACAATAGTTTATTTTAGCTAATAATTATAATAGATATTAAAAATTAATATATATTATATGTTTCTTTTTCTGAAAAAAAAACATAAGATTTTCTTTTAATTGGCTTACCAAAAAAAAGATTTTATTTTAATTCTACTAGATATAATTTTTAAAATTACTTATATATTCTTCGGTTTAGATAGAAAACTTGATCTAGCGAAATTTTGTTCTATATATAAAGATTACAGTAATAAGAATGGTATAAAAAGTTAGCATATGATCATTTAATTTACAATAATTTATTTTAACTAATAATTATGGTATATATTAAAAATTAATATATAGTATAAGGTTTATTTTTCTAAAGAAATCATAAGACTTTTTTTAATTATGTTTCTTCATAATATGCTTTGTATTCACTAATAATTAAAAAATACTTTTTATATAATTAGTTAAATTTGTTAAATTTAGGAATAGTTACTTTTATTTAATAATGTTCATGAATTTTTTTTAATCATGTGCAGCTTTTAAATATTATTATCTATTTTATAAAATATATTTCAATTTTATGTTGTAAATATTTTTAAATTTTATAAAATATTATTAATGTGGTTATATTAAATATAATTAGGTATGTTAAATTTAATTAAGTAGATTCAGAACTATGCATAAACTTTATTTCATAATATATGTTTCACAAAAAAAATCACAATATATGTTATAAACTTATTTTTATTTTTAAAATTATAAAGTTAAGTATTGGTTAAAATAATTATTATCAATTATCTCTTAAATATTTTATTAAATATGAAAATAATTTAATTATTTAATATAATTAATTCATAATATTTTTATTATATTATTTCAAAATTAGTTGAGTTATATACAAACTATGCCTTCAAATTCATTAATATAATAATAGTAAAAAATAAAAAATTAAAAACAAATATTATATCACATAACAACATGTAAAATAATAATATATAAAATACTTTTTCAGTTTCCATGTGATAGTAACCGAGCAAGTTGTCAAATCATTGATATATTTTACTTATTTCCATAAGTCTTATTTACATACATTAAAGATCAAACCCTGATAGTATGTTCTCAGTTATGTATCAAGGTACGAAACTTTGATAATTATTAATAAAAAAACTTAAATATGTTTTAGATATATATTAACAAATTTTGTATTGAGCTCTTATAATTTTTTTGTTTTGTACTTGTTCTTTAATAATTTGTTGTTTTGTTTTGATTTTTAGAACGCTATTGTAAATATTTCAAATACATTTAAAATGTTATTTAAAGAACTTTAGGAATCCAAAATGAAATAAAAAACACACCAAACATTTTATAAAGACTCAAGACAAAAAAAATTGTATACGATATTTCATATCCTTTTCAAATTATTTCTCTAAATGTTTAATGAAATTGTTAGACTTGAGTTTAAAATTAAGCTAGAACAACAATTCCATACTAGTTAACTCAATATAAAATTTACTAATATATAAAGTCTAATTATTAAATCATATTAAATCTAAAATAAAATTATCCTTATTATTTAGTAATGATATGTCATTATTAATAAAAGAAAATTCATATAGTATACACACTCAATTTTTTTAATCCATTTAAAATATAAATTTTTTAGCCTAATTCATTTAACTAATGGACTAAACTTACCCGTCCAAGAGCCTCATCGCATTATATAAAAAATAATATATTTTTAACTTTAGTCATATTTATTATATACTTTTTGATAGTAAATGTTAATATGTATAGTCATGTTTATTATATATTAATTTAAAATATTAAAAAATAATATTAAATCATTTAAATTATTTTTAAAAAATCTCTAATTTGAAATTGTAAAAGAATACTTTAATTATATAAATTGATTAGAAAAAACAAGTTTTAAACATCTTCTTCCTATTGCGAGTCAACCCATGCAGGTTTGACAAATGAAAGGCCGTTAAACGAGTGAATTGTCAGTTTGTGTAACTCTAATTACATTTCACTGATTTGACATAAACGACTGAACCGAAAATCCCCACTTCCCAAGTAAATCTCGTTGTCATGGTATTGGAATTGCAATTACTAAAGCATAGTCTACGCTACCACTATTTTTTTCGTTAACTCCAATATCCTTTTGTTGAGATATATATTAAAATTTATTTATCGACCTCTTCTGATTAATATTCTTCCATACATACAAACCCCAAAATTAAACTCATAATCACATGCTTAAACACCGGGGAGACAAGTTCAAACCAACTTCAAGCAAATCCTATTCCGAAGCTCCTCATGCTTTTTAAGAACAAAAGAAAGTATTGCAGTATTTATGGCCACGTAGTGTTTTATGAAACTTTAGGCCACAGGTTTTTGGTAATCTGCAGTTATGATAGAGAAGGGTATGCATATCGAATTCAGTCTACATTCTACACAGACTTTTTATATTTAAGTCGGCAGCTAACAGGAAGTTCATAGAACAATCTGCATAAAAATATAAAAATAAAATAAAAAAACAATATCTCCTTTTTAATTATTATAAAATTCAATATATATCTAAAATCATTTTATAATATATTATAAGATAATAATTAAATAAAATTAAAATACTTATTATTTAATAGTTAAATATTAAATATTATCACAAATAATTATAATTTCAATTCTAAAATATAAAATAAAATAATTTAAATTTAAAAAACACAAATAAAATATAAATACATTCAAATACAAAATCTCTAATCTCAACTTTTAAATGTAATTACAAAAGTTTGATTTTTTTTTTTTTTACTTATAACACTCCCATTTTATAAATAATATAATATAATTTTTATTAAAAAATTAATCATGCAAAGGCTCATATATTAACCTACAAATTTTGGTCAAATCTAAAATACTCGCAAATCTAAATTTTTAACTCATGTAACGTGCAAGTAAGTCGTGGGTTTTAACTCATATAACATGCAGGTAGGTTGTGGGTTTTGTGGATAGTCTTGGGAGTTAAACTCAAATGTCTATTTCTAGTTATGAAATCTATACTTTAGTGTCTATCACTCTAACATCAAACTCCATATTACGTGAATGTCTTTGTGCATTTGGTAGGTAAACTAGCATCTAGCATTTTCAGTATTGTTGAGATTAACTAGAACACACATTTCAACTACATTTAATAGTTCAAATTAATTTTACCAAAATCGACCAAACATTTTAAACCAAGCTGACTTTTGGCAATGACAAAATCAACCACGATATGTTCCGCTCGTTCAACCAGTTGGATTAAAAAACTTGGTAAACACATAAGAGTTTTACTATACTAAAGTGAAATGAAATATTGCCGTTTAATGCAACCAGGGTCCAAGACAACCCAACTTGAAAATAACGTTAAAATTAAAAGGAAATTATAAAAAAATAAAAAAAAAAAAAAATGATTTTAATATGAAAGTATCAGAAAAGGAACATTGGTATATTGATCTAGCTCCTCTAAAGTGAGGAACTTCAGAGAATAAAACAAACTCAGTTTTTCACGGGAAAATCACAAGTTAAAAGTGTGTACATGCCGAACATATTAATGTATGTGGTGGAATATCAACCATTGATTTTGTTATCAGCGAATAACAATACTTACTTTATTCTTGCTTTAGGAAAATCAAATCTCATTTCCGTTCACGTATTGCACTTTCCCGGTGTATCTACAGACCGAAACATAGGATTCTTCCTAATTTTACAACAGCAACGGTGTAGAGAGAGACGTAAACTAAAGGAAAACTGTGGTTGATCCATCCTTTTGACAAATTATTCAAGTTACGATGACATTTAATTTTTATCTCAACAAAAGGAGCGTTACTTTAGCACAACAGTCGCTCCCACTTATAGATAGCCTAATTCAACAAATAATTTAGTCAAATACTAAATTGATTTGTCTTTTACAGCCAGGGGCTGGAATTTAAAGAACAAAAATCTATCAACAAAAGTGATACACCACCTACGACAAGTATATCTCAAAGAATTAAATTACCTTTATAGAGAAGAAAGCGTTTTAAATGAAAACGGAGACGGAGCTCGAGCTCCGATGCTGCACCATCCCATGAGTCAATGGAGTGACTTCAAGTGGAATATCTGGCATTTTGGAACGTACGAATTCTTGGTTGAAGCCTGTTCAAACTTCTTAGAAGCAGCTTCATTCTCCTCTAAGTTAATCTGGAGGAAGAACTTGACCCACCAGGATGAACTCCTCATCTTGGCCTGAAGCAAGAGGAATCAGTTAATTATTCCCCCTCTTTTTTTATATAAATAAATAAATGGCTGAGACTAGGAACAAAGACTTTCTATTCATCCAGATTTCAGGCTCAGTAATTGACATTACATTTAAAGTAACAACAAAGACATGGATAGCATTCTATTATTCTTTATGAAAAGATCCACTCACCGCTCTTCCGAATTTAGAAACGTCCGCTACCTTGGCCTTTTGAGCGGTAGGAAAACCTTCATTGTATATATTTCAGATGTCAGTGACAGGCCAAAGAATTATTGATTATTGTTAAGATAGTAAGATAGTCTTTTAAGCTACCAGAACAAGCAGTAAGTTTGGGCTCCCAATTACTCATCAAAAGTACCCTCACCGGAGAAAGTAAATTTTTTAACTCAAATAAGATGCATTTCAAATGTTAACATAAGTTCAAACACGAACACACTACTTCAAACAACATTTCTGCTATATAAACTAATCCATATTCCATACTAGATGCCCCAGTCTTCAGCAATAACAACCAAACTTTTGGACTCAAACACCTAGGTGGGATCAGTTAGATGAATTAATTGAAACTGTTTAATTTTATTTAAAGCTAACTGATTTAATGCAAGTTTCAGACAAAAATTATTTGTTTGGACAGAAAAATAAATTTTCACTGATGAGAATCTACACTAGTTTCAAGATTCCATAAAATGCTCTTACCAGTAAATATCACTACACCATCAGATGATACCCTCACCAAATCCGGAAGAGTTTTATTGAGGTATTTGGGAGATAGGTAATCCAGAGCATCAGAAACAATTACAAGAGAAAAAGATTTTGGCCTGTATGGAAGAGGAAACTTGATATCAGACACTCGCACACTGCCTCTACGTATAAGTGCTTTGCAATTATTATCAGCTTCCTCTATATCATATGGTTCTATTCCCCAGGCTTCAGTTTCCTCCTCCTTCTGCAATTTAGAGACCACAAAGCAAGTATCAGGACCAACATGCAAAACTTTATGCATGCTATCTCCGTATGCTTTCTGTAAAATAGGAATTGCTTCTTGGACTTCTCCACTGCACAAATAATCACCTGCATTTGGAAGTAATATATATCATTAGAGAACACCAGGAAGCCAATTAAATGGAAAGCTAAATGCTAATGGATAAAATAGATGACAGAGATACTAAGTCATGGAGTTTAGGTTATATTTGGGAGAAAGAGAAGGGAGGAGAACAGAAGGTTTGAAGAAAACCTTCCACTTGTTTGAGTTAGGATCTTATAAAGGAAGAGATTAGCATGCGATCCTCCAACCCATCTCCATCCCCTATCCATTTTATGAACATTTCAAAGGTTCCCCCAACATAGGATGATTTTAATCATCCAAACAAAAGGAAGGAAAATCAAAACTATCCTCTCCCACTTTTTATCTCCTTCTCTTCCTTTTTCCTTTGATTTATTCCCCCCCGACACACACACAAACATTCAAACAATGAACCAAATTCTCATAAATTTCATCATAAATCCAACATATTGATAGTATGATAAGAAATTATAATAGCAAAGAAAACTGGAGTCATATGACCAGAAGTATCATGAAATCTATTCAGCTTAGCACCCAGTCTTAAGAATAATGCCATTACAAAGAAACAGGGAAACCACAAAGAAAAATGCAAATCATTAGAAAAATCCTGTTTACTATATGGAAGGACAAACATATTGGCATTGCACACTCATTTTACATAAGATCCAGAAAATGCCAGCAACAGATTACTGAGATAATATTTTAATCCTCTATAGACATATTTGGACAGTTTACATTAAGTATATGAAGACTGTCATTATAAATTATCATGCCCGGCCTGTCTGAACCCAACTATAAGTGTCATAGTTAAAATACAATTAAACGGATGCCAATTGACACAAAATAATATTACTATCCTGAACAAGAAGGAAAGATAAAACAATTAAGCAGAATAAAACGCCACTAGTAGCAAAATGAACATTTTTTTCCTTTTTTACATTTCAGCTATGCACTTTTACTCTTTAAAGCATATTGAGATTTTCAAGAAAGAAATATGAAATTTATTAGATGAGGTATGTTGCCACTTTTCGAGAGACATAATTGAAGTAATCAACAAATGTATACCTCCACAATAGAAAACTTACTAAATACACGAAGGACTATAAATGTACAATACATGTGCATTATGCACTCCTTTTTACATTAAAACCTTTAATTACTAAAAAATAATTACTTTCCAAGAAAATGAATTAAAAAGTAATTGTTGATACTCAATTCATTAATTGATGGTAGAAATCATTTTCACATAATAAGTTTCAACAAATTCATCATGATTAGCATAATAAATTATAGAAACACAATATAAAAAATGGATCATGATCTATAAAATTTACATCTCGTAGACCACTGAACCAGAACAGCTGCACACCACCACAAGAAGAAAGAAAGAACAGATATGGAATTTTTAACATCAGGAGTCATGAATAAAAGCTTGTATTTCAATGTGGAGAAACAGTCGAATGCCTTTACACTGTCAATGTAAAAAGTTTGTTAATTTTATCATTTAATACTTATAAAAATCATATAAACGAAGAGTTGTCATCGAACGTCATCGGTGTAAAACATAAAAATATGAAAAACAACAGTAGAAAAAAAAATCACATTGGAAGCTGCAAGCCATCATTGAAATGCAGATCAAATGAGAAAACAACCATTCACGACATGAAACTGAAAAGCTTCACCATGTCCACATATGTACAAACCTTGCATATCGTTTAACACTTTCACTTAATAATTTAATATACATCCATCAAGGGTGTCAAAGAACTTCTCTGCTAACAGGAATTAACCTCACACAATCAACAAGGAAAATTAACAACATACACCATTTACGCCGACGCTAGACAAACTAATGCATACCAACTAAAAGACCAACCTAATATTTTAAATGCGTAAAGAAATTGAAGGTGAAATAAATCACAATCAATGAGAAATCATTACTGCGATTAGCACATTTCCAATTTTCCATGGTCCCAGCGAATTTCACGTGACAACTAAAATTTCCAATTTACAAGAGTTAACTAAACTCGTGTGCATGTCATAAGCAAATTGGTCAGAAACCATGGTTGTCTAGGGCCTTGTAACAAGGCGTTGTTTGGGACCAAAGACCTCCTGCAGTTTAAAAAAAAACTGCAAGGTCGTGCAGTTAGTCAGTTACAATCTAACATGGAAATATTTTTTTAGCTCATATTTTTATTTAATTTTTAATTTTTTTATTTTATAAAGTATATAATCAAGGGTGTAGATTTAGTGCAATTGAAAAATCAAATGTAGGTAATCCAAATCCGTTCGTTTGAAGGGTTTGGTTTTGTCTTGTTCTTAAGGTCTGGGACCATGCAATAAATTCTCACAATCCAGAGGGAAAGAAAATTAAAATTACCTAAATTACCTTCAACCCTGCTAACAGAATCTAAACGGTTGCCAAATCCACCTATAAAAACAAAAACACGCGACATTAAATTGCTTAGATAAACAAAACCAGCCAAAATCATATCAAAGTAACGAAATAAAAATAAATAAATAAATAAAATAACACAAACCTGAGCCTCTATACATATAGCCAATGACAAACAAACCTCCCTACAAAGTTTCCAAAACCAAATCAATCAGAAAAAACCTTCCCCAAAGTGAAATCACAGCATTGAATTAACAGCAAAAATAAATAAATGAATAAATAAATAATAAAACCTCACCACAACTACGAGAGCAATAGACAAAACTGGTGGCGACCTAGATTTCGAAGAGGAGAACAATCCACCACCATTGTCACCGAATCTTCTAGAAGGATTCCCCGGCCTCCTCGACATAACGTTTTGTTCTCAATTCTTCTTATATCACAAAAACGTTGCTTCAGCAACACTAATCTGCAATACACAAACAAAAACGGAGAACAGAAACGCTTTCAGCGGAAACCAAATCACCACAATGCCAACAAAGAAACACGACGAAAGCTACGCAGCTATATCAGTGCACTGAAAACGCGTTACGAAAAACTCGAATTACCGGTAAATCAAACAATCCTATAGAACTTGCATCGTGCAAAAGCTAGATCTGAATTACGCGCAATACAAATAGAAAGAAGAGAGAGAAAAACCAGAAAAACAGAGATGGAATTTTTGTTTTTTATTTTTTGTTCCGTGTCAATGTCTATGCACACAAAAAAAAGTGCAGAGTATGTTGTAGTGTCGGTTGGTACTTGGTAGAATCCAACGGTACCGAACTGGTAATTGACACAATGGGCCAGGCCTTATTGGTATGGGCCATATGTGGCCCAATAAGTGGAAAAATTAAACCGGTTGAAACAGTGCTCGTTATAGTACTTATTCGGATTAATAATCACCAAACCGGACCGAACCGAACCGATTCTGGTTATTCGATGAATAGAAGCTCGAGCCCCGAGGTGAGGGAAGAGAAGAAATAGATGGAAATCGTTTTCGGAGTTTGGTACTCTGAGAAATTGCGAGAGAGAGAAAGTGGAAAAGAGATGTGTTTGGAGTTTGGGATAATTGGTGATTGCATCATTGAATGAGCTAGTATTGAGTTTGATTTAGAAATGAACAAAGACGAAAGCGATCGGAACGAAAAGAAAGCGCAAGATATTAAGCTTTGGGGGGTTTTCTTCTTCGGATTAATCGGCGTAACTGTCACCGCATTCTCCGTCAGTTCTCTGCATTCGCTTTGTTGCTTTCTTCTTTTCAATTTGTTGTTCGAATCTTCTGCAATTATGTTCCTAGGCTACTTTTTAATGTATTTTTCTTATTTCTTAATTTTTATTTCTGTCAGAAGGATGATCTTAGGTTTGCTTGATTGATTTTGTTCGAAGTTTCTATTTCTTATTATCATTTTTTTTTTCCAATTCGATCATTATCGTTCTCACACAGACCTTGCTTTTGTGGTGGCATGTTTGGTTAACATTAGATGATCCAGAATCACGTTGAAATGCTAGCTAACGTGATTTTAGGTGTATGTTCACAGTAATTAGGCTTCAGATGTTTGTTTCTAAATTGGTCGGGTTAAAGTAACTTTAAGTAGTTTATAAAAATCTTGTGATGAGTTTTCCTACTAATTTGCTTTTAGAGTAAAAACATCCTCTGTGTAACCAAAATAAATTATTTTTATCCTTATAAATAAAAAATAATGTCTGCCTGTTAACATTAACTCATGAATCCTGTGCAGTAAACTGAGTTAGACCCCTTGACAAGCAAAATGAATTTTGCAAATGCTTATACCAAAATCAATTTGATTTTCAGTGGCAGATTTTTTTTTTAGTAATCTTAATATTCTATGAACATACATTTCTTCTCATGTGTACGGGTTTTGCTTTGTATAATTTTCTTTTTCTTTTTCCTTTTTTTTTTTCAATTTATGTCTGTACTACAAGCTAGACATGCACGTGAATCATAGTGAGACTGATCAAGTGTGCCATCATTGAACTGTTTGTAGCTGTCTAGGTCACAGTCAAAAGGTGGCAGCTCTTTCCGAACAGCATTTCAAGAAGAAGCATGGAAGAAGTACAATAAGCGATTGCAAGAGGAATATGAGGAAGAGATGGAGAGGGTGGTGAGTTTTCTATTATTATTTATTCCTGTACTTATTTATCTAACTTTGAGAAAATATACATTCACTTTTAAAAAAAATTAAGATGGAAGATATGATGCCATCCTATAGATGAGCAAACCTGAGTAACAGTATTTTGTGATGAAAACAAATTTCACTGCAATGTGTATTTGCTAGCTCTGATAGTAAGTCAGAAAAAAGTTGTGTTTGTTTTTTCTTGCTTAGATGTTTAAATTGATTGGTTAATGCTAGGCAGTGTGTCTTGAGTCTAGGTTGGTTCTTGTAGGAACGTATAAGGCGTATGCAAAGTGTGTTTAATAGAGAAAGGGATAAGCATAGAAGAAACTATGAGAGCTGGAGGGAAAATGGTGCTGGTGCACATTATCAAAATTTCCAAAGAGATGATTGGTATTGGAAGGCTGAAGCATCCTACAGAGAGCAGTGGGCCAATTATCAACATCCAAGACAGAGTGGAAACCATTCGTTATCTCATCACTACTCAGTTTTGGGTCTTGACAGGTACGTAGAGAAATATTGTGATATGTAATTCAGTGCCTTGTATTAGCAGTAGAAATATTAGAATGTGATACGTGCTGGTTTAATAGGAAAATATAGCTATGCTCCTTGCAACCAGTAGGATTCTGAAATTCTTGGAAATTAAAGGGTAAGAAATAAAATATCAAACTAAAAGCAGGAGAATCCGAGTATTAGGAACAGCCAACTCCCAGCTTTAGGAATGGCCAATCCACTGAAACCACCCTCTACAATGGCCTCCATTTCCTTACAATCATGATCCCATTTATCACATGGCACCCATTCTGTTAGGATCGCATTTATCATTCCTTTCCTAGATTTTAACTAACTATATTTTTGGCACATTACTTATCACCAAGCCCTATAAAGGATCTGATTTTGGTATCTGTTGACCATTAATTGTGAATGGAAAACCATGTACGAATCATGTAACATCTACATAATAAGTTAGCAATAGTGTGCCTGTTTTGCATTCATGATTAGCTGTTAAAGGTTCCTTTTTCATGGATCTCAGGTCTAGAACAACACCATATTCTGAAGCTGAGATTAAGGTAATTTTATTATTGTTATTATTATCATCATCATCATCTCTTTGCATATTACTTTATGCTTTGTATACTATATTCATCATATTTGTATTGATGAAAAAGAGTGATTTATGAATATGAAGTACGGTGACAGCTCTATCTATTTTTCTTATTTGCCTCTGTGATATGTGAGAAACTATGATTGACACTTAGGTTGATGTTATTTGATGGGTGGTTTAGGACTATTATTATTTATTAAAACAATTAAACAACCAGTTTAATAATCACTTTTTTGGAAATTAGTGGAAATCATGTGAAAAATAATGGCGTTATGGTTTTGCTCTACTAAAACTATAATACGAGATAATTTTCGTTTGCATTTTGATTGACCTACTTATAGAGAGGTTGATCTTGAGCTATTATAAGGTGGGTTCGATGGTTAAGAAGAGGGAAAAGAAGGAAAGGTTGCAAGTTTAACTCCTGCTATAAAAAAACTAACATTTTTAACAATTAACATTTGTCTTTCAAAAAACCAAATAGAAAGTGTGATTTGTTTTTGTTTTTATTCACATATGATGCTGGTTGATCTAGAAAAAAAAAACTATTGTAAGTTGCCAAAATTCCTTCAGAAAGCTCCAACTATAAATGAAATGTATAGTGGAGCAACAACTAATCTATAAACTCAGGTACAAGACTTTTTATAATAATAGATTTGCAGCAAGATCTACTTAGAGTTCATACTTTATTTACCTCATTTTTGGATATATTACGTGTAAATTGCTTTTTTTTGTTATATATATTGCTTTAAGTCATACTTTCATCTTATAATTTTTTATCTCATCTCTTTCATAGACAGCGTTTAGGACCAAGGCGAAGCAGTATCATCCTGACCAGAACCAGGATAATAGAGGTACTAGTTATTATTAAGATCTTGTTATCTCAAACCATGCCATTATTGATTCTTGCATGTGAAAATGTGACAGAGGCTGCTGAGGCCAAGTTCAAAGAAGTAATTTGTTCATATGAGGCCATACAAAAGGAAAGAAAGAACCAGAATCTGTAATTGCCCATCTCTGCCTAACGATGCTGGAACCTTAAAGCAGGTGAGGTATTCAAAATAAACACCAAAGGCCAACTTCACAAAATAGAATTATCATCCAGCTAAAGTATCATTCTGCTGGTAGTAAATTTTGGGTAATTATCACATCATAAATTAATGGTGTTGATGTGTTGTATTATAAAGCTGTTATCCTTGTATGCATTGAATTTTTTTCTGGGAAATTGATTGAAGAGATACATATTTAATTAATAGGCATTGCAAACCAGACATCAATGACCTCTATAATCAATTATTTCACATATTAATTATGTTCATATAATCAATTCATTTGCTGAACACTCTCGGAACTTCTGGGAGAAATTCTTCTATAAATTTGTTCTACACAACCAGGCAAACTTTTTTTTATTAGTATATATAAAGAGGCAGAAACTCCAAACCGCAAACTGAGGAACTGAAGTGCGGATAAGCCAACCTGAAAAGTCTTACCATGTCAAACTTATTTTTCTAATCACACAATGTGTGCTATATGTTGAAGTAATAGATGCAAACTCTGTTTACACTTTTTATGTCAATGTTTTACTTGACACTTTTAAAAGCTAATGCTCATAGCAGTTTTGCTCTGGTTCCACTTTATTCTCTGCTCAATGGAGGACACAACACTGCTACCTGCTTTAATAACTAATATCCGTAGCAGTTTTTGGTAGTATATCCTACATTTCTTTTAGCTTCGCTTTCAACATATTTTTTATTTTGAAAAATAAAACTTTAAAATAAAGCCTTTTTAATGTATAAATAAAAGTATAAACAATAGAACTTTCATGAAAACTCGTAACTAGTAAGAAACTTTTACATACAGCGAGAAATTCACAAAAGTGGGTTAAAACATTATTGACACTAGGTTTTTCCATTGGTAGTCTCTCTTTTGAACAGGTGTAGCTTAGCGTAGGCACAGTAAATTTATTTTTTATTTAGTGGATTTTAACCCAAAAGATTATCTTACTTGGTAAGTGTTTCAAGACAATCAGTATCATATGGATTATTTTTTATTCACTTAAAATGGTACATCATATAATCCATAGAAAGCTCATTGTATTGGATGACTAAAAACATGTTGGCTTTAATGGAAAATCAAATATGGACTTAATTATACACGAATTAGTTTTGCGGAAAATATTGTTTTTTGAGAATTATGTTTACATGTATTTTATACTAAATTATTCAGAGGTAAGAATCTAGTTTTTTTTTTTATTGAGGAAAAGGTTTTGTTAAAATAAAAACATTATTTGGACAAATTTCTAAAAAAAATTGAACGTTGAAATCTTTGATTCCTAAAAAACATAATCAACTAAACAGATTTTTTAGTCATTCCTGAACAACTCCATTGTGATGATGCTAATTAGCAATTAAAGATGTTAAGATATAAGATTTTTTTTTTCCAGAGAAGGGTGTTAATTGAGATAAAAAGAAATTATTCTTGTCAAAAGTATTTTAAAGACACTCTCTTGGTAGCACTATATTATCAAGGTGCTCATTAATGTTTTGAAAATTAGATTCGTCCTTGAATCAACAAAGAGATTCAACATTTAATGTTTTAATGATTAAACAGGTAATAATTATAATGTTTTTGAATTTTTAACATAACTCTAATAATATTTTAGCAAAACACTCTACTGTAATATTTTAAGTAGTAAAATCATTTCTCTATTCATTTTAAAGTTTATGAGTAAAATCTGAATGTAAAAAAGATGGATGGTATTCATTGAAGTTTAATGGTAAATATTCATTAGTGAAATCTGTGAATTAGTTTAATCACCTAATCTTTTTCTTAGATTTTGAATTATAGTGAGTAAACGATTCACGTTGTAACATTTTTATCCAAAAAAGAGATTTTTATTGAATACACTTACTTATACAGATTTTCTCCATATGGGCCATTAAGTCGAATCAAGTCCCACTCCCACATTACCACCCCCATCTCTTAGTTTCATTCCTTATTAAAAAAGTTTAATTATACAATTGTCTCTTAATTATAATTAAAAAATTTATTAAGTTTTTTAACTACTAAAAATGTTAATTAAGTCTTACAATTGTTTAAAAATTAAAACACTGATTTGGTTCTTTAATTATTAAAAAATCAATCAAATCATTTTAAAACACTATTCATACTCTTTTACGTCAATTCTATTAGTTTAGTTGATAAAAATAAACTTGGTTTATAATACACGAAAAACAAATAATTTAATATAAAATTGGTTTTCTTTTTAAGATATGTATTTTCCAGTGGTTATTAATACAATTGATATAAACTTTTTTTAAAGCAATAGAAAAATATTTATTTACAGAATTTTAGTCCATCAAACTTAAAGCTGTAGTGTTTTAAAATAATTGGAAAAATTGGTTGAACTTTTAAATAATTAAGAAAATTGAAGTATTTTAAAGTATTGGATTATGTTATTACACAAAAAATAAATAGCAGAAACATTTTGTAAGTTTTGCAAAACCAATTACAATGCTCTTCCGGTTGAATAAGTCTGGTTTAATTTTAAAACATATGTTGTTCATAAACAACACTTCATTTTCAGTATTAATCTGAGCAAGAGGTTAATCACAACATTATTATCAATCTTTTTTCTTTGGCTAGAAAACTCATCACCTTTCTTTCTCTATCTCTATGCATAAAAAGAGAGCCAAACAAACTTAAAATATCATAATGTGCAGTGATCATTTAGTATTAAGTGCCTGTTTAGTATGAGTATTATAAAAAAAATTATCTGAATGATGTTTTTTGCAAAATAGTTCTGATTTTTTAATCTTTAAAAACTAAAAAATAAGAATAGGTAAAAGTAATTTTACTTTTCAATTTTTTATTTTTACTTTAAAAACTTAAAATACAATCAGAATATGAAAGTAAGTTTTTTTCATTTTTACATTTTAAAATTTTAATAAATATAAACAAGTTTTTTTCATTTTTACATCTTCAAAACAGTTTTCAAATACCACTTCTCAAACAAGTTTTTTTTTCTTAAAAACAGTTTTTGAAAATTATTCTTGAAAATTTTTTTCTTTCTTAAATCTTTCCCTTCAATAATTTATTAAATATCCTCTCCGAAGAGTTGCACCCACCCCAAAAAGATAGTGGTAGGTTTGTACTGATAGTAAAAAATACCACGTAATTTATCTAAAACTAATTATATATTTGGAGTTATAAATTTATTAAGTTAACTTGAAAGGTGCTCACAAATTACGTTAAACCTATTACCTCTTCACAAATACGATATCTGAAAGCAAACACTAAATACTCAGTTTTTTAAAATGAAGAATCAAATCAGTAGATAGTAACATTTTGAAAAATAACTATATTTTAATATACAACAAACTGCCAATGCATATGATCTCATATTTATAAACTATATTTGAATATCTGAAAAAGATTTTTTAACTCAAGTCTATTATGGGTCAAGTTGTAAGTCCTTCAAAAATGACAACACATAATTTTTTTGGTAAAAGAAAATGTACTTCTGAGAATTATCCTTTTAAACATAAGATAAAATAAATAATACAAAAATATAATATAAAAATCTTATAACGGGAGATAAAACCATTATCATTATCTAGAGACAAACAAAGAAGAATACAAAGTGAAAAGTGAAAACCATAAGATAAAGCAAATTCAACACAATGTTATAATAATTTCAATGGGTACTATTTTTAATTATAGATGTTGGATTATTTTTAGATGTTTTACAAACTTGCTCTGATGCAAAAAATACTTCAGAAATCGAATATGTATAAAAACTCATTAGCTGCTGCACTTAGTCTTAGTTTAAGTGGCCAGCGTGGACGTTGATTCAGCTTAAGATAATGGATTTGATTTATAGGGTACCAAAAAGGGGGAGAGAGACAGGGAGAGATCATACATGCACTTGACATTATGAGTTACAGACTACAAAGAATACACACTAAAGAAGCCAAAATGCTTACAGAACTACGAACTTCAACCTTCCCTCAAATTCTGAAAACAAAAAAAAGCGGGATAAAACCTAGCTCATATTATTGAGAGCACCTTGATTTTTCCAAACGTATTCACTGATACTCACTATTGTGCAACCGGGGGAGCTCTGTAATAGGCGGGAACAGTGGCAGGGAAAAACATCTGCCGAATCCCTTCAGCCTTAATTATGGGCAGAATGATAGCAGATGCACCCTAAACAAGAGAAAATTTTAGTCTTACAGAGTTAACTTTCAACCTACTTAGCGAGACACAAGAACTGAATTGAAAATAACAGAATGATACTTACAGAGATTAATCGGGCCCCAATCCATATTCGCTTCGGTGAAGGAAATGGAAACAATAAACGGCCAACACCAAATATTGCAACAGCAAAGAAATGGAGAACCAAGCTTAAGGGACGAGGGTTTAATCCAGAAAGCAAAGAGACTGGTCCTTCAGAGAATAGCCCTCCAAGGCTCAGATAATCAAAGCAAGCTTGACGCATTTCCTTCCTTGCCTGATCAGGGGATGCACAAAAAACTTTGTAAAGAGCACCTGCTAATGTATTTATGGTGGATGCCACAGGCTGCAATATAAAAGACAACATTAGATTTATAAGTTTTAATGAGTTGAGTGGAGTTCTGCTCCGTCTTGAATTACAAGTTAGATAACAACAGGAAAAGGCGAAAAGCTAACATTACCTTACGCAAGGTATAAAAGGACTCAAGGTATTTGCAGAGTGTGGGTGCATCATTTAGGTCAGCCAGGGGCTTTAGAAGATTTCTAAGCACCACAATATCAGACAATGCTACAGTCATTCCGCCCCCGGTTAGTGGATGCCGCATGTTGAATGCATCTCCCATCAGAAGGGCTCCAGGTGTAGGAAGAGGATCTGCTGGCATGCTTCTGTTGGGCATTGTCCTTATGTTGCCTTTGTCCACAGCAGCAATGAAGGCATCATAAAGTTCAGGGGGAATCTGCAATGATTTGCCATTTCATCATTATCAAGAGACTAATATATGTGAATGTGAACAAGATTCAACACTGAATGAAAGGTTAATCACATGCCAGGATTAAAAACCAATTTGTAGAAATTAGAGCATAAATGAGGCACCTGTGGAGCCACCGTTGTTTTCAAATACTTTTCCATTTCACCGTTTGAAATAGAAGGAACCTTCTGACCAGGTACATCGACCAGGCAGCGAATCTCTGTGCTACTTATAGGATAGAATAGAATTGGCGAAGGATCTCCCAGTATGACATGGCCATGATTTGCGCATGGAAGTTCACAGTTCTCTAAAACTAAACCAACAAAACATGAGGGAACATCTACCTGCAATGCAGCATTAGAAAATTTTAGTGATTCAGAATTCTACGAATTTCTTCTCACAAGCAGGAGGAACAAAACCTTTAATAGGAAAAAACAAGACTGAATAATGTAAACCAAAAAATAACTCTGAATAAATTGAAGCAAAAAGTTAGTATGATTGTTGGTTAGTTTGTAGGAAGTTGACTGATCTTATTGTGAAATCTCCATCACAGACTTAAGCTGAAAGGAATTCTCACCTTAGGATTACAAAGAGAACGGCGTAAGTTTGAGAAGCAGCCATCACATACAATAGTAAGGGGTGCATATGTCGTCAATACCTCACCATCTTTGTTCTTATATTGCACACCTTTAATTGTTCCCTTCTCTTCAACTAGGGAAGTGACTGTTCCTTGCTCCAATAGTACACTGCAGAATATTTAAAAAGAAAGGCACCATCTAAATATGACTTAACAAGTAAATATCTCTAGCTCAATTGAATAGCTAAAATCACATTTATAATTTTGATATCATTTCTAAATTCTGATAGTATTATGATGGTTTATATCAATTGGCTATCCATATAATGATATAATCAAATACTATGGGAAACAGAAGTTAATAGCATAACTACTTTCAATAAAATTACTTCAGTTCATGTAACATGATTAAAATATCTAACCAAATAAACTCAAATGGCATCAATGTTAAACAAAGAAACTGAGGTGAAATTTATGTTTACTACAAAAATCCTTCAGTTAGAATAATAGCCAGTTGCAACTCTGTAGCAAACAATCTGTAATCTCTTATCTTTTTTTTTTTTATATTTGACAAACAAGAACTAGTAAAGAATGGATATACTAGCATCTATATACTATACATCCAGAAAGGAAGAAATCAATACTTGGGAAGGGAGGCAGCCTTCTCCCGCATCCTCTGAATAAAGCGCCCGTTGTGAAAGCTTCTGCCAGAGACATCGGAGTGAAACTTCTCCAAGGGATAAGAGAGGCGGGTATGTTTCCCATCCTTGAAAAGGGCATAACCAAACACTTGCTGGGCATCAATTTCGTCCACACAGTCTGCAGTAAAACACAAGACAAATAATTTGGCACAGATGTTTAGAAAAAATCTAGAGAGAATATCTACAGCACCCATGATCAATTACAATATAAAAGTACAATAAACGACGTGAAGTAGTTAACAATCATACTACCTTCCAGTCCAAGCTCAATTAATTTGAGATAGCCTCCGGGTTGTAGCAACTCTCCGACAATTCGGTCAGGCTCACTCAGATCTCTTTCAATGACGTGTACTCGACGCCCATCCTATAAGACATAATATTTGCGTAGTCAACATCTATTTCGGAAAGTAGTACTCAACTTACCACACAATCCGCAATAGTTAAGAACTCAAAAAAATATGAATAACCTGAATCTCGTGACTAATCAAACTACACAGCGCAAACAATATAGTAGTCAGCGCCCAATAACTCAAAATCAAGTTCGATTCTCATACGTGGCCTCGGCAGACAGTATGATTAAAAGGTACGACGATAACAACCAAGCAAGGTACGCAAAGAATGTTAACAGAATCATAATTTGCATATAGTGAATTCCTGAAATTGAGATCTGTTGATATCGTTGCAATAAAATAGGAAAAACAACGGATCTGAATCCTCCAACTTAATTTATACAGGGTAAAGCGAGTAATTTCACCTGCTGATGAAAAAATCGATGATAAATATTATGTATTACATACATAATAAATCATAAATGTGATAGAGTATAAACAAATTGAATTTTTCATTAATACCTAAAATTACTTTTGTACTTTTCGCTAATTAAAGGAGCCAAATCCAAAAATTTCAAGGGCTTGAGATTTCGAATTGCAGGAACAAATAAACTGCCCCTAAATGAATTTGTATTTTACAGAAAACTACTAATTCCCAGCGTTCTGCAAATACATATCATTATACCGATGGAGATATTAGGCTGACGTTGATATTAAACGAAATAAAATTTCACGATTCAATTTCGACTTCCTTATATTATTTGAACAAAAAATTAAAAAGTTCTTTCTAAATCAGAACAAGTTATATCTTCAGTTGCTTAGAAAAGAAAAAAGTCAAATACGAGAGTTTAAAAAATGTTGAATTACATAAGCAATGTACAAGCACGTGACCAACGCCAACAACGAATTGCGTCAACATTTTCTTTTCTCCACGTGACAGAGAAAGAGAAGGATAAAACATCCTTCACTTTCAATCTTTCGTTGGTGAAAGAGTTCCTCAAGTAACGTTGTGTTCTCTCAAATAAATTCAAATATTCCAAAAACGCAAAACAGAAGAAAAAGCAACAAATAACTTCTCCAATAAATAAATAACAGTGAATCTTATATATGAGAAGAAACTAAAAACAGGTAAAAACCTAGCAATGTTCCGATGTTGAACATTCATCGTCAGTAATAATTACATGCAAGAGGAAAACGGATTAATAGCAACGGAAAACGCTTATAATTTATAAATCAAAGCTACCTTGCCAAGAGTGTGTGCGAGAGCGGCTCCGGCGACACCGGCTCCTACAATGATGACATCAGTGTCTCCGTCGCGGTTCTCCGATCTGCATTCTCCGGCAGATGTCGTCACGGTCTCGGATAACTCAATCCTCTTCTTCGGCGAAGCGCGACGCCGGCTGGCTCCACCGAAGGAGAGGCTGTAGAGCGCGAAGAGGCTCAGAACGGAGCACAGAATCCAACCGAGCAAGTAAGGATCCGTCATTTCGGAAAAGAAATCGGAGAAGAGACGGCGAACCGACGACGGCGACGACGGAGGAGGATGTGTTTGTGTTTGCTCTCTCTCTCTCTTTCTCTCTGGCTCTAGTTTCTCTCTCTGCCTCGCTGGCAGAGAAATTTCGAACGGTTTCAGTTTACAGAAACCGAAACTAAACGAGAGGTGAGCGTTTTATAAGGCCATGCTAGACACGAGATTCGTTGTCTACAACGGCCCCCGTACCATCACACATTAGCTGTATTTCCCAAAAATTATTCTCAACAAATATAATAATAAAAATCGTAGGAATAGATGACAAAATCAATAACTTTTATAAATTTTTAATTGTTATTATTTTATTTTATTTAATAATAACCTATTTTTATCCGTAATTATACTTTTAATTTTATTTATTCTTTAAAATAAATTTCACCTTTATTTACAATTTGAAAATAAATTCATTTTTCATTTTAAAAGTATAATTAATTTTTAATTTCAGACAGAAAACGTCTTTTTTACCCTAATAATAAAAAGAAATTAAAAAATAATGAAAAATAAAATAGAAAGGTTTCCCGCTAATTTGCGCCGCGCCTTTGACTCCTTTCCTTCGGATTCCGTCTTCCAATGCGCAATCGTATGAATAAGGTTTAAGAGTTCGTGAAAATTTAGAATTTTGCCTTGTACATATTTTGTCTTTTATTTTATAATTTGATATTTAAATTATTTTTTAGTGATACTTATAACTTGATTAAATGATTTTTTATTATGATGCATAAATAAAAAACTTATTTTTTCATAAAAATAAAAAAAAATCTTTTTTTTTAGAATTAGACTTTTATTTTATTTTCTTTTTTTAAAACTAAAATTTCATGTTTTTTATTCATATCATTGTAACTTAACATTAATAGTTTAATATTCAAAGACTATTTTTAACATATTATTCAAATATCATCAAATTATAAAGTAAATGAATAAAATGTAAATAATTACAAATAAATGAACAAAATATCAGTAATTAAATAAATTAAAGATCATAAATTATAATTTAACATAAAATTTTAAAAATAATTAAATTATTTTTTAGTGTCCATTTTATTTATCATCTATCAAGATCGAAATCGGAGAAGATGTACAAGAGTGTATTTGGCCAGATGGATAAAAAATATGATATATATAAAAATATCAAGATGTTTAAATGTAATTTTAGAATCCATTTATTTTATAATTTTTCGTCTTTATTTTTATAAAAAATATGAAATAAAAGTGAAAATACATTATATTTAATATAGAATTTTTTTAAAAAAAATAGTTAAAGACCAGAAAAAAAATTAGTTTTTTTTTACATAAAAACTATGTTAAAACTCAGTAATAATGTTATAATTATAAAAACAATTATATATAAAATTATCTTAAATTATATATGTAAATTATTTTATATTTTTATTCAAATTTATTAAATTAAATAATTTATTTCTTAGAATAAAAAATATCAAGTCAAAATAAATATATTTTCTTAATGTTAAAAATTTGAAAATAAAAATATTTTTAGACAATAATAAATAGAAAATATTTTCTCAAAAAAATGCTTTTTTTTTATTATTAAAAATTTGTAATGTTACCTTATTTTATAAAATAAGAAATATACAAATTTAGTCTCCATTCTAAAAAATTCATAATTTTGGTCTTTTATTTTAAAAATAAAAACATTTAATCTTTAATTTTGATTCTTAAATTAAGAGCTCCAAATTATCATTGACTATGACATATATTAAATAAAAAAATTCATGTAGTATCACTAAAGTTTGAGTCACATTAAATTAATATTTTATAGTTAACATTTATAATTTAATGAAAATGTCAAAAATCATGAATCTTATAAAATTGGATAACTAAACCTCTCTATCTTAAAACAATAAGACCAAAATTATAAGTCTTATTAAATTAAAATGTTTGGTGGAAGAGAAATAAAAACAATGAAAAAAAGAAAGACAAATGTATAAAAGTATATCAGAAATAGTATAAATGGATCTAGTTTTTTCTTCATGTTACATTATCCTCACAAGTGTTGTGTGGTGAAAAGTTTTTTGGGTTTGTCTACTCTTTGTTGAATCAATCACCATAGTGACTTTTGGCATAACAATGTGATGCACATTTTTGTAATTGATATTTTTTTTCCTTGCACATTGCAGTGTGGGTATTGCTATACACCTGTGGTGACCATTTTTTCCAAATTTGTTTACTCCTTGTTGTATTGATTACACTACATAGGTTTTGGTATAACAATGTGGAGCACATTTTTGTAGCTGGTTAATTTTTTCCTTTTACATTGATCACCACGGCATGTGCTATTTTTGAATTTGTTTGTTCCTATGAAATCAATCACAAAGACAAGAATTTTGGCACAATAGTGTAATGTGTTATACATACTTGCATTTTTCCACAAGCTTTGGTTTAAAAAAAAAAAAAACAAGGTAAGCTACAAACATTCATCTGGTATAGACTAGATAATATTTTTGTTTTCGTCTCATTGTTGTTGGTAGTGTCTAAATATGCATAACGAACTTTACTATTAAAAAAAAGTGAGCTACAAACACTTATCTAGTATAGAACTAAAAATAATATTTTTATTTTCATTTGATTGTTGTTGGTAGTATCTAAACATGCACAGTGAACTTTAATATTTAGAAACCAGACAGGTATTTTTTAATTATACTTTTTTATATTTATCTTATTTTGCTGATTTTTCTCTTTACCCTAAAAAGTAAAATAGAATGAATATTCAATATACCAGGTTTATAAAAATTTGTAGACTTTAATTAGCATGTACTTACAGTATAAAACAAGTATGCACAGTGTAAAAAAAAATTTACACTGATATTAAATCACAACTCTTAATTTATATGACTTTTAAAATATTAATTGGTAAAATTAACAAACTTACTCTAGATAAAAGAATGTAATTGAATGTCAATATAAAACTTTTTTAGACTGATACTACACACTAATTAAACTCAAACTTTTAACTATGCATGTTTGGGATAACTTATTTTTATAAGCTGAAACTTGGTATCCCATGAGTTTAGATGTTTGATTATTTTTACAATATTTATTTTATTTTAAAAGTATATCCCCGGATTACTATTTGTCATCATGAATACATGATTTTAAAACAAATCCTTTAAAATTAATTCAAATTCTAATTGATTATAACAATAATTGATTTTTTTTATATATTAGCAATAATTGATTAAACATATAATCAAATATCAATTATTGACCAACAATGTTAATTTCAAAGTGGGGATCACAATATACCCGTACTGTCCTCTCTCTGCCCCGATTTTGACGGAAAAAACCTACATTTTTTGTCCATGCCCTGTCCCGCCTAAGATAATTGAGGATGGGGACGGGTGTTAGTTTGTTAGTCCTCATCTCGTCCCCACATCCGCTCTCGCCTTGCTTTTATATTTTATACATAATTATATGTTAACAAAATCTTATATGTCTGAGTACAAATCTACCCCTTTATAAATTAAATATAATTAATAAATTAACATGTAATTTATTTAATAAATTATAAATAATTTAAATATAAATCATAAAAAACAATATAACGATATATCCACGAGGATACCTGAATCCGTAAAAACCTAACGAGAATGGGGATGTGAATTAAAATTTTATACCCACATTCTTTATATCACCCCGTCCCGCACTTTCTGAGAGCGGGGATGGAGAGAGAAAACCTGCTCCTACATGCCTCTTTGCCAATCCTATTTCAGAGTAATAGACTTGATTCCTTTAAACAAGTTCTAAATATCAAATATTATTTATGGAAAAATATGATTTCAATGAAAGATCTTTCGAAATCCAATGAGTCAGGTTTTTCACAAAAATTATTGGTCACTTCTTTTCGTTGCTATTAGTAATATTAAGACTTAAATATGTTTCAAATTATATTAGTTAATTTTGTAGTGGGTTCTTAATCATTTTTTTCTTCTTTGAAACCCCAATATTAATCATAAGGCTATATACTTATTGATTCCATTAATATCTAAATATACATTATTTATTAATTTGTTTAGGAAAAAAATTATGTATTTAAAACCTTTCACAATGAAAAAGGTTTTTTTTTTAGATTTTAAATCATGGTAAGTTTGTTCATACTTTAAAATAAACTTATATAATAGAAAAATGGAAATTACATTCATTTTTAACATTATTTTTATAATTGGTTAAAATTTAAGTGGAAAATTTTTTTAAAAAGATAATAAATGTGATAAAATTAATGTAAAAAAAAGAAATCTCATAATCAACATACTAAACCAAAATCTATAAAGATTTCTCAAAATTAGAGTGAATATAAAAAAAGAAAACAAAATACATTTGAGTCCAACAAGTACTCATTTGGTAACAGTTTATCAAATTGTTTTTTTGTATTTTAATATTTAAAAACTAAAAAAATTATTTAATTAGTATTTTCTTAAAACAGTTTTTCAAAACTGTTCTGCTTTTTTAGTTTTTAAAAACTAAAAAAAATGACAACTATAAGTAGTTTTGAGTTTGAGATTTCTATTTTTATTTTGAAAACTTAGAATATAATGAGAATATGTTGTTTTTTATTTTTACATCTTCAAATAATTTTCAAATAATATTTTACTAAACAAATTTTTTTCTCTTATTTTATAATAATTTTTTTAAACTGTTAAACTATTTTTAAAAACTAAAATACAAAATTATATTAATTAAGCCTGAATACTCGGCTTAACTTCACCTATTTTTAAATATTTTGATCATTATTAATATGTTTGCGTGTAATGGGACATTTGGTTCAACACTTTCAAAATTAAAGAAACTAGTTTTTTGTGTTTCTAAAGGAAGAAAGACCTTTTTTTTCTAAAATAATTTTTAAGTATTTGTCTTTTCCACAACCATATCCGATCAACACGTTTTATTATTACACTCTAAGCATGAGATGATTGATATAGACACCATTACTTTGGTTTGCAACCATGCCTTGTTAAGGGTATAATAGTTACTTGTGGGAAAAGCATCCTTGCCTAAGCTTGGTTTTTTTCAAGGTCCTCCACTCACATACATCGAAATAGTTGCTCATAGACTCATGCAGGTAAATTACGTTCCAACTTTTTAAATGACTAATTTTTATATTTACAATATTATTCTACTATTTTTTATTTTTTTTTTCCAATACCTAACATTTCACTTTTCTAATTTTTAATCTCGCACGTTTAGACTTTTAATTTTCTACCTTCTTGCCCTTAATCCCACTCATTCCACATGAAAAAAAACGTTTTTGTCTGCATCTTTTCTACTGTGAGCCAGCAAACCTACACTGATGTGTTATAGGCTTAACACTCGATGATTTAATGTCACAATCTAATAACTTTTGTTGTATCTTCTTCAAAATTTATCATTGGTCATTCATCTTAAAAAAAAAACAATCACTCATGAATTACTTATAAAATATTAAAATCTGAAAATAGATTTGTTGTGGTCACTTGTGTGATTACATCAAATTTCAACCACAATAATAAATTTTATAATAAAAAAATATAAAATATTAAAAAATTTAGCAATTAGATTGTGACTACATGTTTCTTATAAATCTCTTTTGCTTCATTTGAAATAAATTTTTTTAAATTAAAATTAATAAAAACTTTTCTAAGTTCATCAATGTCGTAAGAAAGCTTAATTGGTTTGAAATTTTTATATATTAGAAAGCAAATATTAGATAATGTTGATGTTATTATTAATTATTTTGTATCTAAGTAAACTAGAAGAAACCAAATCTCAGAATAATTTGTGTATTTTGTTGTCTATATGATAAACAAGGCAACAAATGTATCAATGATGGAGAATCACATAAGAATTAAAATGATAAAAAAATATAAGACATTTTCAAAATTAGTAATAATAATATTTTATTTGGATAAAATTATTTATATATTAATTAAAATTTGTATATATAGGAGGTCTCATCTATTATTTTATCTTGGGCCTACAAATTTTTATGATCGACCTTGATGTGGACTATTTGCCAATTTTATTATAACTAATATCTATTAGAAAACTTGACTTGCCACTTTTAATAAGGTCTCCTGTTCTGTAAAGATGGTAAAATGGGTCAAGTTCGACGAGCACTAGCCCACTGCAATTTTGGCAGGACATGGTAGAGATTTTAGCCCACCAGCCCGTTTTGTCCCATTCCGCCTAGCCTACCAACCCGCCGGACCAAAGGCGAGGCGTAACGGGTTGGCCCGTCACCCTAATTATAATATATTAATAATATTTTTTATATTTATATTATAAATATAAAATATAATTAATAAGTTAAAATAAAAAATATAAAAATTAATATATTAAATAATAAACCTTTAGTATTACTATTTTACTTTATAAATTAATCAAATTATATTAAAATTTAGTTTAGATTAAGAATAAAAATTAAAAATTTACTTTAGTATTACGTGGGATGGTAATAGGATGGGGCAGAGGCGGGGACAGATATAAAGAAAGTGGGTATGAAATTTTAATCCTTGTCTCCATCCTCATTAGGTATTTTCGAGTTCGGATATACCCACGAGTACCCCGTTATATTATTTTTTATAATTTATATTTAGATTTACTTATATTTATTAAATAAATTATATGTTAATTTATTAATTATTAAATAAATTATATATTAAGTTATTAATTATATTTTTGTTTTAATAGTACACAAGGGTGTGAATTATTTTGTTTAACATATAATTATTTTAAAAATATAAAAGTGAGGTGGGACGGGTGCAGGGATGGGATGGAGACTAACAAATTCACACACGTTCCCATCCCCAATTATCTTAGGCGGGGACAAGGGTAGGGACAGGGTGGGAACCAACAACGTGGGTTTTTCCCTCAAAATCGGGGCAAGAACAAGACGATACTTGTGGGGGTGGACATGATTGTCATCCCTGAGTATTACTACTGTATTTTATGATTTTTAGATTAGTTTTGATTAAGATATTTTTATTTTGATATTTTTGAAATTTGGGTCAAACAAAAAAGAATTAGTTTAGAAAAAATTAAAAATTTTGGATAAATTGGCAGGTCAGTTCGTTGATCCACCTATACGCTAGACGAGCCTGACAGTTTCGCCCGCCCTTAACATTGCAAAGTCTGTCGATCCATCTATAGGCGAGACAAAAAATTTTGGAAAAATTTGAAATTTGGGTCAAACAAAAAAGAATTAGTTTAGAAAAAATAAAAAAATTTAGAAAAATTGGCAGGTCAGTCTGTCAATCCACCTATAGGCAAGATGAGTCTGATAGTTTCGCTCACCCTTAACATTGCAAAGCAGTCCACCCCATTTTTGGCAACCCACAAGCAATCTAGGCTAAAACAGGATGAATTGACCTTTAGCATCCTTGCTCTTTTGATGATATTTTTTTATTTGTAAGACTTGAATTTTAGACTTTTTACAAAAATTGGATACAATACCACCCAAACAATTACTTTCTAGTCATGATTTATATACACACATTGATTTATTTAACAATATCTAATTGTTGTTACACAAATAATTTTTATCTATGTATATATGTTTTTTTTAATCGAAATATACTCTTCTATTATAATTGAAAATAAAAATGTATAACTTTGATAAGTAAAGCTTTTTATTAATAACACTTTTACTTTCCCAGTTATTATTTGTTTTCTCTATGTTTTAGATATCGATGTTAGTTGAATTTGTTTAAACTTTTATGGAAAAAAAACGTTTATTTAAATATGATATGTATCTATTATAATTTTTAAATGTTTGATTAATTTTTTTAAATAAAAAAAGTTAAAAAAAACTAAAAATAGTCTATTGTAAGAAATCATTTAAAATAATTTTTAAATAAACTGATATAGAAGCTAGAGAAATATAGAAGGACCTTTTAAACAAAAAAAATATTTGTTGTAATTATATATCTAAACATCAAAGTTTCTACTTTATAAAAATTACTTATAAATAAATAATTTATTTAAAAATTGCTTACTTTTAACCTAAACAACCTGACTCTTTACCGTTTCAACTGGTTAAAAATCTCTTTTAATCATATCAAACTATCTTTCTTTTATTTTTATCCATATGGATGACTTTTTTTAGGGCCTTTCATTTTCAAATGACTATCTTTTACTATCTCTATTTCTATTTTTTTAAAACAAAAAGAACTGTGTATCAATTAAAAATGTATGCATATGGATAAATTTAAAAAAAGTAATAGTGAACTAAGATACTCTTAAAATAATTTTTTAATAACAAAATATAATTTTTTTGTTAACATAAACAAAAAATGCTCATTTTAAACAAGAACAGTTTAGTCAAATACATAAATGCACTAATGACTTTTGATCACAATTTTAGTTATAAATTTAAAAATCATTTATTATAAATATTAATTATATAAAAATATATCTCTTATATGTGACACATATTAATATATTATTGTGTGTGTGCATAGATGCTGGCGTGAGAGATAAACATATATAATACCTTATTTTTAATTATTAGTATTTTGATATGTATATCTTATTTTAATTTATAATATATGAACAGATAGAGGTTATACTTTACAGGGTAGAAAAAAACATTTTTAAAAATAAAAATAAAAGAAAATTGTGAAGGTTAAATAAAATTTTGAAAAAAAAAAGACAGATATCATACAAGAGCAGGGAAACAGTAGTGGACAGTTATCATAAATTAAAAAAAAGTTTAAGTGGTTATAAGATAAAATCGTTTTATAAACTGTGTACATCAAATGTAGATATTCCCTTCATTGTTAACTTGTAGAAAAGACACTTCTTTCTTATCTCTTCATGTTTCTTAAAAAAAAAGGGTGATTTGTGAAATAATATTATATGGATGAAATCATGAAAGAGTGAGAAAAGAGTGGCTTACGAATATAGTTATAAGATGAAGTGAGCATACAAATGTGTACATCAAAATTTTATATTTTATATATATATATATATATATATATATATATATATATATATATATATATATAAATTAAGAGGTATATCTCAATTTGATTAGAACTAGTGTTTATAATAAATTGTATAGTAGTTACTTTTATTCTTATCTTACATATTAAAAAAAAGAAACTAGGAATTGTATTTTATGTCATGAGAATGAATTCTTTATGGTAAGTCCTCCTGTACTAGTCATGGTTATGTCATAAACCAGTATTCCTAAACTCGATTAGACACTACGTGTGTATGTACACAGTATATTATTAAAACATTGAAAACATTTCATTTAATTATTTTTTTAATTAATATTTAATTCTTTAAGAGCTAATTTTGTTTTCTGAAACTGGACGAATATAGTGTTTTTGGTTTTTCACTGACACACGGAACTCCTTTGAATCCTGAAGAGTGATACTATGTTGGATACTTCTTTTAAGAGAACCATCAACACGTTCTGTCTTCTACAGTATTTCAAACAACATATTTTGTTTAAGTATATTTCGTTGCATTCAATTTCCTTAAGTATATATGTTTGTATATTTTTTCCTTTAAAAAATGTTTGTATCTTTTTCATGATACTAAACGTCATGGACTAGATTATTTGATACCAGAATAAAGTAGGTTTGATCTTTTTCAATAAATTCTTTTGCATAGGAAATTAAAAAGTCAAATCTTAATCAAAATATTTGGAAAC
The DNA here is from genome assembly GCA_037954015.1 of Psophocarpus tetragonolobus. NCBI lineage: Eukaryota > Viridiplantae > Streptophyta > Magnoliopsida > Fabales > Fabaceae > Psophocarpus > Psophocarpus tetragonolobus. Next base: position 4,774,570 of record CM075695.1, on the reverse strand, counting down.
CGTAAAATATATCTAGTGGGCGTTGTCTATTATTTGTATCTTCTTAGGTAATTAATAGTTGTCATTGTTAATGTACTTTGGACAGTACTACCAAAGCAAGTGACAAATAGAGTGCTTATAAGTTATAAAAGTGGGGATTCTTTTGGATCGACACCTTAAGCAAACAAAAATATTGATGTGTACTTTTTGCCTTCCGCGTGAAAAGCATGGCTTGTTTTTTATTATTTATGTTTTCCCTACCTTAAGTATTTCTTGTTAGTTGTTGGAATAATAATTGTAATAACTAAATCATAATAATAATTAGAAATAATAAAAAATTTTAAAACAAAAACCAAGGGCACCAAATCAAGGGGTTGCACGTACCTCCAAAGATTAACGAAACCAACAAGGGTTGTGAATCACAACTTCTGGCATTGCAACCAGCGAACTTGCCTTCAACGAGGATTTAAAAGAGGCTTAAAAAAATAAAGTTTCACTTGCTAAATAATGTATTTTTCATCCACTATATATATTGTTTAAAAAATTTATAACAAATTCTCGTAATAATTAAGATTAAAATACTTGTTAGCAAGACTTTTCAAGCGGTTCTTCACGCTTTGATCACAACTCACAAAGTAGAATCTGCGGGCTGTGGATAAGGATAACTAGTATTACCATTTTATAATTATGTTATCATTATTATTCTTTTAAACTACAAACAAGTATCTCTCCTCGTCTACTTCTCATTATTTAATACATGAATTAGACTTCTATAAAATATGGAAAATAAATTTTTAAAAATAAAGTGCATTAATAATTATAGTTAAAAATCAATGATTGATATTATAGATTATTCTAGATATATATTTTTTATGTTATCACAAATATTAAATGTTCTTTCCGGGTTTGGCAGAACATGTGGTCTCCCAAGTCTTGGACATTGAGGGCTTCGTGGCAACAGACTGCAAAAGAAACTCTGACGCCCAAGTCAATGTCAAAATGAGAGAGTGAATAAAATAGGGTACTTGGAGGTGAGTTTAGCTATTTTTTTATACTTTTTTTATAGGGTTTTGCCTTTAGTTGCCTTTTTTAAGAAGATGTACTTGAGTTTGTGTCGAGGTGTTCATGATGCTAAGGTGGGCATGGGTGTTGAGATGTGGTCCCGAGGTACATTTGGAGTTGCGGTCCCAACCTAAGGTATAGGTGAGGGGTACATATGTCCCCCTAGCGTCAAGGTTGACCAGATAAGGGAAGACCGAAAAAGCTATGATAATGTGTATGTGTGCATTTTGTCTTGATTGTTATCTTGGGTGTGCAAGGCAAGGAGTGTTGACATAGGCAAAAAGTGTCTCATCAAACAGGACAGAGAGTGTCAAGATGGGCAAAAAATGTCTCGTTAGACAAAAAATGTCAAGATGAGCAAAAAGTGTCTTGTTGGACAAAGAGTGTTTTGTCGAACAAATAGTGTCGAAATGGGCAAATAGTGTTCCATTGGACTGATAGTCGACCTCTAGGGAGGTGCTAACTTAACGAGTTGTCAAACTCTAAAGAGGTGCCGAGTTGATGAGTTACCAAGCTCGAAAGAGATGTTAAGTTGTTGAGCTTGAAGAGGTGCCAAGTTAATGAGAGTTGTCGAGCTTTAGGGAGGTGTCGAGCTCTGATCCTAGGCGTGGGTTGTACATAATGTACTTACTAAAAAAAGGGTGAAATTCTCCAGGAAATCCACAAAATAAAGTATCATCAGGGTATAGTATCACGTGTACTTATACATGATTGAGGTGTCTTTTGTCTGGATATAAAGTAGATTGACATGCCTTCCACTATCTAATTACGAATCAAAAGGTGACCATTGATAATATTTGGATATAAATATTTGGATAATATTTAGATTTAAATATGGTAAATAAATTGGCTAAAGAAGGTAGTGTGATCATGTTTTGGTGATTGAGCAAGAAGAATTTAAGATCCTGCATTCATTGTTAGGACAACAAAAACAACAACAACAATAACAATAAATAATATAGAAAATAGCACAAAAATGAAAAGAAAATAAAGAACAAAATTTTTGCCTGCAAAAACAAATTGTTAGACAGTACAAAAATTAAATTCGTTAGAAACAAAACTATAGAGTTTAGAGAATTTCTATGATGAATGCTTTAGGGATAAAGATTTGTTACGTGGTTGTTTCAAGAGGTTTCATTGTTGCGCGTGTCTCGCACTTAGCTCTTTTGATGGTGATGCTTGATTTCATCGTTCTACACATTTCGGGCCGAGTTGTTCCGTTGATGGTGTTTGACTTCGTCGTTTCCCTCCTTGGATTGTTGATTTTGGAGATCGTAGAGTTGGACTTTCATGGTAGATCGAAATGTTTCGCTCCTGGTTTGTACCATATATTGTCGGGGGCATAGGAAATTTTGCGTCCCTACAGATGCCGCCAAATGCTCTTATCGGGTTTGACAGAAGTTGTAGTCTCTCAAGTTTTAGGCACTGAAGGCTCTGTGGCAACAAGCAGATACCTATAAAAAAGATTGTCACGCCCAAGTCAATGTCAAAATAAGAAAGAGTGATTGAAAGTGAATGAAATGGGATAATTCAAAGTGAGTTAACTATTCTTTTATACTTGTTTTTGTAGGATTTTGCCTTTAGTTACTTTTTTTAAGAAGATAAATTTAACCCTGTGCTCAGTTGCCTATGATGCCGATGTCGGTATTGCATGTCGAGGTGCATTTAAAATTGCGGTCTCAACATGAGATTTAGGCGAGAAGTACATACTGAGATGTGATATATATTTCTATAATACGAATATGTTATTGCTCGTATTATAACTATGCTATCGTATTCATCAAAAGATATTAATTTAGAGACATTTGTTCAAAGTATAAAATTTGTAATATTGAAGATAACATTGAGCTGTTTATAATTAAGTTTTTTAGAAATCCTTTTTATAATAAATAAGTATAATTTGTTATGTATTTGTCTAAATTTAAAAATAATTTTCTGCTTTTAAGAAATCATTTTATGATTTTTTAAGAATAAAATCTTATTTGCTTAAAAAATACTTTTTTAAAAACGACTTTTTAAAGTTTAAACTGTTGAAAAAATATTGTGGATTAGTATCACTCAATATCTAATTATCATTAACCGACAATATAAGATATGATCATAATATCAATATGGTTATTTATCTTTAACCGACAATATCTTAAAATATCAATATGGTTATTTTAACTGGGATTACAGTGAAATTGACTCTGTGATGGGTTAGGTCAATCAGATAAAAAGCCCAATTAAGAGAGGTCCCTGACTACCCTGGGGGGTTATAAATTTGTCATCCCATTAAGCAAATTTATACATCAGAGTTGTTCTCTACAATAACCCCTCAGAAGGTAGCCAAAAGAACCTCCTAGAGTTCTGTTCAATAGTGCTCATGGACATGAATAACAATTCAGGTACACATTCATTCTCATTTTAATCAATTCAATATTGATATTTGGCATACTATAATTTGTGTCTAGTACAGTATAATTCAAACCTGCTTTATAATTTCATCAATTGGTATCAGAGCTTACTAGATACATTTTATGGTTGTCAATTGAACAAACCCTATTTTTTTTTAACATACACACATATTGAGAGAGGGAGAGACCAAATGATACCTGAGTAACTGTGCGGTGCAGTCGAGTCATCTGCAGTCGAGTCGCCCGCTTGGGCCAGCGGCGCCCTGCCGTGCCGCACCTTCCTCGTGCCCTCGCACCACAATCTGAACCTGAGAAGGGCGGAGATCGCGTTTTTCTGCCGCCCAGATCGCGGCGGAGATCGCTTTTTTTTCTGCCGCCCAGATTGCGGCGGAGATTGCATTTTTCTGCTGCCCAGATCGCGGCGGATATCGCGTTTTTCTGCCGCTCCAGCGGCTCTTCGCCGCATCTCGAACCTCGTCCCAGATCCCGTCCGATCTTGGAGTTTCGACGCCTCCAGGGCCGCCCGCTCCACCGCCACCTCACGCGCTTCGAGCCTCGCCGAGATCCCGTCGGCGCTGCTCCGCTGGCGCTCCAGAATCGAAGGCGCTGGCCTTCCAGAGGTCCGTTTAAGGACGCCGGAGACAGACTCGTGTTGGAATCGAAGGCGATGCTCCACCGGCGGACTCGCGTCTCAGCCTAGGTCCCGGGTACCAGCTTCCGGATCTGCATCTCTGCAGCGGTTATAGTCAATCCCGGGACTCTCGGGGTGGTTCTGTTTCGCAGAAGCCCACTAACGTAGAAAAAAACTGCCTCTCTCTCCGAAAGATATGCCAAATATTTTTTTAAAATTATTAAATAAATAATTTTTTTTTCATAATATTGAAGTTTAATTTTGAGACATAATTTCAAATTATGTCTCAAATTTTAAGATGGATGACTATTATAAACTTATAATAATTGTTAAAAAAAAAAAAGTCATGTCGAGGAGGAATTTAGTAGAACTTTCATCATTCTGGCACAGTTCCTTTGCAAAGTTAGGGTGATGTGCGTGGTATAACTCTTATGAGAAAAGAGATGAAAAGATTGTAACTTTGAAACATAATTTCGAATTATTTTGGCATATTACTCTCAAATTTTGAATATTGAATTATCACTTACAATATGTTTTTTCTATTAATTTGCATTGTGATGACCTGCCTATCGTGGACATGATGATGTGAATTTTGTTTGTCATATTTTAAAATTATTAAAATCATATGAAATAAGCATGATTTATGCTATTAATTTACATAATTGTAATTTCACCTATCGTGGATGCATTTGTGTAAATTTATGAAATAAATATTGATTCATTATATTAGTGATAATTATACTCTATCGGTGTGTTATTATTAGTATAATTTGTTGTTGTACAATGCATTTCTCTTGACTTATGTTAATGTTTTTTGGTACCCTATCGGTGCTAGGATTTATTAATTTAAGTTATAATGTATTGTAATTTGCTTAGGGATTTATTTTAAGCTGAACTTTTAAATCACTTTTATTAATTTAGGTACCTAGCAAATTTGTGCCAAAAACTCCTTTTGAGCAAATGACTGGAAGAAAGTCGAGTGTGAGACATTTCCATGTATGGGGTTGTAAGGCAGAAGTAAGACCTTATAATCCTAAACAAAAGAAACTTGATCTCAAAATTATTAGCGGTTATTTCATTGGCTACTGCATCGGTTCTAGAGGATGTAAATTTTATTGTCCTTCTCACTCTACACGAGTTATTGAATATGACCGAGCAGTTTTCTTTGAGGATGATTTGGACAGTGGGAGTTACACACCTCGATTGATGACCCTTAAAGAAGATCGAATCATGCTTCCATTACCATCTTATTTTCTTCCTACAGACATCTCAACCCAATGGTTCACACAGATGAACAAATTGTTGAGAGGCAAGATGAACAAATGACAGAGCCACAAGTTGATGAACCATAACTCAATGACCAACAACTTGATGATGTTGATGTGGTCCCATTAAGACGATCTCAGAGAATACGCCGACCTTCTATACCAAATGACTATGTTGTATACCTTCAGGAGCAAGAATATGATCCACATGATGATGACGATCCCATCACATTTCAGGAAGCACTTTCTAGTTCTCATGCTTCGGATTGGCTAAAAGCTATGCATGATGAATTGTCTTCCATGTCTCATAATAATGTTTGGGATCTTGTGGACTTACCAGCAGGTTGTAAGCCTGTTGGATCTAAATGGGTCTTTAAGACAAAACGTACTCCAGATGGAAAGATTGATAGGTATAATGCTAGATTAATGGCTAAAGGTTATAGTCAACGGGAAGGCGTTGACTATAAAGAAACTTTTTCACCAGTTTCAATGAAGGACGCACTCCGAGTTGTCATGGCTTTAGTTGCTCATTTTGACCTAGAGCTACACCAGATGGATGTAAAGACAACTTTTCTGAATGGAGATCTTGCTGAAGATGTCTACATGGTTCAGCCTGATGGTTTTGTTGAGGCAGGCAATGAGCATTTGGTGTGTAAACTTAAAAGATCCATTTATGGACTGAAACAAGCATCTAGACAATGGTATTTAAAATTCGACCAGGTTGTCACTACTTACAACTTGAAGGAAAATGTTGCAGACCAATGCGTTTACTTGAAGACTAGTGGGAGTAATTTCATCATTCTCGTATTATATATCGATGACATTCTTCTTGCTAGTAGTTGTAAGAGCCTATTGGTTGAGACAAAATCAATGTTGTGTAGGCATTTTGATATGAAAGACCTTGGTGAAGCTTCTGTTGTTCTAAGCATCCAAATTCTTCGTGATAGGTCACGTGGCATAGTTGGATTGTCTCAAAAGGGATATATCGAGAAGATTCTCAAGAAGTTCAACATGAATGTTTGCTCCCCATGTGCTGCACCTGTGCAACGTGGTGACAAATTATCTAACAAACAATGTCCTCATAATGATGAAGAAGTGAATGCTATGAAGAAAATTCCATACGCTTCCGCTGTTGGCAGTCTGATGTATGCTCAAGTCTGTACTCGTCCTGATATTGCTTTCATTGTCAATGCCTTAGGCAGATACTTGAGCGACCCAGGTTTGGGTCATTGGAAAGTCGTTAAAAGGGTCATGCGATATTTACAGGGAACCAAGGATCATATGTTGACTTTTATGAAGTCTGATCAACTTCAAGTCACTGGCTATTCTGATTCTGATTTTGCAGGTTGCCCTGGTGATCGTAGATCTACTTTTGGCTTTATTTTTATGATGGCAGGAGGAACTATCTCTTGGAAGAGCGTTAAACAGTCTCTTACAGCTACCTCTACCATGGAAGCAGAGTATGTTGCTTGTTTTGAGGCCACTCGACAGGCCATGTGGCTTAAGAAATTGATATCTGATTTTCACATAGTTGAAAGCATTTCCAGGCCACTTGTGATTTACTGTGACGATACTGCTGCTGTGAGTTTCTCTCTAAACAACAAAAGCTCTACTCGTTCAAAGCATTTTGATATCACATATCAGTTTGTTAGAGAGCAAATTCAAAGTTTTCACACTCGGATTGAAAACATTGATTCTGAGGAGATGTTAGCAGATCCACTGACTAAGGCCTTAACTGTTGGAATTTTTCTTATTCATGTAATTCACATGGGTTTAGTCAAGACTTTTGATGTATTAAGTTAGTGAGAGTCTGATTCTGTATTTTCTTTAAGAGACATGTTCTAGCTGACGTCATTTTGTTCATGTTTCTTATTAGCATTTTATTTATGCCTGGACCATTGTAGTGTCATTTATGGGACTGCATTATGCCATACATTTTATGAAAAATATTAGCTAAATGCAAATGATTAATATCCCTATCGGATATTTATTTTGTTGCTCAAATTTTTCATATCGCTAATTAATATATGATATATCAGCAATTGTCGTTCTAGCTTAATGATTTGTATGTTGATTATTGATTGATACTATCCAAGTGGGAGAATGTTGAAAAAATATTGTGGATTAGTATCACTCAATATCTAATTATCATTAACCGACAATATAAGATATGATCATAATATCAATATGGTTATTTATCTTTAACCGACAATATCTTAAAATATTAATATGGTTATTTTAACTGGGATTACAGTGAAATTGACTCTGTGATGGGTTAGGTCAATCAGATAAAAAGCCCAATTAAGAGAGGTCCCTGACTACCCTGGGGGGTTATAAATTTGTCATCCCATTAAGCAAATTTATACATCAGAGTTGTTCTCTACAATAACCCCTCAAAAGGTAGCCAGAAGAACCTCCTAGAGTTCTGTTCAATAGTGCTCATGGACATGAATACCAATTCAGGTACACATTCATTCTCGTTTTAATCAATTCAATATTGATATTTGGCATACTATAATTTGTGTCTAGTACAGTATAATTCAAACTTGCTTTATAATTTCATCATAAACAAATTGACCTATGCAAAAAAAAAAATACTCAATTTTTCTAACATGCACCCATTGAAAGTACACTGCTTCTTATAATTCTAACCATTTTTTAAATTTTTTATAAGGTAAATTCTCTGGGAATACTATCAGTAGTCTATCACAGTAAAATCACACTATAAGATAATATTTACATTCCGAAGGAGGTTGTTGAAAATAATAAAATTAATGTCTCTAAATATGATGAACTTAATTTGTTAGTCAAATGTCAACTGCCATGTTAGCTTCACATGTTATATGTGATATACACACACTCGTCAAGTTTATTGCATCGGATTGTTCTATATACCTAATCATACCTAACTAAGGACGATGCAGTAGAATAGGATTTAAAACAAATTTAAAACAGATGATGAATCAATCTCCACCCTTAGAGTCTTCACCCCTAAATTTGCATGTTCTGGAGCTTTAATCATATCCAATATCTCAAACAAGAGTAACATTTCCTAATTTCCTTCAAAACCAACAAGCTAATACTCATTATTATCTCGTAAAACAACTCCACAAGTTCACATGCACCCTCCATTTTTTACATAACCATAAACAAAACATATATGACAAATTTGAAGGCTAGAAATGCTTTAAGACAAATTAAGTAAGGACCATTGATGATAATCCTATTAGCAATACACCTGATTGTAATGTATGAGAATGGTTAAAACTTAGTTTTTTACAGAATGGTTAATGAATTATTTTTTTTTGTGTCGATGGTTGTTGCAATAGCTAATCTTTTTATTTTTTGGCTAACTGTATTATGCTACTTATTTTTCTGTTTTTGTTTAGTTATAGTATATTGTAAGTTTTAACCAAGACATCTCTTGTAATTTATTTTTTTTAATATATTAAAATGTGATATATTTTGTTAAAGAGTTAATTAGTATTCACTCGGAATCTAAAAATCAATCACTCACAACTTTTCATTTTATTTATATTATTTTTAAATTATTAATTAATAAAATTAACAAAAATATTGTAACTTAACGTAAAAGTAAAACATTGTATACTAATTAAACTTTTTGTTAAATAATTTCAAAAATAAAATGAAAAAGTAAATTCAGCGTTTAAGGAGAAAAATCACCACGGTGGACCTAAGATTATAAAGATTTATCCTATTTTATTTCATAATATTTATAAAATTTAATTATTTTATGGGTTTTTGAATTTTATCAAATTTTTAATTGAACTCTTTTATTTTTCTTATGTTAATTGATTCTCTAAATTTGTATTATTTTTTTAAGAATTTAATTAATATGCATTAACAGTGTAAAAAAATTTTAGAGTAAAATTAAATTACAAGTCTTTATTTATATGACTTTTTAAAATATTAATGAGTAAAGTCAACAAACTTATCATAAACAATAAATGATTGTGATTAAATGTAACTGAGAAACTATCTCCCATCATAGTGCATACTAATTTAAAGATTTGCAAAAGTTAAGGGAGTGATGACCAATAGTAGTTAAACCCAAAGTTTTCAAAACTCGACCGGTGAAGATATAATGGATTCAGAATTCAAAGGTTAAATTGTGGTTGAACCAAATTTAATAAAATATTATTTTTTATATTTATTTTTACTAATATAGTAATACCTAATAAAAAAAGTTATATATGATTTATAATACACATATAATACATTTTATTAAGTTTAAGTGTTGTTGTCTTTATAATATGAGTATGATTCGTATACATTGACAATATAAAATAATAATATATTGATATTTAATCATATTTTTTTATTTATATGTCTTTTAAAATATTAATTAATAAAGTCAACAAAACTTACCATAAATTAAAGGGTATAAAAATTTGTACGTAGACCGTGCATATTAATTAAACTCTTATAATATTACAAAAACTTTTTTAGAGATATTTATATTCTAAATTGTAATCAACGTTTTGTCATTTACAAAAAATCATTTTAAATATTTTTATTTTGCAATACCTTATTAGAATATCTCTCATTCATGTATTTAAAATTTTTTAAACAAAAAATTTTCAAATTTATGATTTTTATATTATTTTTCTTTTTTTAAAAAAACAAAAATAAACTAACCTTTGAACGACCGTTTTAGCCTGTCTTCCATTCTTAACCAGTTTAGCCACTTTCCAACCATTTCCTTGTGTCCTTAATTTTTTAAAAACAATGGATTTGACACGCGCTGATTCTTGATTGAACCGACTAGTCTGAACCAATCTGATTTTCAAAACCTGAGCAACCTATTTATAATTTCTCAAATGAAAAATATTTTCAACCATCAAAATAATTATATTCTGAATGATATTTTGTTGAAAGCTAAAAAAACAGCCAAACATGGGGTGTAATTGACTAATTGTACAACAAATAATAAGTTATAAGATCGGGTTGGATACACCACAAACCCCATACCAATACTTTTCATAGAAGTAAAAGACAAATTAACTAATGCGTCTACTACCAAAATTGCTGCGAGTATGACAAAGTGAATTAATAGTTATATCAAAATAAGAAAGAAATAAATGGTTTAAACACACGCTACTGTAATAGTCAATTTGTTAGGAAAGAAAGAGATATTATGATGAATGAAAATCAAGAAAAATATAAAAAAATCTAAATGTTTAGTTTATGAAAATTGAGAAAATAGAAAAAATAAAAATCACCGGTACTTGAAATAATTAATTGTCTTTTTTATAATAATGTATTGTTTTCTTTAAATAACTGACAATCATGTATACCAACTTACTGTGATGTGTAAAATATTTGCAATACCAATTTTTTTTTATGAATTTTTTTTTCAACGTTTATTTTTGTATATTTTTTTAAGAAAATATTTTTCGCCTGTTTTCTTATGAGTTTTCAATATTTAATAACAACTATACTACTCCGGTTTCTTTATCTTTCTCCTTCTTTATTCTTACTTAACCTCCAATTTTTCACTTCTTGTCTAGTTTATTGTTGCCAAATAAAGTATAATTACAAAGATACATAGATATTTTTGCGAGCGTAAGAGTTTACGTTTTCATACGTTATTTACGAATTAAATAGCATATGTTAATTACGTACTAGACTCGATAGTATAGGAGTAAATTCGGGTAGAGATATAGTAAGTTCGGTGAAATTGGATAAACAAGTGGTGTTTCTTTGACTCTAATTTATTTTGATTTTTTTATTTAAATTTATTAAGGATTTTGAAATTATGATGGTTATAATTTTAATTTGTATTTCTTTGAGTAATTTACACTTACGTGGATTTATACTTGTATTATGGAATTTTTAATTTTTTGTCGTGTATAAGTATTTTTTTTTAATTATAATTGTTCTAACTGTAATTTATATTTATTTAGAGTAATTTATATTTATTATATGTATTTAGACTTATGAGATGGAATTTTTTTTTTATTTATAAGTATTATTTTTAAGGAATAAACTCTTACAATTCTATTAATCAAATTTATTACTTTCACGTGTTATAACTTTATACACAATAATAATAATTTTCATAAATCAAAAGGTAGATGTTTAATTTTAATCTTATCCAAAATCTTATTTCATTAATATGCTGAGTGAGTTATAAATTCGGACTTTGTTTAAAATGAGAGAGATTTTCTTTTTTTCTTTATTTAGTCCTCTTATACACTGATTAAAACATTCTTTGTACTTTTTACTCTTGAGTTCTAGATAAATTTTTGTCTTATAAAAAAATAATAACAATAATAATAATATAAAAACTTAATAATAATGTTGGAATCATAACAATCTATATATAAATGTATTTTAAATTATATATATTTTGTAATATTTTATAAATATGAATTAAATTTAATAATTTTATTTATTTTTAAATAAAAATATCAAATGACAAAAATATATTTTTAATATTAAAAATTTAAAATAAAAATTATTTTTAAAAAATAAAAAAAAAACATTTTTTCAGTCTCTGACGTGTTGTATATTTACGGACAAATTTTTGCCACAACTGAAAACCTGTAAATCATGATCTCATCTTTCATGGTGCTAACTTAAAGTCTTAATCTTAAAAAGAGAAAATAATTTTTTTAATTTACAAATAATATCTTTAAATTTAAACAAATCATAGAAAAATATTATCTTAAAAATTTAAAATAATATCTTAAATAATATGACAGAGTCGTAAATATTGGTTTTGGTAGATTGTGAAGAATAAAAGATACACTAAATAAACGCATCATGCCCTAAAGCCGCCAAAACATCACCAGGTGGTGACGTCCAATCCGGCTGCCACTGGCCATGACTTAAAGCTGAACCATCATAAATTCTGTGTATCATGTGCATTGTCTCATCTAATTTGCTACTTTCCTAGTGATTAGTAACATAATTAAATTTTGAATCAATTAATCGTACAAATTGATAATCTCTTTATTTTCTTATGAATGGGCCAGTTTTTTTTTTTATTAAATGGGCCAACTTCACAGTCTGATTTAACAATCTTTGGTGTAAACATCCTTGTCATTGAAATGAAGAAATTCAGTGTACAACGATGCATATTATTTTTGTATATAACGATGCATCAATGACAACCAACGTCCAACGGGGTCGTGGATTTTTAACCTGTTTCTTATTATAATTTTTTTATTAACATAATTTATGCCTATCATTCATGGTGATCCCTTTGATGCTCCTTATATCTTAGTATAAACACTTTTATCTAAGTGCAAAGTGTGGTCCTTACCTGTGTTAATACATAAGGTTAAGCTTGTGTTCCTTGGGGACCATATTTCACTGTAGGGAATCAAAGGACTAAAATCTAAAAAACGAGCCATTGAAATTTGAAACAGTTTAACTTTAAAACTTTAGGTACAATTATTATCAATTTTAAATCAGTGTGTTAATTTTCTTGTTGAATTTGGTACATGTCTCATTCAGTTTCTCACATCCATCAAGAAAAGAAAGTTAAAGTTATTTTCAGATGAAGAATAAATAAAATCAAGAAAGTAAAATATATTTAAAATTAAATATTATTTTTTTACGGGATTTATTTGACTTTTCATAGTATTATCAATGAAATTATAAAAATTGTGTCATTGTCATCGCTTGTCATATGTTAGCTAGATACTATTTTATGCATTGTTTAACATGTTTTCATGTAACATGATTTTTTTTTAAATTGCGGTTACACTAGTTGTATAAATAAGTTTAAAGATTTATATTTAAATTTAAAAATCATACAAATAACTATCTTAATAATAATAATTAAAGATAAAATTATATTTATTTTTATTAATCAACTATAAGTAATGATAGAATATCTTAAGAAATTCTAATACAAATAACATTACTCATTATTTTTAAAACCATTTCCAATACAAGTTACATTCAAAATATTAAAACTTTTACATACTAAGAAAAATCACATACATAATATCTCGTCCGACTAAAAACTAGGACATCTCATCTAGTGGCGAGAGATTTGAATTATGGTTTTTCAAAGAAGCAACTTCGCTTAACGAGGTATGTAATTGGGAGAAAAGGTCTAAAAAATTTTCAGCAAAGAAGACTTTGTACTAAGTGAGACATGTCACTAGATGCAAAGTCATAGAATTGCTTAACAGAAGTAAACGCTCGTTGGGTGACACATGCCGCCCAACAAGATTATGTAGACATGGAATTGATACTACATAATTTTCTTAGCCATTCAAACCAAATAAAATATTCAGGTTTCAAACTGAATTCAGCTTACTAACATACACATTTACATCCAAATCTTACATACTAAAATACATTTTAGATTTATGATTATATATACATATTTGTACATGCTCAAAACACTAAGTATTACCAGTTATATTACATATACACACCAAAATTTCTATATTCTATACTGATCAAAAGATTTTTTGTCACTCTTAAACTATATATCTTTCAATCTTGTTGATTCTACTCCTTAGCCTCACCACTGATATTTGCTCCTTATAAAGCACGATCATCACATAATCACATTACCATAAACATTCATTCCATAGTATCACCTAACAAAGAATCACACTTTTGTTCCCCCTAAACATAAGTACTCAGAATCACATAATCACATAACAAGACGTTTCCTAAAAAAAGACTCACTACATTAAATTTGGATACCAAAGTAGCTCATCTGACTTCATTTTTTAATTGATGTATGGTGTTTACTTGACCAAACAATGACAACCGATTATAGTTTAGGCAGTACTCATCTCATACCCTACTGTTGCCTGACGTTTTACCTAACCCAATTCTCACATCTAGTTGGTATATGAGTACATCCTTTTGGTGTATTCTCGCCCTCATCGACGCAAACACCAAGATCACAAAGACTTATTCATATTCCTAATTCAATGTATCATAAACAAGCTTTGTTACCTCCTCGTAACATCCCACACCACATTTCATAATAATCATCAACTTCACATACTTCATATCGATATCTCTATACATTCATAAAGAATAAACATCTCAAAAAAATCAAATCTACCAAACATCCAAAATTCACATAGCACTTTGAAACAAGGTAAAAACACAATTAAAATATACCAGATCATTCACAAAAGTCAAACAACGCATTGAAACTCAAAACATTATTCCAAACCTCAATCACTCACGTGCAAATTCATTCACTTCATTAAATCAAAGTTTTTCCTAAATTAGATCAAAGATCGAACCTCTCTTACTTATTTATTCCTTTAAAGATGAATTTGAAGAGATAAGCGAATACAGTTATAGAAATTACTTAAACCCTATAAAAGATCCCAAAAACCAAATAGAGCGTAAGAAATTGAGATTTTAAAGAGGATTTTCCCCTTTGATAGAAATGATTCAACGAAAAGAAAAAGAAAAATACTCAAAGAAAAAGGATCAGACTTACTACAATCAACAACTGAAATAAGGAGAAACGACATGAATTGCTCTCAAATTCCCAGAGGAAATAGCCACCACACATGAATTTCTCTTTACTTATTATTTTTCATGGATCAATTTTAATAAAATGAATCATAAAGAATAATTATTATATTTTTTAACATTAATCATTTTTTTCAATTCTTATTTTTTGCTCAATTTTGTATTTTATAACAATTTAAAATATTGAAAAATAAATATGAATCCTTTTCTAAACATTTTTCCTGTCACTTAATTATCCCTCTTATTTCTACATTGCTATGTTTTCTTCTTTTTCAGAATTTTGTTTATCTTTTTTACCTTTGTCAATTTTTTATATTTTTCTTAATTATTTTTTTTATAATTGTATCTTACAAAATGTATTTATATTTTTCTATTACATGTCTTGATTGTACAATCTCTATCTTCATTTTAGATTTTCAGGATTTGTTCCTTAGTTACGTTTCTTGGTATGACTATCTATTATTTTTATTTTATTTTATACTTTGTTATATTCTTAAGGACATGAAGATTTAAATATTTTCTATGTTACCGATAAGTATTAGATCACACTTTTATACTATTTTTATTAATTAATATAATGATTTGTTTATCAAACTTATAATTGAACAAAGATATTATATATAGTTTTGTTATTCAAAAAGTTATTATAGCTTTAGTTGCGAGCTTATTATACATTATTACTGTGATAATCATTTTATAACAATTGTATAAAGTGACATTCTTACGTTTGCTAGCCAATTTCTTCTTAGTCAAAATATTCCTATAAAATATCACTTTACATGCATATAGGTTACATGCACTTGATAGGTTTTTTAAAATTCGTTTGACTTAAAACTCTTATAAAAATAATTCAATAGTTCAATTGCTTAACAATTTTAAAAAATGATAAGCATATTCTCTCAAACAGACCATAATCTAAACTTAGTTTCTTTGCACTCTAAACCAGCAAAGTTAGTGTAACTCCTCAGTTTTTGGCCAAGCGTAACCCAGCCCTTATCCTTCGTCCGAGCTGTATTAGAACATCTTTTTGGCCCATTGGTGCCCTTAACCCTAAGACTAACAAGGTTAACACACCCTTATCGCTCAATACCAGTCCGATTATCCCAACCACCCAATCCTTGCAAAACTAAAGACCCAACAAGTCTCTTTAAATCCTGAATATCTTGCCCCTAAATTCACTAGAATACTAGGAAAATCAGGACCAAACCTCCTCTGTCTATTCGGGATAAGAATAATATAGCTCTCCCATCACTATAAATAGGATCTCACAGTGAGTCTAAGATAAAATACTTAAATGCTCATAGTTAAGTCTCTTTAAGAAATAATAGGTAACATGCATATATGATAGTTTTTTTTTTCAAAAATAACCCTTGTTAAGTTTTGTATCCTTTATTGATTTTTTTTAATTATTATCACACTAATATATATTTTTTTTCAAAGAAAAATAAAACTATTCTTATTTGTATAATAATAATAATTTTTTATCGACTACTTTCTAAACTATATTCTTTTATCAATAGGGATACATGTTAAACACATACCACTTTATTTATTAGTTTTTTTAATGTGTATCTGACTATGTGTTGTCCACTTGTCCTTGTCCATCCTCGGCTACTTTAACATGTATGTTGTATACACGCTAGCATGAGTGGTTAGTAACAGATACTAGAAAGTATAAGTTTGGTAGGCCAAATTCATTAAACTTTAATTGGTTTGTGAATAATAGTTTTTATTTGTTAACAAATAGGTTTTTATTTTAATTTTTATTATTAGTGATATCATTTGAGTCTAAATGTTCGATTGTATTAAATATAAAAATTTTCCATCTCAGCTTAATATTATTGCTTCAAGAGGATCTATATTATTAACAAAAATTTGTTTTTTTAATATTTACTTTTCAAAATACATGTTCTACTCTTATACTCATTTAAAAATTAAAAGATAACTTATTTTGTGAAAGGATGGATTTGAAAACAACCTCTATGACGACCCAACTTCTACCAAATTCAATTATGTAATTTATAAAAATTTTGTGAAAGATAATCAATATGAAAATGAGAAAATTTCAAAACTTTAAATAAGATAAAGAACCATCATTTTCTTTAATATAAATATAAGTGAGCATTCATTACAAACTTCTTGCTTATAAGAAATATTTGAGTACATAATAACTACTACCACATATCATCGTAATTCATAGCAATGCACAGATGATAGAACAAAATAACAAAACATCATTAAATCACTTAAATACATAACAATATTAAATATATCTCGGTGATTGTCCTGACTCTTTGCTAATCATATTACGAGTACATAGAGAAAATAACATATAAAACAAACACACAGAGGAGTGACATAATTATAAATCATAAATGTAAATCTTAATAAACTATACAGATGATACATAATATTATCTCATTCATCTCAACATCACGTTGAATCCCACATGACACTACAAATGGATCCATGACCATCCAAGATGATTCACTCAATCATCAAGGATCTTGTTTGGAGAATGATTGATAATATTATATTTTACCCTAATTTTGGTACAAGTTATCCCTCGAGAGATCAAGCCTGATACCTAGAGTCATCGCTCTTAATAATATTTTGGTCAATTGCCAAATCTTTGGACCACTTGTCCAACACCTCAATTGACCCTATTTAAGGCCTACGTAAAATATACCGTACTAATGATGAGATGTTAAACATTTGTCAATATTTTAAATGAACGAATATTCCATCCAAGCAATAACATGGACCAATCTAGATGTTCATCCACCTGATGAAACATCCCAAGTCCCAACAACAACAACCAGGATATTCATTTACTTACAACAATTCAAGGATGTCCGGTCCTAATTTTCATCTCGTAGTGTACCAAGTTATGCCTTCTCAAAACACCACACTTGTGCATATTGCACAACACTTCTACCGGGGAACATAGACTCTTTTCTAAGTTCTCCTCACCATATCTCATCACATTTTTCAAGAATTATAGCAGTTTATAACAAATTATCATACCATTATTCGTACTTAAAGGATTATAAATAAGCATTACAATTCACAACATAGTTAAACTTTCATATACACAAGAATAAGAAATAACTAATTTAATTTAAAGATCCAAAGTTAATATTCATCAAGATTAATATTATTACAACACATCTTTTATGATGTGGAGGATCGGATTAAACCGCAACCACAAAACATACTCAATCTATCCCCTATCAATTCATCATCTTTAAATCATTCAAGCAGTTCACGATTGCCAACACAAATAGAATTCATGAATAACAATAAGCAATTTCAAACAAAGGAGCAAAATAATGTTTGGAGAATAACAACAACCACAACTAGAAGGTTATCTTGATCGAGTGACCAGAAAGTTATCCGGAGGGTAAGAAATGAATGACCACGATATTATCTGGAGAGAACTTCAACCACCACAAGATGGTTGTCTGGGGTAAGGGACCAGACAATCATCTGGAGGGTAACAAGAATTTAAACATACACATCATAATTAAACATTAACACATTGATTAAGCATAAATAGCAAACATGTCATTATTAAGCAATGACAAAAAATGGTAAACAAACACATATAGCTTATCAAGATCAACACCTCCTACGACTTATAACTCCCATTCCTCCCTTACCTTGATAAGAGACTTGAATTATAACTGAAGGAGAAACTTAGGCAACACTTCCACGTATTTCCTTCTTTTTCCTTGAAATTCTTCTCCTCGTCTCTCTAGAACTTTTTCCTTCCCTAACTCAACTGGACCAAGGATCTCTATTTATAGCTTTTTGTTGCCCTAAAATCATTGGGCAAATTTCATCTGCACCGCCATACTAGAAACTTATCCACTGCCATGCACCACCATTCACTTCAACAATTGGTTACATGCAAGGTTCATTTCTATGTCATTTACAAGTCTAAAAAGAGATTACATATAGAAGAGTTTCTTAACACTTATCTACTAACCTTTAATGGTAATTAAGGGTGTTACAACCTTTCTCCCCCTAAATGTAAATTTTACTGTTAGATCAACTTATAATGTTAAAAAAAAACTTACTTTAAAACATTTATATCCAACATACACAATTGTTTTACCATCTGTATTCTATAATATATAATATGAGTTTAATTAGTATGCATTGTAAGTATAAAAACCTTTATATTGACATTAAATCACAATGCTTAATTTATGGTAAGTTTGTTGACTTACCAATTAATATTTTAAAAGTCATATAAATAAAAATGTGATTAAATGTTAATGTAATTGTTTTTAGATTATCAATACATGATAATTAAACTCTTATTATATATATATATATATTATATAATTTATAATATTAATAAAATAAAATCTTCTTTTGATGTTCACTTTTTAAAATACCTATTATACCCTTATATATATTTAAAAATTAAAAAATAATAAAAAGTTTTGAGGAAGGAAATATTCAAATTCACAACCTCTCCATTCTCAAATATAAACTTTGTTAGTGAATAACTTTATTTTTTTTTTAAAAACATTTATATCTACTATATAATTGTTCTCTCTATATATTACTAGTAAAAACATCGACGCGACATGACCTGTTATACCTGTGTATTGAAATTTCAATTTTGATATGTTATAATAAATTTAAAATTTTAATTTAATGTGTTTTTTAATAATATGATAGAATATAAATAATTTGTTATTATTTATGTCATATTATTTATATGATTTATTATATGCAAAATGACACAATAAATTATTTATATTCTATTATATTATAAAATATATTAAATTAAAAATCTAAAATTATTATAACATATAAAATTAAAATACAAATAAACAGCGGTATTTTTAATAGATTTTTTTCTTTCTATTCCACGATAGAGAAAGATACTTGGAAACAAATAAGAAATAAGATTATTATAAACAATAGAATTGTCTGCATAATTTCAAATTCAAAACCATGAAATAAACAAAAATAATTTTATTTCTGTCGTAAGTAAAATAATTGAAAAAAAAAAGAAAAACAAAGTGGTATACTGGCAGTATTGCAGACTTGCAGAATGTATATATTAAAAAAATTAGTAAAAATGATTTAAAAAAAAAAAATCAATTGGGCAAAGGAATCAAATTTTGGTGGAGCGGGAAAGAGTGATTTCTGGCGAGAAATGGATTTTGGATGTTGGGAGGTGAGTGTGTGGAAGGAAGCACTCTCAGCATACCCATCTCGAATAGAAACTCTATCTCTCAACAAAAACAAACCCGATTTGGTTTCTCTCGATGACTTCTACTGCAACCAGCTCCCTTCTCTTCTTCACCAACGAAACCCTAACCCCTTCATCACCACTCCCGAGCTCTCCAAACTCATGCAATGGAAGCTCTCGCGCGGTAAATGGAGGTCTCTACTCATTACTCACTTCACTATTACTCTCCTCTTTCTCTTTCAATTCTCTATTCTTCATCACAAACTCGTTATTTATTCATTTATTTGTTTGTTTATTCACGTTCGGATTTCGCTATTTCAGGCCGCGTCTTCTGGACTTCGTTTCCACTCTAGACGACGCCGTTGTGAAATCAGCTTCTCAGAAGGCCTTTCAGAGCCTTCCCGATGTATCCAAAGCCGTTTCTGACCTCACTGTCTTGAAAGGCGTTGGTCCCGCCACCGCCTCCGCCGTCTTGGCCGCGTTCGCTCCTCACTTAACTCCTTTCATGTCCGATGAGGTCAATTATTATCCCTACAAAACTTTTGAAAAATAAAATATACCACAGTCTTCGGTAATTTGCATTAATATTTAATAATCACTTTTAGTAAACGAATTATTGAGATACAAGTTTAATTTTAATTGGAGAACAATGTCAACTTCATCCATGATATCACTTTTACATTTTGTTATTGTTTTTATTAAAGTAAATAATGTACATAGTACAAAATATTGCCATCTAATCATAAATTTGTTAATTTTCATTGTTATTATTAAACACATGATGACATGTGTTTAGTTGATAGATCAAGGATAATTTTGTATTGATTGAGTAATGAGTATAAACTACGTAGAAATAAAACTCTTGTTATTGTGTTGTTTTTCGTTGTGATTATGAGATTATTGGGCTGCACTACAGGCTATGGAGGCTGCTCTTGGAAATTCAAAAGATTATTCGCTAAAGCAATATCTAAAATTTGCCGATAAATTGCAGATGAAAGCGAAGGTATTATTCCGGTTGTCAATATTTCATTGATTTCTAAATGGAATTGTTATGATGATAAAAACCAATTTTATCAGCAGAATCAAAATGAGTACTCTTTGTTCTATCGGAGGATGTTATACTAATATATTATCCAAACTAGTTAGGATTGGTTTAGTGGTAAGAATTGGAGTAGTTTGTATTAGATTTTATGTTTAAATATTGTTGTAACCACTGATAGAAATCCAAAGGAGTTGGATTCGTTTTGCGGATCTATCTAGGTTGGAAGGTAATAAGTTAACAAAACAATGAGAATTGGGTAAACAAGAAAATGGAAAAGATGAAAATGGTTTAACGAAAAGATAGATGACGCCACTTCCAAGGATGGAAGATAAATCATATGACGCCACAAGGGTGGTAATTTACCCTTGATAAGTCTAGCAGAACGCCACAAAGAAAATCTCTTTGATAAGTTTTAAAGACAAATTCATCTCTCACAAAAGGATAAAACTTAGATATAATTTCACTAATTCAATGGTTCTCCTTTCTAAAAGAAAAATTAAATACTTCATTATCACGCAATTATTACATATGATTAATTGCATGTTACATTAATTCCTAAATTAATGAAACGTTACAAAAAACGAAAAGTCATTATTTTTTGCATTCATATCATTCCCTCCTTCTTCGAAAAGATTCGTCCTCGAATCTATGATTTTATTTTCGTACAAATTTTATTCACTTATAACAAACAAAACAACCTCCGGGATCAAATACAACTTGTAAAAAATCATGCATCAAAGAAGTTCTCCTTTTTAGTGCCCAAACCCAGACTTGAAAATTTTTCTCATGAATTTGAATTTCAACAGTGGATTTGATGTACAATGATGCTCTAGGAGTGATATCAATATGACCATTTGTCGGTTGTATACTCATGATCCTGTGCATTTATAATATCAAGAGAAGAAGAAAAAAATGAATAACAGTTAAAATTTTATAGTTCTTTTTGTGTCTTTCTCTTTCCTTTTCTCTTTCTTTCTCTTCACCCTTTTCTTCTTCTATTTTTTTTTTCTTCTCTCTCTTTTTCTATTTTCTCCTTCAACTTAAGTTGATCATCACAAACTTTGCTTGGTGCCAGAAATTTCAAATTAAGCTTGCGTCCTTCATGCACCAAAGAAACTGAAAATTTTTCAGGATTAATCTTTTTATCCTTTAGCCAAGATCTCCCTAAAAGAAAATGACATGAGTCCATGAGAGCAATATCGCATGTCACTTCATCCACGAATTTTCCAACAGTGAATTTAAACTTAGTTTGTCTAGGATGAAGACTCATCGATAAGTTGAGTTTATTCACTAATCTTTTGCTCACGACGTTGCTACAACTTCATCCATCAACTGCAAATAAACATAAATGACCTTCTATTAAACACCTTGTATAAAAAATATCCACCATAGTTTCAAACCTAGAGCCGAAACTCTGATAGCAACTGATAGAAATCCAGAGGGATTGAATTCGTTTTGCGGATCTATCTAGGTTGGAAGGTAATAAGTTAACAAAACAATGAGAATTGGGTAAATAAGAAAATGGAAAGAATGAAAATGGTTGAACGAAGGGATAAATGACGTCATTTCCAAGGATGGAAGATAAGTCATATGATGACACAAGGGTAGTGATTTACCCTTGATAAGTCTAGCAGAACGCGACAAGGAAAAATTCCTTGATAAGTTCTAAAGAGAAATTCATCTCTCACAAAAGGATAAAACACAAATATAATCTCACTAATTCAATGGTTCTCCTTTAAGTACAATTCAACCCCTATTTATAGAACTAGGTGACTGTTCAAAATCATAACTTCTAAAAGAAAAATTAAATACTTCATTATCACGTAATTATTACATATGATTAATTTGCATGTTACATTAATTCTTAAATTAATAAAACGTTACAAAAAACAAAAAATCATTATTTTTTGCATTCATATCAACTATACACTAATATACTTACTCCGGTTTTAAATTGTAATTCTAGTTTTATTATGATTCTTGATATTGTAGAAATTTGTGAATAAATACAGTTGATTTGGCTGCAATTGTGGTTGGGATGTGGTTATAGAGACCGAAAACCTTGACATTGCTATGGCATAGCAGACTTTTTTTAAAACGTGATATTATCTCTCTTTTGGTTTTGATTTGGGCATCAATTTGGTGGCAGAGTAACAATCATGTTTTTGTTGAGTGTGACCACCATGCATTGTCGTCGGTGCGAACTAAAATTATAGATGAAGTTACTATATCCCTTGCATTTTAGGAATTTGGCTGTGTAACTGTGTTAATTTTCAGGAACTAAGCTCAGAAGGGGACTCGTTCACCCCATCTGATGTAGAAAGAGCTTTGTGGAGTTTTGCCGTGGGGCAGTCATCAGCAGCCCAAGCAAATGAGGACCCTAAGAACAAACCAAGCAGGAGCTCTAAAAGGAAGAGGAAAAATTGAACTAGTAGCAGACCGACAAATGAAATTACAAGTAATATCTGTTCTTTCTAGAGTCTGCTAGTTCTATCCCCCTGTTATGTTCTGGGGTTTGTCCATCAATATTGGACAGTGCGAATCACTAATCGTTATCAGGTATTTTGGTTTTAAGTTATGGCGGCCAAATTAAATTTCTTGTTTTCTGCTAACATTCCTTTTCTTGAAAATAGAATGTTGACGCCAACACAACTCGGTAGAAGTGCTCTGTTTGTCAAATTGATTTTGTAAAATTTTGGTTAAAATTTGATTTCGAATCAACGTGATTTTTTAAAAATATTTTTATTCTAAAAGTAAATTAGTTGTAAAACTCAACATTTTTTTCAATTTATAAATTAGTTGTAAAACTCAATTATTTTAACCTATAATCAATTTCTCATCATACAACTAAACATTTCTTCATCTGAAATCCTATTTTACTGTGATTTTGATTCATTCATGTGAAACTAAACACTCAGATTTTCTAAAATATATAAGAGATGAGATAACAATAACAACGAAAAATTTGGGTTAGATTTTTTTAGAAGTATCAGTGATAACCTCTTTTATTCAATAATAAAGGTGTTAGTTGTATTAAAATATAGGATGTGCACAATAAAGATATTATTTTTCAGAGGTTCATGCCGTTAATGGTTTATCATTATTGTGTAAAAAATGATTTATTGTTATTATTATTATTAGTAATAATGTAGATGGGTTTATCTTTGGCATTCCCAAATTTATGTACGAGTCAAGTCTCAGTGACATCAAGGCTTTGTTAATATTTTTCTTTTTGAGAGGAAGGCTTTGTTATTATTGTAACCACCTAAAAGAGAATAGCCAGCTGAGAGCAGCAATGTATATGAAATAATGAGAACAACAAATTCCATGTTATTTTCGTTAATATAGAAACTAAAAATGAGACCAAGTTCCAGCAGAGAGAAGCTTTGTTAAGATTGTAACCATGTATAAAAAGTCGACAATAATTCATTTCAATTGACCAAAACGTGCATTCAAGTGCTCTCCTTACTCCCTAGTCGTTGATAATCGTTACGAAATTGGAAGATTGTTTCCCAAGTAAAAGGCCAAAGCCACATAGCCAACAAATTTGTAGTTCTCTGTCTCTCTTTCTCTCCGTGTGGCTTTGGCATTTTTACTCACACAAAGTCGATAACCATGACCCTACCCTTCTCTGACCGCAAGTGCCGGCGAAGCCGCAAATCCTATCACCTAAGCCTTATTTTCGACAACATCGAAGGTGGCTTCGATGGCTCGTCGTTCTCTGGCGCGGTGTTCAACCTCTCAACCACCATTGTCGGTGCAGGCATCATGGCTCTTCCGGCAGTCATAAAGCAACTGGGGCTAATTCCAGGTTTAGTCTTAATTATTCTTTGTGCCATATTAACGGAATCCTCCATCGCCATGCTCGTTCGGTTCACACGTGCGTCCAAGTCCTCCACCTATTCTGGGGTTGTATGTGATGCGTTCGGTGGCATTGGTCGGAACCTCTTGTTGCTTTGCATCATCGTAAACAACGTGGGTGTGCTCGTTGTGTACATGGTCATTATAGGTATTACCATTATCTTATTACTATTGTTAATACACCACACTATAATTTTAATTCTCATTGTCTTGTTTCATTGTTTCGTGGGGGGAACCAAATTAATAATGCCGTCAATCGTTTGAATTTGCATTTTATTTTAAAAGTTGGTGTTAACGTTTGTTTAAGAAACATTTGAAACTTCGACGAAGAACATTTAGCGGTTAAGCATTCTGTTCCCACAAATTGAAAAAAAAGGGGGTTTGTCAGAGGTCTAAAATTAAAATTAAATAAATTTTGGGTCAAACTTTGACTTTTTTAGTTCAGGCTTTAATAGGTAGGCCCAGATAGATACGCCCAGGCTAAATTTAGACACTGCGCTGAAAATTAAATTGATGTACCACGACGAAAGGGTCAGATATATTAGGGAAAAGTATTTTTGAAAAATAATAAATAATTAAAAAGTGGTGATTCATCTGCAGAAAATTCAAATTTTATAGTATGATTTAAGGTAGTTTTATTTGTTTAGGGGTTTGAAGAAGCAAAAATGTCGTAACTAAAATTGTTGTTTTTTGACAGGTGATGTGTTCTCAGGATCATGGTCAGAAGGAGTGCACTATTCAGGGGTTCTGGAAGAATGGTTTGGTCAAACTTGGTGGTCAACGCGTCCTGTTTTACTGTTGCTCACAACGCTTCTGATATTGGTGCCTCTCGCATCATTCAGGCGTGTGGGTACGTCTCCTCTTTCCTTTTATGACATCAATAACGAACAAGTTGGTAAATTGGATTTGGATTTGTTCCGGTCAACAGATTGAAATTATTGAACGAAGTTAAAAATGGCTGATATTTTATCTTTATGAATCAAAGAAATTTAAGTCAATCCAAACTTCATTCAATGTTATTAATTTATAATGACTGAAGTACTTGACTGGTTAACTTTCAATTTATATAAATATTTGCTTTAATAATGCCCTGCTGGCAAATTGGGCCAAGTTGGGTCAGGGTAAGAAATAGGCCTAATTTCTTTCAAGTTTATGAGCCCAACTCAGCTTTAATCATGGACGATTTATGCAGGACCTGAAATTGTCAGTTTTCCTTGCAAATGATTTTGTTTCTAGAGATTGTTATCTGATTCTTGATTAGTACATATTTTCTTCTGAGATTGAACATTTGATTTTGGTTGCATCCAACTTTTGTTTTTGATCATGTACATGATGCATCTACCAAATAATAGTTTACACTTTACACTCATGAAATGGTTACTGATTTGCCTTTCCCCTACCTCCACTGTATCAGATTCACTGAGATACACCTCAGCATTGTCAGTGGGATTGGCTATTGTGTTTGTGGTGATAACAGCAGGCATAGCAATTATTAAGTTTATCGATGGAAGCATTGGGATGCCGCGGTTAATGCCAAAATTCACTGGACTAGAATCCTTTTGGAAACTTTTCACAACTATCCCTATATTAGTCTCTGCTTACATCTGTCATCATAATGGTAAGTACTAAGTAGGCTGATGTATTAATTTTACAACCATTTGCTTTTCCAATTCCCTATAATGTATGACATGATTCAGTTTACTTTATTCAAATCTTATAGCCTTGCCTGTTTTAATCCCAATGTAGTTCACCCTATAGAGAATGAACTCAAAGATCCTTCCCAAATGAGAGCAATAGTTCGGACATCACTCACACTATGCTCAACTGTATACTTGGCAACCAGCTTTTTTGGTTTTTTCTTATTTGGGGACAAAACACTGGATGATGTACTTGCCAACTTCGATGGGGATCTTGGAGTTCCTTATGGTTTATTTCTTACTGATGTAGTTAGAGTGAGCTATGGCATTCACCTTATACTAGTGTTCCCAATTGTATTTTTCTCCCTTCGCGTCAACATAGATGGTCTTTTGTTTCCACATGCCGTTCCTCTTGCCTTTGACACCCGGAGATTCTATTTGGTCACCACAGTTCTCATGGTTTTCATTTTTGTTGGAGCCAATTTTGTTCCCAGCATCTGGGATGCCTTCCAATTCATTGGTGCCACAGCTGCTGTTTCCGCTGGATTCATTTTTCCAGCTGCTATTGCTCTTAGGTAAGTTTCATGCTTTGATAAATTTCTTCGTAACATTTTGAGGAGAAAAGGATAGAAAGAGAAAATGTTTTGTTTTTTTTTTATAAACTAAAATTAACTTATGCACTTAAACTTTTAAAGAAGTTAAAAATATTATTTTTAACTCTTCATAGAAGTTTGATTCATTTCTTATTTTTCATTTAAGCAGAAATTCATTTAAATCAATCCTCGTATATATTATCATATTTATTTTTATCATTATAACCCTTTGGCAGGGATGCTCGTGGGGTTGCAACAAAGAATGACAAGTGGTTATCATGGTTTATGATAGCTTTGGCTGTTTCATGTAGCACTGTAGCCATCTTTAGTAACCTGTTTAGTGTCTACCACGGTAGTGAAGCACAAGTAGCTGAAAAATTGATTTGATGTTGTTGAGTGTAAGCTGATAAATGTATAGTGTTGGGGTTTAATAGATGCAAAATTCTAAGCTAACTAAACTCATCAGATTACTTTACTAAAAAAAAATAAATCATCAGATTACTCAGTTACTGTTTTGCTATAAAATATAGATTTACACCTTAAATTATTTTAAATATATTTTGAAATCTGTCGTGATTATAAATAAGATAAGAAAGACGTATTACTTTTTTAGCGTAGTATGACAAAAGTTAGAGAAAAAAATGTATTTACTGATTTGCCGAATGTAGATAAAATGTGACAAGATCAGCCATGCTTACATACTTCAATCGATGTGAATATATATTAATTTATAAGTTGAACCAACTACTAAAATTTATTACATAATACGTTCAAATAATTCGATCAATAAATCATTAGTTCAATTATAACTGATTATGTTATTATATTTTTTTAAAATAAATTTATAAAATGATATATGAATTTTTTAACTTTTAGCACAAATTACATGAATACTCGATCTTATAGTTTCTCTGAAAATCACACGATATCTTTGTTTTTTTTTTTTTTTTTTTAACTTTACAGTAACTGAAGGGGTACACACGGCAATGTGTTTGTTTATAACAATAGAAAATGTGAATATAATATATTTTAGTTGTTGGATGAGGTGAGTGTGTGATTGTAAATTTCATAGTCTTCAATTTGTATGAGAAAAAAAATAATTAAAGAGGTTATTACATAAAGAAAAAAAGTAAAATTATTGTGAGATTCGAACAAATTTACATGGGTGTCAATGTAATTTTTTTTTAAAATTTTAATAGAAGAACATATATTCTAGTTTTGATTTATTAAATAGTAAAAAAAAAATCTATTTTATCTATTAACTAAAAAAATATACCAAAAAGAAGGTTTTCTTAGTTTTGAACAAATAAAAAAAAACCAAAAGTAAGCCTAATGCAAAATGGATAGCATTGATAAAGAGGTTGACTAACAGAGTACTTAACTATATCTTGTTGCCTCCATGCCCTGCACAAATTTGTGTTAGCACTTTCTATTTACGAAATGTTAATCTAACATCATTGCTTCCACTATTATTTAGAATCACTCTGATTTTATTGTTCTAAGGGGCCTTTTATCTAATTCAACGACTATTTTAAAAGTAAACTTCATGTTTTCATCAGTTTGATTTCACTTATATATGAACATATTATTCAGCTATTAACTTATGACTTTTTTTTAATAAATAACGAGATAATTAGGATTTCCTTATTGATATTTGTCGAAGAATATTCATTTCAATATATTTTTCATGTTTAATATTGATTTCGCTAAAAAGATGATTTGGAAAATAATTGAAAGAAACTTCAATTTTGTAAATATAAAATTTAAAATATAATTAAGTTATATTATAATTCATTTGTGATATGATGTTAGGTTTGTTTTGTCCAACTTATTTTTACTTTAAAAGTTAATCTTACGTTTTTTAAAAAATAAAATAAAATAAAAAATTAGAGTTTAAAAAACATAAATTATTTGTCAAAAGTCATTGTTTTTGTTTAAAAGTTCCTCTAAAATTAAAATTTATTAGAATTTTTTTTATTATCTAATAAAAATATTTTTATAATATAAAAATATATATTATAAAATAAAATTTTTAAAGTTAAAAATAAGTTGAACCAAACAAAACCTTAACATGTAAATAATTATTTTTATTACTCAAAATAAAAGGGTGTCCTAATATTCAAAATAGTGAAACAATCACCAACTATTTTAACTAAGCTTAACGGTAAGCTTTATAGTCAACATGAATAAAGTGAACAAATTATTTTAGCAAGGCAAATGATGGGGCAGATGTGTACTTCAATTTCCCGATCTTCAAAATCTCTTCCAATGTCGAATTAAAATTTTAATGTCTAATGCAAATTTTTAATCTTCAAAATCTTTCTTTTTTCGATTTAGTCTTTTCATCATTCTTACCTCAATAATTTATTATAACATCTTCTATCTCCTTCAGACATATCTTATATTGTACAATGTTTTCTTATTAATAATATATTTTTGCTTATAAAATAAAAGAAATTTCTATCTCCTCCTATTTCACCTTCATATTTTATTTCTCAATTTTCTCTTTTCTTGTTTCTCTTTCTCTCATTTTTTGTATCTCGTGCTCGATATATCTTCATCTTTCCTCAATCATATCTCTTTTTCCTTGTTACACTATCATGAATGAGGTTTGGACGTACTAGTTTGTCTATTTTAGGACTAATGCATGGTGGATTATGACTAGAATGTACAAACACACTATTTGATTCTTCTTTAAAATATTTTGGGATTAAATCGTTGCAAAATTTTTTTAAAACATTATTAGTTAATCTTATTTAAGAGTTTAAAATTGTTATAATTGTATTACTATATTATCTTAAATAACTTTTTTCTCCTAAAGTTTCACCAAAAATCAATTTTAAATCTTGAAATTAAAAATATTTTTAATTCCTAAAATTAATTTGTTTTTTTATTAACATTGTTCGTTTATAAGTTTCGATATATTTGATTATACTAAATGTGAAATTAAGATTGAGGAGGATTATGGTTCAGAAATAGAGTGATTAACGAGTAAAAAAAATTGTTTCCTATAAGCAATTTTCTTATAATATTAATCGGAGAGAAAAGACTAAAAGTGAATCAATGTTTATTTTTTTTTTTATTTTAAGGACTAAAAGTGATTTTTTATAAAATATTAGAAACAAAAAATTTATATAAACCTACTAAATTTTTTAGAAAACACACTATTTGTTACGATAGTGAAATTTTTAAGCATAATTTTACAAACAAAAATGAGTTCTTTTCAAATTAGAGAATTAAAAAAAACTTTTAAATTTTATGAGAATAAAAAAATTTAAATTTAAATTTAAAAAAATCATTTTTAAATTTCGGAGAACAAAATAAAATTTGAAGGAAAAAATAATTTTAACAAAAGAAAAATCACAGCATTTTTTAATCGCAGCACGTGTTATTTTTTGTATAGACGTTGATTGCTACGTCAACAATGTTATTTTTCGTTTGGACTTTTTTTTGTTACATCAACAATGAATATAACATCGTTAGTTTTTTTTTTTTTTTTTTTTTTTTTTTTTTTTTTAAGATAACATCTTTAGTTAAGAGACACCAAAATAAGTATATTTTTTAAAAAAAAAAAATAAAAATTTACTTTGGAGGACGAAGAAAAATTATCCCAATTTAAGAAATAAAAGTATATTTCAACCATAAAAAAAAACAAAAAAAACTAGAAGATAATCAAAGATATTTTCAGATATGTTGACAAACCGTAACGCTTTTTTGATAGTGATATAATTTTATTCAAGTATTGATATTGATTTGATATGATGTAATGTATTACAATAGATATAATGTGATCCAAAAAAGTTATCTTATTGTATTTTATAAGGTACGAAAATATTTTACTATAATTGGTTGAATAGTATTCAATTGTTCGTTATAATTCTATTATTTCAAGTCATATTATCTTATTATAAATATATATAAATTAATTAATCAATTAATTAATTGCATATCTATAAATATACAAAACTTTAATTTAAAATTTTATATATTTGATAATCAAGATAGTATGACTTGAAATAATAATTAAATTAATAAAATTTATACTTAATAAAACAATGTTAAAAATATCATTTTATACAATTTGATACTCATTGATAATGTAAGGTTGATAGAATTAACTAACTATTGGTAATTTGATAGAATCAATTGGAATTGTGTTTCACTAGAATTAATAAAAAAAATGTATAAATTTAGTTTTCTCTTTATGTATTCTGACCGTATTTTCTATTTGAGGAAGAAAAAATTTTAACAGTTATATGTGAAGCAATTTTAGTTGTAATATTTCAGTATTTGTAAACAACAAGTTTTTCTTTATCATCTCTTGGTAATTTGGGAGAATTTTGCTAAATTCAATTGATTGTGTCGGCTTGCACCCACAAACCAAACCACACATACGCATATTAAAATATTTAATTTATGAAATAATAAAATATATAGATGCTAATATTTAAACCTCAATTATCTTATAATATTTCATTGCTAACGTGTTGTGTTAGTTTTATATTATATTTTAAGAATATTGCCTAATAAACTGTTTTTTCATACATATTTCTTCACCATTTGAACATTGAAATTTAGCTACAAGAGATACAAAATTTAGGTCCTTTAATTCAACCACTAAAACAAAACAGAGACAGAAGTAGTCATGTAAATAGTAACTACCTCACTGCTAAACAGTATGCCAAATTGGCAATACGATATCACATGTTTTGGAATATTTGCGCAATTTTCTACTTCGTAACTTGCAAAAGCAAAAGAAGAATTTAACTTTCGAGGAATATTTCTCTTGTCCCAAAGTTTTTAACAGGATATTTTCAACCAATAACTTGAATTACAAATAGTATTTTTTAAATGGAGTGTAGTGTATAGTGATAAATTGAAATGGCATAAACTGGAATATTCACTGGAGCTATTGAGTTGGTGTGTCAACTTCTAAATTAATGCCCATGTTCTGTAGCATAAAACAGGTCCCATTTTGGTCCAACCAACACCTCAACACATGCATTTGTATCAAAGAAAAGGTCCTTTTCATTTTGACCTTTTCCTATAACTTACCTCAAATTCAATCTCCCCCCCTAAGAATCATCTATATTGAGTTTAATTCTTATATATTAAACAAAATATCACACTTTACTTGCCATGTTTTTGCAATAGAAACACATTAATCTCTTATCAGACATTATAGTCTTCTCAGTTCTCAGTTCTAAATTATGAAAAATAGTCTCTTCACTTAGATAAATAAGTCTGCATAATCTATTTCTTGCTGGAAACTTCAGTTTTTGCAAGATGGCTCTCTTTTACTATTTTCTTTACAAACTTGTTCACTTATTTTAATATATATTCTTCTCATGCAATTTATCTAAAAATTTGTAACATATATTAAATTTTCATAACCTTTCTTTCCTCTATATAGGTCACATCTGCTAATACTTTTCAATTTCTTGTATCTTTAGTTTTAATTATATCTGAAATTTAGAGATGAAACTATTTTCTTAATAATGGAAGGTCCAGTATTAAAAAACTATGTACACACAAAGGTCGTTTACATTTTTATTTTTTGATATAAAGTTGTCGGTGATGGGTGTCATTCAACAAACTATATCAGATGGGTGAATATTTACACATATTTTAAAATAGAATCGAATTAGTCCTTGCTTTAGGTAATTATTTACTAACGATGTCCCTGAGAAACTAAAAACTATAGGCAAACAAATCCCAGTTAAGTTAATATTTACAATATATGAGAGTGATTGAATATGCAACCCTGATTGATTCAGTGTACATGTGAATGATCTGAAACTCCGTCGACAACATAATTAGTTTAATCTTGTACAACAGATTTTATAATAAAAATAAATAAATGTAGTAATAAAGTAAGAGAAAGATAAACACAAAAATATGATGCATACTATTATATGATTAATACGAGTTATTATATAATATCCAAAGTGCGACATTGCGAATAACCAAGAGGTCCACTTGGATTCTCTTACGAGCATTGTGCTTCCTTAAATAAATAAATAAAAATATTACAATACAGATTTGGGAAATATAATACGTGCGACGTCTAAGTGTTTTGATCACACCTAACCCCTTTCATTAGGCAATAAAAGATGCAACCGAGCAATGTGTCCTACATGGTGTCATCATTCATCATTTTCCATTCCCTCTCTCATTTTAAATAAATTTTTCTTTCTATTATCTATTTTTCATTTTTTTTCTCTTTTGTAAAATATAATCTCTGAAGGAATCTAACTCACTATTCAAGTTTAATAGCTTGCGTTAATTGTTTTAAATTCCCAAATGTCAAAATTCGATTTTTATGAACTTAAAAAAATTATAACATAATTGCTATTTCCTAATACTTGTGTTAATGTTATTACACATATTTTTATTATAACATATTATTTTTATACAATAAAATCATATAATTAAGAGAAATAAGAAAGAAAAAGTGAAAAACATAAAAAAAGCATAATATTAATATATATATATATATATATATATATATATATATAATATTTTGCATCAATAACGTAACAAGTTTTTTATTGTGAGCATCTAATCAATATTGTCATATAAAATAATATTGTTGTCTTTTATAAGTAATATTTAAGATTATTTCTAGTTAATTAGTTGAAAATATAAAATTATATACTATTAAATATAAAAATATCTTATGGATGTAATTCAATTTAGGGATTTGGATTTGATCTCCAAAAATACACTATTAAGGAAAGAGGATGATTAACATTAAGAAATGTTACTAAATTTTGAGTTGAGTAATTATAATTGTTAATTAAAAATAAAAGTGTAGGAAAATTGTTTTGAAATTTGAAATTCCACTTGGATGCAACTTGTTCATTTGAGCATGGTATCTAGATCAAGGGAACTAAACCACCTCAACACGTGTAAAGAATCATGGCTTAATCACATAATTGATCCTCCATAACATTAGACTATAAATGGTGTTGGGTTTTTAATGAGTAACTCACCAAAATAACCCAGAAATGTCTATACAACATAGCACGAGAATGAAAGAGAAAGTGCAAGTGAAATGAGAGAAAATTAGTATTCAATACTCAAGCAAAAGTGTTAGAGCATCATTATCACAAACCGAATACAAAAAAAGGTACTTACAGGCTATAAGCAACACACATGGAACAACTTAGACACATGGCCTATAACGAAGACACTTATACATGCAAAAAATAACTAAGAAGAGGCAAAGTTTCGTTTGGCATCGCACTAATACTATTACTAACTTCTTTATTTAGCTTCAATTCTCCTTGATGCTAACAGTTTTGTTTAAGGTAGATGTATACCTCGAATTTTAATCTCTTTTATCATGTTTCCTCTTATATTAAGTCTATGAGGTGCTTTAGTCTCGATTTATCCTTCCTTCGATACTTTTCTTTTTTAAAGAGGATATCAAATTCTACTCTTAAATAAATATTTTTATTAGACAAAAATTTTTAATAAAATATTTTATTCTTTTGACTTCAACAATTATGTTAGCCATTAGATCTAGATGTAATCATTAGACCCTCGACACCATACACAACCATGAATGAGACTCCCTCAATAGACGTAACCCAAAAAACACTTTAAGTGGACATAGCTTCACTCCAATAAACACATTTACCATACTCAATCCAAAATCAATAGACTCACCATCGTTTATAGATTCGGGGTCAACATCAACAATTGAAATTTGAAAAACTATTAGATTGTGTTTAAAAGATACCTTTTCTTAGCTTAATAGTAGTTTGTTTGAAAGTTATTTGCTTGTTTAACCCTAAAACCAATTATCTCTAACAAAATATATAAATCCTATCGAATTACTCCTTATTATATAAAAAATGCTTAAGGAAAATAGCTTCTTAATAATACACAACACCATTTTACTACTAAACTAACCTCTCCCCATATATATAGCCTTAAGCCCCCTTTAGATTTACTTTATTCTTTTATTCCTTCTACCTAATCATTATTTTGCTTAATACTAACTTATAAGTAACATAATCTTGATAAATAACACTTCTTTCCACGTAACAACCTAGCTAGGTTGGACAAGGCTAGACAATTGAAGCTTTTACTCGATCTAGCCAAATTGATGATTTAAAGTTACAAGAAACTGACGTGCTTATTTTTTTATACATAAAAGTTACAATCTTTAGGATAATATCTCTCCTTTTTATCTCTTTCTTTTTATAACATAACATTTTAACTAGATAATTTACTTATTTATTTATTTTTTTTATAGAAGTGTTTACAGTTCAAGTTTGTTTGATTTTAGAGAAAAATGAAAATTGAACCAATTAATTTTAATTGGGTTGAGTTGGTTTGATTTTTTGGAATTTTTTTCTTGACTTGAACCAAACTAAATCAATGATAATCAAGTTGGTTTGGTTCGGTTTTAGGGAAAATCGATAAAAAATTAAAAAACCAATTTTTCATTAAATCATAAAATAATAATTGTATACCTAAAACTTGTCATATCTATTAGTCTACTAAATTCATAATTTTATAACAAAATATCAAGTGTTTTATATATACTAAATTAGTCAAATTAAACTATTAAAAAAATACAATACAAAAAACAAATTGTATAAATTCAAGATATAAAATAAATTTACTAAATTTATTAAATTAAAAATATAAAATATATAATAGGATTGAGTTAGGATTTTGAAATGTAAAACCTTAAACAAAATAAGTTACTAAATTTACTAACTTAAAAATATAAAATAAATATATAATAGATATACTTTTGGGTTGATTTAGATTGAGTCAGAGCTTTGGAATGTAAAAATCATAAATAGAACCATACATAATCAGTTATGATCAATTTGGATCGGGTTTAGATCTGATTAAGTGAAATAACTAAACTAAACTAATTAATTTGATTAATTTATTAAATTGACTCAAAATAATGAACACCCTTAATTAAGTGTAGATAAGTAAGAGAGTCCAAGAATAATTTTCTTTCCACGAGCCAGAGAAGAACAGAGATTGAATTATACTAAAAAAAATGATTGTACAAGTTATTTTGTAAATAAATGTCTCTTTTACAATTATCCACGTTTGTGGTGGGCAGAGGAAAAGTGAAAAGAAAAATTAAAAGTAATGATTGGAGAATGGAGAGAAGCTGTCATCCATGAACGTTGAAAGAATTTGGTTGATTCATCATTCGACAATGAAAACCACGAAGAACCTTCTTTGCTTACCAATCTTGTGTTTTTAATTGTCGAGCTAGCTTACAAAACCATTTTGTTATGAAACTTAGTTGCTAGTATCTTCATATTCTATGGATCAATATTAACGGTTAATTATTGCAAAATTACTTCACCGACTATTTTGGCCTATTAGGAAAATGATAATAAATTAGGAACAGAAAAGAATACCCCATCTCCCACTCTTTCTTAGTTGAACCGGATGATTCAATTTTTACTTAATTAGATTTTTAATCTTTAAATTTTGACTAATTTTCACTTTTTATCTTTAAAAATTAAAAATATGTTTTTTTATTTATAAAATTTTAAATTTACATTATTTTTACTTTTCAAAACTAAACTTGATTAACTTTGATTAAATTCAGAAAAAAAATCATTTTGAAAATTAAAACTAAAATTGAGTCAAATTTTATTAACTAAAAATTTAATTAAGTCTTAAATTTATAGTGGATTTGATAGTTTTTGACTTGATAATGAACCACGTGTTTATTCTTTTTTTCATGTCTATTTTTCTGTTAATGTCAAATGGACAAGTCCATTAATGGAGTCACCGAATGGTTTTTTTTCTTTTTTTTATCGATATACATAGAAGTTATATATTAAAGAGTTTATAACAACGGTTAAATCAATTCAATTTGACTCTCTTAATAGTTATTGAGGGTATAAAGGGTAAAAAAATACTTAATTTATTATGTTTAAATTATATTAAATGTTAAAAAAATGTCAAGACATGATGATAGTAATTAATAATATACGTTATGATAAATTGATAATACCATACTCTAGTTTAGTCTAAAAGAAAAATTAGGGAGAATTCACTTAAGTAAAACCGTAAAAGGAGAAAGCATTTATTATAAATTAAATGAAAATGCAACTAAAATCATAAGAAAATATAATTTTATGTATTTTAAAAAATATTTTTTAATCAGCGTCGTTAACAACACCATAATACGTAAAATTTTCTATTTTCAATTTTTCATACACTAATTTCGCCTCTTATAAAATCTTTCAAATTATTTTATTAAATTTTTAACTTTTGAATTTATAAATTTAATTTCAACCCCTAAATTTACTTCATATAAGAGTTAAACATGCATTTACTATCTAATAAATTTGTAAATTTTGTTTTTAGTCTTTCTTAAATTTTTATTTTTAGTTCCTAATAAAAAAATTATTTTTCCCAAATTCTTCAGATAACATTTTAAAAAATTTAAAAAAATAGATTAAACAGTGTTTTAAGAAAGAAACAAAATAAAAGTTTTACTAAGAACTAAAATAAAAAATTATTAGAAGCTAGAAACAAAATTTGTTAACTTGTAATGGAGAAAAACATGTATAAGCTCATATTGAAATAGAAAAGTCAATTAAATTAAAAATATGAAGAAATCAAAATCACAATAACTGAAAGTAAAACATAAATTATAACGGAGGCAGAATAAAAGAATTGAAAACATTGTACATAGAAAAAGACATAGTAGTTGTTGTAGTGACGAAACGGCGTAGATTGCGGTGAATGTAAGTGGCGGCACACGCTGCGGCCAATGGTGATTGACCAGAGACCATACGATGATGCTAACGTCTCTCTTACACGCTTGATTGTGATCACACACAATAACACAACAAAACTTTAACTAGGAATGAATCATTTACATTAATTAACACTTGTTCTATTCAGAAGCTTCAGATACTG
Organism: Psophocarpus tetragonolobus; assembly: GCA_037954015.1. Classification (NCBI taxonomy): domain Eukaryota; kingdom Viridiplantae; phylum Streptophyta; class Magnoliopsida; order Fabales; family Fabaceae; genus Psophocarpus; species Psophocarpus tetragonolobus. The sequence continues at coordinate 4,736,471 of CM075695.1, read as the reverse complement.
CTAAGAAGCTCACACCATTATTTTTTTTAACACACCTAAGACTATTTTTCGAATTTAATTAACATATAGTCTCTATATAAAAAATTGATCATTACATTTTATTACAGTTATTTATTAATGCTAAGTTTCTTTAACTCTTAATTGTTTAAAATTTATATAAATAAAAAATTATGATTAAATGTCATATAAAATATTTTATACTTTTAATATATATTAATTAAACTTATATTTTTAATGTTGGTCAATTATATAAAAAATAACAATTTATTAAGAATTTTATTTGTAAAAAAAACCAAAAATTTTATTGTACTCACTTTTATTTTCTACTTTAATTCAAACCTTTTTTATTTTTATGTTTATTTTTCATTTATTCTACCAAAAATTCATTAAAAATCGTAAAATTATAAATTAAAATTTGAATAAATTATAATTCATAAGAATTGTGCCTTACTATATTTCTAAGTTCTAAATAATAATAAGAAGTGAATATACAAAATGTGTTGTTTTTGAGAGCATCAATATGAATATCTAGGACAACATAACATAGTGGTTCCCATGTGACGTGGTACTAAATAATAAAATAGTACTAATACAAACTTTGTCTTCTTACGGCGTTAATCATACGCGCTAACACACGTGTTATTGTATTAGCTCAATCAATGTAACTAACAACAACCTCTATTATTATTATTATTGCTCTTTTGTTCTGTTCTCGATTAACCATCGGTAAAATCCCCATATTGCCCTCTTCAACATTTCAGAAACGGAGCCTCCACCACAGTTTTTTTTTCACCGTTACCTTTGCATTAATGTTAGGATCACAATAATACGTAAATTGCACTTGTTCGTTTTGAACAAAATATAAATATGAGTATTACTTGATTTTTTTAATTCAGTACAAGTATCAATATGGATATGCAATTACCTTTTCTGTACTCAAATCTTAGACTTTAAAATTGTATAATTAATTACAAATTTTAATTCTTAAATTTTAATTTATAATTTTTTATTGTTTATTTATTTTATAAAAATTTAAATTAAAATATAACTAATATATAATTTATTTAATAATAAATAAATAAAAATATAAAAATAAGTAAACTAAAATTTTATAATTACTTCTTATATATTTAAACTTGAATCTAGGTTGCATCTTTTTTAAACATGATAAGAGAATCAAACTTGTTCTTCTCAGATTACCATCCCTAATTACTGTAGTTTTCGGCTTTATATACCCATAATTTTTTATCAATAAATAAATAATATTTTTATTTTCCGAAAATAATTTTTAGAATAAGTTTATTTTTTTAACAAGTAAAGGTAGGCTATCACTCCACGGGTAAATTAATTTAAAATATTAATATATTATATTAAATATTAAGAACGTATAATAATTATTTTTTTTATTATTATCCTATTTGATGCAAAGATGACAAATAAATTTTATTTGTTGGTCATTTTCATACTCATCTTAAAGTTAATGAAAAATTTCAAATTTAATTAAATGCACGTATGAGTATGGAAAATAAAGATATATTTACATACCCTATTTTTATTCTCATTCTTATCTTTTTACTTATTTTAATGATTAAAATATTTCAAATTTTACTTTGGATTTATTGGACTTAGTTTTCAAAGCAAATGATATTTTAGATTCTTGTTTTTTTCACAAATTACAATTTTTGAATGATAAGAAAATTGACTTCTGTATTAAAAAATAAAAAAATGTTTCACACTTAATTCACAATTTACAAATTTTATGTTTGTTACATACTTTTTAATTAATATCATTATATTTAAACAATTTATTTTTATTGAAAATTATTATAATTTTTTTTACAGGTACAAGATGAGTACAAATATACTTGATATCCGATGAGAATGAAAATGAGACTGGTGGCATAAATTTTATTCCCGATGAACATGGGAACAAAAATAAGAATAAATTTCGAAACCAGAAGAATGAAAATGAGAATGTTATACTTGTCATGCCTAATCAAGTAAAGTAAAATTATTTTCTTTTTATATATATAAAGTGAAAATATGTTTAAGTTTTATTTTCAGATAAAATCATTAGAATTTTATAATGTAATATATTACGGTATAAAATAAAATAGTTTTTCGTTATTTTATTAGCAAATAACAAATCATTTTTATTTTTTTAGCAAAATAAAGTAAACTATTAATATGATATGAAAAGCACATCTAGGAATGCATATTTAATTTTTAAATATATTACTTACATAGGTTAGAAACTAGCAATAACAATCAAACAAAAATCCAAATATTATTTTCAATCAGTAGCAATGCTTCATTGGCACTAAGGGTCATACCCTCTGACCCTCTCAACTTTATTTTCTAATTTTTATTTAATTTATTTTAAATTAAATTTGTTTAATTAATGTTTTAGGAAGGTAAAATAATTTTGTGAATAAGTTAATTTTATGTTGAAAGGGGAGATATGAGTTGTTATCATGAATGTAATAGTTGACTAGAGCATCATTATTACATGGATATATTTTCAATTCTGTAATTGACTTTCAATTACATAAATTTAATGAAAGTACAAATAAATTTTTGAATCTTAATTACACTTTTAATATAAGAGAAAAGTTCACACTATTTTTAAATTGATAAATTTTTCACAAATTTTATCTAACACTTTATAATTGTGTGGATGGTTATTAGAAACAAAGAAATAGATATTTATTTATTTTTCTATAGGTGACAAAACTTGTCTTCAACTTTTCGGTATTTATAGCAATTACTAAACATTCATTTTCTATTACGAATATAATCAAAACTAAGTTTTAAAACAAAATAAAAGATAATTTTCTAAAGTATTGTCTCATCATTTTTGTTAAAAAAAAATTATAAAAAATATTTAGTATAAATTCAACTATGGATAAATTTTTTAATATTAAAATTTAAAAATATATAAATTAAAATTGTGTAGCGTACCCCACACCGTTATATAAAAATCTATTTCCGTCATCAGATAATACACATATTTAGATTGCACAGCATTCCTTTGTCTCAATACCTAGAAATCATTCCCATCAACTTTATGCATCATTGGTTTTGTCAAGGTAAAAATTTTTGGACCCAAAATTACCATTTCCAATTGTTTATTAAAAAATTGTCGGTGGCTTAGTCTTACTTGGTGCATTGGAGACTACTTTTGAACTTACATCCTTTTCATTCGATCTGATGTGATATCACCCCTCCACTCTTGTATAGTGTACGAACAAAATAATAATAATAATAATAATAATAATAATAATAATAATAATAATAATAATATTATTATTATTATTATTATTATTATTATTATTATTATTATTATTATTATTTGGGTTCATGATATATATTGATAAATTTTGTATTGGACCCCAATTATTTTTTTTAAGTCTCTAATAAATTTTTTATTTTGTTTTGGATTCATAAAAAATTTATTTAGATAGCGCTTAAATTAAACTTACTTTGAAATACTTTAAAGAGCAGTTTAGATAATATTTGAAAGATTCAAAGCAAAATAAAAAATTTATTAGGGACAAAACACAAATTTGTGAATCAATTTAATTAAACTCGTGTTGAGTCATTAGACGAATTAGTATCCTTAAAATTTGATGTTTGAAAAATAAAATTTAGACTAATGTTAAAGTTTTTACTTCAGAAACACATGCATAGGTAGAACAAACATAGATATAAGATATAAGAAGTCAAAAAATATGTTTATTACAAAGGAAATGTGCACAAGTCTTAGATGCAAAAATAAGTTGTATAGAAAGACATTTATTACAAGGAACAAAATATCTTCGTCTGACACACAACAGATGCATTCACAAACAGACATAAAATGAATATAAAACATGCATATATACTTATCATTCACTTACATTAAATATGTTTGTTTAATTTTTAGGAATGTTTCTCATTGATTTACAACGAGAAAATTCTATAAGCATCTAAATCATTTGATATAGAAAATAACCTAAAGAAACTTTATATAAAAGAATACTTGGGTAATAGCTTGAAGAGACTACTTGATTTTAAGATAGGCTATCGAAAAGACTAGTTGATTTATTAGACTAGATATGATGATGAAAAACTACTCAACTTGTTAGTTTGAAGAGCTAGTGAAAGACTATTTGAGGATAACTTAGAAGTAACTTGAAAAAATTACTTATAACTTGTTGAAATTAGTAGAGCGTTTATGGTTGCTAACAAACTGGTACAAAAATACTACATTCATTCTTTTATCAAGGTTGAATTGTTTATTCTCTTTTATGAAAAGATTGTGAAACATTTTTTACAACATATTTCTTGTCTTTTATAAAATCCTTTTAAACAGTTTAACAGATGCATACATTTTGTGAAAAATTTCAAAGCACAATTGTTGGTTTAGTTGTGACATCAATTGTCTTGTGGCGGAAGCCTAAGCGGATCAAGTCATAGTCGAATTGCGACACTTAAGTTAGTGCGATCAAGTCAAAAGAGTTGCACTCTCACTATCAGCTATGACTTTTTTCCTAGTGGTAAATGCTCAATTCAATAATTGGTATCAGAGCTAAGGTCAAGAGTTCGACTCCTAGTGGACCCATTGGTGAGGATAGATTGTTTGCATAGTTGTAACATCAATTGTCTCATGGTGGAGGTTGGGTGGCCAAGTTATAGTCAAATTGTGATGCTTAAGTTGTTACGATTATGTAGAAAATGTTCCATCCTAACTATTAGCTATAATTTTTTACCTAGTAGTAAATGTTTTATCCAACAAGTTGTTTGCCTAGTTGTGACATCAATTGTCCCGTAGAAAAGGCCTAGGGCAAGTCATAGATGAATTATGGAGCTTGAACTACTACAATTAAGTAGATAGAGTTTCATCTTGACTATTGACTATACCTTTTTGTTTAATGGTAAGTGGTCAATCCAACAATTAGTATCAAAGTCAAATTATGAGTTTGACTTCCAGCGAGACAATTGTTGAGGGGCAAATTATTGGCCTGGTTGTGGCATCAATTGTCCTGTGCAGAGGCTTAGATGGGGCAAGTCATGGTGGAATTTTGGCATTTGGCTATTATGATTAAGCAGAAAGAGTTCACCCTTGACAATCAATTAGTTATAACTTTTGGCCTAATGGTAAACACTTGATCCAACAACAATAGAACCCCTTTCTTATGATTTTTTACATACTTACAAATTAGATTGAATTTGATTTGATACGGTTACATAAACATCGGTTCATGAAACTAATTGTATTGGTTCAAATGGTTGGATTCATCATATCAATTTGGCTCCATAAACACTCATAGAAAAAAATGGACGTTGATTTTTTTTTATGTATTGATAGTTAGCCACAAATCAAAATTTCTTTAGTAGGACAAAAAAATGGTTTATAATATTTTATTAGAAAATATATTTTAATATTTTTCAAAAATATATAAATTTATAATAAAATTTTAATACATTTTTTTTTCTTTTATCTCTTGTAATTTTTTGTATTTATTTAAAACAATTATTTTATGAAACAATATCTATATTTAAAAAAATATTTTGCGGGGGATAGTTATCTCCATTCTTATCAACTTGCATCCTTCTATAAAACATAATTTTTTAAAAAAGTTTTTAAGTTACACATGCTTTTAAACAACTTAGGTCCATCTATATCTTACAACATGACCTAAGATTGGTAATACACTAGGCTAAATAATTAATGAATTATGATATAAGTAAGACTTAGATCATGTCAAAGTTTTACTTGTTTTTATGGAACCATCAATCCATACAATCCCGTCTAACATACATTGGATTAGGCTAACTTGTTATTGTTGTAATTGAAACTTTAATTGAGTTTAAATATGATATATTAATAGTGTAAAATATCTAATATATAGGTTAATCTGCTATTGTTTCATCATTTCTTTTATATAATATACATACTGTATTTGTGTTTAAAAAAAAAGGGCCAAAGGAAGGGGTTTGTTGAAAGTTTGACCAGGCTTGAAGGGTACTTAACCTTAAGCGTGGTGGCACGAAAAGATTAGAAAATTTAGGAACTCGTTCAACATTTGGTTGAGATCAAGGGGTACATAAATCTCGAGCATGATAGTGTAAAATGATTGATTAGAAGATTCAAAAACTCATTTGACGTTTAATCGGGTTTGAGGAATACAAGCTTTTCCAACATACCCGTAAGATGGTTAGAATTGCGCTTGGTACTTTTTAAGAGTGTGAAGTAGTTTTGTATTATGTTTGATTAGCTTATGGCCCAAAGGAATACAATTAATGATAAAAAAACAAACATAGAATATATAAAGTCCTCAAAATGTTGCAGTTATCACATATACCATCTAAAAAAAAAACAATAAATAAAAAATCAAACATATTACATTACAATATTGAAAGACATGTTTGTTTCAATGTTTCATATAATTACTTTTAGTAGAATTAACTTTAAGTTATTGACATAATTTAAATTAGTCTTAATAAACTTAATGCAAAAATAACCTCAATAATGTATTTTAACATTAAAAAAAGTTTAATTAATATGCACAGACAGTGTAAAAGAGTTTTACACTGACGTGAAATCACACTTTTTTATTTATATAACTTTTAAAGTATTAATTGATAAAGTCAACAAAATTACCACAAATAAAGGATTGTTAATTTTTTACAATAATAATGTATACAAATAAAACTCTTAAAAAAACGTGATTATTTTTAAAGGAAAAAATACGTGATGACATTTGACAAATAAGTACTTAATAAATGTATGTAAATTAATTTTTTTTGAGTTAAGTAGAGTCAAGTTTGAGTGATTTTTAATATGTTTGAAAGCACATTTCATTTCCATTTTCACATTTTCTAAAGCAAAATTGCACTTTTATATTTGAACTTGAGTAACATTTTGTAGCTTTTCTATTCCTTCATAATAAACGTAACTATGAACGTGTTTTTTATTGTCAAAAGACTTAAAACCTAACTTGATCATGAAAGGGTTTAGTTATTCTGTTCATGACATTTAAAAAATATATTTTATTTTATAAAATTCAAAATTTTGGAAACTTTTCATTCTTTCTAGAACATTTTTTCTTTCAAAATATACAATATATAAATTTTGTTGCATTCAAGTGCGTTTTGATAGGAAATTTCAAGAAAAAAATTCATTTCATTTAGGAATTTTAAATGCTTTATGATGAAATACATTATTTGGATAAGGAATTTTAAAATAATTTTAAATTCTAGTCATTTTTAAAGCATTTTGATCAGTTAAAATTGTAGAATTTCAAATTCCTCAAAAAAAGTAATTATTTGAAATTCTTTAAACCTACTTTTTTTTAATGAAACTGACCAAAGATATTTTTTACTTGACACTGATATATATATATATATATGTGTGTGTGTGTGTGTGTGTGTGTGTATGTGAACTTTTAATTAGAAATATTCTAATGTATGATTACTCTATGATTCTAGTGAAATGTTGTTTCCTCAAGATCATAATATGTCTCTGATTATATTGATTTTATGTGTGTGTTTTATGTTTATGACAGTAATAATCGTGCTTTGTAAATGAGTAGATGATAATGATGATTCTGAGAGGTAGGAGAGTCATGATTGAAAGTAAATGGAATTTGGTGTAGAAGGTGAATGTCTTTATTTTAAAACCATTTGTATAGTTGTATGAGTTTTGCTACATGTATGGATAGGAAATCATATCTTACGACTTGCTATTGGATTGTATAAATATACAATAGTTAAAGACTTGTATAGTTACCATTTTGAGTATGTATATGAACTTGTGTAATGATGAAACTAAATTATACCTCAGGATGTAGATTTTTGTTTAAATAGTGTAGAATCATGAGATTGATGAATTATTATAAATGTATAACATGTTGTGTTGAATGGTATTGGTTTGGTTTAACAAGTTTTTGCTGGTTTCTATATTCTTTAGAGTTTTGCTGGGTGACAGAACTCGCTCAACGAAGTAGCTTTTGCAAGTAATTTTATGGTTTTGTGTCGAATGACATGTCTCATTCAGTGCAAAATACTCTCTGCCATAATTTTTTTTTGGTTTTTGCCCAGTGACACCTCTCGTTGAGCAAAACTCTTTATTTGGAAAATCATAGTTGGGACCTCTCGTTGGGTCATACATGTTGCTAGGTGGGGTACCTCAGTTCCTCGTTGGGCAACAATCCAGCTAGGCAAGCTGTTTAGTATGTGATTTTTTATGTTGTTTGTAAATTTTTTAATTTAGAGTATAATTTTATATGTAAATGAATGAATTAGGTTTGTGAATGATATTAATTATATTAGAATTTCTTTATATGTTACACAATGCTCCATAGAATTAGCTACAACACCTTGCCTTACTCATGTTAGTATGGTAGGTGTGTTGATGACCAAATTTAGATTTACACTCTTATAGTTGAGCCCACCATATTGTGAGCGTTGTGTATGAGGTATATTGAGTTCTAGTGCGTCAACTACAATACCGTGGCTTATTCCAAACACTTGTGGAGTATGCCTTGAAATCCCATTATGACATGTGAAACTTCAGAGCATCAAACATAGAATTGTAACCTATACTATAGTATACATTGATAACCACGTTTAGATTCAAACTTTGTGGTTGATCTTACCTTATTGTGGAGTTGTGTGTGAGGTATCCTTAGTTTCAACGAGTCATCCATAACCCTGTAGAATGTGGAGCTCTAGAGTGTTAACCACAATGTTGTTGCTTATTCAGCTATTCCATAATCCATAATATTGTTGGAGGTGCACTGTTGACCTTATTTAGATACAGAGTACCATGGCCGATCACACCTTGTTGTGAGATTTGCATTTGAGGTATACAACGTTTTAATGTATTAACCACAATGTTGTGATCTATTTCACACTATTGTGATATATAATCGGGTGAATCTTTTAGCCGACATTGGTCAAAAAATATCCACGGCTAATCCAAGTTAAAAATAACCTTAATTTTTGTTAAATAAAATAACTTTAAATGATGCTAAATGAAAAAAAAAACTTTGTTAACATTAGTAAAAAATTATTGATGGACATTAATTGAAAAAATTTTGACAAATGTCGGCAAAAAAAAAAAACTTCGACAAAAAATATCATTGATAGATATTTTTGAATTATTAAATATTATTTAATATTCAAATAATTTTTTATTTTTAATGAAAACTGAAATATTCTACTAAAAAAAATTAAAATAAATTCCCTATCCAAACAAACATTTTAAAAAATAGAGTTATTTGAATTGAAAGTATTTCAAATTCAATGTGTTTCAAATTTCTTGTATTTGTAAAATTTTCTATTCAAACACAATAAAAAAAAATTAACACACAAGTAGAGTAAACATTATATATATATATATATATATATATATATATATATATATGTATATATCAAATGAGTCAAATAATTGGATACTTGAGATGAAAATCCTCTATCCCAAATTCGTGTCTTGTTTCTTATCTCAACAAATTTGTAACATAGGATTTTCATCAAGATACTTGAATCTTTAACTAAGATTTGGAGTTGGATAGTGGTAGTTTGGGGTAACATTTTATCTTAAAAAACAGGTAAAAGAAGTATACTCCTCGTTATAATAAAGATAGAAAGAAGTCATTAACATTAAGGAGTTGATCATCTCCTATCCACGAATGGGGACAACAAAGGATTTGTGAAGGGCACCCCATTCTCTTTCACCTCCGACAAAAAAATATTCTCTAAAAATGAATGGGATGATGCATTTGCCACTCTAAAATAAAATTTAAGTATTTACGTACCATCTGAATTCTCAAACACTTTGTCACACATTTCCATCTCACCTTTCTCCACCTCTCTTTTTCGCCTGTCATTGGATTTTATGAGTTAAACCATTTATTTGTTTTCCCTATGTTCCATAATTAATGGAAGGTTGTTGAAGAAAAAAATGTAACAAGAATAATTTATATTTATGGATTACAATTATATCGTCTACACATGGAATCATGTAGTAATCATATTAACTTCAGTGAATTCTCTTAAACTATGGATTAGTCATAAGTGAAAAAGTGTTTAGAAAATTAAATTATAATTGAAAAAGCAATTCATCATATAGGTGATAAGCAGAATATAAATTAATGAATAACTGAGAGTGTGATCGAAATTTAATTTTACTAATTCCCAATATCATGTTTTAGAAAAGGGCAAATCCTCCCAATTTTATTCCCAATTCCTTGACTCACAAAATTGAAAAAATCACATTGTTCACAAGTACGTTTGAAAGCATCTAACCTAGCCTCTCAAGTCTGAGCCTCTCTCTCAATAAGTTCATACCATTATAGTGAAAAAAAGTAAGATTGAGCTTGGGTCTACTTAAGGATTCCCGCTTAAGCCAATATAGTTAAGTGTATTATTTTACATCCTTTAGTTAAGTGTATTGTTTTACATCCTTCACTTTTGGTTGCTTTTCTCTTCAAACATATTCTTATACGAGAATTTATCTAAATAAACATATTATTCTACAATAAACTAATCTTTACATAAATAATAACCTAATTAAGATGGATTTCAAAGAAAATAAGAGATAATATCAAAGTTTATAAGTATAAAAAATGTAAATGATTACAAATTTTGTATATTAAAACATAAATAATTCAATCATCATCACATGTAAGAGCATTTTAGATTCTCCATGATAGATTGCTTAGCAATAAAATATTATTTTAAATGTAGACTCTATAATATTGAATGTTTAAAATTAAGAATAATTATTTATATAAATAATTATATCCAATTTTAAACACCACAACATAATAAAGTAATACTTTTATTGTTAAGTAATTCTGCTTAAAGCTACTCTAAGACCGTTTCTTTCTTTTTCCAAAAACATTTCACGTGCCAATTGAAAGTGAGTAGGGTACTCTCCAAAATCAATGGAAGACCACGGTAATTTGAAAGTGTAAAATGTTTAAAAAGTAAAAATAAAGATTGTTTCTCATGTATTCTTGGTAGAGTGAAATAAAATAGGCTAAATTATAATTTGTGTCATTTAATTTATTCAATTGTTGATATTTTATCTCTATTTTTAATTATTCATATTTTAACCCCCATCGTATAATTTGATAACATTTGAATTATCTGTTAGATTAAAGTTGTTGAATGTAAATGATTAACGTTGACTTCCCATGTGTTTTAATTAAATAACGTGACTAAAATGATTTTAGTTAAGTGGGAATTTAAAATTAGACACTCAGACTAATTTAGGGTTGTAGAACCTCATTTTCAAAAGTAACACCACTTTCTTCCACGTTCGAAACTACCTATGTGTCTAACCTTTCTAAATTCCATTTAATGTATGTCACATAATACTAATTAAGTCAGGTGGAAAGTCAATGTTAATAGTTTAACAATCAATGACTATCATTCAATGAATGATTTAAAATGTCATCAAATTATAAAATTGAGGGACAAAATGTCAACAATGAATAAATTGAGGGACATAATAAAATAAAAAGAGTTGGAGACTGAAGTAAAGATGACAAAATAGACCTAGACTCTATGAGTACTTATCCAAATTCTCTATGTGGGATGAATAATAACCTAACAAAAATGGGTATAAGTATAAGCAGGTCCAAGCCTGCAAAAATTATGCGGGTATGAGTACTATAGTACCCACCTCATACTATATATAATATTATTTGATATAATTATATTATATAGTATTACATAATTATAATTTTGAGTGAAAATATTACTAAAAATATTATTTGTATTATAATCTATGACAAGTAATATAATTATAAAATAAAAACATATAATATATATTTTACATAAATTTAATAAATAAAAATAAATTTTACAAGAAATTGAGTTATTTATAAAATAACTCGTAATAAACTATAACATTATTTAATGTTATGATAAAAAAAATAAGTTTATGTGTAATAATATAAAACTTGAGGAAGTAGTTTATAATTTGCTCTATATACAATATTATGCTGACTTATTTTTCATATTATGTATATTTATATATGTAAAAAATATTGATTTATTATCTCTATATTTAAGTAAAATGTAGATAGGAGGTACAAATATGAGCATATAGATCTGGACTGGTACAAAATTTATATCAAATGTTAGTTATCACCCTACAATTATACATTTTTTTAAAAGCAAACATAAAAAGAGGTAATATCATACCGTACCAAAATACTACCCATTGCCATCCTAGCCCTAGAACAAGGTTAAACAAAAGGTGTGTACGTGGTCTTCTTTTGTCATGTTTTCTTACCAATTTTTAATTTGATTTTGCATTAGCCTCTTGTAAATCGCATTCGTCATCATTTAAACGCGTTTCTATCTTAACTCCAGCTATTATTCGCTTGTTTGGATTTACATTGACGAGATTCACCATAACTTGATCAGTGAGTGTTGAAGTAGATATGAATTCAACTACTGAATTTGAGAAGTTAAATTTTTTATTTTGGAAACTCAATTTGCAAAAAGAGTTCAAGTTATTTTTATGAAAATTTTTGGTTTTAGAAAAATTAAAACTATGCAACCGTATTTTTAAGAATAGTTAAATATGAAAAATTTAAATTTATTTTTTTACTGAGATTGAAATAACTCAAACGAAAATCGAGACATAATTTAGCAGTATTATATATATATATATATATATTATTTAATGTGATCCAGAATTATATATTTTGACATTTCTTTAAAGACTAATTTTATTTTTTAAATAAAAATACATATTTATCTAATTTATAAGAAAATTAGTTAACATAGTAATTTTTTTTATGAAAGGTTAACAAGTATCAACTCAAATCTGAGTTAAAATTAAACATATAATTGAAGTCTAAATGATAAATATGACACAACTATTCTGAAACATGATCAAACAAAATTAATTTTAAAATTATCTTCAGCTTTATTGACAATATATGTTATTTTTTATTTTTACTTAATTATCTTTTACCTAATTAATTAATATATTTTAATGATATTTCCTATCATAATAATATTTAATGACATTCAGAGACAAGTTATGAAAAAGTTTAATGTTCAGAGAGATAGTAATATGTTTTCACAAAAACATTTACGATAAAATTTAATGATAATCAATCCATCTCAATATTCTATAAAAAAAAATCCATCTCAATATAATGATAAAGAAAATGCTTTTGCATCAAAGACCATGATCTGGAAGCGTTTATATATATAAAAAAGACACATTTATAACTTTTAAGTGTACAAAAATATTAAGTTAAATTTATGTATGATTTTTTTTTAAAAAAAAGATCGACAAACCAAGTTTACTAAAACAAATATAAGTTTTTTTGAACAGAATAAAACAAATAAAGGTTAAGAAAGGTCAAACGATAAATGAAAGGTACCCTAAGTTGAAAGTGAAGTACGTTATATTTAATGATTGAGGGTTTAATATATAAAAAATGTGAAAGGCATGACCAATTGAAGTATAAAATCCAAGAAGGTTTTCGTTTTCCTTTTTGGTTTTATAGAAACAACAAATCCCGTTGTTATTGTTAAATTCCCAATTTCTATAATGAGAAGATATTAAAAAAGAAAAAGAAAAAAAGTCATTATCCTAAACCAAAACCAGTGACGTGTTGAGCTGTTTATCCTTCCTGTGTTCCATTACATGTTTTTTCACACTTCCTTAATTGTTTGATTTTCCTTTTACCATCTTCTTTCTCTCACTCTCACTCACTTCCTCTTTCCTTTCTCCTCTCACTGTGTGTTGCAAGCTGTAATTGGATGGGAACAGTTTCATCACACTTGTACTTATCAGACAGGTTATAAACGGTGTTCTCTCTCTCTCTCTTTCTTTCTCTCTCTCTCTCTAGTCTCAACCACCATTAATCTTCTTCCCAATGTCACCGTGTCTTTAAGACGCCTCGCTCTGTTCTTACTTCCACGCGTCCCTCTCTCAATCTCTCTCCTACCCACTTCATCTCTTCGCTCCCTTTTCTGACAATGAGATCAAAGTCATAGCCTTTTTCTCATTTCATTTAGTGGGCTGCTACCCAATAAAACCATACAAAAAGAGAACAAAGAAGAAAGAAAGCTTTTTTTTTTTTTTTGTTTTTTGAAATGGCGCCTTCCTTCAAATGGTGGGGGAAAGAGAGTCACAGAGGCACCCCGGTGGTGGTGAAGATGGAGAATCCCAAATGGTCGATGGTGGAGCTCGAGGGTCCATCTGATGAAGACTTCATCATCGAGGATGAAAGCAACAATAACAGAGAAAACAAAGGTAGAGGCAAAAACGCGAAGCAACTAACGTGGGTTCTGCTCCTTAAAGCTCACAAAGCCGCAGGTTGTCTTGCTTCCGTTGCTCCCGCATTGTTGGGTTTGGTCTCCGCCGTGAAACGCCGGGTGGCCGCCGGAAGAACCGACGCTGACGCCGACAGTGTCGGTGGTGGTGGGAGGGAGAAGGAGGACCCCACCGTGAAGAGTAGATTCTATAGCTTCATCAAAGTGTTCCTTTTTGTGTCTCTTATGTTGCTTTGTTTTGAGGTTGCTGCGTACTTCAAAGGGTGGCATTTTGAGGCTCCGAGGTTTTGGGGTTCCTCGTTTGGAGTGAGGGGTGTGTTTGATTGGGTGTATTCGATGTGGGTTTTTGTTCGCGTGGAGTATCTTGCTCCCCCTCTTCAGTTCCTTGCCAATGTGTGTATTGTGTTGTTCATTGTGCAGAGTTTGGATAGGTTAGTACTTTGTTTGGGGTGTTTTTGGATCCGGTTCAAGAAGATCAAATCGGTTCCCAAGGGTGGTGATGTGGATCTTGAGTCCGGGGAGAAGGGCTTCTTCCCTATGGTTCTAGTGCAGATCCCCATGTGCAATGAGAGAGAGGTGAAGTACAATATTTAGCATATGGAAAAAACTTAGATTGAGTTCCTTAGGTGTTTTTGATATTGTTCTCCTATCAGAATAGAAGTTTTATTCGGCTATTCTGGATAATAAAGGTTTGCATTACCGAGGTGAAAATTTTCAATTCTGATTGGAGAATGATACCAACAGCACTTAAAAAAAGAAATTATATACATTCCTTTTGGTGCTTTCGATATCGTTATCCAATCAAAATTGGACTTTTAGTTGGGTAATCTGCATAATTAAGGTTTGCATTATCCATGTGAATTCTAGTTCTGATTGAAGAACAAGACTGAAAGCAATTATGAATTGTATCTAAGTTTTTTGCATTTAACATTATTAGTCTTGTTGGAATGTTTGTTGTGTTTTTATTGATCTAACATAACTTTGGTGTGTTTGTTCAGGTTTATCAGCAATCAATTGGTGCGGTGTGTAATTTGGATTGGCCGAAATCGAAGTTGTTGATTCAGGTTCTGGATGATTCGGATGACATAACAACACAGTCTTTGATCAGGGAAGAGGTTGAGAAGTGGCAGAAAGAGGGTGTCAACATTGTGTACAGGCATCGAGTGATTAGAACGGGGTACAAGGCTGGGAATCTGAAATCTGCCATGAATTGTAGCTATGTGAAAGACTACGAGTTTGTTTCCATTTTTGATGCTGATTTTCAACCCACCCCAGATTTCCTTAAAAGAACGGTTCCTCATTTTAAGGTAATTCATTAATCAAATCTCGTTTGGCACATGAAGTTTGGTCTTCATGTGTCTTTTGTCCTATAGTTTGAGTAATTATGGTAGATGGGTGTGTCATAAGTCATAACATGTATGTTGTCTGGGGGGGATGTGTGGTTGTTGTTGTCAACTAATTCAGTTGTTGATACTACTACATCATACATACACAGGACAACGATGAATTAGGACTTGTTCAGGCAAGATGGTCCTTTGTGAACAAGGATGAGAACCTGCTAACACGGTTGCAGAACATTAATTTGGCTTTCCATTTTGAGGTTGAACAGCAAGTGAATGGAGTTTTCATTAACTTCTTTGGGTTCAATGGTACGGCTGGTGTGTGGAGAATAAAGGCCCTTGAGGATGCAGGTGGTTGGTTGGAGAGGACAACAGTGGAGGATATGGACATTGCAGTTCGTGCTCATCTTCATGGCTGGAAATTTATTTTCCTAAATGATGTTGAGGTTTGTAACATCTTATCAAACTAGTTTTTACCATGCTTTCAATTCAGCATTTCCAATTCATTGTTAAAGCTAATTTTGCTCGTTGTTACTGCTTCCAGTGTCAATGTGAGCTACCTGAATCTTATGAAGCTTATAGGAAACAGCAGCATAGATGGCACTCTGGCCCAATGCAATTGTTTCGCCTTTGTTTGCCCGACATCATACGCTCTAAGGTGTGTACTATGTAACATATTATGTACATCTCAGGACCTTGTTTTTATAGTTACAGTATTAGTAATTAACCTTGATATCATCTAGGCTTGGTACTTATAAAGTTCTGGCTATCAATTATGTCTTTGCAGATAAGCGTATGGAAAAAATTCAACATGATATTTCTCTTTTTTCTTCTAAGAAAATTGATATTACCCTTCTATTCATTTACCCTTTTCTGCATAATTCTTCCCATGACAATGTTCGTACCGGAGGCCGAGCTTCCTGCTTTGGTTGTTTGTTACATCCCTGCCACCATGTCCTTACTTAGCATCCTTCCAGCTCCCAAATCCTTCCCTTTCATAGTCCCTTACCTTCTATTTGAAAACACCATGTCAGTCACCAAATTCAATGCCATGATCTCTGGCCTATTCCAGCTCGGCAGTGCGTACGAGTGGGTTGTAACCAAGAAATCTGGCCGTTCCTCCGAGGGTGACCTTGTTTCCTTGATTGAGAAAGGACCAAAGCATCATCAAAGAGGGTCCTCAGCACCGGATCTCACTGAAATAAAGGAAGAAATCCAACTACAAGAGAAAAAGGCAGCATCAAAGAAGAAGCATAACAGAATATACATGAAGGAGCTTGCTTTGGCCTTTCTACTTCTAACAGCTTCAGCAAGGAGTCTCCTTTCTGCTCAGGGAATCCACTTCTACTTCTTGTTATTCCAGGGCATATCATTCCTTTTAGTTGGTTTAGACTTGATTGGTGAACAGGTTGATTGAATCTGAAAGGCATAAAAGAAGAAAAAGATAAGACTCTATACCTTGTAGAGAAATACTTGCCCCGATTACATACACAGAAAGCAAAGGTGGACTAGTTTTTACCCTATGAAACAAAGGAAACAGTCAATGGGGACCCTGCAGAGGGCATAAAGTGCATCTTTTCTTGTTCAAGCTCTATCTACAAGATCCCATTAAGTTACTATGGACAGTTGAAAAAGAGAACTTGAATTTTGAGCCTGGTTCAATAGAAGCCGATTATGGCTCTTCAATGTGTAAGTTTACCATTTTTTGTTCTCTTTTTCATTTTGTAACATTATGTCAATTCTTTTCTTGTTAGATTGATTCTTTTGTATGAAAAATTGTGGCTTAAATTTCAAACCAAAATTGTCAAAATTTTATTAGTAGCGACGTGGTCCTGTTCATGAATCCTCCATCGGTTGGGATGAGGAAAATGCAAATTGAAATCCTTGATATTGTTTTTTGTCTATTTTCCCAATGTTAGAAAAAGTGGGAATTGATTGTTTTGATCCTCAGATTGGTCTATAGCCCAATAAAGTATCACGAGTTTTTGGTGATGATAGTACTTTTTCAGTGTGGTCCTATGTTACTCGATTTTAAATTTGTAGGGATCACCTTTTTTCAACCTCGAGTAAGAAATGATCAACTAAAAATGAATAAACTCCCATATTAATTAATGATTTGAAGCATCACTCAGTTGTGTGATATTGAAGGTTTTTCTAAAATTTGTTAAGAAATGGTGAATTAGTGAATGAAATGGGCGATTGAAATTGAAGTTTGTGTGATCCAAAATGATATTTATTCGTGGCAGAAGTACTGTGAAGTGAGGGATACATAAACCAGAATAACGGAGAAATACTGTACTTGAAAAACAAAAAACATGGTTTAGTTGACAGAGCATCAACTTTGGTAAATATTCAATCGAAAGGTTCCTTTCATAGCACATGGATATATGTTTTGGTTTGTGTCTCTCTGTGGTTGCTCTTTAATGTGACGGAACTATCTCTACTTGAAGAAATAAGGTCATAAAAAATATCGGGTTGTCTTTTAGTGGAAGCTGGACCACTGTTCTATTATGTGAAACCCTTTGAAATGAAACTAACAACCCCATGTTCGTTTGTTCGCCTTTCATTCTCAACTTCAATTTGAAACGATGGCTAGTACGACAAAGAAAATAAATCATTAAACTCTGGTTAATTTGTATGCAAACTCTCAAATTTTATACAGTCTCAAGCTTGTTTATTAAGTCAACAAATTAAAAAAATGATAGTCAATTTGAATGGTTTCTCTTGCTTGTTTAAGATGTAACATATCTTCATTAATTGAATAAAAGAACCTTTATCTTTAAAAACTTTGTACCATTGTTTTCGAACATCAAACCTTAAAAGGGAATTAATATTCTACCATTATTATTATTTTCACAAAATATTAACTGATATAGTGATATATTGGAAGACATAATTATTTAAATATAGTGTAAGGATTATTATATTGTTGAAGTATTTAATTAATTGATATATTTAGTTATAAATATTTTATTATTATTTTTATACAAAGTAAATTTTAGGAATTCATGGGTTCACTCCAACTAGTCTACCTATCCTTTAGAAGTAAATCTTTGATAATATGTTTATGAGCATGATTATTTATCAATTACGTATGGTGGTAGAACAAGTTAATCCTTAGTAAGGGTTAATGTTAATGAATGAGAGTGGAGACGAGTGAGTACAAATTTGAAAAACCATGCTGATATTCACCATGGTTGCATTCCATGTTTGTGATAACAGTAATGAGGCTTTTTATTGTAAGCTCTAGTGTTGGAATGATAGCAGTTTGATATCTCACGCAACTTGACATGTTCTTTGAAGTAGCAGAACAGTGAATGGACAGACATATGGCAGTGACTTACATGGTTTGTGGGGCTTCATGCATCAAAGAATTTGGTGTCTCTGCATTTGCAGGTTCCATTCCCATCCATATATACTCGCTCACATGCATGCATGCATGTATACATATATATGTATGTATATCAGTATATAAAATTAGTGATCCAGACACTCCTTGGTATGCAAATTATATACAGTCTTATCTGTATATACGTAAAGAAACTGTTTTTATATTCGAATCCATGACCAATTAGTCAATTCGGCCACTTCAATATCTGCTGTTTCCCATACATAAATATAAAATTCAATTTCTCAATTATTATATGCATGGGCATTATATGCATGGGCATAGTAAACATGAGTCAGGATTCAATTATGCTTCTTTTGTTTTACGTTTTATTGAAGAATTGGACAAAGGGTTTACGGTTCTAACATTGATCAATGATTGCATTCATGCTTGATGCTCATCCACTCGGGGGACAGAATCCCCTATGTACATAATCGATAATATCATGTTATTAAAATCTCGTGCCTTTCGATCTTTTTCTATAAGGGTTGTTAAAATCTTGAAATTTTTATAATATGAGAGCAGTGATATAACTTCAGGAGTTTGCTTATTATAGCTGGCTCAGTTTGTAGATTGACCCAAAAGTTAGAGTACCAATATTTTTCTCCCTTCTAAATATACTGTCATTCTCTCAAAATAGCCTTTTGCCTATTATCATTAGTATTACTATCATGCATGCAAGTAGATGTTAGTATTTAATTTCTACCAAATAATGAAGTGGATGATGGGTGTGACTTATGAGTCTCTTCTCCACTTATTAAATGATTGATGGGTGTGCCCAATCAAAATAAATACAGTAATAGTAAAGTTCTGGATGGAGTTTTTGCCTTTTCAGCTTTCCCCTTTCTAATATGCAAATTACTTCAAGTGCTGCCTTTTATTTCTGAATTTGTGCCATTTGTAACAAACTAACAATGGGCAAAGGCAATGAGATTTGTATGTTTCTCCCATATGTCAAGCTATGCCGTTTCATCTTTTTCCCAACGTGTAGCTTTTAAGATGTCACCTTCATCTATATTACCATTTCTATTGGTTCCACATTTCTATAGTTACACTACACGTCTACACCACCAGACACTGATAAAATATGAATAAGTTAATTACTATACACGAGTTTACCTGGATTGTTTTATAATAAAAAAGTTGTATATAATTTTTAAAATATTAATTTAGTAAAGTCAACAAAATTATCATAAATAAAGTTATAAATGAATGTTACACAAACTTCAATTAGTTAAGTAAATCAGATAAATCTAGTAAATATCTTAAAAGGGTATTTGACTTGTATAGATAAAAAAAATTACATTATAAAAATTATTTTCATAATATTTAAAACATTAATACATTATAGAAATTTGTCTATCTTGTTCGTATTAAAACTTTTTCTATTATGTAATATCTAATATAGTATAATATTAAATTAGGCTATTTACATTCTATATAATATATATAATAGATTTTAATAGAATTTTTTCTTTTTTTTTAATATTTAGTAAATAAATATTTTATTTTAATTGATTCTTTGAATCTTGACCATGACTGAAAATTAGGTAGTCTAATTTCGAGTAAGCTGCTATGGTGAAATTGGTAGATATTCTATAATGTGTATATAGATATATATATATATATATATATATATATATATATATATATATATATATATATATATATATATATATCTAATCCTAAACCCTCAGTAGAGCTTGATTAAGTGGTTTGTAATTGATAACCAGCCTTGGAGTCCCTCTCTCAATTTCAGAGGCTTTGTTGACATAGAAAGCAGCGCAAGACCACAGACTTTTGCTTTTTCTGATTAAACCTTTGGATAAAAGATCCTTGATTTCATTTTGACAATGAGTTACGAGATCATGACTCATCTGGATAGGTCGAGCTTTGGTCGGAATTTGTCTATCAGTGAAATCCTTTTCATAAGGAAGATTGACCATGTGTTTCTTCCTATCCCAAAAAGCGTTAGGAAGGTCAGAACAAACGGTAGATTGAAAACGATCAGAAAGATTTCTAATTCGTTGTCTAATATGAGGAAGAGAAAGTTGGTTCTCAATTTGTTTAAAAGAAATCTCTTCTTTTAGAAAATTGATCTGATTAAGTTTACGATTAACTTGATTGATATTCCTATGGACAGGTCTGTTAAGGAATTTGAACAGGATTGTTTTTCCTAAGTGTTGGGTAGATATACCTACACTGGAAATATTAATAGGGAAGATGGACTTGATGAATGATGTTCCTAGGATTACATCATTCTTGGGATTCTTAACCAGAAGAAATGGAGTTTCTATCTGGAGATTATCCTTTTTAATGATTGCCGAAGGAAACTTATACTGTATTTCTAGTTTAGAACCACTAGCAGTCCTAAGTTTTTCGAAAGTTTTATGGAAATATTTGGTCGGAATAAGTCCTTCCAAAATACAATTTGAATCTGCTCCAGTATCAAACAGAGCGATGGTTTTGAGAACAAAATCATCTACAAGAATGGTAACATTAATATAGAATTTTTGGATGCTACACTGATTGAGTAAGTTGTTGAAGAGAGTATCATCGTTTGATGAACTATGATCAGACTCATAGTCCTGATTACAGGTTTTATGGTCGTTTTGTACCATGTTATCACCTAGAGCTGCAGTTATTTGAGATATAAAAGTCTCATGCAACTGTGATTGAGTTTTTAGATGTCGGATCTCAGATTTAAGAGAGCAAATTTTAGCCTGGAGGTCCTGAATAGTGATTGGCTTGGCTGAAGATTTTTCTAATCTTTTGAGAGTTTTAGTAAGGTTAAACTTATTATTGACAAACCTTTTATCAGAATGCGTAGGTTTGGGTTTGGAAAGGATTTTCTTCAATTTTTCAAGATACTCTTTCCTATCTTGAGGGTCTTGAATGGATTCTAAAGCATCAAGCAATAGATTTTGCTCATCATTGTGAATGACATTGATAAGTGGAGATTCAGAATTTTCACTACTAGAGAAGGAAAGATCATCATCAGCTTGCATGTTGTCCGAAGATAGCTTGACATGTTCATCTTCTTCTTCTTCTGAGGAACTATGATCAGAAGAATTTATCAAGAGATTGTTAAGTTGATCCTGGACAATAGGATCAAGATTGAGTTCACGAACCTTAGAGGAAATTCGACAAAATCTTGCTAAGTGGCCTTTGCGACCACACTTATAACAAGTTCTGGTTTTCCTAGAAAAGATTGGGAAGATTAGTGTCCTGCCGAGGAAGATTAGGATCAAGAGGCCTACTGAGTTTGGTATTGGGTTGACGAGTTTTGAACCTAGAGACTTTTCGTTGGGGTTTCCTCATCTGGCGCTGAGAAAGTTTTCAATGTTTGGTTTTTTCCCGGCCCTTAGAGCAAGGAAGACCGAATTGTTGGCAGAAATTTCCCAAATCTCTGCGATTCTGAGCCTTTTCTTTGGCTAATTGTTTTTGGATATTTCTATCTTGACAGATTTTAAGGGCAACTTTTTGTACGTAAGTTATGATATTGCCATAACTTAATTGGTCATAAGGGATTTCACCATTAAACTGGGAACATATTTTTTCTCTAACTTTGTCTCCTAAGGATTTTGGGAGTCTAGCTAGGAAGGTTTCTTTCCAAAAAGGTTGGTGACAGTCATATCTAGTGTAGACTCGAGTAAGAAAGGTGTCCCTATACCACCTAAAATTTCCTAAGGTCTTACACTTAAGAGTAGATAGAAGATCTCCAGAACGATCTTTATAGATAGAAGGATCTCCGATGAAATGTTTGACAATGACCATGATCAGGGTGTTAACGGCATCGGGAATAGGCTTCCCTTTGTCAGTAAGGATGTTTCCTTCAGCATCCGTTTTAACAGCCGTAAAGATGTCATGTTTCTCAGTGACAAACATAATTATCCCACCAGCCTTTGAGTTGGTCAGAAAAGTCGGTAGTCAGGATTTCTACTATAATCTCATCAGTGCTATCTAAAGCAGTCTGATATGCAGTAGAGACCATAGTCATGTGTTGAAGAATATTAAGAATGTTATACTCAGTTTGACCATCTATGTTCCATTCATAGATTTGATTAGCGTTGAATGATTTCAAACTTTGATCATTCTTTTCCTCAAGGAGGAGATAAGGAGCAGTAGCTCGATTGTAATAGAGTTTAGAAGGCTGTTTCCAGTTGAGAGTCTTGCTAATGACAGGATTGATTTGAGGAATGGACTTACTGCTAGATGCAACATCCTCAGACTCAGAACCTATAGAAGACGTTCCTAACTTGTTAATCCTAAGAGATTGGTCCTTTTGGGAGACACTCCTAGTGATTGGTCCTAGCTTAACAGATCCTACCTGAGAAGAACTAGGGGTATCAGGGATAACGACAAAACTGTCCTTAACCAGATTGGATTCGTCTAAGGCTTTGGTCCAATTTTGATGAATAAGCCTAAATTTATTTCTAGTCTCATTAGTTAGACTAAAAGGTTTAAACAAAGGTTTGGAAATGGATGAGGTTTCATCGTCTTTAGTTCCTGAGGATGAGGCTATTCCTACCAGGTTTTCTCCTAAAACTTGGAGGTATTTGTTTGTATAATTGTTTTGTTCCATAAGGGCTTTAATATCTTGAGCTCCTATGGTTTCGTCGGATTTATACTTAAAAGGCAAAGCTAACTATTTATCTTCTAAGTTTGGAATAAAATAACTGCTAGACGGAGGTAGGTCGGACTTAATGAGTTGACCATCCTTACGGTGCCAGACAGTTAGAGTATTGACAGAAAGGTCCTCTGTGATTGTAATAGTCCAAGCAGGATAGATTTTGTTCTTATGAAAGTAGACATTTAACCAATCAAAGAAACAAACATGAATTTGGACTGTATTAAGAAATTCATAAAAGGAATCGATAATTTTTGACCTACGGTCACCCCTAAAGTTGCTAAGAAACCATTTTCTCTGAGAGGTCCAAGTCTCAGAGTAGAATTCCTTACGAAGGGTTGGTTTATCGATGGTGTAACTATTCATAGTTGACCATACTGCATTTCAGATTGAGTAGGAGAATAAATTTCTGAAGAAATTTCTTCCGTAGTCCTACTGTAGATATTTCTAGGGATAGAAGATGAGTTATCTAACCCTTGAAGATTAATTTCTGGAGTAATAATTCTGGGAATAGAACTCTGATTCGATTGGGAAGCTACAGAAAAGGATCTTCTGGCACTAGTGTAGGCCGATCTAGAAGCTTCGGATCGTAAAGAGAAAGAATTTCTTCGATCAAAAATAATTTCTACCTTACCAGCTTCGGATTGTCTAATTTCTTGAAATTCAGGGGTTTGGCGAGGAAGGGTAGGGGTAGCTTTTTCGAGTTGCCAAGAGGTTGGTAACTCTACCTCATCCCATTTGATGAGTTTGGGAACAACAACATTTGCTCTCGTAATATCTGTGACAAACAAAGTTGTTTCTCGATCATTAGTTTTAAGGAGAACTCTTGAGTTACAAGTGTTCATGACCTTATATTGGATTCTGTAGAGAAGAGCTGCAGGGATAGAACCTTATTTCATGTCTAACCTATGCAGAAGAATGTTGAGAAACAATAAATCTAAGATATTTCTATCTAAAAGACTCACCGTTTTGTTTGGGAAACAATTAAAATAAACAGGACCATGTCCTAGACTGGTTTCTATGGTTCCTATAAGGGAATCATGAAAGTCATTGCGCCTAATATCGCGAAGGCACATGAGGATTGAGGCGTTAAGACCTTCCCTAACAAGGGGTTTAACAACTACTTGAACACATTCTATATGGAGGTATTTATACTTCCTAGAATGTTCAGCTATGGATTGTTTAGTAAGAAGATGAAATTCCTCACCGACTTCGGGATCCAAAGGGATATTTTTTTCTGCAGTCCTAATAACATAGTCAGAACTACGGACATGTTTGGATTCATCAGGAATGTAAAGTTCATCCTGAGGGATTTTAGGGATTTCCCAGTTATCGATGGCTTGATTGATATTCTCGAAGCAAACTTCCTCTTCAAAGATATTATTTTTAGGAGGTATTTCCTCCACAGATTGGTTTTGCTCTGTGAGCAGATTGTTAGAGGAAGGAGAAAAGGATGAAGAAGGTTTGATAGAGAAGCGACGGGAGAGGGAGCGAAGAAACTGACTCATATTTTTAAATCTTCTAGCATCATTGCCTTTATGCGGTTCCATAAGAAATTATTAATCTGGATCTAAATCTAAGTTTAACACAAAATTATTATCAAAGGTATTCAGATATCCAGGTTACAGACTTTTTTTTTTTATTTTAAAGTGCGTATAGAATCAAAATTTACAAAATGTCATCTCTTAAGAATTACTATATCATTGAAATAACCATCCATGGTAGAGACAGCCGGTAAAAGCACATAGGCAAACTGGACTTACCGCCTCTCCTTGGGCCTTACTGCCATACACAGCCCCAGGCCTTATACCAGAGACACCATGAATCATTACTCAAAGAAGTCATAATAACGAAAGAGATAGACAAAAGCAAAAATTTATAAGCAAAAATTTATAAACAAAACATAGATATTAACAAAACGGAGAAAAGAAAATAAAGCAGTAGTCTATAGACCCGGAATAGAATAACATTAAACCATAATTTGAATGATAAAACTAAACTTAGATCCAGGACAATAAACTCCTATTTCCCCATCAGGCTCTGATACCAGAATACAGGATCTAACGACTAATAGGAGAGAATAGGAGATATGACATGCATGCAACAGATAGACCGGATGTTACATGGCGGTAGTCCACGGAGGATAAGACTTTTTGAGTCTGTCATAGAGAGGTTTTTCCATGTTACTGAGCTGAGGAAAGAAATCAGCGACATAATTTAAACAACCCAAGAATCTTTGAAGTTGTGTTTTTTCTAGAATCTGATTAGGGAATTTGTCAGCAAATTCAATGACTCGACAAATGGGTTTGATGGTTCCCTGAAAGATATAATGACCTAGGAACTTGACTTTAGTCTGAAAAAGACAGATTTTAGTTTTAGAAACAGCTAGACCATTTCGTTTGATGATATTGAAAAAGGTTTCAAGATGTTTGAAATGTTGATCAATAGATTGAGAAAATATAAGAATATCATCTATATAGACAATATAGAAATTGGAGTAGGGATTAAAAATATCATTATGATATTTTTAAATTCTGATGGAGCATTTTTGAGACCAAAGGGCATTACATTCCATTCGTATTGCCCAAAGGGAACAGTGAAGGCCGTTTTGTAGCGATCACTAGGATTAATTTGGATTTGCCAGAATCCCGATTTCATATCAAATTTTGAAAAGATTTTTGCCAAATGTAATCGGGAAAGTAAATCTTTTTTATTCGGAATTGGATATCTAATCCATTGAAGAGCTTGATTAAGTGGTTTGTAATTGATAACCAGCCTTGGAGCCCGGTCTTGTGCAGACTACTGCCGTGTAACATCCAGTTTATCTGTTGCATGCATTGCATATCTCCTATTCTCTCCTATTAGTTGTTAGATCCTGTATTCTGGTATCAGAGCCTGATGGGGAAATATGAGTTTATTGTTCTGGATCTAATTTTAGTTTTATCATTCAAATTATGGTTTAATGCTATTCTATTCCGGGTCTATAGACTACTGCTTTATTTTCTTTTCTCCGTTTTGTTAATATCTATGTTTTGTTTATAAATTTTTGCTTTTGTCTACCTCTTTCGTTATTATGACTTCTTTGAGTAATGATTCATGGTGTCTCTGGTATAAGGCCTGGGGCTGTGTATGGCAGTAAGGCCCAAGGAGAGGCGGTAAGTCCAGTTTGCCTATGTGCTTTTACCGGCTATCTCTACCATGGATGGTTATTTCAATGATGTAGTAATTCTTAAGAGACGACATTTTGTAAATTTTGATTCTATACGCGCTTTATATATATATATATATATATATATATATATATATATATATATATAAGTCTGTAACCTGGATATCTGAATACCTTTGATCCTAATTTTGTGTTAAACTTAGATTTAGATCCAGATTAATAATTTCTTATGGAACCGCATGAAGGCAATGATGCTAGAAGATTTAAAAATATGAGTCAGTTTCTCCCTCTCCCGTCGCTTCTCTATCAAATCCTCTTCATGTTCTTCTCCTTCCTCTAACAATCTGCTCACAGAGCAAAACCAATATGTGGAGGAAATACCTCCTAAAAATAATATCTTTGAAGAAGAAGTTTGCTTCGAGGATATCAATCAAGCCATCGATAACTGGGAAATCCATAAAATCCCTCAGGATGAACTTTACATTCCTGACGAATCCAAACATGTCCGTAGTTCTGACTACATTATTAGGACTGCAAAAAACAATATCCCTTTGGATCCCCAAGCCGGTGAGGAATTTCATCTTCTCACTAAACAATCCATAGCTGAACATTCTAGGAAGTATAAATACCTCCATATAGGATGTGTTCAAGTAGTTGTCAAACCCCTTGTTAAGGAAGGTCTTAACGCCTCAATCCTCATGTGCCTTCGCGATATTAGGCACAATGACTTTCATGATTCCCTTATAGGAACAGTAGAAACCAGTCTAGGACATGGTCCTGTTTATTTTAATTGTTTCCCGAACAAAACGGTGAGTCTTTTAGATAGAAATGTCTTAGATTCATTGTTTCTAACATTCATCTGCATGGATTAAACATGAAAGAAGGTTCTATCCCTGCAGCTCTTCTTTATAGAATCCAATATAAGGTCATGAACACTTGTAACTCAAGAGTTCTCCTTAAAACAAATGATAGAGAAACAACTTTGTTTGTCACAGATATGACGAGAGAAAATGTTGCTGTTCCCAAACTCATCAAATGGATGAGGTAGAGTTACCAACCTCTTGGCAACTCGAAAAAGCTACCCCTACCCTTCCTCGCCAAACCCCTGAATTTCAGGAAATTAGTCAATCCGAGGTTGGTAAGGTAGAAATTATTTTTTATCGAAGAAATTCTTTCTCTTTACGATCCGAAGCTTCTAGATTGGCCTATACTAGTGCCATGAGATCCTTTTCTATAGCTTCCCAATCGAATCGGAGTTTTATTCCCAGAATTATTACTCCAGAAATTAATCTTCAAAGGTTAGATAACTCATCTTCTATCCCTAGAAATATCTACAGTAGGACTGCGGAAGAAATTTCTTCAGAAATTCATTCTCCTACTCAATCTGAAATGCAGTATGGTCAACTATGAATAGTTACACCATCGATAAACAACCCTTCGTAAGTAATTCTACTCTGAGACTTGGACCTCTCAGAGAAAATGGTTTCTTAGCAACTTTAGGGGTGACCGTAGGTAAAAAATTATCGATTCCTTTTATGAATTTCTTAATACATTCCAAATTCATGTCTGTTTCTTTGATTGGTTAAATGTCTACCTTCATAAGAAAAAAATCTATCCTCCTTGGACTATTACAATCACAGAGGACCTTTCTGTCAATACTCTAACTGTCTGGCACCGTAAGGATGGTCAACTCATTAAGTTCGACCTACCTCCGTCTAGCAGTTATTTTATTCCACACTTAGAAGATAAATAGTTAGCTTCGCCTTTTAAGTATAAATCCGACGAAATCATAGGAGCTCAAGATATTAAAGCCCTTATGGAACAAAACAATTATACAAACAAATACCTCCAAGTTTTAGGAGAAAACCTGGTAGGAATAACCTCATCCTCAGGAACTAAAGACGATGAGACCCCATCCATTTCCAAACCTTTGTTTAAACCTTTTAGTCTAACTAATGAGACTAGAAAAAAATTTAGGCTTATTCATCAAAATTGGACCAAAGCCTTAGACGAATCCAATCTAGTTAAGGATAGTTCTGTCGTTATCCTTGATAGCCCTAGTTCTTCTCATGTAAGATCTGTTAAGCTAGGACCAATCACTAGGAGTGTCTCCCAAAAGGACCAATCTCTTAGGATTAACAAGTTAGGAACGTCTTCTATAGGTTCTGAGTCTGAGGATGTTGCATCTAGCAGTAAGTCCATTCCTCAAATCAATCCTGTCATTAGCAAGGCTCTCAACTGGAAACAGCCTTCTAAACTCTATTACAATCAAGCTACTGCTCCTGATCTCCTCCTTGAGGAAAAGAATGATCAAAGTTTGAAATCATTCAACGCTAATCAAATCTATGAATGGAACATAGATGGTCAAACTGAGTATAACATTCTTAATACTCTTCAACACATGGCTATGGTTTCTATTGCATATCAGACTGCTTTAGATAGCACTGATGAGACTATAGTAGAAATCCTGACTGCCGGCTTTTCTGGCCAACTCAAAGGTTGGTGGGATACTGAGAAACATGACATCTTTACGGCTGTTAAAACGGATGCTGAAGGAAACATCCTTACTGACAAAGGGAAACCTAATCCCGATGCCGTTAACACCCTGATCATAGCCATTGTCAAACATTTCATCAGAGATCCTTCTATCTATAAAGATCGTTCTGGAGATCTTCTATCTACTCTTAAGTGTAAGACTTTAGGAAATTTTAGGTGGTATAGGGACACCTTTCTTACTCGAGTCTACACTAGAGATGACTGTCACCAACCTTTTTGGAAAGAAACCTTCTTAGCTGGACTCCCAAAATCCTTAGGAGACAAAGTTAGAGAAAAAATCTATTCCCAGTTTAATGGTAAAATCCCTTATGATCAGTTAAGTTATGGCAATATCATAGCTTACGTACAAAAAGTTACCCTTAAAATCTGTCAGGATGGAAATATCCAAAAACAATTAGCCAAAGAAAAGGCTCAGAATCGCAGAGATTTGAGAAATTTCTGCCAACAATTCGGTCTTCCTTGCTCTAAGGGCCGGGAAAAAACCAAACATTGAAAACTTTCTCAGCACCAGATGAGGAAACCCCAACGAAGAGTCTCTAGGTTCAAAACTCGCCAACCCAATACCAAACTCAGTAGGGCTCTTGATCCTAATCTTCCTCGGCAGAACACTAATCTTCCCAATCTTTCTAGGAAAACCAGAACTTGTTATAAGTGTGGTCGCAAAGGCCACTTAGCAAGATTTTGTCGAATCTCCTCTAAGGTTCGTGAACTCAATCTTGATCCTATTGTCCAGGATCAACTTAACAATCTCTTGATAAATTCTTCTGATCATAGTTCCTCAGAAGAAGAAGAAGATGAACATGTCAAGCTATCTTCGGACGACATCCAAGCTGATGATGATCTTTCCTCCTCTAGTAGTGAAAATTCTGAATCTCCACTTATCAATGTCATTCACAATGATGAGCAAAATCTATTGCTTGATGCTTTAGAATCCATTCAAGACCCTCAAGATAGGAAAAAGTATCTTGAAAAATTGAAGAAAATCCTTTCCAAACCCAAACCTACGCATTCTGATAAAAGGTTTGTCAATAATAAGTTTGACCTTACTCAAACTCTCAAAAGATTAGAAAAATCTTCAGCCAAGCCAATCACTATTCAGGACCTCCAGGCTAAAATTCGCTCTCTTAAATCTGAGATCCGACATCTAAAAACTCAATCACAGTTGCATGAGACTTTTATATCTCAAATAACTGCAGCTCTAGGTGATAACATGGTACAAAACGACCATAAAACCTGTAATCAGGACTATGAGTCTGATCATAGTTCATCAAACGATGATACTCTCTTCAACAACTTACTCAATCAGTGTAGCATCCAAAAATTCTATATTGATGTTACCATTCTTGTAGATGATTTTGTTCTCAAAACCATCGCTCTGTTTGATACTGGAGCAGATTCAAATTGTATTTTGGAAGGACTTATTTCGACTAAATATTTCCATAAAACTTTCGAAAAACTTAGGACTGCTAGTGGTTCTAAACTAGAAATCCAGTATAAGCTTCCTTCGGCAATCATTAAAAAGGATAATCTCCAGATAGAAGCTCCATTTCTTCTGGTTAAGAATCCCAAGAATGATGTAATCCTAGGAACACCATTCATCAAGTCCATCTTCCCTATTAATATTTCCAGTGTAGGTATATCTACCCAGCACTTAGGAAAAACAATCCTGTTCAAATTCCTTAACAGACCTGTCCATAGGAATATCAATCAAGTTAATCGTAAACTTAATCAGATCAATTTTCTAAAAGAAGAGATTTCTTTTAAACAAATTGAGAACCAACTTTCTCTTCCTCATATTAGACAACGAATTAGAAATCTTTCTGATCGTTTTCAATCTACCGTTTGTTCTGACCTTCCTAACGCTTTTTGGGATAGGAAGAAACACATGGTCAATCTTCCTTATGAAAAGGATTTCACTGATAGACAAATTCCGACCAAAGCTCGACCTATCCAGATGAGTCATGATCTCGTAACTCATTGTCAAAATGAAATCAAGGATCTTTTATCCAAAAGTTTAATCAGAAAAAGCAAAAGTCTGTGGTTTTGCGCTGCTTTCTATGTCAACAAAGCCTCTGAAATTGAGAGAGGGACTCCAAGGCTGGTTATCAATTACAAACCACTTAATCAAGCTCTACTGAGGGTTTAGGATTATATATATATATATATATATATATATACATATTATAGAATATCTACCAATTTCACCATAGCAACTTACTCGAAATTAGACTACCTAATTTTCAGTCATGGTCAAGATTCAAAGAATCAATTAAAATAAAATATTTATTTACTAAATATTAAAAAAAATAAAAAATTCTATTAAAATCTATTATATATATTATATAGAATGTAAATAGCCTAATTTAATATTATACTATATTAGATATTACATAATAGAAAAAGTTTTAATACGAACAAGATAGACAAACTTCTCTAATGTATTAATGTTTTAAATATTATGAAAATAATTTTTATAATGTAATTTTAATACTCATGGAGTGGCTTTATGGTTCCAAAAGAACCCAAAAAGCCTTAAAACGGCAGACCCCGAGACCTGCCAGTTTCTTAATCGCAAAGCCAAAATTGCAGCTGCTCTTGCAGCATCAACTGATGATGAAGCCTTGGCTGCAAATCTTCATCAAATCTTGAATCTCCTTCAGACAGACTCCGAAGCAAGTTCGTCTAAAGGCAAGAACAAGAAAGAAGCCTCGTCTCCATCCTCTTCCTCCGGTTCATTTTACCAGATCGAAGAGACTGACGAAGACTGATTCAAGACCCGCACACATTTTTGCGGAAAGTTACTATTCATCTCCGAGCACTGTAGCGGAGCCGCCTTTCACTGTTTAGTACAGTGTAGCGGAAAAATAAGTTACTGTTGTAATAGTACATTTTACTGTTGTAATAGTAATTTTTAATTTCTATAAATTGTAAGGATCTGATCAGACAGGGGAGGCAGATCGAGATTCTCCCTTTCCTCTCAGCCTTGCCTTTGTAATTCCTTTCTGAATCAATACAACTGTTTTGTATTATTATTTGCATTCTCAAATCATATTTGCGAAAACTTGAGATTTGTAAGCCTGGTTCGCCAGGTGTGCTCTTGATACCCGGTCTTGTGCAGACTACCGCCGTGTAACATCCGGTTTATCTGTTGCATGCATTGCATATCTCTTATTCTCTCCTATTAGTTGTTAGATCCTGTATTCTGTTGCATGCATTGCATATCTCCTATTCTCTCCTATTAGTTGTTAGATCATGTACTATATATATATATATATATATATTATCAGTATAAAATATTTTTACACTGATATTTAATAATGACTTTTCATTATCTGATTTTTAACAAATTTACCATGAATGAAAAGTTATGATTAAATGTCAGTTTAAAAACTCTGGCGTATACTAATTAAACTATGTATATATATTGCAGGAACTAATTTTAATTTATAATATACTTGAAATTAATCAAGTTTTGACATGAGTTTGTTTTGCATCATATTGTTTTTTAATTGTTCGTCATGTTGATAGGCATAGGCCTTCGATCACATACACGTGCAGTGAATGAAGAAATTATAGCTTCTGCATAATAACTTAGCTAATATTTCCTTTCAAATTTCTCTTAAGTCCATTTTATATTGATGTAAAAAAAAAAGAAGACCACGTTTATTTATCTGCATAATCTATACATGATCACGATAGAAGAGACTTACATTGTATTTGATAAAAATGAGAATCTGATAAATAAAAAGATGAAAGAAAGACATGTTGTTTCATATAGATGAAAACTTTGGATTAAAGTAATTTGGTGGGTAGGAAAATAAAAAATAAAAAGTAAATTTTAAATTAATTTCCATTTTGTCCCTATAAAAAAATGTTGTTGAAAATCCTTTTTTTATTAAAACAATTAAAAGGCATGTAATTGATAATATCAAATATTTTTCTTTAAGGGAAAAGTGAATTTTATTTGGCAAGACAAGCAATAACCAAGGTGTGGAAGTTGTTGTCAGCAATTACGAGAAGTATAAAACCATTATAGAAATATAACTTCATAAAATCAGCAAAGATACAACATATAATCGATTATATGTCCAACTTAACCTTTTTTTTACAAAAAAAAAAACATGAATGGTATTATAATTGATAATACATGTGTTTGTGCTGAAAATTTTAATTACAAAATTAAAGTGATAAACTTAATCTTACTTTGATTCTAAATCTAAGGTCCGTTCGGGTAGTTTTTGGTTTCTAGTTTTGAAATTTTTAAAATAAAAAATTAGTTTTGGTTTTAAGTTTTCAAAATTTTAAAAACAACATTGTTTTTATTTCCAAATTTAAAATATTGTTTTCAAATTTTAACCAAAACACTAGTTGAAGATAGCAATTGAGACAAACTAGTGATCGGAGGTGGTGGTTGGTGGTCCGAGATAGTGGTTGGGTGATCAGTGATGAGGGGTGACAGTCGATGATTGCTGGTCAAACGTGGCGGTCAGTGACCGCTAGTTAAAGGTGACAGCCATTGATCGCTAGTTGAAGTCTGAGGTGGTGTCCGGTGACCGACAATCGAAAGTGGCGTCCGGTGATAGCCGG
This sequence comes from Psophocarpus tetragonolobus, assembly GCA_037954015.1. Lineage (NCBI taxonomy): Eukaryota > Viridiplantae > Streptophyta > Magnoliopsida > Fabales > Fabaceae > Psophocarpus > Psophocarpus tetragonolobus. The sequence continues at coordinate 4,702,503 of CM075695.1, read as the reverse complement.
TCGAAGGTGACATCTGGTGACCACTGGTCGGAGATGGCAGACGGTAACCACCGGCTGGAAGTGGCATCCGGTGACCGCAGATCAGAGATGATGGTCAATAGGGACAAATAACGTCAAGTAATAAACTACTTATATATAAACAAGAACAGAAATCTAAAAATTAAATTTTATTATTTTTAAAATTGAGTGAAAACTGTTTTAAAAATAAGTAAAAAACAAAAATAGAACTATTTTTGATGAATTGGTTTCTGTTTTCAAAATACATTTCAAAACTAAAAACTAAAAACTCAGAATCACCCCAAACAGAGCCTAAATAACTTATTTTATTTATGAGGCTTTTAGAATCATGATTGTTCATTCTTTTTATTTGAACAAACAATTGTTACTTTTAATCAAATGACGAAGGTTCTTTTTTGGTATAATGGAATCAATCATCAATTTTATGACATCTAGATATCTTCATGTTTTATATACTTTGTTTTGGGTTTTCTCCTATTTATTTGTTTACCTAATAAAGATTTTTTTTCCCCTTTTAGGGACACAATATTTTAATTTCCTCGATCCTAACATCATGTTTATGATAGATTTAAGAGTTTCTTTTTAATATGCAGATCAAATCTTGAGTGACTAGCATAAGAGTCATGACTTTAAATGTAAGTTATTGAACAAGATAATATCAAAGTTCATCATTACACTTCCATTTTATTGTATATTTCATTCTCTCACTCTATACTTACGTGAGTCAACATTAAATTAAACTAATATAACATTTTCTCACTTAGCTCACGTGATGACTTGAAGATTCAACATTAAACTGTAAACATACATCATGCATTGAAATTACTAAGTCATCCTCCTTAATGGAATTATAATGATTGGATCATCGTGGTTGCAAGCTATCCAAACAATTTGGTTCCTTTCATGTATCACAAATCATACACAACTTTAATAAATGTTATAATGTATGTCTTAATGTCCTTTCAAAGACACACTATGTGATGTGATCTTTGATGATCACGTGCCCAAAGGATCCTTTCTAAGGTCACTTGGAAGGGAAATGGATTTATGGAGAGGAAAGGAATGGGGTGAGGCGCCACAAATACTAGGTTTGATAAGTTAAAGGGGAGAGGCCACAAGGGAGGGGTCCCTTGATAACTCTTAGAAGCTCTCACAAAGGAGAAAGGGGTATACTCAAAGGTAACAACCTCAACCAATATGGTCTCTAGGATTAAATTCAAGTGTAAAAAATACAAGTGAGGGAGGAGCTCCTATTTATAGAGGTAGCTAACCTCTTGAACAAGATAACCTAAAAAAGAAGGGCTAAGATTAAAAGGAGAGATCTAAGGGAGGAGAATTGAGAAACAATTCCCTCCTTAGATCATCAAACTTGGTGCCCAAGTTTCTCAAACCAAGGACCAAGATTCCTTCTTATTAGCTTAGGGGGTTTATGTAGAAAAGAGGGGTGTAGATATCAAGGCTACCCCTTATTTCCTTCATAAAGACCCAAAAAGCTAAATCCACCCTCTAAATTCCTAAGACACCTCCTAAAAATAAAAAAATGGACTAAATACATGTCCCAAATTAAATTCTTAATGCTCCTCAAAATTAAAATAAAGGAAAATTACATTTTATTAACTAAAGTCCTTAGCCTAATATCTTCACTCTCCATAGGAGGTGAAATCTTCCTTTGTCTGCAAGGGCTAGGTCTTCTTCAATCCTTCTAGCCATGACCCTAGTGATAGGTCCTTGGCTAGGCATGATCACATCATCTCCTCCCCCTTGAAGAGGATTTGAACTCAAATCCATGGGGTCTTCGTCATTTTCAGCACCTACAAATGGAGACAAATCAGAAACATTAAAACCGGTGCTTACCCCATAATCCTCAGGAAGATCTAAAACATAGGCATTATTACCGATCCGCTCAAGGATTTGGAAAAGTCCATCTCCTCTAGGGCTAAGTTTGGACTTCCTTTGAGAAGGAAATCTATCCTTTCTCAAGTGAAGCCATACCCAGTCGCCCTTTTCAAAGATGACCTCTTTCCTCCCCCTATTGGCGAAAGTAGCATCTCTCAAGGATTGGCGCTCTATGTTAGCTTTAACCCTCTCATGTAATTGTTTTACAAAAATGGCTTTTGCCTCTCCTTCTTTATGCACAGCAACAGAAAGAGGAAGAGGTAAAAGATCTAGAGGAGTACGAGGATTAAAGCCATAGACCACCTCAACAGGAGAATGCTTGGTGGTTCTATGAACCACCCAGTTATAAGCAAATTCAATGTGGGAAAGGTACTCATACCAATACTTATGGTTGCCTTTAAGGAGAGCCCTCAACATAGTGGATAAAGATCTATTCACCACTTCTGTTTGCCCATCAGTTTGAGGGTGACAGGTAGTGGAAAAAAGAAGTTTAGTTCCCAACTTAGCCCAAAGAGTTTTTCAAAAATGGCTAAGGAACTTCACATCCCTATCTGACACTATTGAAGAGGGTATACCATGCAATCGGACAACCTCTTTAAAGAAAAGTCTTGCGATGTTGGTCGCATCATCCACTTTGTGGCAGGGAATAAAATGGGTCATTTTTGAAAATCGGTCCACCACCACAAATATGGAGTCTGCACCTCGTTGGGTTCTTGGGAGCCCAAGGATGAAATCCATGCTAATATCCTCCCAAGGTGCAGAAGGAGCAGGTAAAGGTGTGTATAGTCCATGAGGCATTGCTTTAGACTTTGCTTGCAAGCAAGCTATACATTTAGACCAATGTCTATGGACATCTCTACGCATATGAGGCCAAAAGAATTTCTCTTGTAAAAGCATGAGGGTTTTTGAAATCCCAAAATGCCCCATGAGCCCACCTTCATGACTCTCTTTTGTAAGTAAGTTCCTAATTGATCCTTGGGGTATACAAAGCTTACTTCCTTTGTAAAGATACCCCTCACTGATGAAGTACTCATCATAGGCCTTTAATGCGAATGCAGATGCAGAGGTAGCAAATATGGGGCTGAAATCCTTATCAGACGGATACATAGCCCGAATGTCATCAAATCCCAAGATTTTTGCACTCAAGGATGAATAAAGGGCATGACCCCTAGAAAGAGCACAACCACCACATTTTGTTTTCCTTTCTTGTACTTGATGACATAAGGGAAGGATTCAAGATATTCCACCCACGTTGCATGCCTTTTGTTCAATTTACCTTGACCCCTCAAATATTTTAGTGACCCATGGTCTCTATGAATGACAAACTCCTTGGGAGCAAGGTAATGCTCCCAATTTGAAGGGCCCTAATTAGAGCATAAAACTCTTTATCATAGGTGGGGTAGTTGAGGGGGGCACCATTGAGTTTTTCACTGAAATACGCAATGAGGTGCCCTCCTTCCAACAAAACAGCCCCCACACCTACACCAGAGGCATCACATTCAAGTTCAAATGTTTTAGAAAAGTCAGGTAATGCCAAGACTGGTGCACGGGTCAGTTTATGCTTAATTAGCTGGAAGGCTTTCTCTTGTTTCTGACCCCAAAGGAAAGGAACTTCCTTTTTCACCAAATCATTTATTGGTGCGAAGAGCGTGGAAAAATTAGGCACAAAGCGCCTATAAAATCCAGCGAGACCATGAAAGCTTTTGATCTCTGTCACACTCTTTGGGGTGGGCCATTCTTGAATAGCTTTTATCTTTTCGGGGTCAACATGAACCCCTTTTGTGCTAACTACAAAACCTAGGAAAACTACACTATCTACACAAAAGGCGCATTTTTCTAAGTTACCAAAAAGATGATTACTCCTAAGAAGAGAAAAAACATGCCTTAGATATTCTAAATGATCATCTAGGTTCCTAGAGTAAACCAAAATGTCATCAAAGTAAACTACACAAAATTTACCAAGGCAATCCCTCAGTACATGATTCATTAAGCGCATGAATGTGCTTGGGGCATTAGTTAGCCCAAAAGGCATAACCAACCACTCATAAAGACCAAATTTAGTCTTAAAAGCAGTTTTCCACTCATCACCCTCTTTGATCCTTATTTGGTGGTAACCACTTCTAAGATCTATTTTTGAAAATATTTTTGCCCCATGCAATTCATCCAACATGTCATCAAGATGGGGGATTGGGTGCCTATATTTGATGGTGATGTTGTTGATTGCACGACAATCAACACACATCCTCCATTGGTCATTCTTCTTGGGCACCAACAAGACTGGCATAGCACAAGGGCTTAGGCTCTTTTGAACCCAACCCTTCTCCAACAGCTCATTCACTTGAGACTCAATCTCTTGGGTCTCCATGGGGTTGGTCCTATAGGCAGGTCTATTAGGTAGACTTGCGCCAGACACCAAATCAATTTGATATTCTATACCCCTAATGGGAGGAAGTCCTTTCGGAACCTCATTAGGGAATATGTCATCAAATTCTTTTAAAATATCTTGAACCCCTTGAGGAAGGTGCTCATGTGCATGGGCTGTGGCAGTGCTCTCAGCAGAAGAATGCAAAATGGGAGAAGGATTTGATGCTTCTTTGCAAAAGAGGAGATAAAAGGGCTTGTTAGTCAAATGATTTTCTTTTAAATCAAGTTTAGTAGCAAATAGGCTCCTTTTACTAATATTCCCTTTCGAATGGGCATCACCTTCCGACTCTCTCTCTTTACCCTTTTTAAGCTTTAAGGGTAAAGCTTGTTGTGCTTTTTTTTTGTTTTTGTTTTTCCTCAAATCTTTTCTTTTTCATCGCGAATTGATCCTCAGCCACTTGAGAAGGTGACAAAGGATACAATTTGAAGCGCTTTTCATTATGGGTGAGAATTATTTGGTTGGAGTGACCATGGTGAATAGCTTTTTTGTCAAATTGTCATGGTCTCCCCAACAGGATATGACCAACCTCCATAGGAACTATGTCACAAAAAATCTCATCATTATAAGATCCTATGGAAATTGGAACCATAACTTGTTCATTGACTACCATCTCCCCTTGCTCATTGAGCCATTGCAATTTGTAAGGTTTGGGATGGGGCATGGTAGTCAAGGCTAGCTTTTCAACCAACCTAGAGCTACAACAGTTACAACAGGAGCCACTATCCACAAGGAGAGAACATACTTTGTCATTTACTTTACATCTTGTATGGAAGATGTTCTCTCTGTGTGACTGGCCAAGGTCTAGAGGTTGCTTCCAAGAAGCCTTTGAACCATAAGGAGGTCCCCCTCATAAGGAAAAACTTCCTCACACTCTTGTTCAAAAGTATGTCCCCCTTCTTCCTCACTCTCACTAGAGGAGGAAGATGAGCTATTCTCACTACAAATGTCTTGTCCCCTCATGATCATGGTTTTCTTGTTAGGGCATTGAGAGGCAATGTGGCTTCTCCCAAGACATTTGAAGCATTTGATACTACTTTGCCTCTCAGTAGACTTAGTAGTAGGGGGTTTTCTCTCTACATGAGGTGCTTTTGTATCTTGAAAATGCTTGGGTTCCTCTTTGGGAAAACCCTTGAAAGAGTTTCCCTTAAGTTGGTCTCTCTTTGAGTAAGAGGGAGAATCTTTTTTAAAGCTTTTTCTCTTGAGTTGATTCTCAGCTCTTACACAAAGTTCTACCAACTCATCAAGGTTTGAGTATGAAAGAAGCTCTACCTTATCTCTAATGTCAAAGCTTAATCCACACAAAAACCTAGCAAGGGTGGCATTGGGTTCCTCAATGATATTGGCCCTTAGTATGAGAAGCTCTATCTTTTGTCTATACTCCTCAATACTTAGGTTATGTTGCCTAAGTCTTTGGAGCCTATCCAAAAGATCCCTCTCATAATATGAAGGAATGTGCCTTCTTCGCAAACAAGTTTTCAAATCATTCCAGTAGCGAATGTCAGGCATTTGTTTACGGACCCTATCCTTGACTAACCCATCCCACTAATGCAAAGCAGAACCTTGAAAACTAAGGGAGGCCAAAGGTACTTTCCTTTCTTCCCTAATTTCATAGCATCGAAAGAGTTGTTCCACTTTGACTTCCCAATATAGGTAAGTCTCAACATCTTCCCTACCATGAAATGGGGTAGGTCTACCTTTGGTTCCCTAGCATGATTTATGTTCTCTTGAGGAGAATGATGATTGTATAATGAATGAGAGTGATGCTTATGTTGATTTCTATAGTATTCTTTTTCACTAGAGCTAAAATACCTAGATGGGGATCTTATGAGAATTCCTTTATTTTTTCTATCACTCTCCCTCCCATCTCTCCTTTTACTCTCTTCTTCCTCTTTTTCTCTTTTTCTTTCTAGTTCTTTCCTTCTTCTCCTTTCTTCATCCTCTCTTCTCTCTCTTTTTTCTCTTCTCTCATTTCCAACATCTCTTTTTTAAAATCTTCCTTCTCTTTTTGTTTTTCCTTTTATTTTATTTCTTTTTTTCTCTCTTTTTCTTCTCTCCTTTCTTGTTCTTTAGCCATCCATTCCCTAAATTCTAAGTTAAGGTTTTCAAGAGTGTCTCCCTTAGAAGGTTTTCTTTGGTTGACACTCTTACTTGATGAACAACTATGTGCACTAGAATGTGTGTGGGAAGTCATGGTGCTTGGATGCTAAAAACTAAAGGGTAGACCAAAAACTTTTTTTTTTCAAGCAACACTCCTCTCTTTTTTTTTCTCACCTAAGGTGGCTTAATGAGTCTTTGGAACTCTTAGCCTCTACACGTTTTTTCAAAATAACATAAAATAAAATAAAAGTGCAAGAATATAAAAGAGAAAGGGCTCTAATCGTGCTCCTAAGGTGTTGAAGGAAGTGTCCCACTTCTCCCTTCTTCACCTAATTAACGAGGAACTATGCTAAAATTAACCAAAATTATTACAAACCAAGGGAGGGCCTTAAGGGCACTCAAACTCCCAATCTAAAATTAAGTATACACAATACAAAGAATAAAAAAAAATAAAACAAAGTCTTCACTCCAAGCTTTTTTTGTGTTTGTCTCCTTTTGATCAAGCCCCTTTGAGTTGCATCAACCCACCCCAAGAATGCTACCCTTGTTTCCTCTTGTTTGGACTTGCCAAAATTTTATATATGGAACCTTTCCCAACCTTTCCTTACCAAGGCCGAATACAACACAAGACAACAAACAAAGGTGAATAACAAAACAAGGTTCACAAATCCAAGTAGATAGATTAAACAATGACAAACTCAAAGAAGTAAAGAAGACAAGCAAGAAAACATAAGGCTCACAAAGGAAGGTAGCACACAAATAACTTTCCTAGATTAGCTCTAAGAGTAGAGATGAAAAAAGACTCAAACAAAAAAATGAAACCAGTAGTTGCACACTTAATAAAATTTAAGTGACAAAAAACTAAAAAACTTAGTGAAGTAATTTTTTTTTTTGAATCACAATTGGTTCCTCATATCATATGTTTCTACTATTAGGTACACAACTTCAAATTTGTCTTTCTTTTGAGTTCTTTATCTTCTTTTTTTTTAACTTGAACTTTTTCTATTTTTTTTAACTTTTTCTAATCATTTTGCTGCACCTAATAGCTTGTTGAATTGAAATTTTAATGAGGATGCTTGAAATAATAACACTTGAGTGAATAAGCACAAATTAAGGTCACACAATTTTCAAGCCATGCATGCAACTAAAGGCAAAACAACTTAGTAGTTCCAAATACCACTGAACTAATGGTGCTTAAGGAATGATTTAGGGCTGATTTTGAAGTAAATTGATGGCTCAAATTACTAACACAATTCACCCAAGCTAAAATTCCATAAAGAGGCACCAATAGTGAAGGTAAACCAAGTGGAAAGCTACTAATAATTCAACATAAAACAAGAAACATATAAAGATTGAATTAAGCAAATATTTAAGAACAACAAAGAGATTAATATGCTTGAACTAAAAGCATAAAAGACTTAATAGACTCAACAAGAGGTTCACCTCTTAGGAGCTCAATTCAAAATGTTTTTGAAGGCTTTTTTGTAAAAGTTTTAAGAGGCTAAAACCTATGGAATTTAAATGAGACAAAATAGGAAGCTAACATGACTAGTATTTGACAAAACACAAGATTAAGAAAAAATAACACACCTTAAAATAGAGCAAAAATTTCAGCAAGGGACTCAAAACAAAAGGCACAACAACATGGCCAAAGTTGATCACCATAATGGTGTGGAAAAATCCTCAACCATGTGGGTTTAATGGTCACAACTTCTTAGGCACACTTTAACATAAAAAACCAAGGGAAAATTAAGTAACTTGAACACGAAAATAAGATGCAAAGAAAGGGGCAAATAAAATCGCATCAAATTAAATGGAACATAGGCGCGTAGATAGAAAACAAAAGTGCATATAATAGCAAGAATAAAAAGCTATACTACTAGACAATAAAGGAAATAGAGATGACAAAAAATGAAGGACTTTAAAATAAAGAGATCAAAGAGATAAATAACAAAGCAAAAAAAAAAAATTGAGAAAGAACGTGACCTTTAGAAAGTGGCTCTGATACCACTTGATGTGATCTTTGATGATCACGTGCCGAAAGGATCCTTTCTAAGGTCACTTGGAAGGGAAATAGATTTATGGAGAGGAAAGGAATGGGGTGAGGCGCCACAAATACTAGGTTTGATAAGCCAAAGGGGAGAGGCCACAAGGGAGGGGTCCCTTGATAACTCTTAAAAGCTCTCACAAAGGAGAAAGAGGGACACTCAAAGGTAAGAACCTCAACCAATATGGTCTCTATGATTAAATTCAAGTGTAAAAAATACAAGTGAGGGAGGAGCTCCTATTTATAGAGGTAGCTAACCTCTTGAACAAGATAACCTAAAAAAGAAGGACTAGGATTAAAAGGAGAGATCTAAGGGAGGAGAATTAAGAAACAATTCCCTCCTTAGATCATCAAACTTGGTGCCCAAGTTTCTCAAACCAAGGGCCAAGATTCCTTCTTATTAGCTTAGGGGGTTTATGTAGAAAAGAGGGGTGTAGATATCAAGGCTACCCCTTATTTCCTTCATAAAGACCCAAAAAGCTAAATCCACCCTCTAAATTCCTAAGAAACCTCCTAAAAATAAAAAATGGACTAAATACATGTCCCAAATTAAATTCTTAATGCTCCTCAAAATTAAAATAAAGGAAAATTACATTTTATTAACTAAAGTCCCTAGCCTAATATCTTCACTCTCTATAGGAGGTGAAGTCTTCCTTTGTCTGCAAGGGCTAGGTCTTCTTCAATCCTTCTAGCCATGGCCCTAATGATAGGTCCTTGGCTAGGCATGGTCACATCACTATGTCATCTCGCTAAAACAATAATGCATATCATATAATGTGAGTGACTTCATAAACCAAAAACATAACTATAATTGAATTCACAAGTGTCATACAGTTCAAACACTATAACTAAATGTATATATACACGGGATTCCATCGTTAACAAGAACTTATCCATCAAACCCATTCTTTCAACATGGCCAATGAATGCCTTGGGTGGTAAAACTTTAGTCAATGAATCCACTATTAAGTTTGTATCAATATGCTCAATAGACACTTTATGTTTTTCTCCTTTCGAATATTTGTTATTCTTAGAGAAGAAAACAATTGCAAAATTATCACAATAAATTCTCAAAGATAGTTACATTGTCAATAATACCAAAACCATGAAGTAAAATTTTGTAACCATAATGCTTGAGTAGTGGCCTCAAAGCATGCCACAAACTCAACCTCCATGGTAGAAGTAGCAATCATAGACTATTTTGCACTCTCCCAAGATACTGTTCCTCCAAGCAAAAGAAAGATGTACCCAAGAGTAAACTTTATTGAGTTTACACATCCATCATAATCTGAATCCGAGTAATCAATAATTTTAAGGTGATATGAACTCCTATATGTGAGCATGTAATCCTTTATGCCTTGTAGATACCTAAGAACTTTCTATGCAGTTTTCCAATGTTCTATTATAGTATTCCTTTGACATCGACCCAGCATTCCTACTACAAAACTAATATCTTGTTGAATACATGTTCGGGCATATATCAAACTCCCAACTATTGATGCATAGGGAATAGGCTCTATATCCTTTCATTCCAAGTCATTTTTAGGACATTGCATATGACTAAACTTATTAATATATCCTTATTCTAAAAAGATTGGAACAATCCCCGCATAGCACTTTTCCATTCTAAATTTCTCTAATACGTTATTAATATATCCTTTCTAAGATAATCCCAACTAGTCTTGTGATCTATCAGATAATATTTTTATTCCTATCACATATGATGTCTCACCTAAATCTTTCATCTCAAAGTTATTAGAGAGAAATTTCTTTACAGCATAACATTATCAGTAAGAAGCAAAATGTTGTTAACATATAGGACTAAAATTACAAATTCACTCCTACTAACCTTCATGTAGATACAACGATCAACAATGTTCTCTAAAAAATCATATGATGTGATGATATCATTGAACTTAAGATACCATTGTCTGAAAGGCTGTTTCAACCCATATATTGACTTTTTTAATTTACGCACCAAGTTTTCCTTTGCTCTGAAAATAAACTTTTTAGCTTAGTTCATATAAACTTCTTCCTCTAATTAGTCATAATTTAGAAAAGTATCTTTACGTCCATTTGGTGAAACTCCAAGTTATAATGAGCCACCAAAGTCAACACAATCCTCAAAGAGTCTTTCTTTGATACTGGAGAGAAGGTCTCTTTATAGTCAATGTCATCATTTTTAGTGAAACCTTTGGAAACGAGTCTAACTTTATACCTTTCGATATTGCCTTTCAAGTCATGTTTAACCTTAAAGACCCATTTACAACTGACTCACTTTGAATCATCAAACAATTCAACTAGATCCCAAACTTTATTGTCATCCATTGATTTCAACTCTTCTTTCATTGTATGATGTCATTTTTCAAAATTGTCACTTTCCATGACTAGTTTAAATGAGACTGGATCTTCATTAATGCTTAATTCAAGTGAATACACTATGTAATAACTTGAAATAGCTGGTCTTCTTTGTGTTTCATACCTTCTTGGAGCTATTTCCTCTACCACTTGTTCATTTGTGTTTTTCACACTACTAGTTAATCAATTGTGTGTTCATCTTGCAGGTTTTGAATATTATCATGTCATATCCCGTCTTGTTTAACTGTAATACAACCAGAGGAGCAACATCTTGAGAAGAGACTTTAGGTAAAAAGATTCACCATGAGTCTCTATAATATTCACCTTTCATAATTTTAATGGAGAAAATGATATTCGTAAGTTTGCTCTAATACCAATTGTTAGAAATAATTTTACTCTTACATGTAATTTCCTAGATATCAACATATAAGGAATTACACTACAAGGATATTGGATAACATAATTCTCACAATCACTATATTCTAATTTTTCTATAAAATAGTTTAAAATACTTACGTAAATCTATGATACAACAGAGAAATCTCTACTTATGTTTATCTTTTCTCTATCTTTCTTTTATAGGTCTCAATGATGGTGTAGAACATTTCTTAGAGTTTTGGCTTTTCTTGGTTTCTTTTTAGAAAACTTCTAAAGAGAAAAAGAAGTTGTTAAAAAATAGAGGGAGATTTATCCTCTCTCAATGTATATATAGTTATTTGTAACTCCCAATAACTTTCTTTAATCACTTTTTTAATTTTTTTTATCTTAATGTCAAAACTAACTTTCATAAAATGAAAAGAGAGAGATTTATTTTTAATAACATAAAAATAAACTCCAATAACTTAATAAAATATTAAATATAACAACAATCACATTAAATATATTTTCATTAAAATTATTCTATAATTACACTTCTTTAATTACTTGGGATAAAATAATTCTTCAATTTCTTTAACCCCGAATCACCATTATATCAACACCACATGCTTGTAATTAATGTAACACAAATGGATGTAGGTTATATTTTACCTTAGTTTAACTGTTGGATCACCAAGAAAATTATGATATTTTGTTCTTCATTCTCAAAATTGCGAGCGTCTGTATATTATAAAAATTATGGTATGTCCTAATTCTAATAATAACGTCAATTTTGAAAATTTTAAATTGTAAATAAACATTGTATTCTTATAATAGACGCGTCAGCGTTAAGTCGTTAACCATTGCAATGGGAAAGTGAAGCTTGGAGAGTCTCGGTGCTTAACATACAAGTTCAAAAGTTGTGAAAACTGAAACCTTCAAAATCTATTGTTGGCTTAATTAGCATTATAAAGTCACTTGATTAACGTATTCATGTCCATTCAGCAATTAAGAAGAAAGGACACATAAGTTTCTGCGATCCCCTTTAAGGCATTAACATTTTCTCTTTGTTGTTTTCTTATAAAAATATAATATACAAATTATGCTTCAATTCTAATCGTATCCAATTAGTTTTGCTTTAATGAATCAATAGGTGTTAGCGTCATTACTTGTAAAAAGTGAAAACTACTTTCATTAATTCATTATACCACTTTTATGAACTTAGTACACTTGCTCCACGCATAATATTGGCGAATTAAGATTACATTAACAGTTAAACAGGATTATAAAAAGCAGACATGTCGGGAAGAATATAGAAAGAAAGAAGTTGTAGGTTCCAATTCTTCTTTTGTAAAAATTAACACAATAAAAACTAATATTTATTTATAAAAAAATATTAATGATTGATAAACTGATCCATATTTTTGTCATGTTTAATACTCATTTATTAGGAAAGAATTGCATGTTAGACATGTATTTAAAAAATGTACATTTTAGTGTTCATTCTTAGACAAGTGCTAAGAAGCAGAAAGAAAAAAGGGGGAAAATTGCGATTTTTTAGAGCAATTATTGAAGATCAAGAATAATATGATCATGTTAAATCAACATAGCCAAGTCAACTAGAAGAAACATAATCATCCTTAATTTAGCATAATCATGCTGCAATTTCAAAAGCTACGAGCATAGTCGTGCTTACTAGTAACATGGTCGTGTTGCGATCACAAAGGCATGAGCACGACCGTGCTACTTAAATTTTAAAAAGGACGCAAAAAATAAGCACAATTGTGCTCGTTCCAACTGAAAAGGCCAAACTCTTTCTATAAATGTCAGAAGATGAGAAATAAAAGGGGATTTACTTTTATTCAGAAGAAGGACAAGGAAGCTTTGAGATTGAGGTGATTCATAGTGCTCCATATAGTAACTCTTTCTCTATTTTGATGTATTGTGTGATTATTAAGATGTTTGATTATACATTACCCATATTTGCCTAAACCCTATTTTTTAGGATTGTGATATAAACTCTTTGTAATTCCTCTTAGCCCTTTGCATTATCATTCAATGATTAATTTAAGGACTTTAGGCAACTCAATTTTAGTAAATTTAGGAACCTTAGGTAACATAGACTTGGCTAATTAAGGGACTTTAAGCAACTTGGCCTTAGGTAGTTATGAAATCTTAAGCATATTAGGTACTTTTAGCAATTTGGACTTGGGAAATTCAACAGCCTAGGAAACTTAGGCTTAAGTCATTTTAGGAACTTTGAACAATTTGAGCTTGGACAATTTAGGATTTTAAGCATTTTAGATATTTTAGGCAACTTAGACTTAGGCAATTTACAGACCTTAAGCAACTCAAGCTTAGACAATTAGGAAACATTAGACATCTCTGGTACTTTAGGCAACTTAGGTTTAGACAACTTACATACTTTAGACAACTTAGATACATTAAACATTTCAGGGATCTTACACATTTTGGAGCTTCAGGCAAGTCAAGAATTTTAAACATATTTGATTTACGCATTTCAAAAACCTTAGATTTTGGAAATGTACAAATCTTTGCGAACTTTAGATTTGGTAATTTGGGATTTTTAGAGAAGAAACTCAAGTTTATGAAGTTGTGACACTTATGATTTTGGCAATGTTGATTAAAAAAGATAGTGTGCTCCCAGTGTCATTGTGTGACTTCTTGTTGAGAATAACATTAGAACAACAGCTGAAAGATCATTTTTGACAAACTATAGGTAGCCATGCAAGAACTTGTGTTGGTAGAAATTGGATGGTGCAAGGGTTGTTAGCTCAACTTCTTAATCACATAGTATCCCTAGCTCTTAGCTAAGTTTAATTAGAATTGTTGTTTTTCAACTAATGTATCAGCTATATTATATAAGGATATACACATGTTAGGTAGGGTAGAGTTTAATTAAACCCGCCACCCAATAAAATTAAAATTATTTAAATTTTATTTAATTTTTACTCAAATCCAATTCAATCCAACCCATTTATGAATAAGTTGGGTTAGGTTGAGTCAATTAGGTAAAAAAAATTATTTTTCTTTCAAATTTAACATTTCAAAATAGAATTTTGTTAGATTTTTATAATAATTTATTTAAAATAATAATTATTATAAAGTAAAAATAAATAGAAAATTATAACTTCAATTAAAACATTAAACTAAACAAATTAAAAATATACCCCTAACACAAAATATATTTATATTAACTTAAAAAATAATAATATTCCAAACTAAAATTAAAAGTAACAGTCATCTCATACACTTGTATAAGACTAGGGAATACTACTAGGGAATACTACTCGTTGCCTTTTATATAAGGAATGCTACTAGAGATTTTTCATGTATTTGTTCGAGAAAGCTCCACAAAACTAAGGAACACTACCAGAGATTTTTTTACATAAAAAATATATACTCTTTGCCTTTTTTATAAGACAAATGGACATAAATTACACAAATACATAAAAATTTAATTACAAATGCAATCTTTAGATTTAATAAAAATTATATATTACTTTTTTTTATCCTTTACTTTAATATGTTTGTTATACTTATACCTCTTATATATTTAAAAACCTTACATTAATACTTCTCAAAATGTGAAAATAATATTAAAAATATAGAAGTAGATATACAATTATACTAACTTTTAGAAGATGTATTTGTAATTAACTTTAAAGACAATTATATTAATTAATTTTATTAGTCTTTAAAATCATTCCTAATACCAATTTTATTCTCATTTAATACTCTTACACGATGATAAGTAATTCAATAGATTGGAGTTTAAATAGTATAAGAGAATATTTATAACTAATTTATAAAATTCTTCTAAAAAAATGCAAAACCAAATCTTTATGAGGGACAAATAAAAATATAAAAATTAATGTTTCATAAAAATTATAAAATCTTATAAAAGTCTAACAAATTAACAATCTATTTAAAAATATTATAAAATGTCTTATAAAAAGGAAAAAGAGTAAATGTTTAATGACTATACACGTAGAAAGTTTATTCTGTCGAGTGTGAACCAATTAAAAATCATTATTAATGTTTTTTGGCTAATTATCATAAAAATTAATAAAGTTGCATATGATGTAATTTGTGATTAGTAAATAAATAACACCATAAAATTGTCTCACATTATAAATAATACAGAATCTATTTTCTCCTAGAAGAAATACCAAAAAGTGAAAAAAAAAATAAAAATTATAAGAAAGCCAATCTACTTAAACAAATCTTCACCCTCACACAAGTTGCAACATTTTCACTCTTGCAGTTGTTGTATGCACTAAGAATCCTCTCATTCGTTATATTTTCTTTTGAAAAGAAAAATATAAGAACAACCATAAACCCTTGCACAAGTACACACATAATCCAATCAACAACAATTTGAAAATGATGGTGCTTAAAAAATCTGAACCCAGCAACTCTATACATAGTAATAATTCAATAAAAGTAATGATAGTTGCAAACAGTTTTACTCGCATACTCCTCAAAATACTGCTCTCCATGTCATTAAACAAGTGCACTGCAACTTGTTCTACATGATCTAGATTCCACACATAATATTAATATGTGTAACTCATTTTCCAATTCATAAATCTAACAAGTCATCTTCTGCTAAAAATTCGAAGAGCCAACAGCTAGGTATTAAACACCCTATACAACTAAAACTTTTATTCCTTTTTCTTTCCCTCTCTATTGTCCCCCATTTTTAACTTCAGTTAAATTGTGCAGTCAACAAGAAAATTCCAAAGTCTTTGTTGTTGTAGTAACATCGCTATATAATAATCCACACACTATAACTCTGTTTTCAACCGCCCTGTCCAATGTGACAATAAATTACAACGAATCAGCCACCTTGATGTTGGAAACAACCAAAATAAAAATAAGATTCTGTCCATTATTTACCATTGGGTCCCAAGTTGTCAAGTGCTGTATTAGAATCGTATCCAATTCCATAGAAGCTTTGGAACTCGTGGTCCAAAACATTCTGCATGCAAATGTATCACTATTTTTCATTATTGGGAGCTAAAGAGTATTAGAATAGAGCAAAGATTACATGCACTAATAGAGTAAAAAATTTACACTGTTATCCATATCGACTTATCCAATTACAAATTGTCCTGATTATAAGTTTGATAAATTTTATAGCAACTATCTTAAAAATTATTACAATATATTAGATTTCTTATTAGTTAAGAGTGTAAATTTTTTATACAAAAAATCCATAGAAATTAAACTCATTAGAGTAACATGTTCAAAGATCTTTACACTTTTTACCTGGGGCAAATGAGGGAATTGTGAAGATGTATTAGGCATGCCAGCCAATATTCCATGGAAATTTCCATTGGGGAATGTGTGAGAGGAATTGATACCAGGACCATATGCACCAATTCCATGACCTAAGCGTGATTGGAGAATCTAATTGAAGGAGAAAGGAAAGCATCTTAATTTAATGTGTTAAAAAATAGTAAATGAACCAAGAAGATTAAGGACCTTCACTCACATCCTTGGATAAGATCCGGTCCACATCAAAGTTCAGTTCTGGGTTCACTGTGGCAAGTTTCATGGACAAAAACTGCAAAATATCTCTTTGATAAGTTGACTAGTCACAAAGTCATAACAAGGGAAGAGACAAACTAGTTGTGTTATTGAGTTATTAAAAAATATCTCTTAAACTTATATTATTCAGTTTTAAATGCTAGTAAATTGAAAGCATAATAGATGGCACTACTTTCATACCTCAACCTGTTGCTGAAGTGATTGCACGTAGTTTATTATCTCATCAAGCATTACAGCTTTGCCAGTTATCTAAGGGACCAAAGGCATCATCATAGTTTAAGCAAAGAGAAAGTTAGTAGGCAGAGACATCATCATAGTTTCATAAGGAACCGTTTAACACAATCATGATAATCATATCACCTTGTTGCATCCTGGAACAAGTTCTTGAAGTAACCTCATTCGCTCACTAATCTTTTCTCTCCTCACCTGCAAGCAAAAAGTTGAATCATTAGACATAGAATAAAATAAAAAGGATTTCTAACTTTCTCAAAACAAAGATTGCGGTGAGATAGGGATGGTACTCTTTCTGCAAGGCTGTGGCTGTTTGTGGCTTGTCCTCTTCGAGCTCTCACGTGAATGAAAGTTTCTTTAGGAGCTTCTCCTCCACTTAGAGAATTGTTGTCTTTAGCTTGCTTCACTGATTGCTTACCACGCAAATCACTATTATTCTGCTCAACTTTTGGTTTCTTTTCGTTTTCTTTTGGACCATCAGAGGCCATCCCAGGAGAATCTTTCACAGCATCACCCTCAGCATTCTAATCCAAGCCCATAAAGCATTTCATTCATTAGCTCTCAAAACCACATAAAACAACACCAATGAAACATTCAACTCCTAAACATGTTGAATATAAGACAAAACTTAGATACAGTCACTAAATACTCTTGGTGTTGTTTTTAAATCAGAATTAGAATTTTGCTTCCCTAATGTATGTTGACCTATAATGTCAATCTTTGTTATGTGGATTACTAAAGTAAAACTCTAATTTTTAATTGAAAAACAACACCAATAACAATTTTTTTCCTTAGATATATTACATTTAACTCAACAAACCTTATTTGGATTGAAGGTAGAATTATGATCAAGCCCTCTCTTTCTTCTATTCCCACTAGGGGTAGATCCTGGTACTTCCTCTTCAGGAATTGAATCCTCAACCTGAGATTGTTCACCATTAATTGGAGCCTCCTTGATCGGATTATAATGAGGTGGGTACCCTGTGTTAGCCACATCACCAGACCCATGTTGGCCAAAAGAGGCAGCACCAACCATTTCTGAGAAGCCCCCACTTGCGTAGGAGTGAACTTTGGGGACCATTCCCCCAAGATTTGAGTCAGACATGTATTGAACAAGGTGGGAAGTGTTGCTCATTCCCTGGTTTTCCAAAACAAGAGGGTAAGATGAATTGGCATTGGCAAACTCACTGTGAGAAACCATCGAGGAGCCTCCAAAAGTTTGAGCCTGACTCAAGGAAACAAGTGGATCCCAAGCGGAAGAAGCAAGAAAAGGGTTAGCTACATCTGAAGGTTTGGCCATAGAAACAGAACTAATAGCCATTTCTGAAACATTAACATTTGCAACATTGAGACCTGAAGATGGACAAGTCAGAATGCTCTCGTTTCCATGTTGAAACCCCATGGCATTTTCTTGACCCCCCATCTGAATTAACTCAATAGTCCCTAAACAGTTACAACTGGGAAAGTAATAACCTATTTATATATACATACACAACACAACAACCAATCAATCAGACTCAAAACAGTTTGATCACATCAGGGCTGCATCTAGAAATAAACAAGTGCATATGATTAAAGGGTAAAGTGAATTTTGACTAAGTTGGCTCGAGAGATATCTTGCAGGACTAAACAAGGAACAAATAACTTGGCAGCTTTATAGGACTGAGAGGAAGTTAAAGTAAAAGAAAACCCTCATTGTAGCCTTAGAAAAATGAAAAACAAAAGAAAAGGTAAATGGAATATAATCTCCTGGTCAGTAACCAGCTTGGTTTTTTACCTGTTCCTTCAAAAACCCTAAGATCAAGTCTACTGCTTCAATGCTCAGTAAAAGGGGAAAAAATGCTTCCCTTCAGACAAGAAAGTGAACCTTTCAGTCTTCAGAGCATAAAGCGGACATAGACAGTGAGATTAGCTAACAGCTCATCAAACTGCAAGTAAAGCAGATTCCCTTTTCTCCTTTGTCCACACAACAACGTCTAAAATCCTCATTCCAACAAAACATTGATGTTAAGCAAGATTAGCAGTGTCACTAGATGAGTTCGTTGTTGTGGTTGATGTTGTTTTGTTGCTTGGTTGGAAGTGGAAACACACTTCTAATTGAGAAGCTCCAACATGAGTGAACAAAGGAATGAGTAACTTTTTTATTTGTTTGATTTAAAAGATAGGACAGGAGGGGTTGTTGAAACTCTTGCAATTAAATTCTGGGATGGGAATCCAAGAGCAAGGCACGACCAAGGGCATCAAATTCTACTCAAATCCTGTGATGACTGAAAGAGACAGAATTTAGCAGAGTTCCCTTTACTGGGGTGTCTCTGACGGGAGCATCAAATGCTAGCTAAACCAATTTCACCAATTGGGTACTAAGCATAAACATCAAAATGTAGCATAAATATCTAACTTTAATAGATCACAACACAACAACAACAGGAGCTACTACTACTATTACCAAGCTAGATAGAGAAGGACACATAGAAAAGAGAGATAGTTGTGTTGTGTGAATGAGAGAGAGAGAGAGAGAGTCTTTGCTTTGTGTACCTGCCCAAGCTATGAGGTGACATGTATCATTTTAAAAGACATACTAACTACTGCCAACTGCTCCTGTTGGTAAATTATTGCAGAAGCACAACCTAATCACTCCTTTCTCCTCCCACACTTGTAATCATTTTCAAGGTTCAGTTTCAACTATATTAATAATCATTTTCACTAACAATAATTCTTTTACCATATTACATATATCTTTGTCAACAAACAATGTTACTTACCCGAATAGGTTCAACATTCACAGCAAAACTAAAAAGCGTGCCTACTTAAAGTTTTAAGATTGCTAATTAAATTAAAATAACTATAACAATTGATTTACATATTTACTACAAATAATCTTTACTTGCTCTTGATAGGATGAGAGTTAATGGTAAAAATATATGCAGGTATATATTTAAAGTATGAAATGACTAATTAAACTTAAAGAATTTTATATAAAATGATTTATATATTCGATGCACATTAATTAATATTTTAAGTAGAATTCTCCTTTTCTTGAGGGCGTGCGTGATTTGTTTAGAAAGTGTAGATAGACAGAGTTGGAGTTGGAGAGGTTCTTCTCTTGAAGGCCAAGCTTGCCCCCTATGTATTCATTAACAAACATACTTCTTTAGTATTTTTATTCATTTCTCTTTTTTTTTACTGACACATTTGCCAACTGTTCTAAGTAACATAACAAATCTCCTATGTATCCCTCTCTCTCTTTGCTGTTACACACTCATTTTACTCAGTGCCAACTAACCTCTTTCATTTCTTTTTAGAATCCTCAATTATATGCACCTAACCTCTACCATCCTCCATCAACCTGAGTCACTGTTTATCATATGGTTTCTCAACTGTGGGCCCCACCAAATCTTCCTTCCAAACCATCCAACCTGTGTGAGGGAGGAGCACAGGGGGGACACGTGTAGGGACCTGATTCAAAGGGGTGAGAGAGTAGGGTGAGGAGGCAGTACAGGGTATGATGTCTTGTGTCTCTACTTTAAGAAAGAGCATTAGTTTAAGTAAATAATGTAATAAAAATGGTGAAGCAGAAAGCTTTAGTTTATATTTTGTATTATTTTAAGTTTGGGGGGGTGAGGAACATAGGGAATAATGGAATCTAATGATCAAATTTACGTTGTTGTCCTGCAGCTACGTTTTCCAGCTGGAGCCTCTGAAGCCTTTGTCCTTCCACCAATCCAGTCAAACCAAAATTATCTAGTCAACTGTTGGCATCGTTGTGATCTTGCTGGAAAACCCTCCAAAAAAAAAATCATAAAATTAAATAAAATGCCGAAATCAACGGCTTATTTTCTCGACCGTCATGATCAGATCAAGAATGAGACGCCGCATAGTGTCAAATAAATTGATATAATTGCCTCTGCCTGAAAAAAATATAATATAATATTATTTCTGGGACCTGTGAGTCATTTTCTTTCTTTCATAATTTGTTTTGGCTATAGGAATATAGATAGTAAACTGGTTGCGATTTAAGGAGTATGATCCATGGAAAGTTGGACATGGAGTTACAATTTTGATTTTAAGGTGCAAAATTATAAAACACATGACTAGTAATTGTAGAAATTTTGGTCAAATATGTAAAGAAAATTATTAACTACCACGTATATAATATGTGCGACAAATTTGTATATGGAGAAGAGGAGAGAAGGGGGACGCACATCAGAGTAATATGTAGGAAGAAAAGAAAAGGCAAATGACGCCGTAGAAAAGGTAATTGTTATAAGTTTTTTTTATCGGATATAATATATATATATATACACACACAAGGACGGATCCACTTATTATTTGAAATTTAATGATTATGATAAATAACTAATCATAATTATTAGATTTCAAAGAAATAAATGGTTAAAATGAAGAATAATTCTTTTAATTTTACTAGTGGAGTAAGTAAATCCTTGCTTTATATATGCAGAGAGAACAAGTCAAGTTAGAAAAAGCATTAAGGTGATAAATGAAAAAGCTTAGGATTTCAAGAAATGGTTCAAATTGAATTGTTAATTAAACAAGTTTACATAGTTCTCTCTCGTACAAAGACCTCTTCCACAAACTCTTAGAGTGACGCTTTCTCTTATAGAATCCCTTGCAACGTCGTGACCACCTTTACTCTACAACCACCCTCGACGGGTGTTAGTGGTGGTGACAACAGTGGGGTTGTGATGACAATAATAGTGGTGGTGGTAGTGACGGTGGAGGACAATGCCCCATCGTTCGTCACCAACAGTTGGTACTAGGTGCACAACACTAGGCAGAAAAGCTCCTCATATATGGTCTGTTGCCATCTATGTTTACACCATGCTCAACTAGTACATCTGCAAGTTGATTTGCTTCATCGAAGACGTAAATAGAACCTCTCGTATCCTACAAAGATTGTGCATCTGACACATCATGTTAGCATGGGGTGGCACAGTGGTGTTTGTGGAAGAGGTATCTATGTGAGAGAACCACATGAATTTATTTAATTAACAACTCAATCTCAACTGTTTATTAAAATCTTATATTTTCTTATTTCTCTCACTTGAGTTGTCCTGTGTGTGTATATGTGAGAAAAATACTTATGTATTATTAATAAAGTGTAATTGGTATAGTGTAAAGATTTTTACACTGACATTCAATCACAACCCTTCATTTATGGTAGATTTGTTGACTTTACTTATTACTATTTTAAAAGTCACATAAATGAAAAGTCATGATTGACTGTCAGTGTAAATATCTTTTATACTGACAGTGTATACCAATTAAATTCTTATTAATATAAAAAAGTTTTGCATTAACATCTAATAAAAATATTTCATATATGGTAAATTTGGTAACTTTACCAATTAATAATTTAAAATTATAATTATATATATGGGAAGAAATCTATTTATTCCAAGAATAAGTATAAAAAATTTATTTTTTATCCTTACCGTTCATTTTCTTAAAATTTAATGGTTAAAATCAATCAATTATTACAACCCTTATATTTTAAGAAAATAAATAATGAAGATGAAGAATAAGTCTATTACACTATCTTTTGGAATAAGTGAGTTCCCTCCTTTTATATATATATATATAATTAAAACAAGGATAAAGTATTAAAAGATGTACAACAATCTCATTATAAGAAAGTTTATAGTTAGATAACATTCATGCAGGTTGAAGCATAAATGATGTATAACTAGGAGCATCAACAAAGAAAATAAAATGTGTCAACCCACTCTTACCATTCCCATTATGATTTCACTAGGTTGTAGATGATTCTACACTTTTTGAAGCAAATAACTAATGACATTAACCACAAAATTCCGACAAAACCCACAACACCTTGATCAACATGCAATGGAAAAGTAAACAAATGGATATGTAAGATGTGTTCCACAAGGATGTGTACCATCCCATGGAGTTGTGGTTGATGTGGCAATCAAACAAATATGTAGGACATGTTGCTCAGGATGATGGTCTAATCCACAGAACTGTGATTGACATAACAAACTAACATATATGTAGGACATGTCTCATCATGCCCACAAGATTATATCTCATGCTACAGATGGAAATCCTTTGTTCCAAATCAGTGTCTCAATTCTTGTTTCAACCAATCAATAAACGTCATGTCATTTAATGATTTTTTTTATATCTTATATAACTCATTAAATGAAATGTCATTTATTAATTAGTTGAGACGAAAATTAAGATACCAATTTGGAATAGAGGATTTTAATCCCTTGTGCCACATAGTTGTTTAGAGTCCCTCCCACTAGATTTTAATAATTCTTATTAAAAATTATGTGATAGAAAGAATTAATAAAAAAAAATTATAAAAGGCATGTGAAAGAGAATATTTACTTGTTATCTCTTAAAAAAAAGAATATTTTTTATGTAAAAATATTAGTTTCTATATACTAATAGTTCTGCTGACAAGAAATACTACAATACCAATAAAAAAAACTTAAGTTGATATAATTTTTATGATAATTATTTTAAGTTAATAAATGATGTATAAATATAAATTGTTTATTCATAACAATACTCTATAAATTATCTCATCCATATTATATAAATACTCTATAAAGACTTTAGAAAATAGACTCATACATGGTTTAGGAACAATTAATAGGCAACAAACATCTAGCTTAACTTAAGTTCAGTTTTGGGTAGTTTTAACTTTCCGATTTTTGGTTTTGAAATATGTTCGGCAAAAATGATTCTGATTTAGTTTTATGTTACTTTTTAAACAGTTTTTACCCAATTTCAATTTAAAATATAACAAAATTTGGTTTTATATTTATATTTCTATTTTTATTCAAGTTCATTACTTGACGTCACTTGTAAGGATGGGGTTTGGAGGAAGATGGATAAAGTGAATTATGGAATATGTTGGCTCCGTGTGGATTTGTATGCTTCTTAATGGAAGTCTTACAGAGGAATTTAGTATGGCCAGAGGGCTCCGACAATGGGATCAACTATCTCCATTTGTATTCCTTTTAGCTATCAAGGGAATGAGTTTAATGATTTGATAGGCAAAAAGCAAATGCCTATGGAGGGGATACGGGGTAAGAGGTTATGAGCAGAAATTTACACATTTACAATTTGCTGATGATACCCTCCTGGTTACAAAAATGGATTGGAGGTCAATGGAGAGCGTTAAGGTGATCCTTCAAAACTTTGAGCTGGTTTTAGGGTTAAAGGTGAACTTTCACAAGTGTCAGCTTATTGGGTTAAATGTGGAAGAAGGTTGGTTGACCAGAGTGTCAGGGTTACTTAATTGCAAGTTAGGGGCGTTATCGCTGAAATACTTGGGATTGCCTATTGGAACTGATCCATCACGACTTGTTACATGGTCCCTAGTGATCAATGTGGTTAAGAAAAGACTTGTTGTCTGGTACAGTAAACATATCTCCACCGCAGAGAGGTTGGTGCTCTTAAAATCTGTTTTGTTTGCTATTCTGATCTGCTATCTATCTTTCTTCAAGGCTCCCAAAAGTATTATCTCTTAACTTGAGTCCATTTTTTCAAAGTTTCTATGGGGGGGATTCTGAGGGCAGAAAGAGAGTTACGTGGGTGTCTTATGCAGAAGTGTGTCGGGTTAAAGAGAATAAGGATTTAGGGGTGAAAGACATAAGGGCGTTCAACTTAGCTTTGTTAGGAAGTAGAAGTGGAGGATGAGGGTAGAAAGTCATAGTATGTGAAGGAAACTCTTACAAGATAAGTATGAGTCAAATATTGGAAGCTGGAGAGGAGTTGGTAGGAATTGTTCTAGGTGGTGGCACAACTTACACTCGATAGAGCAAGAAAGTCAGTGGAGAAGGGGATGGTGGTAAGAGAATGTGATACATAGGATTGGGGAAGGTAATCAGGTATTGTTTTGGGAAGACAAATGGTTGGGGGAACAATTGTTAAGTACGACATTTAAGTGGTTGTATAGGTTAGCAGAGAACCAATCAATGTCTGTCAAAGATATGCGAGGAATAAGGTCAAGATGACAGTGATCATGGAGGCACAATTTATTTGTTTGGGAGGAGGAGCTAGTGGGAAGGTTGTCAGAGAAACTGGAGGGAATGGTGTTGAGGGAGGGAGAAGTGGGTAGATGGATGTGGACCAAGGATGGTTCTGGTCAGTACATGGTCTCCTTAGCTTACAGGGTACTATTAGGAGGACATCCGAGCTAGTCTCAAGAGTTCCTTAAATTACTGTAGGGATCACGAGTCACATAAAAGGTTTAGGTGTTAGTGTGACAATTGTATAAGGATCGAATCCTAACCAAGAGTAATTTGTTGCGGATAGATATCATCTAACACGGTGAAGCAGTATATGGACTGTGTGGGGCTGATGGGGAAACTGAAGCTCATCTCTTTATCAGTTGTGGTGTGGTAGTTCAGGTTTGGCAATCCCTATGTAATTGGTGGGGGATATCTACAATTATGTCAATGGGACTTAGGAAGCATTATTACCAGTTCGTGCGGTTGGTAGATGGGACATAAGCACTTAATACAACATTGTCTTTTGTGTGGCTCCTATGGATTTGGCAAATATGGAGAACAAAAAATGTAGCAGTATTCAGAGTTTAGGAAGGTGACATCCAATAACTTATTCATGTTATCCAATTAAGCTCATGAGAATGGTGTAAGGCAAGCTCCCTGACCTCTCACTCTCATGTGGAATGGGTCATGAACTCGACTTTTTGTATCGCTTAAATATTTTTTACTTTATCCATGTATGTATGGACTTTTTGTTTCTTAATGTACGGAGTGCACTTCTTGCACTTTCACACGCCTTGTAATAAAATTCATTAACTTATAAAAAAACCCATCAATCACCACCTTTAACTAGATGACATACTATCACCTCCGATTGAAAATCACTAACTGCCACCTTCAAAAAGCAATCACTAACCACTACCCTTGACTAACAGCACTGGCTACCACCTTTGACACCAACCGTCACCTTTGATCATCAGTCACCAGCTGCCACCTTTGACCGGCAGTCATGCACCACTTTTGATAGTTGGTCAATAACCATCGATTTCTGGTTTCTAAAGAGAAAAAATTCTAGTATAATTAAAATTTTAAAACAATATTTTAAAATTTGAAATACTTGGTGACTGATGATCAAAAGTGACAATTGCAAAACAATATTATTTTTAAAAATTAAAAAATGTAAACCAAAATTAATTTTTATTCTTATGAAAAACCAAAAAACCACCAGATAGGGTCTAAAACAAATAATAAGATTATAAAGGAGTATATTACTTGAATTTGCAAAGTGCGATAGATAGGGATGCTACAAAATTATTTTATACAGTAGTATAAAAGATATTAAAAAAAATATTGTTGGAGTGACATGGCAAGAGTGGGTAATACCATTCCCTCCATGACTTAAGGACCTACCTTTTTTTTTTTTAATAACCAAGGACCTACTTGAAATATGGCACATGCATATTAAAATATATACATACACCTATCTAATTGAGCAATAAGGAATTGATTGATATTTACACTTCTCAGTAACTAATTATGGATATATCTTAGATATCACTCTTGCACCTTAGGTTATTACACCTTTTTCTAATTATTGGTTTTTAGTTACATCAGAGTTTCTTTCACCTTAATTAATGATGCATCTCCAATAATGTCTCTACTATTATTTTCTTTTAACCAAGTAGGCCAACAGTTAGGTCTTATTCTATCACTATAATTGGAAGAAAGTCCGATTCCTAAAGTATAGGTGCATATGTTAAACAAAAGTACAAATAATTAGCTATAAAAAATAAAAAACTTATTCGGGAGGATTTTTGTTTTTAAGTTTTTAAATTTATAAAATTAAAAATTAGTTTTGGTTTTACATTTTAAACTTATAAGAATAATATATTTTTTTAAATTTTAAAACATAATTATCAAATTTCAACTCTACTCAATCCTTTGACGATCAACAGTGGTTGGAGATTGATACTAGCAGCAGTTGGAGATCGAAAGTTGGTGTTTGTGGCGACTAATGACTAACAATGCTACCAAGATTAAAAACAACAGACAATAGTAGTTGGAGATTGATAACAACGATGACATTTAGAGATCGACAACGACAAGCAATGACAACCAGAGACAAACAATGACGAGTGACAACAATGGTCGATGACTAGCATCAAAGACAGGGAATATGCTTTAAGATCAACAGTCAACAATAGTGGTCAGTGACTAGTGTTCGGTAATGGCAGCTAATAAACCTAAATAAGTTGTTTTCTTAATTCTTAGGTTATTTTAGGTTTAATTTTTTGCGTACATCGTTATGTTTTGATATTAGAATTATTTAATTTTGTATTTTATTTTAGGTTAAGGTCTTTAAATTAAAATTATATAAAACACAAGTAAAATGAACAAATTTCTTTGTTTCTAAAAAATGAATCTGGACATGTTTATTTTAGTATGAACATTTTTAGCCCACATTACAAGGCCTGTGAACCTAAAGAGGAGCACATACATTAGACTTTATATAAAAGCAAAAGTTAGCTTTGTAGGGAAATTTATTTATTTTTTTTTAGATTTCTTTCTTTTTAGTTTTAGGGTTTGTCTTTGTATTGGTTTCTTAGTGTTTAACCCCCTGACTATGGAACGAAGCTCAAGCATGAGGACTAAGATTATAGAAGTTAATCATAAAGAACCTTATCTATGAAACCATTTTACTACTCTTTATCTTTTTCTTTTTATCTTGGATTATGATGTACATATCTATTTGATTTTTAATTAATAGTTGTATGTTATTTCTTTTAAGATTGTATGATTTTTTAAACTATTTTAGCACAATGTGATGTATGATTAAACTTGATGTGTTAGTTATTTGTAGGTGTGACGTACCCCATATTGGTTGATAAGTATATTGTAAAACGATAGAGTTAGAATTTGTTGCATGATCAAAACGTGTCTTCTAATATGAATGTATGACCAAACTTTAAATCTCCTTGCTCTTAATCCAAACTAGTGTTAAATTTCGTGACCAAATAGGGATATTCATTATCACAGGGTCTAATTAGTTTAGAGGAGGGATTTGGTAATATGTTAATTAATTACAATTGAGCATAAGTTAGTAGTTATGTAGGGAAACATAACTCTAACCTTCCAAATTCAAGACCTTGTTTTAACCCTTATTATTATTTTGTTTTATTTACTTTAACTTTTTTTTTATGAGATTCAAATATATGTGATTTACTTGTTAAGAAAAATGAGAATATTTAATATTTTTGCATCCCATATCCAAGTCCATTGAATACAATATTCAAACTTAAAATTCATAATTACTGTTGCATAGGATACATTTTAACTATAGACATATCGTATAATTTGTAACATTAACACCTAGTGACTAAAAAGCAATGTTGTTGTTGACAATGGACAACAAGTGGTAAAATTAAGTAAAAGCAAAAATAGAAATTTCAAAACCAATTTTTATTATTTTCGAATTCGATAGAAATTAAAATAACTAAAAACCCAAATCCTAACTATTTTAATCTACATTTCTGGTTTTAAAATCCAGAAAGGAATTATCAAAATCAACCTAAACAAAACCTTAATAAGTATTTTGTAGATGAAAAATTAAAAATAACACACATAAACAAAAAAGAAAGAAGATGAAAAAAGCATAACATATTGCATTGTATTTTAAGAGTTATAATAAGATTCACATATTCATATTCAGAATACAGACAATCAACAAAAACAAAGCTTTAAGAAGTCAAAATACCAACTAACTATCCAAACATAAACGAATTCATGTTACTTTTAAAATGATAAAAGTAAATTATGAATACTTTAATAAAATAATTGTAATTTTACTCGAATCCTCTTGATTTACGTTACAATCATATGCACCATTCCCATGTATACTTTTTTATGCATGATCGTACATATGTAGCAAGATTGTGATCGTATTTCACCTATAAATTAAACAACTACTCTTTTAATGTTTATTTTAATAGATTTAACAAAGAAACACTGCTTCTGATGAGATTGAACCCAACAACAGTACGTACAAAATTCATAATTTATCATCTTAAATGAACTTTGCCAAAATTAAATATGCGGGCCATTTTATTACGACCGTTCATTCAAGAATCTCCTTTTCAGGGGTAGACAATTAGTTACATGGAAAACGATTACAATAGAAATTATAAACAGTCAAATAAAGACAGAAGAAACAAATACGAGTGGTATTGTTAGTAAATATACTATAGGTTTATTTGATTATTGTATTTTATTTTTTTTTAAGAATTTGATTATTGTATTAGTTGCACGAAGGCGGAGATTAATTGTTAGTACCAGTCTACTACTAAATCAGTATAAATGTTCCTCCTTTGTTAACATTAATTAATTAACACATATATATAATTATATACTAATACAGTTACTTTTCATTTCATGATTCATTTTTTGACGTTTAAGTTAAGATTAATTATTAATTATAATTTTTTTAAATATCTGTATTAAAATTATTCTTTCAATAAATCGATCTTTTTATATATATATATGTGTGTGGAAGAACAAAATTACAAGTTAACTAAATAATTAATTATAAAATTTTGATAAACGATATTGTAGTTGATAAAATAATGAAATTTGATAATTATATTGAATTAAATATCAAATATAATACTTTTTTGTCTAAAACCTTATAATTTTTTCCTGTCTATATATATTTACAAAAAGTATAGGTAGTAGATCTGGGACTGAGTAGGTATGTATATAAGTTCAAAAAAAGGTACTGATAGTGGAGGATTACAATTGCTATACACCAAAAAATTAGATGATATGAATATTTTTTTAAATGCAGGTGAAATGATGTGTATTAAAGTTTTATACAGATATCTTATTTACTATCAATAATTACTCAACTAGGATTATCCAATGTTAAGTTCTACAAATAAAAATTATTTTTGTTGATTAAATATTTGTAAGAAATTCTCATTTCAAAAGTTAAGGCTCGTTTGGGGGATTGCAAGTTTTTTATTTTTTATTTTCAAATATAATTTTTAAAACAAAATACCTTTCATAAAAATAGAGATAAAATTATTTTTAATTTAATTTTAAAACACTATTATATTTTTTAATGAATTTGTGAATTTAAATTTTAGTTTTAAATAACTCCTCTCACTATCATTAGTATAACAATTCTATTATTTGTGATTGTCATCCTTTCTTATCACTATTATTGTCTTTTTTAAGTTGATAAAAAAGATATATTAATAAAGCGTTAATATGAGACATATTGGCCAATAACAACAACCAAATAATATCAAATGCACAAATAACAATATAACACAAAACCAACCCTACATTAAGTATCTTCTTATACTAAATAAAATTATGCATGTATTAGGTTGTGAGCGTAATACATGATAAAGGTTGTTTCTCCATTCATAAAAGGAGAAGCAAATTATATTATTATTAGTAATAACCCAACAACAAGAATTAAACACAATATTATCAAAACCCTCTTGCAAAGACAATGCACCTTGATTAATAATAAGTTTATTTCTCTGTCCACAACATTCAAATTCCACAAAGCCAAACCAACGTCCACATATTTCTAGATTTAGCACCTCTTGGAACACCAACATGTTGAGTAATTAATAAGTATTCAATTTATGTAAATATCAATATCTTTTAGAACACTTATTTAACTAAAAATAAAAGAAAATGTTTTGTATAACCCAACTTTTTAACAAAAATCTAAAAATATTTGATAAAAAAAATTTGTTTCCAAAAGAGTGTTGAAATTGTGCAAATAGCCTTGGAATTCTTGAAAATCTCACCTTAAGATAGACATGGAATAAGGAGTATAAGACATTGATGTAAAGCTAATTATAGAGCTCTAACATTGGTTCATGAGATTTACAGGGAAGAAGGACCAAACTTGGCTAACAAAACTTAAGGACAACCAAAAGCCATCAAACCAAGCTTAAGGCCGCTGATCCAAAGGGAGAATCTGGCTTCTAAGGTCACTTAGCGAACAAAATTTTGCTGAGCGAAGTCTAGTCGAAGGTGTTTCACTCAACGAATTTTATTTTGCTGAGCAAATTCCCTTAGCTCAAGTCTATAAATAGGATAAGAAGACAAAGGGAGAGGCATCCCATTATCCCCCAAAATCACACTTTAACCCACTCTCTTCTCTTCTTTCCTCCCCCATTTCTTACCCTTGTAAATAGTTAATGGTGGGATCTTTCTAGGCAAGATTGTCATGAGTTGAGACACTGACCAATACTATGTAATCTATTCTTACCTTTATTTAAAGTTTCAGTTATCTATTTTGAATCTTCCTTATCTTTAATGCTCAACTTATAGCGTGATTTATTTAATTCATTATTATAAAGAGATACATGAAATTATAGAACCAAGAAGTTCATCACATAGTAACTATGCTTAGGAACAAGGTATAATTTGTATGTCTGACTTAATAATTGTTCTGCGCTTATCAACTTATTGGAATCATTCTTGCAAAGGAATTAAGGGAGCTTCCAATAATTTAATTCTCTATTGCTAAGGAATTAGGATAGAAAAATCTCTAACAATTAAAAAATAGACGATTGAACTTGAGTAAAAGTTAGTAATTACAAGTATTGTGAAGTAAATCAAATCCCTAATTATTTTGCATTATTACCATTATTTATAAAACATCACAAAAATGTAATTTATTTTCAATTATGTTATTTAGTTTTCTTTATCTAAATTTTCACAAAAGGTTTCATAAAGAAATAATTAAAATTTTAAATGATCTTCCAAGTCCCTAAGGAGATGACTTGATTTTATTAATTCTATACTACAATACGACTAGTGCATTTCACGAGAAGTAGATGAGACATTAAAACTCTCAACAACAATATGTTGTTGATTTGCAGAGTTGACAATAATTATATATCGACCCAATCATAGCACCCGTTAGAAAATAGATTAAGAAAATTTACACTGAAAGAGTACAACCAAATGTGTCAGTATGTTTATTAAAGAAAGGGCACATTCCTTGATTAGCTTGAGTTATTACATTTCTCCTCAAAAGGTTATCTCTCATTGATAACCTCCTTAACAAAACCTTGCGCGCTAAAACTTGTGCCTTAGATTATGCTCTAGTTTTCCACACCAACATGAATACTTCCATATTGTGTTGCATATTATAGTTAGTGAGGAATGGATAAGCTGTCATGGTAAAAAATCCCTCTATTTGCATAGACTTTCATCTCTAATTATCAGTTTTGAGTTGTTTAAGGTTAACTTGCATAAGCTTTTGCATTAGTTGATTCAGTATTTCATATTCCTGATCCTTGAGTTGTCTTCTCCATAACATATTAATTCCATGAGTAATGATACACATACACCTCTCTAATTTATACACCTTATCAACACCTTTTATTTCTTTCTATCTCTCTCATCCTATCATATCATAAATCCTATTATATCTATATATCATTATCTTTTTTCTTCTTTTCATTAAGTGTATAATAGCACATGAGGTGTTCATGTATAATTTTTCTATTTCCATTTCCACATTTGTGATACATAAAACTCATTATGGATAGATAATGCATACAAACCTGGTAGTAATATGGTTTCCTTTAATATGTGTTACAACATCTTTCCACTAGGTTGCCCACATTCCGATGAGACTGTTGTAACTTATTTGTTGTCCTTCCATATTTTGCATTAATTACTTGAACCCAAGTTGCATGGGGCTCATGCATAAGACTATGTCGCCATTTAACTATAAGCACTTTATACAATTTTAATCCCCAAGCCTCCATCTTCTTTCCTTGCCAAACTTATTTGAGGAATTTTCCTTTGTGTTGTTGCACTATTGTAATCCCCAATCCATAGAAATTTCCTATCACTAGTGTTGTTACTATAATTGTGACTAGTTTTGATTTTAAAAAATTTAAAACTAAAAAGAAAATTAGCCAACTTTAAGTTATTTTAATTTTCAAAATAAACTTCCATCATCAACAACTTTAAAATAAAAAGTGTAAAAAACTTAAATATAATTAACAAATTAAATTATGAATATAAAACAATGTATATACTTTTCATCCATAAAAAATAAACAATATTAAAAACTATAATAATTTATCCATTAATATAATGAAGCTACAACCCTCGATGTACATATATATATATATATATGAAGATGTGTGTGAGTAGATAGTAGTATTATAATTGACAAATGGATTGGGGAGAGAAGAATAAAAGAAAAGCAGCGATCACGCGTGCGTGGGCATTCAGGTTCCAGTGGAACTCATCTTCTATGCTCCACAAAGTGTGGTCCTGCCTAATTAGCAATGATGGGTTTATGCCTAATTAAGAGAAATATCTATTTTAAGATTTCTTATTGTTAATTGTACTTCCTCTTCCTAAATCCTAATTATTGCACTCCCTATTCTCTAAACATAATCAAATAACTTTGTTGGAAACTTTCTTTAAACATAATCAAATCACTTTATTGAAAATTTAGGTAGATTTGTTTTGCATTTTTTATTTTTATTTTCAGAGAAAACAGATAATAGTTGTAAAAATATATTTTTTTATAATTTAGAAAATATTTTTAAAAAATAAAAGAAAATAAAAAATTATTTTCTATTTTTTTAAAAGTTAACCCTTTGTAAAAATGTGTGGCGTTTGGTTCGATAAAACATTTTTTATTTTCATTTTTTGAAAAATTTTTTTATTTTCAAGTTTTCAATATTAAAAAAATATGTTTATTTTTATTTGATATTTTTTATTTTCAAAAAATAATATTATTAAATTTAATCAGTTTTAACAAAAATATTAGAAATTATTTATATATATAGTTTAAAATATATTTATATATTATTTTTACATAATTATAATATTGTTATTATGTTTTCATATAGAGTTAACTTTTGAAAACATTGAAAATATTTTTTTTTGTTTTCAATTATTTTTTGAAAATATTTTCTGCAAAAATATTTTTTAAATTGTATCCAAACATATTTTCCCTATTGTTGTCTGTTTTCTCTGAAATGAAAGCAGAAACACTTGAAACAAGCGTCACCTTAATAACAATATTTTAATTATATAAAAAATAATATATAAATATATTTTAAACTTTTATACGTAAATAATTTATAATATTTTTGTTAAAATTGATTATATTTAATAATATTATTTTTTAAAAATAAAAAATATCAAACAAAAACAAACATATTTTTTAAATATTAAAAACTTAAAAATAAAAATAATTTTCAAAAAATAAAAATAAAAACAAAAAACATTTTTCCAAACCAAATACCACCTAACTTTCTCTACTATATATATTCTCTCAACCATTCCTATGTCTAATTGCAACCCTCTTACCTTTCTCTGGTTTATACTTTATACCGTTGAGTGTACTTTTTTCTTCAACCATCAAATTCGAATGTGAATCAGAGAGCTATAAAACTGGTTTGAATCATTTTTATTAATATAAATTATTGGTTCGAATCCTTTTTATTAATATAAATTATTAAACTAATAATTAATATTTATTGATAAAAACTAATAACTAAATATTTATTGAGTTTATCATTTTTTTATAAGAGTGAAAGAAATAAATTTAACGTATTAAATGTTTTTTTAAAGTAAATTATAACAACATTTCTAAAATTTTTAATGTAATTATATATGTATTTTTTATTTTTTTAATTATTATTTTCACATCATAAAAAGTGTTAGGATAAGGTTTGAAATAAATGATAATATGATATTTTCAAACATATAAAGAATATTATTATAATATTTTTAATCTTAAAAAAAAATTAGTGTAAAAAAATAAAAAATAATCAAAATTATGTATAATATTATAAAAGTTGAGAAGTATTTATTCATATACTTTACTCTTTCCAACGGAATATATTATTAAAGAAAAAAAAATCTTATTTAAGCATATCACATCTACAAAATTTTATTCTAAGTTAAAAATTAGCTAAACTTGATCGATAGATTTCGTTTACTTTTTTAGTATTGCATAGGTTTTTTTTAAAAATAAATGTTAACCATAAGATTATGTGTTTTTTATTAGTGACATAGACATGATATATTTATGAACTTATCTAAATTTTTACATACATAATTATTAATTATTGTGACTATATCACAGAATTTTATAGTTAGAGATAAAAACGACCTGAAGAGTGTATAAGAGAAAAAAAGCTATGATTTCAAATTTTTAATATTTAAAAAGTAAAAAATTAATAACTATGATCAAACTTTATATGCCTGGATCAATTTACACACAAGATTGCTTCAACTTAATAAATGAATTTTGAGTTTCAAAAAGAATTGCCTTTAGCAAAAACACTTATGTTTTTGTTTGTAAAAAATAAACTTTTGATTAAATCCTTACATTAATTTTAGATTTTTTATTATTATTTTAACTAAAATTATTCTTTAGTTTCAAAATTAATAACATGTCCGTATATTGTTTTCCCTATTTCCTAGTCATTTCATGGCAGCAAGGTTTCTGATTTCTACTTCTAAAGAAGCTTTCCCTTCTTTTTTTTTTCTTTTGTTTTCTTTACATAAAGTTGTGAAATGCCATACCTCACTCACTCACTACTTTTCCCCTTAGACAAGACTTCTCGTGGATGGATATAATAACCCAACAATCAATTCCTCCACCAATATAAAATACTAATTAAAAGTTAATTAGAGAATCTAATGAGAACATATATAGTACAACTGAACTCAAATTACACAATAAAGTTGCACT
This sequence comes from Psophocarpus tetragonolobus, assembly GCA_037954015.1. Taxonomy (NCBI): domain Eukaryota; kingdom Viridiplantae; phylum Streptophyta; class Magnoliopsida; order Fabales; family Fabaceae; genus Psophocarpus; species Psophocarpus tetragonolobus. Next base: position 4,666,732 of record CM075695.1, on the reverse strand, counting down.
CTTTATGGGTGATTATGAGAGTGCAAAGACTCCAATTGAAAAAGATGGAAGCATGCGAAGAAGGGTTGGAGAAGATGCAATCATCATCGGTTTTGCTTTCAAATTTAAACTGAAAAGGCTGCTTTTATTTATTAAGGAACCCAACCTCATACATACCTTCTTCACCTTCTATTCTTCCTCTCTTGTGCAAAGTATCAAACCAACCACTGTTCAGAAATACCAATCATTAGAACCCATTCATGTTTTCACTTAACTAATGTTAGTTCTTGCATATTTATATGCTATTTTATTTTTGGTTTAAGGTTATAAAATAAATTTACATTATTATTCACACACCACTCACCATTTATATAATTTATGGTAAAATTTAATAAATTTAACTTAAATGAAAATGTAAAATATTTACAATATTAATGCATAACCTATTTAAGAATAAATTTGAACACACTTTTTTTATTGCTGAATGAAATTTATTAATCTTTATTAAAATTTTAAGATATTTTTCTTCTGATCTTTTAAGAATATATAGCTAATTTAATTTATGAAATTGTAAAATTTTGTCAATTTAATCCTTAGCCTTATCAAATGTGTTTTTTTTTTTTTATTTGAGTTTTTAAATTTAACGTTTTACTGTCATTTTAGTCCATGAATATACGTTAATATTATTAATTACAGGAAATAAAATAATAATGAATTTAATAAATAATAATTTTAAATATATTTTATAATTCGAGAATCATTTAGAAAATAAACAATAAAAGATATAAATTTGTTTTTTGGAATCTATCGCAAGGAGAAGAAAAACAATCACATCTTAAAGTAGTATCTTATTCAGTTTGCCACATACTACAAAGAATTATTCTAAATTCTTGTACAACATCTTCATGTTAATCCTCATATTTCTTCTTTATGCTGAGTATTAGATTCATTTTATTCTTCTAAGATATTGAATTTATGTTTTTATTTGATACTCTAACTATAAGGTAGTAGGAAGATTCATAGAAAAATATAACATCAGGGATTTACATAGAGAGAGAATTTGAAAATATCTCAATTTTAATATTGATCTTTTTCACATAAAAAGTCTGAAGGATTAATTGTTTTTTAATAAATTATTGTAATTTAATTTGTATATAATTTATTGGTTAATTAGATAATAATAATAATAATAATAATAATAATTTATACTATTAATAAAAGAAATTCTCCTTTTTATATCGATTTTCAAAATATCTATTTTACCTTTATATGTATTTAAAAATTAAAAAATAAACTACTTTATCATGTCATAAGAGAGAATCAAACTTAAAACCTTTCACTCGATAAATGAAAACATTACCACTTGATCAGTCTTATAACCTTAAAAAAAATTATCTTAAAATATTTATTTCAAACATACTTGATTGTACAACTATCTATACTCTATATATTCAATAATATATAATATTATATTTTATATTATCTATACATTAATAAAGGGAATTTCCCGTTTAATATCCACTTTTCAAAATACTTATTTTATCCTTAAAAAAAACACTTTGTTTTAAAAAAAAAGATTCAAACTCATGACCTCTCTCTCCTTAATAAATATACTCTGTCACTAAATCAACCTTACAACTCTAAGAAAAGTACTATTTTAAAACATTTATATCCAACATATATAAGTGTCATACTTTATATAATCTATATTTATAATCAATAATCTATAATATAATGAGAATATGAATTTCCAGTGTCCACACTTTATGACTATTTCATTTTTTAAAATATTTTATGATTTCTCACACTCTCACAAATATAATATTTTTTATATTCATAAATGGACATTTTCACTAATTCTACTTTACTACAAAGCAATCTTAGTTAAACACTGTTAATATATGTATACATTTGATAATAAATATTTTCAATAAAAATGCAAATATACAAGCACAACAACATTTTGAATTCTTTAAAAAATAACTTTTTGAATTCTATTAAATTTTTTTCTTTTTCAATTTTCTCAAATTCATTGCAAATTTTCATATTCCTTGATGATCTAACATGTTTCTTTCATGTTAACAAAATATATTTTAAAACATGCTAAACTAAAATTATTATACCCAAAATGACATAGTAAATTATTTATATTCTATCATGCTATTACAAAACATATTAAATTAAAATTTTAAAATTGTTATAACATATCAAAATAAAAATACAAATATACTAGCACAACAACATCTATGTTTTTGCTAATAATAATAATAATAATAATAATAATTTAACATTATTATCAAAATAATGACAACACTAAGTAAGCGTTTGTTTGATTTACATTTTTTTACGTGGTTTACATATTTTTTACATGATTGTAAGGAGTATCCAGAATCATTTATTGAGTGTTTTTTAGGAGATTTGAAGGCACTCAAAAGTGGATTTTCTTATACTAACCATGTTTTTTCTACGTACAATAGTTAAGATTCAAACCTCTAAACACTTGCTTAAGGAATTTCATTTTGTTGTCACTAGAGCCAACCACTTATTAATTGATTTAGAGTTTAACAATTACATAATATTTTATTATGCATATTTAAAATTTAATATATTATAAATAAATGTATCAAATAATAAATTTACTCTTTTATTAAAATTTAAAATATTTATTTTGGAGTGTGAGACATTTACTCTCTCAATGTGTAAATTATTATTACTTTTCTCTTCTCTCGTATATAGAAATCTCCACAAATATTTATGAATCAAATTAAAGTTTTTTTACATTAATTTAATTAGTAAAATAATATAATAAATTTATTTTAATTTATATGATTAAATTGTTTATATATATAAAAATGTTTATCGTGTATATTTACACTAAGTAAAATACAAATTATGTTAAATATAAATTGATAAATTACAATAAATAAGTAAACAAATTACTATGATTAAAAAAATAAGTAAAAAAATAATATTAGTTAACAGCTCATATGGCTACATAACAACTAAAATCTCAATTCAATTGTATCAAAACACTGACATGATATATTTTCTTTTTTAGTATAACACAAACATGATCCTTTTTTTTAAAAAAGGAAACCGCCAACATGATTTTTTTAAGGTGCATCTACATGATTATTCGTCTTGTTTTTTATGATACATTTTACTGTGTTTAGGTAAATAAGTAAGTTCCCTTAAAAAACAGAAAAAACAAAAACAAAAGTAAGTTACCATCAAACGCAAGATCTGTGAAAAATGGGCTGTGGATCCATCTAGTTGAGATAAGAAAAATTCTCTTATTGTTAGAGTCGGTTTTTCTTTTTCTTTTGGATATTTATAGTCCATTAACTGCCACATGTCACTCTTCTCGTTTTGGGCCAAGATATTATTAGTCCAAGTAATTGATGGCAATTTCTTCCTGCGTCCCATTTTGAGGTGTATTTTTTTAGCATATTTGATTTTTCACCCATTAGTTCTCAGTGAAAAAAATATAAATATACTTTCTATTTTTAACTTTCGGAGAATTAAAACTATATTTACTATGTCGGAGAAAGAGAAGTAAAACTGTATAATGCAAAAGTGAATAATAATAATAATAATGTAGAGAAAGTGTTTAAAGTTAGAGTTAAAAGAGAAAAAATTAGTATTTAAAAATAATTAAATTTAACAGGTGTTAAATGAAATTTTAGTAGATGTTACAAAAACTCATTTTTTATTTAGAATTGGACATTTGGTGAAATGTGGAACAAATTATCGGTTCCAAAAGAAATATGGGCCAAGATTATTCTCTTCAATCATGAACAGGATCATATTAACACAACTACAACACAAAATTTTTTTCTGCACCCTATTTTAGAAGTGTATTTTTTTAAGAGATGTAAAATGGAGTGTATTTTTTTAGAGATCTAAAGTGGAGTGGAAAGAGAAAATATACGGGTGTAGGAAGAAGTGATCCTTTCCTATAGATGAACAGGCTAATTGGGAACATGAATATATATTAGGCGGGTAATTTTTTTTAACACTCCCGTTTATTATTCTCACGCAGGGTTAATAATTTTTTTTGCAAATTTCCAATGTATTTTTAATCTTATTTGATTTTTATCACCTTCTTGTACATGAGTTTACTCAATTGTTTTTCTTGTATGTCAAACATCAATTATCACGCTATACTCTATTTTATATTTCTAATTATTCTTGCAAGTTTTTGGGATACTGTTTGTTGATTTAAGCATTTTTTGAAAAGGAAAAATGTAATTTTGTTAAGATATGACTCTCAATTTAAGGTTTATGGCTTATGATTTAGGGTTTAAGATTTTTTTGTGTTTTTTATTGATTAACATTAGCTTAAAGTGGTTTCAAATGAGGATAGTGGAGGTTTTGCAGTATTTTGGATCAACTGATTCGGAACTCACAAAAATTATCCTTCCAGAATACAAATTTGATACACTTCTGGATTTATTGATCCATAGTGTATATAATGTATTACAGATCAACTGATCCATAATATATTATGTACACTTCAGATCTTTCTGTCTGAAATACATTTGTTAAATCTCGTTTGCCTTACGGATCAGTTCATCCAGAACGTACTTGCCAAGTCTATGTTTGCCTTTTGAATTAAGTGATCCAGAATGATTTATGAATTTAAAAAATTGCATTTTAGATTTGTTGATTCAGAACACTGCAAAACCTCCATGATCATCACATGAAACCACTTAATCTTCTTTTGTCCAAAGAAATTATTCATCGAAATAAAAATAATGAGTTACTATTAATATCGACACATATGAGATTGCTAAATGTTTAGTATAAGTATTCATCGGTTTGAATCAATCCGACGAACCTGGTAAATTAAACCGAACCAATTAGTTTGGTTTAATTTTTAACTTGATTGGGTCTGAATCTGACCCAAACCGATTAGAACCGACCATGTCCAGTTTGGTTCGCGGTTTTTGCATTTCAAAACTCTAACCTAAATTTATTTTACATTTTATATTTTTACGTTAGTAAATTTATTTTATATTCATTTTATACTTTAAATTTATACAATTTGTTGTTTGTATTGTATTATTTTAATAGTTTAATTTGACTAATTTAGTATATATGAAACACTTGATATTTTGTTATAAAATTATGAATTTAGTAGATTAAGAAATTTGACTAGTTTCAGGTATACAATTATTCTTTTATGATTTAATGAATTTTTTGACCAATTTGCCTTGAAACCCAACCAAACCAACCTGATTATCATTGGTTCGGTGTGGTTTAGGCTAGGAAAAAAATTCTAAAAAATTGAATTAACCCAACCGAATTAAAATTAATTGGTTCGATTTTCATTTTTTGCCAAAACTAAACCAACTTAAACTGTGAACACCCCTAATGTTTAGTAAGCCAATTATAATCAATAAAAACTGCAAAAAAATTTTAAACCTTAAATCATAAACCATAAATTGAGAAAGTCATACCTTAACGAAATTACGTTTGTCCTTTTAAAAAAAAAGCTTAAATCAATGAACACTACCCTAGAGACTTGCTAGAATGATTAAGATTATACAATAGTGCACAACATGACAATTGATGTTTGACATATAAGATGAACAATTAAGCAACATTATGCATTAGAAGATGATAAAGAAAAAGATAAATTCAAAAGTTTAAAAATCAAACAAGGGTAAGGATACTTTGAGAATTTGCAAAAAATTATAAATCTTAGGGGGTGGAAATAGCAAATAGAAGTTGTTAAAAAGAAATTGACAAAACATTATACATACAGGAAGGATTTCTTTTTAAATGAAAAAAAACTTTTATTACAATAAAAAAGCAACTTAAAAAAAGATTTAAATAAATAAATTAATATTTATATGCTTTAATTAATTAATTCTTATTATATATTAAATTTAAGACCATATTCTGATAGTAATAAACAAAACACCTTATTCTACGTTGTCATGAAGTCGTATGGTAGTTTCTTTGTTTATGAAGTCATATGTCTTTCTTATGTTGTAAGTTTTTATATTATATTATATTAAATAAATTAAGGGATATAGCTCACTGGCATGAGATATTATAAGTTCATTGATATGTGTTCAATCTCTAGAAAAGAAAAAGTGTTAAATTAAATCAAATATATATTCAGCTATTTTTTATTTATTTCTTCAAATAAAAGAGATGGTTTTCTTTATTGTCTTTATAAATTTTGTAAATAAAAGAACGGAAAGAATTTTAGAGGTTAACATTGGGAGAATATTTTGAAAATCGAACCAAATTAGTTGTTTTAACTGATTCTTTTGTTCAATCCGAATTAACAATAAAAGATAAAATTGACCAAGTGTTGAACTAGTTTGAATTGCTCAAATTTTGTTTTAAAAAAATCCTAAATATTAAATTTTTTTACATTACATGTCCCGTCTTCTAAATTAACCTTTTAATACCAAAGGGATAATGATATGGAATGTATTTAGTAATAATTCTTGTTATTTCATTATTTACTTCATAATATATATTTAATTTTTTATATATATATGACAATTTTAAGTTTTAATATTATGAATACTATGTTATTTTTATTTAATATTATTTAGTATAGTTATTATATTACATTAAAAATAAAATTATTATTTTATTAAAGCTGATTTAATCATCCGTTCAATTTTTAAAGTATTGATTATGAGTAGTACCATAATTTAAAAGAGAAATGAGAAAAATGAAAGTTTAACAAGTGAAATTTAATACTTTTTTTTAAAATAAATTAATTTGTCTTAAACTAATATATTTTTAAAAACCATAATAAAACTTACAAAAATTAATGAAATATGATTATAGAAGCATATCTAGAAATAATATTAAATTAAAGACTACCTTTAATATACTTCAATAACTAATTACTGAACTAAGATAAATAAATTTACTCAAAGATATTTTGATAAAAAAATAATACATGGAATATTTTATATTAGACCTTACATATAAAAAGTTTAATTGATATATACTGTTGGTGTAAAAATTTTTACACTACCTTTAATCACAACCCTTCATTCATAAGAAATTTGTTGACTTTACTAATAATACTTTAAAAATCATATAAATGAAAAATTATGATTAAACGTTAGTATACCAATTAAACCCATGTATATAAAGGATCCAAGTTACATTTCAATTTAAATTTTATTATAAGAATGGGGTGAGAATTATCCAGAACGAGGTGCCGACAAATTAATTCAATGAACCAACTTGATATACGACATTATTGTGCATTACCTACACAATATATAGATTAGGCTCTACCAAATCAGTTTTAAGTTGTGATAAAATGACTATAACTAATAATATGGATAAAATAATGGTTTTCACTTATTTTATACAATAATATTTATGTTAATGTTAACCATAAATTTAGTTCTACTGAATTTGTCCTACATCGGTAATACAAGCATTTTGATTTACTTATCTTTTATACAATAATCATAATAATTCATGTTAATATTTTCTTACACAACTCATTATATTTTCTTTTATTAGGTGGATATCAGTAACACTCATGATCCATTACAATGTTTTATATCAGCAATATACTCATTTTGGATACTTTTTTTTTAGTTAATAAACAAAATTAAACATTATGATTAAATCATTTTAATACAAGACATTTTATATTTCTTTTGCTTTCTATCACATTAAATGTTTATTAGCATATTAATAAAATGACAGTATTATAGCATTAAACGTTTGCAAATTAAAAAAAGTCAGACTAATCATATATACAAACACCATATTAACTGAAATTAAAAAAAGTCAGACTAAATTAAAAAAAGTCAGTAACACTCATGATCCATTACAATGTTTTATATCAGCAATATACTCATTTTGGATACTTTTTTTTTAGTTAATAAACAAAATTAAACATTATGATTAAATCATTTTAATACAAGACATTTTATATTTCTTTTGCTTTCTATCACATTAAATGTTTATTAGCATATTAATAAAATGACAGTATTATAGCATTAAACGTTTGCAAATTAAAAAAAGTCAGACTAATCATATATACAAACACCATATTAACTGAAAAGATTAAGAGACTCAAATAAATACAAAGTTAAAAAGAGAAAAAAGAATACAGTTAAGGTGATGTGGTTTAAGAGAATAAAATTCAAAATGATTAACCATTGTATATGGTTGAGAGTTGAGAAATGACAGAAAGAAAATATCAGAGACCCATGGTACCATTTTGAAATGAAGAAGGAGCAGTGAGTAGTGTAAGTTACAGTGGCAGCAGTTGAAGGACACATTTCAAAGTGAATGGGCCACTGTCCTGTCTCATACCCCTCTGACCCTAAGCCTGAGGGGCCATTCATGAGAACAATCACTAAATTCAACCAAAATTTCTTCTCACAGAAGAACCAAGACAATAATAGCTAAATATTTTAAGGGGTGAATACAGTTTTTTAAGTAGCTATATTTCTCACATAAAAATGTTATTTTTGTAACAGAAAAAAAATGTTCAGTATTAAATATTGTTAAAAGTTTATTTAGAAAAACTAAATTTTATACAGCAAAGATTAAAGTGCGTGTATATATACAAGGATGAATCTTGAAATCTATTAAAAGGGAGGCCCCATTTTTTCCCCTTAATTCCTTTATACTCGTTTAAGTATATAACTTTTATATTTTTTAATAAAAGTTATATTTTTTAAGGGAAAAATCAATTATATTATATATAATTGTTTTTGCCTTTCAAAAAAATATAACTTTTATTAAATAATAATTTCTAAAAAATATTTATTATTTTTATATAAAATTAAAATTAATTTGTATTTTAAATAATAATCTTAACCATTAATGCAATAACAAAACAGACACAACTAATTTTAAACAGTTTTGCATTAACCAACCTTGACTACTACTATAATAACATAAACAAAAAATTTATACAATTTTACAGTACATATGTATATACATGAGAAGTCTGATTAAGGAGCGTAATGTTTAAGGAACATCGATGTTCAAGTTAGTGTTTAGAGAAAGAAAGTAAAAGTATGGAAATAAAAGAGATATCTTGAGATCTAACTTATTTTGTATTGTTAGTCCTTTTAGCTTTTCTTATTGCTTTCTAATTTGCATACTAGTAAGAACTTTGATGGTAGTGTGTGGTGGTTGTAAAATGTTCAAGTTAGATAGAATTTGTAAGGTGTAATCAATGAAAAAATATCTCATCTTAGAGTTACTTTATATGATATGTGAGAGATATAAAGTGAAAAAAGAAAAGTGAAAAAAAAAATGTGAGTTTGATCTTAATTGTTAATAAAGATTAAACCTATAAAAAAAACTATACACGGTTTGACATGAAAATTAATTAAGCAGTTAAGGTAGCATATCCCACGAGATTACCAATGATAAGATAATTAACAAGAAAAATTTCATTTTATCATAAACGTGGACCCTAACCTTGTAGCTGGTAGATACCAAGATATGATCTAGAACAATATTTACGAAAAAAAGAATAAAATTAAGTGTAAAAATTAAAGAGATACCCAATTAAGCCTGATAACCCATTGTATACAGCCTTTGGGGTGTTTCTTATGTGGTGTGTGTGAGAGATGCCTCCCACAATGAATTACGAGAAAATTGCTATGAGTAAATCTTTAACCGATCTTAATTTATGATTCATTACTCTCTAATTCCAATTCCATTGTTCAGTTTCCTACAGTAAACTCATACCTTTTAAAGAGGATAACAGATCAATATGAAATATGGATATGAATCTTCATCCAAGTCAAAAACTAGTTTAAATAAATTCTGTTTTTCATACCCAAAATATGAATATCCAAGACTACAACGCAAAATACACATAAAATTAGTACAACTCTTGTTTTTTCAGTAATTTGAAGATTCAACTGATACATTTTACCGTCCATAGTAACTACTTTGTCTTGATAAGTGCACATAAGAAATTACCCCGCAATACAATTGAGTCGAGTCAGAATACAAATTGGATTCACCATTAACGAAGCTGTTAGCACGAAAATTGGGGTGATAGGAAGAACGATGGAAAATTGCATAGAGAAGTAAGATTCCATTTTTTCTGGGATAATTTTCAGAGAGATCCACCTGAGCACATTGAGAACGACGTGACGTGACCAAATTGAATAAATGAGAAGATTTTGGTAGTAATAAGATGAAGGCCACCCTGGGTGAAACATGGCTCGTGTATAGGGAACACCCATTATTCTCTATTCATTAACAGAACCAAACATTCACAACGTTTTCTTGGTCCCCCTACTGTACTACACACAATTTATTTCAAGTTTCAATCAAGTTGCTAGATAATCCAACATATTTTGGGGACCATATACATGCCACCTCGTGTGTGGGGGGGACCTTTCTGCTCAATGAACTATATTTTTCTAAATATGTACGGTATCACACTAATAGTATGTAGTATCACACTACATTGTACACGCAAAAGCACGTAGAGGCTACCCCGTCCCTAGAATGAGGACATATGAACTTTGATTTTCAGGTAATATTATTGGTCTTTGTCAAGTTTGTTAAACTGCTTTGGCCTTCAAACTACTGAATTATTTTGCTCTTATCTCACAACTTCATATAAATTATAAAGGGTTTTGATTCTTCCACACAAATTGGTAGCTGTACCTATCTTTTATCTTTTGGACTGTACAATCTAAAATGTATTTAAATGATGCAGGTACCAATTTGTTGGGTTCAAAACTAAAACTTTGTATAAAATGGAGTATGAACATAATGAAACTCTTGCTCGTGCTGTCACACAACAACTTCTACTAACAATTAAGTACAGTAAGCTCGTTGAAAATCTCATCTTAATTAGGGATATAACCAACATGTTATATATATATATATATATATATATATATATATATATACATATATATATATATATATATATATATATATATATATATAAATTGGAACTATTCACACTAGCTTCAAGACTTAAATTTAAGCAAAACTAGCTCTAACCCAAATTACTATATATATGGTCTCATAGTCTATCCTATTGGTTTGTCATGGGTATATATTTGACCATCAGTAATTTGGTTGTTTTGGGCGTATCTGGCTACTTGTTTATGGGTCATCCATGTCCAATCTTGGAAAGAGGTGTATTAGTATTTCATATTAACTACTAAAAGAGTTGAAATAGTACTTAAGTGTGAGAATAAACTCATCATTTCATAAACTATACATAATTATATTTTAAAGTTAAGTTAGACTTATTCAAATTTTAAGAAAAACTAGCATAGTAACTTGTTCAGCTTGTCTAATGAAAGTATACTTTTTTTTTTTTTCTAAAAAAAAAAAGAATTTCTTCTGAGGATCTCAAATGAAAACATAAGAGCTAGTCAGGATTCATAATATGATCTGTCAGGGGCTTTATTTATTTCGTTTTGGCAGTCTTTCCTTTTAAAAACAGCAGTTAGATGGGGATGCAGTAAAAACATTAAATGTTACTACCATTTTTTAAAACAAGTCTTTTCACTTTTAATGCTTAATTTATTGGCTTAAGACTTTAGAGAAATAGTTAAACGTACTTTTTTTTTACTTAAATTATTCATTTATGAGAACTCACCTACCATATTAACGTGGTAATTAATTTCATATCTGAATGTCAAGGACTTACATACTTACATGTTTTCAATGCAACAATGTATAGTACGTACGTAACTCTGAAATTTTCTTCACCAAGTTTTCAACATATATGATAAACTAGAACACTATGATCCAGCTCATGCGCAAGTGCTTTTGGAAAGCTGTCCTTTGCAAACTTTTTGCGCTTAGGATATGTCCACAATAAGATTTGTAATCATATTTGTTGACTAATCTCTAGGGATAGAAACAAAATCACACAATTGAAATGGATCTTACTTTATTTTCTGCTAAAAGAGTGATGTACATCTTTCACTTTCCTATTTTTTCCACAAGACTTGCTAGCTTTTTTGACCGTAAATCATTTTTTGGTTTACCCTTTTGCTGGTTATGCAACTTACTTCGTTGTATTTTACGTTAGGTATGTTCGCTTTTCCTTTGTCAACACACAGGCTTGTTTTATATTCTACACAGTTCATTTTATTAATTAGCAAAATCAAAATAAAGGAAGAAGTAGAAAGAATAAATTGCCTCCTCCCATTTAGTAATGTCAAAGGAGAAGGGACCATATGAAGCTACTTAAAAGGAGAAGGAGAAATGGTGGATTCAAAATGTTTTATTAAAAAACAATAACTAATATTTATTGATATAAAATTTAAATAGAATAATTTTTTTCTATTTTTTTATTAGTACAATATAAAAATTAAAAAAAGGGGGGATTTTTTTACATGGAATAAAAAAGAACTCCTTATATTATATATTTTATATATATATATATATATATATATATATATATATGTCTTCTCATTTTGCTTATATTGATAATTTTAATGTAATAAAGGAGGATTACATTTAAATTGAGCATTTTCTGATTTGAACAAACAGAAGAAAGTTATATATAGCCATATTTATTTTAATTTTATCGGTCTAAATCACACAGTTTTTACTATCTTTTCCTATTATTATTTTTCCACTAAGGTTTGTCATCCAAACATAGTTTATCCTTGATATGTGCAGTACCTTCTAGAAATCACAAAGTCTTGGACATTGGTTAATTAGTACAACAATTTAAAAAGAAATAGTATAGCAGAAAATGTAGCTGGATTCCTCACGCCCATTACTCACTCACCACCCATTATTGATCAATCGCTAGAACCTGTCCTTTTCAACTATAGTAGTAGTTGAATAGCTCTAACAACATTACAAATAATTTGGACTATTTGCACGTTATTGTTCCATGCAGAAAAAGAAAAAAAAAAAAGCTATTCCCGACATAAGTTCGGAACCATTTCCAGCTTTGACGGCATTAATTCCTCGATGTCGTCCCATGTTTACGGTCAAGAACTAAGATTGGGCAATCGAGCACAAAACACCACTTCATTACAACATGACGGTAACACGTGGGAAAGAAACCAAGCACACACTTCATTATACCAATATCAATATGAACTGTGTTAATGGTCTAATCATCATCCCACACCAAGACATGGAACCGCTTTTAATGTCTCTTTGGAATTTGGATATGTCATGGAATAAGTAGAGTTATAACAATTTTTAACCACATATCATGTTCTTTTTTTTTTTTTCTAAAGTAAAATCGGAAGTGCCTTGACTAATTATGACAAATAAGGCAGGCAGAAACTTTAGTGCAAGAATATCTACGACAACCCTTTTCTTTTTCAACGAGTATTGTGTCTTTGGAGAAAGTTCAAGATAAGAAAGTTAGGTGCAATGATGGTGTTATGCAGATTGAGGAACACATAGACAACAAAACGAGGGAATGTGATAAAAGGGGATGGCTCTTTGCATTATTGACAAACATGGAGTTGGTTTTGTACTTAGCTGGACCTAAGAAAAAGGTGCAACTCCAAAAAAAGCAAACTCAATAATTTAAGGCCACTTTCATATCGTCAAAACATCATTTCACTGAATTACTCATTAGTCCTCTTGTTAAAATTAACCACTTTCCCTCCCATTTGCACATTTCCTTCTCAAATTCGCAATATAGATCCAAAAGGCTACGGTTGGAAAGGTCTTGCTCCACTAGGATACAGAAAGATGACAGATAACTGGCCCCCACATGCCCCTAATTAATCCCCAAAATTCCTGCACTAATGTCTTTTTGCAAAACAACATATTCTGAATCTGCAAACCCATCTTTTCATTTTTTTTCTCCCCCCTCTTGCTTTCTTTTTCTTTTCTCCACCCTCCCTTTCACATGCAAAATTTAACACATGATAAATGACATAGGATATAGCGTGTTTGGTATTACATCCGCATATAGTTGTTCACATTTACTAAGAAGCTAATAATTATAATTCCTACATCCTTGAAGTAGTTATAGCTTCCACGTTCCCTAAAACTAGATTTCTTCCTTCTCAATTAGTTTCCAAACACGCATAGTGACATCCACCTCTAGGTATCACTCCAAGCCGCAAAAACTGGCAAGTGAGACATTGACACTGGTCTCATTTGAGAGGGAAACCAAGAGCCAACAGCAACACCATTAGCAATAGGGCTAGTAACAATCTTTGAACCCATTGGAGGCTTTGGAAAGAGCAAAGTGGGGCCCGTTTTATCAGGGCTACCTTCCCTTGAGCTGCTTAAACTGGTGACCAGCGAGGAAGGGTTTGAAAAATGAGTCCCTATCTTAGTAGACTCATCTATCATGGCCTGGCTAGATCCTACTGAGTCAATCCCAATGAGATCTTGTAGGGACACAGTGAAGGCAGGACCTCTATAATTTCCACACTTCATGGTTTTCTGGTCACAGTTGTTTGACTGTTGCTGATGATACAGACCCATCTTCCAATCTGATGAAACATTTTCATTATTGTCGTTGTTGTTCACAGCCTCTACTTCCCTGCTTATGACTTGTTGGCTTGACACAACATTGTACTCTATTGCCTCAGTTCTTGGCTCACTTTCCTTGTTCCTTCTAGCCAGCTCTCCCGCAAGAAGGGTGTTGCTGGCCATGATCCTCTCAACATCGTATCTAGATATGTCAAAGTTGGTGACAGCATTCACCCCACGAAATTTGATTGCAGCTACATCATATGCTTCGGCTGCTTCTTCTTGAGTGCCTAATTTAATTCAAAAGAAAATAAATTTATTATTGATATACGATCAATATAAAACATGATTTTTAAAAGTTAACAAAGTAAAAATATTTTAGTCTGTCCATAACATTTTAGCTAAATTAAAAATTAAAAGGACCTAGAAAATTTGAACTTTCTTGAGGTCATTACAATGGAGATATAGATACCCTTTTCCAATCTTTCCAGAGAGATCAGCCTTAAAAAAGTAACATGTTGCACAGTCCAAAGTAGCTATTAGATCAGCCTTATAGAAAGCATTGCCAGTCACTAGCATAATAGGATTAATAACAAAGTCCTAAAATGGTATAGATTAGTGTTTCAGTTTCTTGATTCGCGCTAAAATCCTACTATTGCTGTGAAAGATTTGGCAATGAAGTACGAGGAAATGCAACTTTCTGGGAGGACTTACTGAATGTCCCAAGATAAAGATCCTTATTTCCTGCAACTCTGCCTATCCTTGCTTGCCACCTACCATGTTGGTGGTGCCTGCATAACATTCATAAATCGATTTAACACTAATTAACCCATATTTTAGTTTCATAACTTATAAAAAAAAAGTGGCAGAGAACAGCATGAACCTTGTCACTCCTCTGTACATTGAGGCACCCCTTGAAAACCCACTACTCTTTCTACAAAGCAATCACCAACATCATCATTAAACATTATAAATAATTGGTAGCTTTTAGCATAATAATAATATTATTATTATATGTGCACCTTCTCAAGTGGGCCACATATTCCTGCCTGCTCATATTCTTCATTTCTTCCAGTTCAGTTTGGTAATTTTCTAGCTGCCAAATAGAAGAGAGAAAATGGGACTCCAAGGAGTACAATATTTGAGCCAGAAATACCACCACAATTGAAACATACCGGAAAGTTTATGTGAGTTGAAGGTCCCCAATACTTGAGAGCCGCAAGATCATAAGCCCTTGCAGCTTTCTCTTCCATATCATAACCACCTTCAGTTCACAGACAAATATTCACCACACATCGAATTAGCATTCAGTAAAAGCAAGTCCATTGAAAATGTAGACCCTTGGAAAAGGACTTAGTGCTTACCCAAATAAACTGTGACATGCAACGTTTTATTGAGTAGTCAGTGGTCATCCACATTGTGAACACACAATAGGTGAAACAAAGTTAGTGGGCACTCAAAAAACAATGTAAGGAAAATACTTCAAATTTCAAAATAAATAATGTTTTCAAATTGCCAATGACTCTAGTTTTTGCTAACTAACCTTGTCTTCCTTTCCTGGTTTGCCCTTCCTTCTTGCAACTGTTATCCCACAAATGCGCCTCATATCTACCAGTCCATCTATGCCTGAATTGAACCACCAAAACATTTTCACTTAAAATACAAAAATAAAAACACAAACAACATGAATTTGACCAAATAAACTTAAAAAATGGAACAAAGAGAGGATTGAGTAATGAAAACTAGTATGGAAAAAAAGGACCACCAGGTTTGCCTAGTAATAGCAGTTTGAATAGTTCACATAAAATTTCACAATCAAACCTCATTTTCGCCACAGTACATCAAAAGAAATAATTATAGAAATGAAGAGGTGAAGGTGAAGTGAACTAACCTTGTCACACCTCTATACTGAGAAGTTCTCTGCCCAAATGTGTCAATGGATTTCCTATGCACAGGTTGCTTCTGGCCTAGCTTAGCAGACCCTCTCTTTTTGGCATCCACTGCCACTGAATCAGTTCCAGAAGATGAGATCTGAGTTGGAACCGTGACACAACTAGACTGTGAACCAGGGCTCATAGACAAGCGTAGAGACTGTAACTCCCCACACCCCACACTTCCAACACTAACATTCCTAGAAGCACCTTGGTCCTCCCCCAAGCCACTACTACTATTCACTTGATGCTGCTCCAGATTCTGCTGGGTGGAAGAATATTCCCTTGGAGGCACCCAGTTTTTGAGACAAGCAATGCTTTCTTCCACCACTTGAGGCATTTGGGAGCTGCAGCCTGCCACGTGGGGTTGATCCTTAGCTTCTTCCTCCACTTGGTAAATCCCAAGCCCCGAGTAATATGGATGGGTCTGTTGCCTGAAGGGGTCAGAAAGAAGGTCCAATGAAGAAGAATGGTCTCTGTTGGTTTCAGCTTCAGCATTTTGGTTACTATAGTAGATGCTGTCTAGGCTTAGAGCCATTGCTTCTCTTTCATGCCCTCCATAGTCGCTCCCCATAGTTGCACCACCTAGGAAGTCCTCAAGTTTCGGAGAAGATGTTGGCACCATCACTTCAACAAGGCCACAATAACACCCTTAATGATCCATATTACAAATTGCAAAGTAATAAAAACTAGAAACTTTGTGCGCTTCCTTTCATATTTTTTGTACGGTTTAGAACTATAATTTCATTTCAATAATTTATAAGGATTTACCCTCAAATTTTTTTATAAGGATTTACACTAAAAGATGAACATATTATGGAAATGATACTCTAATTCTAACTTACAAACACCACAAAAAACAATGAAAAATCACATTAATTATAGAAAAAAAATGTTTTGAATGCATGTAAGAGGGGGTAACAAGACCTACCTTGGGTTTGTGATCTGCTGAAAGCTTCCATAATGCAAAGTGACCCATCAGACTTGAGAGGCATCATGGCCAAGGGAGAGTGAAAGGCGTTGTTCTCTCCAACCCCATAACAGATTCCTGAGGTGTTGAGGTGTGAAGGTGACATATAGAAGTTAGTGGGAACAGTGTTGCACGCTGCAGCAGCAGAAGCCTGAGGCTGATGATAGTAGTGATGATGGTGGGGAGGGCCAGCAGAAGAAGTAACATCCATTTTCATGTGGGGTGAGAGAGAGAACCCCAACCAGTTATGATTGTTCCCATCATCGGTGTTGCTATCATTCATGGACTTCATCTTTGCTTCTTTTCCTTGTTTTTTTTTTTTTTATCTTTCTCAACTTAATTACTTGAAAAGGTTTGAAAGTTGAAACTATGCTACCACCACCAGTATCTCAAGTAGCAGCTAGGAAAGTCAATGATTGAGTAGCAAATAAACAAATGATATGAAAATAATAATCTCCTTGCCAATGAAGACTTGGTTTTTGTTGTTTAGCTACAGCAAGTTTTTTTTCTCACACCAACAAGGTAACAACCAAACCAAGCTCACTCTTTCTTTCACTCGAGCATAACAAAACTGGTCTCTTTAAACTAAGCAGAAGGAATAAGTTACAAGCAAGTGATGCTGGGAGCACCCACTTCATTCCATAGGGATCTGTGTATATATGTGTGTGTATATATACACAACACACACAGGGTCTTCTTTTTTATAAAAAAAAAAAATAAGAAAAGAAAAGTGCAGCTGCCACCCCACTTAGCCTTTTCTTAAACCCTATGTTAAACCCAGAATCAAATATGAAGTGGATAAGAAGAAAGAGCCCAAAATGGTAATGGTGAGAGAAACTTTTTTTCGTCAGTTTCTGAAAACTTGAATGCTAGTAGGTGAATCTAGGGAGTAAATTACCAGGATATAGACGGGAACGGGAATTGGTAAAAGATTCAGAACTCAGGTACCCAAAAACGTTTCTTTTATTTTTTTATTTAATATATTTTATATCCTTTTATTTGACACAAGTTGAATAAATTAATTAATTGACTTTTATAACATAATACTGATTTTGTATGTATATATATATATATATATATATATATATATATATATATTAATTACACACAATTCACCAACATTTTTTCATCACATTAAATTATCAGTGAAATTAATTGTGTATCTTTTCACCAAGAAAATTGTTTATCTATCTTGTCTTTTTAGATTAAAGAATGTTCAAGTATTACATACTATAATTTTTTATTAATGGAAAATAATTTCGTAAATATACCTAACTAAATACGTAATAGGGTGCATATATGTTATTTAATTTTTGTTTTTATGGTGACAAGGTTGCAAGCAGTGCAGTGGAAGGGGGCCATAGATTTGACGGGAAGGTCATATCCAGTCACTTCATACAGTACACCCATTCTGTGCCACCTGCATTCTGCAAAGTCTAAAAGCATCTTCTATTTTTCTTTTTACAAATAAACTATATTTCCTACACGTATATTCATTTCATTCTATTCTTATAATTCATCTTTCTTTATAAATTAATAATTTTTGTACAACATTATAATATTTACATATTTTAAATTTCGAGATAAAATATAAATTTCAAAATAAATATTTATAAATAATTATATGGGAGATTAAAAGCAAGCTAAAAGAAAATTTTGAAATTAATATTTGTTTCTTTGTAACAACTATAAAGATGATGAATTAGCAAATATGATAATAAATAATTTCACGTTCAAATATAAAAATAAATAAATTATAATCAATCTACTATGGGTTGTCAACATATATTAACAATGACATGTGTATTAAATAATTAATTTAGATCTCTAAAGGTTAATGAATATCATGTCAAAATGATGTTACTATGTAAATAAAAAAATATTATACTTTTTTCTATTATTTGTATATAGCTTTTTAATTTACTAAAAATTAAAAGCAGATTGCACGTCATGTCAAATTATCAATTGTGAT
The DNA here is from genome assembly GCA_037954015.1 of Psophocarpus tetragonolobus. Classification (NCBI taxonomy): domain Eukaryota; kingdom Viridiplantae; phylum Streptophyta; class Magnoliopsida; order Fabales; family Fabaceae; genus Psophocarpus; species Psophocarpus tetragonolobus. Next base: position 4,647,468 of record CM075695.1, on the reverse strand, counting down.
TAAATAAATAAAGTACTGTTGCTTAAATACACCTGCGGTGAGGAGAAATTATTGTTAAGTTTTGATCTGGTGAATCTTCTTCACGGGTTAGTGTACTTTCTTGTACAACTAGCATGTTTCAGATTAATTGTAACTAGTCCTTGTAGTGAATATATTATATACTTATATTTTATAACAAATAAATATTTTGAAATGTATAAAATTTATTTTAAATTTACAATAAATCATTGTTTTTGTTAAAACTTCTTAAAATTTAGTTAAGTTACATAAAATATCATTATTTTTGTTATCCTTATGACTTTCCTTTTTTAAGATATATTGTATATATTTTATTCATAGATTATATATACACAGTATAATGTTAGTATAATACTTTTTAAATGAATTTAAGATGTGTGTATAGAATAATAAATAAATGCATATTTTCTTAAATTAATAAATTGAGAAACGAACAGTTTGTTTTATAAAAAAGAAAAGAGAAACTATGGAGAAGTTTGGTAGCGTTCATGGTGGATGAAGATCGACAGAGTGGTTTTATTTGTGGGTCGTCTCTTCTAACCTCTTCGTGGGTATACAGATTCAAGTGGTAGATTTCTAAGTTGACGTGGATTTTGAAATTTTTTTTTAAAGAAATTATAACTATAGGAAAAATTTAAGTCTAGTCTCTGGAGATCACAGGTTAAATCCGCAGGCTTGCAGGTTTGGTTGGTAGCTCACTTAAAGAGGCAAAATTGTCATTTACACTATTATTTTGTGTTAATGATCTGACTTTTTTTTTGTAAATTATGATATTTTATATTTTTAATATTGAAAATACTTAATATTTTAGATTATTATAAATAATTATATAATTTTTAGAATGATATATTATAATTTAGTTAGTTTGAAAAATATTAGATATTTTTTAATTATTTTAAAAAAATACATGTGTATATATATAATCCCATAGACCAGTCTGTTAATCTTGCAGACTTTGCGGACCAAATATGGATTCACAAAAAAAAAGGTCCATTTATTTTACTAAACCAGATTTATCTAGTCCATTTAAAATGTGGGTTTTGCGGATTGAACTTAAACAAACCAGATAAATTCGTATATCCACCCCTACCTCTACTAGACTTGGTTTTACTTTTTCCATGTCTACAAAAATTACAAGTTAATATTATAGTGTAAATTGAACCTTTGATCTTCAATTTTTATTTTCTTATTAGTTCTTGTTCAAGTTTTACTTGTATTCTCTAGGGCCTTGGGCTTCGGGGCTCTAAAGCGACAAGTGGATACTTACAAAAGGGTTTCTAACTCCCAAATCAGTTTTAGAGTGAGAGTGTGAGAGAGGTAAGTTGAGTGGTGTTCTTGTTGAGCATTAAGTTGACAAGGAGTGTTTCATCGGGCGAGAGCGTCGAGTTAGCGATGAGTGTCTCATCAGATAATAGCATCGAGTTAGCGATGAGTGTCTCATCAGACAGGAGTGTTGAGTTGCGATAAGTGTCTCATCACACAAAAACGTCGAGTTGACAATGAGTGTCTTGTCAGGCATGAGCATCAAGTTGACAATAAATGTCTCGTCAAGCAAGAGCGCCGAGTTGGCGATGACTGTCTCGTCAGACAACAGCGCCGAGTTGACAATGAGTGTCTCATCAGACATGAGTGCCGAGTTGGCGATTGAGTGTCTCGCCAGACATTGAGCACCGAGTTGGCGATAAGTGTCTCATCAAACAAGAGAACCAAGTTGGCAATGGGTTTCTCGTTAGACAGGAGCAAAGTTAGTGATAAGTGTTTCGTCAAACAAAAACGTTGAGTTCTTTGGTTGTTTGTAATATTGTATTATGCAAAGAGAGAAATAATAGAGAGAAACGGTAAAAGTATGAAAGGTAAACACTTTACTAGTGTTTCATTAATTAGTGTTTACACACAGGTGTGTCTCATTAAAACCTTATTGACCAAAACCCATATTCTTTTTACTTACGAAAAAAAGACGGAGATAGGAAAAAAAGTACATCACTTTTTTTGTCTCAACTATAGTATATTTTTAAATGGGTGGCGTTCCATGTTCTTAGGATGAGTTCTACTTGCAGTGTCTATAGTTGGTATGATCTATTATGAAGAATCTTGGTGATTCTGAATGGTCCTTCCCGTGTGTGAGCTACCTGTGTTGATCCTTCTTCATACTGCAAGGGGCTTTAATTCGTTTGCACCTAATAAACGCTTCTTCCATGTCAATGAACTAGGAGGATTGCTCTACGATTTCGTTCATGATCCTCGGGCTTCGCTTGGCCACAATATCAGTGAACCTTCCGGGTTTTAGAGCATCAATGGTTGCATGAAGGGCTACCCCTAGTTCTAAATCCACGATCTGAGTGATCATCTTGGAGAGTCGATCTATGAAGTCGCGCAACAACTCATTGTCCCTCTGTTGGAGCATGATTAAGTTATCTGCCGAGGCCTTTTATGGTCGACAGGAAATGTAGTACGCTATGAGCTTTTTTACTAAAGTATCAAAGGAATTGATAGAGTGGCGGGGGAGTCCTGACCCCCAATTGAGAGCGATACTTGCAAGTGAAGTAGAGAACATTTTGCACAACACATGGTTATCGTTAGAGTAAAGATTTATCTAGGTGAGAAATGTTTCAATGTGGTCGTTAAGGTTTTTCGATCCTTCGTAGAGCTTGATCGTTAACAGCTTCCAATCCCGAGGTAGGGGGTTTTCAAGAATTTTGTCGACGAAATGGTGTCGCTGACTTGTTGATTGTCGAATAGTGAGGGCAACATAATTGTTTGTCTCGGTCACTCTGTTTTCTTATCCTCGTCAGGGACCTTGTTTCGAGCCAACCTGTTGTGTAGTCGTTTCTGGATGTTTCCTCGCCGCTGGGGGAATGCCTGCAAGGGTGGGACTTGGATCCTTTGTTATGGGTGCTATAAGTGGTTCTGCTGTGTTGGCGATTTCAGGTTTCGCTGTCACTAACGTGATTGTCTTGGTTTCCTTTCTCGTTGGGCTGCTTGTCCTAGAGTTCTTGAATTACTGTCTTCATGGCGATGTTCTCCTCTCTTAGGAGGTGGAGGTCGACCTCGTGCTTCTGGGCCATATCCTGCATCTGCTTCCTGAGTTCCTCTATGGGATTTGCGTCATTCATGACAAATGGAGGGGAGTTGCTCCTAGTTTGCACCATAGGGGAGAAGGGGCGTAGGATTTTTTTTGTCCCACAAACGGCACCAAATTTTCTTACCGAGGTTTGGAAAAACTCGTACTCTCTCAGGTCTTAGGCTCGAGCTCCGGGGCTTCAAAGCAACAAGCAGATACATACAAAATGGACTCTAGCGCCTAAGTCAGTTTTGGAGTGAGAATGTGATATAGATATGAATAGAATGATATATCTGAAGGTGAGGTTTAGCTATCCTTTTATACTTGTTTTTGTCAGGATCTTGTCTCTAATTACCTTTTTTACCATTCTTCTTAAGATTTGTTTTTAATTACCTTTTATACCATTTTGCTTAAGATTTGTCTCTGACCACCTTTTATACCATTTTCCTTAAGATTTGTTTCTAATTATCTTTTTTAAGGAGATTGACCTTTAGTTATTGGACCTCTACCAAAGGGCAGTCAGGAGGTGTGTGTCGAGATGGTTCTCGGTAGAACATGCTAAAGTAAAGTCAAGGCCAAGGTAGGTTCAGAGCCAGAGGGTACAGTTCTATTTTGTGTTTTTTTTAATAACTTTTGAAACATATTTTTTTTATTATTAAATATCATAATTACTTGACTTAGGATCTAATAATATTTAGAGTTTCTTCTCTATTTTAATATTTTTTTCGAATCACTCTCAACATCTCTTCAATTTTTGTTTTAATACTATATATCATTTTGAAATCTTAAATCAGGTAAATTTTATAATAATTCACCTCTTAATATTTATAATTTATTTTAAAATAATTATTATTATATTTTTATATAAAAGATAAAAATTAAAATATTAATAAGTCAAATTTTTATTCATGAAAATAATTTAAATTTACAATAATACATAACATTGATAAAAAAATATAAACATCAAAATTGAGTAACAAAATTTTATCATCATTATGATCTAATGGTTCCTAAATATGTTACACTAGATCTGCTATAAATTGTTATAAAATTATGTTTATATGCATATAACGTATTATTTCATACGAAATACATCAACTTAATTTTAAAATGTTTTCACCAACATAATCATAATCAATATAATGTTATAATTTTTTGAGTTGAACTTCTATTGGTATTGTGGGTTTAATCTTCTAGTTTACGCCTTTTTAATTAAAAAATTGTAATTTATTTTTCAACTTGAATATGTTGGTGTTGTTTGTATATGTTGTTTTTAAGGTGTTGTTTTAAAGGCCTATAAAAAAAATTGTTGTTTTAAATAGGTTCTTCCCTCCGCAATCCATTGGTAGAGATAGTAAAAAACATTTTTAAAAAAATGCAAATCTTGGGGATCTTGTGGAATACCCATCCTCCACCCTCAAGATCCCACATTTTTAATTTCTTTTGTAATAGACTTTCTCATGACTTAATTGTGTTCAAGATTCCACTTCAATGCACTCTATTAAATATGCTCTCGCCTTGATTGTATCCAATCAATACTATAATATTATTAATTAGAATGAATTATAAATTAAGCAATCAGTATAGAAAATCTTGCTTCCTTTAAAAAAAAAAAACTTACATGAACAATTGGGTTTTCTGGATTTCCATTTAGTTTATTACTCGTCCTTTTGATGAATTACATGAATCACTACACGACCATGATCCAGGGGTCGTTGTAAGGGAAATATTATTAATGAACTGTGATAAAAAGTAGCTAGCTAATTAAAATTAAGAGGAACAATTGGTAATTAAAAACTAAAATTTTTATTTAATTAGAACTGGGAGAAATTAGAGACATTGAAATTGTAACCCTAGGGCTAAAGTAAACCTTACTAGTAGTATAACTTATATCCATTTTATATTTATATTAGATCAATATATATTTTGTTGAGTGAGATTCATATTTCTTGGAACTTTATCAATTACACATTCTTAATATACAATCTTCCTCTTTTCTCTTTTAAATATACACTATATATTTTATTTTTTTTAATTATCTATCACTTTGATTCATTATCTTTTATTTTTATTTCAAAATTAAATTTTAAAAATTGCTTTTAGAAGAAACTATCAGTAGTTAGATATAATTTTTCAATTGACAAAATTATTTTTTAAGTATCTGCAAAAATAAAACTAAAATATAAATGGTTAGCAAATAATTTTTTTATGGTTCATGAACCATTAAGATTTAAAAATATTTAAAATTTCATGAAATTTTTAGGGAATTACATGAATTTTGTATTCAGTTCTCTCCATTGACGTGCTATAGTTTTTAACAGTTAAACTGTTTATAAAAATATCTAAAATTTCATGAAATATTTTAGCTAGGTAACCCATCTTTTCTTTAGAAAGAAAAAAAGAAAACTAGCTGACCGATTCAACATATAATATATACTATTAATATTGTCACCTCTTCTTCATTTTAAAATTGCACAGTATATGGATGTTAAGTTATCTATCATGCCGAATATAAATTACATGTCTAGCTGGTTATACATACATTACATATATATTCCATATATTGATCTCAAACCCCCTAATTTCTGTGGTAAAATGATATATAAAATGTTTCCAAAAAATAATAAAATAAAGTAATTGAAGACCCTTTTCTTTTTCCACTGTCTCTTTGTGTATAGTCAACAACTACTTCCAGACAAAAAGAGAAAGTGGGTCTTTGATAAGCTTGAAATATTCCGGAAATGATGATCAAAAGGGACCCAAAAACAGACTTTATGACGATAATTCATTTTATTCTTAAAATATTTGCTTATTTTAATTAAACAATTTCTCTTCACATAAATGGTATCTCTGGAATGTGGTTATCAGTGTTTTTTACACAACAATTTAAGGATATTAATGTTTTCAGAAACAGTTTTAACAGCTGTGTTGTATTGCACCTGGTCGGTCCAGTTAGCTTTCAATGTTCAAGATTTTTTATAATATTAATATGATTTTATTAATTTAAATTAAGATAATCATTTTTAGTTTTTAAAAATATTTTTTAATAGTCTCTCAAATTTTTAAAAATATATTGTAGTCTCTGTTTATTCTTATATCAAAGATTTTATAAGTTGTTGCAGTTTTGAACCATCAATTTTTTAAATATAATGTTTTTAAAAAATTTGTAATAGTTTAAAAAACAAATTAACATCACATATTTATCAAGACACAACAGTACTTTATGAAGACATGACACTAGAATTACAGAACCGAGTGAGCAGAATTCACGGTGATGTATTCATGAGTCAGTTAATAATGATTGCTTAAAATTATTATAAATCATTTTTTAAAAAATAAATTTTGCAGTTACAATATGTTACAAATTGTAAAACCATGCACATAATACACAACTAAACTTAGATTATAAAAAAATTTAAGGACTAATAAAAACAATTTTTAAAACTAAAAAAAATCATTGTCCAAATTTAAAAACACATTTAAGCTTTTGTTTCTATAAGTATTTGAATTCAATATTTTATTAAATGAATGTAAAGAATTATATATCATAACAACTAATTAAAAATTATGTTAAATGTAATTTTTAAAGCAATTATTCTAAAAAATAATAAATTTAAACCCCTGTTATGTATATAAATTAACAGTCGAAGTCGTATTTTAAAACCTAACAACTAACATGTATCAACCCTTGTTATGCATATAAATAAATTTTCACAACCATGACCTCATATCACATTTGATTATGTACTATGGTAGTTTAATTAGGTATTTATTTTCGATATCTATGTATCTAGATATCTAAAAATTTTATTGTTTTTAATAAATTTTTTTTAAAATATTTAGATATTATGTCTATTATTCGAATGATTTTTTAGAAATAAATACTTTATAAGTTTGATTTTAATAATTTTTTTTTCTTAGATTAGTGTATCAATCCTCCAATATATCTGTTGAAGATTAAATAAGTTGGTTGAGTAATTTAGTTTGACATAAGTTGTTTTTGTTGGAATGTAAATTGATAAGGGATGTTATTACCTGTTAAGACATGTAATTTTGGAATGTTATACAGTTAATGAAACATTTTTGTTTCCTAAGTCTGAATTATAATAATACATATTTTGTTTGCATAAAAAAAAAAAAAACAGTTTTCTCTAACTAGAATGAGTTCGAACTTCAAACTTCCAGAGTTCTAGCTACTATATTATATCCTTTTCCTTCGAACAATTTTGTTGTGGATAAATAAAAAATTCAGAAGGTTAGATATGAAATAATGATCATGTCATCTCATTAAATAAAATACCGTACAAGCTAAGATCTGAATGGTCAGACACAAGTTTAATTATGTTGTAATGCTTTAGCTTTTGATCCTCTGCTTTCTTTGGCCAAACGGGGGAATGAATGTTTAGAAAGATATTCTGACACGTTTAAGTCAATAGATTTTTGAATAATTTGTAAGCAATATATGTGAACCTGAAAAGGGGAGATAAAGCTTTCAATATAGGATCTTATAAAAAATGAATCAGGTTGTGATGGGTGGATAGGATCTAAAAAAACCCTTTCCATATAGGATTGTCCTTCGTTCTTGCTCAGTGCCAGCATGTATATAACAAGTTATGAAATAATGAAAAACTTTTAATTTCATATTAACAAAACATATATATTTTTTAAAATTTTATGTAATTATATATAAGAATTTTAATCTTTATTTTAGTTTCTCCTTACAGAATGTTAGTATAATATTTGAAAACATATTAATATAATATTTTTAAATATATAAATAAGTTTGTGTAATATTTTTAAACTTAAAAAATAAATGTTAATGTAAAAACGTACAATCATGTATTATTTAATAAAAATTTAGAATACTTATAAAAAAATTAAAGATGTTATTACTTATAAAAAATTAAAAATTGGTAAACATTTTGTACACTTAATAACATAGTTAAAAAAAATATTCTTATTCTTCTTTCGTCAAGCTTTATTATTTCACACTAGCTCGAACTTTGGATATGAGAATATCCTTTTGTGAGAGATCTAATTTCTCTTTAATTACTATAAGTATTTCTACTTAGAATAAAATTGTTTCTTGCATATAATATCTTCGTAAACAAAAGGTCATAAAATATATTAGAGAAATTTCTCATTTTTGACATATCAACTTGTATTCTCAGTGTTTCCATCTTAGGCAGTTTTAAACCCACCTTAAAGAGTTTTGACACTAGCTAGCTAGTATGTCTGACTGCATGATAGTTTATAAAACTGATTCTGCAAAGTTAATTAAGATTAAAACTAATCTAGTATAATTTGAAGTGAGTAAATATAACTGTAAATATGTAATTAGTTTCCTTGAATTTTGGGTGGTAAAAAATCTCTTTTCCTACATTTTTATATCCCTTCAACTTTTTTGGTGTTAATGTGCATGCAAGTGCAATGTACTAAAGGTCTGGTGTTAGTTGGTAGCAAACAAGATTAAGATGAAAAATGTTTCACGCAAATTTGCATGGAATATATGGTTCGTGGAGACAAATTTTCAAATGGGAATGATTTGTGTTTGAACCCAATGAAAGGGTGTCTCCCAATTTAAGAGGAAAAGTGCCAAGAAGGTATGGCTCTCTACTTCCGCAATTGCGCACAGACTAAGGAAATGATTCGTTCCACTATTATAAACGAGAATCTGTGAGTACTCGTCAGCAACAAAAGGATTTCATTTTGAATAATATATAATTATTTCTATTTGATATTCTAATCATAGTCATAGCTATGTTTTTTTCTTTTAATTCTTATAATCATAGTCATATCTCTCACATTTAATATTGTGTATTTTTCCCATTCTCTTCCTATATATTTTCACTTGTCCAACAAATTATCAGAAAATTATAGAATAAATTAAAAATACCATTACTCATATTTCTCTCTCTTTTGTATGTGAAGTGCTTGGTACGTATGGTGGAATGGAAAACAAGGGACCCAAATGACATAAACTCTCGTCATGGGAAGGATGCATGACTACCTTGTTGAAGATGAATAATGGTAGATTAAGACCTCTAGATGATAGATTGACTAAATCATTGTTTTGAAATATGATATTTTTTCTTTTTAATGTATATACTTTAAAGGTAAGTCGAGACACTTTGGTGTATGTATATTTGAGGAAGAATATATATAGAGAGAGTATATGCTTATATGTGCATTTATATTATGATGATAGAACAAATTTGTAGTTATGTAAATTAAGTTGGTTAAATTTTAAAAGCATTAGAATTAAAAATATTCATCGAGTTTTCAAAATCATCAATTACCATTTCTTACAATTATCTAATACTAAATAATAAAAATAAATATATTAATTAATTAGGTGGTTGAACATCATAAAAGATGTTTGAGTGAACATAACATACCTGGACACACTAAAATAAAAAAGATCTAGAGCCCATAAGTATTGATTTACGCACTTAATAATAACTTAAAAGAATTAATCATAATCATCTATGACAATATACTCTTTTTTTTTCTTTTTTTCTTTTTTTTTATAGTTCATCGATATAGAACTTGTAGTTTTTGGGGTTTATCATTGATATAAAAGTGATCGAATATTTTAAAAAAGGCTACTTATACAAATAGTTAGTGACGAAGATTCTATAATTCCATATTTAAGTTATAAATTTATGTAATTATAAATTATTATAATTATATTTAAAGTATAATTTTATATAGCTAAATATATAAATCTTAAATTACATATTTAAAATATAATTTTTTATAATTATATATTATTATAATTACATATTTAAATTATAACGAATGAGAGAAAAATAAAAGAGAAATGACTTATAACATGTTGGAGAGAGAATTAGTGAAAAAATTTATTAATTAATGAAAGGTAAAGTTGTAAAAAAAAATCAATTAGTAGTTAAAAATAATAGATCATTTAAAAAAGTTGTAACTTCCCAAAATATTTCAAAAGGTCTAGTTTTATATACATATACATACATTAAATATAAATTGTTTCTATTACAAAAAAGTGATCAAACTTATGCCTCATATCCTTTGTCATGCCTGCTAGTTATGACCTTTACTATTATCACTAATATTTATTTTTCTGCAAAGCACGATCATTATAATCATACAAAATACATATATATATATATATATATATATCTTAAAATAGACAATAACATCAATCAAGTTAATCACACTTATATTTCCTTGGATATAAACATTTCACACAATAGCATTTCAATAAATACTTCCTCACCACGTATTTCAATAAATATTTCCTCATCATGTATTTCAACAACCATGAACAACCAATTTCACGTAGCATCCAAAATTAGTTCAAAAACTAAATCAACCACAACTAATAACCTTAATACTTTTAAAATTGTAATTCTTCAAAGTTAAAACTAAGAATGAACTTCTCTTACCAATTTCTTCTCTCAAAATCCTACTTACCAGAAAACGGAAGCATCAACTCGCAGAAATTTTCAGAACATGATAGGAAACCAAATTCACACGAACTTGAGAAATTAGAATTTTTCAAAGGAATTTTCTTTTCAACGGGAACAACGGGATAAAAAATGAATAAAAAAATGTTAAAAAAACTACGATCAGACATACTTATACCGATCACAACTCCAAATCAGGAGCCATAAAAGAGGTCACGTCAGATTCTGTCAACAAAAGTTCGATCATGCAAGCCAACAAAGCTAGCGATGAGAGAGATAGACGCTAATTTTGGAAGAAATTTTGGAGGGAGAATGCATAAGAAATTAAGGAAGAAGTTTATGTAGGATGAGGGGTGTATTTAGTAAAATCAATTTGCTAAATGCATCTCCTTCTGATAACGGATTATCTAAAAACTTTTTGAAACTCAACTAAAATCTTCTGAAATAAAAGAATAATAATTATTCTCACCTCTTCATCCTTTTACCCTCTACATAGTATTAACAAACTAATAAATCCATCACATTTGAAATCAATTAGTAATTTAACTAAAAACTTAAATTTAATTATCTTCACCATCTATTCCACAAATTTATAACCCATTTAAATAAACATTTCCTTACAAAAGCTAACTCAGCAACTTCTCATAAAAATGTTAGTAGCTATCTAAAAAAAGCTACTAACTTTTTGCTTACTAAATAAAGTTGAAACTATTTCAGCTAATTTTTCAACTAGCTTTTTCAACGTTTGATGAAAAGCTGTTTGGTTTGTTATTTCCACACTTCAATCTTTCATCCAGTTTGTATACCAATTGAAAAATATTTTAAATTAAAAATTAAGGGTTAAATTTTTTAAAATTAAAAAAATTTGAGGCTTAGGATATTAATTAAGCCTAAATCTTTCCTTTTGAAAATTCAGGTTCATGGCATTTTTTTAAAAGGAACCTCATGACCTTAATTAATCGGTTCTAATACTTTTTATTGAATCAAGCATTTAGTGGTTGTTTGACAAAGGTTTTTAAAATTATTTTTATTATTTTAGTATTTTAAAATTAAAAAAATAATTTTATTAGTGATTTTCTAACCTAATTTCCAAAAAAAAATTATCTATTAGTTTTAAAAATAAAAAAGAAAACAATTGTGAGTAATTTTATATTTCAGTCTTGTATTTTGATTTTAAAAACTCAACACACTAATGATAGATTATTTTTTGTTTTTGATTAATGACATTATCGTAAATATTATTTTTTATTTTATTTTCACATCTCTAAAATTAAAAACTATTTTTCTAAAACTATTTAAAAGTGAAAAACAAAATCAAATAAACTATGCTCTTATAATCACTAGCTAAGTTTAATTCTTTTGCTTCCATAAGCAAATGTGACTATTCTCATTTTTCAACTCTAACCCTACATTAATCTTACCACGACATTATGGTTCACTATAATTGGTATACTTTTAACACACTCTCGAAAGCTATTGATAAACCACTCCCTTTTCTAGTTATAAGGATGGCCACACCCTTTGCGTTAAGGACTTGCTGCCCATCACAATCTATGAATTCACTTCTGTTCTTTACCCTTTTCACTTTAGTTAACTCCATATAGCAAATTATATTAATAACATAGTTTTTGCATGTCGGTGTTTACTACGTAAAAGGCAGAGCCACAAATTAAAAAAAAATGAAGAGAGAATTTAAATTTTAGAGAGTTAATAGGTATAATTCTTTTTCATTAAAAAATATAGTTGATATTCGTGATAGTATTTCAAAAATTTAAAAAAGAATCAATGTGTTCTATAAACAAGCATGACTATTTTACATATATAAAATTTTACAATATAGTAATGATGAAATTAGTGTATTATCACACATCCCTTGTTAAAACATGCGTTGAGTAAAAAAGGCCCTTATTAATAATAGACTTGTTCACACATTAAAAAATATTCCTTATTTAGGACAAAATATTTGGTAAGTAGGAGTGGTGAAATTCAATCACTACATATAAATGCTTACTACCATCCTCCATTGACCCCATTAGGGGCCATCTATATGGTCCTCACCTCTTTGTAGGTTTCAATTGCTTTGGAAAAAAAAAAGATTTAAACAAAATAAGAAACCTAATATATAATATATAGATAATTAGAGTAGAAATAAAGAGTAAATTATGACAAATTTTAACCGCATTGACAGGATTAAATCAATCCAAAAACGCCAGTTTTGAACGGTTTCACTGATTTTTATGAGTTTTGAGCTCATTTTTTTCACCAGAACATAATGGCAACATTCTTGTCACTAGTCCAAACTCTTGAGCTGAATTAGATTTAGACGTTAATGTCAATGATTGCTATCTGAAGACTGGATCATGTTAAGTTGAAATTGAATAACTATTGCAAACAATATCGTGGATCATGTAATGTATATGATCTTATGACATAATTTCATGAAGCAAACTTTTGTGTCTCCTCTGTCACACGTTCTGTTAAACACTGAATTAATAAGTCACTGACATTATAGAAGAAAAAGACGTGGAACTAACTAGGAAGACAAAAGAGACAAAGCACTGTTCAGATGCACTGAACAGTTGAACCAACCACGCATACGGAAATTCAGGACTCATTAACATTGAGCTCCAGGGAGGGACGTATATGTGTTCACGTTGATCTAGAAAATTTTGAATAGTGTCATTGAACAGCGATGATATGTGTAATATGTTTGGTAGGAATTTTTATTCTTTAAACCATTTGGTCTGATATTAAATTTTGATGCTCATTAATAATCACCTGTTTTGTTAATTTTTTATATGGATGGCTATATCACTAGGGATTATTCTTGCACTTTTTCTTATATTACCTTCTGGATAAAAAAAAATGAACTGTAAAAAACCATTTAAAGACTTGGTTTGGTTTTGATTTTTAATTTTTAAAAAAGTTTTTAAAAATAATTTTTAAGAATGATTTTCTTAAAAAAAAAAAAACTTGTTTAATAAGTGTTATTTAAAAATTATTTTAAAGATTTAAAAATGAAAAAAATATATTCATATTTATATAAATAACATTAATGAAAAGAAAGAAAAATATTATTTTCAGTTTTTAAAATAAAAATAGGAAATTGAAAAGTAAAATTAGTTATAATTATTCTTTTTTTTTAATTTTAAAAAACTAAAATTATTTTAAAAAAACACTAATCAAACAAAAATTTTTAATTTTTAAATACTAAAAATAATTTTATAAAAATACATTAATTATCATATAGACTTATCTGCAGTAAATCTCTTAAGTCTTGTAGGATTCATTTGGAGAAAAATAATAAATTGGAAAAGAAATGAACGGAGGAAAAATAGACCCATTGGGCCCAAAACTTCCAATTCTTGCTAATCTTTTTATTAGCCTAGTTTTCAAATTTATATATATATATATTAAATAGCTATTCTATTCTATGAGCAACCTTGTCGATGGAAATACATAAGTATTTTAACACTTTCTTCCTTCAAATTTTTAAATAAGAATTTTATTGAATATACACACTAAAGTATATTTTATTGTTAATAAATTTCTATTAACTAATGTGCTTTAAATAAGCTCATCTATATAAATTATAACTTAAAAAAAACATGAACCAATGATTCTTGACTTACATATACCTAGTTAAAATAACAACAACAAATTGAAATCACCTCTACATGTGTGGCTTTGGTGGATCGAGGTGTCGTCCTTCCAAACCATGATACCAGATGTACTTTTTGCAGACAATCGCAAGAGCGAATTGCAATCACTTCTTTCTCACATGTCCGGTTGTATTTCAAATATTATAAAAATTTTTGAATTAGCTTCTTGTGTTTGAAATGTTACCATAACATATTTCACAATTATTTCGTGTCTAGATTGCGGATTTTTTTGTAGGAATTTGAAAAAACTTGCACTACTTTTTTTGGTAGCAACACACTCGTTGTTATTTTTATAAGCGATAACATACAATGTATTTGAATATCTAAAAACTTTATAATATTAAGAAATAAATCTTAAAAATTTTAAATATTTTTTTTTTTATTCACTTTGTCTTGAAAGTGGATATGATATAGGATTAAGGTTAAGCATATTTGGATTTGGCTATATGAAGATATAATTTGTGTTTTTATATATTTATGTTATAAGGTTTAGTCTGGATAAAAAGGATGTATATTTCTCAATTGGTTCTCTTAGATCTTTTTTTGTTTTTTCTTCGATTAAAAAACATTATGTATATCTTTTTATGCATTATTGTATGAAATATATTTTTTTGTCTTTCAAACAAAAAAAAATGAGTCTAGAACATATGTATGTTTAGATAAATATTAATAAAATTAATTCTCGTTAAAATTAATTTTGAAATTATGTAATTTTATGTTTTGATGTCTTTACTATAAACGTGAGTTATAAGTAAATTTTATCATAAATTTTTAATCAAATAGCTAATATAAGTTTATTAGATCTATAATCAACTCTAAATCCAAAACCAATTCTAAATATTATTTAGTACCAAATCAAACATATCAAAATTCGTATGAAATCAATTCTAGGTTTCTAACAAGAAATCAATAATGTAGAAAGTATATATGAAAGTCTGCCATACAATGATATTAAAAAAAATAAAAAAAGAGTAAATTTTAAACATTCCTAAAATTTAATGTAATTATAATTACATCTTTAATTTTTAAACATTATTTTTGTCGTTCTTTAGATGTCTTACCGGAAGGTTTTAGGGATATTTAAAAAAGTATTAGTACAATGATTTTAAATATATTATAAGAAGAGATATACTTACTCTAAAAATAAGTATTGGAAACTTACTTTTTATTTTTATTATTAATTTTTTTAAAATTCAAAGATTATAATAAGTAAATAATTCTAATAATTAGATTTCAAAAAAAATGATGAGATAAAGAATAATTTTATTATAGTAACATTACTATCATAAAATTTGTACATAGAAATTTAGATGGAAATCTATTCCATTTCGTGTTTCTATTCTTATTCCTACTAATGAAAAGAACATCGAGTGGGTCAAATTTAATTTATTTGTATCTTTTATATAACATATTAAATAAAAAATAGTGTTTTTTATTAATAAAAACAGGCAAAGTAAGCGCAGAGGATTACAAAAGTATAAATATTTGTTGTTCATTATTTTAATTTGAATATAAAGACACTTGTAATTGTTACAATGTTTACAGATTTAACTACTAAATCAAAATTTGTGTTCTTAAAGGAGGTAAATTATGAGTAGCCGTTTACTATTTAAGAATGAAAATAGTGATGTATTGATTTAAGTAATTGATGTTTCGCAATATATGCTAGTGGAGTACAATGTACACACAAGACAACACAAGACAGCTGAAAATTGATTATTTAGCAAAGAAGTAAGTGGACCAAGAGCATGAATGTGGACAGAGAAAATATCCAAGGAAGGAAAAGCAAAGAGTAAATGAGAATCACGTGAGATCAGGAAATCCACAACGATTGATTCAGGGCAGAAGCTAGGTAGGTTAGGAGGAGATGGAAGGATAAAACAAAGTTAGATTTTGAGATCACTGTCCCCTGCTGTGATGGCTACCCGTCTGGACTAGCTGGTGTTATGGCCCTGTGCACTTCTTCTGCTGCCACTGTCAGCACTCACCACAGCATGTTTGCATATCCATTTCTGTCTATCTATCTTCCCAATTCCCATTTTCAAAATCAAATGCCTTTCATGTCAATACTCATTACTCAATACTCTCAATAACAATAACAATTTGGTCTACAAACTTGTGTCTTTCTAGTTTCTACTTTCCACACCTTCTCTCTCTTCATTATGCTCCCTTCCTTAGATGCAAAAACTCTCTCTCTCTCATCACCCCACCCTCCCTCTCTTGAAATGTCAATATCCAAGCTTGCATGTCCTGTCACCATCACCTTAGATTCTCACTCTCTCGACTTATCAAGCCTGTGCCTTCTTTTATCTCTTTTTCTCATTCTTGACTTCTTGTTCTCTCTTTTTCTTATTTTAATGTCGACAGCGATTGAAAGAGCTCAGAGACAACTTGGTGTCTGCTTTTTTTCCTCTCTACCCCTCCCTCCGATTATCACCAATGTCGCAATAAACTAACAAAAATACAGTGCTGCATGGAAGCAAATCAGGAATCCACTCAAAAGGGTACTATTCAAACTCAAACAAAAATCAACTAAATAATCTATATCCTAAGGCACCTTACTATAGTGTACCAGCTTCTAAAAGAGTGAAAAGGATGTATGTAATTTATCAAATTCTGTCTTGGAAGTTGGAAGTTGGAAGTTGGAAGCTGGAAGCTGTAATGTACATACATTATAGTATAATATAATATTTCAAAGTCCTTGTTATAGGTAGATCTTCATCAAAGTAGGGTTTGGCTCTTTGTTCAAAAACAACCCTCGTCTTTCCCTTGTCACCACTCTTTGTCTCTCTCTATAGTACCTGAAGTGTGATACGATGCAATTCATTGCTTCAATGGCTATGCTGTGTTTGGTTTATCTATTGACTCAAGTAGCTATCCAATTATTAATGGAACAAGAATATGAATGGTGTTTCTTGTTTTAAGGCATTACGGGTTTTTAAGAGCAAGCAAGCATTAACTGACTTGACAGGAATGTGGTGAAAAAGAAAGCCAACCCCACTAAGCACCATTACTTTCAACCAGAAAATTATAAAGTATATTAATATATACTTTGATTAAATTTTATAAACATAAATTTGGATGAAAACAATCTTCGTATTTCTCTTTTTTGAAATTTTATTTCAACCCAAATATAAGTGTATAGAAATTTTCCTAAACCAAGCATATTACTAAATATGAGTTCTTTTAATTTAACAGACAAATTATTGATTTGTCAGTCAACTAAACATTTATTTAAAGTATTTTCATGGAAATATTCCTAAACCAAACATATCGAGAGTTTTTCAGCATTAAACTAAATATTTATTTAGAATATTTTCAATAAAAGATTAAACTTTTTCATCTTAATTTATTTTTTTACTCTACAATGTCGTATCAAGATTTATTCTATTTTTTATTTTAATAGAATATCAACATTGTGACGTTAAACATTTTTTATAGATCTACATTTGAAAAAATAGAGAATAATAAATGTGTATTTAATAGAATGCTGGTTGAACTTTAATGATTTTATATAAGATAATATTTTTACGAAAAAGATTAAGTCTCAATTCCAATAAGTTTTGAATCTAAAATCATTAAAGATGCTATTTCAATCCAACACATTTTAACAAAGTTTAGATAGATAAAATTTAATTATAAAAAAATAAGTGTAACTATTTCTAATCAATACAACACTTCAGTACATTATTAGAATAAATTATAATATTATCTTTTAATTATAAACTTAGTTCATTCCTGAAAAACTAAATTCTAACGTGAGGAATGCTATTATATAAGTTTTAATCGGGTACTATCTCTAAGCAATTAATGTATCACTTAAATTTATCTTAACACAAAGCACAAATCCTTATGGTTGAACTTAGTATTAGAAATAGTGAATTTAGATCGAATTAATCTTTTTATATCTTAAATATACATTATTATTAAGTCATGTTCAATATGGAATATTCAACGTACATTATCATGATAAAAAAGCAGTGTATAACCTCTTTGTCCAAAGTGTATAACATGGGCTTCCTGCTTTAATTGGCATGCATGCGTACGTCTTCCACATTGCCAGTATTTGTCATCAGCAAAGACTATAGTAATCAAGTTGCATTAAGTCTATCGTTTGGTATATATTACTTTTACTATTTTTCTTATTAAATTTTATATTCTTTTAAAGTTTTTAAAATCTTCAAAAATACAATATGATACTGATCATAAGTACGTTAAAATTATTTTTCGTCACTAGATCCTCTTTTACCAAGTATGGTGTTCTTTATGGACTCTTCTACATCTTTTAAGACTGAATATGTGTCTGAATAGAGAGTTAATCTAGTGAGTTTTTAATAAATATATTCTTATTACATACTAACTTCTGTCATCAATATTAACATAAAAGTCTAAAAATTTAAGGTATATTTGTTTTAAAATTTAGTAAACTTAATTTTGATATAATTAATATTAGATATTGGAATATAATTAATTAAATGAATCTAAATGAATCTTTGTTATAAATTTTATATTTTACATTATAATGAGTAGTGTCGAAATGAGTGACAGAATTGTTTGTGTGCGGAACACAAACCCTAACATTTTTTTTTATAAGCAGCACGAACCCTAAAATAAGTTAGAAAAAACTTATTTTGGTTTTTTTAAGGACAAGAAAACATGAATACATTCAAAAGCTATACCCACAACGTATTGAGATCTAAGAGAAAAACAACATATAGTACAAATACCAAAATAACACAGCTACCAAAAACGTACTAAGAACTTAAAAGTTTCTCATAGATGTAAAATAGTAGTCTGTTATCATATATGCACCTTTTTCTATACTTACTAAATACTAAGGTATTAATTTGATACATAATAGGGGTTCCTTCTATTACTCATATAAAGAGAAAGAAACTTTATGTTTAGCCACAAATCATGTTCATTATTTGTATCCAATCATATCTACCACATATTTATGAAAAGGTACCTTATCATGGAAGATGATATCATCGTAGTTAATCTAGATTGATAATGTATTTACTACCCACAATGTCCCCTACATATATATTTTTTATTTTTATTGTAGAATATGTCTAAATGTTGTTGCATATGTCCCTCTGCCCGTGTTATTTAACTGCCCATGTATCCTCCACTAAGCATATATAATACCTTTGGCACCCTGTATCAGAAAAAAATCACAGCCAAACAACATATGAATACTGATTAATATGTTCATTTTAATGAAATTATCTTTGGTTGGTAAGCATTGTAAGAGATATTTTAAAAATGTATAATATATAAGAACAAACTAGTTAAAATAATTTAATTTATGTGTTTGGAGTTAGAAATTGAATTTATAAGCTTATGTATTTGATTAAGTAGCTTAATTATGTTTTTATTAAATAAATACTTATTATTATGCAGACACTTGTACATAATTTGTTTCTAAAATTAAAAAGAAAATAAAGTGAAACTAACTTTAATATAATTTGTTGTAAGTTGCTTTTTTAAACTATCTTTCTCTAAGTATTTAATGAGATATTTGATTAAATTGTAAGTTGTAACAATCTTTTATCAGTTAATCTACACGCTCTATTGTGTAATGTAGTGATGTCTTTAATGACATAGAAATTAGGTCGTTTTCAAAGAAAAACAATTTCCTTTACAAGGGGTATTTGATTCTTTGCATTATAGTTCTTGGTCTTAATATCATACAATAGGTGTTATATAATAGTCTACTGTTTGTTGTTTTTGGAATGATTTTTAGCTTTGGGATTTGATCTGTTATCTTATTAATTCTTATACGGTTTTGTACTGTTCTATCGAGGCTTATATGTTTTGTATAGTGTTTTTCTAATACATCTGTTTGCGGTTTTAAGAAATAATATAGTTTATCGAAATAATTTAAAAATGGATTATTAACATAAGTTCTTTTTATCAGAACAGAAGAATAATAAATGCAGCGGTGTATATATTTCTTTTAAAGATAATATTACTAAATTTACAATAACTTACACATTCTTTTTAATTAATTGATTGTGTAGTTCATATGTTTGTTCATACTCTTAGCTGCGTAAAATTTAAAAAAAAAAAACCGATGAGCCCAACTTGCAGGCAACGGGAAACCGTTATTAAAACACAAATCATTAATTGAATAATGAGTAAAACCGTTATCAAAACATCAACATGGATGATATAAAAGCCATGACTAATAATAACTCTTCATACTTGTAATACTCTTGCATAAATATTAAATTTTTATATAACTATAAGGTTAAATTATAATATGTATTTCTTAATTTATTCAATGATTGATATTTTATTCTTTTACTTTTTATTGTTCATATTTTGTTCTTTTATTTTATAATTTGATGATATTTTAATTATTTATTAGATAATAATCCTTTGCACTATTATAGAACTTCACTTTTAATTCTATCTTTTCAATCACATCATCTTGTTACAACACTGTTTTATCAATTGTTTCTCACTAATTACAAAAATAGTGCCTCTCTCCAATTATATTTGTGTAGGATTTTTTTAAAAGCACTACTTTCTTTTCTTACATTTTAAATTGTCTTTTATGTGTCTAACACTTCTAACTCTATTTAATATATATCATGTCATTTAAACAAATTATGTGAGAAGTTAACATTAATAGTGTAATACTTAATGACTATCACACAATGAATAATTAAAATGCCATTAAATTGTAAATAAAAGAAAAAAATATGAACAATTAAAAATAAATAAAATATCAACAATTAAATAAATTGAGAGCAACAAATTATAATTTAGCGTAATTATAATCATGAATTTGGATAATATGACTATAATTACTATTAAATTATATCCAGAAATGAAATTGTATGTTTTTTTATCAGTCATGAAATTGCATGTTTAATTTCAAATAACGCGTTCAGAACTCAATATATTACAACTTAAAATAAGCACACTTATAATTAGAATATCCAAGAAATTTATTTTTTTTCTCATAATTCAAGTTTAATTGTAATTGTTATCCTCATATATATTTTTTAATTTTATTTTTTTATAAGCCAAAAAATTTTATTAAAACCCAAAACACAAAATGTGCTGCATAGAATTTTATTAAAATCCGGGCAAAAAAGTTTATTAAAATTTTTAATTTTAGATAATATATTATTATAAAAATTTATATTCAATTAGACGATAATGTAAAAGAAATTTATAATAAGAATGTATTTAATTAGATTATATAAAATGAATTTAAATAATTCTATTAAATATTGAATAAATAATTGAACAAGATTAAGATGGACAACATTCTAGGACCCGGTTTTACAGGATACCATATTTGATTTTTAATATAATTATTGTAAAAATTAATAATTTATAATACATTATGTAACATTCAAAGAAATTCTAACACAGATTACGTTACTGCTCATCATTAAAACTCATTTTCAATACAAATTAAACTCAAAATATTAAAATTTTTAAATAATAACATAAATTATACACTACATAGGTCACCCAGACAGTCTCGTTTATTTAATAGGTTATAAGTGTGTGAAATAAATAGGAAAATGAATTAAATTTAAGTTTTACTTAAAGTACTAAATGAAATGGGGAGTAATCGATTTTATTAATTGTGTCAATGTTGTGTGATTGGATTTAAATGATGGTTAGGAGGATGGAGAAGTGAACATAATTGTTGTCTCTTTAATTCAAGGTGTCTGGGCATATTTCTGGAAAGTTTTCAAAAATCCAGTTAAGAGAGGTGCAAATAACAAGTTGAACTTACATAATACACCTCCACCCCCTTTGTTTTCTTCCTTCTTCTTTCTTCTCCTTTCTTCTTCTCCACTGCTTCCTTTTCTCTCCATTGGCGCCATTGTTGACCTTATACATGGTTGGCTTTGAGCTGACAAAATATCTTTCATTACTCATGATTCTAAGTGTTGATCAATATAAGTATGTTTGATCCAAATTCTTTAAATCTTTTTCTATTCATTTTTTGTTCAGTCGTTCTTGTTGAAAAAAAAATTCTTTTAAAATTCCAATTTCTTATGTACCTGTTTGGTTTTGGGATTTTGTTAAGATCATGAGTAATTCCTTCAGTTGAATTTATCTCTCTTCGTTAAAGTCAACTTTTATAGAAAGAAATAGGTAAGGGGAATTTAATCTTTGTTCAACTTTGTATGGAACTTAGGTTTTATGAAGTAGAAATATTTGTGTGTGATTGATTAGAGTTTTGAATATAGTTTTGAAGTTCGAGTGTGTATGATGATCAACTGTGTTTGTGATTGGTGAAATGTAACTAATTTGTGATTGGAAATATTATTTCTTTGTTAATGTATTGATGTTGATTTTGATATGAAAATGTGGTTATTAGAGATTGAGGTAAAAAGTTATATGTTGACCTTATGCATGTTTTAAGAGATCTATGAACGATTGAGATGATTTATTGATGGATTGTGATGTGGGTTGTTGCGGAGAGGTAATAGAGTCTTGGTTGTGGTACATTTAATTAGGGATACAAATGACCCAATTGAAGTGATCCTAGTGCCAAGGCTTTGGTGAGTGATGATGTAGTGCTTAGACTTTGGTCAGCGGTAATGCATTATTGTTAGGGCCTTATTAGGGCGATAATACACCACAAGATCTATTCAGATAACAACTGAATGTCAGAAATGGTTCAGATAGACTATACATTAGTTGGGTATTAGATGGGTATGCCTAGACTTTAATTGGTTATCATTTGGGTCAGGTAGACACTAGATACTGGTGTAGGGGAAGTCATTTGGGTCAGTTCAACTCAAGATTCTCGTGGGCGACTATTGTTGTTGAGTAGGATACCATGTTCTTCATTGAGCAACCTAACTCACTTGTCAAGCTTGTGCAGTACATTTACTGATATAATATTTGTTTGATTTTAATATTCTATGATTCATGTTGTATTGGAAAGGTTGTTTTGATGATTAATCATTCAATTTCAATCTTCAGAGTTTTAAATTATACGAGTAATGAATTTTTATTTATGAGTAATATTATGGATTATATTATTATATAATTCATGTTACAGATAGGTTCTAGGACACCTAGCCCAACAACATGTGTTGCTGAATGGAAGGTTGCAACTATCTATGGTTTTCCAAGAATTTCATTCAGCTAGATGTGTCGTTGGGCAAAAAAGCCCCATAAAATCTAATATACAGTACTTTGCGTTAAGCAAGACATATTTTTAGATCAAAGTCATAAAATTGTTTGGCTGAAGCAACTCTAAAGCAATAATTCACTTCAATATAAGCGTCCTAGATAAATACAACTTTCATTCAATAGAATTATTAAACAAACAAACACATTTATACTCCTCTTGAATATAAGCTTTCATTACAACTTCAATATAAGACATGACACTTTCTAGAATACCCATTGAGTTCGAATACCAAAGCGGCCTAATGACTTTAACTCAACTATTGTCTGACATTTACCTGACTCATTTGACAACCACTATAGTCTAGGTATACTTATCTTATAACCCCAACTGGATTCTAGCATCTATCTGACCCAATTTTAACAACCAATTGTTAAGTGAGTATATCCCTCTAATACCCCCACTTGATCTGGTACCGAATCACAAAGACCTTAGTTGTATCCCTAACTCAATATACATTATATATATATATATATATATATATATATATATAAACAAAGGCTAGCTACCCCACCGTAACAATTCACATCCAACAATCCAATAAGTCATCCAATTCAACATGCTCAACACCAATCTCAAAGAAAATACAATTCCATAAACATACTTTATTTCAATTATATAGAATATCCAATTTCACATAATACTCAATCAAAGATAAAGACATAAATTATTTAATCTCAATTGCAATAATCATCAAATCAATAAGAAATTTCCAATTAAAATCAAAATTGAGCTCCGCTTACCTATTTATCTTTTTATTTGAACACTAGGGAGGAAAGAACCTAGAGAGTATTCTCAGAGCAGCTCAATTGAACAATACCTCAAAAAACTAACAAAATCTCCAAAATCAAAGAGAACAAAAAAAAATTAGGATTTTTCAAGTTGGTACTGTTCAATGGACATGTGGGGACCTTAGGGAGAATAAAATCGGTCCATAGAAGTAAAATCAAACTTGCCTACTAGAATCAGCAGCCACAAAGAATTCGCAAAGGAATCAGAGGGCATGTAAAAAGGAGAGATAGACGCTCCCAAGAAGAATGAAAAAAAGTTCAGAGGAGAAAGAAAATGAAGAATGAAGGAAAAAAGAAAAAAAAAAGGAAGAGGAAGAAGAAAGTTATGGAACTGGGAGCGTATTAACTTTGCCTTGCTATCTACACTCCCTATAAACACTTAGTAAAAATTTGAAGAATATTTACTATCCTCACCTCCCACCTTACTAACCATCATTCTCTCAAATTACAGCATTTAAATTCAATCACACTCATCAAAATAAAATAAATAACAATATAATTATCACAATCAATCATTATAATTAATTTATTAATTACACTTTAAATTAAATTTAATCTCTCCTTTTTAATCATTTCATACACTTTTATCAATTAATCAAACCAGGATCTTACACAATATATATAATTTGATAATAATGTAAAAGAAGATTAATAACAGTATATAGATTTAATTGGATTTTGAACCTATCTTATTGTGTTCATTAAACTACTAAAGAGGTGACATTATCAGGGGTTTAAAATTACTTCAATTGTAAAAAGTTTGTTATTCTATCGCAAAATTGCTTTTATATCCTACCAGATGTTCCTTGTTCTTGTTAGTGTTTTTTATTATTAACGAAAGTTGACTTATTAAAAAAAATATATTGAATTATATTCTATCAAATGTTAAAAAAAGATGAATAATTGTCTCGAACCAACTTTAGAAGATATAAAAAAAAATTGTTTAGTATATATTAGAGTTAAAATAAAAACTTTGTTTTAATTTTGAAATACATAACTTTTTTGTCTATTATCTAAATTACTTTTTGCTTGCAGTCCAAACTTATAGTTATTTAAAGTTAGTATATGATTATTAAAAAAATATTAATTAATATATTTATAAACTCAAATGCCTTTTTAATGGACTTTGTGTTATTGGAACCTTAATTACTTATAAATATTTTCATTAATAAATGATTAGTAGTGGTTTAAGTAGTTATAGATTTTAATGTATTAATAAATAAGAAAAACACGTATATATTATCGATGTAAAAAATTTTATTTTATACTAACATCCCATCATAACTCTTTATATATATATATGATAAGTTTGTTAATTTTATTAATCAATATTTTAAAAATTATATAAACGAAGAAAGGTCATGAGTAAATATCAATTTAGAACTCTTTTATACTAGTGAATAAGTGTTAACTCTTAATAAATATAAATAAAAGTATTAGGCATAGTTAAATACTATGAAAGTAGCAATGAATTTGTAAAACAACTAAGTTTTAAACAAAATTAAATGTTAACAACTATACTTCTGTAACGGAAAAAAAATACTATATAAATCACTTTACCTAAAAGTACTGTATCAAAATTGAGCGACCAAAATAAAACCATTTTTTTAAAGGGATTGAAAACAAACATTGAAAAATTTAGTGAAATAAAGAACATAATATCCAAAATTTTACTTTAATTTAAAGAACGAAATTAATAGTTGCCAATAATATTTTAGGGAAACAATTACTAGCAATTAGTTAACTAAGGTGATGTTCTCAACAAAAATCTACCTTTGTTTTACAAAATGTATCCTCAATTTTGGAAAAATGAACCAACAATTTATACATAATACTAAAAACGTAAATAATGAATTAGAATCTCTTTCTTTCCCTCTCATCTCTCTTTCTCATCTCCCTGTTATATTACACTGCTCATCTCCCTAATGTATTATGCTGCTAGAATAGCCATGCAAACCCACTTTCATTTTCACTAATATTATTCCCTGTCTTGTTATTTCTAATTAATATGGTTAATTATCACTTATTGTCTTCCCAGTAGAGGCCTCGTTCCATTCTCACTACTTAAATATGTGGATGGCTGATGGAATTTTTTTAAACGCAAAAGAAATATGTATAATATTATACTACTAAACAAGAGATAAACAACGAATCTTGTTACATAAATGCAAACTCTTTAACATGTTTACACACCTAAAACAAATGTTTAAATTTGCTTTATGTGAGATTATAAAATTAGTTTAATAATAAAGTTTATATTAAAAAAATATATGTCTCGAATAACAATTAATATTTATCTCTATATTAAAAATCAACTTGACCTAACAAACAATACCAAGATAAAGATTTGATATTAGACACACGACCGTATTTAAGTCCTTCAAGCTACAATTACTGAAAATAACTTATTCTTATGATGGAAGTTAGACGGACCGATAGATATACCAATAATCAAGTCTTCATTCAACTATTGAAATATGTTGCAAAATATAGACTTTCATTGCTTTACTAAAATCTTGAAATAGAATCGCCAAGTTTCATATTTCAGTTGTCACAATAATATTCACTTCACAGTCTTGAAATAGCATAACTTCTAATTTAACTCTGTAACAATTGATGATAATATTTACTCTATAAAAATTTATTATACTTACAACAATTAATTGTTTGATTACAACAATTAATTATTTGGTCAAGAAAATATATCATAATAATTAATTATTTTATTTATAATGGTTGATTGTAGAGTCAACAGTAGAGTTTATCAAGGTTAGTCTTTTCATTAATTTCAATATTAATTGAAAAAATTTAAAAAATAACAATTATAATTAGTAAAATTAAAAATTAAGAGTTAAAATTATAAAATTGTAAAAATTAGAGAATCAGAACGTGCAATTAAAGTTATAATTAATGAATTTGAAATAACAAAAATACAAAATGAAAATTCATATTTAAATTATTATAAAGACATCTAATTTTTTAGTTATCTGTTGGATGTATTTTTAGAAACATTCTCAATTATTTCTTGCGATCGAAAATTGTTTTATTATTGCTTTACCTTTAAAAAAAAATAGTAAAATCTTTCCTTCTAAATTTTAATCACATTTTTTTTCAATTCATCAAAATAACCAAACATAATAGTATTGGAACTAACCACTTATTGGTTCAAATGACTTTAATTTAAGTATTAATTTTCTATTTTAATATATTATATTTAAATTTTACTCCATTGATCACGGATACATGTGTAACATATCTATAAATGTTTTTTTGAACAAATGGTAGGTGTAGCAGTAGGTAGGTATTATATTCCATAGTAGTCAATAATAAGAAAAGCATCTTAAAAGTGAGATCCGTATAAGGCATGTGAGTGTAGTATAGCAAAGTCCCGTTTATGGTAATCTGAGAAGGAGGAAGGTCAACCAAGGATGAAGATTGGAGAGAGCAGTGTGGCAGAAGAAAGAGAATCTTAAATGAAGAAAAATAGAGTAATGCATGCAGATGCAGCATATATAGACATGGTGTTGGAGGTGATTTGACACCGCAACAACGCATGCAGTGCCCAAACAACCTTTCTCAATGGGCAGTGCCACAGGGAATACACAGCCTAGGAAAACCTATTCCTATGCTATGCCTATTCCTATAATGCTATGCCTCTCTGTCACACACTATCACGTCACTTCTATTCTTTCTTCTACTTTACCTGTCTTCAATATCTTACCATCTTACTTACTTCTTACCTCTTACCTCTTACCTCCTTTCCCAGTCATTTTTTGTCTCTCATACATTCTTCACCCTCACACACCTGCCACCTTTGTTTGGATTCTAAACAAAGTAACAATAAATAATGTAAACAATTAAGACCTTATTTTTCCTTTTTAGTTTTATTTTAACTAAACTAACTTAATTTTTTTAGAAATAAATACTAGTAATTAATACGTTAGTATGAAAAATAAACAGATTCAAAATTTACATCTCTTTCTTTGACTTCTTCTTATATATAAATATTATTATTAAACTAGTAACTTAATTATTTATATTTGGCATGTATTTTAATTTTTTTTAACATGACACACGGACTAAAACATCTTTTGCATGAAATACACTTCAGATTTTTAGTCTATTTTTTTCTTATGCAGAAATATTTTTCAAAACTTTTTATAAATACATAGTTTTTTCTTCTAAACTTAGAAGACTTGTTCGTATTAATAAGAAAATAATTTCATGTGTCTTAAATTTGGTTCTTTAACTCTTTAGGTATATATAAACAGCAAAGATGATTGTCCGATTCGATCTTGCTTCTTCATTTGCTTCATCTAGATCTTGAAGGAGATTATTGATATTTGATCTAGCAATGATAGTTGTACCGAGGATAACCGGCGGAAGGTGACAGCTTGGTAATAAATATACGATGAATATTAGGCTTGAATGACATGTTGAACATGTAGCAATAAATCACATAATAACGAAAGACATGTAATTAATAAAAAAAGTTAATCTTAAAAGTGAGGTTAAGTTGTACTTAAGTTTTAATTAGCAAAATTTACGAGCTACAAAACCTATAAATAAACATAAGTAAAATTAACTATTCATATTTATTATGTGTACTTGTCCGGGATAACTTTTAACTTAAATGTCGGAATGATTACAGGTACATCCACCTCTGTGACAAAAAAAGACATTTTAACGCGAAATCAAATTTACTCCACAGAATAAGAAGGAAGATTAGCGGGAATACAGATAATATAAATAACATTAATATAGTTCTTGAGATATGAATAATTATTTTTCACTTTTCTCGTATTTGTTGTTTATAATAAGATAAAACATATATCTATATATAATAAGATAAAAATAAAAATTATTGTGTATAATAAGATAAATCATGCAGTATTCATTGTGTATAATAATTATATTTGTACAAATAAAAGCATCTATAAAATTATTTGTTTTCATTTACTAATACCAAGTTACTAATTCATTATTTGTGTTTAATGATCAAACTTTATAAAAAAAATATAAATTATATTGAAGCACGAGATATAATAATAAAGGGCATATGAGTGCCTTTTTATAGAAAAGAAGTGATATTTGAAATAGTGGTAGGTGTTATTTCAAAATTACTCAATATGAGACAACTCAATAGACCTAACTTAGAAAAGCCTACGTGAGACTAAAGAACCATAAACATAATTAACCGAGTTTAGTTTTTACTTAATATTACTTTAATTTAATTTTAATTATTAGATTTTATAATAAAATAAAATATAAGGATGAAAAGTAAACTTATTGTCTTTATTCTCTTTATATATAAAGGTAAGGACAAACATTACTTGTTAGTATGTTATTTTTTATTAATTAGTGGAATGATTATAACTTTTGTCCTCTCTTTTTCTCTTTTCCCCAATTTAGACTTTGACACTAGATGAATATTATAAGTTTTTTTGTGATTGAAAGATGGGACAGAATAATTTAATAACTATAGAATCATATTTATCACTATCATTTCTGTATAAATCATAATGGTATAACTTTTAATATAATTATTATAAAAGTCAATAAGCTTACCCATTACCATATAATATAAAATGTAATTAGGTTACAATATTAAAATTGTTAGTTCATAGTCTATTTTATCATGTGGTGATTGACACATAGGTGTGTGGTAGGTGTTAGGTCCAAAAAACAAAACCTATGAGTCCCTTATTCTAATTGTTGCAATATTAGCCCTTGGTGGACAACAATGCAACTGGTTGGTAACCGTCACAATGTTAATTTTGCAATGGTTATAACTGCTAAAGATGGATTTTTTAATCATCGTAATTTATATATATATATATAAGTATTGATGTGATGCTAACGAGGGTTGGAATCGAAGTAAGGGACCTATCAACTGCCACAATGTTAATTTTGAATTGGTTATATCAGTCACAAATGGTTTTTTTAATCATCGCAATTTATATTTTTTTGTAATGATGAGATGCTAACGAGGGTTGTAATCGAAGTAGGGAACCTATCTATTACGTGTGTCTATCTCCTTTCAAGTATGCTCCCCAAACATAAACTACGTGCATGGTAGTACTCTTTGATGTAGCATCATCGCATTCAATAAAAAACAAGAGATAGAAGATGAAGTTGGAGGAAAATAAGAGATAAGGAATGAACACAAACTCAATGAAAAAAGATGAAGAAAGTAAGAGGCAAAACAGTCACTTTAATAAAATTGAAGATAATCCTAAAAGATTGTTTCAAGGAGATGCTCCTTGATGAAAACTTGAAGAAGAGATAACCTTGGTTGAGTTAGCTTGTAGTGCAAGCTACCCAACATTGGTTGGATGAACCAACCATGGTTCTCCCTAGCCTTGGACATGTTAAACAAGCTAAGAACCTACCCCTCCCCCTCCAAAGTTCTAGATACATGATGTGTGATTTATATATGTGAACGGGATGTGTTCGAAAAAAGAATGAAATTGTATCATGTACTAAATATGACAAGGGTGTAGGAGAAAACAAAGTGAATTAGTATAGGATGTACACATACACACAAATTTCACATTTTAAACAAAACAAACAAAATTTAGTGTGATAATTAAACAATTTGATTTTTCTAGTACCTATCTAGTTGCAAAAGGCCGGTGATAATTAACATGTTTTCTTCAAACCTAAATCAAGTCTAAATAACTTTTAAAAGGATAAAACTATGAATATAATGAAAAAAATATCTTTCTTTCATTTTTAGGTAATGGAAATGTGATAAAAAATTAATAACAAAAGTATATATATAAATATTCAATTAAATATAAATATAGCAACTAAGGGTGAGTATATGAGGCACTATGGTCTGTTTAAACAACTCACAAAGTACACATTTATACAGGTCGTACAAAATTTAAATAGTTAGGTAAATAATATTATTTTTGTAATCCATATTGACACAAGCTCGTGACTTTCATAGACTAGCTCAAGGACCTTGACCTGTATATGCATGACTAATAATAATTTTTATGGTTACCTATTATGTTTATATTCAATTACCATTGGTAATACTCTCATACATTGACATTTTATTTTTATAATAAAAGGCATAAATTTATTAAAAATAGTAAGTATTTAACCATCAATGTCCAATAGATAATTGAAAAAATGAAAATACTTTTTTTCCTTCTTTTGAAGAAGTAGCTTACTTTACCATTTGTAATCTGTGGTATGTAGGCTTAAAGAGCAAGACATAACCTGTAAATATATAAAATAGTACTTTACATGTAACCTTCCATTTTATGTTTTTAAAGCTTAAAATTATTACATTAATACTTCTTGTATCTTTTAAAATATTACACGTTCACTTGTTCAGGGAAGACAAAACTAATCATTAAAAAATTAAAAAATACTTATATAATTGCATGAAACTTTAGAAAATATTATAAAATGAATATCTTATTAGCATCTCTCATGCTTTAATAATCAAACCTTGTAACCTTATTACCACCAAAAAATGAGCAGATAGTCAACTATGGTCGAAAACAGTTTGCCGATGAAATTGCAGGATCAATCGTTGACAATTCTGACAATTACTTGGGAAGCAATCAAACAAACATGAATTTGCATTATTCTGAAGGAATTTAGTTGGAAAATGACCAAATTGGTCAATGACGGTTGTTTGGACACCAAGATCCATGAAAATATGCTTACTAACTTTTTGTTTTCTGTTAACATCGGTTGAAAATTAAATTTTGATTATTTCTTTTTCCAATTAAAACACTTGTCTTCATCTCGGGTTAAATATTTGATTTCAAGTAATTTCTTATTAAACTTATTTTGTTTCAAGTTCTTACTAAAACTACTTGAATAATCCTATAACATCGTCTAATTTCATCTACTATTTTGAAATCTTGTTGTGGTGAAAGTTAACCAAAGTCAATTAAGCTAATGTCACTCTTCAAGCGACAACAAAGCCAAAAAAAAGAGGAGGGGGGACGGGGGGTGGGGCAGGGGAAGTGCAGGAAGATGAGAGAAGGCTTTGTATTCTATGGGGGATCAGGCAAGGATCTTACTTCGTTTTACTTCTCTCATTACCTGAATGATTTTCATGAGAGGTCTTTGTTGAAGATATTCAAAAGGCAGGGCAATGTGGGCAGGGCAATGTGGGTGAAATGTTTTTGGGAAGGCACCGTAGAAAAGACAAGGCTAGGTTTGGTTTTGTTTGATATGTTGGAGTTAAGAACGCTACAAAGCTTGAGTCGGAGGTTGACCAAATTGTTATTGGGAAAGCTAAGCTTCGGGTGAAATTACCTTGTTTAGCCCTAGGTGGTAAAAAGGGACCATCATAAGGCAAGTTTGCATGATAGTGGTAAGGTTTCTCAACATTGGCGGGCCCCAAAATGGAAGGCTGTGAAGCTCGAATCCTATAGGGCGAGTCCGGAAGTAGAGTGTGCAAATCAAGATGTCTCAGGTGCTTTTAGGAAGGAGTATGGTTGGACCATTGGGGAGTCCAACATAGAATGGTTAAGCATGTGTGTCGTCGACAAGCTTAAAGATATGAAACAACTACCTAATGTCGAGGTTGGCTTCCTCATGCAAGGGTTGGCTTCTGTCAAAGTCAAACCCTTGGAGGGGATTCAATTCTATTAGATAATGTAGCCTGTGAGGATATTTGGGCTTTAGGAGACAAATGGTGGTTAGAAATGTTCGCGTCCATCCAACGTTGGTCTCCAACTTGCTCATCTCAAAATCGAGTGACTTAGTTAGCCTGTAGGGGCCTACCGCGTAATTATTGGAACTGAGATGGTTTTTCGAAAGTCATTAGCGAACTGGGGTCTTTGATCGATATATTGGAGGATACAAAGTCATTCAAAAACATGGAAGCTACAAAACTCCTAGTGCTAACTTCATCATTGACTCTGATTTCTTAGGCTAATAAAGTTGGCAATAACGAGAACATGGTCTCTATTTTAGTGGTTGAGGAAGGTACATATGGAATCAATTATTATGGTCAAAGGTGTAGTCAGTGCAAAGTCTTGTTTAAAGGGAGTGATTGTAGCTCAACTTACGGAATCAAGGTTCTTTCACTTTTCCATTGCTCAAAAGAGGAAAATGAATGGTATTTTAGGTGTGCTATCAAAGGAGGAATGTGTGGAAGACTTTGGGCAAGTAAAACAACAGGTTTATGACTTTTTTCATGATAGGTTCCTAACCCAAGAGGACATAGGTGTTCAGTTGGAGGGGATGAAGTTTAAATGTCTCTCAGAAACCCAAAAAGAAAACTTAGAAAGAGAACTTTTTATGGATGAAATCAAAATAACAGTTTGGGAGTGTGATAGTTCCAAAGCCCCCAGTCCAAATGGGTTCAACATGTTATTTGTGAAACATTTATGGGACTTGTTAAACGAGGATAAGGAAAGTATTGACAGATTTTCACTGGGTTGGGAAGCTTCCAAGAGGGGCCAATGCATCTTTCATCTCTTTTGTTCCCAAGAAGGAATGTTCAGGAGGTTTGGGGGATTATAGGCCGATCTTGCTAATTGGTTTGCTCTACAAAATCATTGCTAAGGTCTTAGCTCACAAATTACAAAAGGTGTTGTCAAGCATCATTGAGGAAACACAAGCAATTTTTATTAAAGGAAGACAACTATTAGACAGTGTGGTTGTTGTCAATGAAGTGGTCCAAGAGACAAAACATCATAATAAACCCCTACTGGTATTTAAAGTTGACTTCGAGAAGGTGTATGACTCTATCAGCTGGGTGTTCTTGTTCTACATGCTCTGCCAATTTGGTTTTGGGGGAAAAATAGATAAGTTGGATTCACGACTCCCTGTCTTCTTCATCCATTTCAGTATTGTTGATGGCAATGCGACGAAGAAGTTTTGTATGCACAAACGATTACGTCAAGGTGACCTGATGACGTCTTTCTTATTCCTAATTGTTGCTGAAGGACTTGAAGGATTGATTAGAAAGGCTCAATCGGTAAATCTAATTTATGGCATTAACCTATATAAGCATGACTTTCAAGTTGTAATCCAATAGTTTATAGACGATACAATCTTCATGACATCGCTTGAGCTCCAAAACATATTCTCTTTGAAAGGTGCTTTGCGATGCTACGAGTTGGCTTCATGCCTTAAGATTAATTTCCATAAGAGTAGTTTGGGGGGATTGGGGTGAAAGCACCGGAGGTGAATGCATTTGCTAAGATCCTGAATTCTGGAGTTTTGCAATTGCCTTTTCTCTTATTTTGGGATTCCCATGGGGGCAAATGTGACATGCAAGTGTGTGTGAAAGTTTGTCCCAGATAAAATGAGAGCAACATTAACTCTATGGAGACCGAAAAATCTGTCACTAGGGGGCGGATTTTTTTTATCAAATTCACCTTCTCTGCTTTACCTCTTTGTTCTTTTTCTTTTTTCAGGGTTCTTAAGAAAGTGTCCAAAGTCATTCAATCACTGCAAAGAAGCTTCCTTTAGGGTGGTTCGAACACAAGCACAAAAGTAGCATGGATCAAATGGGAGCAGATATGTAAAGACAAATGCAATGGTGGCCTAGGATTAAAGATGTTATGGCTTTTAATAAAGCTTTGTTGGGTAAATGGTGTTAGAGGATTCTACAAGGTGGTAATGCTCTTTGGATAAATGTGTTGGAGGCAACATATAGGGCTGATATTAGAAGGAACCTTGTAGTCAGGCACAAGAGTGGTAGATCCCAGTGGTGGCATGATATCCTAAAAATCACTGTTGAAGAAGGAATGAGTGACCAGTTTTCTGATGAGGTAAAACCCTTTGCTTAAAGATGACTCCTTGTTTAAGTTCTGGAAAGGGGATTGGAGGGTGTCTAGGGAGCTTAAATCTATTTTTTCCCAAGTTATATGGTCTGTCAAATCAAGGAGGCATGCTTGTTTATGAGGTTAAGGGTGGTTTAATAATAATTGGGTTTGGAAGTTTAGTTGGAGGAGAAAGCTTTTCAGTTGGGAGACTGAGTGGGTTAGAGAGCTAGAGGAAGTCCAGTGATCCATTTGAGGAAAGAGGTGAAGATGTTTGGGGCCAGTCGCTAACCTGGGGTTCTCTGATCAGTACTTGGTAAAGGAAACATATCACTTACCTAGTGGGACAATCCAGGATACTTCCATTTTTCAGTAGGTTGTGGAAATCAAAGGCTCCGTCCAAGGTGGTGGCGTTTCCTTGGAAGGTAGCCTTGAACAGAATCCCATCAAAGGTTGAATTGTCTCGACGATCCCTCCTTCTAATGGATGATGTACTTCGTCCCCTTTATTGCTTAGAACCAGAATCAATATCTCATTTGTTGTTCTGCTGTAAGTCAAGCTACGTTATATATAGATGTATTGTTTTAGATGGCTTGGTTATAAATTTGTTCTGCTTGGTTACTGTGAAATGAGTTTCTGGAACTTCCTGGGCTCATGTAACTTACTATGCAAAGATGTAATTCCTATCCTTAGTATTATTTTGCTATCATTATTGTGAGGTATTTGGCTTATTAGAAATGCGGTGATTTTTTAAAGTGAATCTTTCCTCTACGAAGAAGTTTGGTAGCTATCCCTGCAAAGGTCATGGTTGTGGCGGATTAAGTCAAAACAGGGAATAAAACTTCCATATAACCTTGTTTACAATT
This sequence comes from Psophocarpus tetragonolobus, assembly GCA_037954015.1. Lineage (NCBI taxonomy): Eukaryota > Viridiplantae > Streptophyta > Magnoliopsida > Fabales > Fabaceae > Psophocarpus > Psophocarpus tetragonolobus. The sequence continues at coordinate 4,611,693 of CM075695.1, read as the reverse complement.
CCTGTTGGGATCTCTTTGTAGAATTTTGTGGGGCAATATTTGATTGAGTTACTTGTGGGGTATTCAACACATCTTGATTACACGTTTAATCGTAATTAAATTATATGATAATCAAATACAAATAAATATATGTTATAATTTATATTATATGTTAAATAATAAATTAAGAAAAACATTAGCAACATACTATCTAACACATTATTTAACTTACTTTTTCTGACACAAGTTACAAAATTAGCAAAGAAAAAAATAAATGAGATGTGGAAAGTTTAATTAGTATACACTATCAAAGTAAAAAATTTTACACTAATATTTAATTAAAATCTTCCATTTGTAATAATTTTATTGACTGTACCATTTTATAGTTTAAAAATCATATAAATAAAAATATATAATTGAACGTCAATTTTTCATAGTACATATTAATTAAATTTAGACGTGAAACCAACCAAATTTTGAGTATTTCAATAAATTTTGAAAAGTTTGTAAGAGTGTAAATTGTCAGCATTTCCCATAAATTAATATAAATGCGTAAAAGCAGTTAATTGAAATTTTAAACTAACAACTAATTATTTCTAGATCGAGGGTAATACGCGCTGATCCCAGCATTATTATTGTTTTTTGAGTTTAATTTCCATAAAAAATCGAATAAAAATGTTTTATATCAAATTACTATCTTTTATTTATATTTATTTTTAAAATATTAATTGATAAATATTTAAGTAGCACTTTTCACTGTATAAAAGTAAACATGATACATCTTGATTTAGTACGATCTATTAGAATTTTTTTCATCCAATTTAATAGTTAATTTATCAGAATTAAAGAAAAATGTGCAGGAGATATTTAAAAATTTAAAGGCATCAAAATTTACTTTAAAAAATTCAAATAGGGCATGGAAATGAAATATCCGTGTACGAAATACAAACGATAAAATGAAAAAACCAATTTTAGCAATGCTAAAATGCGCAATAGTGGAATTTTAGTTTCTGCACCCATCAAATTGTACGTGTCCAGAAAACAATATGATAGGGGTAGGAGCCATCGTGAATCTAAATGTACGTGTCCAGAAAACAATATGATAGGGGTAGGAGCCATCGTGAATCTAAATGTTTCATCTCCTTGTCTGGCACCGTGTGACCCATTATGCTGAACATCCTCAAACCAAGAGATAATTAATTAGTTTCCATCAGAGCACGTTTAGTGTTTGGATTTATGCCACGGTTTTGAACTTGTTTATGACTAAGGACTATGGTAAATCCTATGAGTTCAAATAATTGCTTCCCATATTTTAATATAATTTGTACTTTCTTTTCTATTGGGTTTGTTTTATTACTTTGAATGTTGTGTAGGAAATTGATCACTTACAATTCGATCCTAGTTAGCTAACTGACTAAAACTCATTATGATTCAATTATTTAACTCATTATGCTGTTCCTATGCTATACATGAAATGTGCACCAGATTCCTAGGCAGAGAAGGATATAAATAATACATTATTAACAAACTGAAACAAGACCTTAAGTTCTCAATTATGTTTGCTACTAAGTGCTAGGAAATTTCGTAGCTTTTAGTCTTAAATCCACCTATGCATTCCTCTATCTCTCTTTTTATATAATGAAGGGATAAAGGATTAAAGTCAAACTTTAAACAAACCAAAGGGTAAAGGTGTTATTTGCCTCTAATTCTAAATGGGCTAGCAAACATAGATAGTGCAATATCTATCTCCTTTTCTTGTTCCTGTTGTGCTTATTTCTACATCACTATCACCCTAGGTAGTGGCAGTCAAAAGACAACACAACCAAATACTGCAAATGGACCAGAGCATGCAAGGTAAGCGACAGCCTATAGTGCAAATGGACCAGAGCACGCCCGATTCAAATGACTTAATAAACTTTTAATTGATCAAGGTGTAATAATAGTATAAGCATTTAGTTGAATAAAATTCAACTACAGTAAAAATCTACTCTTACTGTCTTACTTGGACCAGAGCATGATTCAAATGGCAATATGTTAATGCACTTTTAATTGATCAAAGGTGTAATAATAATATACATATTTAGTTGAATAAAATTCAACTGCAGTAAACAACCACTCTTACTTGTTTCATATGTGCCGATAGAAGGAGATTAGTGATGGAACCTGAAGATCTGATACATACACATTATAGTGCATTGAATATAAAAACCAATTTTACCACCGTCGTACTAATGATGTGAGCAGCTGCAAAAGTAAAGAACAAATTTTTATAGGATTCAGTATCCAATGCTCAACAAACTGCTATAAAATTCAAACAGCTAGAGATGACTATATAATAAAAATAATTATTATTATGTAGTGATAAAGAAAAGATTAGTATAAGTAAAATTTAAATTTATTTGTACAATTATTCAAAGTATTTAGAAATTGTGCTGTTGAAGTTGACATTACGGATATATAGGCTGAGTAAACTCACTTTTCATAAACAAAAAATTCATTAATAGTTTGGCAAGAACAAGCATGGATTCCACCAGCTAATATAGAATGGAATTGTAGTTACTGTGAAGAACAAAAGTCACATTTGTATTTTATTCTCAATTATGACTTTTATTTTGGTTTTTAAGTTGACAGAAAACTAGAGCATTCATAATAGATACATCAGCTTTTAGTTTAACATTTTCCCATTAACTCAGTTTATTCTGTATGGTTACAAATATAAATTCATGGATACAGCACATGTAGTATAGGTGCAACAATGTTTACATAAATAATAAAAGCAATTGTATGGGAAGACTTTTAAGTAGTTTCCAAGAATGAATAACCAAGCTTTGAAATGGAATTAGAAATATAATATCCTGAGATTTGATACAGATGAAAAGCTTATATACCTCAAAGAGTTCAAAGGGACTGCCACGGCGATAGTCATCGCTCTTCTTACTATTGTTAACTGGAAGAATAGTATATAATAATGCTCTGAATGAGATAATCAAAACAGCAGTGCTTCCTAGACTCACAAATACAAAACCATAATTCGGTAGATGACCTGACGCTGCTGCCCTTATTACTATTCCTATCTGCCAAGATGTCAAAAACAGATAAATGGGATCTGGGCGGAAGATCAATGGAAGAAGAAAACAACTGTAAAACAACACATACTTTAAATTTTCCCAGTATGGAACAATTAAATTATCATTTATCTGTAACAAAATTATTACAGTCAATCTCAGAGAGGAAAACTGTAATATGCTTGTGTGTACTTGGGGAAAAAGATTGCTATAAAATATAATTTACTGCATGCTGGTGAATCCAAAGAAGCTCTGTCATTAGCAGTTGAAACTCAAAAGTGGTGTTATAATTTACTTACTACATGTTCAAGTTGTACTTAAAACTAAAGAGCTAATTTCATTTATAGCTGAATTCTTAAAGGCAATTGTTGAGCATGATATCAGTTTAGTAAATCAATTCAATTACATTACAAATCATTTTGAGCATTGTAAACCATTCCATTTCAAAGGAATGCTCTTTAATTCATAATCCGTAAGGTGTTTCAAAGACACATTAAAGTTTCTGCAATAGAACAGACACTACTAAAACAGAAATGCCAAAAAGATCAATACAGCTTCTGCTCATGCTAAGGCCACAACTTGTTGAAAGATGTTGGAAAACCGCCTTAATAGTGGTAACCCCTAGCCTGCCTTAGTTGTGGCCTCTTTGGGGTTGATTGAATTGCATCGTTGAGGATGGTGATTTAATCCCATATTGACTAACTTGGATAGAGCTTATAAAACTCGGCAATTCTCATCTTCCAAGCTGATTTTATGAGTTTAAATTAGGCTTCTAATATGGTCTCAAGGCCAAAAAATATATGTTCAATTTTTTGTGGAATAATATTATTTAATTATTAAATTAATTTTGGATAGCCTACATCACTGTGGAATAAGACTCGGGTGTTGTATTAATTAGTTTTGGATTGTTAAATAATATTTGATTATACAAATTAATATGATTGTTTTAATTATAATGATGAATATTAGTTATTTGGACTCTATTAATGAGAATGAGTTTAAGATGAATTAGACTCTCACTTAGGTGCCTAAATGAGGATATCTGCTCTATTTAATAGCTATAAAACTAAATGATGATGAATTAGTGTTTGTTTGGCAATAATTTTATGAAACTGTTTTTAGTATTTTAGTATTTAAAAACTAAAAAACTTGTTTGAGTAGTATTTTCTAAAAACAGTTCTGGTTTTTTAGTTTTTAAAACTAAAAAACAGAAACAGCTAAAAGTAGTTTAGTTTACTGAAAATACAATCAGAATATGTTGTTTTTTTTTTTTCATTAATGAAATTTTAATAAATATGAACAAGTTTTTTCATTTTTCCATCTTTAAAAAAGTTTTCAAATAATATTTACCAAACAAGTTTTTTTTCCAAAAATATTTTTTAAAAACTATTCTTGAAAATTCTTTTCAAAAACTAAAAATCAAACTGAGGACCATTCTGGACTTTTGGTCTAACATACTGCTGTGAAGGTGAGAGGGACCAAACTGATCCAAAAATTCAGATGACGAACCAAAACTATGTTGTCTTCGGTTTTCCACATGTTTCAATTAAGATTGCAAGTATGGATTCAACATTTGATCCAAGGTTATATCAAGATTGTGGACACGGATTCAGGCCTCCCTCCAAGTACATACACGCTAAAACCTTCATTAAATTAGTGCCATGCGAACATGCTGTATTATGCTTATTTTTGTGATACAATTGAGGGTCTATTTTCTATAACTCCATCAAGATGAGTGCAAGTAAGCCAAAAACCTTCACACAAGAAGCAAGCATTCAACTTACAGGGATACCAACGGCCCATGATTTGGCAGTAGCAATGACACCCTTGGAGAGACCCTTCATCCCTCGGCCATCCTCCCCAAAACCTCCAAGGAAGTAAGCACCCAAAAACCACCCTGCAAACCATACAAACACACCCAATTTTCAAACCTCAAACTCTCCAAAGCACAAATTCCACAAACATGAAAAAAAAAAAAAGGGTAAAAATCCAAACACACCCGCTATAAAGGGGTCAGCAGTGCGCAGAGTCTCAAGGTCCAAAACAGAAAGGCCATGACTATATCTTCCAATTGTAGCAAACAAAAACAAAGCCAACACATCCGCACCAGCTAGCAGAGCCACACGCCTACAACACATGCATGATAGCCCATTTGAAATTTTGCAACAAGTTCTCTACTTTATGAAGAAAACCGATAATTTGATGTAAAAAAATTACCCCCATTTTTCAAAAGGAGTAGAAGAGGAGGGTTTCTCGAACTGGATGACACCCTCCAATGGAACATCCTTCCCAGTCACCAAAACAGGTTGGTTATTGGCATAAGCAGAAGGAGCAGAAGTGGAAGTTGAGGCTGAATCTGAGTCGAGGTTTCCCTCTTTTGCGAGTGTGAGATGAAAGGGTCTTGTGGAGCTTCTTCTGGTGATGAATTTGGGAGCAGAATTCGAAAACGTTGGTGGGTTTGTTGTTACATTGATGAATTTTGGTGGGGACGAGAGAGAACACTTGGAAAACATGGCTCCTCCGCAAGGAGCTTGGATATGGCTAAGGCTAACCAGTATCATTAACACTTCTCAATAGCACTGCACTTTGTGTTCGTCTTTCTCATCCACACAACACCATTCATTGCATTTGTAGATATAGCATCACTTTCCAATTTTCGATAATTTTGTATGAGAATTTGTGTCGTGTAACTTACATTTGTAAATGTGCAATATGTTTGACAATCTACATAATTTTACATCATAATTTAACAACAACTTATAAGTTTGACGATTTTGAAAATAATTATATAGAAAATTATAAAAAAAAAGAAGTGATTTTTAATGAGTTGATTGTCTAAAATTATATTTTATACCGGAAATAAATTACTTTTAAATTTTTCCTCTATTTTTCTAATTCATTTGACAATATAGAAGCTTTTATATCAATAACATGGATCAATATTATATTTATTTCTTTTATTACTATGATTTTAAACAATAAGTAAATAAAATGTAACTTCCCAAATAAACTAATATAATTCATAATATTATTCATAAATAAAAATAATTTCTTATATAATAGAAAACTCAGAATATTAAAATTGAATAACTAATAGCAATATACGCATTACACACTTTTGTTGGCGAGTTATGTTGTTGGCTAGGTAGGAATTAGAGTACATCACACAGCAACGCTCAACAATATACTTGGATTAAAATGTTGGACCTTCACTTAGTGAGATGTTTTGTTGGGCAAAAACCTAGTTTAATTATTAAAAAGGGAACTTTGTGCTAGACAAGAGTCCTCACTAGGCGCATAACCAATAATTTCAATATAGAAGCAATTTTTTGCTAAGGAAGATCTGTCGTTCAACGAGACCTTACATACATGCAAAATCTCTAATGCATGATGCTCTACTCACTTAACATGAACCAAAACTAGCTTTCCAACTACAGTACAACACCCAACATACACTATTATATTTTAGTTATACTTGCTCATATAACTTATAATGAGATAATTTTCGTTTCATGCTTATACTTATCCAAAAGACTATCAATTTCACCAAACATAGTTACTTCACATCTTACATATTCAAGTATACTAGAGTCTCATCATTAAACATATACCTATACAAGCTCAAAACATGATATTACACAAATTAACATTATATAGGTTATTTATATATTCTTTACATATATTTTACACCTATCAAAGTGAATTATCTCGTCCATGCTAATCATTCACTCACTTCAACTCAATCCTTCACGCCTATCCATAACACAACTGTCATTTCCTCTCATGTAAAGTACGATCATTATAGTCAAACACAAAATATGCAATGCAAGGGTAAGCTTAAATATAAGAAAGCAAACTCAAAGGGTATATAGCATCTATCATAACTACATTATGATTGAAAATCACCCCCACAATCAAACAAACTTATAGCAATACATATCTCAACAAAATCATCAAACTTTTGATATTTTCCGGAAACACACATTGAATTCGGATACTAGGTAGCCTAATGATCATTCACAATTGAAATCTTGTGTCTATCTAACCCAATTTTGAACCTCAATCCAATCTAAGCATACTTATCTGATACTTCTAACTAATGTCTAGCGTCCAGGTGACCCATTCATGACACTCAGTTAACTCTCAATGTGTCAAACATCTACCTGACCCAATATTGGCAAACAATTGCTATCAGAGTATATCCCAAGGGTATTGTCTTATCCTCATTAACCTTAGCACTAGAATTACAACGACCTTGTATGCATCTCTAATTTAATGTACTTCAAATAAGGCTAAGCTACCTCCTGTAATAGTCCATGTCCAACATCCCACTAGAATAATTAATTTAAACATACAACATAATTCATTTAACTATACATCATAAATCAGTACAATCGTTTAAGTTCAGTTAACAATCAAATTAAAATCAAACTTAAATTAATCTCAATCATTTACTTTCCCAAACATCAAACCCAAATAAATAAATTAAAATTAGAGTTTCTCTTACCTATTTCTCCCTTAAAAGCTGACTTTAAAAAATAGAGAGAAATTCAACCACAGAAATTACTCAAACCTTGACAAAAATCCCAAAATCAAATAGAAACCTAAAAAATTGGGATGATTCCTTTTTTAAAGGGAACAATTGCATAAAAAATGAACAGAAAAAGGTCTAAAGATTTAGGATCAAACATACAACAAATAACACTTAGAACCAGGAGCGATGAAAAAGATTGGGTCGAATTCCGTCAACTTTTTATTGACCATGTAAGAAGATTAAGTTTCGATGAATGAGAGAGGATTGAGAGAAGTTACAGAAAGAATAAGAAGAAAGAAAAAGGAAAGAAAAGGAAAGAAGAAGAAAAGAAAAGGATTTGAGGATGTATTTAATAATCTGACTTGCTAACCGTAGTCATCTTCTCACAATTAGATTTTCAAATATTCCGGTAAAACTAGTCCAACAACTTAAACTCAAAGAATATATATATACCCACACTTCTCTTTTTTCACTTAACTAGTTTGAGTCACTTATATAACATTAATTAATTCACTGAAATTCAATCATATTTATAATTAAATAATCATATTTTACTCATATAAAACATATACATATAAATAGTTCAACTAAATATTCCGTAATTAATTTATTAATTATGTTTGAATTAAATTTATTTTATCTTTTATTTATTTCTCACACTCATAACATATTAATAAAAATAGTACGTTACCAAGTATTGAAATAAAAGCTTTTCCAAAATCATGAAAATGGAAAAAAAAATAAATAGAGAGGATTTTTTTTTCCTAATAAGGTATAGTCGTTAAATTTAAAAAATAATTAAAAATTTTAATTACTGTTTACTTTGTCATGTTCTAAATATCATGTAATAAACAATCCTTTTCTATAAAAAATTTAATTTTATAAAAAAGTTAATTTAAATTTAATTGAAGAAATAAAAAATATAATTTGATAGTGATATTTAATTTTTTACATTAATTTTACCATAATCTTTAAATTATTAAATAAATAATCACATGATCGTATAAAGGCACACTATTATGTACTATGGATAATTGGATATATGTAAGAAATCAGGTGGATAAGGATTTGTTTACAATAGAGCTCATATCACTCACTTTCTTATAGAACTGTTCAGCAATACTAGGCAAAATATGGAAAGAAGAATTGACACTAATATGTTGTGATACACATTTAAAATCATATTCAATGAAAAAACACTTGGTTTGAGACATAGAAGTTAAAATTTTGAGTTTAATTGGTATCCACTATTGGTGTAAAGATTTTTATACTGATATTCTATCACAACTCTTCATTCATGATAAATGGGTGATTTTACTCATTACCACTTTAAAAGTCACATGAATGAAAAGTGATGATTAAATGTCACAATATATACCAATTAAACTCTAAAATTTATGAAGGTAAATTTTTTGTTTTCAATTTCATATGAAAACAAATCTATTTTCCAAATACGCCGATAATTATAAGATTTTAATAAAAAAAAGTTTGTTTTGTTTAAAGATCAGTAAGTAGTGCTAAAAACATTAATTTGACACCAAGAATTCATGCTTAAAAATGTGACTTCACTTTTTCTTTCTTTTTTTAAAATTGAATGGAAATCACACATATATAACTTAACAAAGAAAAACGTTAGTTCATAGTTCTTTTAATACACTTTATATAATTAATTGAAATTTATAAAAATAATAAATTATGACTGGTCTTACATGTCATTAAATAATTATTTTTTTTAATTTTATAGTTTTCAATAAATTTTAACTAATAAATAATAATAATATGTTGATAGCAGTTCTTTTTTAATAACAAATTGTGGACACTTTTAATTGCCACAACCTTTTTCAAAACTAAAAAGCTAATAAAAATGTGAAAGATGAAATTTTGTTTTAAAGCATATTTTCTATATATTAAAGTTAAGTTTTAAAGCATGAAATACCCATTTTTTGTTTTTTAAAAATCTATCTATTATCATAAATTTTAAAAAAATTAACCCCTTTTATAAAAGAATCATAAATTTTACTTCCGTATCATGTTATTCTAAAGTTCATACTAATTTCTATAAATATGTCAAAGCTTACATAGAAATAAATTATTAATTTTCACATAGAGAATACTATTTAATATCCTAAGAGCGATATGATTGATTACAAAATTATAAATAGTAAAATTATGTTAATTTTGAATTGCACTTAAATTTATTTCTTATAAAAAATTATTTTACTTCCTTTTACGTTATGTTATGTTATATTATATATATATATATATATATATATATATATTATTTTATAACATCCCAAATTTAATAATAAAATCCTAATATTTCTCATAAATACAATTTTTTTCTCGTACAATTTAAAACTATAAATAATGAAACTGAACAATTAATCCCAATACATGCAACATCCCAAAACAATTACTAATATCTAGCATTATTACTCATCAATATACTAATAAATACGACATAAATCTCAAAATATTAAAATCAAACAAAATAGGTCATGACATGCACTGCACTTACGCAGGTCCTCTTCAGTTATTGAAAATTTCTAGTACTAGAAAGAATTTTTTCTGCACTATATAGGCTCACTAGGCGAAACAGGACCTTCAACGAGGAATAGAGTAGCTCGTCCAGCGAGGACCTTAAGATGAATTATCCTGGTGGAAAAACTTCACCAACGAGATAAGTGGCTGAGTGTAAACCTAAATAATTTTCTAACAGAAAAAACTTTGCACTAGGCAAGATATCCCATTGGATCCAAAGCCAAAGGTCTCAATAACAAAGGCGAACTCCCCCAGTGAAACTCTGCAAATACCAAAATCTCAGCTGCAAAATTCTCTAGAATTCCTTCTAACTTAAAATCAATTATTTCAACTAACAACCACATCACAACATCAGTCATTTCCATCCATTACTTGCATAATTGCATATACAATCCAGTACTATTTTTATAGGTTCTACATCTCAAGTTTAAAAGGTGAAAAAATACATTAAATAGGCTAAGTCCTAATTTACATAACATAAACTATTTTAAAGACAACAAGTGTGTTATGCTAAAATAAAACAATCCACCTCAGTCTTATTATCCCCGTCCTTCAACTCCAACACTGATATCTACTCCCTTCAAACCACGGTCATCACACTCATTTAAAAACACATATAAGCAAGAGTAAGTTCACAATAACATAAGTTGCTATCAATACAATAAATTAATTCTTTCAACCCAAGTTTCATTCACCATATTGTCAATCAAATAACCACAGCCAAGTCTCATAATAACACATTTACACAATATGATGTTTTTCAGAAAGGTTCATTGAATTCAGATACTAGGTTGCTTAATGACTTTTTCACAGTTGCAGTCTGACATATCTAACCCAATATTAATAATCAATTAAAGTTTAGGAATACTCATCTGATACTCATTGCTGTCTGGAATCAACTGATCCCCACTTTGCACCCAATTGCTACCTGAGTATATTCCAAAGTTACTTACTCGATCTTGTTGACCTTAGCATTAGGATCATAATGACCTTATATGTATCTCTAATCCAATACACCTTAACCGGGCTACTTTACTTCCTTGTAATAATCCATAATCATAGTTCAAATACATGTTATCAATTTGAACATATATCAACCAGTTTTAAAAGAAAATATATACTCAATCTTTCATCCGCATAAAAATACTCCCAATCACAATTCAGTACATATGTCATTTAATAATTCATTCAAATTAAGACATCATTTCATAATTCACTTATACATCACAACAACTAAATTTAATGTTCAAACATAAATCAGTAACAATTAATCTTTCCTCATATCAACACTTAACTAAAAATCCTCAAATTATACCATAGAGTAAACTTTTCTTACCTATTTTTCCGTGTTAAGAGCTAAGTTTGCTGAATTAGGAAAAATTAACCGTAGAGACCACTCAGAACCTATCAAACATCGAAAATCAAACAAAAACCTAAGAAATTGGGATTTTAAAAGAATTCCCTTTTAAAGAGAACCATTAGACTGAGAACGAACAGAAAAGTCTAAAGAAGTAGGATTAAACATACCTATAATGATGAATTTTCAAAATCAGGAGCAATGAAAGAGATTTTGTCAGATTGCACTTATGATTAATGCCACATGCAAGAGATGGAAGATTGGGAGCTTGAGAGAGAATACGGGAATTCACAAGAATGAAAGAAAGAAGAGGAAAGAGGAAACCATCGGGAGAGAGGGAGAAAAAGAAAAGAAAAAGAAAAAAAGGGGAAGAGAAGTTTATGATGTCGAGGTACAGTTAGTAATCTCAGTTTGCTATCTGCAACCCCCTTGATAGATTTCCCAATAAAATTTCTCGAAAAACTAATCCAACAATCTCAACTCAAAAGAGAATATATGAACTTTTCTCCTATAACCCTAATCTCAGTCACTTATATAACTTTATTTACTTCATTGAAATCTAATCATATTTATAATTAAATAACTATATTTCATCAAGATAGTATATATATATATATATATATATATATATATATATATATATATATATATATATATATATATATATATATATATATATATATATATATATATATATATATATATATATATATATATATATATATATATATTTGTAATCAAATATTTCATAATTAATATATTAATTACATTTTAATTTAATTTAATTTTTTTTATTTATTTTATGCACTTATATTATTAAAAACATGATCTTACATATTTATCTTACAATATATATATATAAAAGCTGACATAAGTATATCGTTTTTATTATTTATTACTGAAAATTTGTTAAAATAAAAATGAATCTTATAAATTTCATATGTAACTTATGCAAGAAAAAAAAACAAGACATATAAAGTAGTTTAAATGGAATAGAGAGATTAGAAGAAACATATGTCACAAGTATTCGAGTTTATTGTTAAAAAAAATATATTATCAATTAATATTTATCAATAAAAAAATTATATGCAATACGTTTCGTAAATTTTTTAATATATGAATCAATTGATTAATTTTTTACTTCTAAAAAGGTATAAAAAAATCTAATAAAAAATTGAATTGAATAGTTTCCTATATATATTTCTTTCAAAAAGTTTCTCTGACATATTTAAAGAAACAAGTAAATATATTGATTGAGAAATTAATATTTTAAATGTACTATTAATACAGTCAATACGATAATCATATATAGATTTTTTTTTTCTTTCCTGAATCGATAATATATTGATAACATCATAAATGGAACTTTGTCAATTAAATCAATCAATTATATATATATATATATATATATATATATATATATATATATTACCTATTTTTTTAATATTTAACGTAATTTCATATTCAAAATTCATATTCAAAATTCAAATTCAAAATTTGATATAATAAAAATAAACATTTTAAATGCAAAAAAAATTAATTAATCATATCTTGAGTTATACTTAAAAAGAATTAGTTAACTATTTATGTCTATGTTTAGTCTAAAAAAATTAGCTAAAAGAATAGGTAGAATGTAAAAAATTAGTTGATAGTGAAAAGTTATGAAAGTAACTTGGTAAAATTATTTACAAAAGTAATTAAAATATGAAATAAGATCAAATAAAAATATAATAAATTCTTGCATTACATAGAATATATTAAAAAATTCATAAATATTAAAAGATAAAAAATATAGCTAAAACGTTAAAAATAATATTTTAAAAATATTTATTCTTTATCAAACAATCAAATGAATTTTTCAACTCATAAAAAAATAGTAACTATAAACGAAATATCTTACCAACCTAGCCCACGTCTAATTTACTGATCAAATCAGAATTCAATCAGAATTAAGTCTATGGATCAATTATTTCAAAATTAATTTTAGTTAATTTTATTTATATTCAAATCAACATACTTTTAAACATAATTTCTTTTATCTTTTTTCATTTTATGTGCTATCATTCTCTCTTTACCTAACAAAATATTTATGTGACTCACCTTCATATAAAACCTAATATCTGTGTGTGAGACTTTGATCAAAATATCGATTTTGATTTCCAGCTAATCCTATAAGATAGTAATTTTTAACTTTTTCATAAACATATTCTTATTATGTTAATTATTCCAATTATTATTATAAATAAAAGCATGTGATATTTTAACTTTAATTATAAACAAATAAAAGCATCTAAAAGAATACAACTATCACACGCGTGTTTGGGAATAATTTCCAAAGAAAATAGTTATTTTTAACACTTTCTCCAAATATAATATTTTTAAAATAAATTAGATCACGTCAAGTTTTTTTAAAAAAGATCACACATGTTTTATTTTCTTTTTGAAATATGCAAAAATTGTATCAGAATAGAAATTTCATTATTTCAATAACAAATTTTATCTTTCTTTAACAATAACAATTTAAACTGATATTGTTTGTAATTACCTAATTAATATACGTTATAACATTCAAACTATGATAAAAAAATAATTTTATATTAAAAAAATACCTAATTTGAAATACGCAAACATAAATTTATTTTTTCTTCCATTTCACATATGCATTTATCACTGATTGTATGCATTTTCTTTTTGTTTTCACCTGTGCTTCAGAATAAATTGTAACACATCAGTCAACATTTGACTGAACAAAAATAAAGATTAATCATAAAAAATTAAAAAAAAAAAACAAGTGCGAGTAAATCTAAAAAAAATATTAAAGACTCATAGTCAGAGCAAAAATGTTAACAATAACTAATATAATTAGCAATCAAGAAAATCATTTATACCAAAAGACAAAATATTAGATAAATTCTTAAGTAATTTAAAAGCTATCTCATAATAACTAATATATTCAATCAAAATTGAAGTTATCTCATAAGTACTTACTTCTATTTCAGTTAAAAATTCACAAAAAATACTTTAAAAAAAGTGCATTAAAAACTTATTCTAATATCTAATCATTTGTTTCTGGCAGGCATATGATTCCCACCAAAACAAGGATAACTTGGAAAACTATAACCAAAAGGCTGTGGACATGAATGAGTCATGGGTACCATGGGCATACACCAAGAGAGAGAAGCACCAGGCATAGGGTACCAACCATAGTTTGGTACAGGAACATATAATCCATTATTATTGTACCAAGGATGTGTTTGAATGATATTGGTATTATAATAAGGAAAATTTTCCCAAGAAGTTCCTTTTCCATTGTTGGATCTTAATTTATTAGGAGCACCATTCTCCTCTTTTGGCACCACCCTCTTCACCTCCACTTGTTTACCATTCAGGTCATAGAATCTATTCATCATAACATCTTCAACTGATTTTTCTGAATCAAATGTGATGAATCCAAATCCTCTAGGCCTGTGTGTCACACTGTCTTGCATCACCACCACATCAGTTATTGTTCCAAACCTTTCAAAATATTTCCTAAACTCCTCTTCTGATATGCCAGAAGGTAAGCCTCCAACAAAAATTTTCATTCTCCTAATCATTTCAGGAGTGATGATCTTTCTCTTAGTGTGAGTTTGCCTCTCTTCTTGCTTTTCATTCGTGGATACCTCCCCCATCACCTCAATCTATTCAAACAAATAATATACTATAAACCTTCCAAAAAATAATATGGCTTGTTGAAAATGTAAAATCAATAATAACTAAAAAATATCATATCTCATTTTAAAAACACACATTTTGATAAGAGATAAAATACACCAAATTTCATGGAATACAAAATATCAAAATAGTTATTTTTAAAGATAAAAATTAAAACAAATTTTAATCATTTAAAAAGTTTAAAACTAATTTTATCTTAATATTTTTAATTTAAAAAAATAGGAAAACTTACTCTCTTTTCATGCACAAGGGAGTCTTCCATGTCACCATTCTTAGCACAATGCATTGCAGTGGAGACATCACAAGTGTCTTCAAGAACATTTCCATAAGGTTTAACATGGATATCGTTAAAGGTTTTTTCAGTACAAGACACAGCATAGAGGACTTTATCTTCAGAAGCCATTTACAGCAATCAAGTCAGCAGTATAAGCTAATGAATCAGACAACAAATTCATTCATTTTCATTAGCATGTATCAAAGTTAAATAAGCTTTAAAATAATTAATTAAAACATGGCATGCTATGAATTAATTGAGAGATTCCAGTTATATTTTTAATGATTGAGAAAATTCATAAACTTTCACAAGCATCCACAAATATAAATATAGATTTGGAATAAAAGTAATACAGAAAACTAATTCTTAGGTGAATTTCAGTCCATAGTGGAAGATGAAAGTAGCTAAAACAATAAGAAAGTGATGAACAATTTGATTTATACTACAAACTACAAAATTTATTTAAAAAAACTTTAAAATAAAGAAAAGTCTTTACCTCTAGCTTTTTGCTTTCTGGCTATCTCCTCTGCTTTACAAACTGATTGAGGTGCTTCGTTCTTTTTTTTCAATTTATAATCAACTATTACCATTTTCTATTCAAATCACCATCAATAATGATTTGCATATTTCTTTTTTTTTTTTAGATTGGACTAGTTTCCATTTTTTACTTATTTCCATTTTACAATGGGAAACTAGGCATATTGAACCCAAATTCATTGAACATGGATTTCAAAACAATTATTCTTTTCAAAATATTTTAAAATAAGTAATATTTAAATTTTTAATATAATATTTTTTATTAATAAGTATTACTTAAATTTTAATATAATATAATATTTTTCACTAATATCTTTAATAAAAATTACTTAATTTTCAATATAATGTAATCTTTAATAAATATTGCTTAACTTTCAATATAATTTAATATAATAATAAGTATAGTATAGTAACATTATCTATTTTTTTATTTTTTTATTTGTATAAAATAATCTAGTACAATATTTATTTTGAAGGGAGAATAATTAATGGAATCATGCTTATTTTTTCAAAACTTTGATTATAGTATGCATATTTGTAATGATTACATCTTTTTTAGTTTTTTTTTTTGTTTTATTAATTCAAATAAAAATCATCATTAATGAGGATGTATTAAAATTTTTAAGTGTTTATTATTAAATTAAATGTAAATTCATTTCTTATTATATTTTTCTTTCTCTATATGATTTTATTTTTTTATGTTTAAATTTTAGGCTTTAAATATTTTAAATTATTTTTATACCGTAATAAAGTTTTATTTGAAGTTGATTTTAGTTATTTTTTAGAGGATTTTATTTTTTATTATGCCGCCTATGACCAATATTGGACATATTACTATATTAGTATGTTAGACGCATTTTCATAACTCAGTTTATTTGCTAAGTGTCCTTTGAGTCAATATTAAATGTCTATTAATTTCAATGCATTCACTTTGTATATAACATATTCAAAATACAAATTATTGTTCTAAAAAATTAGATGTTAAAAATAACCTATGTTATGGAAAGTATATCTGGTGGGCCAACAAAAAAGGTTCTTATTGAATATTTTAGTTACAAGTAAAGAAACAAGGGGAAAAGTTAGGGAAAAAAATCTAAAATCTATGTGAAACAATAGTTTGGATTTTGAAAATTACTTTCTACAATACAAAAAAAAATTCTAAATTCCTAAGATTTCTTTCCCGTGCACATTGATGAGACATTGTGCTTTTGAAAGTATTTTCTAGAATAAAAAATACAAATTATTGTTCTGAGAACTACTTTATTAGATGTTAAAAACCAGCCATGTTATGAAAAGTATTTTCTAATACAATGGTTTATATCTATTTTTTATTTGTAAGGGTAATTTTGATAAAAAAATATTTATAATAATAATTTAGAAATAAAAAGAAGTGTGAGTAGAAAAAAGGAAGTGAAAACAGCAATAGCCTCGTTTTAAATTAATACTCAATCAAAATTGGGCCTCTGTGATGAGTGTGTTCTTAAAAAAACTATTCATTGTATCAACATCCATTTGTGTACTTTGAGCTATCATGAACAAAACTTCTCTCCAGTGAATATCTTACACTTACTTATAAGCAGGTTGTTGGTGAGTCATGTGGTTTAGTACTAGAATATATATATATATATATATATATATATATATATATATATATATATATATATATATATATATATATTATAAATAAAGTTGTTAATTTTATTAATTAATATTTTAAAAATTATATAAATAAAAAATTTACTTAAATATTAATATAAAATTCTTTTATTATCAATATAAACTCAAAATATATTAAAAAAAAGCATCAATCTACAAGTATTACTTGTTTTACCCCCAATTGATAGAGCAACTAACAAATAATAATAACTAAATTTGATGAATTAATTAATTGATTAAATTGAACACATAATAGTTCAAACTGCAGTATAATTGTAAAATATGGTCCTATTAAAAATTAAAAGTTAATTGAAAAAAGAATTTGATGTAAAGAAGTTCAAGGGTTCATCCAAATAAAAAAACAACTTGCTGAATGTAGTTTTTTAGAGTGGTATATTTTTAGGGACAATATATGTGTTCATCCAACATTTTTTATAGTTAGTGATAAGTTTCAAGAAGAATAGTGTTTGTACCATTCGCAAAGTGATACCCTCATACATTAATAAGTGTACACAATATTTTTATTCTTTTTCATCTTATCATGCATTTAATTCTCTTCTCTTCCTCTTCTCTTACTGTTGTTTCTTTGTTATATTTGTTTATTGGATAAATATAATCTCTCCCAACAAAATTGTCTCAAATAGTCAAGAAGGCGATATCGACCCTTTTCTTAAAGATATTATTAAAAGAAAAAATATTAAAAAAAAGTCACTTAAAAAGTAGAGGATAGAAGATATAATAAATTCAAATGTATTCAATAATAAAAATTAATCAACTAATATTTGTCCATAAAAAATAATAAATTATACAAAAATTATAATAATTAAAATATATCTTTTCCACTCTTATTTTTCTTAGAATATAAATTATTTATTATTATTTTAATTTTTCTATATTAAAAATTATCTAACATTTTATAAATAAAAATAAAAAACAAAAATTATATATAAAAGAAGGGTTATAGTTATTATTTAAAGAATATATATAGATAAATAAATAGATAAAAAATATTAAACATATAGCACGGAAATCTTTCACACATCTTTTCTATTTTCACTCCTACACTCACTTTTTCCTACAACTATATACTCTCCTCCATTGTTTTCATTTTGCTTTCTCACCTCTTATATGTTATCTCTCCTCAATATCATCCATTTGTTCCTTAATTTTTTTCTTTCAATACAAGGATTATATCTTCTTCCATTGTTTGTAGTTCATTCATTTAAGTTGTTGTAAATAAATACTTCGTAGAGTCATTTAAATTAAAAAAAAGTATTAATTTTATGCTTTCTTTGTGATATTCATTCTTATTTTGATTTTTCTTTTCTCATTGCAACCAATTTAATTAATTAGTTTAATTAAATAAATAATTTACTATTAGTAGCTTAACTTTTGGTTGAGTAATATGCTTGTCTGTACTTTGTATGTTTTGGTGCTTTCTTTTATGCCCTTTCTCAGGATATTACCATCAAAACTGTTTTAACTATAATTATCTTTATGAGTAAAATACAATTTATTTAATTTTTAATTTAAATATTTTCCTATAAATCTGGTGGGTCAACAAAAAGATTCTCACTTATTGAATATTTTAGTTACAAGACAACGGAAAAAGTTAAAAAAAAATCTAAAAAGTATATTGTGAAACAATAGTTTTGATTTTGAAAATTACTTTCTGCGATACAAAAAACATTCTAAATTCCTAAGATTTCTTTACAGTATACACTGATGAGACAGTGTGCTATCCAAAGTATTTTTTCAAAATCCAAAATATAAATTATTGTTTTGAAAAATACTTTGTTAGATGTTAAAAACCAAACATCTGAAAAGTATTTTTTTATATAAAAATATTTATAATAATTTAGAAATAAATAAAAGTGTGGAGTTCTTATAAAAAAAAGTGTGGAGTAGAAAAAAGAGAATAAAAATAGCAACAGCCTCGTTTTAAACAAATAGCCCAATCAAAATTGGGCCTCTGATTCACAATATACTTTTTAGATTTTATTTTTTTTTACTTGTAACTAAAATATTCAATAAGTGAGAACTTTTTTGTTGACCCACCAGATTTATAGGAAAATATTTAAATTAAATAAATTATGGCTTTATCAATACTTTTCTTGAAAATTTTCTCTCATCTATATTCATTTGTGTGCTTTGAGCTACTATGAAGAAAACTTATATCCTTCATGTTTCAATACTTTTGCGATTATCTTACTTACCTACAAGCAGGTTGGTGAATGGGGAGTCATGTGATTTACAATTAGAATAAACTATAGCATGAAAATAAACTATGCCAATTTTGAGAATTATAATAATAAAGTAACTAAGATGCATTTAGTCTTGGTTTTATCAATACTTTTCTTGAAAAACTTTCTTTTACATTTTCTTCTTCCATTAACAATACACTATATAATACCCAGAGCTCTGCTCAATCCCCAACAAGCATTTATTTGCCTAGGGTGTTGGGATCTTTAAAAAAATATATTAAAAAAAACATAGGTAATGGATGTTATGAGTACATGTACAAGTGTTACTTTTTTTACTCCAATTGTTAGAGCACCTAACAAATAATAATTAACTAAATCTGATAAATTGATAAAATTGAACACATAAGTGACATAACAGTTCAACCTGCAGTATAATAGCAAAATATAGTTCTATTAAAAAATAAAGTTAATTGAAAAACCAAAAAAGTAGATGAAAAGAAGTTTAAGAGTTCATCTTCAATAAAAACAACTTGCTGAATGTAGTTTTGCATAGTGGTATATTGTAGTGAACAATATATGTTCATCTAACATCTAACAATATATGTTCAAAATTAAAGAGATTCATGTCTTATGCATTTGTTTTTCTTCTTTTACTATTGTTTATTTTTTACAATGTAAATTGTATTTGTTTATTGTAAAATATATCTCTTTCAACAAAATTGTTTTCACAGCCAAAATTGTTTAAATACAGAATTAAAATTTAATTAAATTAAAATATGTGTTAATGATTAAATTCAAATTGTTATAATTGACGTGAACACATAAAACATAATGGATTAAACTTTACTAAAAAAACACAGAATTGTCGAAGCCTAGAAGGCAATCTTGAAAAACTTAGTTATATGACTCTTTTTTTAGTTTAGAAAGATATTTTAAAAAAGAAATATATATTTAAAAAAAACCACTTGAAAAGAGAGGACAAAAGATATAATGAGTTCAAATATATTTATTAATAAAAATTAATCAATTAATATTTGTTTGTAAAAATAATAATTTATATAAAAAAATTATAATAATTTAAAATTTATCTTTTCCACGCTTATCTTTCTTAAAATAAAAAATGTTTATTATTGTTTTTAATTTTTCTATATTAAAAATTATTCTAAGTATTATAAACAAAATAAAAAATAGAGATCTATCTCATTTGTCAATTTGAGCTAAGTGTTCATTGGTGAGTGCCAAATAATTAATTTTTCTTTTCTACTTTCTTTCTAAACAAAATGGGGGAAAAAAATCTCTCCTGATCTAATTTGTACTTAAAAATGCTTAAAGTTTAAAAATTGAACTTTTAATTAACTTAATTTTTTTTATATGGCAATATAAAATTTTACAAGAATATTAAACTCTTTACCTAATCTATTATAGCCTATCATATCAAGTCACATAATCTTACATCTTTAATACCAGTAGATATTTTTTCTGATAAAAGAATATAGATTCTTTTTTTTATTATTATTAATATTTACCATATTCAAACTTAAGATGAGACTTAACAACTAATAAATTAGTATTTTCTCTTTAAACATAATTTATTTTTTATTTGAAATCAGGAAAGTTAAATGATAACAACTAAGAGGTTATTTTGTTCAAAAAACTGTTTTCTATTTTGATTTTTGAAATTTTAAGATCTAAAAATATGTTTGTTTTAATTGTTATTTTCTATTTAAAAAAATAAAAAATATTTTATTTTAATAAAAAAATCATAATATGTATAACTATAATTCTACAACTTTGTCATTGTGTTTTAAAATATTAAATACTATTTTTTATTTTATATTATTTTTTATGAATATTAAAAAGAGATTGTTCATGTTAAGAACTGTACAAGTAGATCACATTAACTAGAAAGAGATTACTTATCAGATATACATTTAATATTGGAATATCAGACAATAAATATGTATTAATACCACAATTAAAAAACCATTATATTGACTGAAGAAACCACTGGGCAATCCAAGAATTGGAGGCTAGAAAGGTAGCATAGAGGCTAGAAAACTAGATGATCACATGACCCCTTAACTGGGGTAGTTGCTTGGTTCAACTTTATGGAGATAGTAACTAGAGTTTTTCCTTTCTTGTCACACACCCATGAAATTAATAGTTCCCAATTGGAACCTGTGAATGTGAACCCTACTCTTCATATGCATAGGCTAAGTCCCTAACCCATCACATCCACAGTTCCCTACATTTACTATTACTCCAAAATACAATCTTTGCTTTTATCCTCCAACGGCTATCATCCATATGTACTTTTGTTCACTCAACCTTTGCATAAAAATTACAAACAAAATGTCAAAATAATTTATTTATTTTTTGCTGTTTGAATAAATATCCATTAATTTTTACTTCAACTTGAAAATATTAGCTGACTTCAAACAAGGACAATGAATGCACAATAATTTGTTAATGAAAATAGGGTTATATTTCCAATTCCGCCAGCACCGGATGTGAATGTCCCAAGGGTAGAAATGAAACATTATTGGCAATGAAAGTGATTCTATAGATTGCTAGGTCATTGCCATAGCCGTGTTTCGTGTTTATTGTTTCTATGCCCTATGGAATCCCTCACTAGCTAGGTTACGCATGCATTGCATTGGATTAAAAATCAATGAGAATCACGCACCTGATAATTAATTACTCTGTCTCTTTTGCTTCTTTTTATTATGTTTCAGATTACAAAGATCAAATCACTCGCTTCACCCAACAGTTATAGAAAAACTGCCCATAGATATGGCATACAGGTGTATTTGATAAATTTAATTTATAAAACAATCAAGGTCTCTTTCTCCATAATTTTTTGTTTATTAGTTTTGAAATTAATAAAAATGAAAATTAGTTATTTTCAGTTTTTTAAATTATTTTTAATTTTAAAATATTGATAACAAATCTTCATTTCACTTAAATCCTTTCTTCAAATCTTTTCTCCCAATGCAAATTAATGATAGTAATAAATAATTGTCATTATCCTATGGGACTAACTTATTTACTAATTCTCTTTTTAATAGAGTTAGCACACAAGTTAACAAAAAATTAAAACTTGAAATTTGATAAAATTAGCACATAAATTAACAAAAAAAAAATCTCCTTATCTGAAGAAGAAGCATTTTTAAGTTATTTAATAGATTTTTTTATTTTGAGATGCTAATGTCAAATCTTGTGTATATATTTTCTGACAAAAATTAGTTTTTGACATATATTTGATATCTGTAATATATTTTAAAAACAAAATAACTAAACATTTAAGCTATAATATGCAGGTCAAATATAAAGATACAAAAGACAAAGAAACCTTTGTTTGGTAACCTGCAGTTGAAGAAAACTAATAACTTTTTTAATAGATCGATAATTTAATATTTTCAAAGAAGTTAAACTTTATTTTATAAACAAATGGTTAAATATGACATAAAATTGAGATTATGCAAAGGTTTGTGATTTGGTACTGATTATGGTGTTTTTCTATTCAATTGGAAACTTTGAATGGTGGTTTGTTTATAAGGTGGATGTAAATAAAATTAAAATTCTTTCTTTATTTTTGTTTTCTTTTTTTTTTCAGAAATTATTTTCTAAGTACTTTTGATGAAATGGAATAGCTATGGTTATTGCTCATTTATATCATTAAACCTGTATATGTGAATTAACCGTGAACTTTTTAATTAGAATGTAAAAAAAATACATTTTTTATCAACAATTTATTTTCTTTTTATGTATATAAATATATTTATTTTTTTATATAAAAATGAGATAAAAAGCAAGTTGAAACTCACAATGTGGCTAATATGTATGAGAAATAAGTTTTTAAAATTCTTTTGAATTAAAAACCAAAAATATTATAAAGAAAGGGAGATTCTTTTCTCTCAATCACTGTGACTATAATTAAATTATAATAAAAAATATAAAATATAAAAAAATGTGTTTCTTATTATTAAACAGTAAATTGATATTACTAAACACACCCTCATTTTTCAAATAGGAAATTAATATTATTAAACGGACGCTCATTTTTGCTTTCCTTCTTTTCCTCTTTTCTTTTACTCCCTTCTTTTCTTTTTTCCTCTTTCTCATTACAATCATTTCACAACAAAATTTCTTCCATTATTACTGATTTTGAGCAATAAGTATTATAGGTATGTCTAACCCTAATTCTTTAGGGTTTTTTCTGTTTATTTTAGGTTCAATCATTCTCATTAAAGAAAAATTCTCTTTAAAATTCCATTTTCTTATATTCCTTTTTGGTCGTGGGATCTTTTGTAGGTTTTGAGTGAATCCTAAAAGTTCTCATTCCTCGTTAAATTGAACTTTAAGGAGAATAGATACGCCAACAGGATATCTCAAATAACAACTAAATGTCAGTATTAGGTCAGGTAGACGTTAGACACACACTAGTTGAGAGTTAGCTAAGGGTCAGTATTAGGTCCTTTGGACAGGAGACTTTAATTGGAAGTATTAGATGGGGTATGCTTAGACT
Organism: Psophocarpus tetragonolobus; assembly: GCA_037954015.1. Lineage (NCBI taxonomy): Eukaryota > Viridiplantae > Streptophyta > Magnoliopsida > Fabales > Fabaceae > Psophocarpus > Psophocarpus tetragonolobus. The sequence continues at coordinate 4,587,304 of CM075695.1, read as the reverse complement.
TTGGTTGGTTGTTAGTATTAGGTTAGATAGATGTCATACACAAATTGTGGGAAGTCAGATAGGTCACCTTGGTATTCAAATTCGATGTATGTGTTTTCTGGAAAACGACGAGTTATAAGAATATGTTGTAATGGTTGCTTATGTTTAAAGAGGATATAAGCATGTTTGACAACCGATGTATGATTACTTGATAATTTTGGTAAAATGTTGTATTCTTGTGATCATAATATACCTTTGATTATATTGATTTTATTCTAGTAAGCTTATCATTGCATTATGTGTGTTTTATGTATGAATGTGATGATCGTGTTTTATACGGGAACCAAATGAAAGTGATGATGCTAAGAGACAAGAGAGCTAGGAATGAAAGTAAATGAAATGTACGTGTGGGCTAAGTGTATTTTGTTTATACCCTTTTTATAGTTGTATGAGTTATGTTATATGTATATTTAAGAAACAATATCATATGACCTGCTACTGGATTATGTAAATATATTAAGATTAATGACTTGTATAGTTACTATTTTGAGTATGTATATGAATCTATGTAATGATGAAACTGAACTATGCCTTAAGATATAGATTGTTGTTTGAATTGTGTAGAATTATGTGATGAACGCATTATGGTAAAGGTATAGACTATTAAGAATATAAATTGTTTGTGATGAGTTTCCTTACTTTAGTTTAGCAGGTTTTGTTGGTTTTTGCATTCTGCAAAGTCTTGGTGGACGAAAGGTCTTGCCTAATGAAAATTTTTTACTGTTAGGTAATCCTTTGGCTTTGCGTCCAACGACATGTCTCGCTTAGTGCAAAGTACCCTTTACCAACATTTTTCTTTGGTTTTTTGTCTAGTGACACTTCTTGTTGAGCGAAGCTCCTTCTTTGAAAAATCATTGTTGAGATCTCTCGTTGAGTCACACATGTTGTTGGGTGAGGTACCTCAGTTCCTTGCAGGGCAACACGTCCCGCCAGACAAGTTATTCAGTATATAATTTTTTATGTTGTTTATAAATTTTTATATTTTTAGTATAATTTTATATGTAAATGAATGTGTTAACTCAAAAAATGATATTAATTATATTAAAAAAAATTTGTTGTTACAAAATCAACTATGTTTATTTTTTGTAATTTTTTATTATTTTTGTAAAATCATGACTTTTTTGAGAAATTAAAAATTTATTTTTTAAATAAAAATTTATATTATATTTAAAAAGAACAATTTTTTAAAATTCCAGTGTACTTGCCTACCAACCTGCGTAATAGTGAGATAAGCAAGTGATTTCACATGCCTAATTATGATGGACTAATTCGTCCCAACTTGTTATGAGTAGACCAAAGGCATAGCAAAGTAAAACAGGTTGAATCGGTCCATTTTACTACCAAATAAAACAAATTTATAAATGAGTTTTTAAAAATAATGTTATTGCAATATCATAAAAAGTAATAAAAATTTCACTTAAGAGATCCCATAAATTTTTTCTTTTTCTAATTATAAATTGAGGACGCGATCAACAATTTGGATAAATAAACTACAGAAAGATGAGACATTTTTTTCTATTTCCGTGATAAAAGAAAATGAGAATCTTGGTTGATTTAGAATAAACCAATAAGAAGATTTATCGTAATCTTTTTTTTTTTAAATAATAATAATTTTGCCTTGGAAAAGTAAATGTTGGACATATAATTGAATCAATCAATACAAATATGATTGAATTTAAATAAATATATAGTTTCACTTCTTCAAATTATTGTACAAATAAAATAAGAATTGAATGCATAAAATTAAAAGTATTGAGACAAACATATATGGTTATCCAACAATTATTAAAACAGTTCCTGTCGGAAAGGGATGGGGAAACCGTTTTATAAAATGAGAGGAAAATCATCTCTTCTAAACCTCATTTTATTCTTATTTTCAATTACATTCTAAAATATTGTAATTTTTTTATAAGCAAAACAATAATATTATAAATTAAATACAAGAAAGTAAAAAATATATCCTCTATATGAAACACAAAAGAAAAATAAAGTAATATATGATAAAATCAGAATAACAAACACACTTATTTTTTAAATCGTATAGATAAGATTCAAACTTTGATTCTGAAAACATTTTTATTTTAAAAACATAAAAGAGTGAATTCATTATTTGATAAAACTATGAAAGATTAATTTGTACTTCAGTTAAAATATTGTGATTGATTTGACGAGGTTGGTTAAAATTGATGGATGATATTTAATAAAGTAATTTTAGAAATTTGAAGGTGTGAAAAAGAAGAGATAGTTGTAGGGTTTTGAAAAGGGGGGATTAAGATTAACAGAAGCGATTAAAAGAAGAATGAAAGATTAAGGAATAAGGAATAGGGGGAAGCAGGGGAAGTTGTTGTCGCATGTCTGGGAGAGTGAGGCAGGGAAAAAATATCTAGTGGGGGCCCACGGGTAGGGGCAATAAAGGCCCGTTAGAGAGAAGGACAAGCATAAATGATAAGTGGGGCCCAGCCCAAAGCTGTCGGCGAAGGGGAGGCGAACCTCTTCGTCCTCTTTAAGCCCAACACACCTTTCCCTACCTTACCTCTTCCCCTTAACTTGTAACCACCGCTTTTCTTATCCCATTTCGCCTTTCCTTTCCCCCCATACCTTCTGCCTTTTCCTTTTATACCAAACTCAATTTTCAAATACAAACAATATGTCAGACTAATATTGTTCAATTTTTATGGCCTCCCATGCTACGTACTCAATTATCCACTTTCATATTTACTTTAATACATTCTTACCCACTATATGTATAACTTCCCTTCAAAAACTAACAAGAATAAGGGTACATACAAATTTCCCCTTATCTTGACCCCACGTGGCACTATCACCACCACACTGTCTTCATGACGCGTCAATGTCATTGTACCACCTCTCCATTCTCCATTCTCCATTCTCCATTCTCGAGCCAACTTCACCTCATTTTACCAAGACCCCACATCATTATTAGCAGAATTAAAAGACAAGGTACACTCTGCTCAGTTTAGTTTTGAATTTTAATACTAATTATTTATTTTTACTAAATTCAAAATAAGTAAGTTAACTATCATGTAAAATTATTTTAATTTTTTACAACTTCTCACTGTTTTTTAATCGCATGGTTAATTTTTATAATACATTGGTATTATATAAAAAGAAAAAAGAAGAACAAAAAAGAAGAAAGGAGAATAATTTTTGTGAGGTGTAACAGTTTCCAATATAATAATCATAGGACAATTGCTTTGAGGGAATGCACGGGTGGGTCGAGTTCCAGCCTTAAGGAAACAGCAACGAAAAGAGAGAAGTTTCATATGAGTGATGGAATTGAAAGAAGTGTGGCTAAAGCTTAATGTGGTTACATGGGGAAACAGAAACAGATTCTTTATATCAACTCTCACAGATCAATTTGTAGTGAGTACGATTGTCCTCCAACAACAATAATAATACATATTATATATAGTCATAGAGAAATAAAGGGAAATCCCCACCAATTGTTCTAACAGATTCCTTGCGTGCTGTCAGAGAAGCCCTTTGCTTCAACGTTGCATTGCATTTGCATGCTCATTTATTCACACTATTTTTTCCCCCCCTTATTATTATTAGAGGCTACACTACAAATACATTTTCAGAAACAAGGATATTTTGTTTTGGTAAAGTTCAAACTCCAAAGTCTAGTCCAACCTTTCTTCTTTTGTTTCTCAATTATTTTGGTGTTCATGGCAGAACCCAGAGAGAAATTCAAATTCCACGTAATGATAATAAGAATGTCGCGGAACAAACAACAAAACCATAGCTGCTCCTGCCAAAGGTGGCATTGCAAGAGTGCGGATAAATAAGTACTTACATGACTGTTTTTTTCAATTTTAAAATTATGAGCTTCTTGCCATAAGTTTTAATCTCAGTTTCTGACATTCGTTGATATTAGTTTAACAGAGTATACAAAACTCGTTAAATTAATATTCACATGCATGATAAGATAATTTTTTAAATAAGTTTCATAAAACTTTTTTTTTTTTAAATGCACCTTTAGCTTCCCTGAATAATATCGGGTATGATCAGGAACTTGAGGTGGGAGAGTGGAGCTTTTTTTTTTTTTTTTAATTTTAAAAATTCAATATGTATTATAATTATTATTTTTATTTGGATGTTTGGTAGTGAACACAACAATTTAAGTGGTTTTTTTTTTTGCTGTTTTTATGACAAATATTCTATCTCCTTTTAATGGTTTTTATTATAAAGGTTGTAATATTCTTTTATCTTTTAACGCAATTGTTCTATCCTACCGTTGACGAGGTAAAAACAGGAGATAGCAAAATTGAATTACTTTAGTGATGTGCATGGAAATTCTAACCCACTCTATATTTGCGGCGAGTTGGACTATGGAAAATTATGAATAAACATATTGACCCATTATTAAATAATCAACAAAAAAAAATTTGAGAAATCAAACTTACCTTTATATCGAGGTAGATTAATCATCGCTTGATATTCTACACTAATAATATAATTATGAAAAGATACATTCACATAAATATTCTATAAGTTTGTTTATATTTTAAAAATATCTAAAAAAGTGTATTTTAAAAATTAATTTTTAAGATGCTGATGAGATTTTCTTTTTGTATGTATAGTTGTATTGTCTAAATCATTTAATACTATTTAAAGGCTCAAAAAATGAACTCAAACAATAAATGAACAAACAATATTCCACATTTAATATATTTCACATCGCATTGAGTTAATCCATATAAATGTAGAGTTAATCCATATAAATGTAATGTCTACACAAGATTTAAGTAAGCGTTTCTCAAGACACATTTATAAGAAAAAGAAAATAAAAAAACTATGTTTATGATTTTTGTTTTCATTTTTTTTTTGGTTTTAGAAAATATTTTTTATTTTCATTCTCTATTTTCATTTTAAAACTGTTTTATTTTTAAATTTTTAACATTTAATAAATTTATTTGTTTTCACTTGCTATTTTCTATTTTAAAAAATAATATTGTTAAATTTAATCAATTTTAGCAAAAATATTATAAATTATTTATATGTATAGTTTAAAATATATTTATATATTATTTTTATATAATTACAATATTGTTTTTAAGTTTTCACATAATATTAACTTTTGAAAATACTGAAAATAATTTTTTTATGTTTTTAGTTATTTTTTGAAAATATTTTCGACAAAAATGTAACTGAACATATTTTCACTACTGTTTTTTATTTTTTGTGAAAATAAAAACAAAAAACACCTAAAAACAAACGTACCTAAGTCAAAGAGTGTTTTAAAAAAAATTATATGATGTGAAAATTTTTACAGCAAGTTTCACATATTTTAAAAATATTTTATTAGAGAATTTTTATATATTAATTTATGATAAGTTAGTTTTAATTTATAAATAAGCTTTTTTAACCTTTCTTTTTCTATGAACTCACCCAATTATATGACATGCTTGTTTAGGCTCATATTCAAACTTTCTTTATCAATATACAAACTTTGAATAAGTAACTATATATTTTGGAGGAATGTAGTTCACCAAGTTGCTTCCATGAAGGTGATATTTTTATCCATTTGGTATAACTTTCAACCTTGAACTACTTACACAAACAATAAATACCCAAATTGTTTTTTTCTTTCCCACTAGGCAAATGTCTGTTGAAATTCTCTCATATAGACCATGTGTAGTCCTTAATAACCAAACACACATTTTATTTGTCCTTTTTTATTATTAGTATTGAAAACTTACCTCGTAGTCGTCAATTTTCATATTTGACTTATATTTTGTTATATTTCCCACTTGTACCTATTATATCAAGTCTATATAATAAATAGCTAGGTATAATATTTAGTTAAAAATATTAGGTTTTAATAGGTTGGAATCTTGACACTTGTATATATAGAAAAATGAGTAGAAAGATGGCAATCCACATCAATAATGCCTTTGATTTTTTTGAAAGAGATTAGTTTTAGAGAATAACTGAATATTTCTTCTGTATATATAGTATATATTTTACACAACTAAATTATTAAAGAAAACATATTTTATTATAACATGTAATATTACGTTCACTTATAATTTTGACTTGAATTCACATCTAATTTATATTAATTTTTTTTATAATTCTTTAACAGTATGTTAGAGCTCTGGTAAGCAAAATCCTAAAATTATATGATTGTACAAAACATGTTAGATTTTCAATTTAAATTATTCGTGTTCACATTTAACGAGGAATAGTTTTTTAAAGAAGAAGAAAAAAGCTGATATTCATTTATATCCATTATTTTTTTCTTATAATAATATTTTATATTGAAGGTCGTACGTTAATGGTAAGAATCCTCAAAGTTATTTGATCAATCGTCAATAGTTTATGGAAACTTCAGGTTAGGAGTAAAATGAAGGAAAATTAGTTATGAAAAACAATTCAATCCAATCTATCATTTTATCCAATGAAACTGAAAATAAATAAATTATATGTTAGTTGTAATCACGAGAGGAAAAAAATGGACGTTCGAAATTAAAGTTTTATAAAAACAACATTTTTCGTGCCCCAACTTCATTTATTATTTTACACGATGAAATAGCAGAAAATTTCAGTATAAAGACACAATCCAGTTTTCGATATTTTTTCCCAATCAATTTCAATAATCATTGTAGGAAAACCCCAATTTTGAGCAAAATTATATATGTTGAAATTTAACACCTTCATAACAAGAAACCAGATGTAATATATACAAAAATAAATAAATTAGAGGAGCAATGATAATAGTAATAATAAGTTATATAGGACAAAATTAAAACCAACTTCCAAGTTAGAGGAAAAAATGCCAATTTTGCCGAGGGAGTGAGAGAGTAAGTTTTAAGGTTGAGAGGAATGTCAAACAAAATTAAGCCAGAGTTTTTTTTTTTTTTTCTATCAGCAAAATGAAGCATATGTTTAAAATAAAATATTTATATTCGCCACAAATTAGTTCTTTTCTTTTTATATTAGAGATATTCCTTGTTGACAAATAAAAAATAATAACTACATAAAAATAACTCTAAAACGAATTCCTTTATGTACACTACCAAGTATCTTTTAGGAGTAATTTTAAAATTATTTTAAAAATAAAAATATGTTTAGTAAAAATAGTTTAATTTTTTTTTCAAATAGTCTTTACTAAACTTTAAAAATAATAATAAAATTTAGTTTTAAAATTTTTATTTTTATTTAAATTCATTACTTAAAATTACTCACCACAATCTTCAATCGTGCCACTGTTAATGAATAATTGACTATCACTACTTAATAGAGTTAAATTTAACAATAATATTTTAAGGTTAAAAACCAAATAGTGTTACTTTTATAAATTTTAAATTAAAAAAAAAACCACCCGAAAGCATAAATAATTTTAGAATATAAGTCAAATCTATATGAAGCAAAACTCATCTAATGTTTAACCATTTTTTAATTTTTCCTTTTCTTTAAAAGAAAAATTAGTCAAACACGTCCTTTTGAAAATAAAACCTTAAAAATTTAAGTAGTTTAATTTTTTCTAAAAGAAAAAAAAAACAGGTAAGTTAAAACCATTAAAAATAATAGTTATAGAAAAGGTAGCTACCCTCAAAGCCAAAATTTTATTCAAAACTACAAATCATTAAATAATATCAACAACTTAAAATAAATCACATTACTACTACTTGCTTAGTTATATTATTTCTCTTTCTATAATAATGTTAATAATACAGGAGATTTTTATGTTTTGGTAGCCTAAAACTATAGGAGATGGTACACTAATATAGGTAGTATTGATTTTTGTTGTCGGAGTCGTTGAAATTTGTATCATGTTAGTACATGACCATATTGAAAGTAGAATAATAACAAATGCGTAACCGATAACTATGTCAAATATTGCCACAATTTACATTCACACAACGCTCTAAGGTGTATGACCCACTGCCAAACTGTCTTGTATTTGAGTTTTCAATTGTATGCATCACATCACCCCCACATTTCCCTTCACTTTTCTCTGTCGGTTCAAAACACCAAATACGACATCATTATCTTTTAAGGAAAGTAAATGATTTCAATTTCCATGTGGTGTAGTAGATATCTTAGCACTAATTTCCCCTATCTCTAGACACATCAGCCTTAAGTACAATAACTTTGATATTTCTCAGGATATCTTTTTCATGTGCATCATCACAAATTAAATTTTAATGCACATCTTTAAAAGACTCCTTAGGGGTGTGTCAATTGTGTGAGATTTTGTTGGTCAATGATATTTCAATCTTAACTAATTCATTTTTTTTCATTTGATGAGTTCATTTTTTTTAATCTTAACAAATTGTTATTTTATTTTTACCCCTTATATTTTAAAGTGCCAATTTCGTTTATGAAGTTTCATCATCACGAGCAGTATAATTTTTTTTTACAGCAATCTAATTAAAACTTATTATGAATATATAACTTATAAAGTAATTATTAAATAAATTATATAATCTTGTGTTGTGTAGATAATAGTTTATCACCTACACAACACAATTTCGTTTGTGCCAATTTCGTTTATGAAGTTTCATCATCACGAGCAGTATAATTTTTTTTTTACAGCAATCTAATTAAAACTTATTATGAATATATAACTTATAAAGTAATTATTAAATAAATTATATAATCTTGTGTTGTGTAGGTGATAAATTATTATTAGATAATAGTTTATCAAGTTTAAGTAATAATGGACTAGAAAGACAATCCATATATGAGTGTGTTAGAATCTTTAAAAAAAAATTAATTCTGAACACTTATATACAATTTTATATTTACAATTAATCATAATTTTTATATATAGTAAATTTGTTAATTTTATTAATTAATACTTTAAAATTTATGTAAACAAAAAATTATAATTAATTGACAGTTTTATTAACAGTGTATAAATATTAAACTCATATTTTTTTAAATTAAAAGTGTAAATATTTAAAACTAAGTCACATGTCCTACTAAATCAATTAAATTAGATATATCATTTAAAAATATAATGACAACATTAAAATTGAAATCTAAGATATCAATTAAGCATACAATTCTAGCCACTTCACTAGACCAACTCTAGTGGTTTGTTAGTGGAGTTGAGATTAATAAAGAAACTAATTCTCTATATTGGTACAACAAAGTCATGAATTAATGTTGAAATTTTTATTAAAAATACCATATTAAATGTTGGAGATAATTTATAAAAAAGAAGAAAAAAAGAGAAGATGCCTGTTGGAAGGGGGGGAAAAAGACATTCATTTATGTCCTCACAGTGTTTCGAATTGTCAAACAAGAAAATTGATGAGAGACATAAATATGGAGACAGGAATTGCATTAGGTACAGTGATTATTGTTTGAAACGTAAGAGTAATGCTAATTAAGAGATGAAGAATTTATTGTGGAGTGGGAAAAAGAATAGTGATTATATGATAATTGTAGGAAGTAGGAGGATTGATTGCACCGAATTAGTAAAGCACACACACACTGTGGCCCTGGGAGACAATAGTAGTACACACACATTAAATGGACCCTTGAAAATATATATATATATTATATATATAGTAGCTAGCTTGTTGTTAGAGGTAGCCACCATTTTTGCTTAATTTAAATCGCAAGTAACAATGAGAATGCTCTCTCAAAAGTAACATTCACCTGTGGGTACTCCACCCAACATTCCCAAACACCATTTGCCACCATGCAACCAACTGTAGTAGTAATTATTATTGTATCTAATTTAAATAAATACATTAATTGTTGTTACCACCCACGAAGCAAGTATGAGACTATTAATTTTCTGGGCAAGTGTTGTGTGATTGTACAAGTCGTTTTTTCAACCCCGTTGGTCCATCACAATCAATGCGGATCTAATTTTGGGGTCTCACAATCGAAGCAAATTAATCTGTGTTCCCTGCGACTTTGGACACTATGGACCATCGTGGGGTCTCACTGGTCAAATGTCATTGCCAACCCCCCTCTCTCCACCCTGCACGTTAGGGAAAATATGAAAAAATCATGCCAATGCTATGCCACACTCATTATGAATTGCATATATATGCCATGTTCTTTCTGTCTTAGGAACCCATTTCCGATCAACAATATCAAGTGAGAATTTCAAGAGATCAATGCAATAAGGAAACCTGCATGCCAAACTGTCCTTCTCTTAATTCTTTCCAACTTCATTCTCAAATTTCTTCCATGCAGTTGGATACTTTTCAAAACTGCCTCTCCTTTCTTAATTTCTATCAGAGAATTGTTACTTGTGGAGCAACTCATACAATAAATTATATAAGACAAACAACAAACCAGAAAGGTATGCAAAAATGAGAAAAAAATATATATAGAAAGACAAAATATATCGATCATCTTCGAAAAATGTAAATAGTTCTATAATCATTTAATTATGATTCCGCGTCTATATTAAGTTTGTTAAATGTTCATTGAGGTAATAAGAACGTTAGTTAACTAAGAAAAAACAATATAATAATTGGTTTATTAAAAAAATGAATATAAATTATTTAATAATTTATTAAGAAATTAGAAATATGTAATAAAATCTACGTATATTAAATATCATCTATCTCTATCTATATATATATATGTATAATATCACGACGTATTTGTTCCACGTGTAATTAAAATAAAGAAAATATGAAACAACAAAACACCACCACCTTCAAACACTATATTAACTCTTTGGCTATCTGTTTCGCATATTTGTTCTTAATTCATGAATGAAATTAAAGAAATACTAACCAATATCTTTAAAACATTTAATTAACTTATTAACATGATAAAAAAGTAATTGTACTTGTTTAAGGATATACAAGTAGCTTTAAGGAGGTTGTGTATTTGATTTCATGTTTAAAAATTAATTCTAAATTTAAAATTAATTTGTGATAAATTTTGATATGTTTGTGTTAGAATAATTTATAATTAATTTTGTATTGAAGTAACTTATAGTGACTTTTACGGTTGTATTAAAAATTTTACACTAAACTTACTTTTATAATAAAAATATTTAAACATAAATCACATTATCTCAAAGTCAATTTTAATCATAATTAATTATGTAAAATTAGTTCCATTCAAAATCAGTTTTGTTAACGTTTATCCAAATAACACTTAGTCTTTTTCGGGATGAAGTATGTATAAAGGTAAATGTTGGTATATGGACCCTAGGTACCTCCCAAGTTCGTGTAGATTTTAGACATTTTTTAAAGAAACATAATTGTAAGAAAAATTGAGTCTAAGTCCAAAAACCTGCAGATTTTTCAGGTTAAGTATAAAGGTTCATAGGCTTGGCCTATAATTCATTTAAAGAGATAAATTTGTTATTTGGACTATTAGTTTGTGTTATGTTGTAATTTGTTTGTTTTGAATTGTAATATTAGTTTGTGTGTGTGTCCATGACCTATTCATTAATAGTTTGCAGGCCAAATATAGATTTTTTTTTTTTAAAAAAGTTCAATTATTTTTGTAAATCAAACTTATGTGACTTATTTAAAATGCAAATTTCACAAGTTAGGCCTAAATGGATTAAGCTAGTTCGTCTACCCACTTCTATAGAAAAGAGACTCCAAAACACAACTTAAGTTTAGGTCAAGAGCAGTAAATGAGAATTGTTAGTGTGATACATTGTTTTGTCAAATGATTATATTATTTATACTTCATTCATTTCAAAACTATAATTATTTAAGGTTAATGCATGTCTATTAAGAAAAAATATTAATAAAAAAATGTTATACATTATGTAAAAACTTTTATACAGTCATTCAATTACAACCCTACATGTACAAATATTTAGTACTTTATTATTTATATTAATAAATACCTAAAAGTAAAATGAATAATGAATTATGAATTTGTGATTGAATGACTTGAATATCATCATTAATTACCTAGTATGTATGTATGTGTGTATGTATATGTAGACTAAAACATCCTTATTTGATGAGTTTTGTATTGTTGGAACTATCATTAGTTATTAGTATTCCCATTGAATATACCGTAGTTAATCATTGACTTAGGTATTTGTAAATTAATGTATATAAATAAAAAAATAAGGGTATAATTTTAAAAAATAATTTATAGATTATAGTCTTAAATTTGTTAAAAAACTATAGTTCTAAAACAAAACTAAAATACTTAGGTCTTATTCAGGGTGATTTCAAGTTTCTTATTTTTTGTTTTGAAATATATTTTAAAAATAGAAATGTATTTGACAAAAATGATTTTGATTTGGTTTTTTAGTTATTTTTAATAACAATCTTTATCCAATTTAAAAAACAACAAGAATTTAGTTTTGAAATATATGTTTTTGTTTTACTCAAATTCATCTCTTGACATTACTCACTACTGCCTACTACCACTTTCGACCGTCGATCACTAACAATTACCTCTAACCACCCGTCAATTACTTGTCGCCAACTACCACCACTTTAAACGATTGTCCAATACATAGTCACATTGTAAGGTACAAAAATCAAGACATAAATTATCACAAATGTAAGGACCAATTTAATTAATAGGTTATCAGTGGAAGGAAAATAAATTATATGGAGAGTTAAATGGTTAGTTATATTTGAATTAATATAATAATAGGAGAATAATTGAGTTTATTAAATATAAAATAGCAGTTGATTAATTTTAAGGGAATGGTTGAGAGCTAGAAAGGAGAATATAATTATTATTTCTTGATTTTGGGAAGTTTTGGTTATGTTTCGAGGAGTTTAGAGAAATTTGTTTAGGAAGGAGGTGCAAATAGCAATGTGTACTTACTAAGCACACCTTCCTTCTTCTTCTTCCTCTTCCTTCACCTTTTCTTCTTTCTTTCTTTCACAATTCTCTCATCTTTCTACTGCTTCAATTCTCTCTCTCACCGCCAACATTTTGTTCCTTTGTATGGCCAGCTTAGGATCGACGAAATCGAATAAAATCTCTTTCATTGCTCATGCTCTAAGAGGTGATCAATATAGATAAGTCTAATCGTAATTCCTCAAATCTTTTTCCATTTTTTTAATCTTATTATTCTCCTTAAAAAAAGAATTTCTTTAAAATTCTTATTTCTAAAATTCCTATTTTGTGTTGTTAGATTCTTGAGCATTTTCTTAGGGAAAATCCCCCCTCCCCCCTTTTGGTTAGCTAGCTTATGAGTGGAGAAATAGGTAAGGGAAGTTTGATACTTGCTCTGAGTTATGGAAACTTTGATTTCGTGGTTTTAAATGTATTTGCATGTGTTTGATTGAGATTTTGATTAGTATTTTGAGTTTAATTATGTTATGGGAATAATTTGTATGATTGTAAGTTGTGAATAAATTGGGATTGAATAATCATTTAAATGCTTTGGTATTTAATTGTGATATTGAAATTATGTATGTTATGAGATTGATCATTGATTAAGATAATGATTAATGAAGGTTGATGTGGAATGCTACTAGTAGGAAACAAAATATTGATTGTGTTATATTGAATTAGGGATATAGTCAGATAGCAACTGTTTGTCAAAATGGGATTGGTTGATGCCAGACAATAATGTGTATAAAAAATAAAAATAGTTAGACTTCAACTTATTATTATAATGAGTTAGCTAGACACCAGATATCAGTGTAAGGGAAGTTAGATAGATCATTGAGTATGCAAATTTAATGAGTCTTTCCAGAAAGCGTCAGAGTATATGCTGATTGCTCAGGTATGGTGAACATGAGTGTGCTTGAATTGTTATGAATGTGACTAAGGTTGGATGTGAATGAAATTGTATGTTATGTTTATGTTGATTTTTAGCCTATGAGCTTACCCTTGCAATTTGTGTTCTTATTTGTCCATGACTGTGATGATCATACTTGACATAGAAGTAGATGGTAGTGGTGATGATGTCGAAGGATAGGATGTTGTGGAGTGATTGTTGTCGAAACATGATGGAAGTTTTACGATGTTTATTTTGATGTTGTATATATATAGGGGAACATATCTAGTGAGAAGCCAAATATATATGAGAGTGAGAGGAGCAAAACTCAACCATTAAGAGAGGAGAGAGAAAAAAAATAACAAATAATAAATGCTAGAAGAGAGAGAATGAGCAGATGATCTGAATAATTAATTTTTATTTCAATAAATGAGATATGTTCTCACATTCTTATACAAATTTAACTTTCCCACTAGATATGTCTCCTATATATATCTATATATGTATAAAGTTATGTGAAAATACTATTATGTGAATTTAGATTCCTAATTATCAGTTTATAACACTAGAGTGCTTTTACCTATTCCTAACACTTTTTTTTTTCAAATTGAGTTTTAAATTAGAAAGAGGGTAATTCCATTTTTATTGAACTATTTTGTGTACTTTGTCAAAGAGATTAAGAGAAAGTAGATGTTAACTTTGCATCATGCTGAACTTGATTTTTTTTTTCTCTTTTACATCAACTAACTCTCTCTCTTGTTGGGATCTTGACGTAAATAGACGTGTTTACTATGCAATGACAACTTCTCTTAATTCCTATTGTTTCTTTATGTCATTAATTGTAGACTTTATCATCCTAATTACATAAGCTCATTAATTTAATTGTTGTTTAAAAAATACTTTTGAATTAAGAGTGTATAGTAACCATTGATAGATTATATGCATAGAAATATAAGATGATTTGTTAGCTACTTTTAGATATGATGAAACTGTGATAAAAACAATTTTTCCAATTTTGAGTCAATTGATTGATAATAAAATTGGAAAAATTTAACTTATTATTCGAGGAACAAACAATATGATAAAAATTATTCTCTAATAATGAATTATATTACTGAATTGATGGTATATTTGATATTTGACTTCTTAGACTTCTTGTTTTTTAAATTACTTTTCATTATTTTTTGCAAAAAGAAAAAATTCTCAAATCCATAGTACAGGAAATTCATTAAAATATAATCTAGTTATGGCAGAATTTCTTATAGAAACGACTTAAATACTTCAATTGATATTTAATTATTTTTATTTCAGTTAATTAAACAATATAGTTATTTATTATTAATAATTATTTTTTACTTAATGATATATTTTCAATATTATTGATTTGTATGAAAAGTCACGTGTTTAAGAAACATTTTTTATTCGTAATTATCATATACAATGTTATCAAATTTGGAATAAACAACCACTCTGTTCAATTAAGTGTGAAAGACCCTCTCAACTATAAATAATTATAATAAGATGTAGTGATTACTTTATATTATCATGTATAATAAATACTCTGCATAATATGATGACTGCAAATTTGACTACTGCAGAAAACATTAAATAGATTATTTAATAAATTTATATTTAAATTTTAAAAGTGAATATTTTTAATGCTTATAAAAACAATTAATACTGAATTTATTAAATATAATATATATAATTTTTTTATGGAGGTATTAATTAGAGAAGTTAAATAAAAATGAAGATTCAATTTTACATTTAGTATCGTATTCAAGTCTACTATTTATAAAAATAGATAGATGCTATATATGACATTGATAACTATAGCAGTTTGGTCAGTTTGACTGAAAATGAGTTGGAAAGAATTAACATTTGCTATTAGAGCTATAATAATAATAATAATAATAATAATAATAATAATAATAATAATAATAATAATAATAAAAAGACATTTGCTTATTGCTATTAGACGAAAAAAAAAATATGCAAGATCCTACCAGATAAAATAATGCAAGATGACAAAAACACTATATTTTCAAAAGGAGATCATGTGCTTGGGAAATAAAAATTATTAGATAACCTTTGAGGTCATGTGCCCTTATTTCTTTTATTCTCATATCTATTGTTATTATTAAGATGATGGTCATTTGCTTTTGGTTTCCATTAAAGTAATCCTCCTAAATCATAGAACACATGCATTGCTACACGAACAAAGGAAGGGTAAAAGCGTCGTCTTGATTCATCAATTAAGTGTATAATAAGAAATTCTAGTGTGAATTTGGCATCCAAATCATTAGGTAGCTAGCTTCATGAAATAGTTAATTAAAATAATCAATATAAACTTAATAATAATGTATTAATGGTGTATATTTAGTAATCCCTATGCGGCTATACCCTGTTTTTAGAATGAAGTTGACACATATTAAATACACACACGGTTTAGTATTCACCTCAACATTTGACCATTGAGCAAAACCAATTGGCTTGACCAGTTGGTGTTGTTGATTCACAATAATGATGTTGGGAATGCATTACAATAGAAGCAAACTGTAGCCCTATAATAAGGTACTGCGCCATATCTTATTAATGCAAGGGGTTATTTATTACTATGTTAAACTTGAAGTTGGATGAGATAGCTTCCACATATATTAAATACATTTATTTATTTTTTGTTATAAATTATACTATTAATTCCTCTTGAAATTTCATACCAATACCATGCTATAAAAAAAATAATTTCTACAATTAATTATTTTAAAATTTCATAAAATTATATGACTATTTTTTTAAAATTTTTAATAGTTGCATTAATTTTTTTTATAAGAAGAGAGGTTATTGTAATATTTTTAGACAATTAAAGGAGGAGCGTGTATCATATAAGTTCAGTATATATTTTTAAAACTATTAGTTATAAATGCAAAATTGTGTCAAAATATTTATTATGAATTGAAGTACATGCTTAAAATTTGAAACCTGAAATGAGATTTTAATTTGAGTTAGGAGGTGTGAAAGAATATAATAAAGATAAAATAGGTATCTTTGCTCTCATGAAAAGGAGAACAAAAGTGTGATGTATAATAGTATTTTATTATATAGTAACAGTAGGAACACTAGGGAAGGAAGTGTATACCTTTGGCCTCAAGTTATGTGATTGGGCAATGAAGGAGAAACGCAGAGAAAGATAGAGATAGATCTACTCTGCATAATATATGTATCTTATAAAGGTATGGGAAGACTGTATTTATTATTCAATGTACTAATTTTTTATTTAAGAAATTAAAAATGGTGGGATCTCTATGGTATATGGACATGGACATGGGCTAAAGGGGGGAGAATGAGAAGAGAAGTGAAGTGAGAGCATTGAAATGAAATGAGAATAAGACACAGATGAGGTAGAATTTTTAGTGTGACGACTATGTCACGTGGCAATGCATCTTTCTTCATGCAACCCACGATTGCTTTGCTCTTTTAACTTAAAAGAAGAGTGAGAGAAAATTCGAAACCGCTAGCGCACTTTGCAAGCCAAACCATAAATAATTACCATTCCTCTCTCTCTATTCCTTCATTATTCATTACTATTAATTAATTATCCATTTGTTTACTATTATTAATTGTCAAGCACTCAAGGTTTTTATGCGTCAACACATTCACATGATGCATTTGTTCTTTTAAACAACACAACTAACGTGGGTGGCTATTAAAAATGAAATAGAAGTAGCTTTTAAATATGTGTAGTGCAAAGTTTATGAAAGAGGAATTTGCGATTTAGTCAAATGAAAAAGAACAAAGGTTGTCCAAGCTGTTCATGAGTTACATAAAAAGACACTCCCATCCTTCTCAATCCAGCTACATCCCATGGTTCTCTGTGTCGGTTTCCATAAATGCCCTCTCCCAGGACATACTAGACTAGAATAGAGTAGACCGTCAATCTAAACAAAACCACTGTACCATTCTACAACAATATTAATAACAATAAATACATTCCTATATTATTAATAATAACACAATATCCTATATTCTATTATTCTTTTCTCATCAAATTTGGTAATGGTACTCAAGAAATACACACAGTTAATATTACTATATGCCCTACATATTTTATTATACACCATATTTAAGTTTAATTAATAGTTTTCATTTTTTAAGTTCCATATTTAAGTTTAATTAATAGTTTTCATTTTTTAAGTTCCACAAGATATATTCTTAAGAGTTTAATTGGTATACACTGTTAGTGTAAAAGATTTTTACACTGATATTCAACCATGACTTTTTATTTATGTGTAAAAATGAAGGATTGTGATTTAAAAATCTTTTATAAGTTTCATGACTTTTCAATCATAATTTTTTGAAGTTCCATAATGAAAGATTATGATTTATTTTTAGTGTAAAAATCTTTATAATAACTGTGTATACCAATTAAATATTAAACTCTATTATTTATAGAGTCACATGTAATTATTATGAACCATAAAACTAAAACTCTCTTTTCAATTATGAAATGAAGAAATTCATAACCAAAATTATACCCAAAACTATCAATTAAGGGCGATTTTACAAATAAGTGTCTTAAAAATACTAATTAAAAAACTGAAAACCTAATTTTTAAAATCTAAAATCATATACATTTTATTTACAACTATAATACTAGTTAATTACCATAAATTTACAAGTTTTTAAATCTATTTTAAATGAATCGATATCATATTAGTCATAAATAATTTACGTAATTTGTTTATTAATTTTGCTATAATGAAGAATTCTTATAACCAACGTGAACTTTTATAATTATTTAAATTATTAATTTTGCAATGATAATTTTTTTAATAGCCAGTTATACAACGGATATAAATACTTTAAAATGATTTTTATAATTAAGATTTAATTAGCAATAAAACAAAGTTAATTCTAAAATTAAATACATGCAAGTATAGTTTAAATTTTTTATTTAAATATTTAAGAAGCAATTTATTTTTTCATGAAACCAAACACAAAATTATTTTTAAATTTAAATTTTTTAATTATTTTAAACTAAAAATCCTAAAAATATTAATTTAAATAAATTATTTTATTTTATTTTTAATGTATAGTAATTATAATTATAATAAGATTTTTAACTTCGTGAATACCATTTTTAACTTCTCATCAATTAAAATTAAAATATAATAAAAAAAATTATTTTTATTTTTAATCATAAACATATGTGTTTGTTTAAAAACCGATGTTTGTTTTCAAACAACTGGTCTTATCAAACATCAATAAAAGCTATTAATAAATATAGTTTCCTTGTAATAAGACACAACTTAAAACTATCTCCTACTAAGATAGTATTAATTAATGCATTTAATAATAATCTGAAATATGATAAATGTACATTAGAAAATATTAAATTACTAATAATAAACATATTTGATTAAAGATACATATTATTTGAAAAAAATCATAATTTATAAATGGGTAGTCAGTTTCTTACATCCCCACCAGTTTCTTTATATCTCTCCAATTATTTTATCTTTGCCAAGACATCAACTCCCAAAAAAACAAAACCAGTCCGGTTTCCAGTTTTAGCTTAGCTTTAAGGTGTCAAGCATATCTTCTATTTCTACTTCATCCCTCTTCAACTCTCTCTGCTCTCTCTCTCTCTTTCCACCCACATGAGATGTGCCTTCCTTTTCCAAAGGGAGCAGCAACAACTTGTGTACTCTTCTTGTTGTTGTCCACTTCTCAGGAAGAGATGCCCCATCACTACCATTTCCCTTGCTTCTTCTTGATGCCAACTATCATTGTTGTCTAGTTCTTGCTGTGCTTTTTTCCTTTCTCCTTTTCTTGATGGATCTCGGGGTGGTTGGTTTGGAGGGGTTGGTGGGTTCAGACACTGCCGTCTTTGCTTCTGCTCTTGCTTCAGATCCTGAGACAAAGCACAAGTGGTACGGATCTGGAGTGCTCAAGCAAGAGAGATCTGGTGCCTCAAGTGAAGATGAGTGGAGAACCTCCAAAGTGCCTAAAACTGATGACATGTCTGCCGCTTCCAAAGCAATGCTGTTTCACCAAAGAAACTCTTTGCTGAGATCTAATGCTACTTTTTTTTCTGATACTCATCACCAGTCACAAATGTTGAGCTTTTCTTCCCCAAAATCAGAAACTTTTATGGTAGATAAGGCCTCCTCAAATGCTGCATTGCCCTTTCCCTACCACCAATTGTCTACTTACAGCAGAAACACAGGTAAAATACATTCGCCTTTGTTAATAAATTTTATTTTAATGGAATGTTTATTAGTAAAGTACTGTTTTTTAAGGGGTTGATTTGGATTTTGTAAAATGTTATCCGCTGTGGCCTGTGGGGCGCCAAAATTTTATGTGGGTTGGGTTGTTACATGTTACGGTCTGATTCTACAGTATCGGTTGTGGAAGGTCTTTTCAAGGAAAATACATGAGTGGTCTCTGTGTGTGAGTCATGTCACGAGAAAGTAAAACAAAAATTCTTCCTAAGATAAAATCCTCCACTTCTTCTTCCCGTTTTAGGAAGATGGATTTTGGTAAAAATTTGCACAGTAAAGTAGAGGGTACTAAATGAGAAAAACATAGGAAGAACTATTACATAAAAAAAAAGTTCCAAAATTTTGATTGGTTATAGTGTAGTAGTCTTTTTTTCCATCTAAAATTCCTGTTTCACTTTTCATAAAAAGAGGTTGACTTGACTGACTGTTGCTTCTTAAAATCAAAGGGTGTAAATCATTAAAACAACCACGGTTAACGCCATGGATTGAACTTCTGCCACCCTGCTCTTTTCAGTTTTTTATAAGTTAGGAAGTGACCTTTTCTTTTTAATGCTTTGTGAATTTTGATTTGAAACGGTTTAGACCGGCCTTTTGTGTTTTTTTTTTTTAACCTTGTGTTATTTATTAACAGGTTACGGTTCGGGAAGCATAAGCATGCATGGGGCCTTGGCCGGAGGACCATTCACTCCATCACAGTGGATGGAGCTTGAACATCAAGCATTGATCTACAAATACATCACATCAAACGTGCCTGTACCAACTCATCTTCTGATTCCAATAAAAAAAGCACTTGATTCTGCTGCCTTCTGCAACTTCTCAACTGGACTCCTAAGACCCAACCCATGTAAGTTATCAGGTCTTCTTTTACCAAACTAAAAAATGATCCTTTAATGAGTAGTGGCTAGTGCTTTATATACATATTAATGTATTAATGGTTTTACACAGAATGTAATTAATTAATGTATTGTTGTATTAATGGTTTTCCTATGATGTTGTGTTGTTGTTGTGGCAGTGGGATGGGGAGGGTTCCATCTAGGATTCTCAAACAACACAGACCCTGAGCCAGGGAGGTGTAGGAGAACAGATGGGAAGAAATGGCGATGCTCAAGAGATGCCGTTGTTGATCAAAAGTATTGCGAGCGGCATATGAACAGAGGACGCCATCGTTCAAGAAAGCCTGTGGAAGGCCAATCAGGCCATGCCCTCACCACCACCACCACTCCTAATGCTTCCTCTAACTCCAATGTGGTCCCCTCCAACACCACCACCACCACCACCAACAACAACCCCTTTGCACACACCAATGTCACTCTGCACCACCCTCTTCCTCCTCATTCTTCCTCTCCATCCAACACCATCAACAGGTCAGTGTCTCTTACATAACACTACACAAACAACATATGTTTTAGCCTTTGATTTTCTTCTTGTTATCAGAGACCATGCTTTTATGACTCTCAAAGTTCTGTTGTAGTCTCAAAAAATATTTTCACATACTCTTTCCATTATATTGAAATATTGTTTGTGATATTGGTATTAGTCACTTTTATCATTAAGTTAATAAAATTGTTAATTTAGTCCCTAAATTTGTGAGATCATCATTTGGTACCCTTTGTACTATATTTTCCTACTTGGTGGAGCAGTATTTTTGAAAGTGAAGGAGTAGTGGTGGTTTTTCAAAGTTGGGACATGGAAACTAAAGTAGGAGTTTCCTCGTTGTGGTTGATTTAAGTAGTGCGGATTTATCTTACATCTTTTTCTTGGTTTAGGACTTTAGGAGTTTGCACAGAACAGAATCAAAGAATCTAGTATTTCATCCTTTTGAGTAGAAAGTGACTTGTCAATGGTAATAGTGGTTGAGATTCGTGTTAGGGAGGAAAAAAATTAGATGGTTCAAATTTGGTTACTTTATGTATGTTTAAAGATTGCTTTTGATTCTTTATGAATGGAGTTTTTTGTGTTGTTTTTCTTTGCATGCAGGATGTTTATGAGTAACAAAGAGAACAACGCGAGTGAGAGGATGCAGGATGGCCCTGCACTTCCCATGCTGCCTCCCACCCTTGAGCTGAAACCAAAGGAGAACAACCCTTTCATGATTAGCAAGCAGCAAATCCCATATGATGAATCTTCAAGGAACAACAATGAGTTTGGACTTGTCACTTCTGATTCCTTGCTTAACCCTTCACAGAAAAGAAGCTTTGGTTCTTCAGGAAAGGATGATTCTGAGTCCCAACAACAACATTCCCTCAGGCACTTCATGGATGAATCTCCGAAGCCACAGTCTCATCATCATCGTTCTTCTGTTTGGCCTGAACTTGACAACATGCAGTCAGATAGGACTCAGTTATCAATCTCCATTCCAGTATCTTCCTCAGACTTCATGAATTTCACTTCTTCCTCAACCTCCAACGAGAAACTGACATTGTCACCCCTGAGGCTATCAAGGGAGTTAGACTCCATTCAAATGGGGTTGGGAGTGGGAAGTGGTGCTCCCAATGAGTCAAATACTAGGCAAACCAATTGGATTCCAATCACTTGGGAGAGTTCTATGGGTGGACCTCTTGGGGAGGTTTTGAACCTTAGTAGTATTACTAACAACTGCACTGCAAGTGATCAAAGTGGAAAGAACACTTCTGCTCTCAACCTCATGAAAGATGGGTGGGACAACAGTCCTCCACTAGGGTCATCCCCAACTGGGGTGTTGCAAAAGACAGCATTTGGATCACTTTCCAATAGCAGTGCTGGGAGCAGTCCAAGGGCAGAGAACAACAAAGAAGGTGCCACCTTGTGCAATGCCTTGTAAAGTACTTCATACAAGCCATGATGGAAGAGGAAAAGAACTTTGTTCTTTTGACTTTAATTATTAGTGAAGTCTATATATATATAATATGGTAAAACTAGAATTTGGAAAGATGTGTTCATGTTAATTACCCTTTCCCTCATAATTTGTATGTGTAGGTAGGTTTTTGGTTTGCTTGACTTTCATTTGTTTCTTTATATTCATGCGTTTTAGCAAAGTTTGTATTCAGCAGTAAGTGAATGATGATGGTTGGAGTGTGTGGACTTGGTTGTTTTCTAAGGAGATGATGATGATGGACAGGTTTTGGTACCAAATGGAGACATTTTTTTGCATGACAACAGTAAATGTGACTAATTTATGGGACTCATGGGCACGCACGTAGGAAAAGTTAATGCAATCAACACGAGTTTTGTCGTCCTCTTAAATGGAATAGAGATTTCTGATTCCTTATTCTGAAGTTTGAACTGGCTTTTGTTCTTCTTTTTCGTCAAAAATTAGTTCGGAAATGAATTGGCGTTTCTGGAATGTGGACCACGAGGTAGCTGGCTCTAGCTACTGTCTCTTTCACTTTAAGGTCTTCAAAATCTTTTGGTTTCACGGGGTTGTACTAGTCTGTTTTGAATTTGGAATGTTTAACTTAAACTTCACTTCTATTTTGATAACAACGATTTTAAAGTCGTACTTATCATTAATTTCTACAAATTAACTAACATGATTTTGAGATTGTAAGTCTGAAAAGGACATGAGATTATTTTTCCTAGGAAGAAATCCATGCATTAATTTACTTGTTGTCTCTTTCGAAGATTACATTCCCACAGCCCAAAATCCAAAGAAACACCATCATGTTAGAACAATCGAACGTATGTATATGCGTGAGATTCAATGTAGTATGTCCATACCCGTTTTGTTTCCTTTTGAGGGGTAACATTTGGACACCGTTGAGAAAAAAGTAGAAGTGCAACTTGGGTACACATGACACACTGGACCATAAAACCTTTTGTCCACCCCATCCCTCTGTCAATAAAACCATGCATGCTTTCAATTTGGATAGAGTTTGCTATAAACAGTGATTAAATAAGAAGGACACTGTTCTTATTCTAGATTATCTTCTAGAATTCAAATAGAGATAAGGAAGGAATAAAAGGCTATACAACTAAAATGGATGGGGGGAATACAAATTAAGAGCTTCATGATGATCTATTTCCATGCGATCAAATATATCTTTCTTCATTTGAGTGAGGTAATGTTCTCTCTATTTACTGCTGTTTAACATTTTTTAATTTTAACATTTAATTTTTTTAAAATTACACTCAGTTTATTTTTTAAAATCTTAATTATTTATATTATCAGAATAATTATTATTATTTTCTTTAAAAATTAACCCCCCACCACCACGAATTTTGCATGCTTCAGAATAATTTATTTCTATTTTTATATTCAAATTTACTCTCAAATCCAAAACATAACTTTTTTTAACCTAATCTACCCTAAAGAGTAAGATATGTATTTTGTAACACACAAATTCAAAATTTGTGTAAACTACAACAATGTAATTTTTTTTTAATGACCATATAGGAGTAAAAATATATATAAACTAAGGTACCGAAATCAAATAACAAAAAGATAACAAATGAACATGAGAAGTGGTTACAACTTATTAAAGAAAATACTACCTAAATATAAAGTAATTGATCCTCCAAAGTTCATAAAAAATCAATAACGACGTATTCCCCCTAATATTTGACACCTCTCTCAAATCATTTTAGAGAAACCATCCATCACAAATCATGAACACCATATATAATACATAATGAGGGGTTAGAGTCCCATTCCTAATATGAACATTTGGATAACCTCCTTTAGCATTAAGTGATGTCCACGATTTGACATTTACTCCTTCCCACATAAGTTCAATATCAACCAGCTTGTTCCTAAATACCATAATTTCTACTTCTCCGTATTGATATTAAACATGTACACTATACAATTGTCAATGAATCATTCCCAGATTGAGATTTAATTACCAAATAGAATTGTAAAATTGTATCCATAGGTTCCTTTAGTAGTGGTGCTCTAATCCCAAACCATTTGAAACATTTGTACCATAATTGATACACAATTTTGCATGTTAGAAATAAATGCACTCCATCCTCTTCATAAACATTATAGAATGGACAAGTTGTGTCATGTAATACGGCTTCCCTCATTCTAAAGTTAGTTTCAATTAATGTGTTTCTTATTATTACTCTCCGAGCCAAAAAATATTTTTGAAAAAGTTGTTTTTATTCTCCAAGTCTTATGGTAAAATTCCTTCACCTAGCATTTGTATATTTTTCCATTTTTAATTAAAAAAGTAATTATAAACTATTGATTCACCTTATTAAATACCTAAACTTACTAACAAAAAAATCTTAGTAAATCCTTCATTGCATGCATTATTAAATTTAATTTAACCTAAATCTAAGCACGTGGCTTGCATATAATTTTAAAAATATAATAAATCGCTCTTAAATATTCATCTCTACCTCTAAATTAACATTAATAATTTTCTCTTTTTAAGGAGCTAATATACTAATACATGGATTGAAACTTGTGGTCGTTGTTCAACCTGCTCAGAGCAATCATCCTCCTCCCTTTGTTCCATGGGTTGAAACGATGTTCTATCCTAGGGAAACAACTAGAAAAATGTGGAATAGTTGTGCACTAAAAAAGTTATTTGTTATTCATTTTTCTATGCAACAATCATTTTTCAAAGCCATCAATCAATTGTGCGAAAAATGCTTCAAAGAGAAAGGTACTTGATTTTCCATTTTTAGTACACTGAATGGTTTGGCTTTTTGTACACAAAATGACCACCATGTATAGATGACCCTGCATATCTCAACAAAATAAATTAATCAATGCTTTTTTGCTTTTTATTCGTGTGTGCCTCTCCCCTCTTTCTCTCTATATAAAGGAGATGTAAGATTAGCTTGAATCTCAAAGCTAAATAATAAAAATAACACTAACATTTAACCTGTATATAGGGAGAGGAGATCATTTACTTCTTACTTTTCATGTTAACATTTTATTTTCTAAGGGTAAATATTAGTTATTTGTTAAAATTATTAAATTTTAATAAAATAAAGAGTAAGATGAAGAGTAATTTTCTTAAATTTAATGTTTTTAATTTAGATTTTTTAAAAATTATTTAACACATTTGTATATCTAAACTTGAATTGGAATTATTGGCTAAGGTGAGAATCAACCTTTTGCCCATTGATTCACGCATTTGGCAGTGAACTAGTGATGCTGGTGTATAAACCCCTAAAGTTTTGATCTTTCACATACTCTTTTTCAAAATATCTAGTTTTATCTTAAAAAAAAATCTAGTTTTGATCTTCGCAGAAAATAATCACTTGAAAATCTATTTGAAAATACTTCAACAAATCACCAATTAATTTTTTTTGTATCTTATATTAAATAAGGGAAATTTCAATTAAATATATTGGCATTTTAGATTTATTAACGGATTCGTAATCTCTATGCACTAACTTTAAACATGAATAGTTTTGAAATAGACATACTGAATAGTACTTTAGTTTTTATAAAAATGGTTTGAAGATTTATTATGTGTCTAGTACACAATAATGGGGAATGATTAATGAAGGAAGCAGTGAGTTACAGGAATACTAAGGGAATTATCTTATTATTTTTCTACTAATTGGTTTATATATTATAACGGTTGTGTAAAATTATTTTATATCATCTGCATTTATCAATACTTGAATATAGTCTTAGTTTTTTATGTGATGTTTAATATGATTAAGATTCTATATGTCCAGCGTATGGTTAATTTTAAAAAATAAACTGAGACAAAAGTTATTTATATTTACATTTTTAAGTAGCTTATTTTATAATGTAATTTTTATTAGACAATAAAAATAATTTATCTAGAAATTATTAGCTTAAAAACAATTTTTAAGTTAAAAAATAAATTTAATTAATAATCTATACTTATTTTTATGCTCTAATTTTTTACTTGAAGTTAAAAATAACTTTTAAGCTATATAAATTAAGTTGTACTAAACAAATCTTAAACATTTGTAATTTTGAGTTACCATTCGTAATCTTTGATCTTGAATTGTTGAATTGGGATAGAATGAGAAGAACAATTTATCTTTACTCATAATAGTCATTTGTTAGTAAATTATACCTTATTCTTGATAAAATTTTGGTCTAATACATTTCCTATTCTTTCAACGCATACTTGATTGCAGTAGATATTACTACAAATCAAGTTATGTACTTTGAGACCAAGGGATAATACTATCAAAATTTGATCAAGTGTATAATATGAGAATTAATTATAATTATTATACGAGTAAAATAAAGGATTATATGTAGCAGAAAACAATAAATAAGGAGAAGGAGAAATGAGTAAGGATGAGTGGGTAAAATAAGTGGAATGACGTTACGAGGAGCAGGTCGAGGTGTAAGAAAAATGTTAATTTCAAGTTCAATGATTCATAACAGTTTATCAAAGTAGGAATGATGGGAGAAAGGAAGAGGACACTTTTTTTCTTCTTCACACATTTTCCAAATGAATATAGAGCAGAAGATATATGTGGAGATCTTCAAAATGTATGGAGATATAAATGAAGTGGTGATCCCTAAGAAAAAAGATAAGAGAGGATAATGATTTGGTTTAGTCCATTTTGCAGAAGTGAAAGATACAATATTGTTGACATTAAAACTTGATAAGATTTTCATAAGAGATATGAAGTCGTAAGGGTGTTCATTGGTTGGGTTGGATTGGATCGGGTTTAGACAAACTCAAGACACAATCAATCATAACTTATTGGATTGGGTTGAGTTGAGTTTTTATTATTTTTTTTATTAAACCCAACCTAACCCGCCATTGTACATGTTAGGTTAATTGGATCACCATTTTAAAAAATATTTTTTTAAAGAATAAATTAAATGTTTAAATTTTTTTTATATATATATTTTAAAAATAGAATATATAATTGTTGTAACATAAAAATAAACAATAATATTAACTCTTATAATATGAAGAATCAATTCCCAGAAGTCATAATTGTTTTCTTGGATGTCGTTAGATGGGTTGTCAACATGTAGGTTAGACAAAATTTTTATTTCTCAAACTTTGTGTGGTGAGTGGAATATATCTTAATAATAGATAAGATCTAGAGAGTTTTTGGCTCATTGTTGAATTTTATTAAAGGACAATATGCAGAATTGGGGGCTAAGCCATTTAAATTTTTTTATTGTTGGTTAGATCATCCATTTTTTTAAGCTGGTAAATCATTTCTGGAATACATTTATAGGTAGGGTTGACAAATATATCGGTAAAAAAATAAGCTAAAAGAATTGAAGGTGAAAAATAAAGTTTGATGTAGAGAAATGTTGCAAAATGATGAAGAGGTCTTCGAAGATAAGGTTGAGGAGCTAGAAGTGGAGGATCAAAAGTTAATTGATGGCATAACTACATCGAATTTGTTGAGAAAAAACATCCTTTCTAAATATTGGAGTAGAGCTAGAGCTATCGAGAATATTCTAGAGAATGTCTCCCTGAACCTTCATAATTTCTCCCTACACCTCTATAAAGGTAGGAAAAGTCTCAAACCATAGGTAAAAAAATAACTTTAATCCTAGTAAATAATTTGCAAATTTTTTGACATGTCTGGATAGGGTGTTCGGATTTGTAAAAACAAATTTGCAAATTTTTTTACAAGTCCAAACAGGGGTGTTTGGACTCAGTCTGAAAAAAGGGTGTCCACACTTGTAAAACAAATTACAAATTTTTTTACAAGTCCGGATAAGGGTGTCCGGATTTGTAAAAAAAAAATTGCAAATTTTTTTACAAGTCCGAACGGGGGTTTCTGGATTTAGTCTGGACAGGGGTGTCCAAACTTGTAAAATAAAATTTGCAAATTTTTTACAAGTCTAGATAGGGGTGTCCAGATGTGTAACAAAAATTTGCAAATTTTTTTACAAGTCCAGATAAGGGTGTTTGGACTAGTAAAAAAAGCTAATGTACTGAGAGAAGATAAATGCAAAGCTAAACTACGAAGAACAAAGCAAACACAAAGGGGATGAACAACAACACACCAAGAAGAAGAGAAAACCACTAATTCAGTGAGAAGAAAAGCGAAGTCATGCAAGATAAGCTAACGAGAGATATGCGAAACGAGAGAGATGCAGATGAAAGAGAAAAGAAAGAGGAGTGTGGTAATTATATTTTTACTGTTTTCATTAAAGATTTTTTTACCATTTTGAGAAATTATAGAGGTGTAGGGAGAAGTTATTGGAGTGCAAGGAAAAATTCTCAATATTATATTGCAGAAATCAAGAATTCGATGGGCCTTAGAAGATGATTACAACTCAAAGTTTTTTCATAACTGTTTCAGAGATATATGTGTTAAGAATAATATTTTGGCAATTAACTCAGAATAGGCTGGGTAGAAAATGTAAATGAGGTGAAATAAGCTATCCTAAAACATTTTCAAGATATTTTTAAAGAAAAAGGTTTGGTTAGGCCTAATCTGGATAGGTGGAGTTTAGCAAAATATAAGAGGAAGATAGACACTTGTTAGAAGAACTATTTTCTAAAAAAGAGATTTCGGAAGCAGTATGATTTGTGAAGGAAAAGGAGGTCAAAGCCCAGGGCCAGTTGAATTTGGAATGAATTTTTATAAGTTATGTTGGGAGATAATTGGAGATGAATTAATTAAGGTGGTTTAAGAGTTTCATAGTTTTGTGAGTCTACCAAAAGTTGTAACTTCATCTTTTATAGCTTTGATCCCAAAGGTGGAGAGACCTCCAAATCTTTCTCAATATCGACCTTTCTATTTGATTTTGAGTGTACAAAAGGTATTTCAAAGATTTTGTCTGTGAAGCTTGAAAGTGTTGGCAGGGGTTATATCTGAGTGTCAAACAACCTTCTTATTCGAAAGGTCAATACTTGATGGGGTTCTGGTTTCTAACGAGATTATTGATTAGGCTCACAGGATTCATAAATCCTGCTTTCTTTTTAAGGTGGATTTGGAAAAAGTATATGACTCAGTCAATTGACAATTTCTAGATTATGTTTTGGAGGTTGGGTTTTGGGCAAAGGGAAAGGATGCGAATTAGAAATTTGGTCAGAAATAGTTATATCTCTATTCTGGTGAATGAAAGTCCAAAGACTGAATTCAAGCCAGAAAAGGGTGTTAAACAAGGAGATCCATTATCACCATTCCTGTTTTTTTGTGGTGGCAGAGGAACTATCTGATTATACAAAGCAACAATACAAAATGATGTGTATAAAGAGATCAAGGTGGGGGATGATGCAAAATTCTCACTATTGCAGTATGTAGATATGCAATTTTGATGGGAAAAGTGGATTTTCAAATAGTTTGGACTCTGAAAGTAATACTAAGAGGGTTTGAATTGGTATCAGAGTTGAAAGTTAATTTTCATAGGAGTCAGTTTTATGGTTTAAATATTGATCCTCTTTTTCCATATGTAGTGTGGTGCTTATTGAATTGTACTATTAGCTCACCTCCTTTCATATTTCTAAGGGTTTTCGATTGTGGTTAATCCAAGATGTTTGGGTGTATAAGACATAGTGGAGGATCAATTCAAAAAAAGGTTAGCAAGGTGGAAGGCAAATAATGTCATTTGGTGGAAGGATGGTAACATTAAATTCAGTTTTTACAAGTCTACCTTTGTATTTCTTTTCATCCTACAAGCTCTGAAAAAATTGGTTAACAATTTAATTACATTGCATGAAATTTTTTAGAGGTGATGCAAAGGAAAGAAAGATTTCTTGGGTAAGTTGGGAGAGAGTATGTTTGTCTAAGAAAGAAGGTGGGTTGGGTTTCAAAGGCTTGGTAAAATTTAATGTAAGTTTGCTAGCTAAGTGGAGATGAAGATTTTTGAATGATACAAAAAACAATATGGTGTTCTCTCTTTCGAAGTAGATATGAGTCTTTTCAATTATCTTGTATCAAACCTCTAGGTAGTCAAAGTGTTCCATTTGGTGGAGGGATGTTTGAACAATAGATAATGATTAGTTGTATACATTGGATGGTTTTTAAACAACATAAGAAGAAAAAATTGGTGACAGGAATGATACTTTATTTTGGAAGCATAATTGGATAGGTGAAGGTCCACTCTCTAGATTGTTTTTTGTGGCACAAGATAAGAATATTACATGTCATGATATGAGGGGATGTATAGCTAGGGAGCCTTACTACAAGTGGTCTTGACGTAGAGAGCTTTTTGTGTGGGAAGAAGAGGTTTTACAAACATTGTTTGGGTATTCCAGAGTGTGCAACCTAGATACCATAACCAAGATGAGTGGATTTGGATCTCAGTTGCAAATAATTCATTCTCCGTAGCAGATGTATATAGGAGGTTATGTGTAAGATCAAATGAAACAAACAGGATACATTTTGAATCTCAGATGTTCAAGTGGCTTTGGGACAAGTTGTCATACAAAGTAATAGCTTTCCCTTGGAAATTATAGCTGAATAAGGATTCCAACAAAAGTCAACTTGATGAGAAGAGGTGTAAATTTCCAAGTCGAGCATCAAAGATGTGTCTTTTGTAGAGAGCATAGAGATGTACACGCCTTTTTTTTTTTTATTTTGCAAGATATCCCAAATTTTGTGGTATAGGGTGATGAATTGGATGAGGTAAGAATCACCTTTACCTGAAGATTTGGTGCAAATGTTTCATATGACTAATTCTTAGGTGGTGGGTAGGTACAAAAATAAGTTTAAATATTTGTTTTGACATATGTTAGGATATATGGATATCTAAAAAGTCCATCTTTGTATGAGTTTTGTTTTAATAAGAGTTGTATGTTATCCGATTGGTGCAGTAACTCTTTATTGTATTTATAGAATATATTATATTTATCTTTTTATTTCATAATTATATTATTTATTATAGATTATAATACAAATAATCTTTTTAGCAATATTTTTCACTCAAAATTATAACTATGTAATATTATATAATAATATTATATTATATAATAATATTATATTAAAAATATATATAAATAAAAGGTGCAGGGCACCTTAAATATTATAATACTCATACCAGCATTTTTGTTGGACCGGACCTGCCCGATATCCAAACCCATTTTTGCAGTAATTACCGCATCACGTGAAGATATTTTACAGGTATCCGTCAGGTGTGAGTGTATTTTATCATCCCTAATTCCAAAGCTTATATACACTATAATAGTTTCCCGATAACATTGGATTGTTGTATATAATAAGTTTTTCAACTTTTACTGTAACTATAATAAAAATTATATTAATCACAATTTATTATTGATATTAGAAAGTCTTTTATACTAAAAAAATGCATAAAAATAAAATCTTTAAAAATATAGAATAATAAATTTTATATTGTGATATAACCATTTTTTTAAAAAAATTACCCATTATGATAATATAATTAAATTTCAATTAAGATCATGATAGATTATTTATTACATGCATTCATTTTGTTATTATTTAGAAACAAAAACAAATGATAAAGAGTATCATTGTGAATATTGCCAACTAAAATTGAATACAATTTATTGGAACTAAATTTTATATTTATGAGAGATTTATTGTATAGTGTATTTCTCTATTTTAATATTTTATAAGTCTAATAATATAAATATTTTTTAAATTAATTTTTTAATATTTTTAATCTACAACTTTATAGTATTCTTTATTGATTAAACATATATTTTAATTTATTATTTTATATTAAAACATTCATGAATAAAAAAATATATGATCATACTTTTTTTTCTTACTTTAGATTGATTATAGGAACAATATTATTATGACTTTATGCTATAAAACTAAAGTTCATACTTTTAATGATTGTACAACATAGTTAATTATTTTTTTACTTTTTATAATGTAAAATATATAATTCATAAATAAATAATATTTTTTTAATAACTGAAACATTTGATATATTTTATTTCTAATGATACTGTTATAAAAATGAAAAATAAAATTCTTAAT
The DNA here is from genome assembly GCA_037954015.1 of Psophocarpus tetragonolobus. Taxonomy (NCBI): domain Eukaryota; kingdom Viridiplantae; phylum Streptophyta; class Magnoliopsida; order Fabales; family Fabaceae; genus Psophocarpus; species Psophocarpus tetragonolobus. The sequence continues at coordinate 4,554,487 of CM075695.1, read as the reverse complement.
CTAAATAAAAAATACAATATAATTTATAATAAAATTTTTATATAAATTATTATTAATTAAATTTATTTCGTAACATATTGCATATATTTAAATTATATTTTTTATATTTGATATTAAATTAATAATATATTAATAATTTATTTAGTATCCCTTTACTTGATTATTTTTCTAAATGAAATGCTTTCATACACACAACTCTAACGTATCTATAAGTTTTTTATGTTTGAGACTGTAAAAATTTTATTTTATCAAATATAATTGTATTAAATAAAAATATTTTTATCAAATATAATTAATAGGTTTTGTTATCAATGATAATAAATGTTTATTCAATAAAAATATATTTTTTAAAATACTATATTTTGTTATCCAATGTAGATTATTCAATTAGTGTATTAATCAAAGGAAGTAACAGATGATCATACCTATTCTTCTATTGATTAATATTTGTTTCTAACCAGTGCATTATTTGATTAATTATTTTTTTATAAGTTAAATAAAATTGTTTAGTGATAAATTAAATATAAAAAAAATCCCGAATTTCATAAGAAAAACTAATACTTTAACACAAACTAATATCTAACAAATAATTGCTTCTATGTATTTAACTGCAGAGAGAATATACTAACAGCAGCAGCAGCAGCAATTTTTAACCTTTGATAGCTAAATGATTTCTATGTATTTAATTTTAATTATAGAATCTTTCATTTTATTGTGCAAACACAGCTAAGAATAAGAGACGGTTTCTTCTTCTCAATTGAATGGTCATACTAGAAGTCCCTCTCGACAGTAGCTATCAAATATTTAGAAGCTTAGAAATTTTTAAAAATTTTAATTTTTTAATAAAAATCATGTGTATAAAGTAAAATTATAAGCATAAATGGCTTGTATGAAATTCGCCGGTAATTACAGTAATTTTGATTTTTAAGTTTGTTTACTTTTACTTATTTTATATATAAAAAAATCACTTAGTGATTTAAAATAAATTTAATGTTAGTTTACAAGAAAAAATAAATAAAAAAAAATAGTCAGTTTGTTACAAACTTTGAACATTAAAATAAATGCATGCAACAGTAGAGACAGAAAACCAAAAAAGAGTTTTCTATAATTATAAGATGAAATTAGCTTTATAAAATTATTCATTTTTTTTATGCTATAAAAAATCATTCTTTGTGAAATCAATCTGTTAAGCACAATTCAAACATAGAAACAAAAAGAGAAATCTTTTGATAGGTTATACCGAGTTTGAATAATTAATTGTAACTCAAATTACAACTTTTGCTTCACCTTTAATCTATATGAACTGTTTATGTTTTTTACAAAATAAAATAAAAGTAAAAATTATCAAATCATGTTGTTAAGACAGTTTCAGATCACTTCATATATTAATAGAATAAATAAATCAATAGTCCAAAACAAACTGTCCATCATCAACAAAGATTATACATACAACAGATATTGAGCAAAGAAATTAACATAGATATTGAACAAAGAAAGAAATTACTATAGTTCTAAACTCTCTCCTCCTTGAGGGAGAAATCAAGCCAAATCGTGAGCAGAATGATAATATATATTCACACTGGTGCTCTTTGATCATATATTATAAACTGTAAAATTAAGCTATAACTAGTATTTTCTGGTGGACACAGTGATAACATTTGAGTAAATCATGCTTTGATTTAAATTTTTAATTTGAGTAAGAATTACTATAAATCTGGTTCTAAGTTCTAACTCTACCAGAGTCAATACTGCAATAATCATTAATCCATTTGTCAATGACAAAGTTGTTGTGTAGATAGTGCAGACTTATCATAAAGGCACAAAAGTACCAGCCAGGGACTATGACCATCCCCTTCTGCATAATTAGCCATAGGAAACAACGGCAACTTAAAAGAATTTTCAAAGCATGAAAGTTATAGGCACAACAAACATAATGAATCAGCTACCTGACAAACAAACAGCTAGTGAGCTTAAGTATCTGATATGTATGATACTCCCAAGTTGAGTTAGTGAATATTTTTACTTTTATATCACTGCTATAGTCCTTAGTAAACGTTCAAGGTATCCAGCAGCAGAAGATATTGTTGGATGGGTGACTCATCTTGAATTTGTTAAGCAGTGCAGACTTCTATATAGGAAATAACAAACCAAAATAACACTCCATATGAAAACGAACATGCTTTAAGTCTTAACAAAACATGATTTTATATCAAATGCTGCTATTTGTTAAGCAGTGCAGACTTCAGATATCTCATATTTATCCTTTTTTTTTTTTCTGTTAAGCCCGTGATGATCACTGGTGTAGAAGTAAACAACTCCAAGAACCACACCTAGCAATTGTGAAAGCTAGCTAAAGTCCTGATTTTACTCGGAAAAAATAATTATAGGCCTTAGATAGTAAATACCCATTCCTTAATCCCACATCACCTAATTATCCAATTCATTTAGAAAGCTTGCAATTATGATCATCAACTGTAGCCTCACAGGTTCACCAAAAACATTATGTGACGTCACAGGAATGAATGACACCCAAATAATCTAAAGACATAAAAATAGAATCAGTGAACAAGATTAATAAAATCTCCAAGTATGATGAAATTGATGAAGTAACTTAACTTGATTATAGTGTGGCGTCCAAGTTTGAGATAAGCCTGGAGGAATAAGTCACGGTAGCAAACAGTCACAATTTCCTACGCATTGCAATCAGACAAAGGTGAATCCCTTTATTCGAGTTTCTCATCCAATTCGCGAGTGTAAGGTGTTGTGGACATAAGATGATTTGCATAATTATAGGTTTTAAATATTTGTAGTGCAATGCAAAGTTTATGAAAGAGGAATTTGGGATTCAGTCAAATGAAAAAGAACAAAGGTTGTCGACTTGCTTGCTCTTACATAAAAAGACACTTCCATCCTTCTCAATCCAGCTACATCCCATGGTTCTCTGTGTAGGTTTCCATAAATGCCTCTCCTAAGGACAGACTAGACTAGAGTAGAGTGGACGGTGACTCTATAATGTCGAAACAAAACCAGTATACCATACCATAACAATAACAATAAATACATTCCTATAATGACAATAAATATCCTCATATACTATATTCTTTTATCATCAAATTTGGTATATGGTACTAAGGAAATACACATTGTTCAATTAGTATGTTCCAGATATATTTATATTATAATTTAAACTAAGTCGATTTCCTGTTAATTAATCAACATACTATAGTAACTCCAAATTAAATTTATAAAAAATTTACTTGTACATCCTCTCAAATTGGTGAGTTTCCCTTTTCATTTAATGATCTAAAAATAAAATATATTTAGTGATTTCAATATAAATTTTATCCAACAGAATATTTAAAAGAGTGTCCCAAACAAGCTTAATCACAGTTCATTAATGGTAAATGGACAAGCTTAATCACAGTTCATTAATGGTAAATTTATTCATTTTTACACTAAATATCTTAGAAATTAGATAAACAGAAATGAATAAAATTGTTTACTATACTTAAATCCTTTATGAAGAGGTGTGTTAAGTTGATTACTCAAATGAAAAATTTTGTTACTTGTAATGATTATATCAAGATTACATGAGATTAATTGTTTTGAGTAGAAAAGACTTAAATATATGTAATTTGATTGAAGAAAATTTATAATTTATAGACTATGTTTGCCGAGTCAGTTTCTTGCTTCCCCACACAGGTTTGTTTCTATCTCCAATTATTTTATCTTTGCCAAGACATCAACTCCCAAAAAAACAAAACAAAACCAGTCCGGTTTCCAGTTTCAGCTTAGCTTTAAGGTGTCAAGCATATCTTCTATTTCTACTTCAACTCAGCTCTCTCTGCACCCACATGAGATGTGCCTTCCCTTTCCAAAGGGAGCAGCAACAACTTGTGTACTACTCTTATTGTTGTTGTTGTCCATTTCTCAAGAAGAGATGCCCCGTCACCGCTTCTTAATGCCTACTATCATTATTGTTGTCTAGTTCTTGTGCTGCTTTTTTCTTCTCTTTTATGGATCTTGGGCTGGTGGGTTTGGAGGGGTTGGTGGGTTCAGACAGTGCCTCCTTTACTTCTTCTGTTGCTACAGATCCTGAGACAAAGCACAAGTGGTGCGGATCTGGGGTGCTTAAGCAAGAGAGATCTAGCATAACTAGTGAAGATGAATGGAGGACTTCAAAAGTGGCCAAAACTGATGACATGTCTGCTGCCTCCAAAGCAATGTTTTTTCACCAAAGAAACTCTTTCCTGAGATCCAATGCTACTCTTTTTTCTGATGCTCATCACCAATCACAAATCTTGAGCTTCTCTTCTCCAAAATCAGAACCTTTGTTGGTAGATAAGGCCTCCCCAAATGCCACATTGCCTTTTTCTTACCATCAGTTGTCTAGTTACTGCAGAAATACAGGTATGTTGTGGTTGATATAATTTTTTTTCTTCTAAGGGGATAAGAATTGTTAATTGTTAATTAATTAAAGCACTGTTTTTTTTAAATGGGTTTATTTGGATTTGGATTTTGGATTATGGTATCCGTTGTGGGGAGCCAAAATAAAATTATTATGAGATTTGGGTAGTTACGGTCTAATTCTACAGTACCGGTATAGGGTCTTTTCAAGGAAATACATGAGTGGTTTCTGTTTGTGAGTCATGTCACCTGAAAGTAAAACAAAAATCCTTCCTAAGATGTAACATCCTCCACTTCTTCCCGTTTTAGGAAGAAGGGTTTTGGTAAAAACTTTGCACAGTAAACAAGAGGGTACCAAAAGAGAAAAACATATGAAGTGCTATTACATACAAAAGCTCCAAAATTTAATTGGTTGCAGTATAGTCTTTTTCTCTAAAATCTGTGTCACTTTTATATCTTGAAAAAAATAAAGTTGACTTGACTGTTGCTTATTGAGATCAAAGGAGGGAGAATCATTAAATCGTTTCAGGCCTTTGATTGAACTCCTGCCACCACTCTTTTCGCTGTTTCTTTTAAGCTAGGAAGTGACTTTTTTTTTTTTTTTTAAATATATTATATATATTTTGTGAATTTTATTATGAAGCGGGTTTAGGCCCCTGTGTGTTGTTGCATGTTTCTTGGCTTATGTTGTGGGACATGTATTTATTGATAGGTTACAATTCGGGAAGCATAAGCATGCATGAGGCTTTGGCTGGTGTGAGAGGGCCATTCACTCCATCGCAATGGATGGAGCTTGAACACCAAGCGTTGATCTACAAATACATCACATCAAATGTGCCTGTACCAACTCATCTTCTCATTCCAATTAGAAAAGCACTCGATTCTGCTGCCTTCTGCAACTTCTCAACTGGACTCCTCAGATCCAATCCATGTATGTTATCAACCATTCCTTTTACCAAAAGAGAATGGTCATGGCCCTGTAGTGACTAGTACTGTATTTACACTTGTTTTTTAACATTTCCAGCACACTAAAATTAATCTTCAAATTTAAAATTTAACATTTTACTATAATTTAAAAGACTATTTAGTTTTATTATATTAACGATTATAAAGACATGTATAAAATGGTTATAAAATTTGTACGTATTTCTTTGAGTTTAATTGGTATACATTGTCCGTGTAAAGATTTTTACACCGATATTCAATCACAATTTAATTTATTGACTTTCCTAGTTACCATTTAAAATTAACATAAATGAAAAGTCATGATTAGATTTCAATGTAAAAATAGTTTACACTAAACTCTATATCAATTAGACTCTTTCTTTATTCAATCCGTGTAATAGTTAGTGTTGTGTAAAATAGATAACATCACCTAACACAACTAAAGAATGGTATAATCTTCTTAATCATGTCTCTTAAACATGTGGTGAGAGAATTCATTTCTTATGTATATGAGATAAGTTATGTTATCCTTCAATACAAGCTTCCATTCGTATGTATGCAAAGTTGTTTGTACTAATTAAAAGAAAACAAAGATGGGTTTGGATTGTAAAGTATGATGATGATGTTGTGTTATTGTTGTGGCAGTGGGATGGGGAGGGTTCCATCTAGGATTCTCAAACAACACAGACCCTGAGCCAGGGAGGTGTAGGAGAACAGATGGGAAGAAATGGCGATGCTCAAGAGATGCCGTTGTTGATCAAAAGTATTGCGAGCGGCATATGAACAGAGGACGCCATCGTTCAAGAAAGCCTGTGGAAGGCCAATCAGGCCATGCCCTCACCACCACCACCACTCCTAATGCTTCCTCTAACTCCAATGTGGTCCCCTCCAACACCACCACCACCACCACCAACCCCTTTGCACACACCAATGTCATTCTGCACCACCCTCTTCCTCCTCATTCTTCTTCTCCATTCAACACCATCAGCAGGTCAGTGTCTGATACAAAACACTACACAAACAACATATGTTTTAGACTTTGATTTTCATAGTAGAGAAAGGATGCTAGACTGAGAATGTAATACTGTTGTTAAATCACAAACAACCATGTATAATAAATTTCTTGACTTATAATAACTTTCTTAAAACTATTTTACACTGTGTAACACAAAGTAATATAGTTAAACTCTTCTCATATTCTGTTCTGTGGATTAATTAGAAATCGTATTTCATGTATTTTTTAAGATAATTATTATAAAAATTGACAAACACAATGTAAAACTATTTGTCCCTTAGATTCAAGATTTTAGGGGCGTAGTACTACAAATTATTTTCACATGCTACTTCCATTAAAATTATGGTTATTTGAAATTTTAAAAAAAATATTTTTTAAATTGAGAGTATTGAAGTTAAAAGGTGGGTATATATTATGGGAATATTGGAAGTTTGTTTGTAGTATTGATATCAGAAGCCTTAATACTTGACTTTGTAAAATTCTTAATTAACTCCTTAGTTTTTTGTTTTTTTTAAAGTACAATTCATTTCAGTACTTTTCTACTGCGATTTCCAACCTGGGGAATTAGTATCTTTCCTAAAGTGAGGGTTATTAAAAAGTTTGGATTTGGAGACTAAAGTAGGAGTTTCCTCGTAGTGGTTGGTTTAGGTAGTGTATGCAGATTTATGTTTTATCTTTTTGCTTTTTTTTAATGTAAGTGGTTAATTTTGTTGGTTTTTTCAGCAGATGGATTCAAACCTGCCTGCTGCCTTACCTTTCTCCCTAGCTTTAACTCCTTATAACTCCTATTTTATCTTTTTCCTTGGTTTATGGCTTTAGGAGTTTGGACAGAACAGAATCAAAGAATCTAGTATTTCATCTTTTGGGGCTGAAAGGGACCGGTCAATGTTAATAGTGATTGAGATTCGTGTTAGGGAGATAAAAAGAGATGGTTCAAATGTGGTTACTTTATGTATGTTTAAAGATTGCTTTTGATTCTTTATGAATGGAGTTTTTTGTGTTGTTTTTCTTTGCATGCAGGATGTTTATGAGTAACAAAGAGAACCACAACACGAATGAGAGGATGCAGGATGGCCATACACTTCCGATGCTGCCTCCCACCCTTGAGTTGAAACCAAAGGAAAACACCCCTTTCATTATTAATAAACAGCAAATCCCATATGATGAATCCTCAAGGAACAATGACTTTGGACTCGTCTCTTCTGATTCCTTGCTTAACCCTTCACAGAAAAAAAGCATTGCCTCTTCAGGAAAGAATGATTCTGAGTCCCAACAACGACATCCCCTCAGGCACTTCATGGATGAATCTCCCAAGCCACAGTCTCATCATCATCGTTCTTCTGTTTGGCCTGAACTTGACAACATGCAGTCAGATAGGACTCAGTTATCAATCTCCATTCCAATATCTTCCTCAGACTTCATGTCATTCACTACTTCCTCACCCTCCAATGAGAAATCCACATTGTCACCCCTGAGACTATCAAGGGAGTTAGACCCCATTCAAATGGGGTTGGGAGTGGGAAATGGTGCTCCCAATGAGTCAAATACTAGGCCAGCCAATTGGATTCCAATCACTTGGGAGAGTTCTATGGGTGGACCTCTTGGAGAGGTTTTGAACCTTAGTAGTATTACTAACAACTGCATTGCAAGTGAAAAATGCGGAAAGAACACTTCTGCTCTCAACCTCATGAAAGATGGGTGGGACAACAGTCCTTCACTAGGGTCATCCCCAACTGGGGTGTTGCAAAAGACAGCATTTGGATCACTTTCCAATAGCAGTGCTGGAAGCAGTCCAAGGGCAGAGAACAACAAAGAAGGTGCCACCTTGTGCAATGCCTTGTAAAGTACTTCATACAAGCCATGATGGAAGAAAAAGAAAAGAACTTTGTTCTTTTGACTTTAATTATTAGTGAAGTCTCTCTCTATATATATGGTAAATCTAGAATTTGGAAAGATGTATTCATGTTAATTACCCTTTCCCTCATATTTTGGATGTGTAGGTAGGTTTTTGGTTTGCTTGATTTTCATTTGTTTCTTTTCTATTCATGCGTTTTGGCAAAGCGTGTACTCAACAGTAAGAGAATGATGTTGGTTGGAGTGTGTGGATTTGATGATGGACAGGTTTTGGAGTCAAGTGGAGGCCATGATATTGCATGACAATAGTAAATATATGGCCAATTCGTGGTACTCACGGCACGCACGTAGAAAAGTTTTGTTGTCCTCTTAAATGGAATAGAGTTACAGAGATTTCTGATTCTTTGTTTTGAAGTTTGAACTGACCCTTGTGCTTCGTGACATTTTATTTGGGTATGAGTTGGCGTTTGTGAAATGTGGACCACTGGCTACCTATTGTCTCTTTCACTTTAAAGGTCTTTTAAAATCTCCAATTCTTTTTTATGCATGTTGGGAAAAAAAGTATTAATATCCAATCACATTGGTAGGACACCTGTGAATGGCTCATCACTTTTGTATATATTTAACCTAATAATATAAATAACTGTAATTAATTACACGTTATAGATCACTCAATTATAGTTTAGTCATATTTGATATGTTTCCCTCTCTATGTCTTTCAATTACAGTAAAAAAAAAAAGAATCTACAGGCTCCGATAGAGGAAGCGGACCAAAATTGTTGAGGGTTGAAAATAAAAGTGGTAACCAAAACATGGTGAAAATTGAGGGGGAGTGGATTCTCTTAGGTGAAAGTCATGTTCATACGCAATGGTAGTGTGGTATTTGTTCGCATATGACTAATTATTTATAAAATAAAAAATTAAGGAAAACAAAATCTAAAAATATAATAGAGACAAATGATGAAATTATAGATATCGTTAAAAATAACTAATTCAAGGCTTCAAAGTGTATTATTACTTGTTCTTTATGTGTGTGGTTGTAAGGATGTATAATAGGACTCATACATGAGTAAGAAATTAGAAAAACAGTCACATAACATAAAGATCGTTGGTATAGTTACAACTTAGATACTGAGTAAGAAATTAAAATAATACAATACACCTCAGACAGTTACAGAACATCAAAATTATTAGTACAGTTTCAACTTAGATACTAAGTAAGAAATTAGAATAATACAATACACCTCAAACAGTTACAGAACATCAAAATTGTTTATATATACACTTACTTGTACCATGCATCATATTTAAAAATACAATAAAGTTCAATTTTGAAGACATGAATTATTTAAAAACTGCATATCCAAAGACTTTTTTTGTAAACTTTTTTTTTTGGAAATATAGAGTTTATGATCTATTAACTAAGAAAATCATTGTTAAGTTTTTTAATGGGGTAGAGGGAATTATTAAGCATTTTTTTAATACTATATGACATATAACAACTGAAAAGAACATGTGATAGTTTTTGTTTTCAAAATCATCCTTATTTTATGTTTATAATTATCTTTTCTTCTTTATAAAAACTAAAAAATAATATTAAATTTTAATAAAGTCAAATATTCGTAATTAACGTGTTACATATCGGTGTGGTCATTCCCACATCTGTGTGGAAAATGTATTGAAAGAGAAAACGTATTATGGGTTTGTCTAGACAATATATCTATTATCAGTCTATCACAGTATAGTACACACAAATGCACTTTCATTTTCAACATGTCTTTCATACCTTCGTGGACTCTAACACTCTTCCAACATCTCTCACACCTCTTGGGAATAGATATACAATTGTTATGCGCGTTACGAAAGTATATCAGAATTGAACCATAGTAGTGTGCTAAAGTTCACAGAGGTGTGAGAAACATGCTAATGCATTTTCTCTTTGAGCTAGTCTACCGCATCTTATAGACTCTATCAAACTACTGTGGTTAGACTCCTGATACACTTTATCTTTTAGCGCATCTCTCACACTTCCACGGGAATAAACATATAATTGTAACACATGTCAATTACGAAAGTGTATCAAAGGTCCAACCACAATAGTGTGATAAAGTCTAAGAAGAAAGTGTAGGAAATGCACGAATGTACTTTCTCTTTTATGTTTGTACCACACCTATGTGGATTTTACCACATTATTGTTATAATCACTGTGCCAATAAACACACCACTGTGTTACACATTAGTTACAAATTTTCAACTTTAACTTCAATGAACTTTAAGTATTAATCACTTATATTTTGATTATTTTTAATATGATCAATTATTTTTTAAAATTAATCTAATCTTGTAAATTTGAATAAAAGTAATTGCCTTTCAAATATCATGTTATTGACGGTCAAATTAGCAACTGTACCCGAAAAATAAAAAAATTACCAATTGGATATATGATTATTTAAACTAAGTTGCTTAAAAGTTTTAAAAGACCAAACCTAGTGTCCCAAAATTCTCCCGCCAATTTAGTGCTCGTGTGACATTCATATCAACGTATTAAAATGACTTTTTATACATTATAAGATCATATAATAGTAAATAGCACCCTCCAGTCTTACAATTGCTTTGACATCCATTTCAAAATCATGAGTTAATCTGTAAAGTTATATAAGTTTACATGTATTTATATGTTGAATGGCACAAAATTTGAAGGTAGTAAACTCAAAATTGACTTGGTAAAATTGGGTATACTGAGAAAAATAAATAGAATCAAGAAAACTTGTGAAGAAACTCAAACAAACTTTTTTTTTAAGTATTTCTACGTGTTTGACTCTAATTTGTAAAAAATTTTGAAAATTTGAGTATTTCAACTTTAATTTATATTTATTTTTAATTTGAATTTATTGTATGATAATTTTTTAATTTTTATTTATTTATAAATTTAATTATTTATATTTTATAGGTTTATTTTTAACAAAATAAATTTTTAAGATTCTATGAGGCAAATCTACGAATTAATATTGTATTTTACATATCTATATTATTGAGTCTTTGGATTTCTAAAATAATATAAAGTGTTTTGAATCATCACTGTTTGACTTGAATTTATTTTAAAAAGTTGAGAAATTTCAAATTGTTTGTTTGACACGTAAAAAAAAAAAAAACTGTGAATTTTTTTTTATATTTCAAATTGTGCGTATCATAGTTACGAATAGAATTTTACCTAAATTTTCAATTTTAACAACTTTAAAAGACAATTGTGCGAATGTAAGTTTCTGCTGCTTGTCATTCTTTAGTTTCGAGAACAATCTATTACTTAAAAGAGGATTTTTTATTTGGATAATCTTACCGTATCAATCTAAGCTTTTGCTGATCAATAATTCAGCTTTCGTTCTTCTCTCTTTCGAGCCATCTCTCTCCTTTTCTATGTTTGATTATGATAGCTTCAATTTATATTGGATAATTTTTTAAAAGAAACACACAATTGGCTTTCGCAGTAAAAGCGTTTAAATAACGAAGTAAAACTAATTGAAAAGCTTAAATGTGTATTTGGATAAGGTAATTTAATAGAATAATTTTTTTTAAAAGACTTTTAAATACTTTATAAAAAAAAGGTTATTTATTGTAAAAAGAATTTAAATTCATAAAATAAGAAAATTTCAAATTCAATCACAATTCACATAGTAGCTGGAGAAACATCAAAAAGGACGTAGAAGTAGTGGGGAAAAGAACGCCGCAATGTGCTAGGCTCCAATAATTCAACATGGGAAGGAAGCACAAAACGTGTGATATAAAGAGGGTGAATGCTATTTTTAACTTTTTTATTTTATTAGTCGGCAAAGAACATTTTTGTCCTGTAAATTAGTTACGAAGCTATAAAAATTGGTTATATTGATACAACCCATATTTATATTTTTAATTAGATCTAATCAAAGTCTATTTAAGTAGTTAACTTAAATGTTTAATGGTTTTGACTTAACAGACTTGTTTATGGTATTTTTTGCACTTTCATTTTAATTTTTGTATTGCTGGAAGTTATAAGGTTAGTGTGATAGTAAAGTAGAGACATAAGGAGAAAGATATCATTAATTCGAATCCCTTAACTAACACATGAATAATTAACATTTTGTTTATATATAAAAAAAACTTTTGTACTTTCCTTAACTGAAAAAGACTCTTCTAACTTTATTATTTTATAAAGTTTAGGTTGTAGCTTTTTTTTCTATTTTTTTTCTATTTCACTATTGTCAAATGTTCTTATGAGATTTCGTTTCAAACAACTTTTTAGAATATGTTGTATTCAAAACATATGCGTGTGTTGATTTTCTAGTTCTAGAGATGCTTCATGACATAAAATTGTAGGTTTTTCCTTCTAGAAAAAAATAAATGAGTTGTTTTAAATAGTAAAGTTTTTCATAATTATAAATTTCATGGTCCAAAAGTAAAATTTTTTGCTATATTGTAGATTTTATATGTGGATCATGAAATTCGCAACACATTTTTTTTTTTCCATTAGGGATCATGAAATTTGTGACAATGGATAATATAGTCACGAATCTTATCATCTCAATGTATTGATTTAATAATATATTGCAGCTAACTTGATCCATAATTATATAATTTTATATGTTATCTGCTATTTATTATTACATAGTTGTTGTCTATAACACAAAAATATTATAAGGAACTACATTACAAATTACAAAATTTCTTATGTAATTAAAAAATTATATTATAGATTATGAAATTCGCATTATAATTAAAGAAATTTATGATGATCATAAAATCTACAATATACATAAAAAATACATTACGATATTAAAATCTGCAATACACTCAAAATATATTATGAATCCTAAAATCTACAATATGGGATATTTTGAAATTTTTAAAAATTTCAGGCTGCAAAATGAAAAATGGAGATGAAAAAATAAATGCAAAAAAAAAAGGCCCGTTTGCATTTGGTGGTCTGTTTTTTTAAGTCCAAATTGACCCATTTTGTATCCTGCAAACCAATTAGACCCAACTCTAAGATTAGGAAATCACAATTTTCTAAGCTTTTATCAGCCTTATTATTCTTTTGGTGTTGTGTTGTTATTTAAAATTATTTTATTAGGTCCGGTCCTTTAAAATTTTACGAATCAAACGTATCTTTAATTTAATCCTCCAAAATCTAGAATAATTATTTTTTTCTGAAATTTATTTAAACTTAGATAAATAGCATTTATTTTCAGATGTAGAACTTTTTTAAGATATCACCTACATAAGTGATATACAAAAGTTATTCTTTTCTCCACACTTTCCTTATACTCACCATTTATATTCTTCTAAATTCTACGATACACCACTTTTTTCGATAATCTTTTTCTTTTTTACAAACATTATATTTTCTTTATCATAAATTCCTCATTATCACATATTATTGTTTTATAATCTCTATCGTAGTCAAATAAAAAATCAAATAATATATTTTTGAATATCGCTACAAAACCCTTGAGACTACATGATTGAAAAATTAAAAAATATACATTTGAGTGCACAAAATAAAGGAAGAGGATGTGTGCAACTACAAATATGATTTGTGATGGAGAAAGAGGGTGTGCCGAGAATGAGGGTTCGTGATGGAGAAAAAATTATATTTGCTAGAAAGAAAAATATTATATAAGGAGGAGGTGTATCATGAGATTTTGGAAAGTAGAGTTCTCAGAAGAAATGAATAAATATTGTACATAAAAGAGAAGGTGTAGAATAAAAGAATAATTATGAGATGTTTTAGAAAGTATTTAAAATAAATATAAAAATAAGGATGTATCAAATTTTGTATAAATGTGTAAATAAAATGAGTCTAATGTTAAATAGGCTAACACGTCAAGAAAATGTTTTAAAAACACAAGTTGAGCATAAAAAGAAAAGATTTTATGTATAATAGACCAAACTTAGGCTTTAGTCTTTTTAAAACAAGCCAGATCTATTTCCACATAGTATGACATTATTAATATGACATAATCTGATTTATAATTATTTTTGAAAAGTCATTTGCTAATTATAAATTTGCATATCTTTAGTTAGACTTATAAAAAAATTTGCAATTACAAATTTGATTTATATGGACTTGTAAAAATATTTACAAGTCTAGATTACACAATCCAAATTTCTAAAAAAAATTGTAAAAATTAAATTCATTCAAAATTTAAAATTTTTTTACTTTTTTTACTTAAAGCTATTTTTAAAATTTAAAAAAAAATATGAAATTATAGAGAGAAAAACTTCTAATCCATGAACTCTTTTCAAATGGTTAGTCTATTTTCATTCCAAATATTTTTAAATTCATACTTTTTAATTTTAATTTTTGTAAGTATTTTATTTTTTATGTAAAATTGATTACTTTTTATTTTTAGTATATAGATTTTATTTTCTAATTTTAGTTCTTAAAAGCGCAACTTGTAGAAACTAAAAATGAAGGTTTGAAGGTTTATGAAAAGAGATGTCTACATTTAATAGGTAACACCGGTTTTAACAAGATTTTTATTTTTAAATAAAGTACCTATAGAAACCAAAAGAAAATGAGAAAAATTTAATGAAGATGGTAAAGATAAAAATGTAAAAGAGAAATAATAGGCTACCTGCAAAATAAGGTATGAATTTCTTTTTTAACTAAACTTCTTCGAAAATTTTAGTTGATCATTTATAGTGAAATATCACATTTGAATTACTATTTTTTTCTGATACTCAATTCGAAAGATTGCTTTAATGTGGAGTATCAACTTTATCAATGATTAACTATCCTTCATTTAAGCATATATATATATATATATATATATATATATATATATATATATATATATATATATATATATATATATAAAATTAAAACCGGAAAACTGCTATTTAAAAAATATTGCAAATTAAAAAATACATAAATAAAATAATTCATAATTTTGTTATTTACAAACTTGTGACACACAAACACAAAAGTTTTAAGCTTACAAAAGAGGGCTCAAGAGAGAAGAGACAATTTAAGGCTAGTCAAATAGTGTTTTTTTTTCTACAAAATACAACTTATTTATAGTAATAAAAAGAACCAGAACTCAAATTTGAACTTCAAATTATTTTACAAAAGTACGATTATTCATACACATGCGGACTATTTTGCAATAGAACAATTATTCATACTCATTTTGTAGTACAATATCTTTTTCAAAAGTTTTCGATGCTTTTGAGTTGACAATTTCTTTTGGATAAGTAATTTTAACTTTCTTTTCAAAAGCTGGGTATATCTTTACTTCTACCAAAAGTATTTTTGTGGTTTTATATCAACAATCTTTTAGAAAATTCTTTACTTTGATTGAAGTGATTTAATTTTAATCCTTTCAATAAAGTATTTATTCTTATCATAACTTTTTTTATGGTGAGACCATTGGTAGTTAGAGATCATTGAGATTAGAATCTTGGATCATTTGCATGGCATAATAATCTTCTTATATACCATCTAGAGAAATTTTTTTCTTCCTTTTCTTCATCAGAGTCTCAAGAAGATAATACTTCTAATCTTTCTTTGATGATCCTTGAATCAGCTCATCAAAACTTAAACTTCTTTATCTCAATAGCCTTCTTTTTAGGAGTGCGAAGCAACAAGACCAATTTATTTTTCTAATATTTAAATTTATTTTTCATAAATTCAATATAGAATTTCTTCCACCAAAATACCTTAACCTTCAGGAAAAGATGTTTAGAGAAGCTGGGAAAGGTTCACAACATATTGATGATATTGTTACTGATGTTGCAAAAGCCAACCAACTTCCATTGAATAAAAAAAAAGTTTATTAATTTAAAAGGGATAGACATTGAAGGAGTTAATATATTAAATTTTCATAAAGTTTTACTACTTTAGTTGGAAGAATAGCTTTACTAGTTCAGCGAATAAAAACCAACAGATAAACTAGAAGGGTAATTTTATTGGTAATTCATTATTAAAACTGATATTCCCAAAGTTCCCAGGATTTGTATAGAAAATAATTTTATACCAAGCTTCTTGATAATCAAAATAATTATAAGATGATAGCTTGAAGGTCTTGAGAAACTCTTAGTTGTCATCCAAGACTAATTCCATTATGAAGAAACTATTACTTTTAAAATCTTCATCTTGGAATAGTGAGTAATTGAGGAGTGTTTTGTATCTACTTCAGGAACAATTTCGACTGGATTAGTATCTAAAAGAATAAATTGATAAAAAAAATTGTTTTTTTCAAGACCATGATCTTTAGGAATCCAAGCCAATCCTTAAGGAACCAATTTAGAAACGAGTAATTGTGGCTCAATAAAACTTCATTTGGGTTCTACATTTATAATATTTTGACAAGAATCTTTGATATGAAAATTGATAATTGAGAGAATTGAGTGAAATTGACAGAAGAAAATCTTTCAATCATCTTTCTTTTGCTAACATTTACTCTTAAATTGTTCATTTTTGTGTAAATATCTAAGTAACCCTGAAATTAGGAAAAGAATTGGATTTTTTGAAGCTAACAAACCATCGTTCAACATTGTTTCTTGAGAATTGTAGGTTCATAGCTCCATCATCAACCAATAGCATCAAAGAACAAAGAGCAATCACAACCTTATAAAGAATTCTCTCAGTCATATGAAGATTCAGTCCTCTCAGTTCGCTTAGAAAACTATCTTTTGCTAAGTGAGGTTGCAAAAAGCAATAAGATTTCACTTAAATTTGTTGAGTGAAACTATTTTTGTTCAACGAAATTGAGGCAGAACAATAGTCTTGAGCGACAGATGTTTCTCTAAGTGAAATTCTCAAGAAAAATCCTATAAATAGGGGGTGCGAGTGAAGGTAGAGGGGCAACCAATTCTGAACATCTTCTAATCTTTCTCTCTTCTTCTAGAATTAGTGATTAATAGGATATTGGTTGAGTTTTATAAAGCTTTTGGGAGCTGAACAACTGATATGTGGTATATAATTCTCTCTTACTTTTATCTATAAGTTCTTTATTTATTTTAAATCTTCCTTGTGCTTAATGATTTTTGTGTGATTGATATATATTTAATTTATGATATTGGAAGATTATTTTGAAATTATAGAACCAGAAGATTCATTATATAATGATTATGCTCAGGAATGAGGTAAGATCTGTATGATTGAATATATAATTGTTCTGTGCTTATCAAATTAGTGAAATAATTCTTGCTAAGAAATTAGGAGGATATTTCATTAATTTAATTCTTTATTGCTAAGGAATAGGATAGAGAAAGTTTTCAACAATTTCATAAATAAGCAATGAACTCAGATAGTGGTAAGAAAAATCTGGTGTTGAGATGTTTGCTAAGTTCCTAATTGTTTTACGGTAGTTTTATCAAGAAAATAATCCTAAAAACAGAAATTTACAAATTCATTTATTATTTTTCAAATATAAAATTTTCATCATAAATTCTTAAAAAAGATTGTTGAATTTATATAAATTTTCACTTCCCTGAGGAGACGACCTGCTTTTATCTTCTATACTACAATATGACTGGTGCACTTGCAAAAAGTAGTGTAGTCATTAAAATTCTCAACAAAAAGGAGTAAATCCAATGAAGGTGAATGATTTATTGACTAATGGACCATTTAGAGTGATTGATAATTTTCTAGCATTGGAGGTTGTAGACATGACATATGAGGGGCCAAGTCATTTATGGTTAATATTTGCTTTTATAAGGTTCTGATAAGGTGGATTTTACCGTGGGTCTCATGCTGGAGGGTTGTGCCTTTGTAGAAATTCAAGTGTTAAAAAAAGTGAAGAATTGAATTATTTTTCCCTATATAAATTCGATATCAAATTTAAAACATGATAAAATACTTTGCTATCTAGCAAAAATTTGTTTGGAAACAATATTTTTAACTTCTTTTTGTAAAATTTCTTTTGCAAATTTACAATCAATTCTCAAAAGAAATTTTTATTTATTAAATATGTTTGAAATTTGACAATGCACAAAAAAATGCTTAAAATTTCTTTTTAATAGTACTATATTTTAACTAAGCCTTTAGTTAAGCCTTGGAATAATATTTAATTAATTGTTCTTTAGCCCTAAGGAATTTTTGTTTTAATATTCCTCTAAAACCAATTTCAGAGGCATAAGTTTCTACTATCATGTTTGCTTCAAGATGAGGAATGCCCAAACATGAAAGGGTTTTTGCTAAAGTTTTTACCTCTTTTACCATCTAAGTGTATGTGTGCTTCTGTTGAGGGTTTTAATTACTACTCTACTTCATCTCAGTGTTAATATGTACATATGTTTTGTTCTTTGATCATGTTTAGCATACCATAATAATTCACTCTTATTTGAAGATTCAAGCTAGGAAAGGCTACCCCTCATGCTCGAGAAGAGAAATATTGTGGCAATATGACTAATAAGTGAAGAATCATGATTGATTTATGGTCTGTGAGAACTTAGAAATTGATATCTTTAGACTGACTTTCAAAGCGTACCTTCCATCGTGTAAGTACTGATGATAATTCAGAGATTGACCAGATTGTATAAAAGATCTAGTCAATTCAGCACAATGTAAGTTGCTTGATCACTCTTGTAACTTTGCAGGTGCACCTTTTAGTGGTGGACCTACTATACAGATTAATGATATTCCAATTACCTAGAGTAGTGGAGCTTTCGCAACTATGCCAAATGCTAATAAGAAACAAAATAAGTCATTTGCATTGTTGTTTCCACCTTTTTATTCTCCACCTGTAAATCAATCAAGTCAACAAAATTCATTTAATGGTACTTCTGGGAAATTATGGAAGTATATTGTTATAATTGCAAACATTGCTATCTTGGTCATTGTTGTTATGATCATGCTTTCATTGAGCAAAAATGAGCAACTAAAGTAATAAAGCCCTGGAAGACAGGAAGAAGTGGACAATTGCTCCAATAAAAGCATTTATAACAGGTATATGCTACTTAGCATATATAATAGGTATTGCTCCAATAAAAGTGGACAATTGCAGAAAGCATTTATAACAGGTATTGCTCCAATAAAAGCATAAAAACTAACCATATGTGATTGAATTGCAAAATTAGATTTGACAAGGTGGAACCTACATTTGAAGAATTATGACTTGTTCTTAAACTTATCACCTGTTGAAGGTTTGTGTTAAAAATTTAAAATGAAGGTATGTAGTTATAAACCCTTTTTTTTTTCACTGAAATGAGTTTATGCTACTTAGCATTTGGGAGATTAGATCTTGCCATAGTTTTACTGAAACGAGGGAAACAAGACATATTTAAACCTTTTGAAAGGTTTGGATAGAGACTCTTCTATTCCTCTTGTTCAAGCTTCATGTTTCTAATTTAAATAACAACAGTTTTACAAAAAATTTGTTATTTTATTGTCAGCCAAATGCAAGAAAATGGAGTTTGTTTCTTATTATGCAATATGCATAATTGGCATATACCATTGGAGGACTCTAGCTATGAATTAATAGTGTCTAAGCTCTCTTCCTTAACATGTTAGGTATCAAGTAACATATTTTCATTCCATTGTTCACATATATCATAAATCTCTTTTGTCAAGCATAGATCATCACCAATTGTAGATGAATAACTGAAATATGAGTTGTCACCCATGTTGATCCTAAAACTTATGTATGTAAACTAATTTTAATTTATAAAAAAGTTTTTTTGTTTTGTCAAAATGTTTTAAATAAATTTATCCAAATAGATCCACGTAGGAGTTTGTACTACTTCACTCCCTCCTCAGAGACTTTTTTTGCCATAAAAAGGATTTTTTATGTACTTTAAGTATTTACAATATTCATAAATATATTTATCGAAGAAGATCTTATTGAATTGAATAAAATTGTTATCTGTAAAATTAAATTCAATATCATTAACGAAGTTGTAATAACTTATGTAAGTTAGAAATATATATTATATAATGTAATAAAATGAAAGGGACAAATTTAAAAAGACGAATGATTTAATATAAATATAAAAAAGATTGACGTATATTTAGGTTGTTGTATTATTGGCCACTTAGCGTTGAGCAACTGGAAGATATTTCGTTATTTTCTTCAAAGAAGTTTTAATTTTATGATGTGGAAATTTGACATTTGGATAATACACAACTAATATAGCCGTTCAGGACAAAACATCTTTGGTCCACGTCAATATTAATAAGCTGCTCAAGTAAGTTTCTATTAAATAATTACCCTTTTTTCACGCACCGTGAAATTTGACTTCAGCTTATTTTGGATTTTTTATTTGTTTGTTACATTGAAATTTATAAATAAGATAATATTTTTAACATAACTAAATATTAAAATTTAAAATATCCATCATTTTAGCTAGTCAAAATTCATTTTATTATAGTAAGAATAAGAAAAATATAAATTGAATTATTTAAAATAATGAGATTCAGGTTACAGTTTGAAATATAGTCATATCGGTTTAGTGACAAAAATTTATAAAAGAATTATAATTGGCCAAGCCTAATGTTATTTCTTTTTAAAATATCATTTTGTTAAAAAAAAATATCGCTTAGAAAAAAAAATAGAGTGAAAATGGTCGACGTAAAATTTATTTAAGATTTAGAATACAAAGTATATATTTATTATCATTGTTAGTTTAATCTACAAAATCAATTTCTCTAATAAGAAAATTAAGATAAATTAAAATATACACAACTTAATTTACTAATTTGAGTTAATATTATAAAGAGTTTAATTAATATACACTCACATTGTAAAAGAATATTACATTCATATTAATTGATAAAGTTAATAAATTTACCATAAACTAAAGATTGTGATTGAATGTCTGTGTAGAAAATATTACACTATAGTGTATACTAATTAAATTCTATTATAAGATGAGTTTAATTAGTATGCGCACTTTCAGTATATTACATTGATTTTCTCAGTTAGTATCGGATGATCGGTCTCTAGTACTCGTTCAATGCATTTCGTATACCTTTCCATAGGGGGTCTTAGAAGTAGGTCTTGCTCTTGGAACCAAAACGATAGCAAACTCTACTACTCACTCAAGAGGCATCGGTAGCAAACTCTACTAATTACAACTCTTTATTTATGATAAATTTGTTAACTTTATTAATTAATCAATTAATACTTATATAAATAAAAATATATTAAATATTAATGGAAAAATATTAGTATAAAACTTACACACGTAGATATATACTAATTAAATTCAGAATTTAATTTTTTGAGTGCCAATGTTCGACCCTTAAATAGAATGAGTAAAAACATGTCGAGTTCACCCACTATCATCTCTATTGATTCAATTATAAACTCTAGTTACTCAACCTTTGCAATATTCAACTTTCTTAAAAAAAAAAAAGAAGTCACTACTAATTCATCCTCACTAAATTATCTTGAGCCAGCAAGTCTAATATATGTCAGACTTAGACTAGTATTAATTTATCATCATTCACACAATTTCTTGGTATAAAAATAGTAAAATACATTTGATTAATATTCACGACGGATTCTTATAAAATATATATTAACATATATTATCAATGATGTATCAACAATCCCTAGCAAATTATATATATGGAGAGAGAATATATTTAAAAGTTAAAACAATACTAGATAGAAGATACATAAGAGTAAACGATATTACAGGAACCAAATGAATTCTTATATATAAGATTTTGCAGTTATATATAGTACTGAATATAATATAATCATGAAACTTTGTGTTTCACCGTATTTATTAGATGAAAATTTTCTGTCGAAGTTTTGTTTTCTATTTTTACTAATTAAAAATGTTAATAATTTAATAATTTATTTATAATTGAATCAAATATATTTTTATTTGAATTGATAGGAATATAGGAGACGAGACAGTTTAATTATAGATATTTCCATCCACGATTACTAAAAGACGCATGTGATATTAGATTAAAATTAAATGAAATATAGTGCAGAAGTAGGTTGAAGTTATGATGAAAGAGTAAATTGCAGCATGTGTTGTTGTCTTTTACATGAGATATTAATTATTGGTTGCCATATTCTAGCCACTGGTGGTGGGGAAAAAGGCTGCTATTTATGTGGTCAAAACGGAGGACGACAATGGCCGTCAGAGTCACATCCATATCATTGCTACAGAGATGCTGAGAGGCGTTTTTATTCATCCTGCTTAGGTCAAGAATCTCTTAAATCGCCATTATTCATGATCACAAGCTGAGTTCCTACTGTCAAAATAAAGACTATATTATTATTATCATTACATACTCGCCAAAATTTACAATCAATATGAAAAAAAAAAAAAAAAAGTTTGAATATAACTTCAAATATTAATATTGTCCAACCTGTATATTTGTATGTTAATTAAAAATGTTTATAATAAATGTATATATATATATTAATTATATTTAAGAAAAATTGATTTGTAAGAAGTAGAAATTGTGAAAATTTGCATATATTAACAGGGAGAAGTTATATTTGCGAAAGTAAACAATCATTAGATGTTTAGAAGGTAGAATAGTCATAAAATGTAAACACCAAAAGTTCATATTTTTATTATATAATATATAGTATATAATATAATATCATGTATTATTATTATTATTATTATTATTATTATTATTATTATTATTATTATTATTATTATAATATCAAAGTCAAATTGTTTAAATTTTGTTGATAATAATTTATATTGTTCATCTTCAATAATATTGGTATTTTCTTATTTTCATTAATTTAATAAGTATGTCCATCTTCATTTTTTTTTTAATTTTCCTTTTTGTCGAAATTGATTTCGTTAACTATACACTAAGAAAAAATTGATTAATTCTAAGTATTGGTTAGCCATAAATAGGTAAGTAGTTCCGATAAGTTCTTAGACAAGCAATAAAATTGTTGATTTATAGGTGGTCTCATTTAAAAACTAGTCAAATATAACTCAGGTCTAAGTTAATTAAAATGTTTTTTAAAGAAAAAGAAGAGTTGAAAGAAAATGAATTAGATAAGAAAAATAAAATCTAATATAATTTATCATGAATTAAGAAATTCACAAATAAAAAATTAATTAAATAAATGGACCTTTTCAAAATTGGAAATTTCTTCTTTGTATAATGCTATATTTAAAAATGAATATGTAATTAAAACTATTGACAAATATTTGAATTAAAATCTAGCAAGAAGAAATTCCTTTAATTTCTAAACAACTAGTTACATAACATATTAAAACATATAAATATCTTCATATTACAAATAGCTATAAAACATTTGTTCATACCAGTATCATATGCCCATGTTTGTGGCATTAAGAGATAATAGACCAGTAAATTTTAAAAATTAAGTGTTAGCTATGTTTAAAACTAATTTTCATCAAGAATCAGATTATATTAACAATTATCCTAATTATTCAATAGCTATAAAAATTTTATATAATACCACAATAATATAATGTTAAATGTAGAAATTGTAGAAAATCAATGGAATACTAATTCTTTTCTTATAACTATATCTTATAAAATACATTATTAATGAAAATCCAATTAGCCCCATGAGGGGAACTCCCTTTTTAACACAAATATATCCTTTTGAAGTTTCAAACAAAGGAATAAAAACTAGAAATATAATATTTGAATTTATACAACCTTTAAAACAAAAGGAAGTACTAACCTTAAAAGATTTAACATAAGAAAATTTTATAAATAAAATAAAAAATAAAAATAATCAAATACATGTTTTACAATTAGAAATAGAATATAAAAAAGATAGAGGAATAAATTAAAAACCCACTCTTAATTAAACATTTAAAGAGATTGAAGAAGAATTCAAAAAAGAAGTATGTGTTGAAATTCTTACGACCTTTTGGTATAGAGATTCATTTACAATAGAATTACCCTGTGAAGAAGGGTTTCATGAGAGTAAAATCTCTACTAAATTCGGACCAATACAAATGAATAAGGAAATTTTAGAATATTGTAAAAGCAAAATTCAAAACTTTTTAGATAAAAAGTTAATACAACCAAGTAAATCTTTTTGAAATTGTTCGACATTTTATGTTTGTAAATGCCCTTAGAATCGAACTAGGAGAATCTAAGATGATAATATTATAAACCGTTAAATAATATTTTAAGATGGATAAGATATCTTCTTCATAATAAATACTATTTAATTGGAAGATTATATTAAACTATTATATTCTCTAAATTTTATATGAAATTCGGATATTATCAAACTAAAGTTACAAAAAAAGATAAACATAAAATATTTTTTTTTGGTTCATATTATGGTATGCTAAACATGATAAAAAGCAAAACATATGTACATATTAACATTGAGACGAAGTAGAAAGTTATCTACACACAGTGGCAGTGCCACACCAATGGCAGCATTGAGGTCATTTTTAAGTCCTCTTTTAAGAGGAATACCAAATGAATTTGCCTTGTTCCATTGCTTGAAACTTCTTTTCCACATACTTTCCACACAATGTTGTTGTAGTATACTTCTAACACCATGCATCAAAGAGTCAAACAATATTTTTTATAATGACATTGTTCTCAGTCATCTTCGTTGCTTCAAAAGGGGTTATACCAATGCAACTAGGTTTCGTCATAACCATGGAAAAAATTGATAAGAAAACTACTCATATTTGCATCCATAGTCAATAAAAAAACAAAAAAGGGGGGAAAATAGGGATACATTCAACCTACAAAGAGAGTCATTAGTTAAAGCATAAATGACTTCCCTTAGTCAACATGGAAATCTAGCACTCGCCCATTGCTTTTCTTGGTGGATCAACATGATTATGAAAGATGCACGAAAGTACCATCTTTAGATCGCGCGAGAGAAATTAACTGTCGGAGTGCAAGTGTGAGTTGAAGGCCCACATTGGTAAGAAATTGGGAAGTTGAGTAATATATAGGTGAGAAAGACCCATAACCTAAAGCCTTAAGGTTTTGGGTTGAAGATGGTGTCATATTCTCTTATATATGGGCTCGTGTCCCATGGTTGTACATTTCCACGGTTTTTAACCCCCTCGATTTGGACCCAACAACTGGTATCAGAGCCGATGGTTGTGATCGGCAGGTTGACGGTGGATTCCCTTCATCGAAAGTCCTCCTGATAAAGGATTTTAGGAGGCGTGTCCCCTTGTGTTTAAGGGTGGTGTGAATAAGGGACCGTCATTAAATGTATGCCTCTGCTGGAGGGGGAGTTTACAATGTGGAAGAGACTCACACTTAAGGGGGAAATTGTTGGAGTGCAAGTGTGAGTTGAAGTCCCATATTGGTAGGTTTTGGGTTGAAGGTGGTATGGTTGTGATCGACAGGTTGACGGTGGATTCCCTTCATCGAAAGTCCTCCTGATAAAGGGTTTCAGGAGGCGTGTCCCCTTGTGTTTAAGGGTGGTGTGAATAAGGGACCGTCATTAAATGTATGCCTCTGCTGGAGGGGGAGTTTACAATGTGGAAGAGACTCACACTTAAGGGGGAAATTGTTGGAGTGCAAGTGTGAGTTGAAGTCCCATATTGGTAGGTTTTGGGTTGAAGGTGGTGTCATATTCTTTTATATATGGGCTCGTGTCCCATTGTTGTATATCTCCCCGGTGTTTAACCCCTCCGATTTGGACCTAACATTAACATTAGGAAATATGAAAAAATTGTTACTTTCCATGGGAGACTAGAAAGAACAAAAAGGGTTAGGCTATTATTTTTATCAAAAGTCTAACAAAAGAAGTGTTAATCTAAATAAGAGGGTAGCCAAAAAACTATTTACAACTATTTTATAAATCTTCTTTTATCCACAAAAATGAATCTTGATACTAAAAATGTAGATAAAGAAGAAATACTGAACCTTTCTTCTTCATATAAGTTTAAATAATATATTTATATTACAAGAAAACTTCAAACAATTACCTTACACAATAGCATTTTCTTGCCAACAATCTTTTAGATGGATTACTGTGGTTGAACATCCTTTCTACCTAGAACCATAGCATTACAGTGAAAACATTACTCCATAAATATACTTTATTAAGCTATTCAGAAAAAAATTTGTTTTGATCACCATTTTTCAGTGCTTCTTCAAGCAATTCAGAACATGATCTTATGTTGTTACACATTGACAATCCATAATAATGCTGAAAAAATATATTTTAAAGTTTTAGGTACAAAGAAAATTATATAGAAGATACAAGGAAAAAATCATCAAAATAATACAATAATAAGGAAATTAACAACCTGGGTACTTTTAATTCATTGTCAGACTAAGCTGGAACTCTACCAAAGTTAGGTACGTTCCACGACCCTTGGCTTGAAGTGACATACCCATATGTTTGAAATTGTATTAAGGGAACCATAAATTGTACCATAGGTTGTATTGGGGATATCATAGGCAACGTTGTTGATACTGCAGGTTGTACTAGGGGGACCATAGGTTGTGCTTCGCACATAACAACATGACCTTTCCTGGAACAAACTTGTTTAATTATGTAATACAAAAATATTATACATTGTCAAGTCACGTACATACTCATATTGTATTATGTACAATACTAAAATTCAATACTTACATGAACATGATCTGAATTTTGTTTCAAGAGCAGAATCAAGAGTGTCAATGCACCTTTCTAAGAAAGAAAGGGAATGATGGAACTCACAAACTGAAACCAGAAAGGAATGAAGAAATTAAGAACGGGATGAACCAAGAAATTGGAAAGGGACGAACGACAAAAGAACCAAGAAACTGAAATATTTTGATAGTTTGATGTCAAAAAAAAATTGAAGAACAAATGTGGTACATCTTATGTCTTTCTATTTTCCTAAAAGAAAACTGCAAAATAAATGTAATGTTTGTTATTGATTTTATTTAAGTATATGTTTAATAAATACATGAGATTCTATTGATTTATCATATACAATATATTTATGAGTTTAATTAGAAACACTGACAGTGTAAAAGAATATTACATTGACATTTAATCGTATCTTTAATTTATATGACTTTTAAATTATTAATCGGTAAAATCAACAAACTTACCGTAAAGTAAGGATTGTGATTAAATGTCAGTGTAAAAAGTTTAAAAATTTAATTTTAAAAATATTTGAATATTTAGCACTAATTATTTGAATGATAATAATAAAAAAATAATGTTGATATATATATTTTAATATATCTATATATATATATATTAATATATATATATATATATATATATATTAAACTTAGTATTATCTTTTAATTAATAATGTATCTTAGAGTCTTCATATGTATTTTATTCATAACTATTATAATGAAGTTAGTTGTGCAATTAAAATTTTAAATTTAAATACAAATATTTACACTTGTAAATAGTATTATATATTCAAACATTCAAATTTAAATGGAAAAAAAATTATTTTACTAGGACCAAAACAAAATCTCTAGTTATAATTATTTTTTTAAAAAAAATATATTCTAACTTCTTCTAATTAAAACTTCTACATATTTTAATAGTTATCATATATGATAAATGATTAGTAAATTATAGAAAATATACAATAGATTATATCTTAAAAAATATATTTTCTAATTTAAAAACATCAGTTAATAAATAGATTTCAAGACTATAATCGTTAAACTCACATGATCCCAACAACTTACTCGTAATTGGTTTTTTTTTTTAAATTGCATATTCTTAGTGGTTATAATTTAAAACTTATAGATAAATAGTAGTTATCATATGTAAATATGGTTAGTCAATTATAAAAGATTCATAATAGGTTTTATCTTTAAAAAAATTAATTTAAAAACACGAGTTAATAAATAGAATTTATTGCATTAGAATCATTAAACTTAAATTATCCCAACAACTTACTCATAACTAGTTATTTCTTTTTAAACTAGCATATTCTTAGTTGTTCTAATTTAAAACTTATAGAAAAATAGTAGTTATCATAGATGAGAATGGTTAGTCAATTATATAAAATATACAACAAATTTTATTTTTAAAAAAATTATCTTTTTTAATTTAAAAACATGAGTTGATAAATGATTTCAAAATACTACAATTATTAAACTCAGAATTATCCTAACAACTTACTCATAATTGTTTTGTTTTTTTAAAAATAGTATATGCTTAGTTGTTCTAATTTAAAACTTGTAGTTAAATAGTAGTTATCATAGATGAACATGATTAGTTAAGTATAGAAAATATACAAGATATTATTATCTTTTTTAATTTAAAAACATGAGTTGATAAGTAGAATTAAAAACATTAGAATCATTAAACTCATATTATCCTAACAACTTACTCGTAATTGTTTTTTAAAAAAGTATAGTCATGGTTGTTTTAATTTTAAACTTCTACATAAATAATATTATAGATGAGTATGGTTAGTTAACTATAGAAAATATACAAGATATTTTATCTTAAAAAATTATCCTTTTTATTTAAAAATATCAGTTAATAAATAGAGTTTGAAACATTAGAATCATTAAAGTAACATTATCTCAACAACTTACTCTAAATGAGTAATCTTTTGAAAATAGTATATTATTAGTTGTTCTTATTTAAAACTTCTAGATAAATAATTATTATTATAGATGAATATGGTTAGTCAATCATAGAAAATATACAATAGATTTTATCTTAAAAGTTATCTTTTTAATTTAAAAAGCACTAGTTAATAGATAGAGTTCAAAACATTAGAGTCATTAAACTAAGATTATCTCAACAACTTAGTCTAAGTGATTAGTTATTTTTTGAAAATAGTATATTATTATTTATTCTCATTTAACTTTCACAAAAAAAGAATTCTTCTCAAGAGTATAGGTATACAATAGATTTTAATAGTATAGATATATAATAGATTTTAAATTAAAAGAAATTACCTTTAACTTTAAAACATGAGAGCATAACTAAAGTACAAAACTATAATGGTTAGTTAACTTAGATTATTCCAACAACTTACTTGTAATTGTTTTTCTTTAAATAGAATATTCTTAGGGTTTTTAATTTAAATCTTGTAGATAAATAATAATTATGTATATGAACATGACAAGTCAATTATAGAAAATATAAAATATATCTTATCTTCAAAATTATCTTTTTAAATTTAAAAACATAAACTAGAGTTCAAAACTAGAATGGTTAAACTCAAAGTATCACAACAACTTACTTGTAATTTTTTTTTAAATAGTATATTCTTAGTTGTTTAAATTTAAAACTTTTAAATAAATAGTAGTTATTTTAAAAACACGAGTTAACAAATAGAGTTCAAGACTATATTTATTAAATTCAGATTATCTCAATAACTTATTCTAAGTCATGTTTTTTAAAAATATTATATTCTTAGTTTAGGGTTTAGGGTTCTAGTTTTGAACTCTAGTTTATATTTTTAAATTTAAAAAGATAATTTTAAAGATAAGATATATTGTATATTTTCTATAATTGACTTGTCATGTTCATCTATCATAACTGCTATTTATCTACAAGATTTAAATTAAAAATCCTAAGAATATACTATTTAAAGAAAGACAATTACGAGTAAGTTGTTGGGATAATCTAAGTTAACTAATAATTATAGTTTTGAACTCTAGTTATGCTCTCATGTTTTAAAGTTAAAAAAGGTAATTTCTTTTAATTTAAAATCTATTATATATCTATACTATTAAAATCTATTGTATATTGAGAAGATTTATTTTTTTTGTGAAAGTTAAATGAGAATAACTAATAATATACTATTTTCAAAAAATAACTAATCACTTAGACTAA
Organism: Psophocarpus tetragonolobus; assembly: GCA_037954015.1. Lineage (NCBI taxonomy): Eukaryota > Viridiplantae > Streptophyta > Magnoliopsida > Fabales > Fabaceae > Psophocarpus > Psophocarpus tetragonolobus. Next base: position 4,524,559 of record CM075695.1, on the reverse strand, counting down.
GTTGTTGAGATAATCTTAGTTTAATGACTCTAATGTTTTGAACTCTATCTATTAACTAGTGCTTTTTAAATTAAAAAGATAACTTTTTAAGATAAAATCTATTGTATATTTTCTATAATTGACTAATCATGTTCATCTATAATAATAATTATTTATCTAGAAGTTTTAAATAAGAACAACTAATAATATACTATTTTCAAAAGATTACCGACTTAGAGTAAGTTGTTGAGATAATGTTAGTTTAATGATTCTAATGTTTCAAAATCTATTTATTAACTGATATTTTTAAATAAAAGGATAATTTTTTAAGATAAAATATCTTGTATATTTTCTATAGTTGACTAACCATACTCATCTATAATATTATTTATGTAGAAGTTTAAAATTAAAACAACCATGACTATACTTTTTTAAAAAACAATTACGAGTAAGTTGTTGGGATAATATGAGTTTAATGATTCTAATGTTTTTAACTCTATTTATCAACTCATGTTTTTAAATTAAAAAGATAATTTTTTAAGATAAAATATCTTGTATATTTTCTATAATTAGCTAACCATGTTCATATATGATAACTATTATTTATCTACAAGTTTTAAATTAGAACAACTAAGCATATACTATTTAAAAAAACAATTATTAGTAAATTGTTATGATAATCTGAATTTAATAATTATAATATTTTGAACTCTATTTATCAACTCATGTTTTTAAATTAAAAAAGATAATCTTTTACAAATAAAATTTGTTATACATTTTATATAATTGAGTAACCATACTCATCTATGATAACTACTATTTATCTATAAGTTTTAAATTCAAACAACTAAGAATCTATTATTTTAAAAAGAAATAACTAGTTATGACTAAGTTATTGAGATAATTTGAGTTTGATAATTCTAATGCAATAAATTCTATTTATTAACTCGTGTTTTTAAGTTAAAAAGATAATTTTTTTAAGATAAAATCTATTATAAATTTTCTATAATTGACTAACCATGTTTATATATTATAACTACTATTTATTTATAAGTTTTAAATTAGAACAACTTAGAATATGCAATTTTTTTAGAAAAACCAATTATGAGTAAGTTGTTGGGATAATGTGAGTTCAACCATTCTAGTTTTGAAATCTATTTATTAATTGATGTTTTTAAATTAAAAAAGATATTTTTAAAGATAAAATCTATTATATATTTTCCATAACATACCGATCATTTGTCATCTATGATAACTATTAAAATATATAGAAGTTTTAAATTAGAAGAGGTTAAAATATACTATTCTTTTCAAAAACTAATTATAAAGAGATTGAGATTTTACAAGCTGAGATTTTTTTTGGTCTTAGTAAAATAAATTTTTTTATTTTTTTAATTTTTTTGAATTTAGATTTGAATGTTTTGAATATATAATACTATTTATGACTGAAAATATTTGTATTTAAATTTACAATTTTAATTGCACAACTAACTTCATTATAATAGTTATGAGTAAAATTATTTTATTAATTAATTTTTAGTAATACATTATGTGATTGGTAGGGAATATTCTTAGCACAACAAGTTGAGATTAGAAGACATGGATTGCAATTCCTAGACTTGGTTAGTCAAAACAACAAAATCCAGATAACATGGTTGTTTGTGTGAGGTGTATGTTTATGATATATTTGGAAGATTATAAATGATTGAGTCTTCTATTACCTCAAATCTTAGTGTTATTATAGTAAAAAATCAGCTCAATTCATGAGAATGGTGTAAATCTAGTTAGCTGCCTATAAACAATCTCTAACATAAATAAAAATAAAAATGCTATACATACTAATTGAAATTCTTAACCTCATAGCGTAAAAATTATTAATTTAAAAACATGATTGTACAATAATTGCACATGCACAAGAACCATGTACAATATTCGTAAAGACATATCAATTGCAATAAATCTAAAACCGCATTAGCATGTTACCAGATTCAATAATTCGTAAAGGAAATTGCATTAACGCATTAGCTCTTCCATAAATCGTAAAGCCATATATATATATATATATATATATATATATATATATATATATATATTATAACGAAAATCATCAATCCCGAAGCTAACATTCGCAAAACATTTAAGATTTACATGAACTAAAATTAACTTTGTAATTAATTATGATCATGGATTAGCATGCTATATATTTTTCTTTGTTAGCCATTAAAAAAAAATTCAATTCACATAACCTCAAATTACATTTTGAACCCTGCTTAAGGTATTAATTCATACATGACTAATAAGCATTACCATGTGTGTTTACAGTGCCACCTAATACAAAATAATCAATCCTAAATTTTTTAACTAGAACAAAAAATTATATCATTTAAGAAATATATCATGGATCTTTATAAAAAAAATGTTATTTTACTTAGCTCTTGAAACGAGATCTCACCGTTTTAATTTGTTTTCTCTTCTAGTTCTATGTCCCTCTTTTTCAACTCTTGAATAGTCAACTAATTTTTAATTATTTGAGAAAACTACTTAACGCTATATATAATACCTTAAGGTTTATTTTTCTCTCTATATTTCTTTTTTTACGAAAGATTAGTTTTTACAATTTAAATTCAAAATGATATATAATCTTTATTTATTTTATCTTATTTCTATTTTAAATGAAATATTATCTTAATATTGTTATTCACAATGATATCAAATCTTTATTTATTTTATTTTATTTCTATTTTAAAAGAAATATTATCTTAATCTTGTTATTCAAAATTTCTTATAGTTTAATCTTTTAATATATTTTTGGCAACCTAATATTTTATTAACTAAATGATTATTCGAATATTTATATTTTAAATTTTGGGATGTTACACTCTCTCCCTCCTCAAACAATTTCATCCCTAAAATTAACATCATTAACCACATATAACGCATAAATCTACATTTAAATGTAATATACCTCAAAAGAGATGTTAATATTGTTGTCTAACATCCTCCTCAAGTTCCCATGTAACCTCTTCTGAGGTCAATCCCTCCCAAATCACCTTCACCAATGGGATTATCTTGTTTCTAAAAGTTTTAGTGCTCTTGTCAATGATTTGAAAAAGCTTGAGCTTAAAAGTCAAATTACTTTTTAATTATATCTTCTCATGAGATAGAATATGTGAAACATCTTGTACATACTTTCAGAATTGAGAAACATCTTAAAAGCCTAATTATTGAAGTTCATGAAGCAAGAAGTCCTGAAGAAAGTATAAAAAATCCTTAGAATGAAAAATTCAATGAAATATAATACATATATCATCACAATTTATACATTATGAACGAGATCTATAAATAGCTCGTTGAAGGAGTTGTTGAAAAACATGATAAACAAGGCAAACTAGAGTTTCAAGAAAAGTTTCACTTGAGGATGAAAGACTTAATTAGTGTTATTCCACCATGAGATTTTCCCCTCTTTCAAGCCTCTTTATTAAACCTTCTTTATTTGTTTCTATATAAACATTTCTCATGTAACTAATTCAACAAATGTGAGACTTTGACTTTTGTAATATATGTACTATTTTACAACATGTATGTCATTGATATAAAACAATTGAACGAGTAATTATAGACCATAAAGTTTTGATAAGAAACTACTCTCTATTTGTTCTCTATATCTGAGTTTAACACTTATATATTGTTTGTTTATACTAACATCTAATTATTATCATATATAAAGTACTGTAATTGAATGTTAGTATAAATTTTTTTATATTATTAGTATATACGTGTTTTTCTCATAATATTATACCCAATTTTTATTTTCACTCTATTATATATATATATATATATATATATATGAAAAGTTGTAGCTAAGGAAAATTTTACCCTTTTCTTTTATTCACATGTGTTCATTCATTTTCTTTTTTCAACTTTTTAATCTCTTCCTATTTTATTTTATGTTATTTTTTTTTATTTTCATCTTAATTCCTTATTTACTTTTTTTATAATATTTAATTTTTATTTATAATTTTATTTTTTATTCTTTTTTAATCTTTATATTTCTATATTTTATATATTTTGTATCTTTTCAATTTTTTATTTTTATATTTTTAAAATTTTATATATTTATATATTTAATATGTTAAAATTTTAATTTATTAAATATATTGTATTATTTTTTATTACTTCTTTTCTTTTCTTTTTGCTTTTGAATTCTTATTTTTATTTCAATTTTTCTTAATTTATTATTTATTTCATTATTTTTATTTTATTTAGATTATCCTTTCTTATTATTTTATAATTTATATATTTTTTATTTTTATCTTTTTAATTTCTTTTTTATGTTATATATTCTTTTTACATTTCTAACATATATATATATATATATATATATATATATATATATTACTTATTTTATAAAAAGTAACTTATTAAATACATTTCATATTATTCTTTTACATTTCTAACATATATATATATATATATATATATATTACTTATTTTATTAAAATTAACTTATTAAATACATTTCATATTTATCGATTAACATTTGTCAAACACCATTAATGAGAGAAATCGTGATTTCCTTCATTAAATTAGTTTTTTTATAAAAGAACACACAAATATTAATTATTAATGGAAAATAATTATACTTAACACAATTATGAATAATTTTTTTTAGGCATTTAACACACACACATATATATATATATATATATATATATATTTCAAATATTTAAAGATATATAATAAAGGTAAAATAGGTGATATACTTATATTGTAAAAAAATTTACAATATCATTCAACCAAGAGCCAATATTTTTTATAAGTTTATTCATTTTTATAATAAATAACTTTAAATTCTATTATTTATTATTGCAAAATAATATATTGACTTTTAAAATTTTCACCATTTGTGATAAGTTTTTTTATATTTATTATAAATAACTTTAAATCTTATAATTTATTATTACATCATAATAATATATTAAATTTTATAACTTTGTCCTTTTTTATGGTCATGTGTCCATTTTGTTTTTGTCTTTTTTATTTTTTTTTTAATTTCTTTCTACTTTATATTTACATTATTTTTATTTTCATTTTTATCTTAATTTCCTATCTCCTTTTCCTTTTTATGTTACTTTATTTTTATTTATTACTTGTATTATTTTATTCTTTTTATGATTTTATATTTTTGTATTTTTATTTTTTATATTTTCATATATTATTTTATAGTTTTAATACTTCCATATTTATATTTTATACGGGTCATCAAATTGAGCAAGAAAGTTCAAATGAGTTGGTTGGGTTGACTTTTTTTTTTTGTGGGTTAAGGTGGGTTAGGTTAACCTATTTTGACAGCTTTACTTTAAACCTCAATGCAATTTCTTTATTATGAATGATTTTCAAAAGTACTAAACTTTGGTTGAATGGATCAATTGTTCTCAATATGATTAAGTTGGTAACAACTTCATCCTTTTTAGGAGTGACGGGTCCAAAAGGGACCCTTCCCCTAAAAGGATTTAGATTTTTATGTGAAGATACAAACATCAAAGTGACTTTTATTTCTTTACACCATTTAATTGACACTCACGTTAGATATTTGACACGTGTATTAGAAACTTTAATTTTATTTTTAAATTTCTTCTCCTTCGAGATTAACTTTGTTGAAAAAACATGTTATGTCATGATTCTTATCCTAGCATCCAAAATGGCAGCAACTCTTCTAGTGAACCTGAAAGTCCAACCTTAGCACAAGGGTAACTTATTGGTGAATACAAAATTCCTTGTCGCTTTTAACCCCAATGCAATGTTGTTGTTGTTGGATCCAAAAATTTAATCCGAAATTAAGGGTCCAAATAACATCAAGGTCATGGTAAGGTCCCACCTTAAAGTTAAACAATTTGTACCTCCCACCATGAGGATATATATATATATATTAATAAAAAAATTGAATTGATGTTTGTTTAATTTTTTTAGTTAAAGATTTTGTCTATAATTTTATAATATAATTAAAAGCAAATGTTTTTATAAAAACTTATGTTAGAAAATAAATATTTAAATAGTTTGGTAAAATATTTTGACTCCCTTTCATACACTACATTTTAGCCTCTCAAAATTCTATAAAAATCCTCTAAAATGTAAATTATTTAAAACAAATACATATATAGTGATATATGTTGGTACACACCCAAAGGTTTAAAAATCACTTAAGAAAGTGATATTGAGTTTGATATGAGATTTATGTGTGGACAGTTGTGTGACCATAAATAATGTTTCATTTAATTTTTTTAATGATTCCAGTTTTAGAATAAGTCAAATGAATATAATTATAACAGTAAAAAGTGTCTCTTTATTATTCACAAAAGAGAGTCATAATATGTAGGAAAAGTAGTCACTTTGTTAAAGAAACAAAATCTTACACCAACTATATTACAATTTTTATATTTTATAATAAGAGTTTAATTAGTATACACTCAGTGTAAAGATTTTTACAGTGACATTCAATAACAACCCTTCATTTATGGTAGATTTGTTGACTTTACTCATTACTACTTTAAAAGTCACATAAATGAAAAAGTCATGACTGAATGTCAGTGTATACCAATTTGTCGGCGTTCTGCGTGCGAGCAAGTTGGTTACTCCCCTGTTTTAGAAACTAATGTATTAGGGTTTTTTAATTATCAAATAATTAAATAAAATTATCAAAGACTCAAAATCTTGACATAGCAAAATTCTTAAATGTGATTGGTTGTGAGTGTAAAGTTTCTTTACCATGATAGTGTATATAAATTAATCTCTAACTTTAATATAGTACACATTTGTTCAATTATATCATAAATTATCAATTGCTAGTTGTCCTTAGTGAGAAAAATTTAGATTTCCTCCCATGCATGAATCCTAACAATAATAATGCAACAAAGATTATTTACATAAATGTTTGTTATAAAGCATATTTTAAAATTGTGTGGATAGATAGAAAGATTTAAAAAGATGAAGAAGGAGGATTATCCTAATGACTTAATTTTTAGTTTTCTCTTTTAACAATAACCTTGATTTCAATTTTTTTGCATGTATTTTTTTTTTTACACTTTCATCTTTTTATTTATTTATTTTGTTAACTTGTTAATTTTGACGAAAATTTTCTAAAATAACTGTTGACAAAAATTCTACAATGTTAATAGCTAAAATTAGTATTATTAACAAAAAATCAAATAAAAATAAATAAATGAACAGATAAAATTAAATAAATTAGAAGATAGAATATCAAGTTTATCAATATATTATCATGACAAACCGCTAGTGTGTAATCTTTCTATCTTTATTTATTTAATCACGTACAAAAATGCTAATAAGTTACTTAATAACATTATTTATCTCAAATATATGTTTTATTTTGTCATAACTTTTAAAATTATCTTTACTTCATTCTCACCCATGTATTTTTTAAAGTGTACAATTTATTTTTAGATCTGAAATGCTTTTTTGAGTGTATTGTAGATTTCAAATCTGTAATATATTTCTTTAACTCTATTGTGAGTTTTGTAATTGATGTTTCTTTAACTGCATTATGAATTTCATATCTGTAATTATATAAATATGCAATTATGTAATAATATATTGATAATCAGGAATGATAATAGGTAAAGCAATATATTACTCATTTTCATACTCATATTTGTATATGATCTTTATACATATGTTAGTGATAATTTCAATTCTATTTCCATATCCGTTGAGTACCTATGTATTTATATTTGCACTTGTGACCCACACTTTAATTATGCATATAGATATTAAATAAATACATTTTATACATAAGTAGACATAAAATGAAAAGCAAACTAGTATAACATTAAACATAAAACATATTATGATATAAATTTTAAAGTTTTATATGATTATATATAAGCCTTTTTTTTTATCATAACATTAAATAATATTATGAGTCTATTAAGAGTTATTTTATAAATAACTCAATTTTTTCTTATAAATTGTATTTTTGTTTTATTAAATTTACATGAATTATATTATATTATGTCTCTTTTATTATATAATTATATTATTTAACACAGACTATAATTCAAATAATATTTATTTTTGCTCAAAATCATGTAATATTATATAATATAATATATTAATTAATATTATATATCATAAGGTGTGGGCAAATACTATAGTACTCATAATTTTGTGTGCATGAATTATATTATGTCTCTTTTATAATATAATTATAATACTTAGCATAGACTATAATTCAAATAATGATTATTTTCGTTCAAAATTATAATCATATAACATTATATAATTAATATTATATATCACAATGTGCGAAGGCGAATACTATAATATCCGTACTTGTATAATTTTGTATGCATTCATACCCACCTTCCATAATATATTAGTTAATATTATATATTATAAGGTGTGGGGTGGGTACTATATTACTCAAACTAGTCTCATACCTGCATAATTTTATGCGGATTCAAACCCATCCTGTACTTGAACAAGATGGTAGACAATCGTTATTTTATTGGAGTTACAGAGGCAGTGTAGAAAACAGTTAAATTACAAAAAAGAGCAACTTCGAGGTATATACAGATATAGGTTGGTCCAAACAAATGAAATTAACAAAGATTCAATTAACTGAAAACCCAAAAATGAAATAAAAACCATGTATTCCCAAACTAGTTGCTGCCGTACCAAGATTCTATCACTTTCTTGTCAACTTGGAATCTTTTGTGAGAACCTGATAGTTCCTGCATTTTGACAGCTGAGACCAGCAATGGCAAGTGCATTCACATCACTTTTGAACTTGAATTCAAGTAGACAAGTGATTTATTTACTCCTGATTTTAACTTTCAAACTCCAGTTAACCTTGCCCTCTGGCAAGGGGATGGACCTTGGTAATCGCAGTGGTACCTCATATTCTCCCAATGTCGATAAAGATAATGGAAGATGCAGGTTATCTGGTGCAATGTTCACACAGAGTTGTCTAGCCACCTTAAATTAGAACAATATATAAAAGTCAGTAACAAAGAAAGAATAAGGAAAAAAAGTACAGAAAGAAAGGCAACTTTTCACTCATTGATATTAAAATTTGGCATGCATACATTATGGTAATTTCAGATAATTGATCTAGAGGCCACTTTTCACTCGTTGATTCTAAAGCAACACAAAACATTAATGAGATGAAAACAATCCTAATTTTCTTTGAAAAGAAGGCAATGTTAAATTAAATTAAATATGATTTTGCAACTTTAATACTAACACCTCAAACAAACTTTGATTCTTTCAGTTTGAGAATAAAGAAGGATGTTACAGACAACACATCGGAACAATTATCTGACATTAGGGTGCAAATAAGGAATATTTTCCTAGAAATCCTTTATTTCAAACACTGTCATAGTACAAGGAACCAAAGAGGTCTTTTTTCCTGTGTTCTGTAACATCCTGTTTCCATTTACGAAAAACAAATGGAGCTCTCCCTAGCTTAAATATGATGTCTAGTAGGGACTGTAGGGTAAACAATCAGGCATATGAAAGCAACTGTAATTGATCCAAGACAAATGTAAACATGTAACCTAAAGTTAATTGATAAAATTAAATGAAGGAAAAGAGAAAATAGAAACTACTAATTTCATGAAAATAAATATGGAGTATAGACCCCTATCTACACTAATATCAGGTTTCTAATTATAACTAAATAAAGAAACAAATCATGAAATATGAAAACTATTCATACAGGTCATCTAACATAGCATAAAACATTTTAAAATACAATAATAATACTTATCCAAAAATTCTAACATGAACCATTCTCTAAGATTTCGTGGTCTGAATAAAAGGTACAAATATAACAGTATTTTTATTCCTTAATTTGTTACTTAGTCAATATCAGCAAAACATTTAAACAACAAAGAACAATTATTACCTCAGCCACAAGAACATCTTTTGTCACTGGAAAACGTAATTCTAAGGGGTCATCTTTTGATTCACGTGACTTTGCCTTTTGAACATCAATTAACCTCCGCAAAACCTATTAGACAATCACATGCCCATATTAAAATAATATCCTGTGAAATTTTACATGAATAATAACTACCATATCATCAACTACATATTTCTATTTTAGAACTTTACCAGTTACAATCTCTGAGAGTATGGTCACAAAACATACTCTATATATAATTTTAATCAGAAATACATGAAAAAAAGAATCCCATAACAGTTCATCTATGTGTTAGCTACAACAAATTCTTGGAATGATGATAAATACAAAGCAATAACCTTAGTGAACAAGAACACAGTTCCCCAGAAAGGATTGCAGAAATAGTCTTAAAAAACAGCAATAAAAAGCTTTGAAGAGTAAACTACAACCAGCTTAGCTTTATCAAGCCGCAGTGCTGCCTTTTCATACTCTTTCATCATATCTTCCTTTGACTCTGTAACTAGAGTGACATCTTCTTGTTTCTCTTCTTCAGTGGGTTGATAGATCTGAAGCATGTAAAGCATAACACTGACAAATGGTGAATACAGAGAAGAAAGTTATGGAGAGTGCCTATGGGAGTAGGCAAATATTTATGCACCAAATATACAAGCATAGTAGTATTTTGACAGTGTGAACAACACACACATTCACATAAACAAAAATAAATGCACGGATACATTTGTCCTGAGAACCAAACATCTAAAATTATTATCGTATCAAGAATTTAAAAATTCATTCAAGTTAACAAACTGCAGAAAATTGCAAGTGGAAATAAAATGACATAAACATGAATAATATAATAAATAGGTAAAACAGAGATCAGTGAAACAGAAAACCTTTCGTTGCTCGTTGAAGAGATAAGCAAACTTATCAATGTTAGGGAAAGCAAGGAGCTTGGGCATGAGGTGATTGCGAAAATGTCCAGGGGCAACTTTGACAGTATCACCTGCTTTTCCCAGCTTATCTATGTCCTATAAATTGGAAATTAGAATTTTTCAGAAAATAGAAATTAAAAGTAATCCCAGAAAACAACTCTGGATAAACAATTACAGTTGTAAGGATGACTTGGAGCTTCCTCTTGTAACGAAGTCCTTGGGAAGCATACAGAAGAGGGTTTACCACATTATCATAACTGCCATCTCTAAACCTAATCATCTGCCTAACACCATGTTTGCCCAATTGAAGATAACCCATCAAAATTCACAGTGATTGTTATGAAAGAAAGACAGAAACCTAGATTGACAAGCCAAATGTTTTTCGTTACGGCTCACGTAAGAGAAACATAACCTAAAGGCTATGGGCCAACAAACCAGGGCCCAAACGTTATAATATATTAGAAGAACTAAAATTGAAAAAAAATAAATAAAAATCGTAAGGTCTTGGAATGAAAAAGAAATCAAAATTAAAAAATACTAATTTACACTAAATAAAGTAGAATAAAAATCTAAGTTAGATCGAAATTGAAAAAACACAAACTTTGGGAGAGTAAATTCATATTTAAGTCTACTATTAATTTTGGTTCCAAAATTGAATAGTACTTAATTAAAATGTTTTTGGTGGCATTTGTCATTAATTAATTCAATTGAATACTTGGATACACACTTTGAAGCCTTGGCTGAGTCTTTTTACCTGCCATTGCAAGTTGAAACACTAGTTTCTTATGCACGAGAAAATTTGAACACGCCATATTCTGAAGAAACCATTGATGGATAAATAAACCTGTCGATGTATACCAAACACAGCAAAGGATAGATATTATTTTGTATATACGATGATATGAAGATTCTCAAAAACAATGTAACGTAATATCATTGGTAGATAATTTTATTCCTTAACATATGATTAGTGATTTAATCATATCCCTTGCATGTGTATGAAAATATACATAATATAAGTAGGAATATAGATAATGACTTATTGTACAAAAAATGCACAACTAACGAACTTTTTTTTATTTATATTTATAAAAAAAAACATTTAAATAATACAAAGTAACACCTAATAAAAAAGAAGAAAGATAACAAAATTATTTGTTCACATGATGCATCTCATATCTATCTACAACAAATTTTTGAAACTATTAAAAAAACTTGTAAATCCTGTTTCACATCATAACTCATCTCTCACTTAGAGTTTGACCTCCTCTTCGGTTCAAGTGATTCTTTTTATGTCAAAACTTTATTTATAAGCCTAACATCCTAATATTAAATGAGAAAACAAACATATATTTTATAAATAATATCTTTAAAATCTAAACATATCTTATAGATAAAACAATATTTTTTTCTAAACAATATCTAGAGATTTGAAATTAAAATAATTTGTATTTTTTCCAACAAGACCAACAGGTTAATTTCTTAAATAAATTGTATTATCTAAAAAATGATAAGAATGAGTGTTGTGACGAGAACAAAATCTTTCACCTTTCATGTTCAGAGAAAATAAATAAGTACTATTAACATATTATAACGTATTTCACTGTCTTTTTTAAGGCAAGAGATGATTATATTAAGGCACAAGAGGTGCAAAAACAGAGAACCATACAAAACACTAACATAATACAAACATGAAAAACTAGTGGAATACAAACAAGGAAAAAGATACTAAAAGGCATGTCACAAAAGGGAACAACTTAATAGTACCAAAACACTAGCAAAACTAGCAACAGAGACCCAACTTGACCTGCGTCAAAATCCAGTAGAACCAACAAGAACTTCAGTAGACAACAGAAACACAGTCTACCCAAAAACAATAAAAGAAAAAGCTAAACACCTAGAGGAATGATAAAGTTGCAACAGTACCAACAAGACGAGCTCAATAACATAAAACATAAATAAAGACATAGAATATACACTGCAAAAATAGGACCAGCATGACAGACACTTAAATAATTCTCCAGTAGTTGAGTTGTAGCAAATAGGGTAATGTTGTCATATGCATCTACATAGACCAAATCCAGCCAACCCAACATTTCTACAATATAGGTCTGCACATACAGAGTCAAGATTCCTAAGTAGGTTATGAATTCATCCCCAAACATGTTTGTGGTTTAATTAGCCACTTAGCGAGGGAGAAAACAAATTCTTTATGATAGTTGTTGAGCCACTTCTAAACAAGAAGATTTGGTTCAGATTCCATAGACCCTATGTCAATGTTAATGTTCCTAAAAATGAAATCATTCCTAGTCTTTCACATAGTCCATACAACAGCAACCCATATAGTCATCCACCAGTGTCTTATGCTAGATTTTCCTATCCACATATGGTGTTGAAGGAAGTGTTGCTCAGTGGTTCCAAGGGAAGTTTCCAGCAATCTAATCATCCTATACTAGGTAGTCCATATAGTTTGTGTATTGTGGCACTGGAAGAATAAGTAATAAGTAGATTTTGGGAGATTATGTCAAAACATACACAATGTATATGGATGCAGGGACAAAACTCCTTTTCTCAGTAGGTAAGTGTTTGTTGCTAATCTGTCCTTCAGTATTCTCCAATAGAAAAAAAGGGACTTTGATGGTGCGTGAATGTCCTACAATTTCTGGAACGCTTCTAGAGGTTGCTCATTAGAATTTCAAACTTGCATGATAAGAAGAAACTAAGTAAGTGTCTTCAGGGTTTGAACTCCAAACCCATATATTCTCACAACTCTTAGAAAATGTCATTCTCTGTAATTTTGATTGAAGTGTATTAACAGTGTTTTCTCCCAAGTGAACCACTCTCTCCTCCACTGAATCCCACACCCACATACCCTCTTCCCAATGCCAAAAGTGTTTATTTCCTATTTTGTGTTGACTGAGTTGAGGAACAATCGATTAAATTTAGATTTTAAGGCTTCATTTCCAACCCGGTCATCTAGCCAGAACTTGAATTTGGACTCATCCCCTACCTTTCTTTCCAACAATTGATTAAACCATTTTTTATCATTTTTCACCCCATAAGTTCTCCTCAAGTCTCTCCACCATATTGACATGCACTTATGATCTTCACCTTAGGTTAGGTCTCTCCATCCATTATACTTGGAGTCGATAATTCTCTCCCATAAGTGTCTTTTCTGAAAAAACAAAAGCCTATCCCCATTACTTGATAATGCTTCATTAAAGATGGAGATATCTTTGAATCCCAAACCACCATGTTCTTTGGGTTGGCACATAGACTTTCAACTTACCCAGACAATGTTATTTCTATCCTTCACTTAACCCCAAAAGAACCTTATGTGGATGCTAGTTTTTCTCTTCCATACTTCTATAAGCATTTTGAAGAAAGACCAATAGAAAATAGGGACCGATGACAAAATTTTATGAGGCAAATTCGACTTGCTTGAGACAAGTTTCTATGTTCCTAACTTAACAATTTTCTTTCAATTTCCTGACTATCAACCTCATGTAGCCACCTTAGGTTAGCCCAATCTGGTCTTAAACATATTTCACTGTTGGTTAAAATTTATTAAATTCTTTAAAATTAGAAGATAAAAAACATTAATAAAATGTGAGATTCACAAAAAATTATATTTTTTAATAACTTTCAACCAATAAATTCGTATGATGCTTCTCAAAGAAGAATAACTAAGCGAAGACATCAATAAAGACAGTAAAGTTACATACTATTTTTATAATTTATATTAATAATAAATTGAGACCAAGTCTATGTTAGGAAATTAAACATATACATTCTCACACTAAAGTTACATACTTTTCTAACGTCAAAAATACATTCTCATTACTATGCCTTTTTTCACTGTATAAGAATATGTGGAGTTCAATGTGTTTGGAAGCACAGAAGAGCATTCCTTTTCTAATACTATTACCAATATTCGATACTGGATTATTCATAGCATTACTAAACTCTAATCAGGTATAGTATAAAAAGTTCAACCGTCCAAATATTTCACACATTATTTTATTTTTGAGGTATTTCATCAAACAAGAGGGACGCAATAATGCATATTCATTAAATCCCAAAATACTTACAGCTTGACTAACAGAAAGCATCAACCAACACTAAAAAGCTTCACACATTTGACCCAAATATAAATTGGAAGCAAAAACAAATAAAAGTCAAGCATAAAACATTTCCCAGAAAAAAACTCCTTTGAGAAGGCAGCTAAGTTCTTATGAACAAGCCTAATTCTTCCTTGCTTCATGAAATGTGAATTCAATTATAAAGTAGCATTTATGGGTCATGGGCACTCACAAAATAATTAACACCGATTAACTTATTCAATGATTTGTTTCCGCAACAACCAACCCAAATGAAGTAACTAAACTAAATAATGTCAAATTTTTTATTGCTATGAATCAATAAGGACTTATAATAATCAAATAGCTGAATTAGGTTTTGGGGTTCAAAAGCTGAACCTTTTTTCTTCAAAACAAGGCAACTAAAATGCTCAATTTTTGAAGTGTGAATAAAAAAGGTTCAAGTTGGGTCTAGTTATAGGGTTTAAAGGTAATATCACTTAAACCTCCTTAATTACTAAATGCACACCATTCCCTTTTCTTATTTAGTTTACCGAAAACCCTTTTCTAATTTCTATTGCTATGCTTTATTCTTTGAAAGCCTGCACATTTATGTGTTGATTCATGGAATTGATCCCTTTTTTCACTGTATAAGAACACATGGAGTTCAACGTGATTGGAAGCATAAAAGAGCATTCTTTTTCTAATATTATTACCAATATTTGATACTGGATTATTCATTTCATTACTTTACCCTCCCTATTCATTGCTTGTTGGTTATTTGTCAGCACAGGTCTAGCTTACTATGCATTTGGAAACCCCTGCCCAAACAACTATTTTTCCATTAATAACTAGTTGTTTTGATACAAGGAAACCGACAGGTATAATATAACAAATTCAATCATCCAAATATTTCACAGATTATTTTATTTTTGAGGCATTTCATCAAACAGGAGGGACACAAGAAAGTATATTCATTAAATCCCAAAATACATATAACCTATCTAACACAAAGCATCAACCAACAATAAAAAGCTTCACACATTTGACACAAATATAGATTGGAAGCAAAAAAAAAAAAAAAGTAAAGCACAAAACATTTCCCACACAAAAAGAAACTCTTTTGAGAAGGAAGATAAGTTCCTAAGAACAAGCCAAATCCTTCCTTGCTTCATGGAATGTGAATTCATTTATAGAGTAGTATTTAGAGGTCATGTAAATTCACAAAATAATTAACACCAATTAACTGATTTAATGTTGGGTTTTTGCAGCAACCAACCAAAATGAAGTAACTACTCAACTAAATAATGTCGAATTGTTGATTGCTACAAATCAATAAGGACTTATAGTAATCAAAGAACTAAATTAGGTTATGGGGTTCAAAAGCTGAACCTTTTTTCTCCACCACACTACGACTAAAATATTTAGTTTTTGAATTGCAAATGAAAAAGGTTCAAGTTGTGTCTGGTTATACGGTTTAAAGGTAATATCACGTAAGTCACCTTAATTACTAAATGAAAACCCTTCCCTTTTCTTATTTAATTTACCAGAAACCCCTTTCCAATTTCTATTGTTATGCTTTATTTTCTGAAAGCCTACACATTTGTGTGCTGATTTATGGAACATATCCCCTTTTTCACTATACAAGAATATGTGGAAGTCAACGTGTTTGGAAGCACAAAAAAGCATTCTTTTTCTAAAACTATTACTACTATGGATTATTCATAGCATTACCATACCCTCCCTATTCATTGCAAATTGGTTATCTGTCAGCACAGGTCTAACTTACTATAGATTTGGAAGCCCCTGCCTGCCCCAACAATTGTTTTACAGAGAGCAAACAAAGAATTCCATTAATAACTACTCGTTTTGATACAAGAAAACCAACAAGTATACTATAACAAATTCAACCATGCAAATATTTCACACATTATTTTTCCTGAGTCATTTCATCAAACAGGAGGGATGGAAGAAACCATACTCATTAAATCTCAAAGTACATACAACCTGCCAAACACAAAGCATCAACCAACACTAAAAAGCTTCACACATTTGACCCAAATATAGATTGGAAGCAAAAACAAAGAACAGTAAAGCACAAAAGATTTCTCACAAAAAAAAACTCCTTTGAGAAAGTAGATAAGTTCATATAAGCAAGCCTAAATCTTCCTTGCTAATGGAATGTGAATTCAGTTATAAAGTATCATTTATGGTCATGGGCATTCACAAAATATTTAACACTAATTAACTTATTCAGTGTTGGGTTTTCGCAACAACCAACCAAAATGAAGTAACTACTTAACTAAATAATGTTAAATTGTTGATAGCTACAGATCAATAAGAACTTATAATAATCAAAGAACTGAATTACATTATGGAATTAAAAAGATGAAGTTTTTTTTCTTCACCATGTTGCAACCAAAATGCTAAGTTTTTAAAGGTAATATCACTTAAGCCTCCTTATTTACTAAATGCACACCCTTCCCTTTTCTATTTAATTAACCAGAAACCCTTTTCTAATTTCTATTGTTATGATTTATTTTCTGAAAGCCTGCACATTTGTGTGTTGATTTATAGAACTGATCCTCTTTTTAACTGCACAAGAATATGTGGAGGCCACTGTGTTTGGAAGCATAGAAGAGCATTCTTTTTTCTAACACTATTACTAGTATTTGATACTAGATTATTCATAGCATTACTATACCCTCCTTATTCATTGCAGGTTTGTTATCTGTTAGCACAAGTCTAGCTTATTATGCATTTGGAAGCCCCTGTCCAAACAACTATTTTACAGATAATCGATAAGGAATTCCATTAATAATTGGCCATTTTGATACAAGAAAACCAACAAGTATATTATAAAAAATTCAACCATGGAAATATTTCACACATTATTTTATTCCTGAGGCATTTTATCAAATATGAGGACGCAAGAAAGCATATTCATTAAATCCCAAAATACTTACAACCTGCCTAAAACAAAGCATCAACCAACACTAAAAGGCTTCACACATTTGACCCAAATATAGATTGGAAGCAAAAACAAATAAAATTAGCACAAAACATTTCCCACATAAAAAATGCTTTTGAGAAGGCAGATAAGTTCCTAAGAACAAGCCTAATTCTTTCTTGCTTCATGGAATGTGACTTCAGTTATAGTGTAGCATTTATGGGTCATAGGCATTCGCAAAATAATTAACACCAATTAACTAATTAAGTGATGTGTTTTTGCAACAACCAACCAAAATGAAGTAACTAAAATAAATAATGTTGAATTGTTGATAGCTACATATCAATAAGGACTTACAGTAATCAGAGAACTGAATTAGGTTTTGGGGTTCAAAAGATGAACGTTTTTTCTTCAACATGAGGCAACCAAAATGCTCAGTTTTTGAACTGTGAATGAAAAAGGGTTCAAGTCGGGTATGATTATAGGGTTTAAAGCTAATATCACTTAAGCCTCCTTAATTACTAAATGCACACCCTTCCCTTTTCTTGTTTAATTTACCAGAAAACTCTTTCTAATTTCTATTGTTATGCTTTATTTTTTGAAAGCCTGCATATTTGTGTGATGATTTATGGAAATGATTTCCTTTTTCACTGTATAAGAATATGTGGAGGTCAACGTGTTTGGAAGCACAGAAGAGTGTTCTTTTTCTAACATTATGATAATGGATTTGCATTTAGTAAATAAGGAGGCTTAATTTCTATTTCTATTGCTATTACTACTATATGATAATGGATTATTCATAGCATTATCATACCTTCCATATTCATTGCAGTTTGGTTATCTGTCAGCATAGGTCTAGCTTACTATGGATTTGGAAGCCTCTGCCTAGCTAAACAACTATTATGCAAAGAGCCCACAAAGAATTTCATTAATAACTACAAGTTTTTATACAAGAAAACAACATATATATTATAACAAATTCAACCATGCAAATATTTCACACATTATATTTCATGAGGCATTTCATCAAACAGAAAGGATGCAAGAAATCATATCATTAAATTTCAAAATACATACAACCTACCAAACACAAAGCATCAACCACTAAAAATCTTCACACAAGAAAACCATATTCAATACTCGATTATCATAGCATTACTATACTCTCACTATTCATTGCAGTTGGTTATCTGTCAACACAAGTTTAACTTATTATACGTTTAGAAACCTCTGTCCAAATAACTATTTTACAAAGAATCAATAAGGCATTTCATTAATAACTGATCACTTTGATACAAGAAAACCAAAAGATATAACATAACAAATTCAACCATCAACATATTTGACATATTATTTTAGTTCTAAAATAGAAATATGTAGTTGACAATATGATAGTCATTATTCATGTAAAAAGTCACAGGATTACATATATTATTTTAATATGGGCATGTGATTATTTATTAGGTTTTGCGGAGGTTAATTGATGTTCAAAAGGCAAAGTCACGTGAATCAAAAGACGACCCCTTAGAGTTACGTTTTCCAGTGACAAAAGATGTTCGTGTGGCTGAGGTAATAATTGTTCTTTGTGGTTTAAATGTTTTCTAGACATTGGCTAAGTAACAAATTAAGGAATAAAAATACTGTTATATTTGTACATTTTATTCAGACCATGAAATAGAGAATGGTTCGTGTTAGAATTTTTGGATAATATTTTATAGTATTATTATTAAAATGTTTTATGCTATGTTAGATGACCAGTATGAATAGTTTTCATATTTCATGATTTGTTTCTTTATTTAATTATAATTAGAGACCTGATATTAGTGTAGATAGGGGTGTATACTTCACTCTATTTTCATCAAATTAATATTTTTCTATTTTCTCTTTTTCTTTCATTTAATTTTATCAATTAATTTTAGTTTACATGTTTACCTTTGTCTTGGATCTATGACAATTGCTTTGATATTCCTGTTTACCCTACAATATGCATGCCAAATTTTAATATCAATGAGTGATAAGTTACCTTTCTTTCTGTACTTTTTTCCCTCATTCTTTCTTTGTTACTGACTTTTATATATTGTTCTAATTTAAGGTGGCAAGACAACTTTGTGTGAACATTGCACTAGATAACCTGCATCTTCCATCATCTTTATCAACATCAGGAGAATACGAGGTAACACTGCGATTACCAAGGTCCATCCCTTTGCCAGAGGGCAAGGTTTGCTGGAGTTTGAAAGTTAAAACCAGGAGTAAATAAATCACTTTTCTTCTTGAATTCAAATTCAAAAGGGATGAATTATTCTTCTATGATCTGATAAATCATTAAATTGAACCCTAAGATTTTAAGATTTTGACACTGCTTTCATTTATAGAAACGGAAATGCAACACATTTAACAGTGTGTCTTCAATATTCGTGGTTATTACTGATTGAAGTCTGGTATTATTGACATTGAATTTTATAATGCTGTCTAAGTGTCAAACTTCTGACCGGAACTGGAATTGATTTTTGTGAATGTATTTTGGATATTGATATTTCTATTTTTTGACCAATCAAATTATAGATTTATCCAAAGTCATTTTTTTATAAATTAAAATAATTTTTATTTATTTATTTATAAATAAGTTCTTAAAAAAAATTATTTTACTATAAACCTTAAACAAATTTACTTTAATCTATTTCTCTTTCAAAAGAAAATCTAGATTTCAATCTAGGTTTTGAATTTGCACTCATCCATCACTTTTTCCTTGTTAAGGAAGGCAAGGTTGAGAAAGAAATAAACGTAGACTATGGAGGTGGGAGTGTGAATCCACTCATGGCCAACGTCGCAAAACCCTAAACGGAGGTTGCACTCGTTGAGTGGGACCTGCGTCGCTGCCGCATAGGTGCTCCACCATGTTTGGAATCTTGCTCACATGGTTGTAGCAGTTAGAGTTGGAGAGGTCCCCTATTGAGAGTTGGAGAAGCCTATGTAAGGCCCAAAAGGATACTAAAAAGGCATAATTAGTTATAGGATTTCTTTTAGACACTATGTTATGTTTTGATATTATGTTTTAGGTGTTGCTTTGTTTTTGGCTTTGGTGTCTCAACCCAGTTGCTTTTGTAATTCTACCCTAGTATTTACTTGGCTAGGGTTGAACAATGAAAAACTATCTTTATCTTCTTCCTTTTGAATATAGTTTCTTGAGTAGTTCACTTCTCTTAGAAATTCACTAGTTGCGTTCTAACAAATTGGTGCTTTTATAAATACAGACTTCATGCCTCGTAGTTCTAAGGATGGGGATGACCCCCTTAAGGTCATTCAAGACATGTTGGGGGCTTTAAAAATGCAACTGACGGCACAAGAGGAGCAGCAAGTACAAATGCAAGAACAACAAGTGCTAATACAACTGGCCAATGATTCTAGGCAAGACAACCTTTCAGCCACTATTTCATCTCTATATAGCCAGGTTTTATCACTCTCATCTCAACCTCCATCGTCCATTACTTCATCAGATGCATTACCGCCTCTCTCTTTACCGTTTATCCAACCCACTACATTTTCCCAACTGTCACTTCCTTTACCCATTTCCTTTTCTTTTACTATGAGACCAACACCTTCCATTCCCTTTGGTTATTTTCTCCAACCCATTATTCCCTCTTCTTCCTCTTCTACATCCTTGTCACACTCCCTTTTACCCCACACCAATAACCCAAATATTACTATCCCTCTACCCACTCCTCAGCACACACCAACTCTCACTACGTCCACCCTCATTTACCTTTTCCTTTATTCGACGGGTTTTCCATTTTCCCACCCCAACCCACCTCCCGAACACCAAGTTCAACTGTCTAAAATCTAGTTAGCTGTTTTTAATGGTTCGAATCCTTTAGATTGGCTATTTCAGGCTGTTAATATTTTCCCCTATATCTGGTTCCTTTGGATCAAAGGTTACATATGGTGTATTTGTATATCAAAGGCAATGCTTTAAGCTGGTTTAAATGGATGCATAAGAATGGCTTGTTTTTCGATTGCAGAAGTTTTACTAAGGCTTTAGATCTCCATTTTGGCCTTTCTTCTTATGAGAATCATCAGGCCGAGTTATTTAAACTTTGTCAATGTGGTTCAGTTGCAAATTATCAAGCTTAGTTTGAGCGTATTTGCAACTAGGTCATTGGCCTATCTGCATATGCTATTCTAAATTGCTTTATTTCATGTCTGCTACTTGATATACGACAAAAAATAGCCATTCATAAGTCAGCAACCATTTCGGAGGCAATTGGTCTTGCTAAACTAATTGAAGCAAAGTTAAAAATAGCAAGCATGCCTCTCTCGTTCAATGCCTTCATCAATTCCACCCTTGAATTCAATATTCCCCTCACCTACCCGACCACCACCTGTACCCAATCCTCCCTTACCACCTCATCCCTACCTGTCAAACACTAAACCTCAACTTACATCCAAGAATGTCGTACTCAGGGCTTATGTTATTATTGTGACGAGAAATTCTTACTAGGTCATAAATGCACAAAGTTTCGTTTTCACTTGTTGTTGGTTGAGGATGATGCCTTTATAGATTCTGATAATCCATCTCCTAATGTTTTTCAAGACTCTTTCCCCACTTCACCATCTGACCCTACCATCCATTTCCAACTTTACTCCCAAGCCTTGACTGGTTAACCATCACCTCATACCCTCAAATGTATGGGATCTATTTATAATCTTCCAGTCACTATATTGGTTGATTCATGTAGTTCTCATAACATTATCCAAATGAGAATTTCTTGTTAGTTGAACTTGGTTTCCACAACTATTCCTCCTTTTTCAGCATGGTGGGCAATGGTGAAAAAATACAATGTAAAGGTTTCTGTCCCAATGTTCCCATTACTTTGCAAACTTCCAGCTTTCACATTCTGTTATACCTTTTGCCTATTGAAGGTGTTGATGTGGTTTTGGGCATTAACATCCCCTCTGCGTTATTACACGTTGATGAGCACATTGGACGTAGTTACACCAAAACCTTTCTATGCTGACTCTAACAACGGCTTAAGGTTTTGAGAAATTTGCTATTCCCATATTACTAATACAACCACTTACTTTTATTTTCTTATCATCTGCATCTTTAACTTGGATGCTTAGGAATGTAGGGAAAAATCAACATCTCTGAAGGAAACAATGTTGATATGGCTTTGCATGAAGAGATTCATCAATTGACAAACAAACTTCAGAGATTACATGAGAGCTCCAAAGTTAAGAAGGATTTAGGGGCCATGAAGAGCAAAAATTTTGACAAACAACTTTTTGTTCTACAAAGTCATCTGGAAAAGATTGAAGGATCATCAGATGAAATATACTTGAGGGAGTTTCAAGAGATGGGAAAAGCAATATGGTTATTACAACATGAAATCCACAAAAGCCAAGTTCTACAAGACCACTTCTGGCTTAAGCCAAAATAACATCACTGGCCTTTTCTAATGTAAAGGGGATCTCACAAATTATGATTGCTACAATTATGCCAGCATGCTTCTAGTTTTGTGTGACAAACTTTGTGGCAAAATCATTGTTGCAAGGTCTAACTTTTAGGCTTCTACCTTCTCTTTGAGGTTGTAGGGTTCTCCTAGATTTCAGGTATACAAAAGTCGTACAAGACTTGTGGAGCAACAAATGTTGTTGGGAGAGGGTTTGAAGGAAGGAGAAACACTGTATTCTCAGTGAGGGTGATGTTAGTGACTCAGATCGTGGGGAGTGTGTGAAAAATGTCGTGCAAAAAGTTCAATTTGAATGTAGTAGCTCTATTTCAAGACATGTATTTTTTCATAACTACTTCATCAGTTATAGCTATTACCCAAAAAGGGTTCCTTCTAGACCATCTTCATCGTCAACTTAATTCTCTTTGTCTTGTTCAGGTAATTTATAACTAGTGTCTAATACCTAATCTACATGCATACACATTGAACCAAGACATGAATGTAACCAAAGTTGGGAGAAAAAGTAGAAGTATCAATTTTAAAGTTTTAACTGCATGTTAACTTTTGAATAATATGTCATTGTCATTGTCGTTTTAAAAGACTTCAGTCCATTTTGGAATATTATGTGCATGTTTTCAAATCACATTTAAGTACTAATACACATGATTTTAGATAAATATTCATCTATTTGATTCCAAATATTACTCAAATATAAATTACTTCACTTTAAAATCAATTTTAATCTAAATTGATTTTGCACATACTCACCAAAACATGTTAATTACTTATTCCAATGTTCAAAGAAAAGGTGATAGAATGCTAAGAATTATCATATTTTAATATGTTTTGTTGTGTTGTATGTTGGCGATCATAGGACAAAATCAGGAAAAATGACTACTTTAATATTAGGAGTGTAAATGCTGGCATTTTTTGTTATACACTTGTTATTTGCAAGGGTTTTAAAGAAGAAACATGATGGTATGAGTTATGTGTGGCAAAAAGAAGTGATGTTATGATGGATCATTTATCTATTACTCTATTATTATTCATATATCTATACTAATTATCTTGTGTTTTGATTCTCTTATTTATGATTTACTCATTATGCATTATTATTATCTTGCATAGATTATTGACGGCAGAAAATGATTTCTGAGAAAGTAAAATTATTCTTTGGAAAGCATTGTTTTTGCATGTTTAGTTGATGGGTGAAGTGTGGAAATTTTGTGGTATATTTGCTTGATACAAAAAGAATACTAGATGGTTCATTGTAATGATTGTTGTTGTAGCTAGATAGTAAGATCTTGTTGTTGGGAAGAGCAATATGGTTATTACAACATGAAAGTGAGAATTTTTTTTACAAAGTGTAACTGTAAATTCTCCAACTAAATTAATGATTATGATCCTGAATGGATGAAAGTTTTGGGTCTTACCCTTTATCCATGTGGGTAATTTTTCTTCTCAATGTCTATGGTACCTTCCCAATGTAAGGGGTATTGATACTTGTGTTTTGTTTAACAAATCAAATCCTAGATTTTGAGAGATAATTAATTAATATTGTTCCAGATAAACACTTTCTATTTGATTGCTAGGATAATGTAAAAGGAAATTATGGTGCTACGTTTCTAAAGAGCAAAACTTTCATCTCCAATAAGTTGTCTAATTTAAACAAAGAAAAATTAGTGATTTCTTTGATGTATTTGGTACAAGCATGCAAAGAAGGCATTTTGTTTTTCTCATGTTGTCTTGTGTTTTATTTTGGTGTTTCCTTCTCATGGATTTTATTAAACTTTATAGGTGGAAATTTTGAGGAGGAAAATACAGGAATTGTTAAAAGGGATATTATTACAAAGAATGGAAAAATTATATAATTCACTGTCAACTGCTAGTAGTTCTCTAGCTAGTTCTTATGTAGATTTCAAGAGAGTTAAATTTCAAGACCCATCTTCTATACAAGTATCTCCTCAAGCATATATACTTGATTTTTTTTTACTCATATCTAGTTGATACTTGATAGTGTACACACACAATCTCGACTACATTGCACCTTCTATTTAATCCGACTAAAAAATCACACCACCAATAGAAAAATCAGGACGTGAATTTATTTGACTTAACTTAAATAGAATTAAGATTTTATGAGTTGATTTGAATCATATAAAAAAAACACAAGTAAAATAGAATTGAATAAACCGAATGCAACAATATTAACTTCTCAATTCTCAATCATTTGTTCGTGTGCCTCATTTTAGGGGATACAAGTTGATGGTTAGAAATAAAGCATTTTAGTAAGTAGCCAGAAAATCATCATAAGTTGCTTTCATTTCTGAACTGCTCTAACTCAAGTTGCAGGGAAAGCAAGAAGGCTGAAAATAGATCATAAATCTAGATTTGTCAATAGCTAAGATGTTGAAAAAAATCTTGTGTGTTCTTAATCCTTCCACCTTTACATACTTCACCAACAAGTACACAATATGTGCACACATTGGGCTTCATTCCTTGTTTAATTAATATCTTGAATAACACAATTGCCTTTTCAAGATATTGGTTTTTTCATAAGGCATCTACCAAAGAATTGTAGGTTATTACATCAACTGGTTAACCTCTAATGTGCATCTCATTGCAAACAGCTGGAAGTTCTCAAATAGATGCAAATCTACTTGCACTTCTAAAATAAAACAAAAATAAATCCTCAACTCAAAGAAAAAATAAGTATTTGAAAGAAGCTCTGAGTGTTGATTGTATAGTTGAAATACCAAGTCATTGGAGGAACAAACTGAAAGTTCAGGAAAAGTACAACATTAAGACAATGGTATAAACGGATAATGAAAAAAAGAACACACACAAAATATTGAGCCATTACTAAATAGCATAATTTATATGAGGTAAAATATGAGAAAATAAAAAAACTGTAAGCAGTGAACTATAGGGTTTAGCCTGACTTTCGAAAGGGAAAATAGAAATATTATTCAATAGAAAAGAAAAATAGTGCCTTTGCTTTTTAAATAAAATAGAAATTTCTAGTAAAGCCTAACATATTAAAAATATAAAATAAAACTTGATGTGATGCACATGTAGGGTGATGATCCTCATAACTTATGTTGATTGAGTTGGTTCTAAGGCTTGCTAGTTCATGCAATCCTGCCTACCAAGACTCCCATCACAAGGGTCATGACTAGGAGGATTGAAAAGGACATGGTTAGGAAAGAGAATAGAAGACCTCATCTCCTACTTGAAGTGAAGATTAGGCCATATTCTTCTTGTTTCTTGCTTTGTAAATCACACCCTTTATTGTAGGTTTAAAGAGGTGTACTTAGCTTGCTTTTTGGCCTATATTTCTATTTTAAGTTAAGATATGTAACGAATCTTTTATGTGGAGTGTGTTAATTAGAATAGGGCTTTTTGGGAGCCTTAGTCGTGTGGTGTTTGATAACCACACTCCCCTAGCTTGTCCCACACCCCTTCTAAGATACACATGAAGCATGAGAGACATATGAGCCCTTTTGGTTCCCTCGATTAGGTGCTAACTCCATTCTCTCTCCTAGGTGGCTCCTACATGGCTTCTAAGATTCAAATTTGAATTTTGGAGGGGGTCTACATGACACTCTCAAATTCAAATTTGAATTTCAAGGGAATATGATCCACTTTCTTAGAGTCATTTTTGGATCTTATTAAGGATTAATTAAGTGCTAATTTTTTAGCTCAATTAACACTTGATTAACTCATGCTTGGGCCTAAGAGTGGGCGTTCACTCTCCTCACACTCATAAACATTTTCTTTGCTTATAAATAGGGGTCTCCTCTCATTTACACTTGAATGACATAAGATTACTCAATAGTTTCATTCTTTGAGTTTCCTTCTTCTCATATTGTGAGAACTTACTTATGGCTTTTATCAAGAGTTCTCTCCCTTGTGGCAAACTTCCTTCATCTTGTGGCTTATTTCTTTGAGTGGCACCATCTTCACCACCATTTCTTCCTCCTTCTATCACCATTTCACTTATTGGAATCACTAGAAGATGATCTTGGGAGAAGCATCCATGGAGGATTGCATCACTAGTTAAAAGAAGAGTCACCAGAAGAGGGTGTCTTGTTAGGAAAAGTTGAATTAGCTTTTAACACTGCATTAATTATAAGACATGAAAGTAAAGGGATAGAAGAATAAACATTTGTTAGGATGTTATATTATAGGAAATATTAAACCAAAAAAAAGCATACAAATAATTTCAATCTCGCCAGTAGATTAACAAAACACACATTTGTTTAGTATATTTTCTTATTTCACTACTTAATATGTAGAAGAAAATTGTATTTCTAGAAGGAAATTTCAATCTCACCAGTAAATTGACAGAACATACATCTTTTTAGTATATTTTCTTATTTCACTACTTAATATGTAGAAGAAAATTGTATTTCTATTTTTTAATGCTACTAGACACTAGTTCAACAATGTCATATATCCCTCAACAAGTCTTAAGGGTAAGGCTCCACTAAAGCTTGCAAGAATACTAACATTGATATAGGAACAGAGGTATATATTATATAGTAAAATTTATAAAGCTAAGGTAAAGGATACACACATATAATACAAAGGGATCAAAGTGTACCACTAAAAGTAACACTAAAATTATGATAAGAATTCAAAAAGGCTTACAAAGGCTCAAATTTTTTTGGATTGGATTCCGCAAACCATATTAGCTGGAACATATATGTCAATCATTTTAGGATATGATAAGTTAAGATTTGTTGAAGAAATCAAAGGTTCCATTAGCAATTGTCTCCAAAACCATGCATATAAAAATATATAAATGTGACTAAGCTTATATAAAATTTTGCTAGCACTTACTTTGCCATGATGTTCTTGAAAGTTTCCTAGAAAAAGAAATGACCAACATTTTCAACTATGAGATACTACACGAGTAGGGACCATTTGGTAGTAGAATAAAATGTAACTTTATACATGTTAAAGTTTCTTTTAGCTAGGTGTTATAAATCCAAATTCTCTAAACACAATTAAAAAAAGTTTAGTTCTAAAATATCATAGCAAGAATAAAGAGAATGAAAAAACACCTTGATATTTCATGAAAATATTTTACCAAATGGCATCTCCTAGTAATAGATGAATGAAGGATAAACAAATAGGTAATACTATGACCACCATTCTCTTAACAATGCAAAGAACTTATCAAATAGATAGGACCTGCAAGTAGATTATATACAAATTTGCTTATGACTGAGTTCTATTTACTAATTCATATGAGATGTTTTTATTTACTAATTCTCGTCCTTTTTATATTCTAGGAGTGAAATTAAATACATAAATCATATTAAAATATTTGAAATTAAATAAAAGTTCAAAGGTGGATGCAACAATAGCACCAAGATATCTTAGTTTAGGAAAAAAACGAAGAATAATCATAATTAGAAAAAATTAAGGCAAGTTTGGGCAATAGCACCGAGATATCATAAAAGACATATTTTTCTTGCTGACTCCCTTTTAGATATGGATTTAGGTGATTTTTTTTTTATGCAAGACTACATCAACCAGGATTGATTCACAATCTTACTCTTTCACAGTGTCATTTTTCTTTCTCATCCCTAGTTTTCTTCATTCTCAAAACAAAGAAAATAATGAAAGAGTGATTCACGATTGGATATTGAAACCTAGATTTTCTTTTAAAAGAAGAATAAATAAAAGTAAATGTGTCTAGGATTTACAATAAAACAATTTTGTTTTAAGGACTTATTTATAAATAAATAAATAAAACTTATTTTAATTTATAAAAACATTACCTATATAAAATCTGAATTTTGATTGATTAAAAAAATTAGAATTATCAATACCCTCTTAAATTGGAATAAGCATAATAAACTCTCCCATAATATCTGTCCCTATCATTCAGTTTGAAAATTATTTTTTAACCAACCTAGCAGGCGTTTAAAACAAAACTTCTAAGTTCTAAATAAGCAAGAAAGAAGGTGCGCGTCCCAATTAGCGTATATTTAAATTAATTTTAAGATGATGCGACTTGAATATTTTTACTTTTTATTATAAATGTAATTGTAAATTTTTTTATTTAACGCAGAAATTATTTAAATTACTTTTGGGTCAAAAATAAATTCTGTAATATAAAACTAGACATGTATAAAATCGTGTTTACACAATGAAATTTGTGTTTGGTTAATTTTAGAGATTAAAAAATAGTTTTTCGACCAATTTTATCATAACCTAAGATAAACAAATAGATGATATTATGATAATGATTATTACTTATCAATCATCTTTAAGTTTCAGCGTCCATTCTACACAAGTAATATAAGTGCACTTGATTATTTATTCCCTTGGTACCCCAAAAGTTAATAATTTTGGTGTCCCTTGGAGAAATTCAGAATCTAATCATTTTGGAGCACATTGAATTTGATATATTTCCGAAGTGTTCATGGTACATCTGCTACAAATCGTTCAATTGTAACGAAGAAGGAAGAAAAAACAGAGAAGATCCTAAATCATAATTACATATCCGCCGCTTTATATACTAGAAGAGATGAACATAATCTTTTCTTTGGTACAGAGAGATGAACATGATCTAGTTTGGAGCAAACGAAAAAATAAAATACAAACAGAAAAGTCCCTGGATAATGAATTGGCCCTTTTACATTTTTTATTTTCAAATAAAATATAACGTTATATTTTCTTATAATTTACCAACAAAAAGTTCTTTTAATAATAATATTTATAATCACTTGAGTTGGGTTTAGTCACACTTAGGTTTCTTACTCTTTTTTTTTTATCTAAGAATGTATTCTATGGTGTATCAAACTCGCATTACCCCTCCCAAAAATGTTTTAGATTTAAGTGATTTGAATATAATGTTGATGTTGTTGGAAGGAAAAATACTATTATAAATATTTTTTTATAAACAAATATTGAGTATTAGTATGTTTGTTTTGTTAATAAAGATATTTGAATCCAATACTTTTTTTATAAATATGTTAATAAAAGATATTGTGTCAAAAATAAAGATTTAAATAACAATTTAATCTCTAAAAATAAATAATATTTTAATCATTTGTTCTATTTAGTTCAAACAAAAATGAGAATGAGAGATTTTAATGAAAGAAAGAGAGAGGAATAAATAACTTTTAATTATATATCATGTTTGGTTCACAGAAAGGAAGAGATTTTAGAGTTAATTACTTTTTATTCTTGTAGCATTTTAAAAAACCTATTAGCTACTTATTTATACAAAACTTATAACATTTTTATCACTATGAGTTGAAATTTTTTACTTTATTTTCAATTAGATTGTGATTAATTACATTATGGAGGTAGTTATTTAATAGACCTTTGAAGGGGAGGATATATATTTTTTAGCGTACAACATAAATGAGCAAAACTCTAGGAGATTGATGGAAAAAAAAATTAAACATATATGAAAAGGGAAGAAACAAAGAGATTCAACTCATTGGTGATCCTAAAAATAATGAAGACAATTTAGTAAAAAAAAAAAAAAAAGAAGAATTAATAGTTTTCCTTCCTCCAAATTTGTGAATATGAAAGGGAAATTAAAATTAAGTGATTTAGTGTTTGTTTGACATAGTTTCAATATTTTAGCATTTAAAAATTAAAAAAAAATTATTTTGTTAGTGTTTTCTTAAAATAATTTTCAAAACAGTTTTGATTTTTTTTAGCTTTTAAAAATTAAAAAAATGAGTAACTTATACAAGTAGTTTTGCTTTTTAGTTTTGTATTTTTGTTTTTAATCTTCTATTTTTTTTAAAACTCAAAATACAATGACAATAGTTGTTTTTTTGCTTTTCATTAATGACATTTTCGTAAATATGAATAAATTTTTCATTTTCACATCTCTAAAATAGTTTTCAAATAATATTTATTAAACAGTTTTTCTTCTCTTCTTCTAGAAAATAATTCTTAAAAATTATTTTTCAAAAACTAAAAAATAAAACCAAACAAATCATGCCCTTAGAGTTTTTTAATCCTCCCTCCATCCCCTTTTTAAAGTTAAAGTTGAACTAAATAAGATTCTTTTTAAATCCCTTTCCTCCCCTCTATTTATGTCAAACCAAAGGTGTTAAATTTTTTCTTTATTTTAGTCGTACAAAGAAAACTTTTTCAGTCCCTAGTGTGAAGGAATAATTTTAATTTCTGAATATCTACTTTTAAATAACAACGTTAATTAAGTGACATATCTAATTAATGACAAGAAGTCATCTGATAGGACAATCTTATAATTTTTTAGAACAAACTGTATTTTTAATATGCTATCTATTTAAATAATTCATCACATCAAACAAACTTACCATCAACATAATCCAACATAAATTTACATGGAATCACTAATAATATAACAATTTTCAAAACATTGTTGTTACCTCCCTATTTTTTTGTAAGTAGAAATTAAGATAAAAAATTAAAGAAATAAAATAGGAAATTCTTATTTTCGGAAAAAAAATTGTTATTCAAGTAAAAAATAAATTATCTCAAGTGGCTGAAAAATTTAGAATTATTTCTCCACCAAAAGGAAGTGTTGTCTATAATTTTCAACACAAAAAACACAATATGAGAGTATGTGACACATCATGTCGGTCACGGTTAATTAACAACAACAAAGCCCTTTTTCTACGCTTCCTAGTTCGAAGTTCCAATGATGATTCATGACGGGAACCTGTGTTGTGTGAAGTGCATACTTGTATTTTTTGTCTTCTCCCTGTAGATTAATCTACAAGCTATAACCCCTCTTCACCAGAATATAGATTAGCCGTTATTATTAATCACAAATCACGTGATATAGCATAGCCCCTTTATTAATTAAGGAACCTAGAGAGAGTAGTACTACTTGTACATTGCAAGCAACAACAACAACTCTATCATCATCATCAATTCATCACACTATGGAACACACCAATTACAACAACATCACCAGCTATAGTGCCAATGATGTTCATTGTGAAGACACTATTGTAAACGTTCCTTTCTCATGGGAACACAAGCCTGGTCTCTCTAAAGCCACTGCTCATGGCCACAATGGCACTAGCTTAGTGCTTCAGCCTCCTCCATGTTCTTCATCATCAGGATCTGGAATTGATCATAGACACAGTAAAGGGGAGGAGGACTCTCAGATTCTGTGTACTGGGCAGACCTCACTCAGAATCAGTTCTTTTCGGATAGAGAGTCACAAGGAAGAAGACCCTTTTGTTGAAGCTTACAAGAAATGCACTCAAAGCCCCTTTATACGTCAACAGAGTAATAGGGTTCAAAAGAACATTAGATCTTGGCCAACCATAAGGAAGTATGTCAATATTCTTTCTTGCAAGCACTCCGATGATGTTTGTGCTCACAAACATGTCTATAACTATAAAAGTTGAGATCATATCTTCAATTGTTTGTTTACAACAACAAAGCCTTATCTCACTAGGCAAGCTCGACGATATTGCTCATTTGAATTTTGAAGTCATTCAATTTGGTTAAAAATCAAAACTTTAGGAATATTATTACTAGGAGATCTTTCTTGACGCCATTCAGGCTTCAATTGTTTTGTTTATTGTTATTTTTTTCTGGGGAGATCTTAATGTATGTATTATATGACAACTGAAGTGTCATAGTTCTTTTGTATAGAAAAGGATTGGTGAAAATAAAACAAGCAAGCAAGAGTATAGTCCCTGATTAGTTTATAATTTTCTGCAGCCTTACATATGATACATGACTCAAAACAGATTGTTCCCTTTTATCTAATTTATAACCGTGGCCTGCTACGAGCATTTTTATGTGTTTGGATTCCGTTAGAGTTAATCAAATGTGCACATATTCCTAGCTGCTTTCTAGTAAACTGTCCAAACCAAAGTCATCAGCTGCAGTAAACTTAAAAAATTCCCTAATGAAAACGACAAATAGCTAAACCGGTTCAATGTTCCTCTGTGATATATTTTTTTGGTGGAATATTCCTGTGTGGTCTTATTAACCGGACAAGTGATCTAACAGAAATATGGATTTTCTTTCACTGAATAAAATAAAACACTTTTGTGTGTAATCTGATTAAAAGCTATCTCAGTGCAGTTTGTTAAATTCCTAGTAATGTCTTCTTGTGCAATTGATGCTTTTTGGAAACAATGTTTTCAACTGTTCTAAAATATCAGAAGTGAAGATGGGTACAGAGGAGAGGAAGACCAAGTCAATCAACTTGAGTTTTTTAACTCCTTGTTATTGTCTTATTTGAGTGACGCAAACCCGTGTGAACTAGGTCTTCTTTTTGCAACTCCTGTGTCATTATTTTCCAATATTACTTCAAATCCCAAAAGTAAAATTGTCTATGCTTACGTTTTTTGTGGTTGTCCATTGAGACTGTGCCATTTAGAACTATGTGGTGGAAGTGAACCAAATATATCTATATATAAATCATAATGGCCTCACCATAGATTTACACTTCACCACCTCAAGTCACATATAAGTATATGGGTCTTGTTATTATTCCATAAACTAAAACTGAGAATGAGTCAACCACGTGATCATTCAGGCACAGCGAGAAAGATAACCTTCTCATGGGAAAAGAAGCCTGGTGTCTCCAAAGTATCAAGTACTCCTCATGGTGAAAATCAGGTCCCCAAACAGCAAGAGTTTTTGGAGAAGTTGCCACCCCCTCCTTGCACACCAGAAGAGGCTAATCACAAAAACCCTCTTCTTGATTATCAAATTCCACTTCCTCCTTGTGCTTTTCAGCCTCCTTATTACAGAACTTCCTCCAAGAGGGGCCTCTGGGTTCAGAGCAAGGACCCTTTCTTAGCAGCTTTCAAAGAGTGCACCAAGAATCAGAAAGGTGCCAAGGTGAACAAAAAGTTGATCAAAGATGGAATAGAGTCAAGGGTAAGGAAGAGCATATCTTTTTTCTCAATCTCATGTACCCGATCATGCACCGTTCATGATACTAATTTGGTCACAATCTCTCATCTAGATAAAGATTAATAGGATATAACTTTTCTTAGTTGATGTTCTATTGGGGAGATTCCAGTACAAGTCAAAATCAATAGTAGTATAACATGTGTATGAAGAATAATAAGTGAGAACGATTCTGCTTCTGTTATGTACGCTTTCTGTTCATGATCGAGTCGACGATGGTTGGCTGATTCTTGCTGCTGATTGCCATTGTTGACTAGAAAATCAAATGCATGAATTCAGCACAGTACCCATGTGTGACTTTGCAAAAAGTAGTTGTTTTCTAAAATACTACTATGCAGCCTTTGTATGCATACCTTATTTTAAAATTTTATTTATGAAACGTGTATAGTTGCATACTAGTGTTGTGTGGGTGTCTCTAAAACCTGGTGTGGTTTATTTCACACAAAATTGAGTTAATATAAATTTAACAATTTTGGTAAGTTAGCACTTCTAGTTTTTAAAAAGTTGGATAAATAGGAGAACTTCTGAAAAGTTGCGGGCTAATTAATTTTAACTTAGGATATACACTTTATTAATTTTAATCTCGTATATTCTTCTCTTTTATTAAATTTTGTTTGAAAGGTACATGTTTATCGAAATTGATTCCATTATATATACTTAACAGTAATTTAGTATTTTTGTGGAAGAACAACATATATAATAGCCTAGTATTAGAATAAGAGTATGATTGATTTGATTTTGTTTTTTAGTTTTTAAAAAAAAAATTTAAGAATAGTTTTCAAAAACTGTTTTCTGGAAGAAAAGAAAAAAAAAAATTGTTTGACGAAAGTTATCTAAAAACTGTTTTGAAAATGTAAAAATGGAAAAAGTTGTTCATATTTATTAAAATTTCATTAATAAGCAAAAAACAATATATTCTGATTTTATTTTGAGTTTTCAAAATAAAAATAGAAAATTAAAAAACAAAACTACTTTCAATTATTTTATTTTTTAGTTCTTAAAAACTAAAAAAACTAGAACTGTTTTCGAAAACTGTTTTCAGAAAATATTACCCAAATGAATTTTTTAATTTTTAAATAATAAAAACAGTTTTATAAAATTGTTGACAAACAAATATTTAGTCACTTCAAATTAGTAAATACTAACACTAGTTATTCATAAATAACACCACGTTATTATAGATAAAAAATGAACATTGAAGTATTAACCCAAAAGTAAAGGATTGGGATGAATTATTTACAACTTCTTTAAAGAGTAAAGTCAAATAAAGGGGGTAAGCTAAAACAATTTTAAAAATTAAATCATAACTTACAAAATAAATATTTTATATTATAGCCCAATCAAATGAGGGTATAGTTTCAAGTAGTGTTTTCTTCTTGTTGTTTTTTCTTCTTATTTCGTGAATTTACTTGGAAAATTGAATATATTTGACTTCGAATTTCATAACTGATGTGTCAAGAATTTTGAACCAAAATTTCAAAAAAATATATATATTATTTTCATGATATCCAAATTGCCAACTTTTTTTATGCATTATGTTATATTCCTTATGCATCTAAAGTTAACGACGGCTCATTGTCGTAGATTTGTTATATTCCTTGTGACGCTCATAATCATAACTTTTGCTTCTAGTCGCTTGGGTCGGCCGGATTGTTTATCTTTTACTTAACGTAATAACTATATAAGTCATTTTGTATTCACAAAAGCATTAATATTTTTTATTACATTCGAAATGCTATAATTTATAGGTTTTTTTTAAAGACAAGGAATTCAATATATTAACTACAGAAACAAAGCAATTCAACAATTTTACATCACCACAGAGCAAAAGTCAAGTAAGTGTTTTTTAACTACTCAAAGTATACAAGTAATTAATCCAACCAACTATAAACCAAAAAGCTATTCTATTCCCTCATTAAACATTGGAAGGGGTTAATATATCATTCTAAAAAACACATACATTATGTAATTTAAATTTGCACAACATCTATTTTCACAAAAAAGAAGTTGTATAAAAGTAAAGATATCTAATGACTTCAATGTTTTGTTTTCGAAAACAATAATGTTTCTAGATATCCATATGTCTCAGCAATTAGTGTGCCAAAAAATATACTTACACTTTGACTTATATTTACCCACAACTTAAGATCCAACCAAGTTAGACAATTGAAATAAATCAAGGGAGATAGGTTAAAGCACTTTCAACTAATTTGTTAATGGCACCAAAGAGAATTAGAGATCTTACACAATAAGAAAAAATGTTTGCAATCCTTTGCTTTATCGTGGCACAAAGCGCAACGATGAAGAATGTCGTGGAACTTCAACCCCCTCTTCAACAAGTTGCTTACTATTGGTAATCTGTTTAGTAGCATTTTCCATGAAAAATCAATCACTTTGGAAGACACTTTATCCTTCTGAAGTCCTTTGAACAGTTGCTCACGATCATTCACATGTGATCCTCCATTTGCAACAACAAAAGAATTTTATAGGCACTTGCAACAGAGAATTGAGAATTGCCATCAGATAATCAAGACCATCGATCAAACTTCTGTTGTCCGAATTGCACATGTTGCAATAACTCATCCATAAACTATAATAACTTATTTTCCCACACAACCAGGTCCCTCCACCACTTCCACCACCTCCACCCCCTACTAGACCCCAAGATGAAGATCCTCTCAAATCATGAACCAAAATATTCTTATCAAGCGCCAAAGAAAACAATCTAGGAAAGGTATCTCGCAGAGGCCCTCTGCCTACCCAATTATGTGACCAGAAGAATGTATGCTTCTCATCCCCTATTTTCCTCCTTATGTTATTTGAAAACCAACCATGAAATAATGTAGTATCTTTGTCTATCCCCCACACATCTCTTTACCAAATAGAACTCTTTAGGCTTACATAGACTAGATCAAGAGAAGAATAAAGGTACTCATACTTGTTTTTTATAATAAAGCCCCAGATAGTTGTAATGTCAGTTAAGAACCTCCATCTCCACTTAGCAAGCAAACTTAAGTTGAATTTTTCCAAATACTTAACACCTAAACCACCTTCTTTTTTAGGCAAACACACTATCTTCCAACTAACCCAAGCAATTCTTTGTCGTCTTCACAGCCCCCCAAAGAAAATCCCTTTATAGCCTAATAAGCATCTTAACCAATTTTTTTGGAGGTTTGTAGAATGAGAAATAATAAAGGGGCAGCTTGTAAGCACTGAGTTTATCATAATTAGTCTATCAGCAAAAGACATATTTTTGCCTTTCCACCCTGACAATCTCCTCTTAAACTGATCCACCATAGGTTTCCATGAAGCACAACGCCTATGATTCACCTTAATCGGTATACCCAAGAACTTAAATAGAGGAGAACTTATACTATAATTCAAAAGATAACTCACAACATGGGAGAGTAGTGGGTCAACATTTAATCCAAATAACTATCTCTTATGAAAATTAACTTTCAACCCAGAAACCAGTTTAAAAGCTCTTAAGATTACCTTTAGGTTCCACACAGTATGGAAGTCTGCTTCCCTGTGAAAATTGAGTCATTTGCGTACTGTAATATTGAGTAATTCACTTTAGCCCCCAAGGAAATCTCCTTGAACCCTTCACTTCGAATTGCAGATGCAACCAACCTAGTTAATCCCCCCACCATCCCTAAGAATAAAAAAGGCAACAATGAGTCACCTTGCTTAATACCCTTCTCAAATTGGAATTCATTAGTAGGATTGCCATTAACCAGGATTGATGTATAGGTGTTCCTAATTATTGTTGAGATCCATCACCTCCATTTCTAGCTAAAACCCAACTTGCAAAACATAATCTAAAAAATGCCAATTGATTGAGTCGTAAGCTTTTTCAAAATCCACCTTAAAAAAAAAGTCGAATTTTTCAAGCCTATGAGCCTAGTCAATGACTTCATTAGTTACCAAAACACCATTAAGGATTGATCTCTCAGGTAAAAAAGTTGTCTAATTTTTTTGACCCCCAACACTCTCTTCAATTTGTAAGGTAGGATTTTTTAAATTATCTTATTCACACTAGATAAGAGCTAAGAAAGGCTTCTAACCTTCGAGATAAGAGCTAAGAAAGACAATGTCACCGCCTTAGGAAGTCTCCCCGAACCATGAAATCCTTGAATCACCTTTGTTAAATTGTCCCTTACTACCTCCCAGTAGGCTTTGTAAAAGTTGATACCATATGCATCTGGACCCAGACCCTGTCCTCCCTCACAAGCTCACACTGCTTTCTTTACCTCCTTCTTAGAGAATTGTTCCTCTAGCAGGTCTTTATCATGTTTTGAGATTTGGGAGAACTCCACCCCATCTAAGTTAGGCCGCACCAAAGGTTTCTCTGTAAACAATTCCTTACATTGTCTCAATACCAATGCCTTCACTTCAGCAACCTCTTCTACCCACCCTTGATTAGAGTGCATTGCCAAAATTTGATTTTGAATACACCTTGACCTGTAGCACTTATGAAAGTATCTGGAATTATAGTCCCTCTCCACCGCTCAGCAAATTCTTGACTTTTGTAAAATAAAGCTCTCCAAAATCCTGGCTCTAGTCCAGTACTCATTCAATAGTAAAGCTCCCCTAACCAAGTCCATTGTAACAGAACTGACTAAAAAATCTTGATCCACATCATCCAAGTCGTGTACTTTTTGGCTTAGAAGTGACTCATATATTTTCACAACATCTTTATGTCATTGCTTGATAACCACTTTAAGCCCATGCAACCTACTTTTGGGACTATACATGTGAGAGCCTGAAGGTTCATGTTGTGACAAAATTTTTTTTACCAAATCCAAGAAAGCGAGGTATTGCAACTAATAATAAAAAAAAAATGAATGGCTTAGCCCTCAAATTCTACACATTATCTTTTAGTAAGATCTAACAATGGTCCGAAAACTCTCTGTACCCTATCCATTGAGAAGATATATGCCAAATCTCGCACAATCGATGAGATATTAGAAACTTGTCCAACTTACTGTAAGAAGACTCATTCGCAGTAATCCAAGAAAATCATTTTCCACACACCGGAATGTCGACCACTTTTATAAGCACGATGAACTTAAAAAAATCTGCCATTTCTACTGTTAAGTGACAAACACTTGATCCCTTTTTTTCTTTCGTGCTCGTTACCGCATTAAAATCCCCATCAATGCACCAAAGAGCTTCGGGAAGGCCACACTTAAACATTAGAAGATCCTTCCACATCATTATTTTTCCAGCTAGAGATCATAGAGCATATACATTTATGATTAAGCATAAAGAATTGGTGCCTCTTTTGTGAAACCTGACCCTAAGGAAATTATCACCTTTAATATGAAATTCAGCTTTGAGTACTCCTTCATTCCAAATAATCAACGATTCGCCACTGAGACCTTTGAACAATTTAAACTTCCAAACACAATGTTTTCTACCCCACAATTCATTGACCTCCCACTCGTGAATCATGGCACACTTTGTTTCTTGAAGAAGACATACACCAATTTTGTTTAGCTGTAATGTCTTTTGAATACGCCACCTCTTCAACCTATTCCGAAACCCTCTCACATTCAGAGACAATATCTTCATTCCAGACCTTGATTGTTGATCTTGCGTTCCCATTTCGCCCTATCCTTTTCCTCCATATTAGAAATTTCTGTGACATATACCACATTGTCCTCCACCCCCACCACTCCTAAATCTTTAGCTGCCTTCCATATATTGTTTGGCCCTGAGAGACAGTCATGTTGGGTCCGACGAGAATGTGCATCTAGTGCCGAGGAATTGGAGTCAAGAATAAGGTTTCTTGGTACGACAAAGACTGACGAACAACCGACGATGAACCACAATGACGAGAGAGATAACCCAAGTCACTTCCGTCTATGTTTCTCCTACAATGAGCTTTCCACACCCTAACCCAACAACTTCCGTGTTGTCCACCCAACTTCTCAAATCCAACAAAAGACCAATGGCAATGATCATATGACAAAATGGCTATTGATTCATCATGTTGAGTGTGCGATGTTGTGAAATCTCTACTCAACCAAAATGGGATTTATGTCCTCATCTGTAACACTGCTTAAGCTATTAAGCAGTTTGATATTAATTTCATCATTGTGACTAGCCAGAAACTCTTCGACCAGTTTGATAACATACAACTGATCATCAATATTAACCCTCAAAATGTAGTTAATAAAATCTTGGACATTAGTACTAATTGTGAACCTGAAAACTTCCAATCTTTTTCCTTCCATCTGTGGCCTCTTCTACATAAAGAAAGTCACCATATAACGAACCCATAACTTAAAAAAATTCCACATTCCACACTTGAGGAGGTACTCCAAAGCACCTAATACACACCACTCTCTCTGAGTCCCTAATAGAGGGTTCACATCGAATGACCTTGGAGAACTAGGACTTATCTCTATTAATGTACTCCTTTATGTTCTTAGCATCATTAGATTCTAACAACACCATATTAGTCCCCATAGAAGTTGCTCTAATTCCAAAATTCTCCTTATGATGTAGTTTGTGTAGTGTCACAAAAAAGCTACCTTTCTCCTGCATTTTCCCAACGTATGCTCTTGCCATTTTCTCCCTCACCTTAGCTTCTGATTTATAAGAAAATTTGCATGTTGGAACTCTAGCTAACCTTCCTTCACTCCCTATCTTGCACCGTGCCCCTTTTGGCAGCCTTACTACGTCAGCGTAGGATTGTTGACAATCCTTGCTTGGCGAATGTTTGTTAAACCTTTGCTCTTGGAATTTTGATCCTCCCTACTAGCATTTTCTCTTATCTTTGTTGGCTTTATTTATTAAACATCGACCTTACCTTTTCAAATCTGGGAAAGTTTACCCACAATTTCCTACCTCCTATGCAGATTTTATCAAGTTGTAACACCATTAATCTAGAACTGTCACTTTTGCAAAATGGGCAAAGCCAAATTGAAACAGTTTCTTGTCTTTCTTGCTTGGTATCACCACTTTCTTCACTTTCTCGTAACACTTGAAAATCTCCCACATGTCTTTAGTCTTATATTCATTCGGAAAATGCATAAAGAACAAGGAGGTCAATTCATCCTTATCACCATTATTTCTTTCATGATACAGATTTGAAAGTGTTATTTCTTTCCTTTGCTTAGAAAGTTTCTTTTGTCTCAACCTACCTTTCCTCACCTCTCTCCACTCCCCTCCCCTACACTTATTTACTTTTTTCAGAAAACAATCATTCTCACTTTTCTGCAGTTAGTGATGAAGAAAACAACATAGGGGCGTGTGTTATATGTTTTCTACCAGTGTGACTATAAATTTGGTTTTTTCAATTATATAATACAACATGTAACTTAAATGCAAATATTTTCATAAAAAACATTTTTATCATAAAAAAATCAGGCTAGGTAGTTATAACACATACATTTTATAATGATAGTTTCATTTCTTTAAGTTTTGTTTGAGAAAACATTTTCTATTTATTTTTATTTTCATATTTTAAAAATAATTTTCATTTATAAGTTTTTAATATTAAGAAATATATTTATTTTTACTTGATATTTTCTATTTTTAAAAAATAAAAATTTTAAGCTTAATAAATTTTAGTAAAAATATTATAAACATTTTTATATATAATTTAAAATATATTTGCATATAGTTTTTTATAATTGCAACATTGTTATTTAGTTTTACCTAGTTATAAATTTTGAAAACACTGAATACATTTTTTTTTAAAATTTTTGTTTTCACTTTAAAAGTATTTAGTTTTTTGATATGTAAAAAGAATATAATTCAATGTGATTAGAAAAGATTATACTCTACATAATAAGAGTATGTTTGAGAAAAAAAATATAAATGATTTAAATAAGCAATTATATTTATAATTGATTATAATAAAAATTAAATTTTACGTAGACAAGTTTGCTAAAAAGTTGTTTAAAAATAATTAAACTTGTTTGAGTGTAACAAAAAAATAATTTTTATAGTGAAAATTGCTATTTATACTCTCGAATTTACTAATACACACCTTTAAATACCTTTTCTAAAAGTACACATGAAAATGCACATTTTTTCTCACTCTTCCATGTATAGAACATATTGTGATTTTATTATGGCAACTCCACTTATGAAACAGCTGGATTGGAACTCATTTTTCTCAAAAAGGAATTGAGATTGTGTGGCCTTGTGGCTATTGTAGAACTAGAAACAGCACAAAAATGCTTTTTTGCTGTTGAGGTTAATGACCCTTGCTCACTAATGCCATTCATAGTGGTAGAGAAGAACTTTTCAATTATTTCACTGTAGAAGCATGATAAAGGGGGTTAGGACTTAGGAGAGTGAATTTTCTTTCTTGGGCAGAAAAATTCAAAAGGGTTAAACTTAAAGGGCAAGTGCAGTAGTAAAAGTAGTGCAATTAGCAATAACAAAAAAAGTTTATTACAGCCCAACTATATCCAACTCCAAATCCAATGCAGGCAAGCACATCGCGGTGGCAAATGCACTGAAGGTAAATATTAAATAGAAATCACAGAAATAAAAAAATAGGTGGAGTTTTTTAAATTTTAATTATAATTTTTTTTTATCCCAGTGTCTTCCCCAAATTGTTTACTCTACTGTGGTTTTTCGCGGTCGTGTTGTGTGTTGTGTGTCGTGTGCTGCAACCCTCTTAAACCCTAACGCTTTGGTTTCGATTCAAAACGACAACAGAATTTCTGCTAACTCAGCCTGACCAATAGCTTCCACCCTGTGTTTCTATCTGCATCAGCTGTAAGTTATTCATATCAATTTCATTATTCATCTCAATTTCATTCACCATTTCCCTCGTCGTTTTCGCAAATTCTATGATTGCTTGCAAAATTGATTCACGTAGGTAGAATGAATCTTAATAATTGACCAAAGCATTTGATGAATTTCTTATTTTAATGAATGAAATACCTTCGCAGTTTTCTATTATGTTTGATAGGATTGAAGATACAAAACAACATTGTAAAAATTGAGAGTTTGTCTCCTTTTCTTTTTTATGTAAAATTTTAGCATCAGTTTAAAATTTGAGATGCTTTTGCATGATGAAATGTTCATGCGTATATACTTTAGCAGTTATTGTGCATTTGTTATTTTGCTTACGTTATTATTTTTACTAGTGAAAAGACAAACACCATCAAGCCTTTCTGCTTGCATCTATAATTTTTTGATAAGATGAGGAGAACGAGAGCAACTAAGTTATGACATAGTACTACTTCAAAAAGGATTTTGAAAATTCGAGACTGTGCAGTTATAGTGCACCAATAACAGTTGAAGGATGAAGTAGACCAAACAATGTGCATACTAAAAAGTTGGTTGACTTCATCTTTATATATTGCTATAGATTATTGTTATTTTGGTGTTGTTGGTTCATGACAGTATCGAACTTAATCCATTT
Source organism: Psophocarpus tetragonolobus (assembly GCA_037954015.1). Taxonomy (NCBI): domain Eukaryota; kingdom Viridiplantae; phylum Streptophyta; class Magnoliopsida; order Fabales; family Fabaceae; genus Psophocarpus; species Psophocarpus tetragonolobus. Next base: position 4,480,939 of record CM075695.1, on the reverse strand, counting down.
AGTTCAGGCTTGAGGTGTGTGAGTTATGTTTATGGTAATTTGTGTAGCTGTATCTAGGTAGAGTAGAGCTAACGTGTTTTCTTTAATGACTGCATTCAGTTGTCTTTTTTTCCCTTTAATATAGTAATGATTAGAATGCAATATTATAAAATTTTCAGTATATATAGTCATATACACATTATTTTTTGCCCCATTGAAGATCAGCTTGTAATGGAACTAGAAAGTGAGGTATATCTCCATAAAATTCTAAGTTGTCTGGAAATATTCATTTTGTCTACAAGTACTTTTACCATGTATCACAAATACATTATAATTTAGCTATGTAATAAGCTATCAAGATGCAATTGTTTTTTGTGCTGAATGGTACATCCATTTGTTATTTGCAGGAACATTTGAGTTAAATGGCCAATAACTCTCAGCCCTCCAGCATGCAGGTAACACGTCTCTTTCTCAATACTAACCAAGAATCTTGTTACAATGCAATGCAATATTTGCCTAGTAACCTGCTTTGATTGTATCTAGTAATGTACTTTCTTCGATCATGAGAATATTAAATGGTAATATGAAGAATATCTAGAGTCTTAATATTTGGCATCTTTTGTTTTTCTTATTTCCTTTTTAATCTTCAATTTTTTCTTTCTTTCCATATATATATGATTGTTGGGTCCTCAAAGTTTTGTTCACCCTTATTTATGCAAATATTTTTTTACTTCTTCATGTTATTATTAGGTGGTATTTCTTGCTCCCAAAGAGGAATATATCATATATTTTCTGTCCTCTTACATGTATTTGGCTGCAGTTTCGGCCAGTCATGCAAGGTCAGCAAGGGCAACCATTTGTTTCAATGAATTCACAACAATTTGGACCTGCAGGACATGCTATTCCTTCTTCAAATGTAGGAATGACTGTCATTCAAGGTCAGCAAATGCAATATTCTCAACCAATGCAGCAGTTGACTCCAAGACCAATGCAGCACGGTCATCCTGCTCCTTCATCACAAGCTATACCTATGCCATATATTCAGACAAATAGGCCACTGACATCCATTCCACCACATTCACAGCAAACTGTTCCCCCCTTAAACAATCATATGCCTGGCTTGGCTGTTTCAGGAGCAGCTCCTCATTCTTCATATACTGTATGGGCTGCCTTAGTTTTTAGAGCTTTACTGTTGTGGAGTACTAGACTCCTGTTAGAGTTATTTAGTAGTACTATTTAGACTCTAACTTCATTGTACACATCTTCAGTTCACACCATCTTATGGTCAGCAGCAAGATAATGCAAATGCATTGGCTCAATACCAGCATCCACCTCAAATGCTTGCTCCTCCTGCTGGACAACCTTGGCCATCCTCTGCATCTCAGAGTGTTGCAGCTGCTACATCTGTTCAGCCGGCTGGGGTTCAATCATCTGGTACTACATCAACTGATGCGGTAAGTGTTTTATCCAAACTTATTTTTTAATGCACATTATTTTTTTACATTCATTTTTTAGTGATTTCTACTTAAACGTTCAAATGCTTTTGTTTGTATAAGCTGTAGATATATGATAAAGTTTGTTCGGAATTCCTGTGATGGAGTTCCCTTTTCTTATGGGTTTTGTATAATGTCATTTCTTGTTTGCACTGTCGAATTAGATGGTAATTCTCTTGTTGTAGTGTTATATTATGCCCCCTGTAGATATTTTTTTATTGGCGGTTGAATTTTAAAGAAAGTATTACGAATATTTTTATTCAGTTCATTGTATCTTATCTTCCTTGATTTTACAAAGTTTAAGCAAAGCTGCTAATGTGGCCCCGCCCTTATTTCATGCCTCTGGAATCTAGATTGTCCAAATATAGCAGAGTATGAATTAGGTGCTATTTGTAATTAATCTTTTAATTAGATGCATGGGGAAATATTATCTAGTTGTGTTGCATAAATTTGGTGGTATGATTTCCATAATTGTAACACTGATCTTATTTAGTAAACACTGAACCAAGGCTCATTCAGAGCATAAAGCTCCTACAACATGTCTTACTGGAGACTTTCGCCTGAAACATAGAATACTCAATGTGAGTAAACCCCCATTTTTTATCTTGAAAGTTATAGGTGTTAGCATTTAGGTCCCTGAAAGAAATTTTCAAGCAAATCAGTCTCTCAATGATTAGTTTGATGTTTAAGTTGGTCTTTAAAACGCTTTTAAAATGTTTTAGAACGCCATCTAAAACACTTTAAGGACCAATTTTTGCATAACATAATCAGTAGGGGATTAATTTGCTTGAAAAATTCTTTCAGGGACTATGTGTCAGTCCTTGTATATTTCAAGGACCAAAATGGTTGTTTGCTCTGTTTCATGTGTGAAAATCTGTCTCCCTATTTCCTAACTTCTGCATTGTTTCACACACCCTAAATCTGCCATATTCTATAACAATAACTGCCTAATAGCTGTTGCACTCTACATTATGAAAATTACTGTCAAAATAATTTCCATATTTCCTAGCAGTAACTGCCTCATGGATGTTATTGCCTCTACATTCTGAAAATTACTGTCATAATGACTGCCATACTCCTAACAATAACCGTCTTGAGGCAGTTATTGCTCTCTTTGCTAAAGCCTAGAGTAAACCCTCCAAACGGTTAGTCTGTTTGAACTTGCATTCTGGAATTGCCTTTCATTTTCTGCTGTATGTTAGCCTAGGTATCCATCGTGGTATGCTATTAGAAAACAATTGTGACACTCTTGTTATGCTATCATTTGAGGCAGATTCCTTGAGAGTGGTCAGTTGAATCTCAGTAGCTCCTGGAGTTTTTGATACTGCCTTCCATTAAATGCAATTCTATGTTAATAATATACTCTTGTGTTATCTGTTAGATTATGATTTCTGCAAAATTTGAGCTATATTATTATTATTCTTAGAGTTTATGCTGACAAATTTTAGGCAACTAATGCTGCTAACCGACAATGGTTATCTGATTGGCAAGAACACACTCCTGGAGTTTTTTATACTGCCTTCCATTAAATGCAATTCTATGTTAATAATATACTCTCCTGTTATCTGTTAGATTATGATTTCTGCAAAACTTGAGCTATATTATTATTATTCTTATAGTTTTATGCTGACAAATTTTAGGCAACTAATGCTGCTAACCAACAATCGTTATCTGATTGGCAAGAACACACTTCTGCTGATGGGAGAAGGTATTGGCTAACATAATCATATTCAGCTTTGCTATCACACACTAACTAATATATTTATTATCAGCTGTTTTTGAAAATTATCTAAATTAACTTGTGGTTGTGGTTTTGTAATCCACATTTTTAGTATCATAATAAGTTCTTGTTTATCAAATTACCCACAGATATTACTATAACAAGAGGACGAGACAATCAAGTTGGGAGAAACCTTTGGAATTGATGTCACCTATTGAGGTGAGTTGTTTTGATAATTTGTTGCTGTTCCTATGAATGCAATTTTTTATTATCTGTTGGACATGCTTTGAAAATGTAACGTGGTCAATCAAACCGGTATCTTATATGGATGTTGATCATTTCTACAATGTTTTCAATGATCATATAAGGTTTATGGTGTGAATATCCTTTTATGTGCATGTGCTTCCACTGATTTGTAGATATCATGGCAAGTCAGGAGAAATTTTAACAACTGCTCTATATGGTCACTGTGAAGGCGGGTTAGCACTTTCTCAAGGCAGGCAACAGTTTGCTATTTACAATCATTTTTTTTTAAAACATAAAATGTGAGATTGGTGTATAGCTGTGGTTCTATAATACCATTAATTGATGGTTGATAGCACCCTTTGCATCCACTTCCTCCTGCAATTATGTAGGGTGATATTTTATGGGGCATGTGTGAGATATCAATTATCTCTTTTGCAAGTTTCTTTGATCTCCTTGCACAAACCCCACACAGAAGATGTGTGATTATGTGTGTGCATATATATATATATATATATATTATCTTCTTACTTTGCTTTTCTTTCTCCATCTCATTTCTCTACTCTTTTTATGATCTTGTGGTGGGTTATGCTTATATATTTATGTATAGGAATTTACAAATTCTCGGTTGTATAATTTCTTGTAATTTGTGTTAGTTATGGAAACATTATCATATAACAATAATTAACTCTTCAGGGATGTTTTCTTCTTTCCTTTATTTGTTTAATCTTTACCATTAGTTTCTTTCAGCATTATGTGGTTGATTATTATAACCTTGATATGAGATCTTTCTTGGGTGGTATAATTTTAGCATTTTCAAATCCCACTAATTCTGCTGGATGTGGCAGAGAGCTGATGCATCAACTGTTTGGAAAGAATTCACTTCTTCAGAAGGAAGAAAGTGCGTTTTCTCTCCTATTATGATTTTACTAATAATTTATGTTCTGCATCTTTTTTCTGTGTCATTTTGCAATGATTGATGGAATTTTTCATGTTGGGGTTGACATCTTACAGGTATTATTACAACAAGGTTACTCAGCAATCGACGTGGTCAATACCAGAGGAACTTAAGGTTCGTTATTAATTATTATGTAAGTAATTATTTTAAATTTTCTTCCAAACAGTTGTTTTCTTACTGGTTACCACAAAATGCAATATTTCTGTTCAGTTGGCTCGTGAGCAGGCACAGAAAGCTGCTGCTAACCAGGGAACGCAGTCAGAATCAAATGATACATCCAATGCTGTTGTCTCCTCCACAGCATCATCAATGGCAACTAATGCAGCTGGCATGAGCACTTCTTTGACATCGAATGGGCTTGCTTCCAGCCCATCTTCTGTCACACCAACTGCAGCAACTGATTCGCAACAGTTGGTTTCTGGAATATCTGCAGCCTCTGTTTCCCACTCTGTAGTTACCTCAAGCACCACAGGAGTTGAACCACACACTATGGCAACAACGAGTGCTGCACCTACAATGGTTGCAGTAAGTTCTGGATTAGCTGAGAATTCACCTCAACAATCTAAAATGCCACCAATGTACAAAACTCTGTTCTGCATATTGATTGTTTTTTTTTTCTCTTGTACCGTCGAGTAATAGTTTTCAATACTGACTTATGTATTGAAAATCTACCTGCAGTGTTGAAAATCAAGCATCTCAAGATTTTGTTTCTGTGAATGGATCTTCTCTTCAAGATATAGAGGTAATTTTCTTTCTATATTTGGAAGTTGTTGTAGAGTATAATTATTTCTAAACAGTCAATCGTGCTTCTAGTGCAGCTACGAATCATGTAGGAAAACATGGATTTGGAATTCAAACTTATATTCCTTTGTCTCTTGAAATTCCTTAATGGAATGTAATATTGAAGTCCGTGTATGGGAGTGGCGTGGCTATCTAGTTATATTCCTTTGTAATAATTAGTTAAACAAATTAAATTTTCAGTGCCTGTTTGTTTCCTATATTTCAAAACTGCTATTTTGTTTTTTTAAAAAAGTAGTTTAACAAATTAAAATTTTCAGTGCATGTTTGTTTCCTATATGTCAAAACTGCTTTTTTGTTTTTTAAAAAAACTTTGAGGAGAGTAATTTTTTACAACTGTTTTCAAAACTAATGTATCCTTTTTTAGTTTTTAAAACTGAAGCCTGAACATCTCTATGTTGTTTTCGTTTTCTACTTTCTGTTTTCTATGGACTATCACTCTTGTTCTTCCATGCATTTTCACATCTTTCTACCTCACTCCTATTCTCTAAAAGTTAATTTTTAATAACAATGCTACAAATTAGTTTTTAACAACTAAAAGACAAAAATACAATCAAACACACTACCCTCAATCTCTTATTTTCAAATCTTTAGTTTTCTAGTTGATCTTAAAGCTCTTGATCTTGGGGCTCTGCTTCTGCATTTGAAATCTACCCTCCTTTGTTGTATTTCTAATCACTCCAAAATTCTAACATGTTTGGAGCCATCTAGCACCTACTATGCATATTAAGCCCATCATAAACTTTGATGCCCTTGTGTAAGCCTATGAGAACAAAATATAGAATTCTAGAATAAATTTGTAAGGTGTTAGTCTTAGGGCCTGTTTGTATGGAATTTTCTAGAAGCACTTATATAGGAAAAGGAAAAACTGAAAAATCAAAAAACTTCTCCATAACCTAAAATTAGCTTATCATAGGCTAATATGTAAAAACTCTCACATAGCTTTTATAAAATATGTGAAACCTTTTACAGATTAACTTGTAAAAAGTCTCACATCTTCTAGAAAAGTTAATGGAGTTCTTTTGACACTTTTCTCATAGAAGTGCTTTTGGAGAAGCTCATCCTAATAATTGATATTCAACCACCTAAAAGGCTAACCTGTTAAGAAAATGGACCAATCATGTGTAGTAGAATTATGCCAACAGAAAATTTAGTTTTCATTGGAAATTTTTAAGTGACATCAAGATTTATTTTTTGTACTACTGTTTATATGCTTAGAAAAACCAGGTCACAATTAAGATTTGGGAATAGAAAACTCCTGGAAGATAATCTCATAAATTTTGTCCAATTAAATACCTGTATTTAATTTACATATTACTTTTTCTTGCAACTCTTGCAGGAATCTAAAAGAGGATTGCCTGTGGTTGGAAAAAATAATGTGATTCCACCTGAGGATAAGACAAATGATGATGAAACCTTGGTGTATGCAAATAAGCTGGTAAGAATTATTGTCATGGAAAATCTCCTTTGATAAAAATAGTTGAAGGTATTTTATCCTTTTCTATCATTATATATGATGCCACATTAAATTGCTCTTTTAGGAAGCAAAAAATGCATTTAAAGCGCTTTTGGAATCTGTGAATGTTCAGTCTGATTGGACATGGGAACAGGTAAATGGTGAACCTTTAATCCCCCCCCCCCCCCACTTTTTTGTGTGTTGCAAATGCTAACTATTAGTTTTTACCTGTAATTCAGACAATGAGAGAAATCATCAGTGACAAAAGATATAACGCTCTAAAAACACTTGGCGAGCGAAAACAAGCTTTTAATGAGGTGAGGAACAGGCTTCACAGGGCAAATTGTATTGTGTACATTGAAGTGGACACTTAAGTCTGTACCAACTAATTCAGTGGCATGATATAATTGCATTTGCATATCATTTTCTATAAATTTGTTAATGATCCTGTGTGGCTTTATAACATTGAGTCAATATAATCCTTCATTCAGTATTTGGGTCAAAGGAAGAAGCTGGAGGCTGAAGAGAGGCGCATGAAGCAGAAAAGAGCCCGGGAAGAATTCACGAAGATGTTGGAAGTATGTTGAAGGGAATACTTAATTAACTTTTGTGCTTTATTAGTTAAATCTTTACACATATTATCTTTTCAGGAATGCAAGGAACTTACATCATCCATGAGATGGAGGTATGTCTTTACTTTTTTGGTTAAGAATTTGTGTCTAGTTGGTCTCCTTAGGTTGATTAATCTATCTTAAAATTTCTAATTAATTATTTCCTGTAATCAGCAAAGCTATTAGTATGTTTGAAAATGATGAAAGATTCAACGCTGTTGAAAGACCAAGAGACCGAGAAGATTTATTTGAAAGCTACATGGTGGAACTTGAGAGGAAGGTGATAATTTGTTACATTTTGCTTCCTTATGAACCTTTGCAATGATGGCATATCATTTAAGTCTTGATCTTTTGCCCAAGGAAGCAGCATAAAGCTTTTGCTTAGATTAGTGGGTTTGTATTCATTCCAATTAGTGAACAGAAGCCAATTGACAAAGGCACTGGGGAGATTGAATCCCTCTTTAGATTAAAATATAACTGATGAGTTGGTGGCAAGTCAACTCATTGATTTTAATTCTAGCTGTTCTTTAAAACTGAACGCTAAAATTTGCAATAGATGTATGTCAAATTTTATTTCATGACATTCTTACTGTTATCCTTTCTCTGCACAATTAGGAAAAGGAAAATGCTGCAGAGGAACACCGGCGGAATGTAGCAGAATATAGAAAATTTCTGGAGTCCTGTGATTATGTGAAGGTACATTTTTAAAAAAATGAAATGCATTTCTATCATTATGGTTGCTATATCCTTGAACCATTTCCTTACTATTTGCATTTCATTTTAGGTGAATAGTCATTGGCGAAAAATCCAAGATCGGTTAGAGGATGATGATAGATACTTGCGACTTGAAAAAATTGACCGCTTGCTAGTTTTCCAGGTATTTTTTTTTTTTTTTTCTTTTAGTTGGTTGTGTATGATGGATCTATGAATTGAGATTGGATTTGGCAGGACTGTATTCGGGATTTGGAGAAAGAAGAAGAAGAACAAAAAAGAATACAGAAGGTAAAACCTAAGTGTATGATTATTGGTTATGATTTAGTCCATATTATAGTTTGTATATGCACTTATGCCATGATATAGGATCGAATCCGTCGGGGTGAAAGGAAAAACCGCGATGCATTTCGCAAGTTGCTTGAAGAACATATTGCTGCTGGAATTCTTACTGCTAAATCTCAATGGCGAGAGTATTGCCTGAAGGTAATAAAACTTTGGATTGGTTATATAGAATGATAGAAAGCTGGAATATTGTCATCAGAGAAATAACTGTTCTCTACTTTGTAGGTCAGGGATTTACCTCAATATCAAGCTGTTGCATCAAATTCATCTGGTTCCACTCCAAAAGATTTGTTTGAGGATGTTGCAGAGGATCTTGAAAAACAGGTTATCAAAATTATTTCTAGTACTTTCTTATGTTGATGATGAATTTTTTATAGATGTGTATTGCTCTTGGAAACTAGAAGGATATTGTGATGGTTTGTAGTATAATGCTGGATTACTGTTTTTTGAAGCAATCGGGACTGAAAATCCTTTTTGATTACATTCTATATGTTTAGTTGATTAATTTTTAGGATCTGGGGCAAAACAACAGGAAATTAGTAAATCCTGTCCATTTATATTTTTGTTGACTTCAATTGATTTAAAATAACCGAAAGAAAATAAGGCTGCTTTTTAAAATTTAATATCATGATTGAAAATTTCCTGGATGGCCTGAATTTAGGTAATGACTTACTAAATTGGTAGTATTTTGATATCTATTGAGTAATGTCAACCTAGAATATTATAGTGGTTTTTTTTATTTTTTATTTTTTTGTGTATGTGTGGAGATAGTGGTTGCTGAATTATCAATTTTTAACATGATATTTTTTAACAGTATCATGAAGATAAGACGCTCATAAAAGATACTATTAAGTCTGGCAAGGTAGACACCACAATGATTGCCTTTTATCTTTAACGTGTTTGGTGAAAACTCTGCTTACCCAAGCTTCCTGTCTCATTCATGCAGATCAACGTAGTGACTACATCAGTATTTGAGGAGTTTAAAGATTCAGTCTTGGAAGAAGCTGGATGCCAAACAATTTCCGAGATCAATTTGAAGGTATACATTTCAGCTGTAATCTTTCATTTGATTTCTTTTCTTCCTCTTAAAATATAAAATTAATGAAATGTATGGGAGTGGTTATTCAAATAACTGATTGTTAATGTTAGTTTCAGCCTTTTTTGGTTCATTTTGGATAAAATTATATGAGGCTTTCTTTTTTGCATGTTGTTGATATAAAATTAAATATAAAATCTTTAGTTATCACTGTTTAGTTTATAACTTCAATTTAAAATTTATTTTCTTGTTCTATCAATTGTTATATGTGACTGCTTATGATGTTGATTAACTTCAATTATATGGAGTCACTTGTGCATGTTTGAACAAAGCTCTATTATTAATTTGTTGTTAACCGGATGACCTATTTAATGATGCTTATGCCTTTGCAACATGGATTATCAGAATTTTGAAATTGCTTCCCTTTTGTAGCTTATATTTGAAGAGTTGTTAGAGAGAGCTAAGGAAAAGGAGGAGAAAGAAGCCAAGAAGCGCCAACGCCTTGCTGATGACTTTACTAACCTGTTATATACATTCAAGGTAAGCTAAGATTCTACCAGTTCTGATTTATGTTATAAATTGTCTAGCTAAATAAATTGATATTAAGCATCATATTTTATTTTTCATAGGATATTACTATTTCCTCAAAATGGGAGGATTGTAAGTCACTTTTTGAGGAAACTCAAGAGTACAGGTATATTTATTATTTTTTGTTTTGTGTACCCTCGATCAATTGTTCCAAGTAGTCTGTAAATGATGGAAGAATTTTTGTTTGATGTTTTCCCATCCTGTCTCTATAGGTCAATTGGGGAAGAAAGCTATAGTAGAGAAATTTTTGAGGAATACATCACATATTTGAAGGAAAAAGCTAAAGAGAAGGAACGCAAGCGAGAAGAGGAAAAGGTGCTAATTTTAGTTGTCACAGTTTTTGGTTTCGTAATCCTAACTTCTATACATGTTTTGATATCTTTTCTAAGATAATCTGGTTTTATAAGCCTCAAATTTCTAGTTTTTGTTGCAGTCTAATGATGTTGTTTAGTCATTGAAATGACTCTTTTAACAGTGAATCAGAGAACATTGACTCTTTTAACATTGAAATGACTCTTTTAAAAATCAAAGAAAAGAGAACTGAAATAATAGAAGAGCTAAGAAAAAGAAAAAGGAGATGCTTGTAAAAGAATTCTAGTGAATCAGAGACTATTAGGGAGAAAAGAAAAGAGAACTCAACTATTTTTTAATTCCCACATCTGTACACTTTTCAAGTTCCTGCCTCAATAGGTTGGGTTAGGTTGGATTCTAAGTGTACATGACCCAATTCCCAAGCAATGATGACTAGGAGCTTGGATTAGGGTTCATTTCCCTGAAACTATCTTCTGCTTGCTTTTGGAGCTAGACAAATTGAACTTCATAAGTTTCTGTTACAATGTTTTAATTAGTAGATTAGTAGATTTGGTTATAAAAGTTCCCTAGAAATACAGGTTTCACTATTTCACTTCATGAATAGATGAGATTAAATTTATTCTGACTTATTGTTTGAGTTCTGTTCTTTATGTTTATCATTAATTCATTATAACTATAGTTTGGCTATTAGGACTTAGGCCTGAGAATGACGCCATATAACCATTGGTCTTCCAAGTTTTTTTTTAGTCCTTCACATCTATGTACTTGGGTTGCTCTTGGTTTTTCTGCACCAATTTTCTACTTATAAAAAACTTGAATGGTTGCAGTTTTAGACAATCATGGCTACTTTTAAGTTTGAATATGTTTTTGTGAAACTTTTGTTTCCTTTCACCTTATGACAAATTGAACTTAATGGGGAATTGCATTGATATTCATTATTATTTGTAGTTTAGAGTTGCTTTGAATAACCTTTTAATTTTAAAATAAATAATTGTTTGCAGGCCAAAAAAGAGAAAGAAAGAGAAGAGAAAGAGAAACGAAAGGAGAAGGAGAAAAAAGATAAGGATAGAGAACGTGAAAAAGAAAAATCTAAGGATCGTCATAATAGGAAGGATGAAACAGATAGTGATAATCAAGACATAACTGACAGCCATGGTTACAAAGAGGAAAAGAAAAAAGAAAAGGATAAGGAAAGGAAACATCGGAAAAGGCATCAAAGCAGTATGGAGGATGTAGATTCTGAAAAGGAAGAGAAAGATGAATCTAAAAAATCACGAAGGCATGGTGGTGAACGGAAGAAGTCTAGGAAGGTATGGGAATTTTTGCACTTATATAGTTAGTTCTATTTAGTTAAAGCTTCATTATATGGTTTTATGTAGGAGTGTCCAAAACCAAACCACATTGAATTAAAAACTGAAAACCGAACCGCCCAAACCGAAAACCGCAAAAAATTGCTTTAGTTTGAGGTGATTTGATTTTTATAATTTTGACCGCATGGTTCAGTTCAGTTTGCAGTTTGAGATGTTAAAATCGCACCAAAACAAACCGCTAATTGTTAGTTCGTTTAGCAAATTTCTAAGAAAGCATATACTATTACTCATTGTTCTCTAAGTTTATAAGATTTTGACTTAATCTTTAATTAAGATTTTTAATTAATATGAATTAGTTGATAAATAAATATTTTAGCATAACTATTTGATTTAATTTTATTGGATACAATTTAATGACAACCCTAGAATGTAATGTTTAAAAGAATTGATCGTTTATACTATAACTTTAATGGGTGCTACTTTTATATAATTTTATTGGAAGTAACTAAACTTTTATACAATTTTGTAAGTAAATTTTTTTTATGTATTTTTTAATACTTAATAATAAAAATTTTAAATCGCAAACTCAAACCAAATCGCAAAAGATTGGTAAGTTTGGTTCGAATTTTATAATTAATCTAAACCGAATAAAACTATTTTTTGACTCAAAACTGCACTGCGAACACCCTGGTTTTATGTTTCAAAATGGGCATCTGAACTGTGTGGGACTATATTCTTGCAGCATGCAAACTCTCCTGAATCAGACAACGAAAACCGGCATAGAAGACACAAGAGGGAGCACTATGATGGTTCCAGAAAAACTGGAGGACTTGAGGAACTTGAAGACGGGGAGCTCGGGGATGATGTCGAGAACTAGTTGTTCTTTCCTAACCTTTTTGCAGTCATGAGATAAAAACTTAATCTGCATCTTTTGGAGAATATTGACTTAATTATGTACTCTTGTTACTTCTCTGGACACATCTGTGAATTTAGGATCTTCGAATGTAAAGAAATATTTTGGTTCTCGTTTTAGTTTTGACAATTTAATGACCGCTTAATTTGTACCATGAGTGCCGAGTACTGCATATTCAAATTTGAGTTATATGTATCATAAACTTTCGTTTGTATGCCCAATGTCTGCAGATGATTTGTGAATAAATGATGAATCGTTAGAGATCCTATAGATTTATTTCTTCTCATCAGAAGATTGCATTTTTTTACGAGTTTGAGCATCTCAGGTCCTTTCACCGGAAGAATTAAAACCTATAATTCCTTGTGGTGCTCCAAATCAAGATGGTTGTTTTTAACGAAGATGGTTGTTTTTAACTTGAGTAAACAGATTAACATTTGGTATAGTCTTAGTCTTCGATAAAGTGAAAGGTTTTTGACGTGAATAGAGTTTATCTACCCAGTGGATAAGAAAGATTTCTGATTTAAAGGGTACCCTCAGGTTATGCATACTGATGATATTACTAGTTCAAGCGGAAAAGAGAAAGTAGTCATTCTACTTAAAATTGAAATCCAAACACGCCGCTGTTTCAGGATTCAAATCGAGGAAGATTGTAAGACATCGAGAAGAAATCTTATATGTTTGGTTTCAAATTTCCAATAATTTCTGATACAATTTCATATTTTATATTATCCAAAATTGCATCGGTGACCTCGAAGCTAATATCCTTCACGTGAGATTCGAACTTGCTCCAATCCATGATTGAATTCAAGGAATCCAAAGTCAACAAGTTGGCAGGGTTTGCTACACCCATAGCTTGATGGTCCCATTCTTTTGTTCGCTGACGAAGTATATTTTCATTTTCCAGAGGCCCCATGAGTTGTCTGTAACCTTTCTTTCTGTCATCTTCTGTTGGAACAGTTATTGCAATATCTTTCACACAATCAAACAGCATCTTCTTTATCCTATGCAAGACCCTTTTAGATTTCAACATCTGGGAAACCTCATTAGTCCCGGGAATAAGCACTCCTAACTCCCTAGTACAATTTCCTTTCTTTATTGACTGATCAAGTAAACTACTCAAGATAGCAGCTGATAACAGCGAATCCTCTGTGATTTTCTTTGGCTGAATAACACCGAAACTCCGTATTCTTTGTTGCATTCTCCTGACATCCTCACTCACTGTTCCATCAGCAGAAGAATCTCAGTCACAAATCCTTACAAAACCATGTTATTGTTTGATCTAAGATCATCACACCTCTATGATTCTCACCAATTTTCATGTGACACAGTATCGAGAAAGAGTTAATAAAATTCAAGTACGTGTCACTTGAAAATTGACTGAGACAGTGAACATGTGGTGATTCAAGATTATACAATAATTTCTCCACCTTGTTGAGCCTATGTTTATAGTATAAAGAAAACTTACCATTTGGAACTTTTCGTACACGAACCTTTCTCAGTAATTCAGGACTACCTTCCATGATGCATCTCTGCCTCTTTCTTCTGTAGTTAGTTGCAAAAAAAATCAATTAATAATTTTTCCCAACGTAAAGATTTAAGGATAATCACACATTTAAGAATTTGAGTTCATACCTCTGCGGTTCCATGTTGCACAAAGTGTGAGAATAAAACAAGTGCTGGTCTCTGTGTGACAATATAGAGGGACAGGAGGGTCCCTCTTCATCAATATCTGAGCATGGATTGAACATAGTAGAGATTCTATCTGATGAAAACTGAATAGGTTCAGGGCCATCTTCATGTTTGTTTCTTTGGTCATGAAACTTGGTTACACTATTTTTGCTTTCTTTGTGAAAAACAAGCTTGTTATATAGACCTTTTAGAACTTGGAAAAATGGGAGTAGACCCTTTTTCCTTTTGTTTAAGCCAGATGTGGTTGGTTTCTCTGAAGTGTGGCTTGAATCTCCATCCCAACTCCACCTCTTTGAATACTCACTTTCTGAAAGATAAACCTCTAGGATGAAAGGTTCTTGTTCCTCATTCAGATAATCTGCTAGCCTTTTTCTTGGTCTTGGTGTTGCCAAAGCCATTTGAGGTGACTATGTTGAAAGGTTATGAGTAAGGAAAGAGTAGAAGATGTTGCAGTTAAAATGAGGATAGAGAGTATGTGCATATTTGAGAGGATCCATATAAGGAAGCTTTGGCAGTTTTTGACCTCTGAGGGCTGAGCCGCTGGTACCACACAGATAGATAGCATACAAATTCTTTTTATTTACATATAAGTGACAAACCATATTATTATAACGTGTCCAAAGTTTGTATTATTACAAACAACCGATTCTTTTTATACCCAACCGAAGGGACGGATACAGAAGCATATTATTGTATTGGAGCCATTTTTTTCTTCAATTCTTTGTAATTATTTACATATTTAAATTTTAACAGATAATTATTTAATAAATAACGATTTTCAAAAAACTATTTACTAATTTAACGCATGAAATTGAAACTTTCTTTGATTTCAAATATATATATATATAATTAGTTTTAGACATGATAATTATTATTATAATAACATATAATTTTGCATTAACAAAGATAAAAGCATATATACAAGAGAAGTCCCAATGAAGAGGGACCAAGTCCCTACCTACCCCTTTTTGTTACTGTCCAACGGGGTTAGTTACACTTAAATGACATGAATTAAATTTAGAATTTAATTTATATAGATTGTTAATATAAACAAATTTACACAGTTAATAAGAATTGTATCAAGTATAACTTAAAAAAATTATAATAAAATAATTCTTTTATATATGATATTTGGTGAGTGAATTACATTAGAAATAGTTTAATTTTTTGTGAATTATATTCGTAAACAAAATCTTTCGCTCAAAATCATTATTAAATGTATGGTTTGTGATTTTTTTTTTGTCCGTCTTTGCCTCGGCATAGGACTATGATCTACCCTCATAATTGAAACTTTGTAGACAAATTTAGTTGAAACTTTTACCTGTCTTATCCACACCTAACCAAATTCTTAAATTAAAGGTTTACCATTTTTGTATAGTAAGTGTTTTTATAGTAAGTGTTTATCACAACTTTCTTTATATACATATAATTATCTGTTAACAAAATAATGTTTCAACCACAAATTTATATATAGACTACTAATCTATGGATTTTGATTCCTAACAAAAAAGAAAATATTTTTTGTTTGAAAATTTACATATCTATGACCCATAACAAAGACCATAAACTTGCAAATGAAAATCATGATTTTTTTTAGTAATAGTAATTTTAGAGAAAGAATTAAAGTGCACTCATTAATTATGTACCCAAGAAAAAAAGTTCACTCATTAATCAATATAAAATAATATTAATATTGTATAGTTTCTTTAGTGTGTTAATTAAAGTTTTTTTCTTAATTGTATGTATAAAAAAGTTGTTCTAAGAGATAAAATAACTGATAATTTTTACGTGTCAAAGAGTGTTAGTTTAGCTGTTGGTCAATTTGTGCAGTTAGGGTTGTTGAAATTTGATGCACTCTAACCTTCTACAAGTGCATGGCCCACAAACAAATATGTATACCATTCTTTTCTGTTTTTGCAAAAAGTGATTGGTTTGATTTAGCATTTTTCCTACTTTTGTAAGTAAAAAAAAAATAAAAAATCGGGTTCTTAAATTAAAAAACCTTCAGTTTGTTTACCAGTATTTGAAAAAGTGAACTTAGAATAAAACATTATCATGTTTGCTAGAAATAAGATGAATGTTAGAATCTTGTGTTTTAAAAATACTATGCTATAGGTTGTTTTAAAAATATAAAATATTTCTATTTTCATCCTAATAATCTTTAAAGGATTAGTATAGTGACATTTTAAATTTTTTTTATGGGACAACATTTTTTAATTATTAAATATATTCTTTTTTATAAATTTTTAGATAATATGTAATTAAGCACATAATTTTAGAGGATTAACTTTAAAGCTTATTATTGATAAGGAAAAAATGCAAGCAGTAAAATATTGAACCTACAAGGAACTTGGTTTATGCTTATTAATTCATCATTATTAAAAATAAAAAATAATAATTTTTGAGAGAAAATAGTAGTAAAAGTAAAGCAAAGAACAGAAACAAGAAGTAATTAAGAAAACGAATGCAAGAATATATTTACACTTAAATGCAATTGAATCCTATTTGAACTACTACGATTTTTTTTTACATCTCCATAATTTCTTGTACATCCCATTTTGAAGGTTCATTTTTTTAAGATTGAGATATAATGGGATGTAGAAAAAAATATAAAAATTCAAGAAGAAATTTTCACCAAATATATATTGGTTTAGACCCAATTAGATTAAATAAATAAAAAAAAGAAGATAAGAAAGTGAGTTTAATTGGTATATACTGTAAATGTAAAACTTTTTACACTGACATTCAATCACAATCACAACCCTTAATTTATGAAATTTGTTGACTTTAATCATTACTACTTTAAAAGTCACATGAATGAAAAGTCATAATTTAATATCAATGTAAAAGTTTATTAGTTTACCAATTAAACTCTAAGAAAATAGGACGTGAAAAACGCATAACAGTAAAAAAAGAATGTAACAGCCATGCACTTTAACAAGTTATTGCAACTAACTAAACAAACATGTAGGAATGGCAAAAATACTCATTCTCATGGGTATCCGCTCGATCTCTCTTTGATTTTGACGAGTATTACCCACTTTGAATGGGTATAGATACATGTATGAATATGTGATTATCCACCCCGTACTTGTCCTGTTATAATTTTAATAATTATATAATAAGTTTAAATTTATATATTTAATTAAAAATTTTTAATTCTTAAATTTTAATTTATAATTTCTTGTTATTAATTATTTTTATATACTTTTTAAATTGAAATATAACTAATAACTTAATATGTATATATAATTTATTTAATTATAAATAAATAAATTTAAATTATAAAAAATAATATTACGGGTACTAACAGGTATATCTGAACCCGAACATACCTGACAAGAACGAAGATAAAGATTACGCATTATGTGAAAACGGGGACAAGAAGAATCAAAACTACCCTCATTGTCATCCCCTATAGGGACATGACACATTTAGAGTGTTTGACTATATTGCATAAATGAATTTTTAACTTTTTTTTTTTTTTCAAACTCTGTTTAAAGTAGATTTGAAGTTAGCTAGCTTATTGTTATAGTCTGGCCCATTTGTCAACCTCTATTTCATGCATAAAAAATCAAAGTTTAATTATTGCTGATTTTCATAGTTTAATATTTTTAAGTAGGTCGTGTTTATTTAAATGTGACCATCTAAAAAAAAAACAACTAATAAGTCAATCAAAATGTGACAATCACTTATCCTTTATTTAAAATAAAAGATAAATAAATAAAAAATATGAAAGTCAGTTAGAACTGAAAAAAAAAATTATGTTTAGATGAATGAATAATAAGAAGGAAAAAATGAAGAAAATTATTTTTTAAACGAGTGAAAGAGTGAGCAAAACCAAATAAACTGTATAAGAAAACTTCTTATACTTATTAAACTAATGAAATTTAACTTAAATTTTTAATAAAAATTAATAAATATTAATATATTAAAATTTAAATTTTTAAAAACTTCAAAAATTTAAAATATAAATTTAAAAAATAAGTATTTTCCTCGCACAAGTTAAGAAGAAAAATTTATGTGTCAAACCCACAAAAATATTTTCTTCTTGCCAACAAATGAATCAATTTCACGTGATCATTGTTATAACTTAATTAAAGACATCAAAATTTGAGCATACATATATGTGATGTCCATAATAATTCTACCAATTTTGAGTAGCAAGTTTGCCTAAACAAAACAATACCGTGATTTATAATAAAACAACTATTTTCATCGTGATAATATATTTTTTGTGTGTAAAAAATTAAAATAATATTCCCATCCCATTATTTTTCATTCTCTTTCTTTTTATTTTCGGACAAGCAAAGTTAACTTAGGGTGGTCCAAGCTAGAAACACACAAGGGTACCATAGACAGAAGAATATGAAAAACAGGAAAGAAAAAAAAAAGTACTCTTAAGTCTGAATAGCGTAAGCGTAAGTGTATGGGTATAGTTCCTGTTTAAGAAAAAGTTGAAGAAGGAGTACGAAAGCATTTGATTTGGTTTGTTTATAAGTGATCAAAAGCTATGCAATAATATGGCCTTATTCAATGCAAAAAGGGCAATGCAATAATAAAATAATTAAATTTGTATCAACTTTGGTGATTGATATACAACCACTGATTTTGTACTATCCACTTTCAAATCCAACATCTTTTTCTTTGTGCTATAATCTAACCACTGTCTCTGTGACTTTGTATGTTTAGGTCACTGCCATTTGACAATGCATCAATAAGTGCAAGTGTACGTTATGAGAGAGCTTACGCTTTTTAATGTGGGGTTTTACTATAAATTATTCTTTGGTCTTATCATGTTATTTATATCTGATAATATAATTGGAAGTGATTTGCACAACTTATAAAGTTAAATTGATTATTTTTTTTAAACATGTCGACATCATAAATAATGTGGTTTAAGATTATATAATACTTTATGTACCTCAACTTTAGGAAATATAGGAAAATATATAGAAATATGGTGTTAATTTCTTTGTCTTCAGGTAACTCAAATTGGATTCAATCTATATAAAACAACTAT
The DNA here is from genome assembly GCA_037954015.1 of Psophocarpus tetragonolobus. NCBI lineage: Eukaryota > Viridiplantae > Streptophyta > Magnoliopsida > Fabales > Fabaceae > Psophocarpus > Psophocarpus tetragonolobus. The sequence continues at coordinate 4,461,754 of CM075695.1, read as the reverse complement.
TCGTTTTCATATAAAGAGAAAAAGTATATCCATCCGTTTTTTTAGCAATAATAATAATAATAATAATAATAATAATAATAATAATAATAATAATAATAATAATAATAATAATAATAATAATAATAATAATAATAATAATAATAATAATAATAATAATAATAATAATAATAATAATAATAAGGTATCAAAAGTACCATGTAAGAATACATGCTTAATTTCTAAACATATTACATATGTTATGTTTAGAAACTACTAACAATAATTAAAGGAATATGAAAATATTGTTTTCAATCCTACATTAGATGAATATATCTATTTCATCCTTTTTAAAAAAAGCCTAAGAAGACTAATATATTGGAGTTATGTAGTGTGCACTATATCATTGTGCCAAAACTCACACCTTTGTGATCAACACAAAGGTAGTAGACAAATTTGGAGCACTCACCACACCTCTATGGAACATCCACACCTTTGAGGGCCACTTTAGTAGGGAGAAAAGACATACTATAAGAGTGCATCCTACATTATTGTATCAAAATCATACTTCTGTGTAAGAGTGGAGTCGGGATTTCTTTAAGGGTAACCAACTTAAAAAGTCATGACTTAAAATGAGTAAGACTTAATTACACAGTGTTCTTATATTTTACCAATTTTTGACATTTTATCTCTCTATTTCGAAATCATGATAGTGTGTCTTTCAAATTTTAAATCATGACATGTTTGTTTACACTTTCTATGAGAAAAAAACACTTGTTTAAATAGAATAAACACTTATTGTAATTTTTTGTATGTTTGTTTAAATTTTTAATAAAAAAGTAAAAATTGAGAAAAATTGAAAGCAACTTATTTTGATAAGCTAATTGGAATAGTTTTTCAAAATAAGTAGATGCATAGGCTATTGTATAAAAACTCAAAACTAATATATTTAAAAACATTTTTTATAATTGTAACAAACCATAAAAATTTTCATTTTCATAAAAATCACTTATTTTATAATTATTTACTTTTGGCTTAATCAAACTTGTCATTATGTCTCCCAATTTTGAAATTGTCATATAGGTAAGGAATTTCAAATATTAACAATAAATATATTATTATGTAGAGTATAAAAGAGATATTAACCAACAAGTACAATAAATACACAATGGCATCATCCAGTGATCTATAGAAAAAAAAAATAAAAAAAAGAAATGAGAGAAACATAATTTTTTTGCATTTGATAATTGATAATTGTTGGATTTAAAATTATTTCAATTATCAAAATCCACCAATTATCTCTATTTCCTTAACTTTCTTTAGTTTTAAACTCATTTTAGTTGTAAATGCATATATTTACGATATATAATTCTTATACATGATTTTGTGAGCCAAATTTTGAAAGAAGACATGAAGTTTGATCAATGTTCCCTCCCTGGTAAGCTAAGTCAGTCAGTGAGGAGTCCCAAAGCAACTGAAAGGTTATTGAAGTTTTCCCAGCAAGAGGTGTTGCTAGGTAAAAATCTGTGAAATTCTTGATAGAGACTAAAGGTCGCTCGACAAGATATGTGTTGTATATCGCCTAACAAAAAAGCTAAAGAATTCAATGGCAGAAGCTATTTTGTGCCCAGCAAAAGGCACTACTCAGTGACAAAACAAGACACAACTGGATGTCGTCCAATGAGATATGCCACCCAGCAAGAAGATTACCCAACATGGAAGGAAAGGTCTAGAGGCCTCATTGGGCGAGACATGTCGCCTAGCGAGATCCACATTGGGATCATGAATTTTTAAGCTCTTTCTAGGCAAGAGACATCGCTTGATGAGAGCTTCCTGACTTGGCCAATAAAATTAAAAGACTTAAGTGAGAAAAAGGAAACACACATTAGACACATGTTTCACAGACAGAGAAAAAAACATAGAGAACAAAGGGTCGCAAGAGATAAAACGTCGAAGCGAGAGCGGTGATGCAATCAATCTTTGATTTCTTCTTCAATCTTGCGTAATCTTTTTTATTTTGTGACTTGATCATGACAATGAGCAGCTAAATCTCTGTAGTTGGGAGATCAGTGTACTGTCAACTTTTGTAAACTTTATTTTGTAATTGAATGTTATATTTCTCATTTTGTGTTCTTGTTTATTTTTAATACTTGTTTTTAGACTAATTAATTTTTAACTTGATTTAATCTGAATCGATTATCTAACTATTTTAATCTTTCAAATCGAGAAATCAGTGGATTGATTTTTTTATCAGCCAACGAATATTATTAATAGAAGAAAACACAAGGGATGTCTTTCTTTAAATTTACAAGAAAGCACAAGATGGATTGATTATTATTATTAAGGTTCTCTTATCGAGGGATTGATATTTGAATATTTTTTGTGAGAAAAAAATATTTAAAATTAACTGGAGATTAGATTATTAAAGTTTATAAATAGTTTGATAGGAAACAGGATCCCAACATTTATTTTTATTGAATTTCTCTTAATCTTACACTGTTGTTCATAATTAATGTGCCTTTAATTTTTTTTATATTACACTTCTATAAAACTTCATGAATTCTATAGAGTTTAACTTTGAATATTGAATATTAAATATAATTGTGAATTCCCTATAGAGATGATCTAATCTTTCATCAAATACTACAACTGATGCACTTAGTAGAAGTAGAGTAGTTTATTAAAGCTCCAACAAGTTTTTGGCGCCATTACCAGTGAATTATTAAATTATTTAGATATCGAGTTATTCTTAGTTGAATGTGCATATAAGTAGTTAGGTAATTTATATCTTTGGAGTTTTCTTGTTCAGCTAACCTTGCTTGCAGTTTTATTGTTGTTGCGAAGTAACACTCCTATAAAAGATTTACTTTTGGATCCAAAAAATGAAAGAACTGTAAGAAGAAATAACACTAGAGCCAAAAGGTTAAATGGACTGATAAGAATACAACAACAACAATAACAACAACAACATGATTCAATTGTACCATCCTCATCAACTTCTAATCAACCAATCTGTGAAGCTAATATGGTTGATGGAACATTTGGTGGAGGAGCAGGTCCAAAGGGAAGAAATGGAGGAGAAAATAATAATATGTAAAAATGGAGAACATTGGGTGACTATGCTCAGCAATAAGGACCCTGCTATTTCTCAAGCACAGCAACTCCCTGTACATCTAGGGCATGGAGATGAAGCTAACTTTTCTCACTCTAATCAATTCACAATAGTTTTCTAAGCTAGTTCATAAAGATCTTTATGCTCATTTATCTAATTTTTATGAATTATGTGGCACGATGGGAATCTTAGATGGAGATGAGGAAATAGTATTCATGAGGTTATTTCCCTTTTCTCTTGTAGGGAAAGCTAAAGTATGGTATTTGTTCATAGATTCTACCTTTCATCCAAATATATCAAAGTCAAAGCTGAGATTACCACATTTTGACAGGGAACAGAATAGCCTTGCTGTGAAGCTTGAGAGAGATTCAAATCATTACTTAGGGAATGACCTAATCATGGTCTCAAAGACATAGCCCAACTTAATTTCTTCTACAATGGGATTAAGCTAGAGACAAAAATGTTACTAGATACAACAATAGGTGGCACTATAATGTCAGTTGATCTTGATGAGGTTACATAGATTATTGAGTCTTTAGCTAGTTCAGATCAACAGGAACAACATGGTAAAAAATCAGCCTACAAGGGTAGGATGATGGATCTGAATACCACTAATGCACTTCTGGTGTAGTATAAATTACTAGCACAACAGATTAAGACACTAACTAAATGTAGATGTCCAAGCTTCCACAATAGTTTCATGTAGTCAATTCTCCACCTGTTCAACCCAGCCCTCCATTGCAATGTGACATGTGTGTAAGAGATCATCTGAATGGCTTCTATATTGAATATTCTAATCTATAGGAAGAACTCAACTACATGGGTAATCAAATCAGAGGGGAAATTCTAATTCCAAGAACTTCAATGCACCTGATTATCCCCAAGGGAATCAAGGTTGGAGAAATAATTTCAATCCAGATCAGTATTATGCCTAGAAGAACGAAGTGGAATCTCCTTATGTAGCTCTTAATGATAGAACCAGTAAGCTGGAAGATTCATTCCAAACTTCATATTTCTATTCCCCAACCCCTTCCCCCCCCCCCCCCACTTTTTCTAACCTTTGTTATCTTTTAAATACTCTATGATGTGATGTAGTTAAGCAATACTGTTAGGGGTTGCAACACTTATCAATACTTTGTAATCTACTTTCACTTTTATTTAAGTTTCATTTACTTATTTTGAATCTTCCTTGTGTTTAATACTTGTTATTTGACTTATCAACTTATAACATAATCTATTTAATTTATGATGTCGAAAGTTTATCTTGAAATTAAAGAACCAGAAAGTTCATCATATAGCGACTACGCTTAGGAATAAGGTAGGATCTGTATGTCCGATAAAAAAAATAAAATTGTTAACAAGAATTGAGTTTTCTATTGCCAAGAAATTTAGAGAAATCATTAACAATTCCAAAATTAAGTAAATGAATTTAGATAATAGTTAGTGATTACAGATATTGTAAAGTAAAATCAAGTTCCTAATCATTTTGCATTATTTTAAATATTCATTAAAAAATCATAAAAACATAATCTCTACACTATCTATTTAATTATTTTATGAGTTTAATTAGTATACACTGATGGTGTAAAAAAACATTACACTGACATTTAATTATATCTTTTGATTTATGACTTTTAAAATATTAATAGGTAAAGTCAACAAACTTACTGTAAATTAAGAATTGTGATTGAATGTCAATGTAAAATTTTTTACGTTGACAATGTATACTAATTAAACTTTTATTTTATTTCCTTAATTTCAATATAAAATCTTGCAAAGGTTTTTTATAAAAGAATAAATGTTTTGTTTTCTACTAATTAAAATACTTGTTAAAAAATTGAGTAAAAAAAATACTTGTTCAAATTACAAGGTTAAAATCGCTGCCAAATTTGATTTCAATAAATCAAATAATAAATTTTATTTGCTGATTAATATCTTAAGTAAAGATACTTGAATTGGGAATTTAATTTAATTTTCAAATACTATCGATTTGACCAAAAAGAACCTACAAATGGTTCTTTGATCCTATAATTCTACCATTAAAATATTCATCAGAATCAAAGATGTATAGTCATCTATTTGGCATTAAACATAAAAATTAAAAAAAAAAAAACTTAACAAAATTTGACCAGACAATACTTTTAAGATAATTGTTATAAAATTTAATAAACTTAATTTTCTTTACTGCAAGTTAATAAACTTATATATTCGTAAGCCAGCGCAGAAATTCTACATTGCTACTATTTTGCGATCATCTTATCAATACGTTAATTCAGCTTTCATATTTTGATGATTTATCTTTCAAAAGGAAAAAGTAGAATTAAGGTGCACACAGCTAGACGCTACGTCTGCTATCGGCATCACTTGCAGAGGCCAGAGGATATATCAGTCCTTGCCAAATAATGAAAATAAATACAAACCTCAATCTTGAGTGGTTTAGGTTTGGCTAGAATCAAATAATTGTGTAAAATAATTAAATTAAATACATGAGCTACTAAGAAATATGCAACTTCAAAGAAGAAAAACAGAAATGGCAGAACGAAAGAGAGAATGGCACAAAACGAATTGCAAAATTCCCATTCTAATCTTTGATGAAGGTGATTACCACTTTTATACAATGGATTGTGACAGAGGGAGAGACCCCCGAAAGCCGAAGCCCAATGAAACAGAAAACGGAAATTCAGCAAGAAAATAACAGAAATGGTGAAGGGGTGTGGGAATGGACCCATGCAGGATCTTCAATGCTGTTCATCTGGAAGCTGAGAGCTACTGAAGACTCAAACATGCAAGATTAACATATCATACCCAAAAGATTTGGGCACCAAGATTGAAGTCTAGGCTCTCCATCCCTCAATTTTGGTCTTAAGATCACTATGGAAGGAAATCCATGATTTCTGACGACTAGCAAAAGCTGCAATAAACTGTTTAACTTCCCCTTCTAGAATTTTCCTTCTCTGTAGTTCAGCATTTAAATCTTTCAAAGCATTTTCCTTTTGGCTGGAAACCATGAATAGTTTTTGGGATGACTCAGAGAACTTCTGCAGCAAAGAGTCTCTTTCCACCTTCAAAATTTGTAACTCTCTTTCCAGGTTTTCATATCTTTCATTTAAATCCTCCTTTGAGTAAGCAGATTCTCCTCCCAAATCAGAATCCTTTATCACAAAAATTTAGTTTAGGATAGTCAGGAACAACCTAAATCTTAAATTATCTCAAATTCTATACTAGAATGCATTTCTATATTTTTCACCTGTGTTGATTTTTAGAGATCTGTGCTTAAACTGTGGAAAATCATCTAGTAGACTTACAATCTACAAGTGGCTTCCTTTCAGCCTGATTATAACTCTCAATAATTCAGATTTTTATTCTCTTAAATGGCATTTGATTCTATAACAAGGCTAAAGAGAAACAATACAAAACTGGAACTCTATGCAGCAGTTTATTCTTACACAATAGAACCTCCTCAGCTTTACTCACATTCTATAAATTCACTTTGGAGGTACTGACAAATGACAATTCATATGGATAGGACAAGCTAGGACAATATGAAGAAAGTCGACTCTACACCATTGCCATCAGTTGAAGGTTATTATTATAAGGAAAAAAAATGTGCAATTATAAATTTTAACAGCGTGTACTATTTACAACAAGGAGACCGTGAGAGAAATATCGTAAGTTACATTTTATTTCTTACAATTATGTTTACAAGCATATTCCACATCGAAGAAATGAATCATCAATGATTTTTATTGTTTTATAAAGAGGACAATCGCGTGTAAAACTATTATACTATAATTTTTTTATTGTTTGCTCAATTTCTGCTATTGGACAAGTGCTGGTAAAGACTGCCGTTACTATTTTGTAATTTGTACTAAGGCAATGGAATTCTAAAAAAAGACACAAGATGCCCTAAAAACAAAGCAAGGAATAAAACCATGATGGGTGATTGATATCTTGATAGTTGTGAGCAGACAACTACCTTGTGTTCACAGCTGCACTTATGTTTCCTCTCCTGTCCTTCTATTGTTGAGCTTTCCAATAACTCCAGTGATGTAATTATAGTATCAATCCTCTCACGGAAAACTTTTTGTTGTTCATTGATCAGAGTACTGATATCAGTGGAAGACCTTTCACCACCCGTATTCACTGCAAAATGGTCTTCCAAAGTTGCAAATAGATTATCTCCTATTTCACTCACGGTTGAGAGTATCTTTGCGGTTGATAATGTGCCACCGGATGCAAATCTCTGTTTAGACCACAGCAGACAATTATTTCACCGTTTCTTGAAACAATAAGGCAAATAAAGTTTACAAAAAACTGATACGGTGAACTCGTTTAACCTGCATTGCTGACAAAACCTCCTTAAAACTATCTTTGAAGTTTTCCACAGACTCAGATAACCTCAGATGTAATTCATGGATTAGTTGTGTTTCTTGTTGATGTATAGATGTCTCATCCATTAACTGCTTGCTTGATGGCACTTCCTCTGAATGCTTTTGCTAGAATCACAGTACATTAACATAATACATTAATACATAATACAGAGAGAACAGGTTACAAAAAAGAGTTCAAACAGCAAATATAATACTTTTAGTGTTTGGGAATTGGGAGAGCTTAAAATTTTTAATTATAATCTGTTTTTTAGATTACAAGTTGAATATTTGAGAATCAGCTTAAAATTAGAAAAAAAAAATTCTGAAAAATAAGTTGTTTTTAAAAATAAAAAAATTATAACTTATAATTATACTTCAACAGTGTATTTTTTCTTCAATTGTTTTTGAAATCTTTGCAATATAAAAACTATTTTTTTTTCACTCAAATAAGATAAATTATTTTCAAACCATTTAACTTACTCAAACAAAAATTGAATCTAACTATAATTAATTATAAAATAATGGATTATATGTAATTTATTATTAAAATAATCTAATTTTTTTCAGCTTCCCAAGACACTCAACATCATTTCAGTTTCACAAATGTGATAGAGATAGGATATGTGTCAGATACTGACCTCGAGTTCATTTATCCTTTTTCTAGCTAGTTCCAATTGTATCTTCAAATCTTGAACCTCTGGTTTATACGTGTCAGTCTCATTGGTACAACCCTGACAAACATAAGTAAGATGAAAATAGTTAACAACAAAAAAAAAAGCAACATATACTATGCTTAATATGTACGACCTAAAAAGCCATGGGTATAAACAGTTATTAAAATTATTGAACACTAACTACAAAATGCTTTACACAAATTCCAGATTTCATAGGAGTGACAAGGTAGTTTAGTTATTAAAAAAGCTAAGGAGATAGGAGACGAGAGAGCAGTCGCGAATTTAAATTTCACTACTAACAAAAAATTATTAAATTAACAACTAATATTTATTAGTAAAAAAATACAATTTCATAAAATCTTTAATAATACCTTATCATGATCATGATAAGGTGACTCTATAATGGTTGGATTTCATTTCGTGATAATAGTGAATCAACAGGAATAGCTCAACAATGAGGAAAATGAAATGTTGCAAAATCCATTAACCAAACAGAAAAAATCATCTCCGCCTGGTATGTATGTCTAGACAGTAGACACCGATAACCTGAGCATAGCACTACTCTTTCTTTACTATTAATTATTAACTTCGTCCTTTTGGGGGAGATGTGGGGATGGATGTGAAACAAAAAAAAAAAAAAAGCAAGAGCATACATAAAAAAAAATAAAAAATAAAGTTTCCTTAGATAAAAAAAAATGAATGGATAACTCACAGCAGTTGTATCACTTGGCGGGAAGGACTGAACTTTTAGGTTGGTGGGAGGAGTGGTTTGAAGGGAATCAAGGTCTGCAACATAACCGTTGTTCATTTTCAACCACATATCTTCATCAGCCACATTACAGAAAGCATTTGGAAGAGGGCTCTGATCTGGCAATGTTGAATACTTTGACCGTCTGACTACAAAAGCACTGGGATCTGCCTTCGGAGATTTGAAAATATCTCCTTGAGATATACTACTAATGTCACTGTAATCTTCCCTAAATCCGAGGCTAAAAAATCCCCGTCGCTAATGGAGTAGTAAAAAAATATCAGGAAGAGTGGGAGAGAAAATCAAGTTGACTATAAAGCAACGCATAAAGGAAATTGTAACTATAAATCAAGTGGAACAAAAATGGTCATACAAATTCAGGTCAACATAAAGATCTAACGGTCATTCAGATAGTTAGGAGTACCTGACTGTCGTTGGTCCCACAGTCTGAGAAAGATTTAGTAGTGGAAGAATTTTCAATTTTCATCCGTTGCTCCCTAATCCATTGATCACGTGATTTCCTCTCCTCTTGCAGTTCCATTTCTAGCTTCCCTCGTTCCCTTTCATACTGTTCAGACAATTATGAAAGGATAATTAATTAACATAAAAAGATAAAATAGTGTTCATTTTAATGCTTTAGAATGAACTTTAACGGCTCTCACTCAGAGTGCAAAGAAACTTAAAAGGAAAAACCTACCTTTAGCAAATCGTTCCTGAGTTTAAGAATCTCTTGCTCGAGTACCTCAGCATGGGATCCCTAAAAATAATTTCTTTATTACGTAACATTTCTGATTTGAATGTGCTAATTATCATCATGAGACTGTTACCTGAAGCTTCTTACGTAGCTCCTCTATCTCTAATTGCTGCCGTTTTAACAAGGCTGCATCCGTCAATATCTGTAAAATTTCTATCGTCAAGATGGTACGTCCAAATATGGGCTAGAAATGAAGCCACAACATACAAAAGCAAACCATATATTATACCCATAATATAGCTAGCTGAGGAGGAATTGAAGGTTTATTATTGAAAAACCTATGTTAACTATTCCCTGAAAAACAAGTAAGATGTAGAGAGAAGTTCGAGCTTAAACCAATTTCTTGTTCCTTCATTAAATTTAAATTCCCTTTCGCCTGGTCTGAGTAAGCTTTGTAAGATGATTCTCATTTTCAACATTCAAAGTCCAATATGTTTGCCTCCGGTTACTAGATAAATAGAATATTCACTCAAGACACCGGGCAACAGAACACAAAAGCTTGCAACTATCGAGACTGGAATTGGGCAAGTCTTACCAGTATGCATAAATTATTTTAAAATTTCTTCAAATTTATGCAAAATTATGAAAACAAATCACTATCTTTATCTTAAAAGCTAATATGCATGCTCTGTAAGATCTGCATGGTGGAAACTTTACATTGTAAAGTCTAAACATTTCACAATAATAGAACTTAGGAGTGACTACTTTGCACTCGCAAAACCTACACCAAGTACTAAGTAAGCAATATGAAACGTTTAGGTGAGAAAATAAAATTAAATAGGATAACAAGTAAACTTGAAGCGCAAAAAAATACAAGACCTCGTTCACTTGAACACAATTCGTGATGCGTTTGGCTCTACTAGCAAACTGAAGAGTTCCCCTTGTTTCTTCAGTGTGAATCTAAATGAATTGAGGAATATTGTTATTCAACTATTAATATTAATAATCTTCGAAGATGTAAAGAGCAACACATAACCGAAACACAGCCTCTACCTCTTCTGGAGCTATGGTGCAAATAATGGACGTTTTGGCATTACCACCAAGAGCAGGTTGGAGAATACGGGTTAATTTACTATCACGATACGGGATATGCCCCCTGCCATAATTTTTAAAAAAAAATAAGGGTGGAACATTACCTTTTAAACTCTGAAGCGATTAACATTAAAATACTGCTCCAAAGGCAGGGGAAAACAAGTACCTTTGCTTCGAACCCTCACTTAATTTGTTGATAACGTTTCCCAAAACCATCAGGCTCTTGTTAATATATTTGCCTTCTTTTAAACGTACTCCATCAGCTCCAGTCTTAGCAATCCTCTCAGAGCCAGCTAGATCTACTAAATTCTAATTCCACAAACTCAATAATAAGCATGTAAATTACTTCTAAAAACTTACTATGTTCAAGAAGGTGTAAGAAAAGGATACAAACCAAGACTGAAACTCGAACAACATCGTTAATTGAACAATCGTTGGAATTGGAATCCTTCCCTTTGCTTTCAATCACCTGTATATATATTGTAGCATAATTTTGAGGAATGGTTTTCTGAGAAATGTATGTATCACAGCAAAAAGTTTGAGGGATACCATTCTAAATATTGTGTGTGATCTGCTACTCCTTACATTCATATTTGTCTCACCAAAGTGTCTGTTAGCTGCAAAAATATCAAAGGACAACTTTCAACTTAAATATGCAAAAATATCAAAGGACAACTTTCGACTTAAATATGCATGTACGTTCAAACTTAAGAGAAAATTAGAAGAATGTTTCAGTCTAATGTATAATGTATGAACGCTAACCTTCCCCTGCTTTAATGAGATTCAGCACTTGTTCAGCATTATTTACAATTTCCTCTTTCAATCCTGCAACAAATACTCCCCGCTGGCAAAAAAAATTGAAAAACAAAATTCAGCACGTTAACACTATACATGTATCGAATACAACAGTATACAGGGACGTCAAATATAAGTGGATTCATATAAAAACTAGGAAACCTCCAAACTCTCATGAATTTGCAATTTTTGATTGTCAACAACAAGAAGGTCATTAATTTCTTCGTTGTAGATCTCCATGTAGGACACTCGTATCAGAAATTCCCGATCAGACATCTGAGGCACCAAATTGGTAAAACCAAACATCAGCATTACATGAATAACCAAAAACTCGAACAAAATAAAGCAACCTCGTACCACAACACTACACCTACCATCTCAATTGTCGCATATATGTCTCTAACTGCACGAGGAATCACTCCTGCGTCAGTTTCAGAACCATTCATGGTGAAAGTCTTTCCACTACTGGTCTGTCCATACGCAAATGCAGTTCCTGGGCATAACGTGTAACACACATAATCTCAACAGATCAATACTTATGTTTAAAAATTACAAATAATAAATTTCAACAGTTATTGCTTGTTTCAATTCACATTAGATTATGCAAAATCATATTGAAATACCAGAAACTTTAAATAAATTAAAGTCTAGTCTCATGTTGAGAAATTGATTTTGAGTTGAAACAATTGAATAGAAAATTTTACAATAAATTTTACTACATACATGTTGCTAGAATAAAACAAACATAAATCACTATATTTTTGCTGGGTTAAAATATTCACTTAACAATCCCTACACTTGTACCTATTAAGTTTTAATCCAGAAAAGTATTTGCAGTTGTTTTACACTGTCAGAGGTAAATTTCTCTGGTGTTAATCATTAATCAAGGAAACTAAAACTTAATTTTTATCCAGGCATAGAAATTAAAGCTAACAATTCTCTGTTATAAAGACTAAAACTTAAAATCAAGTCAATTATAAGGTCAAATAAAAAAGTTATTCTTAATTTTAACTAAAATCAATTTTATGCATACTTTTTAAAAAAACTTCCGACACTGAAAACATACTGTAAACCTGAATATTCGGCATTGCTATAGTTAGTTCCCAATTGATCTAAGCTAAGACTATTGTGTGCAATTAAAATAGTAAAAATGTGAGGTAGATGCGAGATTTGAACTTGGATACCGTTGAAGCCGTCAAGCGCGGCGTGAATGATATCCTTGGCGAGGAGCTCGTATACAGTGGCGTTGGTGCTTCCTTCGTCGAATATGTGATCTGAAAGAGTGTGAAAAAAATTAAAGAAGGAAAAGTGAAGAGTAATTTGAAAAAATAAAGAGGCGATAGAAATTGATGATGATGATGTACCGAAAGCGTAAGAAGAAGCAGAGAGTGGAGTGCCATGGACCTTGTGGAGAGAGATGCGGTTATCTTCTATCTTCCAGAAGGTTCCGACGGAGGAGTATTCAGAAACCGGAGGGCGAAGCCGAACAGCCACACAGATCTTCTCCATTTCGCTTTTCTGATTCTGCAACTAGATAGAGCGGGCTCTGCTTCCCTTTTTCTCTTCTACTACATTTGAATTTTTTTGTGTTGACGGAAATACCCTCACAATCTAGGCCCAACGGTTGAATTTGCATTTTGGGCCTCAACTTAACACACCTGGCCCTTTATGCATGATTTTTGCTAATGTCACTAATGCAAGTATCAACCAATCATTTTACCTGCTACGTGCAAAACTTTACGTTAAAAATCATTTGTTTTTCTTTTTCGTTAGTAATTTTGTCATTTGATTTATATTATATCCTACTATTAAATAAGATAATAATTTATCATGTTTTTATCATATCTTATGCTTGTATTCTCTGATCTCCTGCCCGCGTCATTATTTACATTAAGTTTTTTTTTTTGTGAACTCTTATTTACATTAAGTTAAGTCTAAAAGATTTTTATCTTTAATTAAGTTGAATTAGAAAAATATGGCTATATGATCGAACAATGTTGGTGCCATGGTATTTCTGCACCACAAAGGGGGTTATATATCGAAACACGAACATGTACACAACTCCTAATCGAACAATTACGTGTATAGTAACTGATAACAGATAAATAGAAATATAATAATCTTCTCTTATCCATTGGAGAGAAGAAAGACTTACACCACAAAAATATAATAATGCAAATCATGGATATATATATATATATATATATATATATATATATATATATATATATTTGTTGTATTGATTATTCTTTTTCTGTAGAACTAAAGTTATGTTACTATCAATGAGTCTAATTTGCGTTTCTAGGTCAAAAGATGACTCCTCGATCTTCAATCTTTTAAAAAAAAAAAATTCTTGTAAGTTTGTTAGAACTTGCTTATGAAGAAATAATAGGGGAGAAAAATAGAAGGCAACTATGAAATACAAAATTGAAAAAGAAAAAATTGTAAACGCTCACCTAAATAAATATAAATATATTTATTTATATTTAGTGAGATAATATACAGAGAGTTTAACATTTTTACATTGTTAAGGTAAAAAAGTTCTACATTAATATTTAATTATAATTTTTCATTTATATAACTTTTAAAATATTAATTGATAAAGTCAACAAATTCACCGCATATAAAAAAGTTGTGATTGAATATTATCGTAAAATTTTTTACACTACCAATGTATGATTTATAATTTGTACACTGTAAATATAAAAAAATTTTACATTAATCACAATTTTTTCATTTATATAACTTTTAAAATATTAATTGGTAAAATCAACAAAGTTACTGTATATCGACAGAATAGTCTATAGCTATTTTTCTTATTATTATTATTATTATTATTATTATTATATACTTAATTAATTGTTCTTTTAATGTTTTCATTATTTAATTTTAATTTATTGAGAGAGATTCTTTGTGGATTTCATGGGGGCTACAAATCTGAATTCCAAATGGATTCTTTGCATTTGGATAAGAAACAACCAATCATAAAAAAGTGGTGGTAACTTTGCTAGGCGGACTTGACTTTCAATAGTGGTTGTCCATCTTTAATTATATCTAGTCAATGATTGACATTAGGAAACAAGAATGTAGAATTATTTTTTTTTTAAATATCATTTTTGTATACTAAAAATTTATCATTTATTAATAGACAAAAAATTGCAAAACTATCTTTGTTATTTTAGTTTTTCTATAGTAATATTTCTTTGGTATATACAAATAGTGATCCAAATTACACAAATTTAATTCAATTACTTTTTAAAGATAATATTTCATACATAAATTTAATTCTAACAAATAAAAAGTGTTGGTAGTAAAAGTGTTAAACTTAGTTAACTCTTTTTAATAGGTAAATCTTAGCTATTTATACGTTAGTTTTTTTTTTATCTTAAAGACAAATGTATTTACTTATAACTTATAAATTGAATAAATTTATATATGATAAAAATGTTGAAATTAATTGTGGATTAGTATCAAGCAATATCTAATTATCATTAACCGACAATATTAGATATGATCATAATATCAATATGGTTATTTATCTTTAACCGACAATATCTTAAAATATCAATATGGTTATTTAACTGGGATTACAGTGAGATTGACTCTGTGATGGGTTAGGTCAATCAGATAAAAAGCCCAATTAACAGAGGTCCCTGACTACCCTGGGGGGTTATAAATTTGCCATCCCATTAAGCAAATTTACACATTAGAATTGTTCTCTACAATAACCCCTCAGAAGGTAGCCAGAAGAACCTCTAGAGTTCTGTTTAATAGTGCTCATGGATATGAATGCTTCCAATTCAGGTACACATTCATTTTCATTCTATTAATTTAATAGCATGATTGATATACTATAATTTGTGTCTAGTACAGTATAATTCACAAAACTATTTTATACTTTCATCAATTGGTATCAGAGCAAACTAGATACATTTTATGGTTGTCAATTGAACAAACCCTATTTTTTCAACATTAACATACATGCGTTTTGAGAGAGGGAAAGAGACTGAATGATACCTGAGCGGTTATGCGGCGGCAGTCGAGTCGTCCGCCGGAAGCCGCGTCGCCTGCCGGGACCGGCGAACCTCCCGGTGGTCCCGACCCTGCCGCGCCGTACGATCGGAGATCGCGCCCAGATCGCGGCAGAGATCGCGTCTCGCGCGCCCAGATCGCGGCGGCGATCGCGTCTCGCGCGCCCAGATCGCGGCGGCGATCGCGTCTCGCCCGCCCAGATCGCGGCAGAGATCGCGTCTCGCGCGCCCAGATCGCGGCGGCGATCGCGCCTTGCGCGCCCAAATCGCGGCGGAGATCGCGTTTCGACCGCCCAGATCCCGTCGGATCTTGGGGCTTCAGCGCTGATCAACCGGGCCGCCCGCTCCAGCGGCTCTTCGTCGCGGTTCCGCCGCCCGTTCCAGCGGTTCTCCACCGCGTTTCGGTCCCAGATCCCGTCGGATCTTGGCGTTTCGGCTTCTCCAGGGCCGCCTGCTCCACCGTCTTCCCGAGCGCTTCGCCTCGCCGAGATCCCATCGGCGCTGGTCCGCCGGCGCTCCAGAAGGGAAGGCGAGAAGAACCGTCTCCGTTTGGCGCCGTTTCGTTTCCGTTCCGTTCTGTTTCGTTTCGCTTGAACTTTTAATTTCCGTTCCCTAATTTCAATATTTTTAATAATAATAAAATTATATATATATATATATATATACAAATTTTAAAATTTTATAATTTTGAAATTTGTTTAATTTTTGAGATGTAATTTCGAATTAATTTTAGCATATTACTCTCAAATTTTTTTTAATATTGAATTATTACTTATAATATGATTTTTCTGTTAATTTGCATTGTGATGACCTATCTATCATGGGCATGATGATGTGAATTTTGTTTGTCATATTTTAAGATAATTAAAATCATATGAAATAAAGCATGATTTATGCTATTAATTTACATAATTGTAATTTCACCTATCGTGGATGCATTTGTGTAAATTTATGAATAAATATTAATTCATTATATTAGTGATAATTATACCCTATCGGTGTGTTGTTATTAGTATAATTTGTTGTTGTACAATACATTTCTCTTTACTTATGTTAATGTTTTTTGGTACCCTATCGGTGCTAGGATTTATTAATTTAAGTTATAATGTATTGTAATTTGCTTAGGGATTTATTTTAAGCTGAACTTTTAAATCATTTTTTTCTCCTTATTGTGATGTTCAGTTTTCTTCCCTAATTCCGTCAAAACTCTAAACGGAACAAATTATGAGGACTGGAAAGAATCATTAGATCTCTACCTGACCATTGGCAATCTGGATTTAGCATTGAGGACAACGAGGCCTGCGCCTCTTACAGATGAGTCTTCTGAAGCTCAGCGAATTTCTCATGAGAAATGGGAACACTCTAACAGAGTGTGCCTGAAGGTGATTAAATTCACCATGGAGAAATCTATTAGACAGAGCATTCCAGATCTTGATGATGCCAGTGCTTTTCTCAAAGCAGTCGGTGAAAAATTCACAACTTTTGATAAGGCACAGAAAAGCCAATATCTTTCCTTATTTGAAAAGACCAAATATGATGGTGTCAGCGGTGTACGTGAACACATTATGAAGTTAGTACATTTCTATAATAAGCTGAAGTCTCTCAAGGTTGAGGTTGGCGAAGACACTTTAATCTATCGCATCTTGGAATCTCTGCCTTCTCAGTTTGACATCATGAAGACTTCATATAACATTCAAAAGCATGACTATGGAGTGGATGAATTGATTGCAATAATCACCCAAGAGGAGGAGTCAATGAAGAAAAATAAGCCTAATAGCATTCAGTTCATTGCTTCTAGTTCAGGTGCTAAAGGTACTAACAGGTATAAAGGAAAGAAGAAAAAGGGTACAGAGAAAGCAGAACGACATTTAGAACCCAAGAAGAAATTCTTTAAAGGTTCTTGCAAGTATTGTAAGAAACGTGGTCACAAGGTGGAAGATTGCTTTATCCTGAAAAAGAAAGAGGAGAAGCGAGGTAATCTGCTAGCACTAACTTGCTTTGAATCTAATATGGTTGATGTTCCTCCAAATTCCTGGTGGTTAGACTCAGGGGCTACTATTCATGTTGTGAATTCTTTACAGGGGTTCACAAGTCTGAGGAAACCAAGTGATGATGAGACGAAGATTGTTATGGGAGATGGAGCTGGAGTACCCGTTGCTGATATTGGAGTCGTCTCTTTATGTTTATCCTCTGGACATACTTTATTATTACATGATGCTGTTTATGTCCCTTCCATGAGAAGGAATTTGATATCAATTTCTGTTTTAGACAAATGTGGATACAACTTTCATTTTGGTGATGGAAAATTGGTAATTTATTATAATTCAACTGTTGTTGGTTCAGGAGTTTTGCATGACAGACTTTACATGTTAAACGTAACTGATATGTCAGTTAACTCCATTAGTGGGAGTAAACGTAACAGGATTGATGAATCTTCCTCTATGCTATGGCATAGACGTTTGGGGCATATTTCTAGGCCTCGAATTGAAAGACTCATAAAAGAAGGGATTCTGCATGATCTTGACTTCTCAGATTATGACACTTGTGTCGATTGCATCAAGGGGAAGTTCACTGCCAAAACCAGGAATAAAAGTTCAAACAGATGTGACGATGTGCTACAATTAATTCACACAGACATATGTGGACCTATTACACCTACTGCTATGGGTGGATATAGGTATTTTATTACCTTCATAGATGACTTCTCCAGACATGGATGAGTATATCTTCTTCAGGATAAAGCAAGCTCTCTTGAAGCCTTCAAAACCTTTAAAGCCTCTGTTGAGCTGAAAACAGAGAAGAAAGTTAAGTGTGTAAGGTCTGATAGAGGAGGAGAATATTATGGTCGTTATGACGAGACAGGAAGAAATCTAGGTCCATTTGCTCGATTCCTTGATGAATACGGAATTGAAGCTCAATACACCATGCCTGGAACTCCTGAACAAAATGGCGTTGCTGAGAGACGAAATCGAACACTCATGGACATGGTAAGATGTATGTTATCACATTCATCTCTGCCAGAATTTCTTTGGGGAGATGCCTTGCGAACTGCTATGTACATTCTTAATCAGGTACCTAGCAAATCTGTGCCCAAAACTCCTTTTGAGCTAATGACTGGTAGAAAGCCGAGTTTGAGACATTTCCATGTATGGGGTTGTAAGGCAGAAGTAAGACCTTATAACCCTAAACAAAAGAAACTTGATCTCAAAACTATTAGCGGTCATTTCATTGGCTACTGCATCGGTTCGAGAGGATGCAGATTTTATTGTCCTTCTCACTCTACACGAGTTATTGAATCTGACCGAGCAGTTTTCTTTGAGGACGATTTGGACAGTGGGAGTTACACACCTCGAATGATGACCTTCAGAGAAGATCGAACCATGCTTCCATTACCATCTTATTCTCTTCCTACAGACATCTCAATCCCAATGGTTCACACAGATGAACAAATTGTTGAGAGGCATGTTGATGAACCACAACTCAATGATCAACCACTTGATCAACAACTTGTGCCCCCATTAAGACGATCTCAGAGAATACGCCGACCTTCTATACCAAATGACTATGTTGTATACCTTCAGGAGCACGAATATGATCCACATGATGATGAAGATCCCATTACATATCAGGAAGCACTTTCTAGTTCTCATGCTTCTGACTGGCTAAAAGCTATGCATGATGAATTGTCTTCCATGTCTCATAATAATGTTTGGGATCTTGTGGACTTACCAGCAGGTTGTAAGCCTGTTGGATCTAAATGGGTCTTTAAGACAAAACGTACTCCAGATGGAAAGGTTGACAGGTATAAGGCTCGATTGGTGGCTAAAGGTTATAGTCAACGGGAAGGTGTTGACTACAAAGAAACCTTTTCACCAGTTTCAACGAAGGACGCACTCCGAGTTGTCATGGCTTTAGTTGCTCATTTTGACCTAGAGCTACACCAGATGGATGTAAAGACAGCTTTTCTGAATGGCGATCTTGCTGAAGATGTCTACATGGTTCAACCTGATGGTTTTGTTGAAGCAGGCAATGAGCATTTGGTGTGTAAACTTAAAAGGTCCATTTATGGACTGAAACAAGCATCTAGGCAATGGTATTTAAAATTCGACCAGGTTGTCACTACTTACAATTTCAAGGAAAATGTTGCAGACCAGTGCATTTACTTGAAGACTAGTGGGAGTGATTTCATCATTCTCGTATTATATGTCGATGACATTCTCCTTGCTAGTAGTTGTATGAACCTATTGGTTGAGACAAAATCAATGTTGTGCAGACATTTTGATATGAAAGACCTTGGTGAAGCTTCTGTTGTTCTAGGCATCCAAATTATTCGTGATAGGTCACATGGCATAGTTGGATTGTCTCAAAAGGGATATATCGAGAAGATTCTCAAGAAGTTCAACATGAATGCTTGCTCCCCATGTGCTGCACCTGTGCAACGTGGTGACAAATTATCTAACAAACAATGTCCTCATAATGATGAAGAAGTGGATGCTATGAAGAAAATTCCATACGCTTCCGCTGTTGGCAGTTTGATGTATGCTTAAGTCTGTACTCGTCCTGACATTGCTTTCATCGTCAATGCCTTAGGCAGATATTTGAGCGACCCAGGTTTGGGTCATTGGAAAGCCGTTAAAAGGGTCATGCGATATTTACAGGGAACCAAGGATCATATGTTGACTTTTATGAAGTCTGATCAACTTCAAGTCACTGGCTATTCTGATTCTGATTTTGCGGGTTGCCCTGATGATCGTAGATCTACTTCTGGCTTTATTTTTATGATGGCAGGAGGAGCTATCTCTTGGAAGAGCGTTAAACAGTCTCTTACAGCTACCTCTACCATGGAAGCAGAGTATGTTGCTTGTTTTGAGGCCACTCGCCAGGCCATGTGGCTTAAGAAATTGATATCTGACTTTCACATAGTTGAAAGCATTTCCAGGCCACTTGTGATTTACTGTGACAATACTGCTGCTGTGAGTTTCTCTCGAAACAACAAAAGCTCTACTCGTTCAAAGCATTTTGATATCAAGTATCAATTTGTTAGAGAGCAAATTCAAAGTTTTCACACTCGGATTGAAAACATTGATTCTGAGGAGATGTTAGCAGATCCACTGACTAAGGCCTTAACTGTTGGAATTTTTCTTATTCATGTAACTCACATGGGTTTAGTCAAGGCTTTTTTTGATGTATTAAGTTAGTGGGAGTCTGATTCTCTATTTTCTTTAAGAGACATGCTCTAGTTGACGTCATTTTGTTCATGTTTCTTATTAGCATTTTATTTATGCTTGGACCATTGTAGTGTCATTTATGGAACTGCATTATGCCATACATCTATGAAAAATATTATTTACATGCAATTGATTAATATCCCTATCGGATATTTATTTTTGTTGCTCATATTTTTCATATTGTTAATTAATATATGATATATCGGCAATTGTCGTTTTAGTTTAATGATTTGTATGTTGATTATTGATTGACACTATCCAAGTGGGAGAATGTTGAAATTAATTGTGGATTAGTATCAAGCAATATCTAATTATCATTAACCGACAATATTAGATATGATCATAATATCAATATGGTTATTTATCTTTAACCGACAATATCTTAAAATATCAATATGGTTATTTAACTGGGATTACAGTGAGATTGACTCTGTGATGGGTTAGGTCAATCAGATAAAAAGCCCAATTAACAGAGGTCCCTGACTACCCTGGGGGGTTATAAATTTGCCATCCCATTAAGCAAATTTACACATTAGAATTGTTCTCTACAATAACCCCTCAGAAGGTAGCCAGAAGAACCTCTAGAGTTCTGTTCAATAGTGCTCATGGATATGAATGCTTCCAATTCAGGTACACATTCATTTTCATTCTATTAATTTAATAGCATGATTGATATACTATAATTTGTGTCTAGTACAGTATAATTCACAAAACTATTTTATACTTTCATCAAAAAATTCATCAATCCAACCTTTGAATGTCATGATATTATTGGTCATGTTTATCAAATTTAATATATTTTGAATTTTCTATATATATTATTATTAATAATGGATATTTAAAAATTAATAAATATTACATTATACTTTAAAATTAAATGATGTGATAGTTACTAAATAATTTTGAAATTGTATGAGATTTTGTATATATATATATGATCTAATTAATAAAAAATGAAATTCAATGATTGGATGGATAAAATTTTTATTTTATATAAAACTATTGAAATAAATTTGATATCTGGTGTCACCTATCTATATCTCTATTTATGGGGAATGTTAAAATTCTTGTTAATACTCGATTTTAAATTAAAAAAAATCTCTTTTCTCTCTCAGTTTCTCTCCTATTTATT
The DNA here is from genome assembly GCA_037954015.1 of Psophocarpus tetragonolobus. NCBI lineage: Eukaryota > Viridiplantae > Streptophyta > Magnoliopsida > Fabales > Fabaceae > Psophocarpus > Psophocarpus tetragonolobus. The sequence goes on along the minus strand of CM075695.1, from coordinate 4,439,902 downwards.
GCATATCAATGCAATTATATATTTTCTATTATATATTTCATTTTCTTTCTTTTTTATTTTATTCTTTGTTTTACATTGAAACTAAATATGTTATTGGTTTCTTCAAATTTATGTATTTCCATAGTCATGGTCATATTTATGCATAAGTTTTCTTTTTTAAAAATGATGAAATTCAAAAAATATTCATGTATTAATTTAAACAATTTTTCATCAAACACATATAAACAATGAATGTATGATATTTAAAGTAAAAATATTAAACTTAGACCAAATTGTAAAAGTAAAATATGTGATTTTTAGGAAAAGAATAAAAACAGAAGAGGAAGAAGGAGATGAAATATATCAGGAGATATAGAATTGCAATTATAAATAATAAATGAAAGGAAAGAAAAGAGAACAAAGAGATATTAAAAAACTATACTTACTATATTTGATATAAATTATTTAAGATAAGAAATATTAGTTTTATGTCCTACATATTTTATGGTGTAGGTTGTTAAGTCACTCCTTCTCCATACATACACACAAATATATATATATATATATATATATATATATATATATATATATATATATATATATATATATATATATACTCGTTACAGTTGTATTCTTTGTTTCAAAACAGTATAATATCATACATAAATTTATTATACATGTATCCTTTGTATAATATAACACATGAACCTTCTAAGTTTTATATGTTATTACATGCATCTCTTATATTTTTTCAATCAAACTTTACATCCAACATTCATCCATGTCCATTGTTACACTGTTACAAAACTTGAAAAAAAAAACTGATTATATCACGTTCACATGAAATACAATGCAATAATATAAAAAATAAAAGAAAGTCTGTATAGTTTGAAAAACAAGAGAGTATAATTGTAATAAATACATAAAAATAAAGAGTTTATATAATTTAAAAAAATAAAAAAATACATATATAATTATACTAAATATGAGAGGCTTCATTCATAATTATTAGAGTTTAATTATTAATTTATTTTTTATGTTTTTTGTAAGAAAGAGCGCAGAGGAAAAGTATCATATCGCTAATTAGGAGCATTTGGAGTGAGTTGGGAAACATGAGTCTTGGGCAATCTTGTTGTTGATGCATGCCTTCATGATCTTAACATTATCCTTACCCATTGTCATCTTCTCTGTTGCTCACGTTCACACATAATCCTAATGTGTTATTGCTTTGGCTCGTTAGGTAAATGAATAATGATTTCTTTGTTCAACTTGAGCAGTGACGACGATGCTGCGGGATTGAGGTTATGTTCCACTGTGGGTTGCTACTGATTCTCCGAATTGGTTTTAGTTTTTCAATTAATTTAGTTCATTGGAATTGGACCCAGTTGGGTTTTTGAGCTACAAATGTTTCGTCCATAGAACAACAACAACAACAATAAAAGGTTTGGGGTTTGAATGGGCATAAAAAAGGTGTGTTTAAGTTTTGCTTTTTTAGCAATTTGTGCACGCTAAAGGCTCAAGTCACAAATTGTAAAGTTGTTATTTTGTTTCACACACAGGCATTGGTGAGTGTTATTTTAAAATAATTTTTAAAAATAGATTTATTTTAAAAAAAATAAAAAAGAAAAATAACATAGAATAGTTTTGTTTTCAGTTTTGTATTTTTTTAAGTACAAAACATGTGAAGATATTATTTTTTGTTTTTTATTAATAATATTATGTAAATATAAATATTTTTTTTCAGTTTTACATGTTTAAAATAATTTTTAAACAATATTTACTAAAGAAAATTTCATCTTCTTCTAAAAAACAAGTTTGAGAAACTATTTTTCAAAAACTAAAAAATAAAAATAAATCAATCAATTACAAATAATTCTTTTTAAATATTAAAAACAAAAATAAAATTACTTCAAATTTTAGGTCATAAAAATTTAATTAATTAAAAAAATAGCTTACTCATAAAGTAATTATCTCTCCCTCTCAAAATATATATTGGCACACGTTTTAGTCTGTTTTTTTTTTTTAATTTGTTGGATGATTGGGCATTTTATGGCATTTGTGCTGGTACAAGAGGGATTTCAAAGGCAATTTTCATATAGATCTACACTTCTTTCATCTTTCTTATTTAAGGTTAAATTTATCATCAAATTATCTTTTATTAACAATAATTGTTATCAACACAGCACACTCAGGTTAAGGTTGGTCTATTAGTGTCAATGTTCCACATTGAAAAAAAAAAAGAGAAAAGATACAGTAGCTTAAATCATTCTATTAACAAAACCTACATATAGTAACTAACATGTAACTTGTGTAAGACCACAAAAATTAATATTACACATCATTATTACTAAAAAAAATTCCTTTAGAAAAATTTTAAAAATTATATTATTTTAATAATCAATTATAACAAAAATCAAAATTTGTTTAAATATATTAATTGAAAAAGAGATTTTAAGATAATTAATTTCATTTGGGTAAAAAAATAAGCTTTTATATTTAAAAAAGGATATGTAACTAATTTTTTATGAGTTTGATTGAGATGCACTCACAGTGTAAAAAAATATTACACTTATATTTAATCATATATTTTTATTTATATTAAAATATTAATTGATAAAATCACTAAACTTACCATAAATTAAGAGTCATGATTAAATGTTAATATAAGAAATTTTATTCTTACAAGATATTAATTAAACTCATTCTTTATTGCTATCATTATTTAAGGCTTTATTTCTTTGATACTTTATTTAAAAGATTATATTGTGGTAGGAATATGAAAACAAAAAAGTTTAACTAATATGCATGTCGGTTTAACTAGTATTAATTTGTAATAAGCTTATTAATTTTAGCAATTAATACTTACAAAATCGTATAAATGAATATGTGTGATGAAATGTTTGTATAAAACTCTTTTACGTTATCGGTACATTCAGTTGTAAAAAACCATTGCTGGAGCTAAAATAATCATGTTTACTATAATGAAGAGGATAATTTTGGAAATCCAATCCTTACATTTATTAAAATATTTCCTCTTTTCAAAACAATCCAAGCTAGAAAGTTTACGAGGAAAGTTTTTCCACAAACAATCCATCATCTCCAAACAAACATGCTGAAATTTTAAAAAATAATTTATATTATGAAAAAACAGTTGAAATGTCTAATACCCAACCATGTTCTTAGAATAAGTTATATGTACTTTTTCATGACGGACACTATATTCGTGGCTTGTTTATTAAGTTGAAAGTGGAGCCACCAAATTATTATTGATTCACTTAAATTAAGCTCTAGCCACATATTCCATTTTAATTTTGATAAATGGATACCTAGAACCAGAATGTTCTAGATTTGAGCAGTAGCGTATGTTAAAGAAGATTTTAGTTTAATAAATTATTGTTAAATAAATTATATTAGAATTATAAGTAATTAGCAAATGTTGCAAAAAAGTCACATTCGTAGTGAAGTGTGATAGTGAGATGGTTTTCTTCATTCCTTGACCACCAAATTGCTTCCATGTAAATAAGCCGAGCAAAGCTTAATGATGAAACACGTAACTTCAATCCACAGGACAAATTAAATATTGTGAACCACAAAAAACGTGAGAGCTTGCTTCATCACAAGCCACAAAGAGCCCGGTCACAATTACAAGATGTTTAATTACATTTTCTCATCACCTTTTTTATCAATTTTTATATTTTATTTTACTATTTTAAAATTATCACATTGTTTTTTTAATTTTTAAATTATTGAATTTATGCTTAGTTATTAGTAGATTGTACACAATTAAGTGACAAACATGATTAACACGTGACATTAATTTAATGATATGATAAACTCTAAATTTTAATTTAAAGGTTATTTAAATAATAAAAAATAATTAGAATTAATTAAATTATCTTTAAATAATAAAATTAGAACATATTATGTCATTAAATTATTATTATGTGTTAGTATTACATCCCATGAAAATACTATTACAAATACTACTATTAATCGTCTGGCAAGTCTATTAGTAAGATAATTTATATTCAAAATATTAAAATTTTAAATAATAAAATAAATCATATAATGAACAACTCGTCTAGCGAGTAATGTCACCAACAACATGTGTCACCAAGTGAGATATCTGAGTTATGATTTTTCAAAAAAACACTTTCGCTCAGCAAGATGTGTTACTAGCGAAAAGTACTACAAAATTTTAGTAAAGAAGACTTTGCACTGAGCGAGATTGTCATGGAGCACAAAACCATGAAATTGCTTAGCAGGAGCAAAAACACATTGGGTGAGACTTGTTGCCTAACGAGATTATGTAGATGTTCAAAATATCTGTTGCATAATTTATCAATCATTCAAAGCTCCAAAACAAGTTTTTCATACACATTTACATCAACATCTTATATACTCAAGTATACTATAGTTCTATCATTGTATACACACCTATACATGTTCAAAACACCAAGTTTTGCAAGTTAATTTACATTGCTTATACACATCAACTATTCACATATTCTATACAAATAAAAAAATGTTCTTATCACTACTACATTCCCATATTTAGTCTCTTGACCATGCCCTTCATCTTCACCACTAATATTTGTTCTCGTGCAAAACACGATCATCACAATAATAGAGAAAATACATACAAGCAAGGGCAAGCTTACTATAAAAAGTTAATTCAATTAAAAGTAGATATATTATAGTTATTAATGACTTCTAATCAATCAACACATATATGGTATGATCAAACAAGCAAACACACTTATGTTTCACTTAAAATAAGCAATCAAAATACCTAATCATCGGACCTCATGCTTTCTAGAAAATCCATTGAATTCGAAAACTTGATGACCTATCAGACTTTCACCACATCAGTTTATGGTATATCTACCTAATCCACTTAATAACCAATTAAAGTCTAGACATACTCATCTGATACCAACTATTGTCTGGCGTTCTCTTGGTCCATTTGACAATCAATTATTATATGAGTATATCCTTTAGGTACACGCTCGTTCTCATCAACCTTGGTACCGATAATTTCATTAATCGTCATTTTAAACATTCACCAAGTTCAATATATAATCAATTATGTTAAAACATCTAAATCATAAATCAAAACATAATTCACCAAATACATATGCATCTGATCATCAAACACATTCCAAATTCAAAACCGTATCCAAAACTTAAATCAAGCACATGCAAATGTTTCCACATCATCAAATCTAATCTCTTTTGAAATTAAACAAATACTAATCTCCCCTTACCTATTTCTCCTTATAAAGTTGAATTAGAGAGAGAAGAGAATCGAGTTATAGAAATCACTCAAAACCTCACAAAAATCCTCAAAAGCAAAATAGAACCTAAGAAATTGGGAATTCAAGGAGGATATCCCTTCAATGGGGATGATTGAATCGAAAAGACAAAGAAAAAGACCTAAAGAAATAAGATCAAACATACTCATTATGATCAACAACCAAAATTAGAAGAAATAAAGGAGATTTTGTTGAATTCCGCTAACAAATGAAGGGGCATGAATAGAGGAGAAGGTTTTGATGAAAGAGAGAATGAGAAGCTTTGAGAGAATAAAGAGGTCAAAAGGAGAAAAGAATAAGAAAGGAAAAAGAGAAGAAGAAATTTATATAATGACGAGGTGTATTTAGTAATTCTCTTTTGCTAAATGTAACCCCCTTATTTTCCAAATAGAATTTCAGAATAAATTCCCGTAAAACTATCTCAACTACTTCAATCCAAATGAATATCGACTCTACTCACTTCTCTTTACTAAATATAACTTTTTCTTATTCAGTCACTCAAATTCAATCTTATTAATCACAATAACATATAAATAATAATATAAATATCACTACAAATTATTTCTAATTAATTAATTATAATGAAATTAAATTAAATTTATTTTTTTAATTATTTCACAAACTTATAAAATCTTAATAAATAACATGTGCTTACATATTACATTTTCTATATAAACATAAGTTCACTCATAATTATACACAAATTAAAATTTGATAGAGAAAATATCATAAAGAGATATTTACTTCTATACTTATTACTTATTTTTACATTTAATTAGAGAAATATTATTTTTCTTCTCATTTCTATAAACCAACAACTTTTTGCTCTCTATTTTCTAAACAACATTTTTTTAAGGTATAAACATGGTTGTATGTAGACTAAAAGAATTACTATTAATTTATTTTATTAAAATTCAATAGTTATGATTAATTATTTATTATGATCATGCATATTTTATAAAATTAGGTTTTGACATGGTGGTAACGACATCAACAATAATTAAAATAAAATCATAATAAAATATTTAAGATATAATAATTAAGATATTTTATAGGAAACATTTAATTTTTTTTATAAATCTTTAAAAATTTGATAATGTAGATAAGTTTTATATAAATATTTAAATTTAAATTGTATAATTTTATTAAACAGTATGGTGAAAATGGGCAAAAGCATGAGGTTTTATAATGCGCACCTCTCACTTGATACCCTCCTTCATGTGTAACTTTAAAATAATAGTTATTTTTTTATTATCGTCGTTTATTTTATTTAACTAATATAATAATTATAATAAATAGTTATCTTAATATATTATTGGATTTCAAAAATATGAAGATTGAGATGAAGAATAATTATTTCAAAATTATTCTTCATGTAGCTTCAAATATATATATATATATATATATATATATATATATATAAAGTAAATAAATAAAATATTAGTCTAATAATAAAGTATACATACGAAAATGAAAGGAAAAAGTAGCATGTTTGAATTTTTCTACCAACAAAACTAATACTCTAGAAACCAACATTTATCTATCCAAAATATATCCAAAAAAAATCTCTAAAAAAATTCTCTTTCTGAAACTTTCGATGGATCAAAAAGATTAATCCAATATATCACAATTTAAAAAAATTAGTTGTATATTATACTGCCTAAGATTAATCCAACAAATGAACTGAGGTCTAGCAAAAGATATAAATTGTTGCTCCGACATTTGTCTCCAATAATAAAATACCAATGTTAATCATGCGCAAAATATATATATATATATATATATATATATATATATATATATATATATATATGTGTGTGTTTTTGTATACTTCAATTCCTATATTACTATATTAGTAACAGAAAATGCATGCAATTGTAAAAATAAGAGAGATTAAAATGTGTCATCATACTTGTGGGGTTGCTTCCTTATGGACCAAGGAAATTACTATTTTTATATAACATAACTTATCTCTTCAAAGAGATAAGGAATGTGAGAAAGTAAAGGTTTGTGATGTTTTTAATTGTAGATAAATCTGTTTTGGTTAAAATCCTTGAAGATTTTTTCTGAATTATGGTCCACAACATTATTGTGGACAGAACATTATTGTCACATAATATGAGTTTTTAATACAAATCCACGAACAGGAATGATTTGTTATTGGACAAATTCTAGTAAAGAATGAAAGATATGGAAAAGGATTAAAAGATATCATAAAGTTTATGTCTTAGTCCTCGCCTTTAATAAATGCTGTTACTATTTTTCCAAATAGGCAAGTCCTCTACCAATTTGTATGGTGCAATTTGTAAGGATTAAACGACCAAGTTTATATTAACTGAAAATGATCGAGTTTCTCTAACTATATGAAGAGTTAAATATCATTTATATTTTTTTTTTGTTATAAACTGTATCTTTGTATAAAAAACTAATAATAAAAAATAAAAAACTAATAATAAAAAAAAGTAAAAGTTGAGCAGAAATGACAAATGAGACCATGTCTTTATGTTACAATTTTGTTTCACAGAACGAGTTCGTAAATGTTCATTTATATATCTTCTTAAAAATTATTGTGACAACCAGAAGGCTACTAAATCTCTTTAACATGAAAACCTTTTGTGTATAATTTTTGAAAAGACAGCATGACGCATGATAAGCTTCAATGAGCGAATTCGTGGATGAAATTCGTAGAATGTAACATTGGCCGTGGAAATATCATAGAGGATATAGCTGTATCCTGCTTTTGAAGGATTGGGATGTATCTTTGATTAAAGCGCGACGTGGAGAAAATTGATGCGTGGATTTTTGTGCATTTATTTAATGGAAAATGCTTTTTCTTACCAATTTGTGCAGACATGGTCACATGAAATGTAAATGTACTTTCGTTCTTGATTTTCGTCGAAACATGGATTTTGTTTACAATTTTTCACTATAGTTTTGTCAAATGAAATATTGTATTATTGTTGGGTGACTTTCATGTGATTCATGTATTATTCACAACCTTCTTACGCAAAATGTAGAAAACATATATAATTAATATGAAATGCATATATAAAATCAATTTATAAAAGCACACTATTTTACTTTTAAATATATCTTAATATTTTTTTTTGAAAAGCTAAACCATTTATTTATTGAAGAAACAAATTGTTTCTTAGGATACAACATAGATTGTTTACTCTCCATATTCTATTGGAGCATATGACAAACTCTTCCCCTATGTCATATTTAACAAACATAATCTGGGATTGACATACCAATCTGAAAACCTACACCCCCTATTGAAACCAAAGGAGTATGATAGTCATTGCCACGATAATACCTTTATAGACATAACTATATCAACTAAGTTCCCTGGTATTTTGTCAAAAATTATCTGGTTTCTAGTAATCCAGATACTCCAAACCCCGGCCAGCCAGAACACATACCTGCACTGCTTCTTCCTTTTGCCTACCACCCAAGCTGCCGATGAGAGAAAAAGAATAGACACGTCCCTCGGAATAGGTCCTTGAATACCCAGCCAGCTGATAACGTTATTCCATACATATTGAGCCTTGGCACACCTTAGGAACATATGATTCATATCCTCAATAACATTATGACAGAAGACACAAAGCGTCTCCTCCCCTGGTATAGGAACGCCTCTTTTCAATAGATTAGCCATGGTTGATAATCTATCTAACAGTAATCTCCATGAGAAAGCAATTACCTTAGATGGTAGTCTGTCTTTCCACATTCGTCGCAAATCCCTGGGTTCCACCTCGATTGGTCTAGGCGTCGGCTATTGTCGGCGTAAAACCAAATAAGCGTCAGCAACTGAGAATACTTCATCCGTACTAGTCCTCCACCTTCATCTATCCGAGGTGAAGTCCACAAGCGACACTTGTTGCAGCCTACTTTGCAAAAGACGATACTGCTCTTCTTCCCACACAAATAACTGCCTCCTCCATTCCCAGACCCACCCCCCTGATGCCTCCCTTTTGTCGTAAACAGTAGTACCCTTATCTGCTGCTAACCCATATAACCTGGGGAACTGCAACCTAAGGCCTGTACCTCCTATCCACTTCTGTTCCCAGAAGAGAGTATCCTTTCCGTCCCCTACCTTCTTGATGACATTGTCCCGAAACCAGTTTGGTTTGGTTGCTTCCGGTCCATCAATGGCCCATAGATCCCTCCACCACTGCGAGGCCTTAGATAAGTTCGGCTGTCCTTGGTTGAACTTGTATGTATTCCCATATTTACATTCCAATAAGGTCGCCCATACTGCGTTTTGCTCTGTTAATATCTTCCACCTCCACTTTGCAAGCAAACTCAGATTAAAGGTCCATAGGCACTTTACCCCCAGGCCCCCTTCTTCCTTCGGCCTACACACATTTTCCCAACTTACCCAGGCTATTTTGTGGTCCTGACCGTTCCCTCCCTATAGAAAAGATCGTTGTAGACCAGTAATGACTTGTAGGAACTTCTTGGGAACCTTGTAGAATGAGAACATATACAATGGAAGGCTAGACAATACTGAGTTTAACATAACTAACCTTCCTGCGAATGACATATGCTGGGCCCTCCACCCTACCAACTTCCTTTGAAATTGTTCTACGATTGGTTTCCACATTTCTACCTTTCTCGGGTTCACGCCCACCAGAATCTCCAAGAATTTAAAGGGCGGTGTAGAGACGGCACAGTTCAGAAGGTTGCTTACCGCACGTGTGAACGAGTTTTCTACATTAAAACCAAAAAACTGGCTTTTGCAGTAATTGACTTTTAATCCAGATGTCAGCTAAAATCCATGCAGAATAACTTTCAAGTACCATATCGATGTCAAATCTGCTTCCCCCATCATAATAACATCATCTGCATATTGCAATACTGAAAATTGTGCCCCTGCACCAATATTAAGCTCTTTAAACACCCTTTTTCCTACAGCTGACCTGAACAAACCCGCTAAGGCTTCGGCTACCACAAGAAACAGAAAGGGAGAGAGTGGGTTTCCCTGCTTCAAACCTCTTTCCGGCCTAAACTCAGTCGTCGGACTCCCATTAACTAGAACTGACACGTAGCTGTTCCTGACAATGCAATTTATCCACTTTCGCCATAAGTTCCCAAACCCCATCCTAGCTAACATATAATCCAGAAAATCCCAATTGACCGAATCATATGCATTCTGGAAATCCACCTTAAACAAGAAACAAGGTCTCCTTTTCCTCTTCGCCCAGTCAACTACTTCATTTGCTACCAATACCCCATCCAGAATTGATCTACCTGTCAAGAATGCTGACTGGCATTTGGAGATTAAATGACCCATTACTTTCTTCATTCGCAGTGACAGCAATTTAGATACAATCTTTTGAATGCTAGAGATTAAAGAGATTGGTCTAAATTGAGCTAATCTGTCCGGTCTTGCCACCTTGGGAATCAGGGTAAGAAAAGCTGAAGTCACTCCTCTTGGTAGTTCCCCTGATTGATGGAATTCTTGAACTGCATTTATGATATCACCCCCTATTATTTCTCAGCATGATTTGTAAAACTGAAAACCAAATCCATCAGGGCCCGGGCTCTTTCCTCCGTCACACACCCAAACCGCCTCCTTTATTTCTTCCGCCGAAAAGGGTTCCTCTAAGGTTACTCTCTGCTGATCAGTCAACTGATTGAAAGTCATCCCATCCATCTATGGTCTCATTGGATCTCCGTCTTTAAAGCACATTTTGAAGTGACGAGACACGTGGTCCCGGATACTCTGAACTCCCTCCACCCATCCGGACTCTGATTTAACTGCCAATAATGAATTTGTATAGCATCTTTCTTTAAAGCATTTATGAAAGAACTTTGTATTTCTATCACCATGCAGAGCCCATCTTACCCGAGATTTCTGTAACCAAGACCATTCCATTCTCCTTGCCTTTTCCCAATATTCGGACAAAATCTCTTGTCTGTGAAGACCACTGTCGATGACCCCCTGACCTAACTGCTGATCCACTGTCTCCAACTGCATGACCTTTTCATCCAAGAAATTCTCATCCCGACTCCAGTAATCTTGTTTCCATTGTTTAATCCTCAACTTCAGGCCTTTCAACTTACGTGCCAACTGGTACATCTTCCATCCTTGGACTTGCTCTGATGACCAAAATTCTTTGACTAGGTCCATGAAACCAGGCTCCACCAACCAATGGTCAAAAAACTTAAACGGTTTCGGGCCCCAATTCTGTTTATTCACTTCTGTTATGATCCAGGTGTGATCTGAGAACTCTCTAGTACCGACTCTCTGTGCTGTAACACCCCAGTCCTCCATCAGATCTGGTGAGAACAGAAATCGGTCCAGCCTACTAGATGACTCTCCATTCGGGGCTATCCACGTTGGCCCTTTCCTGATGACTGGAATATCCAGCACTCCCATTGTCTGGATAAAAAATCTAAAGTCAGACATCTCAATTGTAGAGTGATATCCTGATCTCCCCTTGACCTCCGTCGTATCTAGCACGGCATTAAAATCTCCTCCAAGTACCCACTTGGCCTCCGGAAAACCTCGTTTAGTCATCAACAAATCGTCCCATACCTTCCTTTTACCCTGTACTGAACATGGGGCATATACATTTACCACACAATTAACTTCCTGTGCACTATTCCTCTTGAAGCCAATTCCAAGAAAGCCCTGCCCTTGAATAACCCAGACAACCTCGAAAATATGCTTCTTCCAGATTGTGAGGCATCCTCCACTGAGCCCTTCAGACGGTAGTGCCCTCCACTCGCACCCTGCCGACCCCCAAATCTCGTGAACCTCCCAGTCGTTTACCATCTTGCACTTTGTCTCCTGTAGCAGACAGATATCAATGTCGTTCTTTTTCAACATTCTCCTTATTCTTCGACGTTTGGTCCGATCCCGGAATCCCCTCACATTTAAAGAGAAGATCTTCATCTAATTATTCCGGTTACTCCCCGTCTCCCTCTGTTCCTTCTCCCCAATATCTCGGTCCTCCATCTTCCGTAGTTCCTGTATGTAGTTAATAGCTGATTGATTGGCGGATATTCCGAGTTCCTTCAGTGCCTTCCATATTTTCTCCGCTTCCGCTTCCGCCTCCTGGTGGCCATTTCGTTGGTCATCTCCGTTCCGATCATCCAATTGCCCTCGCATCATTAATTCACTCCCATCGAAACTATTTCTCCTGAGTTGCTTCCATATGGATACCACTCTCTTTTGCCCATTCCCTCCATCGGACACCCCTTCTCCATCCACTAATACCTATTTCTTGTAATCATAAGGCATTGTAGATATAGATTCATTTTTTCCGAAATCACTGTTTTCCGAAATGACCCTATTCTGTCCGTGCGCACTAGCATTTTCCGGAACTTTTCGTTGGTGCCCAATAGCAATTCCTGCAACTGTTGCTGTTTCGAAACTGTATTCATTTTCCCGCCCAGCCCAATTAGTAAAAAGGGCGGTGTATGCAGCGTTCCTGTCCGCTTCGTGGCACACGGGTTGGGCCTCCACGCACGGCCCCAACTGGCGCTGGCTGGACCGTTCACCGGTCGTCTGGTCGCGTGCCGTACACGCCTGCTGTGCGTGCCAGTCGAGGCGTTCTCGAGCTGCGCACCTGACTGACGGCCGGCTGACGCGCTGTCCCACTTGATGGGACCCGTTGTCAGACCTCGATGTGCGTGCCCCGGTTCCCGTGCTTTGCCTATTTCCCTTTTCTCCTTCGTTGCTCAGCCCCCGCGTGCGTCTTCTTCCTCTTCTGTTTTCTGAGGAAAGCTGTACATTTTCCTTTCTCTCGCTACCTCTGCTCCTGCTAGTGTCGCCCGTGTTCTGATTATACCCAAAATTGGGCGTTGACCCTGTACACATTGATTGGGCTCTTGTCTCCTTTTCGGTGTTCACCAGCGCCTTCCGCCCTTCTCCGTTGAGGCCACAGCTTGCGGTGGTAGGACCTCCGTCCGCCGCTCGCGTAGTCCTCCCCACGTCCGATTTCGTGGTCGCCGATTTGTGTCCTCCACGACCGTGTCCCGTCGCAATCGGAAAGGGACCCCACCTCATTCGGCGCTTCCACCCTCCTCCACATCCCCTTCCTTCCATTCTCCATCCCAGAGCATCTTCCTTTTCAACTCAGCCAGCCGCCTTTCCGCTTCAGCCGATTCATCAAAGTCGTCGTCCTCCTGACAGTAACCGTTTTCCGATCCGTAGCTCGTAGTCACTCGGCTATTCTTACCCTCATTTACCTCTTCTACCTCCTTCACCCTGATATCAAACTTCCACCCATCAATACTCGTTCTAACTACCTCGTCAAGCTTCCTCATATCCTTCCTTGACACCACCAGCCGTGCTACGTCGTATCGTTCATTTTTTTGAGTACTTTCTTCCACATACAGAAGCTCTCCGAATGGCGCGAGTAGTGTGGAGAAGAATTTTTCGCCCCAGACGTGTAACGGGACCCCGTAGCAGTTGACCTTGATCCTCCGATCGGTGTCGACCAATCCCGGCTCCCACTTCTGTATCCCCACAAACCATTGATCGAACCATTGTTGTTTCCTTTTCAGTGTTTCTTCGAACGTCTCGCGTCCTTCCACCTCCAGCAGAACCTTGTTTACCCCCATAGGAGTCGCCCTCACATTGCAGATTCCATGATTCATCAGGAAAATCTGCGTCCTGAAAGCCATCCCTCTGTTACGCACTTCTCCCACATAAGCCTTCTAAAGCCGAGCCACCTTTTCCATCGATGCAGTGTACACCAGTTTCATATTCGCGTATTCTGTCCCTCCTGCTCGTCCTCTTCCCTTGTTATGACTAGGATCCCCATTAGTTCGTACTACTGATGCATAGGATTGCCCAAGTTTCCCGTTGAGTTCCGTCTGAAAACAAATTTTTTTGTCTTGTTGCCTGCCTGCTACATTGAACTTTCTCTGATTTTTCTCTGTTTTCCGAGCATACCGTGGTATGTTAACCCACAGTTTTTCTCGTCTGATGAATATACTATCCAGCTTAATCACCAGCATTTTTTCATCCTCGACTTCCCTGAATCTAGCGAAGCCAAATCGGTGTCCCCTCCTATTCCTCTTGGTCGGGATTACCACGTCCTGAACTTTAGCATATCTCCCGAAAATCTCCCACATGTCTTTTGCCCTATACTCTTCCGGGAAATGCGTTGACATCCATTGCTGATTTCCCTCCGCCGTTGACATCCATTCTTCTCCTGACCTCCTTTCTTCTTCTGACCTCCGTCCACCCTGTAAATATATCTTAATACAGCACATGATTTTGCAAAAGTCATATTATTAGCAATGCATATATAGTGTATAGTTTTAAGAGATTTATTATTTATCTCCACCAAATAAAATAATGAGTAAATCTCTTATAATTAATATGTTTGTAGTTATTATGTTACTAGTAGAATATTATTCTAGACTTAATAGATTGTCAATTAAGCCTTTTTCACACAAACATAGGATTTTTTTGAGTTATTATTAAAATGAAATCTTTTAAAAAGTATATTATTAAATTAGAAGATTTTTTATCATTTGATTTTGGGTGCGACAATTAATTCAAATTATTTCCCCTGTTTATTTTTTTTTTCATGAACATTAGAGTGGCATTTTATATGAAGCAATCATTTTTAAATTTTTTCCTTGTTGAAGTTAAGTCAGTTCAAATGAAAAAACTAATATACTATTTTGATTACTAGTTGCGAGTGAGAGCAACCATTTTTTTTTTTTTTTACAAGTGATGCCATTTCACTTATAATAAGCTATTTTCATTTCCGCGTCCACCACATATCTGCGTTCAGCATGCGAATACGGGATCTTTTCCACAGCTCAGTATCATAGTCCACAAGTATGTGGGAAGTACGCTGTGGACACAAAGAGGACCACATCAATGTGGATAAGTACACAGGTCTGTGATAGAAGATAAAGTGAAAAAATGCTCTTCTGTGTAATGGTATCCCCTGTGCATTAATTCTTGCAGAACCTAACTGTCAACCCATAATATTCCATGCTCCTTCACTTCCATTTGTATGAAGCCTCACTTAATGTATGGCTTTGATTCTTGTCTCCACCATTCTCCTCAACAATTGGCATTGAATAGTCTGAAATCTGAATGTTTGGCAAGATCTTTATATACATAATATTGTTTTTACACACTATTTAACCAACTGAAATAAACTTAAACCTCATTATCTTGTTTTTTTTTGAATCAGCAACCCAATTATCTATGCGTACATAGCATTATCTTGGAAGTATTTTTAACATAGAGAATGTAAATGTAAACTGGTAATTGATAAAGCAATTCCATCACTTATGATTAACAGAGTCATTCACATGCATGGGGTCCTCTTTGATCTCATTACCGAAATTTTGTCCACACGTCTCTTTTCCTTCTTTAATCACTTCTTTTTGGGGGGTGTTGGGCGCAGATTTGTTTATTTTATTTTGTGTTCTTTAAAGAGAGGGGCAGGGCAGAAGGCATGATCAACCAAATATCTTTGTCCACATCAAGTCATAGTCAAATCAACAATTCAATATACTAGTTGACGATTATCCAAATCCAAAAGACACAAAAAAGAAAAAAACAACAACAATAATATATATATATATATAACATTAATTCCTTCCTTGGCCCATAACTAGCGTATTTACACGAAACAAACAACATATTCCATGAAGATTCCGATCATAGAGAGAGATTCACTTAATTGTCACAACAATTAATGCTCGCCAGCTCTTAAATATATACACCTCCATCACTCGCTAATCTCTTACAATTTAATTATAAAAGCTACCAAAGACAAATAAAGTGGCAAGTGGCAACAACACCAAAAGGTAGACACCTAGAAAATCTTTCTAACGTTCTCCTTCCAACAACGTGGGGTTTCTCGAAAATTAACACCCCATGCATATGTCTACTTCTCATAACAAAAGAGAAAACAAATTTTTTAAAAAATTAGAAAAAGCTTAAAATTAATCAGAACTAGCTTCTAGCTTCTAGCTTCTAGCTTCCTCTAACTTTTAACACATGCACCCAACCCAATTGTAAAGGTTCTAGCGGGGGGGTGATATTCACATAATCAAGAGCTTAATTTATTATATAGTAAGCTATATGACGTACTCAATGTATACACATAGTGGCATTTTTGTTGTTGTTATTTTTTAGTTAAAAGTGATGGACACTACTATTGTGAAACCATGGTGCCTAAAAATTGATAAAGATCCGAGAGTGTAGCCATAAGGGTGACGGATTCGGATCTTAGACTTTCATTCTCCACGGAAAGTAGAAGATTCTGGTGCATGGTAAAGCATAACCGGTTTTTTAATTCTCGGTTTTCCATTTTCAACCGGTTCACTTGGTTCGTGAGGTTCTCTAAATGGCGCTTCTTTCTCCAGCGGGACCGCCTGGCCGACTCCCGGTTCGACTGCATTCGCCTGAGCTTTCTCTCGTGCGGGGACCGAACCGCCCGGTTCGAACCCTGCGAACCGGATCCCGGACTGGCTGGTTCGTTAACGAGGGAAAAGAGGTCCTCTATTTCACTTGGCGTGAACATGGTTTCGAGAACCGGAAAACATGAGGACTGAACCGCTTCGTCTTGGTGGAAGAACATTGTTGTCGTTGCAACACGAAAACACAAAGAAGGAAAATAAACCGGGTGAGTTCCAAAGAATGAACCGGAGGGAGGAAAGGAGGGGAAAAGGGAAGAAGGGAAGCGTAGGGGACGGGTATTTAAAGGTGTGTAAAAGTGTGCAAACTGCAAAACGCGCCAACATGTGGGGCCCACCACAGCAAAAGTAATTGGAAAGCTCTGCCTCTATTTGTCCAAAGAAAAAAATAAAGTAGGCTAACATATGTTTTAACTTTTAAGTATTTGATTTTTAGCCTTTTAAAACGACCACTTTTATTTTTAGAAGATTAATTTCAAGGTGCTCTCTTATAAGATTAGGAAAGACTATCAATTTAAATAAGAATTTATTAAAAAAATTTACATATGACCTACCAACAGAAAAAAATTGAAAATTATATTGCACTCTCACTTCACGGATAATGTTAAAGAAAGACTCGACCAAATGTATCAAGTTCTATTGGTACTTTAAACGTTGGTCATTTTTGAGTCATTATATTTTTAAAATGGATGAAATTAATCTCTATTATTATAATTTTACTTCTCTTGTTTATTAATACGTTATTGATTATGTTCGTCACATGACATAACAACTACTTTATATTATTATAAGAATTATATAACAAACTTAAAACTATTCATCTAAAAAAATATAATTTAATTATTAGTTTTCAATTTATTGTTTTTATGTAATATTTTAATGTATAATTAAATTAAAATATTAAAAATGTTGTGATAGATTACTTGAAAATTAATAAGAATGCAAGTAAGTATTAAATTTTAGATTTAAATTTATTTCCTCTTAATTTGGATAAACGAGAAAAATGAGATAGTCAAATATGTTTCGTCCTGGTCCATTGTCATGCGTAGATCAATAATACAATAATATAAAATTAGAAATTAGTTTATCATATTTTAGAAACATGAAGACTATTTTTTTGGTGTATGAGAATTAATACAAATTTTCACCAAATGTCAGGAGATGGATTAAAAAAAAAAGAAAAAGAAAAAAAAAAGTGGGTTTCAGACTTTGAGATGTACGTATTGATGGGTGACTTTCTTTTAGTGAAAACATGAACTATTCAATTCCATGCAAACTTTAGTGGTGGGGATTGATTGGAGGATTTCTTTTTATTAATTTTTGGTTATGGTAAAATAATGGGGTCCTCATGAAATCGGCTTTAGCTTAATGACGAAGGATCAACCAAAAACGCATATGCAACGAATTAGATTAGAAAGTTACCGGTCACCGCCACTGCATGCGCCGAAGTCATTTTGGACACGCACATGGATCGATGGTGATGGTGAAAAAAGCAGTGAAAGGTTCCTAGCTACCTCCATCAATATTGTACAAAAAAAATTAACCAGTGTCGTCAAGGTGGACTAATTAGTGTTTAGTACGTACTAAATCATGGCCACATAATCCCACACATACCTATTATGCTTGTGGCTACAAATTTGTTCTTTTCCTCTCCCACCCTAATGCTCCCACGTTGTTCATCGAACCCTACAACATCACTTTGAATACAGACACTTAACAGAATTTAAAATAAAGAGGTCTTATCGTTGTCGCCTACACACAATGATTTTTTCATTATTAAAGAAATTAATTGGGGTTTGTGAGTTAATAGATTAGCTTCCATATACATGAATTATATCCAACTAGATCTTCATCAACATAGAAAGCATACCAAGTTATGTTTTTGGTGGATTGAGTGCTTATATTACTATGACCAAAGTTAACTATATATATATATATTTAACTAATATGATATCACTTGCAACTATAACAATCTCTCTAGCTATTAGCACGCAATTTAAATTTAGTTATCTATCGAATTTAAGTCCGCTTAATTAGTTGTTTTGTCAAATCAAAATACTGTATGTCCTGCACCAAATAGTAATTCAAAGTGCATATTGAGAGATGGAAATAGCAAAGACAGTGAATTTTCGTGTTGAACAAGCTATACCAAAACTCATCGATTGCTTTTTTTCATTCTTTTTGTTGGTTTTACTTATAGATACTAAGTATCTATAACATTCTTGAAGATTATGATTACTTTATTTTCTGCTATTCGCTAGATAATTGATGTGATCTAGTCTAAAGATGTTGCAAAGATTGATGGATGTCGTTATTATATTACTGTGTATATATAGTGTATACTCATCTTCATAGTTTTTTTAAGGTAAAGACGAGAAAGAATGTGAGTCCTAGTAATATACCTCTCTGCCCTAGTGGGATGTTCAATGTAAAATCCAAAAACTAGTGGGAGAAATGAGAGGAATATTCTTGAGTAGTTTTCATAGTCGATCGAGAGCATTCTATAGGTAACTAGGGACAGTTTTTGCTTTGGTTGGCAGTTGGTTCCCCAGAAGACTTAGCAAAATATTAAAGAGGTTGTGATTTGTGAGTGGAGGATAACATGCGACCCCTTCTATGCCGTTTCAGTGTACCAGAATTAATTTAAAGAAGCAAAAAGAAGAGAACTTAGCAACCTCGTCTTTTAGCAAGCCAAAGTAGTTTGCATGTGCTTCAAGTAAAATTTTAATGGAAAGAGGAGTAGTATCATTGGGATGCCCTCTCCTTTATCAACTCTGTGCACGTTGTCTTGTACATGAATTGGAGGGCATCTCCCTCTAAAAAAAAATGCATTATTTATAGTCTCAACCATTTAGAATATAACATAATTATCTGATTAAGACAGATTACATAAAATATAACTCAACCAATTATATATTATATGTTAGTTAAAATCATAAATGGTGTGTTGATATGAGACTATGTAATAATTCTTTTCTTTTTAGTTTTGTTTCCTTTACTTACGGGTAATAACAACTAATAACACCTATAAATTCTTTTTAACCTATTCTTTTTTATTGGTTAAACTTTATTTAAAATTATATATTAATGTAAAATTTTTTAAATAAAAAACAAATTATACATACATAAATTTGTAATTTTTAAAGGATGTTTTACCCCTTTTTTTAGAAAAGTAAAAATATATTAATAAAATATCAAAAGTACCATAAATAACAACATGTAAAGTTGTTAAGTATACATGGTCAAAACCATTTCAATACCAACCAAATATAGAAAAATTATCAACTCAATCTTACAAGAGATAAACAAATGTGTCCCACCCTTTTACATACTAGAATCAAAATATTATGAGAAGTAGGATCCACCTCAATGTTGTAGTAGAAGTGGCAAATGATAGAGATATTAGAATAAATGCACATCAAAATATTGTGACATTTACCACATGGTTGTGGTTGACATGGAGAAAACGAAAACCACTGCTGGGAGCATGAAACCATACATGTGTCTACACTTGCAGATGATTTAGCAAAATTAGGACAAAAATTGTTGGAGCACTTGTCACATCCTTTGTCATGCATATTTGTGGTTTACACAACTTAACCATCTTTAGAAGCATGAATCACAATCTTGTACAAGAATCCACACATGTGTGGATGATATGAAAAAAGCATGACAGAAACCATTTGAGGTCATACCACATCCTTGTGGCTTGTCTCACACTATTGTGGATGACATAACATGGCCAAACATGTTTGGATCGTAACACAGACCAAAGGAAAGAGTCATAGTGGTGTGGCTAACTAACTTGTGTAAAATAATATAAAGAAAAACTTGTCAACTTATTTAAAACTTTTAACTTTCTCTTTTATCAACAATAACCTTTAGTTTTATCATATTTTTCTTGTATATGGTAACAAATACTTAATGATAATGAGTTATATCATATTTGTCTTGCATTTAGTAATAAATACTTAATAACCCAACGATAAATCATGTTGCCTTTGTTTTTTACCTTTTCACCCCTCGATCTTGATTCACAAATAGCCACATGCATAATGTTATTCTCTCATTCAATTCGTTCATGATAATATGATTTGATTAATCCATGGACACATGATTAATTATAAAATGAGAGAAGAGTGTGCCTATCATGTCAAGTATGATATATAGTCCCCTCAAATCTTTCGCTCTTTTTCGTTTTTTTCCTTTCTTTCCAAATCCTTACATCTTTACAAGCAAAGAACAACTCTGGAAAACGAATTTTGTATATGATTAGCTTAATTATGCCAAATTATTTTGATCCGTGAAAGTACAATTATATATCCATGACACTATTTTAACACTTTTCAATTAGCAGTAATTTATATATCAAATTCATCCATTTGTTTAGTTTATGTTATAAAAGATGAAGACAAAAAAAGGAAAAAAAAGTCGAGGATTTGAATTTTTCAATAACAAAACTAATATAAATTAAAAAACTAGCAAAATTAACAATTGTTAACGAATATACCATAACCCTGTCTCTTTCATTCTAAATTAGGCATGAACACTTGTTTTCAACCATTTAATTATTCATACTATAAAATACTAAGTTGTGTTTTAAACTAAAATTATTTTCATTGGGCTGTATGTATAATGGGAACGGATTTACCAACAAGTCGTTGTAGTATAGTGGTAAGTATTTCCGCCTGTCACGCGGACGACCCGGGTTCGATCCCCGGCAACGGCGATGGAATACTTTTTTTAAGATGTTTTTACTAATGAACACTTTTTTGTTTTGTTTTATTTTTTTGGGGTTAAGATGAAAAACAATTAAAGCCCAATTAAAAATGGGTCCATCTGTCCTATCAGTTGTCAATGGTACAAGATGAATGCAAAATAATACCCGTAGAATTGTCCCCAACTTTAGATTTTGCTAATCGTAATAAATGTTTAAAATATAAAATGGGTTTTGCTAATGTGTCCTAACTTTAACGCTTGTATGAATTTTACTAGTTAATTTGGAACAATATTAATTTCTTTTGTTAGGTAGGCTTTTACAAAAGGATGCATTTAATATTTTTTTTTCATTGGTTAGTTTTTGAAACATATAACCAATTGTTTGGTGTCGCGTTCAAGTAATTTTTGCACTTAAATTGGATAGTAGAAGGAGTTATCATGATACCTATCTCTTTCCCTATGGAGGAAATTAACTAATTAGTCAATCCACAAAGCGTGAGGGACTTCAATGTTTTATGGAACTGTTTTTTTCTTTCTTTAGGCCAATAAGGCCAACCCAGCAGAAGTTCTGATTTCACATGAAGGGCCCCTACACCTTAGTCCTAATTGGAACCTTAATTAGTGGCCTCCAGACAGAGCTTAAGAACATGATAAAGGGAGAAAGGAATATAGCCAAGCAAGATAATTGAAAACTAGTTGGGATAATGCTCCTTACTTTTATAGATGTGATCATTTTTAAAGGTTATAAGTTTAATTTATAAAAAGGTTTAATTATACTTATTTCTTTCTTTCAGTTTATGTATGATTTTAGTTTTTCTTTTTCATAAATTTTTTAGTTTATTTTTTTTTATATACAAATGATTAGTGTTGTTAGTAATGTTAGTTGTTTTTTTTACTAAGATTCTCGAATTTTTTCTAATATATTATCTTCTAATTTTTATGATTGGCTTTGAATTTGAAAAGTTTTTTATGTGGTTTTAAAAAAATTATGAGAGAAAATTTAACAAAAAATAGAAGAATGTTGTGTAATGTGAATTTAAACATTGAAGAATAAACAATTTGAGACTTTTTTTTTTTTTTGTGAAGTTAAGATGTTTAATTTTTGTTTTGAGAGAAAAAAAATTAAAGTTTAAAACAATCTAAATCTCTTTAAAAAAACAAATATAATTGATTTAATATGTGAAGATTTTGTGTAGAGAATCAAAATTTGAGTATTTTTAGATAGGAAAACGATAGAGACCAAACAACCTTAATTTTATAAATGAAAGGATTAATTGAAAAAAGAAAAGAGAAACTAAAATCTCATATAACCCATACTAAAAAAAATCAAAAGTGAAATTAAATCTTTGAAATTAACATACACAATTACACAAACAATGTCCATGCTAGCAATTTTCTTACTGGAAGTTCAATTCATGACCTTGTACCACTAGTCACTAGGCCAAAACATTTATAGGTAAGATACAAATCTTTCAACTTATCAATAGTGTAGAATTTTATGTTAGATAATTTTTATTAAACATATTTCTTCATAATAAATATATTTTATTATTTTTTATCTAAATTGTTTATAGTTAAAAAATCGGTTTTTATTTATATTAAGAAGCAAATGTTATCCATTTATTAAAAGGTAAACTAAGGATGAATATAATATGCTGATACATTAGTAAGTATAGAAAAATTGAGATATAATAAAATTACATAAAAATTTAATAACTAATCTACTAAAACTTTGTTACATTCATTGAGATTAATGATTTCTTTTGTTAAGTTAAAGAGATTTATTTCAATAGAAAAATAAAATGTTAAGCTAAAATCTTAAAAATATATGCTTAACAATGTGTCTCCCATTAATAAGCACATAATAGTGGATTCATAATCTATTTTGTAAACAAATCTGTTACGAGTTTTGTTACATTTAACAATTCTCATGTTGTTGCACTTCATGAATTATGATATCCACTTTTGAATCATGTTCATGAAAAGATTTTGCATTTATAGTTTTTCAAATAACTTACAATGTTGCGTACTAGTTAAATGACCAAATGCAACTCATTTTTTGCATTTCTAGCTTTCCATATTGAGTTTAATGATTGTTATAAGTAATAGATATTATAATTAATATATTATAATTCAAATTGATTGTTGAATATCACTAAATATTATATTATAGTAATATATATAGTAGAGTTAGAACATGAAAACATCATCCGTAGAGTTCATTCGAGTTTGCTTACAAGTCTATTTGATTTCACTGAGTTTATTTCAAATTTACACCCTTCTATCGCATCTTTTTCGAGTTTACAACCTTCTGATTCTATGTATGATTTAACTCATTAGAAATTTATATAATTTTATGAGTTAATTTATGATTTTGATAATTATAAAGTAAAGTAAAAAAATGACACTTGAAGTTTTCTTTTATGAAGATATTTTTTTTATGAGTTTACAATAAGATTTTTTTATGAAGATTTTTACAAAAGATGTTTAAGCTTGAAATTGAATTTGACTTTATTATAACTATTTCACTTGAAAAGTGCTTCCAATTATATTCCAATGATTTCTCACTTCAACTTGAAGTTATTAAATTTAAATAAAAATAAAAATATTACCAATATATCTAATTGTAACATGAATATTTAATTAAAAATACACATTTATTACTTATCCACATAATTGTTAAGGCTTTTATTTCATATCATACTTCCATTTTCTTTAGCCATAAAAAGTGCAAAATCGTAAATGTAATTAATAAATAAATATGTCAAATATTATAATATAAAATAAGTTTATTTTAGTTTTCAAGCATTTTCGTCACTTTTTCATTAGTCTTAATATATATATATATATATATATATATATATATATATTTAATAGTACAAATACATCATTTTTTGCTTTTAGTTCCATTTTTTAATTTTATTTCTATAAATATATAACTTTTTCAAGTCTGCATAAATAACTTACTTTTTGTTTCTAAGTATTGTAAATATATTACTTTTCAATTTTAGCTTTATAAATAAGTTATTTTTTAATTTAGGTCATACAAAATATCACTATTTCTGTTTTTAGTCAATATGATTTATCACAATAACATAAAGATTTTAATAAGGTGACAAGAAATGATGTTATCATGACATGTCACTGTTAAGTTTATGAAACCTTCTTGTAACGAGCCTATTTAAAAAAAATCTACAATAAAATAAAAAACATCTGCTTTGATAGCAAAGTTAAGACCTTCTTTTACTGGAGAGTATTTGATAAAACTAGCTAACAAGTTAATCGAAATTTGAAAGTTAAAAGCTAGCTAAAAATTTGATAAAACTAGCTGCAAATTATAAAATGACAAATAAAGGCATCAGTAATGATTAAATCAACAATGAATATTTAAAATAAATATAATATATTTTAATAATATAAATAATTATATATAAATTATATTTAAATTATAAATTTCTATCAATAATATATTTAAATCATAATTACATATTTAAATTATAAATTTATGTAATTACATATTTAAATAATAAATTAATATAATTAACATTTAAATTATAAGTTCTATAATTAAATATATAAATTTTAAATTACATATTTAAATTATAATTTTCTATAATTATATATTTATATTATAAATTACTATAATTACATTCATGAATGAGAGAGAAATGAAGGAGAGAAATTTTATAATGTGATGAGAGACAATAAGTGAGAGACGATTAGGGATGACAAAACAAGATCGGCCCACTAGCCTGTCAAAAATACACTGGGCGGTTAGGCATTTTTGCCTGCCAGCCCATTTAGACCCGCCCTGCCTAACCTGCCAACCTGTTGGGCTAAGGGTGAGGCGGGGAAGGCTAGCCCATCGGCCCAAAAAAAAATAAAATTTAATTTAATTATTAATAATAATTATTATATTATAAATATAAAATAAAATTATCAAATAAAAATAAAAATTATGATAGTTTAACATTTTATAATTAAAAATTGATCAAATTATTTAAAATTAAATTTAAATTAAAAATTAAAATTTAATTTGATAATTATTTGGCATTCTATTCTCACTTTGAAATTATGTTTTGGGTTGTGATGTAGATAAGGTAGAGGAAGGTCACAAATCAAAAGATGAAAAAGTTGAGGGAACTTCTTCAAAGGTGCGCATATAATAATGTTGAAATTGAAATTTGAAAATGAGTTGTGGGTTTTTAAGTTGAGTTTAATTGGTATACACTGTCAGTGTAAAGATTTTACACTGACAGTCATTCATGACCCTTTATTCATGGTAAATTTTTTAACTTTACTAGTTATTACTTTAAAAGTCTCATAAATGAAAAGTCATGATTGACTGTCAGTATAAAAATATTTTACACTGACAGTGTATACCAATTAAACTCTTTTAAGTTTATGGATGACTAGTATTATTTACTTATATAATTACATTGTGGGTTTAGACATTCTGATATTTTTTATTTAGGATTATGCTATTATATGTTTGGAAATTTTATGTTTTAACTATTAATGTTATTGTATTTGGATTTTGTCTTTCGACATATTATATTTTCATTATTTAATTATATATTTAAAATAACTAAAATTTGTAACGGAGTTGGTCAATTAGCTAAAAATTTGTAACTTATCAATTTTTTTCAAATAATTTTATACATTTAATATCTCCTATTTTTCCTTTTTCACAACATTGTCAATTGTAGTATTGTACTCTATTAAAAAAAAGGAAAAAATAAAAGACGTTAAATAAGTTTGTATACACTTTTACTAAAAGTTTTTGACTTTTTTTTTTAAATTTTAGGTTTTTTTTTTAAAAAAAAGTGAGAAAAGTTGGTGGGCCAGTGGGCTAGCCCGCCTATGAGCAGGGTGGGCCAGGAGCTTGGGCTCGTCCCTTGTATGGCGGGCCAGCCTCCCATCCTGTTTTTGACCGATCAAGCCTAAACAGTCCTAGCTGACCCGTTTTGTCATCTCTAGAGACAATGTATTAATTAATGAGAATTAAACATGTAAAAATAAAATCAACTATCAGCTAAAAATAAGAGATATTTTTGAAAAGTAATTGGAATAACTTTTTTTGAAAAAAGGTAACAACTTCTAGATTTTTGTTATTCAAACGGAGCTGAAACAATTTTAGCTATCATTCAACTGATTTTTCAACTTTCAGCTAGCTAAAATGTCAAACCAAATACACTCGTAATCTTTTATAGATAACAATAACTAACACCCTAAACTATAAAAAAAATTATACCTGAACATGTTAATACACTCCTAGTGAGAGAAAGAAAAAGAGAATGATATATATGTATGATAGGTTTTATGATGTGAGAGATAGAAAAAAATAAGAGATGTTTAGAGGGATGTATGTGTATCATTATTTTAACTATAAAAGTGGACACCCTTTACAAGATGTTCTCTCTATGTACAATGTAGCATAACCAATGTCCAAAGGTATATAGATATAGATTACAATAACAAATTCGTTTGAGGCCACCATACAAGATGTTCTCTATTAGTGTATTTGATAAAATTAATTGAAAAGTTAGGTGAAAGCTAGTTGTAAGTAGGGGTGGGTATACGAATGGGTCTAACCCGTTTATGCCCGACTCATGAAGCCCGCATTTTAAATGGGCCGAATAAATTTGTTCTCTAAAATAAATTGAATTTTTTTTAGAGTCCATATCCGTTATGCTAAAATATAATTATGTATTTTAATATAAATTATTACATGTTTAATTATAAATTGTTATTTTCTATAATTATATATTTAAATTATAATGATTGAAAGAGAAATGAAGGAGAAAAAAGTTATAACATGTGAAGAGAAAATTAGTGAAGGATAACTCATTAATTAATGAAGGGTATTAAAAAAAATCTACAAGTAGTTGAAACTAAAAAATCATTAATTATTAGATCAATTATGAGCTATTTAAAATAATTATAAAATATTTTAATGATATAAAATTTCTTAATTTAAATTTATTACATATTTAACTATATTGTTCTATAATTATATATTAATTATAAATTACTATTATTACATATATAAATTATAATGAAAGAGAGATGTTATAACATGTTAGGAGAAAGAATCAGCATAGGGTAATTTATTAATTAATTAAGGATAAAGTTATAAAATAAAATTTACTAGTAGTTAAAATCAGGAGATCATTAATTATTAAATCAATGATGAAGTATCTAAAATAATTATAAAATATTTTAATGATATAAAATTTCTTAATTTAAATTTATTACATATTTAACTACATTGTTCTATAATTATATATTAATTATAAATTACTATTATTACATATATAAATTATAATGAAAGAAAGATGTTATAACATGTTAGGAGAAAGAATTAGCATAGGATAATTTATTAATTAATTAAGGATAAAGTTATAAAATAAAATTTACTAGTACTTAAAATTAGGAGATCATTAATTATTAAATCAATGATGAAGTATTTAAAATAATTATAATATATTTTAATAATATAATTTTTTTAATAAAAATTATTTGACTAAACTAATTCTAAATATTTGGTAAAACTAGCTGATCAATTACCAGAAAGTTGTAAAATAATAAATAAAGACATAATTAATTATTAGATAAACAATAACGTACTTAAAATAATTATCATATATTTTAATAAATAAAATTTTTAATATAAACTTATTACCTATTTAAATTATAAATTACTATAATTATATATTAAATTATAAATTTCTATAAGTACATATTTAAATTATAAATTACTATAATTATATTTTAAATTATAGATTTCTATTTTATATATTTAAATTATAAAATTATGTAATTATATATTTAAATTATTATTATTATATATTTAAATTATAAATTCCTATAATTACATATTTAAATTATATTTCACAAAAAAATATATTTAAATTATAGTTTCCTATAATTACATATTTAAAATTATAAATTACTAAAATTACACATTTAATTATAATAAAAGAAAAGAGATTATGATAGAGAGAGAATTGAATGAAAAGACATTATAACATCCGAAAAGAAAATAAGCGAGAGAATGATGATTAATTAATGAAGATTAAAAGTTAAAAAAATAAGTTATTACTAAAAATAGAAGACTTTTAAAAAAAAAAAAGAAATTAATAGGTACTTAAAAAAGCTAGTTAAAGAAAAGCTCAGCGAGGTGAGATGATAAGTTAAACCTACTCTATACCTAATGCACGGTGGCTATCATCCTGGCCATGGTCTCAACTACGCTCAATCATCATTTACTTTATCTTATTCAGGCACTTTCAGATATTTTTCAACATCTCTAAAATTAACAAAGTCAACTGTTTGATCATCTAATAATTCCGGTTTAAATTTAAAAAATTTAAAACAATATGTTCATAGTTTTGTTTGGAGCAGGGTAATTCCATTGTAGTTAGAAAGAAGGGGCGAATTCGAATAAGGGGCACTTTTTTAATCTCCTCTGAATAGAATCTCCTTTTTCTGGATATCGTGTCTCTTTTGTGATGGGAAAAAGTAGAAAAAAGTAAAAGAAACTTTACCCACTGAAACATGGTGATGATCATGATTCATGACCAAGACGACCACATCATTCGACACCAGAGACATGGGACATATAAATAGTGTACACAAACAGACAACTTTAATTTTGTTAAAAAAAAAATTCATTACAGCTTTAGTCCTTGGCGCTACCCATAAACTTTTTCTTCAAGCTTATCTGACGATAATTTAGCTAGCTTAAGAGCGTGCTCAATCTTCAATAATAGCTGCTAATTATTCTAAAAAGTCACACAAATCAAAACCCAAAAGCCTTAAACACATGAATTCATGATCAGATCTAAGACTTCCTAGAAATAATGTACCCAACCAACGCATGCACACCCTACTCCTAATTCCTAACCCACCCACCACACACACACTATTTTTTTTACTATAAACTGAATTAAGCAAAACATCATTAATTAATAATCAAATCGAAATAAGCCTTGCAAAGGGTGGGTGATTTAGGCAAATTAAAGTTTGGTGGTAAAATTTACCAATTTCATATCCACATTGTACTAGTAATTTACAATCATACCTCACCGATCATTTACTGTTATTTTCCGGCTATGTCCATAGACTGTGGCATCATAAACTCAAGGCCACAGAAAATTAATCTTACATATGTTCTGATCAAGATTTGGAGCAAACCAAATTCATCCGTACACACAAATTATGAATAATCGAAAGTTGGTATATATTGAAAGACAATGAATGAAAAACGCTGTCTAATTTCATTGATAATGCTGAAATTACATAATTGGAAGAAGTAAGTAACTCCCCCCGCATTATACTATAAAGATCACTTACATACCAAGAAAAGAGAGACGTTGACTTTGAGTATTAGCTTTGGTGAATTAACAAGAACACGGTTAATTAACGTGTGTTTCCTCGGACTTTGTTTGTGTGGTGGAGCGGTGGCGAAGATTTGCGTGGTTGAGGATCAAGGGGACATCATCGTTGGCGTCATCGACATCTTCATGGGTGGCAATTCGGATGCAGCAATGTTCCAAGGAGGCAAAGAAAGCAGCAGTGACACCATTGATGAACCACATGGCCACCCCATCAGGCTTTCCGCAACCTCGGATCCTGTTTGTTGATCGGAGACTGAAGAAGCCATTGGTGCAGCTTGAAGAGGTTGAAGTGGCTGCCATGTTTCTCTTTCACTATCCCCACACCACACACAACCAAAATATCAATCTCAGGGTTTTCTAGATTATCAACTCTACCTAGGTTTAGTCATAATTATATAATTTCATTATATCACATTTCACATACCCTTTTATGCAAATAAACAACCTCTTTTGCAATTTTGGTAACCTATTATCACCCAAACAAATTCAACCTTTTATTTTTATTTTTCTTGCTTTCTGTTTTCATTTATAATTCTTATTCATTTGTCACATTGAAAATTTATATTTTCTAATGTGATATTATTATTATCTTTATTTTTTTTCGTTTAGAAGGAGAAAAAATTATAACAACTCATGCACATTTGACACAATATTCAAAAGTTTACAAAAAACTTATTATACACATATAATTTAATACTAAAGAGTTTAGTATTGTTGTGGGCTCAGAAAATTAAAAG
Organism: Psophocarpus tetragonolobus; assembly: GCA_037954015.1. Classification (NCBI taxonomy): domain Eukaryota; kingdom Viridiplantae; phylum Streptophyta; class Magnoliopsida; order Fabales; family Fabaceae; genus Psophocarpus; species Psophocarpus tetragonolobus. The sequence goes on along the minus strand of CM075695.1, from coordinate 4,409,338 downwards.
AAATGGGTGTCAATGAATATGATATTAGCACTATTGATTGCATTTATTGTTGTGATATTAAAATAGAAACAAACAATAGTGCTTATTGATAATAATGGGCCTGCATGCCACGGGCAGGGCCCAGTAATAATTGTCTCAGTATATTGCTTGCAGAGGTGATGATAAAAGAAAAAGCTCCATTTTAACTTTTTATTTGACTAAAGAAAAAGAAAGTGTGTAAGTAGGGGTAAGATTCATGTGGTTAGGTCAGGTAAAATTTAGAAAATTTCAAATTTCAAAAAAAAAAAATCAGAATTTGGGTATAATTGGATTGGTTTGAACAAAAATATAAAGTCGACCAACTAAACCTACAATGGTAAGTTTGGTCCAGCATTTGGGATTGAGCTTTTGTTGTTGCTTAGCTTGAAACAAGTTGTTGAATTGCAATGTTCACTATGATGATAAATTCTATGGAAGAGTACGTTGTTGAAAATCCAATCTAAAGATTTTATTTTGGTTACATTAAGATAATAATGATGTCATTCTTGCAGGATTTAATTGACTAGAAATAATCTAATGTTTCAAATGGTACTTTTTTAATATTAAACAAGTTTTGTAAGATATTTTACAAAAATCATAGTTTTAGATTTATGGATTTTATAAAATTCGTTAGTTAGTTGTTTTTTTTTATCAACGGTATACTCAACCAAGATATTCTTTTTCTTCATTTAGACAGTGGAATTTGTTTTTATGATATTGGATTTTTGTCTTTATTTTAAAAGGTTTTGTAATATTTAAATTTATTAATTTGCTATTTTTCTAATACAAAAATACTTTCATGTGACACAAGATATATTACTGCTGAATAAAATTTGTCTTTAAAAGAAAAATTGATGTCATTCTGTCATGAAAATCATTGGTCTTTGGTGTCACAAACTGATTTTCTGATGAACAAATTTAAGGTGTATAGGTCAAGATGCGGATGTCATGTGAATGAAGCATACTTTCTGCACGATTCATGATTGCTTTTCTTTCTGGATTAGGTCCTAAACCCTCTGGTTAGTTCATGCTTTATCATTGATACTTATTCTAATCAAGTCACCTTGAGCTTAAGTTTATGTTGTAAATCCAAAGTGACAACCATGTCCACTTTTTGGAGAGAAAATAAACTACGTGGGATAACTAGATAAATGGCTAAATAAATAGTTGAATCCTCAATATAATAATAACAAAGATTAAAAGTGCAACCATCTTAAAAGGAGAGAAAGAAATAACTTGATGATAAATAATTCAACATCTAACATAACTATGAAAAGAAAAAAAAAACATTGTCAATTATGTTACAGTTTTAATAAAAGTTAATAATTTCCTATGTTATTTTTTGGGAATAATAAACTCTTTTGAATATTTTTACACAAAAACAAGAAATACGTGATTAACATAAAAAAACAGATGAAAGTACAATATATGTTAGACAATTTTGCATATTGAACTAATTAAATTACTTTATATATACACAAATTTTGCGTAAATTCTTAATAAATATGCTTTATTGCTTATAAAAAAAAAAACAAACAGATTTTATTCATTCTAATGAAGTAAATGGATTACGGATAAAGATTAGCAATTTTTTTTTTTTTTTGAAAGTCAAATCAAATCTATTAATTACTACACTTGTGAATACAAGATGTAGTCAAGTTATACATAATTACAATGATAATCCAATCAGAAAACAACATATCAATTACAATAAGCTTTCCAACGAAAGGCATTATTATTAGATAACAATAAATATAGTGTTATGCAACTGCCTTAAGATTTAAATACAGATTCTTTCTGCAGAATGTAGGTCTATTAACCTTTGTGGCGATCCATCTCCATGTCCTATGAATCATGCTACCAAGCAAAGAGAGATTTTTACCTTTGAACACAACTTCATCTCTATGTGTCAAGAGTCCAAATTCTAGCTAACTAGATTACATTTCACATGTTTTTTATTTTGCACCTTCTAACAAAAATTGTGTTGAACCAAATGTGCTCATGCTCAATTAGCCCATAGGCCTTGTATTCTCAGCCAATTGTAAGTTTTCTGCCAAAATGCAAAGGTAGGGTGAGGGAGTATATGGTCTCCGAAACCCACGTGGGTTTGGATTTTTTTTAATACTTTTGTTGACAAATAGATGAGAGAATCAAGGAGATATTATTTTAGCTATTTAGTTAAATGTTACTTTTGGTCCATTAGGTTTTATTATTTTTTGTTTTGGTACATCATATTTTAAAATTTTTATTATGGTTTTTTGTTTTTTAAAGTTTTATTTTAGTCTAATTTTTTGTATTGAGTACCTTTAATAACTTTAAAATTTTAAATAGTTAAATTAAAATAACAACAATTAAAAATCATCACTATCAAGTGTGTAAAGGTCAAACTTATGCTATTTTTTTATGAATGATGAAAATGAAAATTTCAAAAACAAAGGATTAAACTGAAACTTTTAAAAGTTAATGTACCAAAATGAAAAAAATATTAAATCATAATGAACCAAATTAATAAGGAAACATAATTAAATTTAAAATCACAAATTAATTAAAATTAAAAAAATATAATTGAACCAAGAGACACAGTCTCGGCAACTACGCCAAAAACTTATGTGTGAAAACCGCAAGTGTACGATGTTGTCAAATAATAATAAAAATTAATCATTTTCCCTGTGCGTTTGACAAAGAAATAATTGTTTATAACTTTTATTAATTTTTTAAGTTAATTTAAAAATATTTGAGAAGGATTCAAGTTCTATAATTAATAAAAATAAAAATTAAATTGATGTGAATTCTAAAATCAAAATAAAAGATAACAAATTCAAATAATATAAAATCTAAGGGAAGAACAATCATGACAAATATAAAAAGGCAGATTTTTGAGATTTTTATATATTTCAAAATAAAAAAGATTAGATAAATTAAAGAAAATGATAATTCAAAATTTCAAGATTTAAATAAGAGAACTTTGAGGATTGGGGATATCACAAATCACACTATGATTTTCCATTGATTCATTTTTAGTTATTTTTATGTTTTTATTGGTTCTCTATAAAGGTGAATTAACCTAATGTAACTTTCTTCCTTTTTCAAGGTACGAAAGTGTATCTAATTGAATTAACTCTTACTTTCATGATAGGTATGTTCAATTTAACTCATTAAATTGTTTGTTAATTCATTGAGTTCTCAAAAGGTTAAACCTTAATTCCTAAGTTTCTTCTCAAGAGTTCTAATAATTAAGTTCACATTTCAGTCATTCTCTAATTATTTATAACTACAAAAATAGTGAAAGCGATAGATAAGAAATTATGAGAAACTACATAAGAACAATATAAATGTTTAATTAATCATCAATATAGTCAATAGTTAAACCTCAATCCCAAAATAAAGACTGGAAAGGGAAAAAAGAAGTTTTCAACTTTGCTCTCTATGTTGTGTCTTAATAAAAGTTCAGAGTGAAAGTTTCTATTTAAACTAGAAGGTCTTTTATGTCTACACCCTAAAAGGTCATAAAATATAGCATTTAAACTAGTTACATAAGGGAGTACATATTTTTGCTAAGGAGTACAATATTTTAAAGTTTATTCATTAGCTCTTATTTTCCTTCTGAATTTCCTCCAAGACTCCAAGTTTCACTCTAATGTTCCAAATCAGTACATAAAATTCTAACAAATCATATCCTAAAATACCAAAATAAGGGCAGGCAAAGAAAACAAAACAAGGAGAGAGAGAGAGGAGTAGGCAAAGAAAAAAAAAAGAAGTAATGACCGATAGACAACCAAGAGAAAACAAAGTAAGGAGATAGAGGAATAGGCAAAGAAAATAAATGAGTATTTAAGAAGAGAAATGGAAAATTAGGGTTGAGAGGTAAAATGAGTATTTATAAAAAAAAATTAAAATGGGTAAGTATGAATTCAAAATATTGAGAGTGGTAATTCAAATTCTCTCGTACTAATTCAACTATATTTTATTTAACTTATTGATTTTTAAGTTGGCTCACTAGGACTAAATACAAACCTTTTATTAAAAAGAAAAACAATTTTTTTTATAATGCACATATAAAATCTAAAGAGGGAGGGATTTGCAGCAGCGGTGAGACAGAGAAGGCATTGGTAATGGCTATTCACTTCATGGTATCGTTCTCTCTAAGAGAAGAAAAAGGGATATTTTGGGAGATTGTATTGGACGTTAATGCTACTTTCTTGTTCCTTACATTTTTCATATCGGGATGGCAAAGAAAAGGCCTTACACACTGAACTTGGGCGAAGGCTTACTAAGCCTAAATTTTAATAATTTTATTTTTTATAATATATTATATTATTAAAATTTATATATTTTTATTTTTATTTGAGTTAATTTGACCAAACCAACGACCGAATTTCATTTCTAAGTTGGGCCAAACGTGATAGGATAAAAGGAATTCATTTCTATTTAGATTTCATCTTTTAATGTTCAATCTAACTCATTTTACAAACTAAACATATTTTATCAAAATTTTATTTTATTGCCTTTCTATCTAAATACTTACTTTGAAATAATTTATATTATTCAAAGTAAGTAATATTATATTAAATGACAATTAAAAAATTCAACCAAAATCTCTTAAAGAATATAGTCAAAAAAATAAATAGCATTTAAGTTAACCATTCAAAGTCAAGTCAACTAAAAAATCAATAAAATGGAGACATTAAAATTTTACCTGCATCAATTATGGTGATTGCTTTCTCAATTTTGTGTGTATAGTATATATATATATATATATGTATATATATATAACACTCATTGTTGTCTGATCAGTTCTACAATACAAGGAATCTGAGTGATAAAAAAAAAAAGAGAGAAGTGAGAATGGCGAAAGTGGGTATGTTTTTCATTTTGACTCTTCTACTAAGCTTCAATTTACTCTATGCCTCCCGTCCTGATCCTTCACTTAATGCTGTCACTTATTTTCTCAGGGTACGTTTTCTTTCGATTTTCATTTACCAAGTGTCATTAAGCGACATAGTACTTTGAACATGTATCATAACAAATCTCATAATCTAGTTTATTCCATATGAAACTTTGCATCATACTTTTCGTTTTGTGTGAGGGAGTTATTTAAAAAATAGATTCTTATTTTGGTAGAGGGAGACCAGTATAGTTGAGAAAATTGATTCCGACAAGTCACTCGGAAAACGAAATCTGGTCAAATAATTGAATTAGTTTTTTCAATAGATCAAACATGTATTTGAATCAATTAAGATAATTTGGTTCAAATAAAAATAGGTGACTTGAATCAAATTGATTTTAGTAAAATTGAGTCTATACTAATATTTTTAATTGAAATAATATTATTTTTTTTTATGCAACTTACAAAAGTGGAAATTAAATAAATATAATATATATATATATATATTTATATTAGATTAACCAACTCTACTGTTGATCATTAACCTATTCCTTAATTAGGTTAATAATCTGGTTGGTTTTCACAATTACATTCAACACTCCTAAGGTCTTAATATTTTATTGTAGAATAATTAGTAAATTTCATTTCACTATTTTGTTTAATTTGTTTTTTTGGAAAATGTTTTAACTTTGTTCTTCTGCTATATTTTATTGCCGGTTAAAAAAAAAATTATGTCACTGAAAAGTTTAATTTAATTGCTTATTTTTTTTAAATCACTTCAGCTTTATCTTTTTCGTCCAATTGAATTAACACAATTAACTTTATTCTATTATTTATTTTATATTATTAAATATAAAATATTTTGAATTATACTTAGTACTCTGTCAAGTGAATCTAGCCTCTTACAAACTTCACATCACAAATATAAAAAAAAGAAAGATATCATATGGATATTTACTGATTTAGATTGACTCAATTATCTAAATAAATTCAATTAAATATGTAATATGGATATAAGTCATATAACCGGATAATATCCTATCTAATTGTGTTCGGTCATAATTATATTGCTTCGCGAATTTGCACTTTTCAAATTGGTGATTTGTAAATTAAGTTGACTTATTTAAATTTTATATTTTTATTCTATATATTTATTTATTAGGGTGTAAATAACAAGAAACTAAACATTAAATGTAAGGATTTGTTTTTAATTTGAGAATTTGATTTTAAACGAAATGGTAAATAATTTTTAACATTTAATTTCATTTAATATATTATTTTCACGATGACATTAAGTAAGAAAAAAATAGATAAAATTATGAAGACTAATAGTTTTAGGTTTTTAAGAATTATTTTCTAACTTTTTGTGAATTACTGAATGTATTTTTTTTTTGTTATTTTTTTAAAGAAATAATATAAATATATATATATATATATATATCTTATTTACACACTTTTACAATAAATGTGTTATCTCTTATGTTTTATAAAAAACATATAGCAAAAATTTTTCTCTATAATATATTAATTCGATTCATAAATAGATCCTTATTTTTTTTTACAAATTTGATCTAATTTCATTTGATTAAAAATGATGTTATCGGATTTTATTTTATCTAAACATCGATCTGTGGACACTCCTAATTATATACTCCATTTTTATTATATGTAATATATATATATATATATATATATTCTTATTACAGGATAATTATAAAGTAAAATGATATTATTTAAAATATCATATTTATAAGTAAATATTATTAAATTATAATGATTTTGTTGATAATTTTATAGATGTTAAAAAATGAAATGATACTACATAGATGTTATAATTATTATATTTTTTACTAATGTATTAATAAAAAACTATCATTATTCTTTCATTTATTTAGTAATAATATAAAAAATAATAATTTTATTATTATTATATTTTTTACTAAAGTAAAATAAAATCAATATTGTTAAAAAATTATTTTAATGAATTAATAAAAATTATCATTATTCTTTCATTTATGTAGTAATAATATAAAAAATAATAATTTTATTTTATAATATCTACTATTATGTAAAAAGTATTTAACACAATCACTTTTATAAATTATTAAAATTTTATTTTAAATTAATAATTTTTAGTCAGATAATATAAAATTTTATATTTTATAAAAATATATTATAGTATATTTTGTTATAGTATATGTTAATTATTATTATTATATAATAAATATATTTTATATTATTTATATAAAATATAAAACATTATTTATATAAATAAATAATTTATTAATATAAACCTATTCTAAATACAAATAGATAAAGTAATATATAATTTTAATTTTATAAATAAAATAATATAAATTAGAAAATGGAAGTTTATAGAATTATTTACTTATATAATTTCATAATTTTATAAATAATAATAATAATAATAATAATAATAATAATAATAATATTGTACATTCTTGTATGATTACATAAATATTTTAGTTTTATTAAATAGTATGTTATATTTAATGATATATATTCATTATATTTAAAATTTATGAAATTAAAATCGAATCTAATTATTTTTAAATAATAACGATAGTATAATCAAAATATTAAAATATTAATATTTTTTAAAATATATTTCTTTATGCAATAATATAATATTCTATTAGAATATGAAATTAAATAATAATTATATAATATATTTGTTATTTTTTTTTATCATTTTGGTGGTTTCTAGCCACCATAATAGTTTTTTTACTTTTTATAATTTATTGCAAATAAGTTAAATTTTACGTAGTTGTAATTTTAATCTGTCACTAGTCACTAGTCTGCGATGATTTTTATTGCAATTTAACCATGGTTAGTTCAATTAGGCGAAAAGGGTAACATTATCGCAATTTAGAAAACGAGGGATCAAATTTAACTTTTTAAAAATAAAAGAACCAAATTCAACCACATAAACAAATAACTAGTGGAATCAAATGAATAATTTAATTAGTCTTCAAAAAATATTTTTGTTTATTCTTTTTCAAATTTTAATAGTTTAAGCTTGCATCGCTTTTTCCTTAATTCTGTTTCTTATATTTAAAATTTCTGCATTTTAGTTTGTATATGAACATTTTTTTTATTTGGCATAGTTTTTTTTTAACTGTTTTAATATTGGCATAATATGGAGACACAAAGGTTTAACATTAGAGAAAATTGCTTTTATAAAGTCTAAAATGTAGAGTTTTTAAGATATAACAACTAAAATGAAAAGTTTTCACAAATATGAGGACGAAATGATTAATTATTAGTTTTTAAATAGTTTTGGTTATGAGAATTGTCATGTTTTAATTGAAGGATGTTGTAAATATGAAAGGATGTTGTAACCATTTTTGAATTAATTAAATATATTTCTAACTATATTGTTTGGCAAGTATATTATTTCATTGGAGCGAAGGTTAAAAATTAATAGCTTACTTTACACTAAAATAAATATTTTATTCTATAATAATTTTGGACTTAAAATTTTGTGAACCAAAACTTTCATTATCATTATTTCAGAGTTAATAAAACAATTACATTGTAATTAAATTTAATGTGAACTTTCTTATAAATTACTTTAAGTTTAAAACGATAATGTGAATTTCTTAAAAACAAAATTTTGAGAGTTGAATTTATCATGTTAACTTTTATACAAATGATTAGGTGGAGCGCTTATACTAAGTTAAAAGCTATAGCTAGAGAGTAACTATTTATTATTTAACTCTAGCAATCCAAATGTCACAATTCGAGTGTGATTTGGCTTAATTAACTTTCTTGCAAGAGAATTAATTTTATAAAAAGAAATGTTAATATTGATTAAAGTCATCTTTAATAAAACAGTTTGAATGAGTTATTTATTATATGAAAAGAAATGTTTGATAGTCTCTAAATGTCACATCATTCTTGAACAATTCATACTCAATCTTACTCCAATAAAAAAAAAATATAAACAACTCCAAAAAACTCACAATTTTATAATTTATTTTTAATAATAAGCAAAAATTGCTTCAGGAAACAAACTCATCAATTTATCAAGCAACTTGAATTGCTATATAAGATACTAGATTGTTCTAATAAGACAATTAATTCAAACGACTCATTGATTTTTTAAATAACTTTAAAAACATCTCCCATTTGAAATACTCTATACCCAAATAGGTGTTTCCTCTATATTCATATATATATATATATATATATATATATATATATATATATATATATATATATATATATATATATTCACATATATTAACAAAATTATTTATCATAATGTAATTTTACTAATATCAAAATATAAAATAAGGATATTTATAAAATATTTTTCATTGGAACTTCATTAAAAAAAATCATAATTATGATTAAATGAAAAGTATTTTATAAATAATAGTATTGAATAAGGAAAATGTTATTTACTAAAAAAATTAAATAAAACAAAAATAATTGGATTTGTTTATACTGAATATAGAGAGAGACAGAGTATATTATATGTAAACAATTAAAATGTATTGAGAAATCGTTTCTTGACTTTAACTCATTTAATAAACTTAACTCATCTTTATAATAAATGTACAATCAATATTTTTCTCATTGGAAATAGTACTTTTCTTTGAGTTTTTTCTTTAATTTATTATGTTTTATTTTTTATTAATAAAATTTTCATCTAACACATATAATATTTGTCTCAAGAAATTAATATAATGGTTTTTCTAATGTGTATCTTAATGCACACGTTAACTATGGTTAGAATTTAATTTTTAAAGTAAATTTTAATTATTTATTATATGAGAGAGTGAATATAATTAAAGAGTATTAAATTTATTTTTTTATATTAATTTATTTTTAATTTTAACCTTATCTTTTTACTTTAATCATCTTTTAATTTTTTCTTCTACATTTTTTTATATTATTACTTCTACAGTTTTTCATATTATTTTTTAAAAAAAAATAAATAAATTTAACGTAATACATATCTATTTAAAATATAATAGTACTTAGCACTATTATATTTTTTTAATAGATATTATGTTGAATTTAAACAACACTATTGAAGACTTTAAATTGAAATTATTTTATTCTTTTAGTATTATTTTATCTTTTCTGCACTATTATATTTTATTTTTTATTTATTGTTGAAGCTAATTATAATAATATAAAGACAAAGTTATTAATATGACGGATATGTGTTCTGCTGAGTTTATTCTTTTTTTAAAAAAAATAATATGAAAAATGCAAAAATAATAATATAAAAAAATGTAAAAATAAAAATATGTAATCACAATAATATAAAAACAAGATTAAAATTGTAAGTAAATTAGTATTAGAAAACAGATATAATGTTCTTTTAATTATATTCATTCTCTCTCACATAATAAATACATAAAAATTTTACCTTATAAATTAAATTTTAATCATTTTTAATATTTGTCCTATGTCTCTAGAAATTAGTATAATTACATCTATAATATAACCTATAATATATTTAAAAAGAAAATAAGTCATACACAGAATGTACACATTGGAAGACTATTTTACCTTTTCAATTTATTATCTTTAAACACTATATTTAATAATCAATATTGTTATTGTGATAATTATACATATTCTTTTTTCTTTTAAAAAATATATAATTATTTCTTATAATGAATCGAAAACATATTTATTTAGTCTAAGCTAATTTAATAGCATAAATTTTAAATCAGTCTTAAACCCCTTTACAAAAATAAAATTAAAACTAGATGAAATAAGGAGTGAGTTTATTTAAATTTTTATAAGAAAAATTACTTATTTAAATAGAATAACTACTTGTTGTAATTTTTTAGATGTTTAATAAAAAAAATATAGCAGCTGAACAAAATTAAAATAACTTATTTTATAAAACTACTCCAAATAATTTCACATTTACAAAAGTCGTTTTATGAGATACAGAAAATTGAGTTATTAAAAAAACTTTTTATGACCACCATGAAGCATCGAAAATATTTATTTTATAAAAATAATTTATATTAAAATCACTTTTTTCATCCTAAACAAAGGATTATATGTCACCCTTACACCTATATAAACTTAGCGGATAATGAGATTTTGACAAGTTCAAAGAATTCTACATTCTAATAATAAATTAGTCCGTAATCTTTAAAAATACACTTCTTGAAACTTATTAATTATAATTGATTATATGCATAACACATGAGTAATATAATTAAATTAAATTGCATTTAATTTTATTGAAAGAATATTTTAATTTTATTTAATATTTTTAATAAATATCACTTTAATTTTTATGTAATATTAAAAATAAAATTAATTTTTTAAGATAATAATTATTTTTAATCTATTTATATTTTGTCTATATAAAAATGAAAAATGCTAATGGTTACAAATTCATAAAGGCACAAAATAACTATACATTTGTTTCCATATGATTAGAAATGGACATTTAAATTTAGGTCAACATAAAAATTTTGGATGCATTTATATATATAGGTTTTTTAGTCTCAACTACAAAACTTATGGGTTTAGCGTTTGCATAATTAATTTTTACTAAAATTTATATTATTTATAAAATAAATGTCATAAGTAAAGAAAAAAAATTAGATACTTTTGTAACGACATATAAGAATTGAGATTTTATTTTTGAATGTATTTAAATTTAAATTATTTAATTTTATATTTAGAATTGAGAATTGATATTATATTTGATTATTTGTTATAATATTTAGCTATTAAGTAACAATTAATGTAATTTTATAATTATTGTCTTGTAACCATTATGAGATAACTTTAAATATATATTAAATTTTTATAATAATTAAAAATAAGATAATTTTTTTAAAAAAAGTTTTTATGCAAGTTAATGTACAAATTTTCACGAGCTTTGAAAACAAATGCAAACTCAGATATAATCAACTTACTTAAAATGTGAACTAAGTTTTGTGGGTTTGATAGTCAGAGTTACCAATGTGCACATCTATACATATGATATGTATCAAAGGATTTATTTTTATTTTTTAAAACAAATATTCAACTAATAAACTATTTATCGCTGTTTTCTTATTTAGGAACCGAGGTAATATCATTGTGGCATATAAATACAAAATACTTCTCCGGTTATTTTTAAGTATTGTTTAAAGTTATATTGAAAAAAAAATAAATTTATTAAATTTTTTATTCTAAAAAAAATTATAGTTAATATTAATAGGAACATTTCTCATTAAAAAAATCATTTGGGTAACACATATATTTTTTTAGAAAATTAATATTAAGAAATTCTGAGGCTAAAAAAGAAACGGAGAGATTACTGGTTTCAATTGATTGTTTGTGGGGCATCCAATTTCAATGAAGCCTACCATCAATTTTGTCTATATATAAAGGGTTTCATTCTAGTGTGTTCTCATCTAACACAATCACACAAATAATCTAAATCTAACTAGTAGAAAGAACAGAGAACTATGTCTAAAGTGGCCACTCTTTTCACTTTGGTTCTTCTGCTTAGCTTCAATTTAATCTATGCCTCTCGTCCACTTAACTCTGTTTCTTCGTTGCAAAGGGTACATTTTATTCCTTCATCCCTTAGTAAATTAATAAGATGATATGAACCCTTTTTTTTTTCCCTTTCTTTGTTTTTGTGTGATTTTGGAGAAAAAGTTGTTATTATTGTGGTGCAAGCAGGAAAAAGTCCTAATATTTTATTTTATCATAACATTGATGTATTTGGAAGTGTTGCTTATTGTTTGTTCATTCTTAAATTGGATTTGGAATTGAGAATTAAGATGTTTGAATTGAAGGATGATGGTGTTAATTCAGAGGCAGAAATAGATGGTGAGAGTTGTGAAGAAGGGACAGAGGAATGTTTGACGAGAAGGACATTAGATGCACATCTCGATTACATCTACACTCAGAAGGGTAAAGAGGGTAAACACAATTAATGACATCACTGCCCTTCTGAATCAAAATAACAATATTATGAATAAATGTAGCATATATATATATATGTGATATGTGTGCACTTATTTCATTATTAAATGTACCTATGATTTGGTTCCATCTTGGCTTTGGTTGAGTTTTGTCTTATTAGCATATTTTCTCCTAATTATTATATACGAGCGTGATTAAAAAATTAGCATAATTCTTCAACCTCTGATTCTCTGAACTATCTCATTTGATTATTCAGAGTTATCCAAGCTTTAAACTAAAGTCGCGATTGCTATATGAAAAATCCTTGGAATAAAATTTTCATTTATCGAATACATATACCTTCGTTCTCTATTAAATCGACACTGCAATTCATAAAATGTTTTTATTGGTAAGAATAAAATATTTTTAAAAATAGAATTTAATTGATATATACTATTGATTTACATTGAAATTCAATCACAACCTCTTTTATTCATAGTAAATTTGTTAACTTTATTTGTTATTATTTTAAAAATTACATAACATTGAGTATAAAAATCTTTTACACATATATATCAATTAAATCTTAAACTGTAAACAAATTTACTATGAAATAAAGGTTGTGATTAAATGTCAGTTTAAAAGATCTTTATTCTCAATGTATATCAATTAAACTCTTTAATTAATTCACATTTCTTTAAAAGATTGGTTAATTTAATTTAAAACATTGAATTTATGATGACATTCAAAATTATCATTAACTTTAATGTGATAAGAGAATTCTTTTAATGTTTGTCTAAACATTAATAAAATTGATTGTTTAAATTTATTTTGATTAAAATTAATTTTGAGATCATATAATTTATTTTTAAATAAATAAATGAGTAAAATTATAATTTTTTTAACTAACCAAAGACACCACTCCAAGTTCAAACTTTGAACTTAAAATCAATTATTTATTCTTATCCAACGTGAAATCATATACAAATAAATTTTGAATCTTAAATAAATTTCATAATATTAAATCAAACATACATTTGTTATAAAACAGTCAATGATATTTTTTGGTACAACATAATTGATATACAAGAATATGAAAAAGTCTTATAAAAAATGACAAAAATAATTAACCTATTTTTATATTTAGAAATGAAGATAGAATTAACCTAAATAATTAAAAAATCCTACCTTACTTTTTTTTATTAAAAATAGTTAGTGAGGTTTCTAATAAAAATTAATAATCTGTAACGCTGAAGCAACAAAACCACATCCCCATGAACCTTGGCTCATTGAACGACTTTAATGGGACATTAAATTCCATCTTCTTGAAAACTTGTGAGTAATAAATGCGGGGAATACTTCCCACGGCCCCTTAAGAATAATAATTCTGAACCTTAGGTTTTACAAAATTCATAGTTAAGTGTAGGGATGTAAAAAATAAAAAAATCATGGCTGGTGATTGTGTGATGCAGCAGAAGAAACAAACATTCATCTCTTGTTTAATTGTACTAAAGCATCAAAAGTTTGGAGTGAGTTATGAAAATGGGGGGATCTCTACAATTGTCAAATGAGGTATGTACTCATTTTTTTCCAATTCAGAGGTTTGGTTGGGGGCTCGGAGGCATAACAGAAGCCTCGGTCTCTTTTGTGGTTTAAAAGGGTCTGACAACTTTGGAAAGTAAGGAATAATGTGATATTTAAATTATATTCAATAGACATTCAAGAAATCATCTAACCTATTCAGTTGTATTCTTGGGAATGGTATTGAGCTCAAAATTTGGTCACATATGCCATGCTTAATTGATGATCAATAATCTATATTGCATTGAGGGTTTGTAATACCTACTATCATTGACTGTGTTACTATATGGTTGGTTGATGTAATCACTTCTTGTGTTTTCATCACCTCTTAATAAAAAATTTTGCTTATAAAAAAATAACATTATTTATTATAAAAATATCGATAATATAAAGTAAAGATTTTATTTGGATTAAATTTTTTTATAATATATTACATTATCTACTTTTAGATCTAATTAATCTTATATAAAATAATATAATTTTATTTCTAGATTTTCCAACAAGTAAATGATTTATTCGATAAAACCTCTTATAAAAAATATTTTTTCTAACAAAAGAATTTTTTTAAACTATTTGCGGGTATTATAAAAACTTGCAGGTATTTCTATTTTCTATAATGGATATCCGACGAGTTTGTAGCGCGCAGCGGGTAACAGGTTTTTGTGACTTCTCCTCTACCCATCTTGACATGTTCCATTCCTAGTTAAGTGTAACCTATGTTTGAAATTTGTTGGATAGATGGTCAATGTACATTGGCCAAAACAATTTTTTTAACGGGTATACATAATTTTAGATAAATATAAATTATTTTTAAAATAGTTATCGATGTGTTTGGATTGAAATTGATAAAATTAATTTTTAATATAGTTGATGTTTTTATAGAATTGATTATAGTTAGAATTATGCACTAATGATAAAGCTATCAAAATAAACCAATTTCTATTTTATATCTTTTCGAAGTATCTACAGGAATTTTTGGTTTTCATAATATCGTTGGCGATAAAAAAAACAATTATCTTTTAATATAACTATTTGTGCAACTATTTTAAGATTAAAAAGCAATTGCCCCTTGTATATATTAAATTACTATATAAGTCTAATACTTTTTTATTCCCACAAATTATTGTTTTGTTTGGATAACATCTAAGCAAGGGAATACGCTAAAAGAATGTTGTTTGGATACTTTAAATTATAATTGATTTTATGGATATAATGACTAAAATGAGTATAGTGGATACACCCTATGGCATGACCGAATGACTCTCCCTTTCCCTTTAATAGGAAAGGTCAAGCATTATGCGTGCCACAAATACCCATTGTAATATTTCAAGAAATTCTAATATAATTAATATCATTCATAGGCTTAATACCAACATTTACATATAAAATTATTCTCATAATACAAAAATTTACAAACAATATAAAAAATCATATATTGGACAGCTCGCCAGCAGGAACTGAGACAACTCGCCCAACGACATGTGTAGCCTAGCAAGAGGTCTCGGGATGAACTTCTAATTAAGGTACCTCGCTCAACGGGAGGTGTCACTGGACTAAAATCTTAGCAAAAAGTATTTTGCACTGAGCGAGACATGCCTCTGGGTGCAAAACTAAAAATTTCCTCATCGAAAACAACTTTTCCCTATGTGACCCCTGTCACCCAACAAGACTCTACAGAACTGCGGAACCTCTATTGCATAAGTTTTTGTCATTCCAAACTCAAAAACCAACATTCCAGTTATTAATAATATTTAATTACTAACCAATCTACATCTTGCATACTCATGTATATCATATCTCAGACATCTTGTTTCTACAAATCCATAACATAAAGTTTATCGAGTTATGTTACTTTACAAAGTCAAAACTATTCCAAAAGAAATCCAATGCCAAAGTTGGCTATCATCCTCATGGCCTATTGACCTTGTTCTTCGTTTTCATTACTCGTATTTGCTCTTGTACAAGGCACAACCAGCACAATCATATAGAAAATGCATACAAGCAAGAGTAAATATATAATATCATGAATACATATAAATATTAAAACTATAAAATTTACATTTATCCTCATTAATATTCAACATGTAATTATTATTTTTTAGAAATATTAATTCTTATATAAATATGAGAGAAAAAAAATTTTAATGCTTAAATAAATGCTTGAATTAATTTGTAATTGAAGGTTTGACCTTGAAGATTTAAATTAGTAAATATTTAAGGTGAAATATCATTGTATTCTTTAAAAACCATGGTAAGGAAACTTATTAATTTATCCTCACTAATCACTACAAAAACAATTCAAATTTCTCTAAGTAATTAAAAAATGTAATCCAAAATTTTTTTCACAATCATCTTAGCAATCTTTCCCGGTACCAGTTGGAGTACAAATGTAATTGAAAATTCAGTTACATTTAGAGACACTAAAGTCCCTACTCTTATATTTTTCAATGATCAAAGAGAAGCGTAAGTGATAGAAGGATTGTTGATAGTTACTTTTTACATTCCACCTGCTAATTACACAAATCTACTAATAAACATATTTTCACTGGTTTGTAAACAAAATAGTAGAAAAAGTAAAAGAGAGATTTGTACATAAATAAAATTTTCTCTATCTTTCTAGGTAATGGAATGGATATATGTAATATTACAAATGTGGCATATATATATATTATAATTTTTTTTAATTTAAGTTAAATAAATAACCGAAGTAAAGTAATTATATGTTAAAATGAAACAAAACAACTAAGTAAATAATTTATTTTTTTGTAATAAATAATTGGTTAGAATTAATAAAAAGAAAAATTGATCATCGAAATGACTTATATTAAATATCGTTACAAAATACATGTGCTTTTTAACTAAAATTTATTTTTATTAAAAAAATTAAATAATTTTATATAATTTTAAAATATTAATAAATATTGTAAAATATTTAATATGCAACCTGTGTTAAATATAGAAAAACTTTTACGTCCATGATAATTATGTTTATAATAGTTTAAAGTAAGATTATCTCTCTTAAATTATACTTGTCGTGTTTATCTTAAAATAAATTGAAAAAAATTAGTTAACGATATTATTTAGTAATTAATTTAAAATTACTTCATCATAAAAGTATATCATTAAATTAATTTTGATATATCTATCACATATTTATAAAAAAATTAATATTATCTATGTTTTTAAAACGTGTGAGGTGATCAAACTGGTGAAAGTATTTACTCACTTTTCATTAGTTAAAATGTTATTGAACAACCAATCTTACTAAAATAGTATTTTTTTTTATTAATGTATCATAATATTAAGATTGTAAAAGAAAATAATGTATTGCTATTTAATTATAAAATAAAAAATAATTTTGCTAAATATACCTTCATATTGCTAAGTAAATCTTATTTTATTAATTTTTTAGTTAAACAGGGTGGATTAAGAAAAATGAGGGGTGCTTTTAGCAAAATACAATTTTTTTTCAAAAAAAAATTATAAACTAGTTGTACAGTTGGACCCCTGGTTTTCATCGATTTTATTGGTTCTCAACCGATTTTTCGATTTCAATATTAATTCTTTATTTAGCCACTTTTCAGTATTAATCAAATCGATTACTAGATCACTCATTGATTTTCCGGTCAAACTGTTTGGTCTGGTCCAATTTTTGAAACAATAGAATATTACTATATAAATATTAATAAATATTATTTACAAATAAAGTTATTAAACATAAAATCAATTTTTTTTGTAATAATAAATAATATATTATTGAATGTTTGAAATATAAATATATTAAATACCTGTAGAAAAATTATATTAGAGTCAAATAAGATTATCTCTTATAAATGATAGTTGTATTTTGTTAACAAAATTAATATTAATTTAGTAGTGTGAATCCAATATGACTTCTTCCGCTAAGATTTTTAGATAAATATTATTAATATTATAATATCATATATCATATATTGAGAGATAATCGTGTTAGTTATTTAAAAAAAAAAGAATTATTATTTGTAATTATGTCAAGCTGAGTTTTTTCTTTCTTTCAGTAAATGATATTTTCATAAAAATAAAATTAATTTAATGGCGGGAATCAAATATAGTTTTTCTGCTAATAGTGTTTTACAAATATTAAAATACATTTAATGAATTAATTTTAATATAATAAAATATAATAATAATTGATCATATTAAAAAAAACATAAAAAGAAATAAGAATCTGAAAGGACACAAATATAGAATTATAAAAAAATAAAAATAAAAAATAAAAAAACATAAAAATAATAAAAAAGTAAATTAAATAAAAATTAAAAAAATTAAAGAAGAAATTAAGAAAGAAGAGGAAAAGTTAATAAAGAAAATAAAAATATTAAAATAGATTACTAAATTAATTTTTAATGTATTGAATATAGAAATATATAAATTATTAATATAAAAGAATAATTTAAAATATGAAAATGAAATAACATCAAAATGAAAATTTAAAAACAAAATATAAAAATATAAGTATAAAATAACATTAAAATAGAAATGGAAAATTGAAAATACATAAAAGTGAAAAAATTAGCACTTTTGTTTTACAATTATTAAAATAGTTTTTGAAACTATTGTGGGCCAAAGAAATTCCAACCAATGTTTGACATGAAAAGTAGAAATAGATAAATTGTCAACTAGTCATAATTTGCGGAATAGAAGAATATTACAATTTACAAGACGAAAATAAAATATGTGTGTTTTGCAACAACAAAACAGAAACAACGAGTCATTTATTTTTACATTGCTAAGTCATATGTATGTCATATTTTTTGTGCTTGGTAGAAAATTGATAGGGTTTAGGTTAGAGATCATTATTATCAATTTTCGAACTTAGTAAGTGGAGCAAAGGAAGTGTATTGAGTATGATCTTTTATATGGTTTATCAATCTGTGACAAATATGGAAGATTCAAAATTTTATCATTTGTAGAGAACAACATACGAATATTGCTGGAATATTAAAGGCGGCTCAATTGAACTCATGACAGCGGTGTCGCTCTATCAAATAGGGGGTTACAGCGAGTTTTACATTTGGAAATCCAATCCATCCCCTTTTTTAAGCCTCAATTTGATTGAATCCGCAGTGAGGTATTCTAAAGTGGTGTCAGTGCATTCAAGAAATAAACCAGCCGGAGTTACATAAATAGTTACAGACTCGATCGCCCTCTTCCCTACGGGAATACGGGCTTGCTCTATTATAGATCGGTAAAGGCCTTACTCAATTCCTTCCCTTTGGGAAAGGAATCGAGGCCTTGTTCCCCCATCTAATCTCACTCGGATATCTAATCGAAAAAGAGGGTTTCCTTAAATTGCATAAATGATGTTCGAGATTACCGAGCATCAATCTGTCAAGTACTGTAATTCCGGGAACCAATGGAGTTACTAGGAGCTTCCATACTCTTTTGCTAACGGGATTATGAATCCTTATTCTGTGTTCTATAAAGGGGTTTCTATTTTTTCTTTTATTTTGCTTCTTAAGGTGTAACAAATTAACAAACACTTCTAGTTCATTTGAAATTTTATTCTTTAATAATATTATTTTTTCTATAAAAAAATGTGCCATTAATTTCAGAGAAAAAAATTAAAACATCAAAGATTTGTGTTTAAAAGCATTAAGAAAATCTTATAATATTCAATTAATTTTCTTATCCGTTATACTTTGAATATCACAATCATACCCTTAATTTTGTGCATATATAGAAATATCTACCCAATATATCTTCCTACTCAACACAAAGACTTTGATCATTGATAAAAAAAAAAAAAAGAATAGGAACTCGGTATGTCTAAACTAGTTATCCTTTTCATTTTGGCTCTTCTATTGAGCTCCAATTTAATCTATGCCTCCCGTCCTAACCCTTTACATGTGGTATGTTTTTTTTTTTTTTCTCAAATTTCATCTACCTTAGTAAATTAATAAATCCATATATGAAGCTTTTTCTATTTTTTTTTTTATGATTTCCATTGGTTCTTATTTGGTGGTTGCGTGTCCAAATATTTTATTTTATGATCAGATGACGAATTAATTACAATGTTTGTTGGTATTTTACAATTCACTTATTTTTAAATTAATTTTGGTTAGGAGAATTAGTATGTTTGAATTGAAGGATAATGAGGGTACAAAGGCAGAAATAGATGAAGAGAATTGTGAAAGAGGATCAGAGGAATGTTTGACAAGAACGACATTAGCTGCACATGTTGATTATATCTATACTCAGCATGGGAAGAAAAAACACCATCCTTAATTATTGCACCACAAGCCTTTAGGGACCAAATATCAATACTGTAAATAAATGTACCTTGAATACTCATTTCATTAATAAACATAAATATGTTTGAGTTCTCTCTTTTGGCCTTGGCTTAATATTTGCGTTATTTGCTTATGAATTCTTAATATTATTCCACGCAAGTGTGATCAAGATTTATAATACTCTATAATCCTTTGGTTAATTACAACATTTTTGTTCTATAACAACAGCTACAAATCGTAGTCTATAGTAAAAAAATCGAATTGTTATCTTCCAACAATGGTTTTAAAATTGTGGTATAGTAAGATGTTACTCAGAATGACATGATTACACCCTGGCAACACTAGTAGGATATTTTTCAGTAATGGGTCCTTAATGCACTTCATTGGACCTTTAACATTCATGTTGGGTAATAATTTTGTAACCATTGAAGATACCTTAATAAAAGGTGTCCAAATGTCATAAATGTTTCTCTTGTGAATGAAATGTCCAGGTCCCCACATGAGAAATAGACATATAGACCAACTTGAGAGGTCGACTTCTAGTATGGTAATATGCAAGCTATTTTGAATAATTTTAAAAAAATGTAAACATGAAAAAGTTAAATTTTCATAAAAGTCACGTATTCGAAAATATGTAACAAGATTGTGTTTGGGAAATTTGAAATTTAAGAACAAATTTATATTTTATTTTATTGAATTTAACTATTTAATAAAAATTAAAGTTATTTAATGTAATATTAATAGTTCTATATTTATTTCTCATTAAGTAATATCATTGTTAGCGGATACTAATATTATGATGCTAAAATTATTTGACCAAGTGCATGTTTGGATCAAATTTAGAAACATTGTGTGAGGATTACCATGTAAATCTAGAGACTAAAAGTAAAAGCAAAGGTTACAATGATGCTTTTGCAAAAATATTTTTGCTTCAAACATGCACTAATTTGTGTTGTATTTCATGATTGTGATCCAAAAGTTATACTAATTAAATGTTTTGATGACTTATATTTTTTTGGGATTAGGTTGTTAATTTTATATTCTAATTTAAGTTTTTAAATCAATTATATAACTTATAATTAACACTTTATCTAACATGAGAGAGCCTAAGGCAATGATCTTGTTGTAGGCATGGCCTTGGCGACCTTGATGTGTATTACTCCTATTTTTTCCTATGTACATTTTTATGAATAAGGATGAAAATTTTGCATTTCAATGAGAATCATACAAGTTAATTTTTACTTTCATTCTATTCTATTTTATTTTTTATTTTAAATCAAAATAAATTTATAATATTTCAAAAAATAATAAATATCTATCAATAACTTATGAGAATACTCCTCTCCTAAAAAAATTGATGAGAATAAGATATCAACTGATATAATAGAATTATCAATAATATTATTATTTCAAAAAATATAGTTTAAGCAAACAAAATATAAAACCTTAGAATTAGCATAAGAATGAAGAACGCTTTTCTAGTTATATCACGGAAACGTTTTTTATTTATAATGATTTCTACGAAGGGAAACAAACTATACCAATTACATGTTTGGTTTCATGTTAGATAATAGAACCAAAAATTGATTTAATATAAATTATGATAAACTTAGTTTCGCATTAAAAACTTAGGTTTTCTTTATCATAGCCCATATACAGATATAATTATTTTTCAATTTCTATACATTAAAAACCCATACCCTATGAGATACTAAAGTCTGAATTACCTTACCCTTACTTAACACATCACTTTTAGTTGGACTTAATCTTAGAGACATCATTTGGCAATGCATAATAATTTAGAAACAAGGCCAAAGAAAAGTTAAGGATAAAAAAAATACTCACATACACTACCTCCTAAAATACTTTATTGACTTGAGATTATGATATTTAAGTTCGTAAGAATGATTGTAGTTGACGGAAGTTACTAGGAATGAAATGCGAGCATTATTCTTTATTTATTTATATATATATATAAAAAAAAGTTTTAATATTCCTTATTTGCTGACGTGAGGAAATATGAGAGCATGACTTTAATAAAAGAGGGGGAAAATCCAACTATCGTAGGCTTTTATAGCCATAGGATCATGATATATTATTTTAATTCTTTTTTTTTCTGAATTGGGTGGGCAATGCCCAAACTCACAATCAATTAAAGATTACTATGAGAAGAAATAAAGTACACCATGAACGGGATTTACAAAGGCACGAATAGAAGAAAATAATTGACCTTTAGAGTCCTTAATTACATTCTGTGTTTCTTAATTTTTTCAAATTAAGATATTATACTTTTCAATTTTTTAAATAATAACATTGGGTATTTAATTTTTGAAATTGTTGAAGTTGAATGTTAAATGAAAAACTTTATTTAACTAACAGTGATAATAATTTAGATAAGATAAGTCCTAATTATATTATTTAAAGATGATTTAAGTATTTTTGTATTATGTGAATGTGTTAGTTAATATTTATTACTTATCAAGCAAGGTTAGTTTAATGATCGAGTATAAATTCAATAATTTTAAAAACTGAAGACACAATACTATAATTTAAGAAGAAAAAAGCTTATTTATTTAAGTTTTTTGACCTAATCGATCAATACTTTAAAATTTATATAAATAGTAGATTGTGATTAAATAACAGTGTAAAATTTTTTTATATTATCAGTATATAAACATTAAACTTATTTAAAAATTGGGGATATAAATACAAAAATTGAAAATTTTGGAGGGTATAAAATATAATTAAGTAAAAAAAAGAAAAAATGAATAAAGTAATACATGTAATAAGTCGTATAATTAAAAAAAATACAAAAAAAGTTAGAAAGACACATGAAAGAGAAGTTCTCTATGATATTTTTTATATTTATGTTATTAGTACGAAGTGTTTATTGATTTTGTGTGAAAAAACCTGACTAATTAATCACCTTGAATAATTTAACTTTAATTCTTGATAAATGGTTAGATTAAGTTAAAATTTATTTACAAATACGTACCGTTCTGGGAACACTCCTATCCTAACCAAAGACTTTGGGACATTTCGAAGGAAACTCAATGTCTCGCATGTCACCTCAGCGTAATAAGTATTTGGTTAATTAGGCCAATATCCTAATTAGTGAGAGTTAAACATGATAAATAAATGATTGGACCACAATTAATCAAGCTCATAGGCTCTAAACCCAATAAAAAGCCTATAAATAGGAGGGTAGGTGGTACAAATATAGGTTACTCTTACATTAAATATTCTTCTTACTAATCTAAATTCATTTTTAACTTGTGTCGAAGTAACATTTGTAGGTCACCTCACCTTTGCATTAGAAGGAAACATCTCGAATCTCCGGAAGAGCTAATCAACCATTTATGGAGAACACATTAGACCTTACCCTTAATCTATAGTTCTCGAAGCAGAAATTAACACTTACATTTATTAATTTATATGTTATGAGGTAGTAAAATAATATATTAATGGTTGAACATGACATTACTAACTAGATAGGATATGAGTAAATAAGGATGACTCCTATAAATTAACAAAAAAAAAAGTAAAAGGAGATTTCAAATAAATTAGTAAAAAAAAGAAAAAAACAGCTATACACAATCAATGTAAAGGGTTTTACACTGACAGTTAACCACAACTCTTTATATATTATAGGTTTGTTGACTTGATCTCTTAATACTTTAAAAGTCTTATAAACGAAGCGTTGTGATTAATCGTCAATGTAAAACTCTTTTACACTCGCAGTGTATACGTGGTAAACTCTAAAAAAATTAACTAATAACTTAAAATTATAAGTCTATAAGTTGAAGAAATTTATAAAAATGTACTAGAAATTATAAGTTTAAGTTTGTTAAATTAATTTGTATATAAAGTTAAAATCATTAAAATTAATAAGACTACTTAATTTGTAGTTCCATACAAAATTATTTTTATCAGACCAGTTTATAACTTAATAATCAGAGCAACTTATAAATTATTAAAGTGGTTTATCAAACATACTCTTTTTCATTTTTCTAAATTGGACCTGAAATTGTAATCAACTATGCAATTTTTATAATTTTAAATATTTATATTTTATTTTACATTTTTTATGTTTTACTAAAATTTAAAAATATGCATTAAAGTAGTCCAACAAATTTAAAAATTTAAAAATATGCATTAAAATAGTCCAACAAATTTAGAAATATATATCTAGTGTATGTGATACATGGGGTAATTCTACCAAAACAGATATGAGGTAACAAAGTAGTGCAAGGATATCTACATCCAGTCTCCTTTCATATAAATGGAAGATAGATATACACTCCAAATCATAGAAATGATAAAGTCAACAAAGTTTGAGACATGAGAATTTTACTTTTGAAGTTTCGATATGTTGTTTGTGGTGTTTACACTCTCAATTCCAACCATACCCTCACTTTTGTCTCTATATAAAAGCTTGTTCTCACTTGCTTTAAACTCAATCAACACAAAGAATCTGAGTGATTAAAAAAAAATAGAGAACTGAGTATGTCTAAGGTTGCCACCATCTTCACTTTGATTCTTCTACTGAGCCTCAATTTAATCTATGCATCCCGTCCTAACGCTTCACTTAACACTGTCTCTTTTTTGCATGAGGTATTTTCTTCAATTCTCACTTCTTCTTTTTTTAATTTTTCATCCACGTACCTTAAGTAATCATTCCATGAATAAACTTCTTTTTCTGTAACTTCTTTGATTTTTTGTGTGTAAATATCTTATTTTATCATCACATGATGGATTAGTATGTTAGACAGTATATATGTATTACATATTTATTATTATTTTTTGTTCACTTTAGAATGATTATGGTTTTGAGAACTGTCGGCATGTTTGAATTGAAGGATGCTGAGGGTACAATTGCAAAAGCAGAGATAGATGAAGAGAGTTGTGAAGAAAACACAGAAGAATGTTTGATAAGAAGGACGCTAGTTGCGCATGTGGATTATATCTATACTCAGAAGAATAAACCTAAACCTTAACGGCATCACAGCACTTTCAGGACAAAACACACCAATACAAATAATCAAATATACCATACGTATATATTGTGTACCTATTCATAATTAAATAAGCATATGGTTTGGTTGAATGCTTTGTGATTTCCATATAGGAGAGAGTGTGATAAAATGAGTGTCACATGCATCTAAATCTTCTTTAAAACTTGTGAGTAAATTAATACTCAGATTATTGGTTTTGCAAATTAAGTTCTTTTTATATATATCAGATACGAAAACGATTCCATCCCTGTGGCTCATCATTTCCAGAAAAACTCTTCCTGCATAAACTGCTGCTATGAAAACCACTGTGTCTGGTTTGAAAGCAATAATGTGAATAATTAATCAACTGTACTTAACTGTAACTGAAATAATAGTGTTAAGCACTTGAGAATTGATACTGTGATAGTAAAATAGTCGTTCTAATTAATTAAAATAATGAAAATGACTAAATAATTTTACTTTGATGCTCTAAAATGTGTAAGGATAGAGTGATATAGAATGAGTGTACTATACAAGCCTTGCACAAAAAGTCTCTGTTGAACAGCTATGTTGTCCCTCTCAAGGCTTAAAAAGAAAGACAACATTTAAAATGAAAAACAAATAAACAAAAGAAAGGAAAGAAAAGAAAAGGCCAACAATGCACAGAAGTTACGTGACTAAAATGTCATCTATATAATCTAGTGATAAGACTCAACTTGGTGACTGGGGGAGAGAGAAGCACTAAAATCCATGCTTTCGAGTCAAACAAAGTCAGACACAAACCACTGCTTCTCATGATTAAGAATATAATGGCACTTAATTTACCAATTTGTGAATAGAATAAGAGATTAATTGGTTTACTAAACCTTTAATCACAATTCTTCCAGTTTTACTTGTTATTATTGTAAAAATTATATAAATAAAAAATTATGATTGAATATTAATATAAAAATCTTTTATATTAAAAGTATATCTGAATTAAACTTATAAAATAAATAGGAAACATATAGAATGTATATATACAAGATTTTTAACTATCAATCTAATCCCTAATTATATCATTAATAATTTTTATTGACAGATAGTGTAAAAATATCTGTTGCTATAAATATTGAACTTTACATACTCAGATCAAATTATTCCAATTCTTAATTAAGATACATAAATATTAAACTTTATATTCGATAAATAGTGCTAAAATATATACAATGCATAAAAATTAAATTCCTATGAATATAAAATTCCAATGTGTAACATCATTCACGTTTTCCGACCAAAATTCAACCTTTGATGTAACTATCAATCTCATATGGTCCTCCACTGTGGTGTGAAAATTGGCCCCAGGCCAACACCTAACTCTCTTGGCACAAAAGTAAAAGCAGTGTCAAACAAGGCTGTGTTAGCTTGTCAGCATGCGTCAATGTTCCAAACATCAGCTCAACGCATCGATCACAACAAAAAATCAAAGGGACTATATAAAATGAGAGGATGAATCAGATGGCTAGTATTTCTGAAATTGGATAAACATGTTTTAATTAGGAGTGGAATTCTATGAATACCCTTGACAAAAGTACTTAGATGTTGCCAACACGTGGAAATTATAAATAAGGGTGATCTCATGTGCTAACAACACATTCCAAATTTATTCTGATACACTCACACGGTGTGTACACTTGGTGGGGATAGGAGGAGAAAACAAATCAAAGAAATGAATGATATGTGACGTGATGTGAGAGAGGAGAAAAGAGGGGGGCAAATGAGGTGAAAAGAGATACAAAATAAATTAAATATTATATATACAAATGTATGAAATATTTTCTTCAAGTGACAGCGTTCTCTCTTTTTGCTAAAAGACGCTTGGTCCTTGTTTGAGATGGAGTGATGAATAAGCAAATTGGACAGCACTAGAAAATAAAAAGTTTGGAGATGATTGATGGATTTAACCATATTTCAATCAAAACATTGTTGATGTTAATAAATGAATATAGTAAGCAAGTAGAGGCCCCAGAAACGAAGCAGAAGCACCACCTCACACATTTTTCAAAACCATGTTTATCCACAGCATACAAGTAAAAATTTGTCCACAGCTTCTGTCTATGATCCATTTTTCTTTTCGGGACCCATGTGATTGATTCAGAAATACCACGTAAAAGAAGAATGCACATATTCATTGTTAATTTATTTTAGTATTATAAACAGAGATATTAAAAAAAATATTTTCTTAACTTTTTCAGATGATAAGGAAATTAAAGATTTTGAAACGTAAGATATCAGATCACCCATGATAAAAAGAATGTTAAGCATGGATATATATGCATGGCGTGTGTTCATACCTCATATTAGTGAACGTATTAAGAGGCAGTACGTAGATGTAATTTGATGCTAAATTAAGTATAGCTAGCTAGACATGACTCACTTACGTCTCAATTAAGGAATTGTATATTTCATTTGCTAATTAATTGTTTATGATCGATCACGACTCACGGTCAAGTACACACGGTTTATATAACCTTATATAGAAATGAATACTTGATGATAAAGCCTCCTACAACAGACTAGAAGATAATTAATAGAAGTTTATTACAAAAGATATAACAAGATAGACTTTGAACAATCAAGTCATTAGATTTAATAAACTTATATATGACTCAGACTTATCGTGCATAAAAATAATACAAGGAACTTCTAACAACCACGGCCACTAGTCAATGAGGAAATATTAAGAGGAGCTACACCAAACTACATTATAGCATTTTCTAAATTAGACAAATATAAATTCCAGCAGCCAGCAGGAATTGGTAGTTACAATAACACTGATATGCAATCTTCTTTTTTCGTTCAAAATACAACCAAGATACAAACTTCAAACTTACCAACTTAATTGCTTCTAAATTAGAAGATAAAATCATGAAATGTTAAAATTTTAGAATAGAACACTTCACTAAAGCCACAATATGGATACTACTAGATCCGCTTAGCCACTGGTTAAACAAAAATGGACTCAAAAATTGTCTATAAACACTTCACTAATATCAATTTGCTAGCAAAATTATTTATTTTTGTAAATATTTTTTTTTTTAAAAAAAAGTTTCATTTCGAAGCATAGAGAAGAGCAAGTTAGAGGGGATCTTCCTAAAGGTTTCGCACCTCTCATAATGATGATTGAAAAAGCAAGGGATCCCCTACATAGACGGTGCCTCCTACTGGCTCATGTAAAATTCATGTAGTTTTCTAACATGGTTGACACCTCTGATCAAAGTGGTCAAACAATATCTTATAATTTTCTTTTGCAATAACACCAAAATGGTTTATAATTTTAAAAACTGCACTATTTTAGTAAATTTATCTCCATAATGTACATACAATACATACAACCTCTGAAACATATTAATGATTATGGGTGAGTTTACTTAAATTGTTTTAAAAAATTACCTATATATTTAAATATAATAAGCATTTTTTCCATGTTTTAGATGTTTAAAATAATTTTAAAAACACAAAAGTTAAAAAAAAGAGTTAAAAACAACTTACTTAAAAAACTATTTAGAATAAATTTTTAAAATAAATTCATAGAGAAAATGAAATTTAAAGTCATTAATTAAAAAATATTTTTTATAATTATATTCAAATATAAAAAAAAATCCTTATATTTTTTAAATCACTTATAAACAAATCACCTTTTTTTTTAGTTTTATATTACCAGTTATTTTAACTTCATGCAAGCTAATGTATTCTATAATCTAAATTGTATTTACGTGTTCTTGAGTTAACTCATTCTTATATGTGATCCTGATGTTATATATTAAAAATATATAGTTTTTGAAACAATGATCACATAATATCTTTTAATTTAAAAAAAAAATCCCTCCATCTAACCTGATGCAATCTCATCTAGCATGAAATTAAGTTAGGAAGAATAAAGAGAAAACACGGCAAGGAAGGATCTTCATGAAGACATTTAGGGTCATAGTCTTTAAATTGTGTGTAAATATTGTGTAGTTTATGTAGTATTTTGTGTGGGTGTTTTTAGTATTTTTTGGGTCATTCCTCTTTATTTCCCCTTATTTTTTAGCATTAGGTGTCATTAGTTATTGTGTGGGGTGCATGGTAGAATGTGAGTCTTTTGGAGCAAGAAGATGTGTGAATTTTAATTCTTACACCCTCTTGTTTGATTTTCACACCTCCTAAACATACACATGTGCATAAGTCCCCTCATTTTAGGAGCCTGTTAAGTTTCTCTCTCTTAGGTTCCATTTCTTGTCTCTTAATTCAAATTTGAATTTGAATTAAGAGAACTAGATCCACTTATTTAGGATTTAGGTGGTACATGAGGGAACTAGATCCACTAATATAGGGTCTTGTTTGGATCTTGCACTCCTAACACTCCTTATATTAAGTTGGACGTCCAAAACCCCCTCTCCTCTATAAATAGCAGTCACTTTTCACTTTTTAAGGATCTATGATAATTTTGAATACATATAGTTTTGTGTGAGATTCCTTGTGAGTGTTTTGTTCTCTCTAATCTTCAGAATTCTTCTATGGTTTTTATCAAGAATTCATTCTCTTGTAGAAAGCTTCTACAACCTAAGACTTATCTCTATTAAGAGTGGTGCTTCCACCACAACCTCTACCTTTTCCAACTTCATCTTCTTCAACTCAAGGAACCTCTAGAAGAAAGATCCTAGGAGGAGCAATCGAAGATTGCATCACAACTAGTCTAACAGTTTGTTTGTAGAAGAAAATATAAAGGAGAGATCATATAAAAATATTACAATTTGTTGGAGAGAAAAAATTAGAAAAAAAAATGAGTTATTTTTGTGGGACTCACCTAAAAGTGCTTCTTTTTTTTTTTAACACAAAAGTATTTATTCTATTATTAAAACACAATGGTTGCTTTTTTTTAAAAGGCAAATGTAATATTGTATTATAAAACAAAAGATAAAACAAAAAGTTTTATTAACACTATACAATCTAAAAAAGAAGTGTCGTAGTTGGCCCTGCCATCCCAATCAATCATAATATCTCCTAATCACTTATGTGAAGTCAACAACAAACAACTCCATATTCGAAAGACAGGCATGGGTGACTACACCAATTTGAAAAAAAAAACACTCCCTATTAAAACCAAATCCATACAATAACCATTTCCAAGAAATCACTTGTATAAGCCAAAAAATATCTAAAGATTATATTGTTCGATTATTAGAAACAATGGCGTTTCTAGATATTCAGATACACCAGGTTACCACATGCAAAAATAAATACCTACATTTACTTTTATATTTCCTAACCACCCATGCACCAATTAGATGAAATAACTGATGTAATTCACCACGTATAGGTGATTCAATATCAATCCACCTCAAGACCTTGTAAAACACTGCCTAAGAAAAAGGGCAAGAAAGGAATAGATACCTACAATCCTCCGCATGCTCCCTATAGAAGACACAATTCTGCATATTTGGCTATAAAATCACACCCATTTTCATCATGTTATCCACCGTAGGTAGCCTATTTAGAAGAATCTTTCAAGAGAAAGCTAAGACTTTAGAAGGCAATTGATCCCTCCAAGCCATTTGAACGAAGTAGGATCAGTTGATGCATTAGTATCATGTTCCAATCCACCCATCAACACCATGTACGCATCTGCAACTGAGAATTGACCATTAGCATTCAAAATCCATAACCAAGCATCCCGTTGTTATTATATTAGCACTGTATTTTGCAACAACCCCTCTAACAATGTTAGCACCTCCTCCTCCCTGACAAATAGCCTCTTGTGCCATTCTCATTTCCACCTAGAGGATCCAAACCCTAGTCCATGCATATCTTTAACTATTGTGTTCTTTGATACTGCTAAATCACCCATTCTAGGATAAAGCAATCTAAGAGGACCCCCACCTAACCAATTATGCTCCCAAAATAATGTCTCTCCCACATCATCGATCGATCTTGTTACATTGTTCAGAATCCATCCTGGTAACTCTCCCATGGATCCTTCTATAGATCAAACATCACTCCACCAAATTGAGTTATTAGACCATGAAGAAGGTTGATATGGTATATTTTGAAAATTCCCATACTTACTTTTTAACAAAGGCACCCAAATGGCATTCTTATCAGTTAGAAATTTTCATCTCCATTTGGCTAGCAAACTTAAATTAAACCTCTCCAAGCATTTCACACCCAACCCTCCTTCATTCTTAGGCAGATACACCTAATCCTAGCTCACCCAAGCTATCTTTCCCTCCTTGGCATCTCCCCTTTCCCCTCCTCCCACAAAAATTTTTATTGCAACCCCTTTAGTGTTTTGACCACCTTCACTGAAGCCTTATAGAATGAAAAATGATACAACAGTAAACTTGTAAGAACGAAATTTAGCAATACCAATCAACCGCTAAAAGACAAGTTCTTCACTTTCCAACCTGACAACCTTTTCTTGAATTGATCTACCACTAACCTCTATGTTTCTAACGACCTAGGGCTAACCCCCACTTGAATTCCTAAGAATTTAAAAGGTGGCGAGTTAACCGAGTAATTCAAAAGACATCCACTGCATGAGTAAACAAAGGATCCACGTTAAGCCTATAGAAGTGACTTTTATGGAAATTCACATTCAATTCAAATGACATCTCAAAACCTTTAAGGATTGTCTTCAGCGTCCAAACTGTTTGAAACTCCGCTTCCCCCGTCAAAATAGCATCGTCAACATATTGTGAGACTGGAAATTTTGTTTCATCTCCCACCCTTACCTCATAATAGACTCCCTTCTAAATAGCTTATCAGAAGAGTCCCAATAATCCTTTAGCCACCCGTAGAAACAAGAAAGGGGATACCAAATTGCCTTGCTTAATTCCTTTCCCTGGTTTGAAAAAAATGGTTGTTGAATAATAATCTCTTTTATTTGTTTGTTTTACTAAAAAAAATACTTCTTCTATAAAAAAAGAGTTTTTTATTTGAAAAAATGTTCCAAAAATGTGTGTAACATTAATATGACTTTTTAATGTAATATTAATTTTTTTACTAATAATTTTACTTTAATTTTTAATATAATATTAATATTGAGGTTAATTTTATAAAATCACCTCTCTCTTTTATTTATTAATTTATTAATTTTTCTTTATGAATGTAAAAAAATCTAAAGTGACATTGATTTTGTAGAGAACATACAATTTTTTTATAATAAAACAAATTTATATAAAAAATAATAGATTGAAAACTTATGTTTTTAAATAGCATAATAATTAATATAATATATGTATATAATTTATCTATTTTTTTTTCACTTTCCTTTTTACTAATCGAACAAAAAAAAATCTACTTTTTATTTTTATTTTTATCTACCCAACCAAACATATTTTATTTATTTCTGTTTCCTGTCTATTTTTTATACTTCCCACTTTCCTTCCTCTTTCTTATCTTTCTATTTCATTATTAATTCAAACAAATCAGAAATCTACATTTACTGGGACCACCTCAAACAATGAAAATTCATAGTGATTGATGACAAATTACGTATACACTATATAGCACATATATGATGTATCATCTAACACATTGTTTTCTCTGACATTGATGCATAAGTTTCATCCTAAATCAGGCATTGCAATTTTTTCTAACATAGTATCAAAGTCAACAATGTATCACTGTTGTGGCTCCACTCTTTGCCTTTGAGTTGTGTCCAAATACACCCCCTCTGAAAACCATATCAAACCTTGAGAAAAGAAAAAGAAAAAAAGTGTAAAATATATTCAAATCCCAGCCTCAAATAAGAGTATGTAACAAATCGCAGCATTTTAGCAACTTGCTAATCAAAGTGGATTTACTGGCACTAAATCGCCACAATTATAACCTGCAGATTTGAACTTGCATTGCAATAAACAAGTATAATTAATGTCATAATTATCATCCTCATATATAGTCTTGATGCATAGTTTAACAGGCTCAACCACATTTAGATCTCACTCTCAGTTTTAATTGTTTATTTCCTCAATAAATAACAGACCAAAGAAAAGGTTTTCAAAACTTTCAACAGTGTGCTTCTGGGTCTTGTGCAGCCATCATTTATTCGTATCTAGTGTTACATATATAAGAATTAATTAATTGTGTATTTTTGTATGCATGTCATGTGTATTTTCAAAGGCATCATTAACGTCACTTATGATCTCTATAATTTCATCAGAGTCCTTCAAGTCACCAATCTTTCCCTAAAAAACTCAATTAACGTGAATCAAGAGTCTAAACTCCTTAAATAAGTCATTTAAAAATATTTATTACAATTGTCGCCAATTACAAGATAATTTAAAAAAACATTTAATGGTAACACCTTTAGTATCAAATTATGAGTAATAAAAAATCATTAATACTACATTATGAGTAACAAAACACCATTAGTATCATAATAATCATATTTCAAGTAAAGGAAAAAGAAAAATAATAAAAATTCATCTAAAAATTAATATTGAACTCCATTATCTTATCTAACTTACGCATCAAAATGTTTTCCTATAATTACCGTTAACATTGCTTTCTCGAAGATTTATTTCATAAAATTATAGAAGAATATTTTGATTCAAAACAACTAGTAAGATATCACCAGCAAATTTATCTAACTTATACTATTCGAATAAACTTTTTTCCTCTTTTCAATAACTTACAGTACTGTTTGTGTCAACCAAAATACGACAAGACAAGATGTTATCCTAAATATATATATATATATATATATATATATATATATATATATATATATATATATATATATATGCAGGAGCCAGGAAAAGCATTTTCTTAAACATAATGTTGAATTTTGTGTTGGGAAATGTAGATGAGATAAGAAGTACTTCCAGCTAGCAGGTCCCAGCTAAAATCACGGGCCAGTGCCACGGCACATCCATAATTTCCACTAAATTATTAATAAAAAGTTAATGGTTTTTAGGCATCAGAGCTATCAACAATATCTGGCATTAAATTTTGGTAAAGTGTTATTGTTTTTAACCAATACAGGCAATTTATTACAACATTTTACCAAAAACCAGAAATGAAATATGAATATTTATTTATTGATTATAAACATTTTATTGATCCATATTATTTTTTTTTTCTCTTTTTCTATTAGCTATCACACGTTTATATTGGATTGTCTAGTTAAACAGATGTTTTTCATAAAAAAAAAGTTAAACAGATGTTAGAGTATAATGAGTAAGTTATCTGAAGAATCATGTTATTATTTATAGTTTCGTACAATTATTAGTATTTTATTTTATATTTATTCTAAATATGTTTTAAAATTTATCACTAAATCATAATAATTAACTAATAATTTATAGATAAAACCATAATAAAACCAAATATACGTACCTATCAATTGATTTTAGGGCAGTGAACAAATCACCAAATCTATTTTCTTACCACAAATTTCAATAATTAGTCTTCTAATATTGGGTCTCATGATATGTATTTTTTAACAAAGAATAATCCGACTTCAATTGCATTTAAGAGTATCTTTAATGGTATATCATATCTTTTTATTTTATTCTATTTTTTTATTATCCTATATCATGTTATTTAGAAGATTAATTTTATTTTTTATTTTATTAGAAAATCACATTTTGTAATCTTGGAATATTTGTTATGACCCTTTGTAAAGTTATGCCATCAAATTCAATAATTATTTTTAATTTATTTTAGAATAGTTTAAATTAAATAATCACATAGTTTAATTATTAAATATTTATTTTAAAATAATTTAAATTAAATAATTAAATAAATTTTTCAATGCCCTCCCCCCTTTTCTCTCTCATACACTCTCCCTCCTCTCCCTCTCTTCCTTTTCATTTTTCACTTTGTCGTTGCGTTTGCTACCCTTTTTTGCTGATTGTCGCGAAAAGCCA
Organism: Psophocarpus tetragonolobus; assembly: GCA_037954015.1. Taxonomy (NCBI): domain Eukaryota; kingdom Viridiplantae; phylum Streptophyta; class Magnoliopsida; order Fabales; family Fabaceae; genus Psophocarpus; species Psophocarpus tetragonolobus. The sequence continues at coordinate 4,373,784 of CM075695.1, read as the reverse complement.
CCGCATGACCCCTCTACTTCTCTTCTTCATATTTTTTTTGTCTTATTTTTTTGTACTTAATTTGGCTTGCATCTCTATTTTTGCTTTCTGATTTTATGTTTTTTGTTGTGCACACGTTTTTTTGGAGGAAAGAGTCAATAAAAATAGTTTTTTATATTCTTCGAAAAAAGTATTGATGTTCAATGTTCTTTTAAGTAACACATTTACATGTGGAGATCAACTTGTTCTACTCTAAAAGGTGTTCTTGGTAAGAATAATTATTGATGTGAAGATCTATACTCAAAAATTATCCTTGAAAATGTTATAATAAATAAGGAAGTTACTCTTGGATCACTCTTAATTCACACATATTCTAGAATTTCCTGAGAATTCTCTAGGATTCAGATTTAAACTTTAAAGTAGGGGTGGATAATAGGTTAGTTAGATTCGGATTAATTTGTCCCAGCCTGACTTAACCTGTCTTTTTAAATTAATTAATAATTTTTTATTATTTAATTTTTCGTTTTGATGGGTCGCAGATTTGGTGGGTTGTGGGTCAATTGAACGGCTTTAGGTGGTTTAACTTTTGATTTATCATACTCTTTGGGATTTTTTTCAATAATTATAACTTTTCAAACTAAAATTGATATATAAAAATAAAAAAAAATATATCATAATCTTAAAAGAAGATTTTAGAGTAAAAATTTATATTTATTTTGATTAAAAAATTATGTTAAACAATATTTTTACAATTGATTGAAAAAATTACAAAAACAATATATTAGATACATATTTAGTATAATTAGTATGAATTATATTAATTGTTTAAGAACATAAAAATTAAAAAAATTATTATTAATTTTAAAATTATAATAAAATATATATATTAGACTATTCGGATAAGATATTGATAAATTATAAAAATCAAACTCATTCTCATCCATATAATCCAATTGTTCTTTAACCTAATATATATATATATATATATATATCATTTTAGATATCGAGTAGCACACATTTGCCTTCCTGAAGGATGCTTAATAACTAAAACTAAAACCTTTATAAGTTCATGCATGATTGAATATATATAGGAAGACATTTTCTTCTGTCAGTCGCACCTGTATATTCTATCAAATCGAAAATTGATTGAGGATGTAGGTACGAGCAACAATTAGAGGTATGAAATTATGAATATATATAACTTTAGTGATTTGTTTGTACCACTTTCGAAGCATGTCAGTACGAAAAATTATTTGCTAGACAAATGAAAACTAAGTTTAGACACAATTACTCTTTAGTAGTCCCTCACTTGCCATAATTCTTGGGTGGATTGAAGACAAAGTATATCTTTGTTTGGACCACCGTGGCAAATTTAGGTTAAGCTTGTGTAACAAATCAAACTCAAGTGATTCTTATTTATTGGTAAAAAAAATATCAATATATTATTTCTTTTTGCTATTTAAAAAAATTTATAAATTTTTTGCTTTTTTAGCAATTCACTATCAGAAAAGTAAATACCTTTGATTCATCTCCATTGGTTGCATAGTAGGTGGTTTAATTGTTCGCATTCAAATATTGGTTACATGTAAGTGGTTGACTAGCTGGATTCAAATGGAGAATATGTGAAGTTTCATGTTTGCCTTCATTCAAATTTGAATTATTTTTTTTTACTTTTCTGGCCGTATCTCATCAGAAAAGCAAATTTCTCACGTACTTTGTCGACGACGAGCGACTGGCTTCATGAGAAGAGAAAACGACACACGGCGACAAGGTGAAAGGCATGGTGTCGAGGCGATAGGCATGACAACACGAGAAAAGGGCGAGATGTTGAATGGAGGAAGAGAGAGGTTGAGTGAAAAATGAAGGAAGAGTTCTGAAGAGATGAAAGATGGGGAGAATCAGTGTGATGTTGAGTGAGAAGAGAGAGACAAATAGGCTAGGGGCAACAATGAGAGAAAAACATGAATTTATAGGAAAAATGAATTAGGGTTGGAGGGTAAAGATGGAATTTTAAAAAAAATATTTAAACAAGTAGGTGTCAATTAAAATGGAGGTAGGTGTCAAATGAAAAACTCCCAAGTAAGCTTATTGTTATGGATTAATCAACCACTTCACAGTAAAGTCCAACTCAATGCAGGTCATGTAAGAGAATTTGATTTTCATCTACTCAAATTTAAAATGACACTTACTTGTAATAAAATAATGGATATGCCTTTATCAAAATTGTATATGTAATTTTTTTGCTTTCCGGAAAAGCAAAAAGTTTGAATTGTTTTTGCTTTTTCGCAGACCCTTCTCTAAAATTGTTTTTTGCTCTCCAGAGAAGCAAATAAAATTGATTTTTTTTTTCTTCTTCGGAGAAGAGTTTCCTTCTCTATAGAGAGAGGTCTCTAGAGAAGAAAAAAAATTGTTTCTCCGAAGAAGTATTATTTAACAAAATATCACTAAATGAGTAAGATAAATGATCTTTTTATAAGCCAAACAATTTTATAAATAAAGTGAAAGCATAAAAAATGCCTTCGAAACAAATACAAGCAGCGACCTAAGGACAAGATAAATGTTGGAGGCTAAAATTAAGGAAAGAGGAGGAGAAAAAGGTAGTGACAGCTCAAGGTTGCAATGTTAGGGAAAACTAAGGTTAAAGATTTGTTGGAAATAATAAAAATATTTTAAAAAAACAGGTGGAATATGAAACCGTAGTAGGTGAAATTTCAAAATCTAATCAGGTTAAGATATATTAAGAGACCCTCCCAATAACTCAAAACCTCAAATTTTATAAACATATTTTTTTTAATTCCCAACACTATTTTTTTATGTTTCATCATTTTATTTGATTTTATGATTTAAATCCCAGTACTTATATGTTGTGATGAAATATTAATTCTCATTAAAGATATTAAGGTGAAAATTTATATATCATAAAAGTTATTTAATATTTTGATGAAATAATTAAACATAGAGTTTAATTAGTATGTTATAATAGTGTAAACAAGTTAATTAATATATATACATAGAGTTTAATTAGTATGTTATAAAATTTATATTCAATTACAGCTCTTTATTTATGCTAAATTTCATTGACTTTAACTATTAATACTTTAAAAGTTATATAAATGAAAATTTATAATTGAATACCATTATAAAACTATCTTTTACATTATTATTGTCAATGCATACTAATTAAACTTTTATATATATATATATATATATATATATATATATATATATATGTACGCATTGTAAAAAATTTTACACTACACTCAATTACGACTCTTTATGACTTTTAAAATATTAATTATTAAATTTAATAAATTAATATATATATATATATATATATATATATATATATATATATATATATATATATATATACTGTATTGATAATATAAAAAAATTTTACACTACGTTCAATCATAATTCTTGATGACTTTTAAAATATTAATTATTAAATTTAATAATTTATATATATATATATATATATAAATAAATAAAAGTTGGACCATTAAAAAGATATAATTTAGTTGGATAAATAGAATGCATGAATATATTTCTAGTGTCTGATTCATAAATTGGACCCACAACAGTGACTAATAGCTTAATATTTTTAAATATATGATGTAGGTTAGATTTTTTACTATTCACATAGATCAACACATGTGGAAAAATGAATTGTCACTTAACTAGTATATTATATACTTCCTCGGCAGATTAGCTTTATGACTTTCAACTATTGAGATATCTTTACTTTCAAGAAAAACAAGACTGCTTTCTCGATTTCCTTTTAATAGTTTGTTTTTTATTTTCTTAAATAATTATAATTATATTTTAATATTATTTTAGGTAGATATACACATTAATCTAAATTTTTTAAATGTTATATATGTTATATTCTCAACTAGCACGGTTATGATAGCATGATAAAACATTAAATGATTAATAAAACGAAATGGAGTGAATATGTACCCAAAGGTTGGTCGGGTCAAATCTTGCATAAACTTATCAAAGTTTAATTATTAATTATCAACACTCTTTATACATTTTTATAATCTGACATATAATTAATTAATTTAATTTAATTTTAAAAATTAATCAATTTATTTCATAAATTATATATTTATGTGTAACTAAAATATAAATAATAAATTATTATTTACTCATATATAATATATATTAATTTCTGGTTGTGCAGACATTGCACAATAGCCTTATTAAATTGGACTCAGATGTGTGGACATATCTGGTCAAACACTGACTTTTCTTTATAATAATTAATATTGAATTGCATCATCAACTGACGCGTCCTGTTAAAGAGTTTTCGTCCTTCAATTACAAGTTGAAAAGGTCTGGACAATACACCATGATTAAAGGTGAAAATACGTTAGCCTGTTTAGGGTGTTCCTTTTCTATTTTTAGTTTTCCAGTACTTTTTAAAAATAAAAAAGTGTTCAGTAGTTATAATTTTATTTTTTTTATTTTAAAAAGTTTTTATTTATTTAAAAACAAATAAAATTAGCTTTTGAGATTTCTATTTTAATATTGTCACTTGTTATTATTTGAATATTTGTTTTTACCAGTCATAGAATTTTAGTCAGCAACCATCTTCAATCGTCATTCCGAATCACTAATTGTCAATTATCAATTTTTGTTTTCCTTTACCAATCTCTGGTTATTAGTTATTACTTATAGAAATTGAATTATTTTAATTTCAAATTTTAAGAAATTGTTTGCAAAAAATATTATTTGTTTTTAATATTTATTTAGATTTTAAAGATATTATTTGTAAATTAAATATTTATTTTATAATTTAAGATTATGATGTTATGTGGATTTTAATATAACAAGAATTCAACTATCTAAACATAAAATTCACCAATCTAAGTGAAAGAAGGTTAAGTGCACAAAGAATTTAGGGTTTATGTTGATTTTAATTACATATTTTTCTAGTTGCACAAAAAACTTGTTGAGCTGTGGACGTAGGAAACAAAGTGGTCAAATCATATATGTAAACATGAGTGTGAACTATATTCAAAAAATTGTTTTCTTTCTTTTTTGCTTTTTTAAGTGTCAACTTCTATTATTTTATAATGTATTTTCTTATTAATATAAACAAATAGAAGACATATGGTTGTAGTTTTTTCCAACGAGTGGTATCTTATTGATCTTGTGGTCAAATCACCAAAGAAAATGATGATACTGAAGAAGCTCGATGAAACTATTAGTTATAAAAGTCAACTAGAATGTTACAATGGAGATATCACAAAGTGTACAGGGCAACCATACTTGCACAACATATTATGATAAACATACATAATAATTGATAGAGTAATTGTTTAGAAACAATTTAAATTATTCTAATTTAAAATTTCTAAGATATTACACAGGAAAATATATTATTTTATCTTTGATAATTTATTTAGATTTTAAATATATTATTTATAAATTAAATATTTATTTTCTTATTTAATATTAAGATTTTAGGTATATAAATAGAGATGTTGATATGAGAAAGATCACATATAGCTTAAAGAGTGCATCATGATGTTGAGGAAAGGTTTATAGGTTTTTCGGTTCCTCCAAAGACTTATTGCGAGGTTGTGGTAGTAAGAATGAGGACATGAACCACATTAAACAAAGTTGTGCAATTATGGGTGAATGTAGGTATGAGATATGACACATGGTAATTTTATTGTTTTATTATTATTATTATTTATTATTGTTATATTTATTTTGCTTAAAGTGATATCTTTTTTTATTGATATGAATAAAGAGAAGAAAGAAAATTGTGTTTTTTTAACACTATTGGCATCGCCAATCATTAACTATCGTTATCGTCGGTTGCTAATCTTTAATTTTTCAGTTATTGTAGCTAGTTTCTTATTATTAATTGTCAACCATGGAGATTTCGGTAAAATTAATATTTAACAATGATATTTTATATTTGGAAATCAAAAATATTTTTGTAAAGTTAAAAATTTAAAGTTAACACTAGTTTTTATTTTTATAAATTTAAAAACTTAAAATAAAAAATCACAAAAACAGGACCTTAGGTTATATTAAGTTTTGTATAACTTTAAGAAACATATTTCTTTCCATAAACTTCTAAGAACACTATTCACTTTTTATTCCAATGGTAAAATTATTATGAACTGAAATTAGTCTCGTATTACCCCACATGTTTACACTAAAAAATATTTTCTACCTTGGATATTTGTCCGAGCTCTGCAGTGAAAGATCATGAAAAGAACAAACCTTAAGCTTAAAAATCATTTCAAAATCTGTCACTAAACTTTTTTTTTGTTAAGATTTGACTTGGTTTATTAATGTAAATATAGTATTTAATCTAAAAATTTATCGTAAATGTTATCTTATAACAAGGTTTGTTGAATAGGTAAGAAATTACTTTTAAAAAAATTAATAAAATTAAAATTATACGTAAATTAATTAACAGGTATAAAACGATAAATCATATAGAATTGACTATTATAATTATTTTAATTATTAGTTTTACTTAATTTTATATTACCTTTATTAATACAAATAATCTCTCAATCTATCTTTATTTGATCATTCTCAATCTAATGTTCATATTATCATAATTAGAATATTCAATGTCTTTTTTAAAATTCTGAAATCATTGTTAAGGATGATTGTTGTATGCATCTTGACTTTTTTTTTTTTTTTTTGAGATTATCTCTATCTTTTTCTTCTTCTTTTTTTTTTCTTCCTTTTTATTTTTTTAAAAGTCCATGAGTAAATATTTTTAACTATTACTACAAGGCCAATGTTTAATTATTATGTTTAACTATGGCAATGTCACATGATTGTCATGACAACATTATATCATTTCATATTTCTGTTCTCCTTTTCCTTCTTAGTTTTAGTTGTATTATTTGTCTTATAAATTATTGTACACATAATGTTTCTGAAAAGTAAATGAATAGTCATATAACAGTTTCTACGAGGAAGTGGGAAAGAAGGCCTTAAAGTTACATAATTTCAAGAATGGCCTTTTTAAATTCTCAGAGCTAAAACTATAAAATGACCCACGAACCATGAGTTGTTATACATATGTGTTGTTCTTTTATTATAATTTTAACTGATAGCTATTTGGATGATGAATTATGTTGTTGTGTTTCCTTAGTTCATGACATGTATATTGATACAAACACACAAGCAAGACAATAATGGCATAAAGTATGAAAACTCCTAGTAATTCGATAGGTTTTCAGAATTATAGTACTTGACAGATTGATGCTCGGTAATCTCGAACATCACTTACAAAATTTAAGGAAACCCTCTTTTTCGATTAGATATCCAAGTGATATTAGATGGGGGGAACAAGGCTGCGATTCCTTTCCCAAAGGGAAGGAGCAACTGAAATAGTAGTATTGATAACCACAAGAAAACAATGCAGCAGAAGGTAAAACCCCTTAATGCCCTAGAGCAAGCTTCGTATAGAGAACACCCATGGTACTTCTATCTAAATAACAGAATCAATAGCCAAAAAAAGGACCCTCTCCCTAATCACCCTCATGATTATGTAGCTACAATTCTTTTCACCCCTCTAACTAACTTGTCTACTCAACAATGTTATTTCTTTTCTAATTTCTTTTTCTTTTTATAATAAACAATCAATTGTTTGGGCTTATTTGTTGCTTCATGGACTAGAGCCTCCTCAAGCCCATTATATGTTTGGTTCCCATCATTACCCATCCATTTAGACTAAATCTTGTTCTCAAGATTGAAAGGAGCTAACTACGAATAACCACTGCCTCCTCCCATGTAGCATCCTCTACTGGCTTCCCTTCCCACTGTATCAGCAACTACTTGATTCTTTCTCCATGCTTACTCAAATTCTTTGAGGCTAACACTGCAACTGGCATTAACAGCTCTACCTCATCTGCTTCAAGGCCTTCAGGTAGTTCTGATTGTACCTAATAGTTTCCGATAGCCTTTTTAAGTAAGGATACATGGAAAACAGAATGTATACGTGATGCAGCCAGTAACTTCAGCTTATAAGCCACCTCCCCTACTCTTCCAATGATCTCGAATTGTCCATGGTACCTAGCAGATAATTTGGCATTAACACGGGGAAGGAAAAATTTCTGCCTATGTGGTCTTAACTTCAAAAACACCTACTCTCCCACTTCAAAACTCTTCCTATCTCTTTTGTTATGCTTGAGCCTTAATTTTGTTTTGAGCACATAACAAGTGTTCCTTCAACTGTTTTAGGGCCTCATCCATTTTCTATTAACTCCTTTTGTACTGCCTCCTCTCGTACTTCACCTTAAATTCCACGAATTAGAGGTAGTGGTTTTCTTCCATACACCACTTCAAAGGGAGTGGTCTTGGTAGATTCATGTTATGAAGTATTGTACCAATAATCCACCTTTGGTAGCCAAATGGACCAATTTCTTGGTTGATCTATGACAAAACACCGCAAATAAGTTTCCAAGCAATGATTAATAACTTATGTCTGCCTATCCATTTATGGGTGGTAAGTTGTACTCATGTTCAAAGATGTCCCTTGTTGCCTAAAGAAATCCTTCCAAAATTGCCTCATAAAAATAGGGTCCCTATCACTGATTATGGAATTTGAAATCTTCATGTAAATGTAGCACCTCTTTGGTAAAAATCTTAGCCAAAATCCTCACTATGTAAGGATGTTTTAAGGGAACAAAATGGTTGTACTTGGATAGCCTATCTACCACGACAAATATAGCCTCATACCCCTTTGACCTTGGTATGGAAGTGATGAAATCCATTGATACATCCTTGGATATTCTCTCTAGAACATGGAATGGCTGCAGCAGTCCACTAGGAGTGGTGGTTAAGTATTTTTGCCTCTGACAAATGTCACAATTCTTGACAAATTCTTGCACCATTTTCTTTATCCCTTTCCAATACACACTGGCTTCAATTCTCCAATAAGTCCGATAGAATCCAGAGTGACCTCATTAGGGGGTAGGATGATATTTAGCCAATTGTTTAGGAACCCACTAAGATTGACCAAAGATTACTAACTTACCCTCATAAAATATAACTCCATGTGTGTAAGAAAAAGCACCATTTTGGGTTCCTCCCTATTTCAATTCTTCAAGGGTTTTCCTCAAAGACTCATCCCTATGCACCTTAGTAATCACTATCTAATTGTCAAACCAAACAGGAAGATAAGTCATTCACCTAAGCTCTACAACATCTTCTTTGTGAGATAAAGCATCTGCCTCTTTATTTTCCATCCTCGATTTATAAATAATCTCAAAATCATATCCCAGGAGCTTTGCTAACCAATCTTGTTGATTACATGTAATAACATTTTGTTGCAAGATTTGTTTGAGGTTTTTATGGTTTGTGTAAACAAAGAACTTTCCTCGTAACAAATAAGGCTCCAATTATTAACGACCAACGCTACTGTCATGAGTTCCTTCTCATAAGTGGACTTGTTCATATTTCTCCCTCTCAGAGTTTTACTAAAATAGACCACTGGATTTTTCTCTTACATCAAGATAGCCCCAATTCCAGTGCCTAAAGTATCACATTCCACCACAAACTCCTTTTCAAAATTTGGAAGTGCCAAAACTGGTGCAAATTTTATCTTCTTCTTCAATTCCTCAAAGGTTAATTAGGCTTCCTGGTTCCACTTGAAAGCATTCTCCTTGGTTTGTTCTGTCAAAGGCTTAACAACCTTCCCATAGCCCCTAACAAATTTGCAGTAATACCTAGTTAAACTAGGGAATCCCCTAACTCCTTTCACATTTGTAAGAGTAGGCCACTGGAGGACGCTAATGACTTTCTCAGGATTAGCAGCCACCCCACCTTGAAATATGATGTGACCAAGGTATTCCACATTTTGTTGTGCAAAATAACATTTCTTCCTATTAGCAAATAGTTGTTGCTCCCCAAGAATACCCAATACTTCACCTAAGTACCTTACATGTTCTCACCAACTGCGTTTGTAAACCAAAATGTCATAAAAAAACACCAAGATGTGCCTCCATAATTGCTCCTTGAATACTTCATTCATCAATGATTGAAAGGTTGACGGGGCATTCATCAACCCAAAGGGCATTACGAGGTATTTGTAGTGGCCCTCATTTGTTCTAAATGTGGTTTTAGGAATGTCTTCTTCCTTCATGCAAACTTGGTGATAACCTGACTCAAGTCAAGTTTAGAAGAAAAAAACTATCCCTACACAATTCATTAAACAACTCTTCTATTATTGGAATGGGAACTTATTTGGTTTCAATACCCTATAATAGACACACACATGCCATATTTGGTCCTTCTTGTGCACTAGAACCATGGGACTAGATAATGCATTATTTCTTGGTCTAATCACCCGATTTTCCCATAGCTCTCTAACTTGTCTTTCAATCTCACTCTTCTGATTGTTGGCATACCTGTATGGTCTAACATTCATAGAACGATAGGCAGGTAACAGATCCTTTAAGCTTTTGAAACACTTTCTCAAATTGACAGAGCAACGTCTCTAACTCCAGATTGAGCCCTATTCAAGGCTTGTCCCTTGTGGGAAGATCTAGCCTCTATTAACATCATCATTCCTGCAATTCTTCGATATTTCCTCTTGACTACACCCTGCAATGTTGTCTGGGTGGTCCCAACATCTTGTTCTCTTCCAAGACACGTCATTCCCTTCCAATATGGATTTTCATGGTTTGATGTTGTTAGGTCAACCACCATCTCACCCAAAGAAGCCACCCAAGAAATCCCCAATATCATATCTATGTCTTCCAAGTCAAAAAGGAACGCATCAAGAAGAAAGTGGATACCTCCAATCTCTACTTTTATCCCTTGGCATACCCTTTTTGTTTCTACCCAATGTTCGTCACCCATCACAATTTGCATGCATGGTGTCACCTCCATATCCCAAGCCATCACCTGCACTAATTTCGCCGAAATGAAATCGTAGGTCACTCCACAATAAACCAAAACGCAGATTGGAATATCACAAATTCTCCCTTACATCTTTAGCGTTCTAGGTTGCTAGCCTTCGTTCCCAATGCTCACATGTTGGTGGCACTACACGATCCATCCACCTCCAATTCGTCCAAGTCATGTTCACTCTCGTCATCTCTGTTTTCGTCAATAAGCATGATCTTTAACTGCTTCTCCAGACATTGGTGTTGCGGTGAGAACACACCACCACACTTGAAACAAAGTCCATTTTTCCTATGTTTTGAAATCTCACTATAACTGAGATGCTTGTCCCGTTTTTCACGTGGTTCAAATTATTTTTTATCTAAAAGTTCTTTACTTGTATTTGTCCCAAACCCATTTGTGTTTCCACTAGCCGCATTACTTTTTACACCACGGTCTCCTCTATATTGACTTTTGTTGCCAAATCTAATTTTGTGCTTATGGTTCACATGGTTCCCCCTACATGTGACTCATTTCTTCCATGGATATGGGCCATCATGCTCTTCGTCATCAATTCAGTCTCCACCGCCCGGATTACATTCATTGATCTTCCACGTGACATTAGCCCCAATGCTAAGAGGCTATGAACTCTCCCCTGAATTTACTCCTTCAAACCATGAAGAAAATATGCAGAATATTGTTCTGTGGCAATCTCTGCACCTGTGCAACCAAGCATTCTAACTGTTGGATATATTTGCTTTGCCTCTCTTATTTTTTTCAACATAGCTAGTTGCTCAAGCACTGATCCTCTTCCCCAACCTCTATACCTCTCCAATAATGCCTTATTCAGAGTCCCCTATGTCACTTCCTCCTCATCATTTAACTATGCATTGAAAAAATGGATGGTGTTACCTTCCATACATAGCTGAGCTAGTTCACCCTTACAATGTCGCTTGTTTCTTGCATACGAAAATAAATCTCCGCCTTGGTGATCCACCTGGCAAGGTCATCACCATTGAACATGGGAAATTCCACCTTCTAATGGATTGTCAGAACTCATCGAGAGTGTCTCTGTGTAATCACTTTAATCTCATACTTCACCCACTACTTCCTTCTCCTTCTGTTGTGACTTTGACCCCCCACATACCAACTTCTCCTCTTCCTCTTCTCTAGTTTTGTTGAAGCTCTTGGTGAATAATGAATAAAGCTTCGAATGACTCTCAACGTTCTCCTTTCTCATAGTTTCAAGACGTTGCTTTGTGCGGATATGGCTTCCATTGAAGATCGCAAACTAACAAGCTCCCTCTCCAAATTGTCAATCCTCGCTTCCATCTCCCCCATTATGTGTGTTCCTCGTCCCTCCTGGATGAATTGCTGTTTTGAGTTTTTTTCTAAACCCCTTTTTTCGTTGGCATCCACAGTGCTCCTCGTAATCTGACAAGTCAACCCTTTTTTTCGTTGGCATCCACAATGCTCCTCGTAATCCGACAGGTCAGACCAATTTAATACAAACCTGCAAGCAGCAATAAAGAATTATAGAAAATTAAGTCTTTGAAATAGTAGTATTGGTAATGGCATGAAAATAATGCAAGAGAAGTTAAAACCTCCTAATGCTCCATAGCAAGCTCCATATAAAGAGCACGCATGATACTTTTATCCAAATAATAGATTCTCTAACTAAAAACGGATCCCTCTCTCTAACCACCCTCACGGTTACGTAGCTACAAGCCTTCTCATTCTTCTAACTAGCTTGTCTACTTAGCAATCATGTTTCTTTTCCGATTACTTTTTCTTTCTATAATAAACCATCCGTTCTCATGTACTATAACTTAATCCATGAACTTAAAGAACATTTTAATACATACGAGGGAGAGTTATTAAAACTTGCATCCAACAATTTTACTAGTATTGATATTGTATTACTAGCTGTGAAAATTTTGAAATGGTTAAGTGGTCCAACCACACCAAGAAGGGAAAGGCAAAATTGGTTTTAAATTTGAAATGCGAATGGATAGTCATAAATTAAGTCTTCTTTCTTTTTTTTTTTTTGAAAAGCAATTAAGTCTTCTTTCTGCTCAAATAAATAGGGACGTACAATCTCCAGATCTTGACCAAGCCTAAACCCACCTGATTCAGATCCTTTCTTGTTGACTGATTACCTTTTTCGAACAAACAAACATTTAATAATCATTATTTCATAGTTTAATACTACAAATGCAATTTGTCCACAATTTTAAAGTATTTTCTCAAGCAAAATAAGCATGGCGCACTTGTTCAGGCATTTTTTAGTCTCAATTTCTCGTTCTTATCCATTCAATTATGCCATGTCAAAATTACATTTGCTTCTTCAAAGTTACCACAAAAATTATGTTCAAGGAAAAATGTAAAACAACTACTGAGGTCTAAGGATTATTCAAAATTTAGACATTTAAAATTTCTTTACTATTTGTTTCTCTTATTTAAATAAATTTTTAAAAAATCTCCAATTCTATGAGGGAGAAAACAGCATGGACGAGTAGGAAATGGACCACTAAAATATCAATTTCTATAATATCACAACTCAGATTCCAACAATTTCTATCAGTGGCAAGATTGGCATCAAAGACAGCCAGGATGCAGATTTGAATCATCAACTAGTCATATCATACGCCTTGGATTTATTTACAGTTTCTGAACTTTCAATAAAAAAGGGAAAATCTAAAATTCATAAACATGGATACAATTTGACAGCATATGAAATTATAAACAAATTTCTCTAGTTTTCATTGTATTGTTGTGGTGAGCATACAATTGGAAACCAAGATGCTAGTAGAGTAATTCAGACTGCACATTTTCAAAAACTCAGAAGACATTTGCTTCAACACAGGGTTGCAGCCACTCTGAATGACTAACAGAAGCTTTGCTGCCAACCCAGCCTCCACAGCCTGTGAGGCACATTCTTCAGGGGCAAGCTTGTAAATAGTCCACAATATTGACAAAGCAAACTGAGTGCAGCTCTCTGAGACTCTCATCAGCAACTTGACCACATTGGGAATAAATTTTGGACATTCTTTCAAAGCCATTCTTCCCTCTGGAAGAGTTGATAACACCTCAACAATGTACAGTGCTTTCTCCAAACACTCATTATTCAAACTAGGCAAAAGCTCAATCAATAGAGGAATTGCTCCTAGGCTTATCACAGAGCTTCTAACTGATTCATAGGAACATATTATAGCCTTGAGTAACACAAGCCCAGTTGAGACCCCAGTTGGATGTTTCTTATCCCTCACCAACCTCAACAACCCAACTAAAAGACTCAAGCTTGAGACAATCTCAATCCGAGACTGAGTCTCATTATTCCCTTCTTCCATCAACAACATCTCAATCAACTTGGCACAGTTCACTTTTGTCTCAATGGTTCCCTCATTCATAATATCCACCAACAATGACACCTTAGAAGGATGCACGAGACTTCCCTTCACCTCAGAACTCAAATCCAAATTCACAATGATCCCAACTGCTTCAGACCCAACTGCATGGGAAGTGAAAGGACCAAACAAAGAGGAAACCAAAGCAACCCCACCATTTTCCTCAACTGTCTTCCTTGCATTCACATGAGCACCAACAAGTTGCCTCAGATCTTGAAGTGCTCTCACTCTGGCTTGACCCTTTACCTTCTTGAGCGTGTCCAAGAGGTCCAAGGCTCTTCCCTGCACATCCTCAAGCCTCTTCTTCATGGCCAAGTACTTATGAGAGAACCAAGTGAGGATCAAGTGGGATAGGGTGCTGTTGGGAGTGACAGAGTCATCCCAAAGCTCTTGCATTGTTGTGGGACAAGTTTTGTGACCAAGTGAGAACCATTTGAGGATGTTGGATCTGTCGTAGGTTTGACCAGTGCAAAGGGTCACAGGGTCTTGCATTGGTTCAAGGGAGATTGGGCAGATGAACACAGAAGGCACATCAACTGATTCCAGCTCCTCAATCATCACTTTCAGATCCACACCACTTTCAATCTTCACATCCTTATCTTTTCTCTCCTTAGATGGCTGATACAAATGCATTATTGCACACCCTTCTTCTATCATAGCTAAGCTAAGAAAAATGCACAAAAAAGTTGAGTTGAGGAAGGAAAACAAAAGAAGGGACCCAAATGAACTGATGAAGGATAAGAAGCGTGTTGGAATGATGGAAAGGAAAGAAGAAAGCAATGAGAGAAAGAAATGTAGTCAAAGGGACAAGCTTTTAGTTATGTCCACGCTTTGCTTTTTCTTTAACGGGGTTTTTTTCTATGGTAAAAAATTGGCTTGCTTATTCATCATCAACCACTTGATTGGGTTTTAATTCATTATTCTTTAACACCAAAGTTCCCTTCTTCTTCAAGCTCCTACAAAAGTAAGATATCATCAACCCCAGATCGACAAAAAATAAATAAATAACTAAAAGGTTTCATATGACTCCTAGAAAAAACTTGCATTGTACTTATCTGGGATACAATTATTTGGTTTTTCAAGAAGAAAAGCATTAATTGTATTTCATTCTAAAATTCAGGAATTTTTTGTAAGGTAAGAACAATTTTAGAACGTGGAGATAATTTCTAAAATTTAGAAACCGTAATTAATCAATACAGTTAATATATTTTTTTAACAATACAGTTAATATATAATATAGTTAGTTAGCACGTAACAATTCATGGGTATTATGACTTTTATGTCTTTCTGAAAATTTATTAGATTGACTATTGTCAACAATTACTTTATCGTTATTTACTTCTAACAAGTTTATTTTCGTTTCTTGCTATCAAGTTTATTTCTTGTTTCACCGAGATAATTTATAATTAATCAAGATTGATAGCATCACTATAATTTATAATTTTCACGAGATCAAAAATATATTTTAAAATTAATTTTAAAGTAATTATTTTTGAAAAGTTGATAGGATTCATTTGTTTTAGCTTATTTTAAAAACTTGTTTTTCTAATAAAATAAATATTTTCTTTTATATTTTATATGTTTGTGTTAATTATTTTTGCTTAAAAACCTAACTTTATTGCTTATAAAAAAAAGCTAATTTTATTTTTTTTAATCAAATCTTATTTATTTCTTAAAAAATCATTTTTAAAAATATTTTTTAACAGGATGGAAATAAAATATTTTTATTTAAAAATAATTTTAAAATTTAAATTAATTGGCCTAGTATTTACTTTTTAAGAAATAAAAATTATTATTTTTTAAGTAAGTAGTTTATACACACAAAAAATATTATTTTATTCAATACTTTTAATAAATGAATTTAAACAAATTAAAATTTTATATATCTATTTTGCATATTTTAGAGAATAATAAATGATTTTTATGTTTTTCACAATATGATATTAATTTTAAAATATTGAGGAACAATTTTATTTTAATGGTTAAAAAAGTTAAGAAACTCACATTTTATTTTATTATCGATTTTGAAATAAAATTAAAAAATAAATTTTAACTCTAAGAAATCATGTTTTAAAAAATATTTATCTTAATTTTAAAAATATCTCTTGTCACGTAAATTATCTCTAATAAACAGTTATTTAAATATATAACTTATACTTAAATAACACTTTAAGAAAGGTGAGAATGTTTTCAAGAGAAATATATAATTTCTATGCAAGTTAAAATTATGTTTAGTTTGGGAAATTTTTTTTTGTTTTTATTTTTTATTTTTTTAAAATAGTTTTCATTTCTAAATTTTTAACATTTAGAAAATATATTCATTTTCACTTGATATTTTCTATTTTAAAAAATAATATTGTTAGATTTATTCAATTTTAGTAAAAATATTATAAAATATTTTATATGTATGATTGAAAATACATTTATGTATAGTTTTTGTTATAATTATAATATTATTATTACGTTTTTATATAGTTTTAATTTTTGAAAATACTAAAAACAATTTCTTTTCCTGTTTTCTGCATGTTTTCAATTTTTTTTAATTTTTTAAATAATATATTCTCTAAATTGTAATAAAATACATTTTAACTAATAATTAAAATTTTTCAAAATATATTTTATTATGGCTTATGATATTTTTACTTTTTCTAACAATTCCTCCCTTTTTTTTATATTGTTGTGTTAGGATACTCAACTTAATACAATGTAGGTTGTTAAAAAATTACATTTAGTGTCTTAAATTGATATTTCTTATAAGACATGTGGTGATACACTTTTAATTATTATTGTCAACATCTAACATCTAATAAGAGACATTAATTTAGAATTTTTTTTAATCTAGAAATACCATATCGTGGTTGTAAAATATGGAAACATAATTGCTAAAATTTATAAAATTGGGTACACTAATTTATTTATTTTTAAGGACACCCAGGATAGTTAAGTACATTTTTATTATTACAACTTGGTAAATTTATCTTTTAGAAATTGAGATTTAAAAATATTGAGCATGTGGTATTTTTTTAGGTTCACTAAAAAACATAGTATTGTTGATGACAGTGAGTGGGATGAGGTTCAGTATTGAGCAGTGTGTTGTAACTTTCTTCCTCACACATCCACTATGGTGAGCCTGCAACACACGTGCTGCCATAGAGTTTTGAGTCAGTGAGGTTTGTTCTTTAATTTTCATCTAAATAGTTTGATTCCCTCTATCACTTGTAGCGTAGGGGCCACTAGGGACAATCTTGAATTTCAAGACGCTGTCTGGAACAGATAGTCAAAAAGGTGAACAGATATATATACCATTAACCACAAATCATATTTTTACCATTTTTTATACAATTTTAATACTCTCCTTTTTTAAATAATTAATATATTTATGAAAACAATAAGAATAATTTCTTCTTTTTATTGCATAAAGTAGCTTTCTCTCTTTACTGAACGGATCGATCATATATAGCTATGCCTTGTACGTTTATTTGTTTTATTCCTCCATATTAAAATTCTCAAGTGCTTTAATTCTTCTTCTATATATATTTGTGACCAATTCATTGTTCGGTGATTTTATAGTATGTTTTGAAAAAACTTCAAATTATAATTATAATTTATTTTGTTGACAAAAAGTTGTTTCTGTAATATAATCAATATGCTTGATAAAACAACTTAGACTTAAAAAAAACAGCTTCTTATAATTTAAAGATTTATATATTATGAATTTATGATTATTTTTTAATAATTACTTTTTCATCTATTTTTATATTATTTTAATATATATATATATATATTATATAACATATATAAAGGAAATTTACTCTTTTGGTATCCTAATTTTATTTTTAATTTTACCCTTATACTTATTTAAAAATAAAAAAACAAAAAAGAAAAAACTACTTTGTTAAAAAAAAATCCATACTCACAACATCTCTCTCCCCATTTTCTTGTTTATGAAATCTACCACTAGATCAACCTTATAACTTTAATAAAAAAATTATTTTAAAACATTTATATCTAATATACATAATTATCTTACTATTTATAATCTATATGAATAATCAGTAATCTACAATATTATCTAGAATTTATATTTATAATCAATACTATATAATATTATATATTTGATCATAATATTTTCAATAAAAATGTAAATACACGAACACAACAACATTTTGAGTTCTCTTCAAACTCTCTTCTGTTTCTATTTTTTTTTTAATTCATTGAAAATCTGTCATATTCGTTGATAATCTAATATGTTTCTATCATGATATCATAAATAAAAATATATATAAATTAATAAAATATATTTCAAAACATATTAAATTAAAATTATTATACGTAAAATAACACATTGAATTATTTATACTCTATCATGTTATTACAAAATATATTAAATTAAAACTCTAAAATTGATATAACACATCAAAATAGAAATGTCATTACAGAGACTATATATATATAATTGATATTTTAATACCATTTTTTAGTATAATCGATTACAACATATAATTAATTGTTAAAATAATATAATTTTTCATTTATTGAAAACATACTTAGTCTTTAAAATTTTTAGTCTAAATATTAATTTTTCTTCATTATGTTTTAGTATTTTTTATTTTGGTACATTAAATTTTAAAAGTTTCATTTTGGTCATTTATATTTTAAAATTTTTAGCATAAGTTTGACCCCTACCCACTTGATCTATATGAGCGATACCTCTCTACATGTTCTAAGTCATTAACAGATTATTGCAATCAACTACAATAGTCATGCCATTAAAGATGAGTTGTATCCCAAAAAGTGACAATGATTATGACGGGTGTAATTACAGAAGATTAATAAAATTGAAATGAAAATAGTGACGATTTTTAGTCCTTATTATTTTTCATTTAACTATTTCAAAATTTTAAAATTATCAAAAACTAACTGTATGAAAGATTGGACTAAATCTAAACTCAAAACATAATGAAACTTTTAAAATTTAATGTACAAAAACAAAACAAAGAAACTAAAGCATAATGGACCAAAAATAAATTTAGCCATTTTTTTAGAATCTACTACTTCTAGTCTTTGAAATAAGGTTGTTGAACATAATTCACACAAATCAATAAAATGAATTAATGTTGTTAACTTTATTGATTTTTTAAACAAATATTACCAATTTATGGATTTTACCCTTATTACTATTGATAAAAAAACACAAATTCTTAGAGGTAGAAAAACTTTAGTAAAAGATCTTAAGATGTATCTTAAGATGTTTCTTAAGCTTAAGATTTTTTCTTTTCAATATCTTTCAGTGTAAGGTGTGTCGATACGTGGGTTTCAATGGGACAGCAAAAAATGATTTGAAAAAACAGAGGACTACCACCAATGTTTATTAAGGAAAACATTGCAAAAACCTTAAAAAAATAGTCTACAAAACTAAATTTTTAGTTCAAAAAAATGGTTGACATGTAGCTTTGACTAACCATTTATTTTTTTAAATAAAAATTAAAACAAAAAGTTATCACAACTTATATCTCGGAACCTTATAAATATACAGTGGCAAGGACTCAAAATGTAAAATAATAGACGTGGGAACTGAAATGCAAAAGGGGTAGTAAGAGCAGGGACCTGAAATGTAAAAAAAAAAAACGGGCATCAAGACTCAAAACATAAAACATGTGGGCGCGAGAACCCGGAATGTAACAGAAGCAGTCATCAGGACTCAAAACATAAAACAAGTGGGCGCGTAGACCCAAAATGTAAATGAGGTAATGGCACGACGACCCAAAATGTAAAGATGTGCGGGCAAGAACCTAAAATGTAATATATGCAATGGGCACAGAGACCCAAAAAGTGACAGCAATGATGGTGTAAGGACTTGAATTGTAAAAGAGGTGGGCAAGCGCAAAATAAGGGATCTCGGAGAAGAGAGTTAAGTGTTAAAATTGGGGAGTTTGGAGCTCGGAAAGAGAGCTTGGAGCTCATAAAGAAGAGCTCAGAGGTCGGAAAAAGAGCTTGGAAAGGGGAACTCAAATGAGAGCTCAAAAAAAGGAGTTCAAAGGAGAGCTTGGTGGAGAAAATAAGGAGTTAGGAAAGAGAGCCCACATTGAGGAGCTCAAAAAGAGAGCCCAGAGCTTGGATAGAGGTGCTCGAAAAGATAGCTCAGAGCTTAGAAAAATAGTTCATAGCTTAAGAAAAGAGCTCAGAAGAAAAGCTAAAAAAGAGAGATTTGAGCTCAGAAAAGAAAGGTCGAAGCTCAAAACTCAAGAAGAGGGCTCGATGGTAAATTTGGAAAGCTCGAAAAGAAAGCTTAAAGCTTAGATTGGGGAGCTCAGAAAAAAAGCTCAAAGGTAAAAAAAGAGCTCAGAAATGGGAGCTTGGAAAGAGAGCTCAATAATAAAATTGGGGAGCTCGAATTAGGGAGCCTAGAGCTTGGTAAAAGAGATAAAAAAGAAAGCTTGGAACTTAAAAAAAGAGCTTGGAGCTCGGAGAAAATAGCTTAGAAACAGAGTTTGGAGATTGGAAAATGAAGTTCGAAAAGAGAGTCGAAGCTTGAAAAAAAAAATTGAAAAGAGAGCTTGGATCTCAGAAAGAGATCTCAGAGCTCGAAAAAAAAAGGGTTTACTTAGTATTATAAAGTGTGTAAATACTCATGCGAATTAAAAAAAATGCATAAGCAACTGCCTTCTCCCATCCGTTTAAAACCAAATGGGATTGAAATCCTAGAATAGAGAGGTGCAATAACTCACAGAGAAAAAGGAGAGCAAGAATGGAGGACTTCATGTTGGCGGTTTCCAACAATGACTTCATCGTTAAAAATTGCTTCCAGCGATGGCCAATGAAGATAAGTGATTTTTTTCCTTTCTTTTTTCTTTTCCTATTTTTTATTAGATTTTAAACTAGAGTAAAGAACACATTGTGAGTTAATACCTATTATGTATGTCTTCAAATCTCTTCTCCTTTGTTTCCTAGTTTGTGTTTTCCTTGCATCTCTCTTTCACCTTTCTTGAAAATTTTCTCATCCCATCGAATTGGTTTCTAAATTTCTTTTTTTAATCTCTATGAATTATTCTTTAAATTGCTATGAGAATTGCTCTCTCGAAATTTCCCCTTTTTTATCCTTTCATTTTTCCTCTCGATTTTTTTACTTTTTCTCCCATCTGAATTGCTCTCTCATTGTATTTATCTCACAATTTTTTTATGGATAGATGTGGGTCTTAAATGTTAGTTGTTGGACTTAAATGTTAGTGGTTGGAGAGGAAGGATAGGGTGATGTCTGCAGGCATAGAGATGTAATAGAGGGGCATAGTGCAGGTATGAATTGTAGGAGAAGATAAATCGTACAAAAAGCCGAAGAAAATAGGGTGTCTACAAGGTGAAAAATCAATTTTTCCAAGAACTATTGAGATCATCCCTTTTAAGTGAAACATGTAGGGTAACATCTATGGCCAATTTGAATTCATAATAAGTTAATCATTTGGAGTAAAAAAAAATTGTAGATATTAAAGGTATTGTAAAAGTGTGAATCCATAAAAGACAACTTAAGATATCTCTTGAATGAGTTTATCAATGTGGATCCTTTTAGAATATTTAATAAGGACAACTAGTAGAAATAAAAATCAAATGTTGGATAGAAACTAAGAATGTCTTATAGAAAAGACAACTAGTTCTTTTCAAATAGTGTCTAATATCAAAGACAAAACAAGGAAGTATAGCTTTAATTCAATCTTCAATTTAATTTACATTAATTATATGGTAGACCTTTGTAAGTATCTTGAAAGAATTTATGTTTACTAAATTATGGATTAATCTAAAATTAGAAATTAAAAAAAAAGGAGTATTAGAATGACAAAAAACGAGTAAACAAAAATTATGGATCATAAATTAAGGGATATCTTATTATGGCAGCTGCGGAGGTGGTAGTGGGGTGGAGTGCGGGTAAGTTACAATGAAGAAGACACATAATATCTTCAAATGAGTTGTTTTAATCGAAGTTGCTATTTTTAATCATACGGATATTATCGATTGTTCTCATTTTTCACAATAAATTTTTTTCTTACTTGATAGTATGTTTATATATATATATATATATATATATATATATATATATATATATATATATATATATATATATATATATATATATATATATATATATTCTCATATATATTTTAATCATCTTCTAAAATTCTCTCAAGACACACCTCATAATTGATATATAATATTTGTTTATTTTTTTACATCTTCAAAACCCACCACCCATCTCTTAAAATCTAACAATACACCTTATTATTTTATAGTTATTTTCTTTTTTGACAAACAATTTTTTCCTCCATGAGTAACCTCTTGTTTAGTCTTCATCTTCTTCATCCCCAACGAACATTTTTTTTATTTTTTATTTTACCATTGTATTGCTATAGTATATGCTGGAATTGTTGCTCAAAAGTTAAAAAACAACCATCTAAAACCATATACTTCCGTGGGTTTGCATCCCTTATTTAATTTATCGGAAGCAAATATCTAGAAAAAATATAACATCAATATTTTCTAGTATTTTGACTCATTCATAATTTATTTTTTGATGTGTAATGCATGATATAAGGAGGAAGATGAACAATGTACAAGAGATTTGTGATGAAGGAAAAAAAAATTTTATGTGAGAGAAAACTTGTGAATGAAGGATATGTATAGAAAGTATCATGAGATTTTGGAAGTAGGTAGCTAGTAGTAAGATTTTAGAAAAAAAATATTAAATATCAAAAAGAGATGTATCTTAAAATATTTTTAAAAATTTAAAATAAAAATAGGAATAAAAATATTAATCACTGTATCAAATAACATAAGCCCAATGTTAGTTATTACCCTTTTTGGGCTTATCTCATAGTTAGGCCCATCTCGTATTGGGCAATTTCTCTTGTGGATGTTCTAGTCCATGGTTCGGCCTGGAACAATTAATTGAGTTAATAAGGCCATCTTAATTCTTACCTGAAAGATTCATTCAGATTGTTTAAGTTCAAGATAACATATTTTTTGAAAAATCGTAAAATGAAAATTGGTGTATGTAATAAAAAGGACTGAGCTAAACGTATTATTTAGTTGTTATAAAAATGACCGGATGAAATATACAATTTTTTAACAAACATTTTTATTTCCTACAAGAAAAACACGCACTCTATTATATTAAATTTTATAAATGACCAAAAAAGCTACAACATGAGAGACCCCATTAAATGATAAATAATGAGATCTATAAAAATATTGTAATTTTAAATAAATCTAAGTTAATAAAAATAAATCTAAGTTAATAAAAAATAATGCGTTCAAAAGTCCGAATGCTACATTACTAACATTTCTCATTTAATGTCTATATTTGTCTTAATTTTATGTTTCTTTTCATGATAAAATATAAGTTTAATGAATTGTTATAAATTTTGTGATACGTGTCGGATTAAA
Source organism: Psophocarpus tetragonolobus (assembly GCA_037954015.1). Taxonomy (NCBI): domain Eukaryota; kingdom Viridiplantae; phylum Streptophyta; class Magnoliopsida; order Fabales; family Fabaceae; genus Psophocarpus; species Psophocarpus tetragonolobus. Next base: position 4,350,088 of record CM075695.1, on the reverse strand, counting down.
AAATTGTTATAATAAATTTATGGGTGTGATAAACTACTAGAAAAAATTATACAAAGACTAAACTAAAATTTAATATTTTCTCGTATAAAGACTAAAATTTATAATAAACATAATCATAGATTCATAGGGCCTGATAAATAGTTAGCCATAAACATATTAAAGACTAAAGTAAACACTAAAATAAACATAATCATAGATTCATCTGGACAGGACCTCAAGTTGATACAAGGAATTATTAGGTGGTTACATGTGTCGTGTGTAGTCTTAATCATTCATTCAATTTCTCCTTTATCGTATTCAATATTTTTGTTGTTTTTTTTGTTAATTTATAAAGGAAATAACAACACATCAACGCTTCATTAATTACATATTTTATAAGGATTAATAACAAACTTTGAAAATCCAAATCACCAAATAATTTCTCCCTGTAACCTGGCTCATACTTAAACTCTCTTTGTGGTCCAACGCTGCGTCACTGGGCATCTTTTAATCAATTAAATTGAAATGTAACATTGGAAATAGTACATAAATATTTTAAGTAGGCATGCGTAGACATGAACACGGATTTGAATTAGTAAAATTGATTTTGCTTTGAAGAATAATTAAATTAATGTAATTTATGTTTAGGAATTTATTCTCTTAAAAATATTATTTTTGCAATAAAACTTATGCACGGTTGGTATTTGAAATGTATTATTTTTTATTTAAAAGTTACTTTTAAGAAAAATTGGTCAAATAATATTATATTTATAATATATTGAAATCCAACTAAGTCAGATTAGGAGGTTAGTGGTAGTTGTGTTTAAGATGGTGGATTAATTTACATCCCTTAGCAGTGAATTTCTTATGTTAAAAGAAAATTGGGGGATAGTCATGAAGTATTGTTTTAACAAGATAGATTATTAGAGGGAATAGTTTATGCAAGGAGTATAGTAGATTATTTGGTTTAACTGTTGATAAGAATAAAACGGTTAATGAGATGGTGGGGGGAGGGAAGATGAGGTGGAATTGGTATTGTAGGAGGTAGTTATTTGTAGAAAATGGGAGTTAAAAGAGAAGTTGGAAATTGTTACTATTATAGAAGATTCGCTTGACAAATGGATTTGGGATGTCAAGTTATACTGAAGGCTTACCTTATCATATTCTGTCATCAAATATGTCCACATGTAGGGTTGATGACATTTTAAACATTTTTTGGGAGTTTCCCTAAGTTCAAAATTTAGTTTGACGATTGGAAGCGAACATGTTGTTAAAGAGAGATAATTTGTCAAGGAGAGAATTTTTATCCGTGGATGGTGTGGGGTGTGTCTTCTGTGGTAGGGCATCAAAAACAGGACAACACTTGTTTATGGAGTGTGTTGTCTCTTTATAGGTATCAATGAAGTTATGTGGTTAGTGGGGGATTGAAACATTCATGCATAACGTTTTTCAGAGTCACTACTATCAGTTTTTGTATATGATCAATTGTTCCAAGGAGTTTTAGGGGGCTTGGACATTCGTTTGATTTGTAGGCTTATGGCACATATAGAAGGTAAGGAACACAATTATTTTCCGAAGTAAAATTCAAGGGGTAGACAACTTAGTCTTCGCCGATGCAACTAAGTACATAGAAATGATGTTATGCAGCAGACTTGTTAAGACATTCTTTTACAGGATGAGTTATGAACTTGACATTTTGCATCTAACAATGTGTGGCATGTGTAAATCTTTTCTACTTTTAATGTGATTATGAGTTAAGACACGCCTTGTGTTTATTACTAAGTTAATGATGTTTTTTTGCTTTATAAAAAAATATAAATTTTTTAAATATATTTATCATTAGACAATAAAAATAAAATCTGGCAAACAATTTATTCTCATTTTTAAGTTACATTTTGTCTTTAACTTAAAATAACTTGCAAGTTAAAATTAAGTTGTGTGAAACGCGAAATGTTCTTATAACTTATACTTAATTTAATTTTCAAGGCAAAAATTTTGAAGTTTTCCTTCTTAACTTAACTAGTTTTACCGTGTTTAATTAAAAAGGAAAAAATAGTTCATTAATTCAAATAAACCATACATGTAAAAAGGGTCTAACTTAATATTGGATGAACATAAAGTATTATAAACTCCTTATACGTTTTCAATTTTTAGGAATAAAAAAATCAATTATACATGGCTTGATAATTAAATTAAGTTTTTTATTCTAAAAGAGCAAAAATTTGTAATATCCGTCCATGCTTTGAATAAGATAGCTTCCAAAAAAATATACTTAAAAAAATAGTGTTTTTTAGAGAAGCAAGAAAAATCTGGATTTATACGGTGGTACTCCGACCAATACCAGATACTCCTGGTCACACCTCATGAGTTTAGACTGGATTTATACGGCGGTAATCCGCGTAATACCAGATTCAACTCGACAAGTTTACCAAAACCCAGGTTTTTCGCAAATACAAGGGCAGAACCCAGGTTTTCAGAAGAAGATGAGAAAGATGGTGAATATACAGACATATGATAAGCCTTTAAATGATTATCGCATCTTTAAATATTTATCATTTTAGGCATCCAAAGATACCTTAACGAATAGACTACTCCATGATTGAAATTACATAAACATAAAAAAAAAATAATAGACTTACAGAGGGGAGAAGAGGGGAGGGGTGAAGAGAAACTTCGTATTTTATTGCAGAATGAGAGACTTTACACAGGAGAGTTTTTAGAGAGAAGGGAGAGAATTTAAAGAGAGAGAGAGAGTGTGTCTCAAGCCTGCTCCGCATAAGAGACTTAAGGCCTATTTATATACAAAATGTATGACCGGGAACCGGCTGTATAGGTCACCTGATTACCGAAAACCTGTTGTGTCTGTTTTTACCCTTCAGTCAATTACCCTAAGGTAAATTTACTGTGTCACAGGTAAAACTTTATTTCAAACGAGTGATGGATGCAGTAAAATCTTGGAATTCTTCGTCCATTTGTTCAGGAAGAGATTGATCATCTCCTGCTTCAGAAGGAAGAGAAGAAGCTCCTGATGCTCCTGGTGTTTGTTGGCCATAGCAGCCAGCTTCTTCATAAATTTCTTTGAAAATCCTTTCTCTTTCGAAATGTCGGACTAAGGTAAGATTAGCCTCAGTGGGGAAAGGATGAAATTTGGAGCCCATACTCTTCTTCCAGTAGAGCTTGGTATCTTTTGTTTCTTTTAATAGAATCAATGTTTCTGAATCAAATTTAGAAAAAATCCAATTTGAACCTTCGGTGTGTGCTTTCCAAAGGTTGTACTGATAGGTTTTATTTTTGTTTAGTGAAAGACCTTTTAATTCATCATGTTCTGATGTTTTGCAAGAATGAAACTCAGGGTTCACTTCTGTGTATAGTTTTATAACATGTGTAGGGTTACTATCTTGTAATGTTATACTTCTTGGTGAAGTAGTAATTTGTAGAGCAACCTTTTGCATGTGTTCAGCCTGTACTTCGTTTATGACTGAATTTATGCGAGAGGATAAAGATTGAAATCTATCCGTAGGTGGTATTATGATTGTGTGTAGACATCCTACCTCTAGGAATGACATAGGAGTTATGAGAAAATCTCTGTGTAAAAATTGTTCGAAAGTTTCTAAATCTATGTGAGCTTTTCTGACTAAATATTTTATTTGACATGTACAGTCTTTGGTTACTGTTTTACCGTAGTCAGAAGAGATGACACAAACAGTTTTGTGATTGAAATAAGTTTGTATTTTAACAAATAAGCCATTAAATTTTATGGCTTCTGAGTGTGCTTCAAAAAGGAATTCTTGAAGAAGGTTAAATTTTGATAAAAGAATATTTGGGTTTAGACTGGGCGGAATACTAGTGGCACCAGCATAAGTTTTAGTTTGGATTCTGGGTTCCATTTGTAAGGCAGTTTTGATCTTTTCTTCATCAATTGTTTGGAGTCTTACTGCCATTTGGGCTTCTTCTTTAGAGTAAAAGCCTTTGTAGGTAGACCAAAATTGGTCTTGTTTGGCTTCAGAGAGATCTCTGAATGAGGTATATACCCCTTTGTTAGGCCCATCAATAAGAGCAAAGTGTGTAAAACCTTTTCCAGATGGAGAGGCTGGAGATGTTAAAACAACTCCTTGATTATTTTGTCCACAAAAATTGTATAGAGCACAGATAATGCTTTGTTTGACTTTTGTCACTTGAAATTCATTCTCTGTTGTATATTTTGGAATATTCCAAATGTTATCGATCAAGACATTAAGCTTGATATTTGTATTGTTTCTACCAGGATACTGATAAATATTTATGAGTATTGGCAATTCTTGTTTATCATATTTTGTGTATTGATCTACCCTAAAGGGTGATCTTACTTGTTTGGAGCCCTGAAAACCTTTCTTTGTCGGTTCCAATGTCATGGATATGTGTGGATGTGACCAATCAGGTCTTTGTAGAAATTCTGATATTTATTTGATAAATCTGGACAAAATATCAGCACAAGTATTGTCAGTTCCTTTGATATGTTCAAAATTAATAATTTTTCCAGAAAAATTTATATAATCTTTAAAAAGTAACCATCTTTTGTGTGGTTTTTTGTCATTGTTAATTTGATTTTTACCATATGTAACTATAGCTTCACAATCTGTTCGGATTGTTATTTCTTTCTTATTTCTTTCTTATTTATAGCATTAACTTCATAGTCAGTGCTTGTTTGATAAATTTTGGGTTTTGTAGTATATTTTCCTGAGGAATATCTACAAATTTGTTCTTCTATTTTTGGTAAATGTTTATTTTTCTTTCGTTTGAGGATTGCTCCCCATCCAAGTTCACAACCATCACATTCAATTATTAAATAGTCTGAATCTAATGGTAATTGTAAAGTTGGTAAATTTATTACCATTTGTTTTAGCTTTTGAACTAATTTTATATCTTCGGAGTTAAATTTTCTTTCTCCTTTTAAAGCAGTTTTATTCTATAAAGCAGATGTATATTTTCCTAGATTAGGAATAAAATTTCTTGCATAATTTAGTAATCCTAAAAAGGATCTAAGTGTTTTTATATCTTCCATTTTATCAGGAAATTCTCGTATTTTTTTAGAGATATGAGGTTGGAGTTTTATGGTTCCATTACCTATTTCTGTTCCTAAGAATTCAATGAAATTCTTGAAAATTTCCATTTTTGATTTAGAAATTATTAAACCATAATGTTCTAATTTATATAAAACTTGTTTTAAATGAAGAAAGTGTTCATTTTTTGTTTTGGAAAAGACTAAAATGTCATCCATATAAACACAAGTGAAAGATTTTACATCTTTAAAAATATTGTTCATTTTACGCTGAAAAACAGCCGGCGCATTTTTTAAACCAAATGGCATAACATTCCATTCAAATAGACCTTCAGAACATGAAAAGGCCGTCCATTTTATAGAATCAGGATCCATTTTTACTTGATGAAATCCACTTTTTAGGTCAAATTTAGAAAACCATTTAGTATCTTGAATTCGGTTTATTAAAATATCTTTAGAAGGAATTGTGTAGCTATCTTCAACAGTATTATCATTTAATCTTTTATAATTGTAAACCATTCTAGATTTACCACGTTTTTGTTCTGAAGATTTATTAACAATAAATGCTGGACTTCTATGGGGACTAACACTGGGTGTTATTACTTTTAATTTTAAAAGATTTTGTATGTGGGTTTGACATTCTTCTTGTTCCCAATTGTTAAATTGAATATCTTTTGTTTTTATAATTAAATCAGGATTAATTATTTCGAGTTTACATGTTACGGGATCTCTATCCCAGAATTTTGTTGGATCTTCTCCTATTATATTTGTTTTGTTTAACCTATCAAGGATTTGTTGAATACTTTCAAATTTTATTGACTTTAAAATTTTTATAGAAGAGAATACTTCAGCTGTATCATCTAAGATATTATTTAAAAAATAATTTTCATTTATTTCTTCTAATGTGTATAAATATTCTGTTTTACATTTACATGTATTTGAATTTTTACAATTACAATTATCAGTAATAGTTTCTTGTTTGACTGAATCACCACTGACTATAGGTGTCATTTGTGTTTTATCACTTATTAAGACATAGTCTTTATTTATAGTAATTGATCGATTTTGTCTTAAGATGAAATCTAAACCAATTATCATGTTTTGTTTAGAAGGAACTAGGTTTTCTACTCTCATGGTTTTGATGAAGGTTTTGTAACAAAAAATTTCACAGTTTGTGCTAAATTGAAGAATAACATTATTAATTTCTTTATCATTTATCATGATTTCACCAGACATAGTTCTAGTCTTTTGTATGTGTTTACTTTTAACTATGTTTTGTTGTGGAGTTACAGTTTTACAGATGACTGTTTCTGAACAACCTGTATCTAATAAGGCTTGTATAATTTTTTCTGTAGAAGGTTTATTATTTATTTTTGGAAAAGTTATTTTTACTAATACTTTTAGAGTTATTAATTGTTGTTTATTACAAACTAATGGGATACATTCTGTTGTTCCCATCATATTATTTTGTATAGAAATCTGACTAGTCTCAGGGGTATCTATTTTAGTTTTTCCTTTTATTAATTTTTCTAAAAGAATAACTTTTTCTTCTAGGTAATTTATGCGAGTCTCTAATACAGAAACTCTTGTATCAGTTAAATCTTTATTACTAGGTTTATTTGTATTTTCTCTTGTTTCAAAAGAGGGTATATCTTGTTCTGATATGTTTAAATGTTTTTCTATACATTTAATACAAAAATTTTTATAACAAAGTGGACAATGAGCCCTTTTTTATGTATGAAAATAACGTTCACAATATGTGCACGGGATTGAATCTGTCCCTGAATAATATTGGATTTTATGAGAACAAGTTTTTATTTCTAAGGTATTCATTAGACAATATCCTAAATCATCTAATAATTGACCCATTTCATTGTATTCTTCTCCCATGAGAAAGTTATCTTCATTAGTATTAGCATATAAATGGTTATATTCATTATTTGTAAATTCATTGATTAAATCATAATTTTTGTGTATTTTATTAGAATTTAGTTCGTCAGTGTATTCTGTTATGCTGATTACAGATAAAATTTTTGAATCTGTTGATACGTCGTCATCTATTGGAAGCAAGTTCATATGACAAGATTTTATTAAGTTTGCTTCTTTAGTGTAAAGATTTGATATATTTGGACAATCTCTTGAAAAATGTCCTGGTTGATTACAAACAAAACATTTTAATATTTGTTTATAAGTTTTATTATCTCTGTATTTTCTAACATGTCTAGTAGGATTGAGTGTAGGTTTTCTAGCATTAGATGTCCTTATTGTATAAGTTTTTCGAGGATTTCTTGGTCCTGAATATTTTTGTGTATTAATATTTCTAGGTTTACTTCTTTTATTTTTATATTTATTTTGTGAATATTGTTGTGGTGTATATATTTGTTTACAGATTCCTGCATCAAAATGTTTAAGTTGTTTTTGTATGGCTATATGTGTACATGTATCTTCCATTATTTTCATAATGTGTTGTATACGTATTGAGAGATTATTCAACATGGGAGTAACCTCATCATTTTTCCAATTTTCTCTAATTTTTTGTCCTAATTTGCCTGGCAATTTAAGGAACATTTTATCTCCTATATTCACGTCATGGAAGCATCCAGCTATAGACGCGTATAACAAATAATCTTGGCAATATTCTTTTATTTTTCCAAAGTATTCAATGGACAATCTTTCTAAATGTCCTAAATAAATTTGTTGTCTAATTGTATTACCATCATTGGCGGATTGTGAAGTAAACAATCTTTGAACAAGAGAACAAAAGTTGTAAATGTTTGGACCGGGTTCTATGACCAAAGTATTCAGATCATTAGGGAAGTTTTTCTTAAAGGATTCCCAACCAGATCTAGCAATATCGCCGAGATATGTTTCTCCTTTTGCAATCATTTCTTGGGAAGACTGCACATCTTTTTCATGATGTATGCCATAATCACGTATTACAGCAGCAGTCCATTGTTCAATGTATGTAGGAAGGAGTTGTGGATCTATTCCTCCTAAGTTAAGAAGTAGATTTGGAATTTGAAAATGTGGTTCTACTGGTAATCATTTATCATGTGAGATATATTTATTATCACTAAGGACAATATTTTGAACTGTGTCTCTGGGTAAAAATCCTGGACTATAATTCTGAGTACCAGCAGGATCTAACCTATAATTTGTAGCAGTGGATTCTTCATATTCATTGATTAATCCTACTTTTGTGTTTTCAGAGGTAGTAGACAATTCATCGTCTTCTTTATTTTTAAATTTTTCTTGAAGTTTGTAAAAGTATTCTTGTTCTTCAGTTTGTTCTTCAAGTTTTAAATTTTGTAAAAAGATATTAACTATATCATTTATAGCATTTTCTTGAAGTGTTATAACTTCATTTTGTTCTAAGGGAAAACAATCCTAAGGTTCCCAGTTTGACTCACTAAGAATGCTTTGTTGTAAAGAATCTTGTTTAAAATTAGTTTCTAAAGTTCCTTGCCTAACCATGACTATGTTTGCTTGATGATGATTCCATTCTTCTTCAGTCATGTCATCATCTTCTTCATCTTCACTATCTATGATATTCATCATAGCAATATGATCATTGTGGGGAATAGCAGATGTATTATCCCTTCGATCTTGTTCTAGATCTGTTAGAGAAGTGCTTCTGTAGTCAGTAAAACTTAGACTAAGACCTCTAGACCTATTATGTAAAATGACAGTGTCTAGATTTGTAATGGGATTTTGTTCATCCCTTTGTAAATGGGTTTGCCATAGACGACTCTCATTTCTTCGAGTAAAGGCTTGGGCTGGCAAAAATTGTGTACCAATTGAACTAATGGCTTCTTCTAATGGTCTGATGTTTATTCTATACATAGAAGAAATATAATTACTTATTCTTCCTATGAAAGTTATGTCTAAGTGTAGGTTATGTCCTATCCAATTTGTTCCAAATCCTATGGTTTGTACTTCTAGACTGATGTGGTTTACAAAATCTGGAAGAGTAAGTGTAAAGTTAGGGGCAAGGTATATCAAAGATATAGGTTGATTTAGGTCAACTTCTAGTATACCTATAATACTTTGGGAATCATAGTTTTGAAATCTGGTGTCATGGAGAACTATTAAGGCTCTAGCACCAATCATATGTCTAGCTAGGGATCTTACACCAATAGTAATTAATCCCATATGAACATATCGTCCATGTTGGTTTAGGAGTTGTGTGGCTGTTTGCTGAGATATTAATGGTATTATCTCATAAGTATTATCAGGTAGGTGGAAATCTTCTATTCTCCTATACCTGTAGAGGCTGGTTCTTTCGGAACTTAACCATCCTATGTTGTATAACTGTCTAGGATTTAAAGAATCTATCCGAGAATTAGATCCTATTTCAACATTTTGTTGTATATCTACTAAGTCTTCTAGTCTTCTAACATTAGTAGATCTTCTTCTATGTAGAAATCTATCTAAGATTCCAGGATGTTGGATGAGATCTTGTCTCCTAGTATTATGTTCTCTTAATCTTCGAGAAGTTCCGGGAAACCTCTCTGATGTGTGATTCCTATTAGATGAACTATCCATAGAAATTTCTTGTACTTGTGTTTGTGAATTATTATTTGGTGTAAAATTCATATTTAACTAATAGTTTTATCTTTATTGGAGTTATTGTTGTCTTGTGTAGTCTGATTTCTATTACTAGATTCAGCTTTGTTTGGTGTTGCAATAACTTTAACAAATTTGTGAGTATTTTTACAGACTGTTTTAGTTTGTGTAGTTGTTCCTAAAGATAACTTAGAAACTTTATTGACTAAATCATTTATGTCATCAGTCATGTTTATATTTTTGTGTTGCTGATTAATAAGAGTAGATAGTTTTCTAGAAACTTCTTCTAGTAAAGCTATTATTGTGTTATTTTGTCCTATTAATATTGTATGCACAAAATCTGTGTCATGAGTTGGTTTTATATATCCTACGGGGGGAGATTTTGTAAAATTTTCAATAGCTGCAAGAGCTGAGTGATGTTCTTTACCTTTTATAGGTTGTATATTTGTCATTTTGTAAAATTTTATATTTGTGAGAATAAAATAAATGTACAGAGAAAAGAGAAAACAGAACAAGAACAGAAATTTAGACAGAAATAGAGCAAAAGCAGAAGCAGCGCAAAGACAGCAGAAATTTATATAATAAAAGTAAAGTATCCACGGAATACATTATAAAACAATAAATATTAAAAAATATAGAAAATCATAAGGCTTATCAGTAAAATAACTGTTTTTTTTTTTTTCTTGTTTCTCTTTTTCTTTGGTATCAGAGCTGTGTTCTTTCCAAGGACAGTTTTCATATCAAAATTTGTAAATGTTAATTTTAATCGAAAATAGAAATTTGTCTAGAGTGGATAGTGTTTGCTAGGATACTCATGGTAGTTGAAGGGCAGTGATGGCCAGTGGAGAGCCGGTGTAAGTCTCTAGTTCCTACCTAAATGAGTTCCATGCTTTGAATAAGATAGCTTCCAAAAAAATATACTTGAAAAAATAGTGTTTTTTTAAAATATTTTTAACGCGTTTTTTTACAGCTTCTTCTTAATGTGATTCTAAAAACAGGAAATTATTCTAATCGGGTGCTTAAAAAAGTAATGAAACCTTTTGAATATGATCATAAGGGGTGGATTTACTTCTTCATGCATGCATCCTTTTAAAAAAAAATAAAAAAGATGTGCTCAATATTAAAGTACATTCCATTTAATGTGACTCTATAAAAACTCCAAAATGTGTCTAAATGGTGCTAAAAAACTAATGAACTATTGGGACATGGTCATAAAGACATGGATTTAGTGCTTCATTCATATTAAACAAAAAGAGATATATGAGATCATCGATCCCTTAAAACTTCGTTTTATTGTGTATGACTGTGTTATTGGTTATTATTCTTACGAAGTCACCCTTGGGCCTAGGCTATTTTCTTAGCTAGAGTGGTATTTATTTAACCAAAAATAATAATTATTCAAAGTTCAAAGTTCAAATAATAATTATTTAACAGACAATGAGTGAAGAGCTTTTCATCATTATTGAAATGGTCCTTCTGCTCGGCAGAATAGGATTTGTCAATTCTCAGCTTAACGGTTTGAATTGAAACAAAATCCATATTTGAATTCCAATAGACATAACTTTTATTATAAACTACATTATGATCATCAACATAGTAATTATTTTCAATAAAAAATACTTGTTGTCTAAATAAAAAAAATTATATTATATGACTGTATTAAAATTAATGTAGCATCATAGGGTTCTTTTATACTAGGCCTTATAGATAACCTATTGAGTTTAATTTTTTTGGACTTGCATTGATTATACGATCTTTCTTTTTCTACTTCTGGAATTTCTGTCTACACTATTTTAGAGTGTAATTTTACTTTGGACAAGCCATTCCAAAATTATGTATCAGGATGTAGGAAGAAATTGACTTAACTTTTTTTTTTTAATTGTGAATAAGAAGGGTCCAAAATATAAAAGAAATTAAAATAAAATAAAAATTGAAAGAAAAAAAAAGTAAACTCTATAGAATAGTGACATTATTTCAATAAGTTTCAATCTTTACTCTCTTATCAAGTTCTACACTTCTAATTGATTTCTGATCCGCTGTACATTAGCTTCCTGATCAAATTAATATAATTAATATTTTTTTTTCAAGTCTAGGTTTTTTTTTTATTATTAATGGAGTCATTCTTATCTTAAAATTGTATTCTAATTATCATTATGAAAAAGATTTATTAATCACAAGTAACAAACATTCAAACATACGATTTAAGAAGAATTTGAACCTGATAAAAAAATAATTCAAACATATGACTTAAGAGGAATTTGAACCAGATAATAAAAGTAATATATTATTTAAGTTTAAGTAGTATACAATGTAAAATACTTTTGTACTGAGATTCAATTATATCTCCTATTCATTGATATAATTTTTAAAGTATTCATAAATAACATCAACAAATTTATTATAAATTTAGCATAAAATTTCTTATTCTTTCTATGCATATCCATTAAACTCATATTATTTTTTTATATGAATTGAATTACCTACCGAATTAATACACACTAAAACTGACAAACTAGGAAAAAAGGTTTTATCTATTCATCATTACTTCTAACTTCAAGATTTATCTCCAAATTTTGCCCAAAATATAAAATATAATTGCTGCTTATAATGTATAAAATTAAATATGTTTTTCAGTAAAACGAGTAAATTTTAGTTTTAAACTCTAAATTTTTAATTTCATATCATTGTTTCGACTCCTATATATAAAATGAACAATTTTTGCTTTGGTTTCTTAAAAAAAAAAGCTAAATATGTTTTTAATTCATATAAATAGAATAATATTCTTTTTCAGTTCATGAAAAATAATTTTTATACGAGATTCTTATTTGAATAAATAAATGACCGAAAGAGACTTTTTAATAAGAACAAGGAGGCTTACATCTAACATGCTTTTTATAAATCACATAAAATAACTAAAACTTATCTTTTTTTGCTAAAAACGAACATTATTGAACTAAAAATATAGTTAAATTTAAAATATTATTTTTCATTTTTCCAATACTTATAAAAGTATTATTTTTAATGTCTGACGTGTATTTCACAACAGATGTTCATAACATTTATTTTAAGTTTTTCTTTTTAATTGACGCCACATACACATTATAGGTAGCATGTAATTTTGTATTAAGTTAACATAAAAGATGATAATCAATGTTATAAATAATTGAGTTAATAAGTATTGATTTTATATATTTTAGAGGAATGAAAACTAAAAATAAACTTTTAGACCCTTTTTAAATTTAATTTATTATACATAATAAAAATATATTTAACCTTTATATATATATATATATATATATATATATATATATATATATAAAAACATAAACGAAGACAACACAAATTATATTGACCATGCAACCAAAAGGAATACAACTGTTTTGATTTTTAATAAAAACAGAAAACAAAAGACAGTGAAAATATGTTTCGTTGAAATTTAAAAAATATTTTGTCTAAAAAATTTTCAAAAAATAACTAAATATTGTAATTATAACAAAAATTATATATATAAATATAGTGAAAAGTTGCTTTCAATGTTTTAAAAAATTAAAACTATATAAAAACTTAATAATAATATTGTATTTATAATAAAAATTATATATAAATGTGTTTTAAATTTATATTTAAATATTTTATAATATTTTTACTAAAATTGATTAAATCTAACAGTATTATTTTTTAAAAATAAAAAATATCAAGTAAAAACAAATATATTTTTTAAATATTAAAAACTTAAAAAATGAGAACGCTTTTCAAAAAATAAAAATAGAAAATAAAACATAAAATTTTTTGTTAAAGTAAACGTTACCTAAGGTAACTCATAACTCAGTTAATTAGAAAAAAAGAATGCGAGAAAAGTTTGGTTTATTTCACCACAAAAGGAAACTACCATTACTAAATTACTTATACAAAAAAAAAAATATAAAGATGACAAAAAAATAAATTATCCAAAAAACACAAATAAAAACAATTATCGATATATATTGATTCCGGCTGGCAGTTGACTTTCTACATCAATAGCCTATGTATGTATCAATATTGAAAACAAAATTGAAATCAGTGCCTAACAATTGTTGATCTTCTGAAATTAGACAAACTTTCTAATATCAGAAACTTGAACTCTAATATACATGGAGGAATTTTACACCCTCACTTCTTCGACCAATTTATTTTTCTCAATTAGTCAATCTCTCATAGCGTTGAACGTGACGACTCAGTAAAAGAAAGATTAAAAATTAGTGATAAAATATATTACAGTACCGCTTATGAAGTTTCTTTGAATTAGAATATACAGTATTAATTTTCCTATTATGGATAGTTTATTGGTTATTTGTTAAGAGTTTATTAATTCATTGATGGCCGTGGTTTTCTATGATTATTATATTTGTGTATTCCTAAGGAAGAGTTGCAAAAACACACAACCTGGTCTAGTGGTATAGTATCCAAAATCCTTCTTCCTTAAAAGCTTCACTCATGTTGTTAGTCTAACTCATATTAACCTCCAAAATCCAAAATCTTTGAACACTTTAAAACCTTTTTGTGCCTTATATGTAGAGAACGATATGACACTATATACATAAATTGTGATATCACATTAAGTTAATATCATGTACATATAAGCCAAATCAATTTATAAGAATAGTGTATGATAAGACAAAATTTTGTAACACCTTTTTATTGAAAGAAGAATCTCTTCTAATTAGAAAATTATTAAAAATGATAAAATTAGATCTATATAAAATTGACTATAGTACTAGTAGATGTGATGTGTTCGACACATACATGACACAATAGACCTAATAACAATCAATCATTAGGATAGACTTAGGTACCATAAAGGATGAAATTAAATCTAATTTAATCTTAAAAAACTGGCTTATAAAGTGAATTTTACACATCAATTGTACACTGTTTGACGATATCACTAGTTGATGTAAGATTTCCAACAAAGATGATGGTTAAGATTCCTAAATGTCCAGATCCTATATGAGATACTTTTTTTTGTTTTTTTAATAACAACTTGGTACAGATAGTAAAATGAATTTTTAAGAGGTGACTCATTATACCAAAACTGCTCCGACAAAAGGGTATTTTGATCATCCCACACTCTTCTTTTGACATTTGAGGAAAATCAATAGTGATCACCTGTTAAACCAAAATCAAGTTTCATATATCCCTTCATCGAAATGAAGAATGTGACGAAATATTAACTTTAGAAAGAAAAACATGATACAAGTCATATACCTTTGAATAAGTAACTTGGATCAAAGAGCATTCATCTCATTAAAAAAAGGTCACATTCACTTGCTTAATAAACTCAAATTGAACATCTGCATATTTGGATGACATACATTATCCAAATACTTTACAATACTTTATTGACCTCTAAATATCTCACGTATAGAAAATGTGTTTGAATTCTCTACAACTTAGAAATGACTTATACTAGAGCTTTGTAAAAATTAAGAAAAGTAAACTAAGTGACAAGTTAGATAAAACTATCTGATGTTTTAACGGTGAGCTAAAATTGCAAGTGGACTAAAAGTAAAATGACTAAAATAAGAGTTGAGGGAAAACATTTTGAAAAGAGTTGAGAGGAACTTAAGAGATTTAGTTGTGCTAATGAATATTGAAATGTCTCTTCATTTTTTATTTTATTTTTATAATACTATTTACCTTATTTTATACATGTTTGAATTTTTTAGAACAAATTACATATATACATCCCAACTTTTATCAATTAGGCATAACTCTATTCTTTTTTTTTATATTAATTTCTCTTTAATATTTATGTATATTTTAAAACATTAAAGTAACACTCTTTTCAAAACTTATGGTAACGTTATTTTTTAATTGTATGAATTTTTAGGGGATGATTTAAGACAATCATATTATATCACCTATGTCTCCACGAGTAATCATCTAACATATAATTGATTAGTTGATTTAATCAAGTTGAAAAAATTAATCAATTTATAGCAAATTTTAGTACTTTTACAATTATGCAAAAATAAATCCCCTTCTAGAAAAAAGGAACCGAATGAATTGAATTATCTGTAATAAGCATTATTCATGTTCATCATCCACACTGCAGTGCTGACGTATACTATATAAATCTATAATATAATAGTCAATAATACTATGCACTGTTGCTGACCAAAACCTAGTGGCTTATGGATATTTTTCAGAGTTCAGAAGGATGCGTGATCGTTGTTGAATTGTATTCTCATTCTCATACATAAGTTTCATGGAGATTATTTCTTGTCACACAAATTTTGGTCCATTAAGTATTTGTATAAAATATACAAAATAAAATATTGAATTGAAATCACACAGCGATTGACTATACCTAATGTTTTGTCTTTAACTTAGTTTGCCTCCCAAGAGTTTTGAAACTTCTCTGTCGACTTTCACATGTCGCGTTTGTCTCCGTGCCGGAAAATAAACCAAGAGAACGAGAGTGACGGGATTTACGTGAAACTAACAAAACATTGCATTATTTAGCTTAATTAGGTAGCTGTAATTAATTCTTTTTTTTTTTTACAATGTCACGTCAAAATTTAAATTTAGGATCTTATACATATTATTTCAATCTTGATCATAGATCAACTCTAATGGATTAGAGCATCTTCAACTATGATTTATAAAGCCATGTTAATTATAAAATTGGTTCTTCTTCATAAAAACGGTAATTGAAAGAAGACAGTAGTGAAAAAACCATTCTTTCTAAGGATAAGATTATCATATTCTTCATATATAAAAATGTAAGTTCATTTTACCATTAAACTAAGAACTTAATAGTATATAAGTTTTACAATAAAAATTTATATAGAACTATATTTATATAGAACTGTGAGTTTTGTTTGTTACATAACTACATATAGTAATGGCTTCGCCAAATTGCTGTGTTGTTACCATGGTGCATGTAAATTAATTAATTGACTTTAATTAGCTCCCTTAAATTTGAATTATAGGTACAAAATTATATAAAATATTTGAACATATATATGTGGTCTCAAACACTCAATTATAAAAAAAAAATCGTTTTTTTTACTGAAAAAATTGTTTTTGTTAGTATGGTGGGTTTTTTCAAGTTTCCAATATAAAATTATAAATAATTGTATTTTATTATTCTGATATTGTAATCTTTATAAAATATTTATGTAAAATACATGACAATTTTAATTATCATTTTGTGAATAACTAAGTTAAGGTAATATAGTTAAAAATATTAAAATTTATATATTTAACTGTTCCAACTAAATGATTTTTTAAAATATATTTTTTTCATTGAAATCCTTTTTGCAATCTACTGTGTCACAAGCTAAATTTTCAGAATTAAAAAAAAAATAATGAAAAATATATAAAATTCATATTATGTTGTTCTAGATTGAGTTGTATGATATTTGGTATCATCTGTCGGTGAAGATCAGTTGTTAATTATTAGAAGGAAAGTGTGATAAATAGGTCAATTCCAATTCAATCTGCAGTTTTATTTTCATCGGTCGCCAACGTGGGAAAGCTTTTATTTCTTCTGGAAACATAGACCCTCCAGACCACTTGTTTTCTTTCTTTTTTTTTCCAAAAATCGTCGTTTAGGTTTCAGTATTTGGCACATGACAGAGTCGTGTTGTTTCTTCTTAGTATGGTGCTAGAAACTTAGAAGAGTAGAAAACTCGAAGTTTCCATAATTAGTTGTTTCTTATTATAGTCGTGTTGTTTCCTAGTGTCTCAATAGAGTATAAAAATTGCCACTTTCACCCTCTTCAGTTTACAAGGGGCGCCTCCTTTTTAAGATGGCTTAACATACAATATATATTTTCCAAACATTCTAATTAATTTTTTAAATACTTTTAATCAGACCGGGAATCTATCTATAGGGTCTCAGTGGTGGAGGAATATATGGGCTATTGATAGACCGAAAGCGGGGTTACCAGACTGGTTCCGGAATAACGTCTTCAGAAAAGTTGGAAACGGTAAGGATACCTTCTTCTGGGAGCAGAATTGGGTAGGAGATGACCCCCTTAGCCTAAAATTCTCCAGGCTGTATGGGTTAGCGGTTGACAAAGGTATTACTATTAATGACAAAAAGGTAGTAATAGGGGGGTGGACTTGGGTTTGGAGAAGGGCCCTATTCGTATGGGAAGAAGATCACCTTCGTTTGTTACTAAGCATGCTGCAATCAGTGGTTTTGGCGGACTACAGGTCCGATACGTGGAATTGGTTGTCTAGTAGGGGAGACGGCTTCTCAGTGGCAGAGGCCTATTCGATTCTTCGTTCACAACATTCCTCATCACGACTAATTGAGGTGGAACCTAGACACCTAAGACAAATGTGGAAAGATAGTTTGTCATCCAAGGTAATTGTTTTTTCATGGAAATTATTGTTAGACAGATTACCAACCACTGATAATCTATTGAGGAGAGGGGTTGTGATCCTAGCTGAGGATGGTCTTTGCGTCTTTTGTAAAAGTGCTGTCGAAGATAGGAACCATTTGTTCTTAACGTGTGCCAAAGCTCATTCAGTGTGGAACAACATAATTAGATGACTGGGAATCCAAGGTCCCATCCCAGGGAGTTGCATCAACTTTTTCTTTCAACATCAGCATGGGTGGTTGGAAAGCGGAAGAAGAAGTGTAGGTACGTCTTCTGGCTGACTGGGTGTTGGGGTATCTGGATCTCTAGGAATCAGATTGTTTTCGACAACGTATCGATGCAATCAGTCGACATTCTGATGTATATAAAGGTAATTTCCTGGAAATGGCTATCATATTCTGTTGGATTTAATAGGGTTGTGTTTTTTCGGATTGGTATGTTAATCCTAGATTGTGTTTACTGAATATGAAATAGGCGGAAAAGTCTTGTTATGCTCCAATAGGAGTCGGAGGAGTATGTAAGTAATATGTCTTCCTAAAAACAGTTTGTTTCTTTTAATGAATATATCTTTACCTTTAAAAAAAAAACTTTTAATCAAATTAATTTTGAGTTTATAATTATTAAAATGAATTTTAATTCATATATTTGTATATATCATAATTATCAAATTTATTTGATTTTAATTATTATTGCATGCACATAAAATACTAAACAGGTAAGATACTTTTACTAATACTAAGAGAGAGGCACTTTATTTTCCTTTATGCAAACAACGGAAGAGATGACAAGCGTGTGAGTAAGCACAGTAATCACTGTGATAGTGTAACACGTGGATAGATACACAATTCGTAATAACGTTTTAAAAAAACATATCCTTGTTGAAATTCGTACCTGGACGATAACACAACTTTAGTATCGTGTTTGATCAATATTTAAATACCTGTATGTATTCAATGCATTTTTCATGTTTTGATAAAAAAATAATAGTCAATAACGTTATTTTATATATAAATATAATAAGTACATTTAACTTACACAATATAATTTATTAAAATCCAAATAATAAAGTGATTAATTATAAAACATTGTTTTTAAAAATACTGATCATAAACAGAATCATTTAATTTCATTCAACACAAGTAACTTATAAAACAACTAATACATACTTGTGAGTATAAAGTACAAAGCTTGTATAAATTTGATTTTGATTTTAATATTTAATCATATATAATTGTAAGATACATGGATACCAGGAGTATTCATAACCAAATGATCAACTCAAACTAAACCTGAAAACCAGTTTAAAAGATCGGTGACTAATAAAATTTGAAAACTAATTCAAAGAAAAAATTATAATATACATAATTTTTTTTTCTAAATAATATCTATTTTATAAGATATAACATAATTCGTGTTATAAATACAATCATATGAAAAATAAATTATCACTAGTAATACTATTATGATTTATAACAGTCAGATATGTATTGAAATTTTATTTTTTAAGTAGTTCTGAAGTGAGATTAATTTTCAATAAATTATAATAGATATTTAAGTAATTTTTGAAGTAAAATAAACTATTTAAATATTTTTAGATATAGAGAGAGTGTTCGAGAACGTCTCTGTGCTGTTTCTCGGTTCCAAGTAGCGATGAAAGTCAAACTACTAGCACAGCATGCAACAGTTGTTGCCATGTTTGATAGTTTGGCAAACTAGCTCTCAGACCATAGAAGCAAGTCTTTGGGTGTGAACGTGATAAGGATCAGGCTAGTTGGCTCAGTAACATAGTTGTTTAATAAAATTTGGTGGACAAATTTTCCATCTCCAAGAAAACCATTTTGATCCCCTATTAGAAAAATTCCTAATTCTTTCTTAAATCATACTTAATAATATATTTTTAAAATCAAACCAAATCAAATTAATGACCATTGATTTGGTTTAGTAAGAATTTTATAATATTTTCAAACTAAACAAAATTAAATCACACTTACTTTTCTTATTTGATTAAGATGGTTTTTATGATAAAAACTGAATTAAACTATGACGCAACATCTTAGTGAATCTTAAATATTTACGGTAGATATTCATAAAAAATAAAAACTCATATTGTAAATAAATATTTCATTCTTTAAGAAATTACGAATATTTTTTTGCAAATAGTAATGTAGTAAAATTAAGTGTTTAAAATGGTTAACACGACCCGAGTCACGACATTACGATTAGGCTTATATGCTTTTCTAAATGGTGACAACAAGTGGGAGTGCATCGCGTGACTTGCATACTGGTTGCTATCTTACGCAAAGAAAACTATGCATCTTAGCTTAAACTTTCAACGATTCAGCCGAAAAAGAACCTCACGTTCTACGTGATTTCTGTTTGCCCTTGTGCTCATTATTATAATTTCGTATCATTTTTGCAAGTAAAAATATAAAATGATTATTGGTTAATAAATTTGCACATCCGTAATTGTATATCACTTCAATTTGTTCATGTCTCTTGCTATAGATTTCTTGTACATCCAAAGAAAGTTGGATACAATTCATGCTAAGCTAATTAGAAAATGTATGTTGTGGACCTCATTTCATTGCAATTATGAGAGAAAATTAAAAAAATTACATATTCAAAGAATTATTCTTCTTTTTCCCCCACTGGGAGAAAAATCATTCACCAAATTGCTGCAAAATTACTAAATTAGAAATAAAGTTTAAACGACAAAGTTAAAGCTTACGCATTCTATTTTTAATTGAAATGTGTTAGTAACTTATACTAAAATATCTAAAATATAAAAATAATATTTTTTATCTTAAATAATTTATATTAAGTATATTATAATCTTTTAATATTTAATTTTAAAAACAAAAAATTCTTTTTCTCTCACTTATTTATAAATTATTTATCACTGTGTCCTAAATTTTCTAATATATTTCGTTTTTTTAATATATTTTTTTTCTTCTTCTTCTTTTGTTTTATTATTTTTTAAGTATTAAAAGAAAATAATATCGTTGATATAAATTATTTAAGATAATAAGAATAATAGAGTATGTGGGCATTAGTATTTGCACCAACAAAATAAGGTTAAAACACTTATTTTAAAAAAATTTATCTAAGTAAAACTGTTACATGTTATAATAAAATAATTAAGTCATGTGGTGATTTTGTGTTATCTACGATTTTTTTTTTAATGAAGTCATTTAGATGTTATTATCTACATGATGAATTTTTTAAATTAAATTAAATAAAAATCGAAACTGCAGTGAATAAATAATCTTAAAAATTAAAAATAATTAAACTAAATGAAAAATATAAATTTATATAAAATATTAATTATATAATATATTATTCATGAAATAAATAAACTTAAAAAAAATTATTATAAAATAATAATGTATTAGTTGTGAAACAATAAAAAAAAAAAGATTAGACTTCAAGAATAAAAATAAATGATAAAAAACTACATGGAACAGTCAATCTTCAAAAGACATAGATTGCATTCGAAAAAATCTTTAGAAACGCGTAAAAATTAATATATGAAATTAAGATAATCTATAAATAACTATTTCTATTTGATCCATGTAAATTTATAATTTTTAAAATTTGGTCCTGTTGTTTATTTTAAAATTTAGTCCTATACAGAATTTAATGTTTTTTTTTTCATTCTATTATTTACCGTAAAAAATATGGATAATAATATGTCAAATTGATGTCACTCTAATCACATTATTAAAGCACGATGTTATTATGTTTCATGTTAATAAAATTATACATTATCAATGTCACCTCATCAGAAATATATTAATATTACGTGAATATGATATAAGAGAAATTAAAAGTGAAATAAATAAATTTAGAAGGAATAAATGTAAAAAAAAAATTATAAAGATTAAAAAAAAACGTACAAAAGACTAAAAAAATTTTGAAAAAATAAAAAATAAAATAAATTTTTTCTCATAATGGTTCTGCACTTTTGTGAAAACTAGTTTTACTCTTTCATCAGATTATATATTATTATTAAATGATATTACTTTTAATATAATCGTCGTAAAATGCAACAAATTTATAATAATGCTAATATTTTTTTTCAAAGATATCATAAAATGTTATAAATTATCGTTATACAATATTTTCTCTTAATATTATATATACCTAAGCCTTATAAAAAAATATATATTATATATATTTAATATGTTCAAATTAAACTTTTTATTCAAGTTTATATATTATATTTTTTTTTTTGAAAAGCAAAGTTATATTATATTATAGGATATAAGAAGCAGTTGAAACACAACGTTTCAACTGATAAACAGTAGTATAGTAATATCTTGATTGTGCTCCAGCTAACCTATGTATCTATCTCATATTCATCATACATAATTTAGGGTGGGAATACCAATTAGAGAATACACTTCCTACCTTAAAACCAAAGGAATACAACAACCATTGCCACGATAGAAATTTTATCGACATTAACATATCACGGGATTCCAACGCAACCCTTTGAAAAATAATAGCATTCCTAGACAGCCAAATGCACCAACAGACAGCAATCCAAAATACATACCTGCACTTCTTTTTCCACTTTCCTACCACCCATCCAGAGGACAACAGAAACAGTTGGTTCAGATCTTTCGGGAGTGGTGTCTGTACCCCTGCCTAGCTAATAACTTTATACCATAGCCTTTTGTATGCTTGGACATTGTAAAAAAAGGTGATTCTTGGTCTCTATCCCATTATTACAAAACACACAAACAGGGTTAAGCACAGAGGCATGAATCTCTCTCCTTAGCAGGCTTTCAACAGTGGGTAGTTTGTCCCTTAGCAGTCTTCAAGAGAACACCAAGACCTTAGATGATAGTTTTTCCTTCCACAATCGGCGCAAATCCTGGGGTTCCACAAAGTTCATAAATCATATATTCCTTCATTCAACACCTTATAACCTTCTGCCACCGAGTAGCCCCCAGCAACTGAATTCCATCCCCACTCATCTGGATCCCGATCTACCAATACCACTTCACCTAACGCCTCTTGTAAGACATGAAGCAGCTGCTCCTTTCATACAAATAACTCCCTCCGCCAGTTCCATGATGATAATTGGCCTCCTGCGTCGCATTTATCCTTAATAGTAATAAACTTATCCTCTGTCAAGGCATACAATCTGGAAAAGAGTGCACTGAAAGCCATATCTCCCATCCACCTCTGCTCCCAAAAAAGAGTTCCCACTCCAGACCTTACTATCCTATTCACTCTAATTTTAAACCACTCTGGCAACACCACATTTGGTCCATCAATAGCTCATATGTCTTTTCACCACTGGGAAGTGTAGGTTATATATTTATATTACGTGCGATTGAACCCAAACTAAAATTTGATCGTTTTTATAAAATCCAATGTAGGAATAATTTAAGAAAAAGTATAACGTTTGAACAGAAAATATTTTACATTCAAATTCAAGAAATGGATTAATTAAACTAATAATATGAATACATGGAGTAGTAGATAGTAAGATAAGGTAAGGCGTGAGTTGGTTCTTATCTTTAATTAATTGATTAGTCTTTCCGAATCCGGTGTGCTACGAAAAAGTCCACCTGAATATGCTGCTCACAGTTTCCAAAGTCACTCTTCCCAACCATATATTATACATAGAGACAATTCATTTTGATAAGTGAATTTGATTGAAGCATGAGGAGGAAGGGTGAGAAACAGAGGATGTTGGTGAGAATAATGGGGTCTCCGATGAGAGCATTGGGAAAAGCGAGGGACATGTATGTGAGGAGCATAACTAACTGCGGTCAGCAAATGAGTTACGGTGCACCCATTGAAGGGCCAGGAAGGTTCTCGAGGAGCCACAGCGTTGCCACGTCGACCAGGTCCGAGGTTGTCAGCGAGGATTACGCCGAGCTAGTGAGAGCCGCCTCCGCGAGAACCTTAATCAATCGAATCGACATGGATTTGGTCCTCAAACAACAACAACAACAACAACATCAACATCATCATCATGCCAATTCCAAACTGTTGCCTAAGTCTAGCAGTGTTGGGATGGCCAAGATTGACGAGGATAAGCCCTATGACTCTGAAGGAGCTGTGGCTTTTGTCACAGATCCCTACCCCAGAAGTAGAAGCTATGCTGTGCCCAAAACAATACCTGCTTGTTGAGACAAAACAAACAGATTTTAATTACTCTATATTTCTGCTTTCTGCACCTGTTTCTTGTGTTCTTATTTCGTAAGTAATCTCAATCTGCCATTTCTTGTTTATGTATTCATATCCTCTTCATATCTAAACCCCTTAGTCTGCACAATAGAAAAAGATTTTTGAGTGTTCAACTTGCCTATCAAAATTTCTTAACTTTACTAATTACTCACAAATTTCAGTTTTTTTTTAGGGATGTTTTTCGAATTCTTTTCTCTTTCTCATAATGTGATATTCGAGGTGTAAGTGTCAGTGGCTTATTAAATATATTTTCCAACACTTTTTTTTTTTTATACTTTTGAGTATAATTTAATAAAATTAAAAATCAAATTTATTAGACAAAAAGTAAGATTCGTGTGCACGAATTTTTAATAAATTTTAATAATTAATAAAATAATACTTGCTATAAAAAAAACATTATACCTAACCTTTCTCTGTCCTTGCACTTGAAAGCAATTAGCCAGAGCCAGGTTTTATGTTTTCTTGGATTTTAATTTTTAATAAATGAGATGGCGAAAGTGGACACCTTGCAAGAGAATTGGTGTAATAATGACATAAAGTTTACAACTTGAATCCGAAGCAGAGTAAGTGGAGCTTCTTCCTCAGGGGTTTTTGTTTTGTTGTTAACTCTACGATTACTGGAAAATTGCTTCACCACCATTTGAAAGCATTTCGTTATTAGGAAATTTATAATGAATGATAGAAATTTATTTAAGTTGACACTCCAATTTTTATAACAGGAGAGGATCCAAACCAATTCAGCCTAAGAGTAATATTTGACTCATAAGTTAAAAGTAAAGTAGACAATTAGGAAACTATTATCCTAATCTTAAATGACTTTCAATTCATGGTAAGACAACTCAACAATATTTATTTTATATTTAAAAAATTTAACAATAATTATAATGTATTTCATTACCTATGAGGTGTTTATAGGTTTGAGTCAATCTAACAAATCTAGTAAATCGAATTGAATCAATTAGTTTGATTTAGTTTTTTCATTTGATTAGGTTTGAACCCGACCCAAACTGATAAAAATGGATTATGTACGGTTCACTTCATGGTTTTTGTATTTCAAAACTCCGAACCAACTCAAAAGTATATATATATATTATATTATATTTTTAAATTAGTAAATTTAATAATCTATTTTATTTAGGGTTTCTCATTTAAAAACCCTAACCCGACTCTATTTTATATTTTTAAATTAGTAAATTTATTTTATACTTTTAATTTATACAATTGGTTGTTTGTATTGTATTGTGTTGTTTTAATAGTTTAATTTAACTAGTTTAGTATACATGAAACACTTGATATTTTGTTATAAAATTATGACTTTAGTAAACTAATGGATTTGACTAATTGTAGGTATAAAATTATTTTTTTACAAATTAGTGAAAAAATGTTTTTTAATTTTTTTTATCGATTTTCTCTTAAATCGAACCAAATCAATCCAATTATCATTGGTTCGGGTTAGGGGAAAAAATTCCAAAAAATCGAACCAACTTAATCCAATTAAAATTAATTAGCTTGGTTTTCATTTTCTCCCAAAACCAAATCAACCCGAACTATGAACACCCATAATTACCTAGTATAACATGAGTCCAATTTGCAAGTACCATTGGCAACAATCCACAAATGATCAACAACTAGGATGTTTTCAAAACTTACTAAATAAAAGGACATTTTAATGTAATTTCATAAAGGATGAATTCATTGATCTATCTAGGTTGGAAGATAACAAGTTAACAAAAAATGTGAATTGGGTAAACAAGAAAGTGAAAAGGATGAAGATGATTTAATGAAGACACCACTTCCAAAAATGAAAGATAAGTCAACGATGATGATTTCCTCTTGATAAATCCAACACAAGACCATAAAGAAAAATTTCATGATAAGTTCTTGAGAAAAAATCATCTCTCATAAAAGGCAAAAATCTCCTATTTATAAAACTAGGTGAATATTCAAAATCATAACACCTAAAACAATTAAATACTATGTTATCATGTAATTATCAAATTTGATTAATGACCAATTAAAAATCATTGTCTTTTGTGTTCATGTCATTCCTTCCTTCTATCAAATTATATATATTATATATATGGTACTACAATTTTTGGTCCAAACTCAAACATTGGAATCAAGAATTGAACTTAAAAAATGAATAAGATATGTACGACGATGCTCTAGGGATGATATCAACATTTTTCTTCCTTACACATGACAATTTGTGGGTTGTATACTCATGATCTTATGCATTCAAGATATTAATAAAAAAAGAAAAGTCATTAGCAGTTAAAATTTTATTGTTCTTTTCTCTCTTTCTATTTCCTTCTTTAACTTATGTTCATTCTCACAAACTTGGCTTAATGTTAGAAATTTCAAATTAAGTTGGGTTCTTTATGCTCATGCACCAAAGAAGCTGAAAAGTCTTTTAGGATTAATTTTTTATCTTGCAACCAAGACCTCCCTAAAAAAAATTATATGAGCGACAATATTGCATGTCACTTTATTCATGTATTTTCCAATAGTGAATCTAAACTTAGTTTGTCTAGGATGATGACTTATTTGTAAGTTAAGTTTATTCACTAATCTTTGGCTCACCGTGTTAGTACAACTTCCTCCATCAAATACAAATAAATACAAATGACATTCTATTAAAACACCTTGTATAAAAAATATTCATCATGGTTCCAAACCTAGAGTTGAAACCCTAATACCAAATAATGTAAATCTAGGAAGGATGAATTCATTTTGCCGATCTTAGTAGGTTGGAAGATAATAAGTTAACAAAAAAAAATGGAAAGAATGAAAATCCCTTGATGAAGGGATAAATGATGCCACTTCTAAGGATGAAAGATAAGTCATGTGATGCAAGGAGTGTGGTGATTTACCCTTCATAAGTCTAGCAGAATGCCATAAAAAAGAATTACTTTATAAGTTCTTAAAAGAAATCCATTTCTCACAAAAAAAGAAAAACTCAAATTATAATTTTAGTAATTCAATTATTCCTTTTAAGTACAATTCAACATCTATTTTATAAAACTAGGTGCTTATTCAAAATCATAACTCCTAAAAAAAGAGTTAAATATTCTATTATCATGCAATTATCACATATGATATTGCATGTTACATTAATTCCTACATTAAAAGAATGTTATGAAACATGAAAAAACATTGTCTTTTGAATTCATATCACATTCTAATACCCTTTTTTATAGGAACACATGCAACATAGAAACACATAGAATTCTTTGTAAATTGTATTAGTGAAGTTGATGCAATCCAACCCAATACCCTTGAATGATATATGAAGAGAGATTCTTTCATTGTATAAATTAGATTTACGATATCTTTGTAATTTTGTTGACTTTGACTTTTTAGTAGGTCGACTCCTTAAGTCAACCTTTCTTTTGACCATATTAGTTAGGTCACCCACTTAGTTTTTAGGTTACCTTTTATTTCCTAAAGGTACTATAATTATCATGTTAGAGTTTGCTAATGATGGACTAGCTTTTAGAGAAGATGAACATGTGATAAACTCACCTCTCTCATTATGGATGCACCCCTTTTAAGCATGCTAAAAGCATGACAACTATTCTTACCTCTTAGTTGGTAGACACCATCCATCCTTTTCATGCCTTAAGCAGACTACCATTTGCCACCCCTTTCTATTGTTCACAACTTTTGTATCTAAACTAGATTAGGGGTACATTCTTAGTTGATTATACATGACCATATTTAGCTAATCATGGTAAATTTGACTCACTAGATTTAACCTAATCTTGGTTAGATTAATACATGATTTAGTTAGCCTAACCCCCATTCTAGCCTATACATAAGATTTTTCACCTACATGTAATCATCTTTGGATCATTGAATATACTAGAGCATTTTAGCTTGAGTAAAAGCCTTTAGTGAGTGTGAGAGAGAACTCTCTTCCTCCATGGACGTGACTTTCTTTGCCTAGAAGATAGTTTCTTCTAGTTTTTATTAGGATCTCTCCTTGTGGTAAGCATCACCAACTTATCTATCACCCTTTGAGAGTGGCGTTTCCTTCCATTCCTCTTCTATCCAAACTCTATTTCACCCTAAAACCAATCTCTTTATGAAAGTAGATCTTAGGAAGAAGATGAGTCTTCATCAGAAGTCTTTACAGTTGTGTTTGTGAAGCGTTCATCATAGCGTTGTGGCATAAATGAGTCAGAAACAAATTTTTTTGCCAAGGATAAGGGAGGTTTGATAGTTAAATGCATTTTCACCTTCAATAGCTGTTATCTAAATGGCAATGGAGGCTTTTAATAGAGAATGAGGCTGATTAGGTGCGGGTCATAAATGCTAGATATGGATGATTGAGAATTTGAGACCCAAAACAAATACAATAAAAAGTATCAACATGGTAGAAACTAGAAATGAGTGTTAACATGTTTCCAAATTGGGAGGTTACATAGTTGGTTTGATTCCACTATCTTTAGAAAATTGGAGAAATGGGATGACATACAATTTTAAAAGGAACCCTCGATTAGGGAATCACATTTAAAAGACATTTTCCTATTATTATATGGCATATCTACTAAAAAACATAGCAAAATTATTCACATGCAAATTTGGTATAAAAAAACGTGGATGTGACAATTACAATGAAAAAGGAATCTTAGAGGGAGGTAAATAGGCTTATTAAACTCGTTAAGAACAATTTTTATAGCAACTTCACTACAACAATACAAGAAGAATTTGGTCTAATGAGTGCAATAATTTTTTTGTTAAAGGAACATACCAATTGGACTACATACAAAAATAAAAACATAACTTGTTCAGGAGATGAATTATTGTTGATCCCGAAATTATGCATGTATTTTTTTTTATGCAACTTATTCTTTAACTCCTTTTGGAAACTTTGTTATTCGTGGTTTGGGTGTAGAAGCCCTACCCTTGAAATAAAACACACATCTACTTGTCTGGAAGGCTAAGAGCAAAAACATATGATAATTTAGATGACTAACCATAATGCCATTGTTTTTAATTTAGTATAGAAGGATTGTAAAGGTGATTTTGATATTATGATACATCTCCTTCTTACTTTATTAGTGACAAAAGGACCTATCTCTATTGTGTATGTTAGGATCTATTGTCTAGATATTACTTTTGTGAGTTCCTTTTATTGGCTTTTGTTGTTGTTTATATTTTTTTCAATTTGTATTCATTTTGGTTTAAGGTCAACATATTTTATGCCGTCTTTACTATATATATATATATGAGTTTAATTTATTTACATTAACAACATATAAGAGTATTACAGTGACATTTAATTACATCTTTTCATTTATATGACTTCTTACATGGACATTCAATACTGTTTAAACTAACACATTTCAACTTGCCTTTTAAAAAAAATACACCAACTTTTCTTCTATTATAAGCAAAGAATCATCTATCTTTTCCTTTCCACTCAACACATTTCAATTTGCAACACACCCCTAATTTACAACAATCATATCTTTACGTGATTCTAGCAACACATACATTCTCAAGCATTGATTCAGGAAAAAATGATACATTGACAATTAAATAAACAATAAAACTATAAAGAATATGTATATTAAAAAACATGCTAATAGAATTTCTCTTACTTAAAAACCTCTATATTTAGTTGATAATTTAGGGATACAAAATATTAGAATTTAGTTAAGTTTAGTATAATTTATAACCCAGATTAATTAAACATGTATTCAAATTTAATTTGTTTGTATATACATTGGTAATAATGGAGTAGTAATATATATATATATATATATATATATATATAATTTGAATAATATTATAAAAAATAAAATAACATAATAGTGAAATGAGAAATGAAAATTAAGAATAGACAGAGGTGATACCTAGTAAATAAAACAAAATTAATTACAAAATATAACATAGTTAATGAATCAAAATTAGAAATATAAAGAATTAAAAGAGAATATAATTAACATAAATCATAGGCATTAAGGGGACCAAAATGCTTACCGAAAAGAAAAACAAAAATGACAGCAAGAGACCTAAACCTTTGAAACTAAAAGAGAAATTATAAACCAATAAAATCTTTATTTTAAAAGTAAAATTCATAACTATAATAAATAAATACATAATAAGTAAAACATAAAACATAAAACGTAAATTCAAATAAGTAAATTTGAAAACCATTACCACCCATTAATGTTTCCTAGTTAATATATCACAATAAATAAAAATATACTAATTAAAGATAAATTACCAGAATGGTCTCTTATTTTAGCCAATAAATAATTGCGCCAACATTTCATGTTTCTTTTGTACATAAATGGCACAAGATTTCTTTATTCTTTTGAAATGTTCACCCACAGGCAGCAAGGTTTTGTTTCAAAATCGTTGTTGTTGTTGTTGTGTTCCCTGTAGGTAGTGAGTGAGTGGAGGAAGCACACGAGAATGGTGGTGTTTTTTAGGTATTCCGACCACCGCCGCAGAAGGTTGGCGACGAGAGGCAATTCACTGGCTTCAACAAGAAGCTTCTCAAGCGTGGACACGGATGGGAAACCCCCAACTCCAACGACGTCGTTACTGGTTAGTCACCATTTCTTCATGTGAATAAAGGTTGTCTCGGCTTATTAGTTATTGTTGGATATTTTGCTGCTGCACTGAAGTATCGTGTGGTGCTTGGTGCTTGTCGATGGCACCGTTGTTGCAGAGACGCCCAAAGAAGGGGCTGAGTTTCACGTGAAGGATGGTATTAGTATTGACTTTTGCTCTTTATTTGATGAAATGTAATTTCATTTATGGTGCTGTTTTCTAGGCAATCTTTTTCCTACATTGCAGCAAGTAATCATGACTATGACAAGGGGAGAGAAGGCTGAATTAGTTGTGCAACCTCAGTGTAAGTGTTTTATTCTTCTAATCTGCCTAGGATGTCTGCACTTTTGGTGTTTTATGTAACAAGATGAAAGGTTTATTATGTGGGTATATATTTCCTCATTTTGTTGAGATGAAAATGTTGTAACCATCTTTGCAGTCTATTGAAATTTTTCTGCCTTCTCCTATTAGGATTCTGTTTGCTAACACTTTGGTTACTTTATTATAATTGCCCTTGATAAATTGATTAGTATAGGGAACTGCAAACATCCACATTTGTGCTTCAATGTGTACTTAATTTGAACATTTGTTTTTCCATGTGAAATAGTTTTTTTAAAATTAAATGTTAATAGTTAATGTTTTAATTTTTATTAATTGAGAAATTCAAATCATTTTTTTTAACCTATAGACTTTGTTACTTAACCTTCTTATAAGGAAAAAAAGTATAAAAGATTGGGAGTGAACAAAATGTTATATTCCTCACACAAAAGTACAAGGGGATCATTATACACTGTGTGTTGTTGGTTTCAGGACTTATGATACATGGAAAGTTAACCATTTTAGTTTCAGAATTTTCATATTAACCATTCGAGACTCAAAATAGAAACTATGAAAATTGTTACATCTGCATGGCATAGTGCTAGATTGACTTTGGATTGCCCGTGAAGAGCAAGAGAAAATGCTAAATACTCTAGGTTTAATGGCAAGTAATTTACAAAACTTTAATACTAAGCTAGAGGACCATACTTAGCATGAGGAACTTGGAAGTTTTACCTCTTTGTTTTTAACTCATAGATCAAAAGATTACTTCTTTATGATAGAGAAACATATATTTAGGACGTGAGCCTGAGCAACTTAGACAAATTGTTCTCAACTCAATCGTCATACATTATGGGGATAAAAGTATCTTTCTTATTTTTCTTTTCGTCTCTTCACAATTTTGTTCTATTAGAAATAATTTCAGTAAAGATTTTTTTTTAATTATTTATACAAGTTCTGTACTTTTACTCTTAATCCCCATTTTGTTTTTTGTGCTTGATGTAGTAGAATCATGATACTTCTAAGTTCTAAGGCGATATGATTAAAGATGTAAATAAAACTTCATATAAAAATAAATTATGAGCCACCGCGTTAACCTGTCTGATTGCAATACTGACATTACAATTTGATAAATATGCAAGTAACCTATTTCATTCATATATTAAGAAAAACTCTATCCTTATTTACTAAAAATGACTTTTAATTAAAAATAATATACTTTTGATATTTTTATTTTATCCTAATTCTATAAGAGGTGTTGACATGTTTCTGATGAAAATATTTTTTCATATACAACTATAAATAGATGAATATATAGATTTATTTATTTAAAAATTAAAAAGAAAATATAATATTAAAAAAATATTTTATGTAGTAGATAAATAATAATAATAAATATTTTTTGCTAGTAGAACAGTAAATTTTTGTATTCTTATAAATATAAATATAAAAAAAATGAAAAAGAAAAAACATTAAAAAGTAAGAGAGCATAAATAGAAAGAAAGAGAATTTTTGGAAAAAAATATCTCAAGGAAAAAGTATGGACATTTGTATGCTTTTGTGTATATATATATAAAATAAAATAAAAGATAAGATTCTAACAGTTTCAGATATGTTTTAGTGTTTGTTGTTAAATGCAAGTTAAAACCATTAACAGTGTGAAGACATTGTGAGTAGTTGTTTGATTACTTTGTACTTGCAATCATTACTACATCATACTAATTGGTTAAAAACATGGAAGTTGTGATTTAATTTGTTTCCCAAATAACAAAATGGTTAGGTCTTGGAGTTGGTTTTCAAACAAATTTACAAAAGGAATATTCATGCTTATCAACATGCAATAGTGAATGTAATGCTATATATGTTGTGGGTTGTAGGGAGAGAAAGAAAGGATATGAAAGGGGAAGAAAAAGAAAGGAAAGAACTTCCAAAAATTTCCTCTATGGGTGGTGCATGCCGAAAGCATTTTGGTTTATAAAATTTTGGTGGTTAAATAATCCCAACAAAAAAATTGGTGATTGTACAATATTAGTTTTGATTTTGTGTTAGTGTTAAAAACCTAAAGCTAATGGAGTTACATGACAATTAATGATACCATTTGTCTTTTATAATTTGCTGATATAATTAATGATACAATTTGTGTCCTATAAGTCTAGCTTAATATCAATCATCTTGTGCAAAATGTCATTTGAAGGATGAAAAGACAAAAGTAACCAAATCACATAATTTTAAAAATAACTAATTATTAATTCATAAGATGAATTGGCACTCCGAAAAAGGTAAAAACACGTCTCATTAACAACAGTTATTATAAAAAAATGTTTCTCAATCATGATAGTTATTCGCATTCATTAAAACATATTTTATTTTTAATTTAAAAACTCAACTACATGTACAACTAAATCTATCTCTAAAAAATAAAAAAATAAATATACATGTCATACCGAGCTTGTCTTTCAACTAAATATAAAATGAAAAAGGTATTATTTCTTCTTATAATCAATAATCCAAATGTATTATACGGAGAAAAGAAAACTATTGAGCATGTAAATCCTTAACTAGTAATTTTATAGTCATCTTACTTTACTTGATTGAATACTTGAATGAAAAAAAATTGTTATCCACACTAATATTACATGACTCAAATAAGACAAGATTGAGTATCTAAAATAAGAATTTTGTCCTCCACAAACATACAACATTTGTGATATATGAAAAAATAATATAAAAAATTAGTTACATCCAACACTATTTTTATAAACAGATGTTCAAAGGATTTGAATCTATACAATTTTTTTTATGAATTCATTTTATTACTAAATCAATCTTATAACGGTTTGTTAAATGTTAACTTGTTTTTATACTAGAAGTAACTTATAAAAATCAAGTTGAATATACTAAATTAAGCTTGTGTAGTAAACTAGTAAAGTAACCATGTTTTACCATCTAAATTTTTAAATAATTTACTACAAGAATTTTAACGAATAAAATTAATATTTTTTAAAAAATAATAATTCAGATAATTATTTTTATGATTTTAAAATTTAAATAACAAATTAAAAAATAAAAAATACTCTTCAACTTAGCGAAACAGTTTTTATAATAATATGAGTTAAATTATTATAATTAAAACAATTTTATATTTACATTTATTACAAATTTTTATATATAATTTTTAAAATATCCATTAGTAAAATTAATAAATTTATCATAAATAAAAAATTATAATCAAATTTCATATATAAAACTTGTTCCACTGTGAAAATAGTTTTCTCTAATAATATTATTATTGTTTAACTCATGTACTAGCTCTCATAATAAATTTGAAACCACTGTTAGTGAGGTGCACCTTTTTCCGAATTCCAGGTAAAAATTGTCCGCAATTAGTTGTTGATTTGTGTCATGGCAAACAACATTTTTATTTTTTGGAGGAATATTACGTGTTATGTTGGGTTTCTTCCCCTTTTGTGCATTTGATTATGAAGCAGTAGCAGTAACAGTAACAGTAACAGAAGAATGCTTTTGCTAAAAGTGAGAAGAAAAAGAAAAGGGAGGTACAATAGTAAAAACATAGAGGTAAAGTGTAAAAGCCCAGTAAAAAGAGTGAGAGAAGTTTAATGGGCCTGCGTTACCGAACCCGAAATATATGCTGTTACATCCAATCCAAGTCCCCCGCTTAAACCTCAAAACAAAACCTAACCAATAACTATGGCCGCCTTATGTGTGTTCCCCTCCTGGCTCTAGTTTTATACCCTATTCTTCTTCTTTCTTTCTATTCCCTTAACCAACATAACATTCAATTCACGTGCACACCGACTTGGAGTGTGGCTGGCTCCATGGGCGAACTCTACAGGTGCAGGTCCGTCGATTGGAGACCTTCGCCGGTGATCGCTTTGGCCACCAGCTTCGACGGCTTGCGAGTCGCCGCCGCTCGCCAAGACGGCTCCCTCGAAATCTGGCTCGTTTCTCCCGGCTCCATCGGCTGGCACTGTCAGCTGGTAACTCACCATCCTTTCTCCTCTTCCATTTCAACACTTGTTTGTTCTCATTCTGATGCATTTGCAGACTATACACGGAAACCCTAACGGTAGAGTAACGTCGCTTATTTGGTGCCCCGGTGGCTCCGACGGAACTCGCTTGTTTTCGTCCAACATTGATGGCTCCGTTACTAAGTGGGATCTTTTCAACTTGAAGCAGAAGGTATCGTGCATGATGTTATCTATCCTCTTTGTATTTGGAGATAAGATTATAGTGTGATAAGTGATTCGAGCATGTCAACTCTTTCTCAAGTGTATCGTTGAAGCTCGTAAACTGTTTTTATTTTATGTGTCTTTGTCTTATTGTGAAATCGAGATTAATTAATACTAACAGAAACACCTTTCTCCTAATCCTATTAGTAGGACGGTTAGGTTAGGTTAGGTTAGGTGTATTTGTTCAATGTGTTTTTAGTTACTTGGTTGATATGGTGTTGTAATACAGTAAGAGTGATACTTTGTTGGTTGCTTAATTTGACATGTGGCTCTTGCAGACGGTGCTGAAGTCTGATGGTGTCTCAATCTGGCAAATGGCTGTTACTTTTCCTAAGGGTGATCAGATCATTGATAAAAGGAAGGACGGACGAATGGGGAATGGGTTCCATGATTTTGATGAACATGAGAGCAGTGAAAGTGATGAAGATTCTGATTCACCTGGTCCTCTTGACCGTTCTGTTAGTGAGCATCCACGTGTGGCTGTTGCTCTTGACAATGGATGTGTCAGAATTTATGATATCTCTGACACAGATGAATTTATTCATGTAAAATCTTTGCCTGCTGTCAAGGGTGAGTGTTTCATCAAGTTATTTGTCATGTTACTGGTTTTCCTTTTGTTATGCTATCCCATTAAAGGAATGTTTTATGTGCACTTTATCCCATTAAGAGTATGCTTTGTGCTGTTGTTTATCCCATTGAGAGAATTTTTTGTGTTGCATTTTACAGGACGGGTTTTAAGTGTGACCTGGAGTACAGATGCTAGTTACGTATATTCTGGAAGTAGTGATGGGTAAGTATTGTTGAAGTTGTGATTCATAAAAGATTATTATTTGAAGCTTATCACCTATTTTCCTTTTTTACGAACCAAAATTGTACTTTTGATTATGCAAAAGTTTAATAGAGCCGGCAACATCTTTTTTACGAACCAAAATTGTATGTTTGATTATGCAGAAGTTTAATAGAGCCGGCAACATAGTCTACATATTTTTTAATTAGTGTCATTAAATCGTTAAATTATCTCCTTTATGTTACTTGTCTGTTTCCTCGCAGGATTATACGTTGTTGGAATGCTACATTGGGCAATGAAATCTATAGGATTACAGCTGGGCTTGGAGGGTTGGGCAATGGTTGTGATCTTTGCATATGGTCATTATTGTCTTTAAGGTGGTAGTGAATACATGTTTGTTGAATTGTCCTTGAATTTAGTTAAATATGCATACATTTGCAATTCGTATCCACCATATATTGGTATAATTTTGATGGTAGAGTCTTTCTATTTGCAAACTCTTATGGCTAATTGGTGTTATTATCTAGGTCTGGTACCCTGGTTAGTGCTGACAGCAGTGGTAGCGTCCAGTTTTGGGATGCCCAACTTGGAACTCTCTTGCAAGCACATACTCAACACAAGGGGCATGCATATGCTCTGGCAGCAGCTCCTAATCAACATAGAGTGTTTTCTGCTGGTTCTGATGGCAAGGTACCAAGTTGCATGATTTGTGATTTCTTATGAAGCCATACCATATTAATTTCTCCATTTGACCTTGCAATAATATTTTTATGCATGTGTATTTGCTAACTGTTTGGCAATATATTTTTTACATTTCTTTAGTTTTTCACATGTTTACAATATGTTGTATGTTAGGGCATCTTTATTGGTAGATCTCATTTTGAGATCTTAAACCATTTTTATGGACCTTACAATGCTACATATGTTCTAAGATTTTCTTCCTTTTTTTTTTCTTCTAATGGAATATCTCATATTTTAGATCTTAAGATATTTTGTATGGGTCCTACAATGGACCCCACTTTTTAAATTTTATGTACAATTTTTTGACAAATTATTAAATTTATTTTAAAAGGTAAAATTAATTAATTAAATTAATAAGAAACAAAAAATTAAAATAAATAAAATTGCATTTTTTATTAATAAAAGGATTAAGAATCAAAAGTACACAAGTATTCTATCACCCAAAAAAAGGATATTTTTTATCCTTAGTTAATGCATTTCATAACTAGAAGGCGCAAGAGTACATATGCTCCATAACCCAAAAACACATGCTCATTTCTCCTTGGGTCCAAATGCACATGCGTGTTTTGTTGTTTGTACAGATCTTGCGGGTTCTTCAATAAGAACCCGTTCTCCAGCGTGGAGATCTCAGATGTTACTTTAACAGAAGATCTTGCTGATATCAGATCTTCATTTTAAGGTCCCTCCTGAAGATCTCCTGTTAAAGTTGTCCATATTTTGCATAATTTCCATTGTTATTGATGTCAAATTCAGTAGTGACTATTATATATTTTGATTTTATTTTTTCCTATAAATTAATGTTGTATGTGTTGCCACATGAATTTATACTATGGTTTCTATGATGGTAATGTACATATATATGAATGCCATGTTGCAAATAATAGCATAGTTAAAACTTTATAAGGTTTAAATAATGTAATGATCAGAATAAGTGGAAACCAAAATTTGCAAGTTGAAAATTTGAAATGATTAGAAGGATATGGTTGGAATATTGGACCACTAGTGAGGTAGTTATATACTCTTGGATAGGATGAATTGAATTTGAAGTTTCCAACTTCAATAATTGAAAATAGTTATGCTTTTCTGGGTTGAATGTAAATGATACTTTGTGAACCTTTTTCTGGGTTATTGTTTGGCTGTAAATTTGTGAATAAAAGTAAAAAATGATGCTTAGAGAACGCATAAATTTGTAGTTTGAACATTTGGTTTTTTGATAAGAGATGGTTAGGAGCCTTTGGTGTAATTTTCGCATTGATTCAGCAAGTATCGAGTTTGACATGATCCATAGTGTCTCATCATCATACATAATTATTGATTAATACAAGAACTATTGAATTTATGTTGCTGCATGGTCATTTTTGTTTTGAGAAACCAAACTGCAGCATTATTTGGAATGACCAGAATTCATTGAACTTAATGCATTTGATTTATCCTTGGAGATTGAATAATGCAGGGAATGAAGAGATGCAATGACATTATTAAGGGAAACAGTTTTTATTGGCAGATTAGATAATCATGCTAAATAGTGTAGCTTTGAATTAGTTCCATTTGTTTTTCATTTCAATTTTTTCTTTTATTCATATTTGTATTTCTATTCTTAGCAAGTTTTAGTGTTCTCTATTAACCTTACTGGAAGATTATTGTGTATGTATGCCATATTATTGAAATGTATATAGTTGATTGCTGATCATATGTATAGTTTTTGCATTATGGTTGTTTCTTGTGTGTTTTTAGAAAGAATAAAATCTACTGTTACACTTGCTTCTTGATGATTCCAGTGTATGCTACTATATCTTGAATTGTTATTAGTGGAGGTCCATTGTTTGTCATATTTCTGGGTATAATTTTTTTTAAATTCTGCTTTTGTATATTCCCAAGAAGAACTGGAATGCCATTGCATGTTATGCACCAGTCAATATATTGTTTTTATTATTATTATTATTATTATTTACTAATTAATTTTGTCTGGTACCATTTTCCATTTAGTTACAGTTGTATACTGTTATCCCATATTTAGTCTGTTGATGATGTGAATTATAATAATGTCGATTTAGTTTATTATTTGAAGGTTATTCTTTACAAGCTGTCTAGTAGTAAGCCAGCATCTGATGGTATCAGTTCTCCATCAACAATGAAGAAATGGGACTATGACTACTATGTAAGGGCACATACGCATGACATCAGGGCCCTGACAGTTGCTGTACCGATAGATCACGAAGGTCTATTTAAGAGTTAATTGTTTATAATTTTTTATTTATTCTGCAAATATAGCATCAGCTTGTTTTGATGAGCTTTGGATCTAAAGCAAGCACTCTTTTGAATGTTATGTTTTTGTTTTTAAGAGACATGAAAATGGTTGCTTTAGATCTTTTTATTTTCTGAAGATCAATCTTTCAGCACTGCGCAACCAAATGGGCAGTGTATTAGTTGCTATTTATGCATTTGCCATGTTCTGTTCTTTAACTTGGCCCTTTTGTGTTGCAGATACTATCCCAGAAAATAGGATTAAAAGACCTCGACATGAAAAAAAGCTCTATGATTTTAGTTACAATAAATGGGCTCATTTGGGGGTACCCATGCTTATCTCAGCAGGAGATGACACAAAACTTTTTGCATACCCAGTGAAAGAATTCAAAATGTTTTCTCCTCATGATATCTGTCCTGCACCTCAGAGACCACCCATTCAACTAGTGCTTAATTCTGTCTTTAATCAATCAAAAATGCTTTTAGTTCAATCATCGCAACAGATACAGATTCATTTGTTACGACTCAAAAATGTACGTACCGGAGGCTTTTCAAATACTGAAATAGTTGCTCGAGTCAATACTGAGGCATCTCGAAAGATAATTTGCAGCACCATTTCTAATTCAGGAGTGCTATTTGCGTTCTCTAATCATAAAAAGCCTAAGCTTTTGAAACTGAAAATTTTTGAAGATGGAAAGATCACATGGGTTGTTGTTCGAAAGAATCTTCCTCCAAGATTACCATCTGCCCATTCTATGATTTTTACTCATGACTCTTCCAAGTTAATATTAGCAGGTTGCGACAGACGAATATATGTAAGCTAGCCAAATGCTTCATGTCTATTATGATTAAATTGTGTTTTATGTAAACCATGGTTGCTTCAGAAAGAGATTAAATCGTGTTTTATGTAAAGTATCGATACCTCAGAATCAGAAGGGAATTTCCTTGTTTTTTTCTAGAATCTCCAAACTTACCTAAACTATGTTTTTTTTACTCCATATTTAATGTGATCATGCTGTTTGCTATTCTGGTCCTTGCTTGACGATCTTGGTAATAATTTTTATCTGGACCTGAAGACTGTTTAAGGGTGCTAAGTAATCCAACTGTGATTTTTTATCCTGCACAAAACGCTACTGTGAATTTTCTTTTTATTTACTATACAGTGTATAATGCACGAAAACCTCTTCTAGTTATTATTGTTTGCTACATTTAATCTTGGCTTAATTCTAAATTAGTTTCTATGATTAACTTGGAAATTCATCTATTGGTTGATTTTGCTTATCAGTGGTTTCCAAAATTTTCATTAAAATATTAAAATCTTAGTTATTAAAAATCTATTTTTTATTGACAATCTTTGTTTTTGAATTCTATAGGTTGTGGATGTTACAGAATCACCAGAGGATGAAAAAAAAACAAAATTAGTGCATACTTTTACACCCCGTTGTGAACATCAAGATGTGGAATCACCTCCAACTGAGCCACCGATAACAAAATTGTTTACTAGTTCTGATGGGCAGTGGTTGGCAGCTGTGAACTGCTTTGGGGATATATATGTATTTAACCTGGAGATACAAAGGTGCTGTTTTTAACTTGCTTCACCTTTTTTTTTTTTAATTCAAGAGATCTATTACGTAGCTTCTTTTCTGTAGATTAGGACATCTTTCATTGCTTATGTAAATTGAAAATAAAAGCATAATCTTTTGGAGGGAGATACATACTCCTTAGACAATCTTCAGAAATTTTTTGACTGGATGTTTGTTGCTTTTGCCATGGTAGTTTATCATTTTTATTTAGCTGCAAATTAATTTAACCAGTAAAATACCAAAAGGTCCCCTATTATTCCTTTACCCGAATTCTTTGTGATGCTCTTTGATTCTAGGAGGTTGCAGTGATTGCATGAATGATTTAATAATTGATATTTATATTTGTTGTATTTGATAAATAAACTTACTTGTGCTACAGCCAGCACTGGTTCATATCAAGATTAGATGGTGCCTCTGTAACAGCTGGTGGATTTCCACCCCAGAATGACAATGTACTGATAGTTACAACTTCCTCGAATCAAGTGTATGCACTTGATGTAGAGTCCAAGCAGTTGGGAGAATGGTCAAAGCGACACACATCACTTCCTAGGAGATTCCAGGAATTTCCTGGTGAGGTTATTGGGCTTTCATTCCCTCCATTGGAAACTTCATCTTCTCCATCTGCAACATCAACTTCGGTTGTTGTTTACAGCTCCAGGTATGCCTTTCATTCTGTTTTTAAAATACGAAGTTGATGTCTTCCATTGGTGAAAGGATGAAAATTGAATGCTAGAAGTACCTCTTTTGTGCAAAAATTATTTTTTGATATGAAAGTAGTTGCTTATTGATTTAATACTCTCGATTTGTTAATTTATGATTTTTTGCATTTGTTCAGTTTTTTGTTTTTTGTATAGCTTCTCCTGTATGAAAAACTCCGTGGTGTATATGTAGTGGTGTATATGTAGTAAGTCATTTATATACATGTTTCGAGAAATTCAAATACACTACTAGATCTGCTTTGATGTATGTTTTTGTTTTTCATGACTTCAGCAGAGTAATTATCCACGTCTGTTGGTTTCAGAATTGTGATACATGGAAAGTTAACCCTTCTAAGTCATTTGGTTTAAGAATTGTGATATTGACAGTTTTTTATTCAAAATAAGGACTATTAAAGTATTGTTTTTTCTGTTTATTTATTTGTTTTTTTAAGTATTTCCTTCATGTTTCAAAATGTTTTCATCTTCAGGGCAATGTGCTTGATTGACTTTGCGTTGCCCGTGGAGCAAGATGAAAGTGATATGCTAAATACTCAAGATTCAAAGGCAAGGAAGTTGCAAAATTTAAATGTTAAGAAGACTAAACTTACCCGGAGGAACTTTGAAGTTATACCTTTAGACGATCCTGTTTTATTTTTAGCTCATACATCAAAACATTCTTATTTTATGGTAGACAAACCCTGGTTGCAAGTGGTCAAGAGTTTAGAAGCCCCACCAGTCCACAGACATCTATATGGAACATGAGCATTAAGCAACCTATAGAATTGTTCTCAGCTTGAGGGGATTCATGATGGGGATAAAAGTCCCTTGTTTTTCTTTTTGTCCCTTCATGGCTGGGATCTAGAATCGTGTATTGTGTTATCATAATCAATTTTGTTCCATTAGTAATAGCTTCATTTCACAATTTATTTTATTTTTTATTTACACAAGTTATGTATTTTTACTGTTGATTAATCCCCAGCTTGTTTTT
Source organism: Psophocarpus tetragonolobus (assembly GCA_037954015.1). NCBI lineage: Eukaryota > Viridiplantae > Streptophyta > Magnoliopsida > Fabales > Fabaceae > Psophocarpus > Psophocarpus tetragonolobus. The sequence goes on along the minus strand of CM075695.1, from coordinate 4,307,744 downwards.
GCTGTTCGATGTAGTGGAATCTTTTGACATTTCTAACACTGATAAATATGTAATTAAAATTTAATATAAAAAATAGTGTTACACAAACAAGGGTATCAATTTGTATTTTGTAGGAGGGAATAACCACTAGTTTACTTACGGACTTCATAAACACCTTGGGGAATTTTGTAGTTCTTATATCCTTCACTGTTATTTATTATATTTCGACTGTTTTTTCCTTGTAAAAATTGAAAAAAAGAAATAAACTATTGATCCTCTCAAGTATCTTGAATTAAACGGTTGGAGTAAATATAGACTTATTTTGGGTGTAAAAGTAATTAATAATTACTTTATAGTATAATTGGAACTATTTTCCATAAACGCATGGTAAGCACAGTTTTCATGACAATAGCGCGAATAGATTTGCATTTTTATTTGGTCTTATATGTTACTGTCTCTGTTCCCCGAATTAGACCCCCCCTAGTTCCATAGCTAATGATTGTGAATAACATATTAAGTATATAAAACTGTCGAAGTTTCTAAATATTTTTTTTCATATTAAGTATATAAAACTGTTGAAGTTTCTAAATAAATTTTTTCGCGATTAAGAAACTCTAGTGAATATCAGAATTGTGTTCAGGAGAATCTAGAACTAAATTTATAACTTTTTATACTTTGGTTTTTCTTATTCGGTCTGTAACTTGCAAATCATTGGTACTCTTCCATCCTAAGTCTTGCGTCTTGCAACTTGCAACGTAGGCAATGAAAGTGCGATAACACTGTAATTTACAATTACTAACTCAATTGAACATTGCACAATAAAGTAATAATGACTAACAAAATCGGGTGTGTTTGTCCGTTTCCAAATATCTAAAGTTATTTCCCAATAGATCCATGCAGTTGGTTGGAGTCTGAGGATATAAAAACTAGGAATAAAAGATTTTGTTGGATATCCTACTAAAACAAATAATCAATAATTGTACCGAGTGTTATGAATGGATCACATCTCAAGTGGGGTAATTTTCACAAGGCGGTGGGGATGCCCCGAAAATGAAGCTTGGCTTTTGGTTTCATTTGGATACAGTGTCCATTTTAGGTGTGAAGCTACTTACCTTGCCACATTTACCCACCCAAAGTGGGTGTGAGCTAGGCTGGCAGTGGCTGAACTTATTTAAGTGGGTCACTACTCATTACTAGGCCTTTGGCATTGATATATGCTTCATGGTGGTGAGTGTCATGAAGTGACTTTTCCTTTTTCTCTGCCTCTCTTCCTAGGTGTGGTGAGTGGTGAATTAGTTAATTCAGTTGTGTTTATTATTACTGGTGAAAAGGGAGTAATAGTGAATACTATCTGAGGAAGAGTTTGTGAATAGTATCCAAAGAAGAAGACCTGGGAGGTCCCAGAGATGCCTGCCACTAATGACAATAAAAGAAAATGGAGGACAGAAACCTTATTCAGTTTCCTATATTCTCTTAGGTTGCTCCCAATAGCATAGGCAGTAGCATAGGAGCAGATTAAAAAAAAAAGGTAAAATTACAACATAAGAGCTTTTCTTTTTTAATATTTTGGAAAAAATAAAAGAGAAAAAGGAAAAAAAGAAAGAAGAAAAAAGAAAAGGAGCTCCTTTTGACAGACATTGAGTAGCTTCTCTCCTTTGACATCCATTCTTCTGGTCTCTCTTTGCACAGCAATGCAGCAACAACAGTGACGAGGGCTACAGAAAAATTCCTCATTTCCCTTCTTTATCAAAACCACCTGATCAGTGGCGTAACAAAGAACTTGTTAGCATATTTCCTTTTATGTCTTTTCCGAGTAACAAAAAAGAATATTCAAGACAAATGGATCTTCACCTTGTTCCTCTGAGGCTAGTTTTCCAGCAAGAGACCGCTCCAATAAACTAAAGTGCTTCTGGAATTTTGTCTTTCTCTGCATAAGACCAACAAATTTAGCTCAACACAACAAATATGTGCAATGCAAAGGACTCTTAGTTATAACTCATAATGTAATGATTTAATAAAAGAATTAGATATATAACTTGAGTTGTACCTTTATTCTTGTTGCAGATACACATCGAGAAAAATCCAATGCACTCTCCACTGCTCCATTCCCTGAGAAACTGTCTTGCTTCTGTTCAACAACAAAAGAACCAATCCATTAGCATTTATTTTTTGCTGCTGAGGAGAAACTACAGGCATACCCATATTATGTCAGTGACATTAACCTTGTGACTCTCCTTGGGACAGTTGAAAAAAGGAGAGCTGGCAGTGTCATCAAGTGGTGAAGGCTGTTTACTTCTGCCATATTCTTTGACCTTCTTCTTTTGGGATTCTTTAGTTGTACAAGAAAGGCTAGAATACCAATTCTGACAATAACATTCATTATCATAATGTGGAGGTCCAGAAGAAGCATCAGAGACCATGGATAAATCTTCCTCAGAATCCTCCATTCTTGCTCCTTTTCCTTCACACTCCACAACCCCTCCTTTCCTTTGGAAGTAATTTTCAGAAAGAGAGGATTGGTCTAAATAATGAGTCCAACCGGATTCACTAGCACTACTGTATTGTGAAGCTGATATATCCATTCAGCTCTTCTTTCTCGTACTAACTAGCCACAAGGTTGGTGTTCTTTTATAGATGCTTAATATGTATTATATGATCAAGTGAAAGATGAAAAGATCATACAGTGGTAGAGGACCTAGAGGTAGCTGCTTTGCTCTATCTCCCCATGTCTCTTACTCCTTGGGCTTCTTATGTAGTTCTTCTTCTACGCCTATGTAAGAAAAGGAGTAAAAGGAGAATTGAAAAAAGAGATAATTAAACTAAAGAGAGAGGGATTGCACTAGAATTCTAAACTGGTTCTGTCCTTTTGCACAATCCTTTCGCCTTCTTATTTTATCTTTATGTGAATGAATCAATATTGCCAGTTGGCCTTGTGAACGTGTGTGTACGAGACTGTCTGCTAGTGAAAGAGTGAGAAAATGTGATAAGGGGAGAGATTATGATTTATGGCAGCATCGCATTGCATTTGCATTACCATGCTCCCATCAAAAGATAGTGCTGTCCTTTCAGGACAGCAGTTAATCTTAATTTGGCCAAGTCACAACTAATGATACTTTAATGATTAGCTTTTTGTTTCTATTAATGGTTACGAGGCTTGCAAGTTGACTCCACAATAAATGCACTCTGCTTCCTCTCCTAAGGCTTTGCTTATTTTCTTCCACACCCTCTCAAGCATTGTGTGTGTTTTGCAACAACCAACAATCTATAGTTTCTCCCTTAATTTATCTTTTAAAGATTTTTTTCGACAATGTGTGTCACAAGCCAATACTTACCACTTAGTGAAGTTTAACAGTTTTGATGAGAGTGAAGGTTACTTGGGTTTCTTTCCTTTTTTTCCAGCTGAAATTGAGGAGGTCCGAAAGTACCTACAGCTGAACATGCGTTATTAAAAAGTTAAAGGAGAATCTGAAATGTATAATTGCTATACTGGAACTATCTTAAGTGATTGTTTAGTTTAGTTTGGTTATTTATTTTGACATAAATTACTCTTTTGAGTAGTTGTTTGTTCTCTCGTACTAGAAGAAGTTCTATAAATGTAAATCTCCTCATAGAGCTAGACAGACCCACGTTCCATCGAAAGAAAACACTAATGACCACCTGATTTGAATGTGACACTAATAGGAAACATTGTGCTTACAATTAAACAGCTGATTATAATTGAGACTTTGAGTTTTATGTTTACTTAATGCTTTCTTTAGGCACAAGAGGTTTTACTTGGCCATGTTATCTCGGGGGTTTTCCATTGTTTTTCTTTTGGTAAATAAATGTGGCACAACCGGGAGGTACCTTTGTTCGTTATCAAAGAGGACACCAATAAAATCCTAAATAGTAAATACTTTTATCCCCTTGCAACTACACTTACTTTTATAGTATGTTGGTAGGTTGAAATGAAAGGTGAATTAAGATTAGAGTGTGAAAGTGTAAGTCCCACGTGGTTTTTCTGTTCATTTAATTGCTTTTACTCAATTCACTCTAAACAAACAGGGTGTTAGCCTGGGGCGTGAAGAGATCTTTTGGAGAGAGTTGTGTACTAAACTGGATTTTAGTGGTTTGAGGAGATTGAAATCCACTTTCATGAAAAGAAGGAAGTTCATTCTAAGTCTTTAACCACCCAGGTTGGACTTGTTACCCTTTTTTTATTGAAACACAAAACGTTGCCCATGTGGTATCACATAAACTTCTGAATAAATGTAAATGAAAGTTACACAGGAGTCAAATTTAATGCAGAAAGTGAACCACTCAAGGCATGAGAGGACAATGTACAAAAGATAACCATGAGGATGCAAGGGAGAGTAGTACAATTCAGATTCAGAAATGCCACATAGGTACAATTTGCTCCTAGTGACAAAAACCCACCTCGTCCAAATGGTAGAAAATCCATATAGTACTTACGACACATCTAGGCCCCACTGAGGTTTGCTCTACCTGTGATCCGAGTGGGGAAAATATTGTCACATTTGGGTAACATTAGGCTTGGAATCTGATATGTATGTAGCTTATTGCATGTACTATTAAATGCAAGGGTGGAAAATGCATTGAACAGTAAAAAACACTTCGTCGGTTGACATGGGAAACGTGATAATATCAACAAATCTTGCTTTCCTAGATTGGTTTCATGCCCATTTACTATTTAGAATTAATCAATTAAGGGTAGTCTAATTGACCCTACCACATTTCAAGAAGCCGGTGAACCTCTCCATATCTTTTTTATTTTTTCTTGTGTCAATTGAAAATGAAATGTGACTTTATGTAAAGATCATAGGGCCACTATATGATTCTGGTCTGACTCCAATTGGTCCCGCCCTTTTAATACAATGTGTACCTTTGCACCTTTCTAATGCATTCTGCTCTGTTAAGCACTCTGCTTTTCCATCTCAATCATATCTACCTGTACAACAACTATAATCCATCTTAAATAAACTAACACTATTAATCATCCAATTTTAGGAATTAGCACCCCGATTGCTCATATATTCACATTCACAACCAACCATCCAATCTAAATGCTGTTGTCATGCCTTCATGTTGCTTTTCAACTTTTTGGATTCTAAATTTTTTAGTGAAAACAATCTTTCATTTCATTTGGAATAATTTTGTTTCAATTCAATGGGACTGTTAGACACAATTTTATTTTCAAATATTTAATTCAATTAAGTATTTAAGGTTTAAACTCAGAAGCTGATAATTAAACTCCAAGAACCATACAGGTTCTATTTTTGGACTCTGTTCCAGAACACTTGTTTAATTTATTTTGGTTAAACACTTATGTTTTAATTTGGTTATATTAAAAAAAATAAATTTCATATACTCTCTGTGTTTATAATCATTTCCAGTTTGTGCTAAATGGTTGTTATTACTATAAGACCGTACAATTGGTATGAAGATAATATAAAGTGGAGGAATTAAATTAAAAGTAAGGGTGATGTGTGAGAACTAAAAACATAATGTCTTTGTCGAAAATGCGTGATATTTAATTTTAATTTACTCTCTACCTTCCGATATGTTGTTATAACACCAACATAAAGTGTAATAATAATAACATGCGACGAAGACCAAATCCAAAATAATAATTGTACTATACTAGCTGAAAGGATTTTTTGTACAGTGAAATTAAAATTGAGAGTACAACTTGATACCATAAATATATTTTTAACTAAATTTGTTGAAATGAAAAAAGAAATTACAGATAAAAATCACGTATGGTTACACCCAAAGAACTTATTTTAGAAAAATCTCGTGATCCATCTGAAATAAAAGGACAATATAATGGTTAGTTTTTCGCAGAATGGTGAGGCTTAATTAAGTCTTTGGCAGTAGATTTGAGACACAGATTCGTCACCAAGTTACACAATAGGCTCTATTTATCCGGTTCTGCCCTGGGACATGTCCAACTACAGGTATGATATTTTCAATATTTTTTAGGTAAAAGGAGTTTCATTCAGGATTCAAAGTTTACCCTGACATGAAACAGGAGGTGAATGTCATCACCGAATGGCGTGGCCATGGAGTGTGTCTTATATGGCGGGGAAACAAAAACAACACAACAACACTTGTATATGGAGTGAGTTGTCTCCTTAAATCTTGGAATGAAGTAATTGTTGAGAATTTTAATTGATTCACTATATAGTAAATTATCAAAAAGATTTTTAATTGATTCACTGTATAGTAAATTATCAAATATAGGTTGATTTATTGCATTAGCTAATTTCCAGGATTAGTTAGAGAGATTAGCTTAATTATAGGGATTGGGTAATTTTTTGTTTCCAGAGATATATTCTCTCTACTGTTCTACATATATCATAAAAAATATATCTTAGAATACCATTTCACAATATGGTATCAGAGCTAAGTTCCTTAACCTTAATCCACCATTTTCTTAACCTTTTGTTTTAAACATCCTGTGAACCCATAAGATGTCTGATAAAAATTCTGCACCCAAATCAGGGTCTACATTGACTCCTGTCATTATTCAATCTGAAAGTGCATTCAATGCCGGAATCGTTCTGAGTGAAACAAATTACGACATATGGTCACAGATAATGGAAATGCATATCGCAGAGAGGGAGAAACTCTCATATATTCGTGGCAAGGAGAAACAACCTGCAGAGCAAGATTCTGGTTATGAAAAATGGTATGCAGAAAATCAAAAGGTTAAGAGGTGGCTGTTGCTGTCCATGAGCCCAGAAATTATGAAGCGTTACTTACGCTTAGCCACAACCCATGAAATTTGGAGTGCATTATCTAAGGTATTCTATGATGGAAGTGATGAGTTACAAGTATTTACTTTGAATCAAAAGGCCTTTACTGCAAAACAAAATGGTAGGCCTCTCTCGGAGTATTATGGAGAATTGATGGAAATTTTTCAGGAATTGGATCATCGTGATAAGGTGGTCATGAAAGATCCTGAAGATGTCACAGCTTACAAGAAATCAATTGGACGACTAAGGGTGCATATATTCCTTGCGGGATTAGATGTGAGTTTAAACAAATTCGTGGAGAGATTTTACGCAAAGAACCTGTCCCAGAGTTGGAGAATTCTTATGCATTGATTCGTCGAGAGGCAATACGTCAAGCGACTTTGAAAGGTGAATCAGAAAGTTATGATAGCACAACCATGATAGCTCGAAACAGAAACTGGCAGGGTCAAACAAAAGAAAACCATCCTAAAGCGAACTCAAATATAGATAAGTCTAAGTTTAAATGCACTTACTGCAATCAGCAGGGCCACACTAAGAGTCGTTGTTTTGAACTTAATGGATATCCAGAGTGGTGGGATCACAGTTGGGATCAACGAAGAAAGAATCCAGTTGCAGCAGCTGTTGAGGCAATAAACCCAGATAAAGCCTCCAAAGAGTCCACTGCTTTGATGGCAGTTAGAGGTAATGGTGGTGAGTTTTCTGTACCTATTACTAATAACACATGGATAATTGATTCAGGTGCTACTGATCATATGACTTTTGATTCTAGATAAATTTCATCCATGAAACCATCCTCAAAAGAATTAATTTCCACTACCAATGGTGACACAACCTCTGTTATTGGAAAAGGATCCTTAACTCTCACTAATAATTTTACTTTGGATTCTGTTTTAGTTGTTCCATCTCTAGAATATAACCTTTTGTCTGTATCACAAATTAATACATCCCTAAATTGTATTGTTATTTTTTGGCCTAATTTTTGTGTGTTTAAGGACATTCAGACCAAACAGACGATTGGTTATGGTGTTAAACAAGGAAGATTATACTATTTGGACTTGGTGTCGAAAGATTCTGGGATGTTAGAAAGCGCTTTGACCATGAAAATTTCTACCAAACAGAAAGAAGAAACTGAAATTTGGCTATGGCATCGTCGCCTGGGACATGCTTCATTTAGTTACTTGAAAAAATTGTTTCCTTTATTATTTGCAAAGATTGACATCTCTGTTTTTCGGTGTGATGTATGTGAACAAGCAAAAAGTCATCGTGTTCCTTTTTCAATCAGTTTGAATAAAAGTATTGTTCCTTTTATGCTTATACACTTGAATGTTTGGGGTCCTTCTAAGATTTCTACTTTAAGAGGATCACGTTGGTTTGTTACTTTCATAGATGACTTGCACTAGAACGACTTGGTTATGATTAATGAAGTCTAAAGGAGAAGTGAACTTGATATTTCAAAAGTTTCACAAAATGATTGAAACCCAATACAACGCAAAGGTTCAGTTCTTCGTAGTGACAATGGTGGTGAATACCAAAGCTTAGACCTCAAGAGGTACTTGGAAGTACATGGAATTATTCATCAAACTACGTGTCCTAATACACCACAACAAAACGGTGTTGCCGAGCGAAAAAATCGACACTTACTAGAAGTGGTACGTTTTTTATTATTAGAGGCCCATATGCCTTTCTCTTATTGGGGAGAGGCTCTTACAATGACAACATATGTCATAAATCGTATCCCTTCTAGCTCTAATGAGTTTCAAATGCCACTGTAGACTCTCCTGAACAAAGTGATAGCCCTTGGTAGTACAGATTTGGCTCCTCGTGTTTTTGGTTGTGTAGCATTCGTGCATATTCAAAAGAACCCAAACAAATTGGCACATCGGGCTTTACGATGTGTGTTTCTTGGATATGCTATACACCAAAAAGGGTATCGGTGTTACCATCCTCCAACTAAAAGGATGTTTATAAGCATGGATGTTGTTTTTCATGAACAAATAATGTATTTCTCTTCAGAATCTGCACTTCAGGGGAAAAACCATAAAGAACTGCAGACTCTAGACTATAATTGTCAAGAATATGTATATCTTGAGAAAGACCATTTAGAGGTAAATTGCAGCAACGATAATTCTTGTGCAGATAACTTACAATCAAGTTGTACGGATGAGATGGAAAATGAAATAAATGGGACTTCACATTATGAGGTGGTGACAGAACTTGGTATGACTCCTCTTGATGACACACCAAACCAATCATCTACTGTCATGGATGCTCTTAATCTTGTGCCAACAAAAAAACAACTACCAGAACGATACACTAGAGGTATTCCTAAACTCACTTATGAGCCCACTCTTTCTAGTAAGGTTAGATACCCCATGAATAATTTTGTTTCCTACCACCGTTTGTCTGAATCAAATAAGTCATTTGTAAATCAATTATCTACTGTTGCTATTCCTAACAATGTACAGGAAGCCTTGGCTGATCCACGATGGAAAAAATGTGATGAATGAGGAAATGAAAGTCTTGCAACAAAATAAAACATGGGAACTTGTTGACTGTCCACTAGGAAAAAAACCAGTTGGATGTCGATGGATTTATGCTATAAAGTATAAAGCAGATGGCACAATTGAAAGGCTAAAAGCAAGGTTAGTAGCAAAGGGCTACACTCAAACTTATGGGGTAGACTATACAGAGACATTTGCTCCTGTGGCTAAACTCAACACAGTTCGAGTGTTGTTATCTCTAGCAGTAAACTTAGATTGGCCGTTACAATAACTTGACGTAAAGAACGCCTTCCTCCATGGAGAATTATCTGAAGAAGTTTATATGGAACTGCCACCAGGATGTATGGTTCCAAAGAAGCATAGTCAAAAGGTGTGTAAATTAAAGAAATCATTGTATGGCTTGAAGCAATCTCCAAGGGCATGGTTTGGAAGATTTTCAAAGGCAATGACTACTTTTGGCTATCATCAGAGCAATTTCGATCATACTTTGTTTCTAAAGAAACAACACGGTAAGATTACTGCTCTTATCATATATGTAGATGATATGATTGTTACTGGAAATGACCCTGAAGAACAGAAAGCTCTACAAAGCTATTTATTTGGAAAATTTGAAATGAAAGATCTTGGTCCTCTGAAATATTTTCTGGGGATAGAAGTTTCCAGATAAAAAACAGGACTATTTCTCTTCCAAAGAAAATATATCCTAGATCTTTTGCGTGAAACAGGCATGGAAGAGTGTCGTCCTGCTACTACTCCTATTGAAGAAGGATTGAAATTGTGTCTTGAGCCAAATCAAATACCGGTTGACAAAGGAAGATATCAAAGACTTGTAGGAAGATTAATGTACTTGGCCCATACCAGACCAGATCTTACTTATGCATTAAGTGTTGTTAGTCAATACATGCATAACCCAGGAGAAAAACATATCAATGCTCTCATGCACATCTTAAGGTATTTGAAATCTGCACCTGGAAGGGGTATTTTGTTCACTAAACACACTGATTATCAAGAAATAAATGTATATACAGATGCAGATTGGGCTGGAGCCATAGATGACAGGAGGTCTACTTCAGGTTATTTCACTTTTATAGGAGGAAACCTTGTAACTTGGAGGAGCAAAAAACAAAACATGGTGGCCCGCTCAAGTGCAGAAGCTGAATTTATAGGTATAACACTTGGTCTATCTGAAACATTATGGTTAAAGTTATTGTTGGAAGATTTGGGATACCCTCCTAGGCAACCAATCCAACTGTATTATGACAACAAAGCTGCATGTGATATTGCCCATAATTCAGTACAACATGATCGCACAAAGCATGTTGAAGTAGACAAATTTTTTATCAAGGAAAAGTTGGATAAGAAGATTTTAGAGTTGCCTAAGATCAGAACAGAAGATCAATTGGCTGATATTCTCACTAAAGCAGTTCTAAAACCAGTGTTCTCCAAATTTCTAAGCAAGTTGGGCCTGACTGACATTTATGCACCAACTTGAGGGGAAATGTTGAGATTTCTAATTGATTCACTGTATAGTAAATTACCAAAGAGATTTCTAATTGATTCACTGTATAGTAAATTACCAAATATAGGTTGATTTATTGCATTAGCTAATTTCCAGAATTAGTTAGAAGGATTAACTTAATTATAGGGATTGAGCAGTTTTTTGTTTCCAGAGATATATTCTCTCTACTGCTCTACATATATGATGTATTTTCCTGTAATCATAAAAAATATATCTTAGAATGCCATTTCACAATAGTAATGTATTCGATGGAAGATTGAAAGTGTCATTCACAACGTTTTTTGCAATTACTACTGCCAGTTTTTGGATTTCTCAAGGTTTCAAAATTTTAGTTGGTCTAATCTTTCATTTGGTTTCTAAGCTTATGACACATGTGAAGGCAGATAATACAATTTTTTTCAAAAGTCAAATTCAAGGGATAAAAGAGTTAGTATTTGTTGGACAAGTCAGTACGATGTTACGTAACAAACTTACTGAGACATTCTTTTGATAAATGGGTTATGAGCTCTATATTTTGCATATGATACCTTGTGTGCTGTCCGATAAATTATGATCACACCATGTGTCGTCTGATAAATTAATATATTCTTTTGACTTATAAAAAAATGTCTTTAGTCTTTAAAATATTTCTATTTTTAATCAATTTAAAATAGAGTTTAATTAGCATAACTAAAATGTAAAAGACTTTTGAGAATATAAAAGACTTTTACATTCACGTTCAATTATATCTCTTTATTTATATGATTTTTAAAGTAGAATTTAATTAATATACACTGTAGTGTAAAAGAATATTACACCAACATTTAATCATATCACATCTTTTCATTTATATGACTTTTAAAATATTAATCAGTAAAGTCAACAAACTTACTATAAATTAAGGGTTGTGGTAAAAAGTTTATATTGACAACGCATACTAATTAAACTCTTTAAAGTATTAATAGTTAAAGTCAACAAACTTACAATAAATGAAATGTTGTGATTGAATATTGTCTACAATTTTTTACACTGTCAATACATATTAATTAAACTCTTTAAAACATATATTTTTATTTCTATTTCTTAATTTTTTCAGAAATTTTTTTTACATATACATTTTCTTTACCAAACATAGTTCTTTTATAGTTTTCATTTTTCATTTAGTGTCTCAATATTAAAAATTTTCCTTTCAATATTTATCTTACAAATTTTCTATTTAGTTCTTCTAAATATTGAGTTTTAGTCCTCTAAAGGTACATATAAACATAAAAATATTTAATCAAATTTGTTTAAAGGGATTATTTTTAGATGAAACAATTAATCTCTATTGTTCGAGAGTGATTTAAACAAAATAAATCTTGATTCAATTTTTAAAAGAGACGAAAAAGAGAATGAAGGAGAAAAACAAAATTTATCGTCATCCAATTTTAGTTTCCTTTAAATATTAATATTGGAGAAAACGAAAACTCGATTAATAAATTTTATATGATTTTATTAAAATGATCTATTTTTCATGATTATATATATATATATAGTATATGTGACTTCTTTCCCTAATTAAATTTTATATATATTTTTGTTTTTTACCTTTTTTACATTTGTTTCTCTAATTATATATAGAAAAGTTATTTAATAAAAGTCTAAATTCTCTCATATGTCTATTAATTAAATAAATTTCATATGTAATTATTATTGGTTAAATATTAACTGTTATTTATAAGTGTGACTATAACCATAAAAATATGTCTAAAAAATAAAATTTATTATGAGTTTAGTGATACATCCTATAAATGTGTCAAAGATATGCTAAAAAAGAATTTATTAGAAATTCAGTAGAAAGCAGAATATTATATTCAACAAATGTGTAAGAGACATATTTAAAAGAGAATTTGTGTATTCAATTTTTTTATAAAATGCATTCCAAAGTTAAAATATAAACGTTTAATTTTTTTATAAACTAAAATTTTTTATTAAATAACATGTTAAAGCTCAATAGAATAAACACACATTTCAAGATGCTAAAACTGATATACTACGTGCTTATATTTTTTCACATCTATATATAATAAATATACTCAAACCAGGATTCTAGTGTCATTGGACTCAACGTCTAAACATATGTTTAAAGCATTTCAATGAAAAATCAAAACACAACATTAATCTTAAAGGAGAAATTGAGACACCAATTTGAAACAAATATAATAGTTGTGATATATAGATAAATTCAATTAAAAATCTCCATATAGCTAGCTATATGGTGTCCTTTATTAAGTAGTAAATAAGAGATTTTCAAAATATTCTATATCATATTACTAGGTGGTCAAAATGCTCTATATGGTGGAGGGATATGAGTTATAGATAATGAAGTTGTGGTACATCCTAGATGGTTTGCAAACAATATTAGAAGGAAAATAGGGGATGAGAAGGAGAAATTATTTTGGAGGCACAATTGCTTAGGAGGAAGTCCATTATGTGATATTTTTCTTAGATTGTTTTCTTTGGTATTGGGAAAAGAATGTTACTCTCCATGACATGAAAGGATATACGGATGGGGAAATTTCTTGAAAATGGTCTTGACGTAGGAACCTTTCTGTGTGGGAGGAAGAGGTGTTCCCAACAATGGTGACAATATTGTAGAATGTGTATATGGAATAGCAAAATCATGATGAATGACCTTGGATTTCATCTACAAATAATTCATTTTTGTGGCAGATGCATATAGGGAATTGTGTGTAGGTTCCAATGATGTTAACATGATAAATGCTTATTGTTAGTGTTCAAGTGACTCAACAGATAGGGAATTGTGTGTAGGTTCCAATGATGTTAACATGATAAATGCTTATTGTTAGTGTTCAAGTGACTCAACAGATTTGTGCTTTACATAGGGGGCATCGAGAGAACTATAAGCATCTCTTTTTTTCTTGTAAGATAGCTCAATTTTTATAATATAAGGTGATGAATTGGATTGATTTAATATTACCTATACCTAATGATTTAATGCAAATGTTTCATATGACTAGTGTTTGGGTGGTGGGTAGAAACAAAAGAAAATTTAGATATTTGTTTTAGCATGTGGTTTGTTATGGGATATGAATATCCAAAAATTCCATTGTTTTTAATAATAAAACTGTATAGTCTCTAGATATTTTGTCTTTTATTCAGGTAACTCCTTAGAAAATGGTTGTCGTATATATTTGGTTTCAATAAGAGTTGCGTTTTTTTGGATTAGTATAATAATCCCTTATTTTGTTTATAAAATATGTAGATTGTAGAGGATTATGAGTCGGTAAAATATGGGACTATATTCTTTTTGGTGATTGTATAGAATATGAAATATAGAACCCTACATGTTTTATGCTTTTAAAAAAATATAAATAAACTCAATGAAATATATAAACATAAAGAATTATTTAGTAATAATTATAAGATATTCATTTAAAAATATATAATTATGAAGAAATAAATAAGAATATGAACAATTTTTTTTAAAAATAATTTAACAATGATAAAGGACAATTCTTTAGAAAAGACATAAACCAATAAAAATTCGTACACGTAGCTAGCTAGATAAGCTGTTCAAATCATGAGGAATGACTCATGCATCTACGTTATTTCTACTGCTATATGAATTATCAAGTATATGACCTAAAAGAAAGAGAAATTGAAATGAAAGAAGAAGACACTGGAATAGGATGAAAATCATCATTCTTTCATTTGTGGTTCATTTTCTGGTTTCATAGGTTAAGAAATTTTATATAATTTAATGAATTTCTTTTTATAATTTTCTTATTTCTTAATTATTAAAAAACATAATATTTTTTGATTAATAAAAACAGAAAATAAAACACGAGACAGAAAATTTCTATTTGAATATAATAATACCCATGACACGAAGTATCTCAAAGACCTTTTGATTTGTTATAATGCAACTAGCAGAGACTAATATCACTGTCTGAGTATGGGGGTTTCTCAGCAGCACAATGTTTTGCAATTTTGGTCCCCTTTTCAGATTCCAAAGTCAAAGATTGCTTATTGCTATAACAGTGCCTAACCACCGACTACAAATTCAAAGTCTTGCTCCGGTTCCCTTTTCTACTATCAACTTTCATTCTCTTTCACACCCCATGCATGGCACTTATTACATATTATCAAAGTCAAAACTCAAGCTTCAATTTCTACATATCTATCCAAAAGGTAGCGTTGGATGGTTATGAATTCTACATTTAATGCATGGCCCAGAAGGGAATTATCTCAATTATTATTGATTAAGTGTTGGATCATTATGAATTCCACATTCTATGCATGGTCCAAAAGGATTACTAAGTCTACACCATCAAGATAATTAGCTCAATAATTATTGTTAAGTGGAATAGTGACATTAATGAATGAGAGGTATGAAGCATGAAGCATGAAGCATGGAAAATGTTGTTCATGAATCATGAATCATGAATCAATGTAGTAGACATTGACATAATTTGAAACTCACTTGTTCTTTCTATCTTCGTCCTCCTCAAACAAAAGTCGAGTCAACCTGAATTCTGAATCTTCACAGTGGTGATGGTAAAATACCAACAACCTCTCAAGCGGTAAAGTCGCACACGTACTTGTCAGCTAGCTCATCAGGACCACCCACCACACCCTAATGATGTCAATTCTTTTTTTTTTTTTAAAAAAAAGATTTAAAGATATATGTATAAAATGTAACAATGATATACATTTTACACCTAAAAGTCATTGTATAACTCTAAAGAATAAAAGCTATAAAATCTTAGTTAATGTTTATTGCGAGTGTCTTTTGTTTTTATTTTCGTAAAAAAAATAGTGAAAATATGATTAGTTATAATTTAGAAAATATTTTCTTTGAAAATATTTTTAAAAAAAATTGAAAATAGAAAATAAAAAAAGTTTTCAGTATTTTCAAAAATTAAAATTATGTAAAAAATTAACAATAATATTTTAATTATAAAAATTATATATAAATATATTTTAAATTATATATAAATATTTTTTAATATTTTTACTATAATTGAATTTTACAATATTATTTTTTTAAAATATAAGATAAAAATAAACACATTTTTTTAATATTAGAACTTAAAAATAAAAACTATTTTCAAAAAAAAAAATAAAAAAATAAAAACAGATAATATTTTCTTAAACTGAACGTCCCTTAATTTTCTTACGTATTCTATATTTTTTTCGTTTCCTAGGGTAGGATAGAGTTGTACGTACATAAATTTCTTAACATTATAATTATTTAAATAGTTCTCTACTTATCTCTGTTTCTTACTTATTTTTATTCTTTTCATATACACGATGTAAAAAAAATTAAAAAAAAAAAAAGGAGCAATAATATATCCTGCTCGATACCCCAAGCTATTGCAAAGAGACATTAGATAGATACAATAAGGTATATAAGAAATAATGATGTGAAGTGGGTTGCATGCAATAAATATATTTTCAATTCAGTAATGAATTTGATATTTTAACATCATAATGCTATACTTTCTCTCCCTCTGAAATTAACTATTAGAAAGGTCAGTTATGAATTTTTTTTTGTCTTTTGCAAAGGACCCTTTGCCAAATTACCCACCTTGAATTCTAATTTCACTGTTCCTTTTGCTATGCAGTAATTTCAAAACATTGAATAAGTAATAATGTGTGTAAGTACCTTTCTCTGCTAATGGGTTGACTAGTCATTAAGAATACAGGATATTAATTAAGGGTTTTTCTTTTCTTTTTTTATAAGCAAGGGTTTTTCTTTTTAAATCAAAGTTATCTAATTCTTTTTTAATAATAATTTTCAATATATTTAAACCAACTTTATGTGTGTGCAATTTTTTTTTTCTGATCTACTATTTTTTTCAAATTACCAAATCATAATGATATTTTAAATTTGTCATGGAAATGTATTCAGAACACGCTATGGATAAGTGTTGTGATTCCAAAATACATATTCCGACCCATGAGTATTTTAATTTTTTTAATATAAATTTATTTAAAGATAAATATATATATATATATATATATATTTAAATAGGATTACAAATAATAAGTATAAATTAGTTTTTCTTATAAAATTTACTCATGTATATTATAATTTGTTATCATATATTTTTATTTCATATAATTTTATATTAATTTGTTATTTTTTATTCTAAATATAAATTTGTTATTGTTAATTAACATCGTTATATTTTATTAAAATTCATACTTAATTACTATGATATGTTTGATTTAAAGTAATTATATTTATTTTGAATGTTAAGAATATTTTTAAAATGGTAATTTATTTGGATTTTTAGTATTAAATAATTATGATATTTATTATTATTATTATTATTTTATTAATATCAGTTGATTCACACTTGAACAACCTTTAACCAATGTTTTAATTAGTTGAGCAAAATTTGTAAGAATATAAGAGAAATCACAAATAATAAATCAAAACAACAAACACTAAAATAAGGATGTTTACCGTTTAGATTGGTTTGATTTTTGGAGGAAAAGAAAATCAAATCAACTAATTTTAATTGGTTTGGGTTGGTTTGAAAGGTCAAATTTTTTCCTCTTTATCGAAACCAAACTGAATCAATGATAACTAAGTTGGTTCATTCGAATCCATGGAAAATTGATAAAAAAAATTAATAAATCAATTTTTTTTATATTAAATCATAAAAAATAATTCTATACTTCTATATTAATCTACTAACTTTATAATTTATAACAAAATATCAAGTGTTTCATATATACCAAATTAGTCAAATTAAACTATAAAAAACAACCAATATAATAGGAACAAAAAATTACATATATTTAAAGCAATTCAATACAGTCAAAGTTAAAAACCCAATACAAGTAAAGTTAACAAGACAATACAAGCAAAATTCAACATATTTAAAGTTATATAAAATAAATTGCTAAATTAAAAATATAAAATAAATTTAATAATATATATACATTCGGTGTGGTTCGGGTTAGAGCAAAGTTTTAAAGTGTCAAAACCGAAAACCAAATCAAACATAATCAATTCTACTCAGTTTATTTCAAGTCATAGCTAATTAAGTGAAAAATGAATATCAAATTAATTGGTTCGATTAAGATTGTCGAATTTATTGAGTTAATCCAGACCATTGAACACCCTATCTCTTTAGTATTTATTTTTTTCTTTTCTTTTTTTTTTTTCACTTTGCTATCTAATGAAACCATTATCATCATTAAGTTGTTCTCATTACTCTCCTTTGCGACAATGAATTTGCCATTGTCCCCTCATTCTCTTTAGCACCATCGCCATCCTAATCCTATATATATTCATGCTTTATTTTTGTCCATGGAGCAAAAATATTTATGAAAGCAAGATTGAAATATAGAAGGTTTAAACATATAATTTGTTTAGGAAGTGGAATGGAAGATTGGGGTTCTAAAGGGTTCCAGGAATGAGGGTTTAGAAAGGTTAACAAATTTCATTTTTACGTATTTTATTAATTTTTATTTTTAATCTTACATAAACCATTTTTTAGTTGTTTTACACTATAAAAAAATTGTAAACGCATGCCTTAACACCACTAACAAACCCTTTATCATGTGGTTGTTACATCATACTGTACAACAGTGATACTTGAAGATAAAGATTTAAAACAATAAAAAGTTTTTTTGTTTTTTTTTAACAAAAGTTGAGGAGCTTATATTGGTAAGAAAAAGCTCTCTAAAAAAGGGTTTAATGTATCTAGTCTTGTTTTTTAGTTTTCAAAAATTGTTTTTAAAAATTGTTTTTGGAAAGAAGAGTAAAAAAAAATTGTTTGGTAAGTATTATCTTAAAACTGTTTTGAAGACATTAAAATAAAAAAATTTGTTCATATTTACAGAAATGTTATCAATGAAAAGCAAAAACCAATATATTCTTATTATATTTTGAATTTTCAAAACAAAAAGAAAAAACTGAAAAACAAAATTATTTATAATTGTTCCTGTTTTTTAGTTTTTTAAAACTAAAAAACTATAACTATTTTTTAAAACTATTTTAAGAAAATAGTAAGAAAATGAATTTTTTAGTTCTTAAATATTAAAATATTGAAAACAGTTTTATAAAACTGTTGTCAAACAAATACCAAGATTGTGTTTGATGTTTTTTTGGCCCATAAATTTCACTTTCCAAAGCTTTAAATAGAGAAATAATTGAGAGTTTCAATTGGACTAAAAACTCATTCAATTGAGAGAATTTCTCCCTACACACTCATAGCTTCTCCATGCATCTTCATAAATGTAGAAAAAAGTCTAAGATACCCCTAGGTAAAAAAATAACTTAACTCTTTTCTCCTTTGCTTCCTCTGGACACCACTATTCCGAGCATTCTCTCCTACACCTCCTTCATCTTTGCGATTCGCCTATGAAGTTCGCATCTTCTCCTTGCACCTCCGTTCATCTTCTCGTTTGCAGTCGCCTTCGTCCCTATTTGTCTTAGTCCTGTTCGTCCCTCGTCGCTTTTTCCTCTTCTCGCTTGGTTCGTTCTCCTCTTCTGAAGGTATGATTCGTCTTTGTCTTGTTTGTCTTCGCGATTTAAAATCTTTTTACAAGTTCAGACAGTGCTGTCTAGACTTGCAAAAAAAAATTGTAATTACAAAGTTCAGACATGAGTGTCTGGACTTGTAAAAAAATTTACAAAAACCTAATTTAGTGAAAATGCAAAAGAATTAAGATAGTGTATCAAGTGAGAGAAGAGAAACACAATCCCGAATGCAAAGAACACAAACAAACGTAAACGGAAAGAACACAAACAAGAGAAAGACATTGATTCAATGAAGAAAAAAAAAAAGAGATGTGTGAGACGAAAACAAGAGAGGTGCGAAGACGAGAGATATAGACAAAAGAGGATGAGAGAGACATGAGTGGTAATTAAATTTTAACTTTTTTTACTAAAGATATTTTTGTCATTTTAAAAATTTATAGAAGTATAGAAAAAAGTAAAAAGTTATAGAGGTGCAGGGAGAAATTCTCTTCAGTTGAATGCAACTTTTTTGTAAGCATACACTAATGATAAAAAAATTGTTTAGGTCCAAAATTTAGTTTAAAAAAAATAGTTGACAGACTAAAAATAAATTTTATTAAAAGATAAAAAATCTAAAAACATAATTTACCTAAAAATTTGAAACATCCATTCAACCTTATTTAGTTATACGTATAATTATTAATTATACATATATAGTAATAATTATTACTATATATAATTATTAATTATACATGTAAGTGATTTCATAGTTTAATTTTTTATAATGTTAAAATAATAAATATCTAATTTTATTACTATATATTAATCATACAATCATGTCATTATTTTCATAATTATTAAAATATAAATTAATTATTTTTTGTTGTAAGAAAACATACATAAAAAAACGAAAACAGTAAACAAAGAAGAGAAGTAAGACCCTGTTTGGGAGTTGGGTGTCCAACGTTAATTTCTTCAGTTTCACATCACGCCGTTCACTTATTTCAAAATGCATGAAACCAGCTTCTCTACATAAAGGATTTCATAATAAAAATAATTATTTAATATTTATATAAATAATATCATAACATTGTTAAATTATGAAGTTAAAATGTACCAAAAAATTAAAAAGTTAAAACTGTCTGTTTAGTTAAAAATATAATTAAAACTTTAATTATTTTCAAGTTCTTTTTAATTTAATACTTTTATATATTGTTTGAATTAAATATAATCAACACTTTCATTTATGATTTGTTAAAATCATAGAACGAAATTAATTTTATAAGTGTGAGATATATAGGTTTTTCCGAGTTTTCTTGAACCTAATAAAATCTGATGGAAATACAATTAAACTTTTTCGTAATTCACTCCTGTCATGGTTAATTAATTATAAATATAGCCTATAAAAATTAATTATAAATATAGAAACTAAATGAATAGCTAAGGACGAAATGAGTAGTTAATTTTTTAATGTATATCATCTTTCAATTTGATTTGAACACTTCATTTGAAAAGTTTGGCTATATCTTACAACAGGTAATGTACGTCAAACTTATTAAAAGCCCACTCAACCTATTATTACATTATAACATTTTTTTATACAACCCAATTATAATTTTTTATATTATTAATTAATTAGATATCATCTTAGTCTCTTAGACATTATTTTATTTTTAAAAATATCATCATTCAAAAGTTAATAATTTTATTATGAGTTTAATTGATATATACTATTTGTGTAAAAGATTTTTACATTAACATTCAATCATGACTTTTTATTTATGTGATTTTTAAAATATTAATGAATAAAGTTAACAATTTTACCATGAATGAAGGGTTGTGATTGAATGTCAGTGCAAAAATATTTACACTGACAGTATATACTAATTAAACTCTTTTATTATATATAATAATTTATTTATGATTTTGTATCATCTTTAGGATTACTTATACTATTTACTCCTCATTTATTTGAATTTCAGATATTTTCTTCTCCACCTTTTAATTTCTAACATTTTATCCTTTGTCTTTTCAAAATTACGACATTTATTTCATATTTGTGATGTTAACTATTATGAGAGAGGCAATGACTGATATAATTTGCTAATTAACTGATGTGGACAAGTTTATGATGGATGATTGGTTATTTTTCAGAAAAAAATCAAAATGTTGAAGAAAGTAAAAGGAAGACAAAAGCAACAGAAAGATTGAAATCTCTACAATTGCAATAGCATGGCAGAGACGAGGGATGGAGAGTAGTTTAGTCTGAAAATGGAAGAAAGGCCAACTGACAATGGTGTTTTTGGCATGACTGTCATTGAGGGTGCAGCTCGACTATGATACATAACTACTATTGTTCTGATATTTGATTCAACCATGGTGATGACGGTTTGAATCACTAACTACAATGGCATTAACAAGTTCATTTCCTCTCCAGTACGGGTGGTTCTAGTGGGAGAAAGAAAGACATATGAAATGTGTGGAACCCACAAGTCTCACACATTTTATGTGTCTTCCTCTTTCCTACTAGAACAATCCAATACTGGAGAGGAATTTTTCTTGGCATTAACCATGGTGGTTTTGAGGGGTAACAATGGATGGTGCAACTACTACACGACGATGGCTACAGTGGTTTTCAACAATGGCAGGGTGGTGTGGATTTACTGAAATTAGGTTAATTTGCTCATCATTTTTTGTCAAAGGTTTTTATTCTCTATTTGGTTCTTCTTGGATGTGATTTTGTGTTTTCACTTTTGCGTTAGCCATTATAGTGGGTGACATTGTGGTGATTGCAAGTATGTTGGGAAATGATGTTTGCAATTGTTGGATCTTTATTAGAAGAATGTTTAGTAAGTTCTTGAATTTAATGAAGTATCACTTAGAATGATTTTTTGTTTTCCATTATCAATCTATTCAGTTGTTCAAGTTGCATATGCATTTGTGTCTGCTTCTCTTAATCTGAGTTTGTGTCTTTATAAGATGTATTTGTATCCTCATGAGATGTGTCTGCATTTTTTCATGACACGTGTCTATGTCTTACCTTCATGAGATGCATGTTGTAAAGTATAAGATGCAAACACATATCATGAAGACACAAACGTAAACTAAAAGAAGTAAATGTAGGCACAACTCAATCAGGGGAAGCTGATGTAGGGGGGGCTTATCTAATAGAAAAATCACAGCAAAAGTACAACCTAACCTTTCCCTTCATGGCCACTTACACTTAAGTCCTCATCCTCTCGCTTCTATCGTGTTACCCTTTTTTCACATTTCTTCCAGCAACAATAAAAACCACCACTCTTCCAATCTCTCTCCTCCGTCATTGATCCCTTCTTCTTCCCCACATATTTCAAGCCTTTTTCTCCTTCAAGTTCCCTACCTCTACACTTAGTGTGTTCTTTGAGGCTGAGAAAGACGAAGAAGTAGAAGATGACTACAAAAATGAAGAAAATGATAAAGAAGAAGACAAAGACAGTGAAATTGCTACCAACAAATACGACGACATTTTCAAAAAATAGTCTATCGTGTTTGCTTGCCAAGACGAATTGAAGTCGTAGAGATTCGAAAAGCTCTTCAACTAAGTTAGGGAGTTCGGCATCGATATCATTGACAACCGTACTTCCATCTACCATTTTTGCCTCAACAAGTTTAAGGTTCGTTAAGTGTTTTTTTTTTCTTCCACATATGAAAAATGTGTATGTAACAAAGCTTTTGTTTATAATATTCCTTATAATGACATATTTAAGGTTTGTTATCAAAGCAGCTTATTATGAGCTACTAGATTCTCAACATGTGGCAGTCAACACCTCTCATAATAGTCAACATCACCAACTTAACAGATGAGCAAACTGTCATAATTTTGAAAACACAAAGATAAAAATGTTAGAAATTAAACGATGTGAGAGGAAATGTCTAAAATTAAAAAATGTGAGGTGCAAACACTAAAGTTAAGCCTAATCTTTTTTAAACTAGAAACATTTAACATTATTATACGTCAAAAATAAAATCCATATAATAAAAATAAGATAGTCAAAGGTGAAAAGAAATAAATATTTTTGGGATTAGCAAGTAGGGTCTAATGATATGACATGTGATATTAGAAATGGTAATATTGAATCTAACTCAATCTTATAAAATTTGTTTATAAAATAAGATTTGTCTCACTTATACATTAACATATAATAGGTTATTTATGATTTTATTAACCTTTATTAAGTTGTAAACATTTTAACACTATTATATCATGAAAATTAAATTTACATATAATAAAAAATTGATAGTCAAAGGTGAGAAGAAATAAATATTAAATATATTCTATCTGATAGCAACTCACCCACTATAATAACTCTTATACTATATTAAAAACGGTTTAATTGAGTCTAATTCAATCTTCCTGAATCAATTGTAAAATTAGATTTCCAGCTCACTTATACCCTATTTTTGATTATATATTCCTGGTGGACATGAGTTCTCCAACTGTGCAACATAAGAAGAAGGTCCATTGCAAATTGTCATTTATATGACTATTGAAAAGGATACATTATTTTGAAAATGAAATAACAGCTAAGGTATGAACTTGAGCATTCTTTAAAATAAATGGTAACTAGGAATGAGTGAATGATAAATGCAGAAGGAGAGAGAAGCAACAGCAACAGAATCCAATTACCACTGGCCATGTTTTTCGGGTGTTAATGGATCATAATGATATTACTGTATATCACCATTACAGTGCTTTCCTCTCTATTTTTGGCGTTATACAATTTTATTTGCCATCTTCTAGCTACTTGCTAATTAATTATATATCCATTTATATAATATTTCTATAAATTGCTTCCATTCAATTTCAAAGATCCAATTCATATATAAACATTATATTTTAACAATTTTAATTTGAGAACAATAAAATAGAAAAGGGCATACATGTTTTCATGTTTGTTAGTATTTAGTCGTCAATTAGTGTACTACATTTCTTATTTTGAAGGTGGTTGTGGATTTTTTGTTTTTGATTATTAAGCAAATTTTAACGTAAAACATGAACATGTTCAGTTAAAAAGAAATTAAATTAATTTCTAATTGAATTTCAAAATGTTTTTACCTTAATTTTTTAAACTAAATAAAAAGTAGTCTTTACTTTTATTTTAGTTATAATAACCAATAATTCGATGTCATCTCTCTTCAAAGACACAATAAAATTAATATTTGCAGCCGATCTCAATAGTCAATGGTCATCGTCATTTTCACTATTATACTAACTATTACTAACATCAGCATTTCATTGTGGCTTGCTACATCACTAGTCACTACAATTGCCATAAAAGCTACATCACTACAATTACCACTCTCCTTATTTTTCTATAATTTATTTGAATAATTAATTTAAATATATAATCAATTACTATAATCCTTAAATAATTTCATATCTTTGAAACCATTTTTGTAGGATCACCACAGATTCAAAATTCTCTAGCTAAGAAAAAGACACTTGGGCAGATAACAATGCAGGAACTAAGATAGTTACTTGCATGCATCAATAAAGAATTGAACCATGCAACACCAGTTTAATCAAATGTTAATGATGCCCAAGTCTTCCATGGTTATACTTATAGTAGCAAACGCAAAATATTGTGGCTTTAACTTCGATATCATTAACTCCAAACATATCACAGTGAAACATCGTTATAAGAATCCGCCAAGAAATTTTTGACAATAAAAGAGACTAACCACATTTGCATTAGTCACGAAAAAATATAAGGTGGTGTCTTAAACGGGTGGAAAAAGCTTATCGAGTTTGTATGGGAGCGAATAGAATTCATCATTCTTAACATCTGCACTGTACAAGCTGAACCTCTCCCACCACTGCAAACCGATGTCTTTACGTGCTGCATCATCTTCACGAGACAAAGTAACATCCAAAATGAATGCAACCAAAGCAGCAACTGTTGTGTGGGACATGAAGATGACAGTCACAACATCATTCAACTGCACACTCAATGAAATGCAATGAGTATTATTAATCCATCACAAAGTGTTCATGTCACATGGCAAAAATGAAATTTCAATCATGGGTTTTGGTTAACACTTAAACAGATATAATATATCTCACCCATCTAGGACCTTTATGATGCTGCTTCACATTATAATATTCTGCGAAATATTGTGGTATGGAGATGCCTAGGAAGAATGAGAAGCCCAACACAAATTTGGTTCTGAAATTGTTCAGGTTACAGAATTGGAGAAAGCCAAGACCCGCAGAAGCTACACATCCCAAAATACTAACTGTTAAGTTCTATATGCAAATACAACTACAACACCACAAAGACTATGAATTCGAGAGAGTAACTTACACACATAGCCGAATAATACACAATATAATGCTGCCATTATTGGCATAGGTACTGAAGCAAAAAATGCTCCTAATTTGCCTGGTCGAAGAGAAAAGAACATGTATAACATCAGATATCATCATTTAATAAAGAGAATAATTTAAGGGAAGCATAAGAAAGTCTATGCTGAATTTTGGTATTTATGCTATATTAGGATAAACGTCTCAATAAATACTTATTTAAAAAAAGAAATAAGAAAACAAAATGAATTAGACTTATTATAAGTTAATTTAACTTATACAAAGTTAAAATCAGTTTCTGGATATCAAAATTACATCAAAGAGCTTACATATGAATTAAACTGTATAAGACCACTTTCTTAACAGAAAAATAATGTGTTTTATCTTCTTGAGAAGTTTATTCAAACAAGGTCTTAGTAATAAAAGACAAGAAAAACATTGGTTCATGAACAATAGCTTCTAATCCTATTCATAAATTAGATAGACGAGTACACTACCAAGACTTAGAAATTATGAATAGCATATAGATCATATTGGTCTACCATACCAAATATAGAGAAGAAAATCATAAAACCGGATGATATTTGGATGATTCTTCGGCTTCCTGCTTTTGTCAATGCCAACAAACCAGCATTTTCCCTGAAACAGAGAAATAAGGCATAACCAGAAAAATACAGGGCAAAGAGAGGAACAAGTTAAGATAGTAACCCTGTAAACCAGTTACAAAATTGAGGCATCTACCAAAACTTTGGCTGAACTTACACTGATGCAGTACATCCAGTGATAGAACCAAACATGCCATTGAGCAAAGCACTGAATCCCTAAAATCAAAATAACAATTAGACAAGTAACATGGTGTCACAAGTTTGATGTAGAGTCAATGGAGAATAATTGTAAAGTTTAGTAACTCCTACCAGCCATCCAGCTCCACGGCTGATAACAGATGGTGGCACTGGTGTGGCACTTCCATATCTTGCAGCAGCATAACATGTACCTGTATACTTCATATAGAAGTATATAAAAAAATGCAAAAAGTTTCAAGGCAAACAAATGGTGAGGATAAGATAAATATTTAACTGAAAGTGCCTACCTCAAAAAGAGAAACAAAAGAAGCAGAAATCATAGCCAAAGCCTCCCCTGCATCGAAAGTAGGAGAACCCCATGGGAAGAAGCGAGGAAAATACACCCTGCGTAAATAAACTTAAGCCCATCTGCATAAACCCCTAAAGGCCAATATAGATACATATAGAAGTAGAACTAACAAAAAGGCCATAATTAAGTGGTATAATTCACAAGGTTATTTGTTATATAAAACAATTGATATTTGCAAAAATCATCTAGTAATATTTATACATGCATACACATATGTGTGTCTCCTATCTCATGAATGTTGTTCATTCAGCAATCTCTTCTCCTTTTTAATCTCAAAAAGTTCAATAATTTTCTTTAATGTTCACCTTCAAGGAATTAATTTTGATAAACTTTCCTACAAGTACTTATAAGAAAATAAACTAAGGTAAAATGTATTCGTTTTTTTTATAAGCTAAAATCAACACATGGTTAGGGACCTTAGCTTGTAGAGAAATTAAATATGAAATGAGTTTCTAGTTAATGGAATATGTTGATTTTAGCTTAGGGGACTAAATTCATTTTTTTATTGCTTTTACCCAATCATGGGCTAAATAATAGATCATTAATTGAGAATATGCGCAATCTTACCATGGGGTAGCACTAAGAAGTCTAGCACGATCAGTACGGCAACTATTTTGTGTACTTTCTGGCTTGTGGTCATACACATTGCATGAAGTTAGAAACAGTGCAAATAACCATGCACTTGGAACAGTGAGTAGCACTGAAAATCGGCCATATATAGTCTTGTTGTTGGAGCAAACATAGCTATTAAGATACTGCAGAAACATAGAACACAATCAAACACTTGGACTGAAGTTAAAGAAAAAAAACCAAATGGATTTCAATTTATTAGGAAGTGTTTACTAAAATTTGTTTTTCTAGAAATCTTCATTTGGAAGTGTTTGTCATTTGAGCACATTTATCAGTTTGGTAAAAGTTTACTACTTGAAAACTTACAGAACACTTGAGAAGCAAAGTGTTTTTGCTTTTTGATTTATAAAATATTTGTTTTGAAAATAATTTTCAAAACTTGATAGATTTTGGATGAGAAATTGGTGACTGTGCAGATTTATTTTAGAACACAATTTTAAAAAAAAATAAAAATGAAAAGGGAATAAAACATGCTCTTATTGCGCTGTTAAGCATTTTGTAACTTTTTTCTCATAAATTTTCCATATCATCACACATTAACTCTTGGTAGTTTACTTCATATCAGGTTCTAGGCCTAGTTTCTTAGCACTCGCACCAGATTGTTTCTATCGGTAAATTTGTATTCAAATATTTGGTTGGCCCACCAAGAGCTAGAAGGACAAAACTAACAACCAACAACTATTGCAAGAGTGCAAGAGTAACTTGCCTGTGATATGAAAACAAAGAGAATTAGTGTTGGAAGCCCTACTTCAACACATTTTGCAAGCTACAAGAGGAGGAAACTGTTGTCAACTCAAACTTATACTAGAAAGCTAAATCAATGGAACATAAGAAGCAACAGATCACAAATACCATTGGGAAACCAAGACGATAGAGACTGAGTCCAGTGAAAGTTACATACGGAACTACACATAGTGGACTAAGGAACCTGAGATTAAAGAGTCAACAAGATAAAGATAGTCATTGAAAAAGTTGATCAGCTGATGTAACCAACCAAGAAAGTCACACTAACCTAACAGCATTCCTCCAAAACCCGAAAAATCCAACCGCCATCTGGAAACATGCTGTTATGATCAAGGAACCTTGAATCCCTCTTACTGTGTGAGTAAACCTCTAGAAAAGTCAAGCATTTGGACCAAGTCAGCAAATCGCTAACAAAATGAAACGTTCTCTAACAATGTAATAAAGAAAATATAAGCAGCAAAAATAGTTCCATTGACCTCATAAGGATCTGTATATGAAGTATATCTGCTGGCTTGGATAGTGGAAACTATGGGTATTAAGTAAGTGTATGATCCAACAACTACAATTGGAAGTCTAGTTGCAAATAAGGATTGAAGAAATGTGCTTATTCCAGAAACTAACAGAAGGGCCTGTATCATCTTGGCCTTCTCATCCTACATAGAATCAAAAGCATTCAGTTTCATTTTTAAAATCGAAAAGCTCAAAAGCAAACCAAAGATGTAAAAAAGTGCATACATCTCCTCCACCCATTTGAGGAACAAGTATGGTTGGAATCAGAACGGTAATGCCAAGACTCAGAAGATAATGCTGAAACCCCAATAGTAGTGCTTCACCTGCCTTATGATGAAACATTCAATCATATATTCTCTATATCACTAAGTAAAACTTTTTTACTGTCAATGTTTTTTTGGACAGACATGCCAAAAATCTTCTGAAAGCAAAATGTAAACACATCTTAATATCCGGAACAAACTTAAGAGTCATTGTCAGATTAGCTACAACATGTTATTAACTAGTAATAAAATAAAATAAGCACATAATCATCATCGTTAATAAAATTATTATTATTATTATTATTATCATAAGTAAAGAAAAATTGTACGTACGCCATGGAGGAGGACTCTTAACACAATATTGAATTCCAGGTAATTGTTCTTTCACAGCATGTGGCTCCAAGTCTTCCATGTTTTTGGTACCGCATTCGTTTTTGCTATTATCACTTCCTCCATTTCCAGCATTGTTGTCTGCACCAGAACTTGCATTGTTGTCACTTGCATTAGCTTGAACCATCCTTTCCACGCATCAAATGGAAAGCAAGTTGATCTTCTAAATGGCTGATCAATCTTTTAATTTAAAGAGAACTATAGAGAATGTATTAATTTCAATGAATTACTAAACAATTTGAGATTTGGTTTTATCAGTTACAAGAATTAGAATCATACACAATTATTTCTATTAATAACCTGAAACGGTATAGTAATAACCTAAATGATCTATGAATTTATTATATATCATCATAACCTTTAAGACACTCCAAAACCATAGAAGAAAGTTACAATGTTTTATTTGCTAAATACACACACTGCCACAAAGTTTAATTGCAAAATTTGAATTCAAAATAGTTTTAAATTGTGTTCATGTGGTTGACATGAAGAATGAAAGTATCTAAAACTATTTACATTCGTCGTCAGAATGTAATTTTGTTGCTGCTAACTGTGTTAACAAGTAATAATACATATACACCTTTCTAATTTATACACCTTATAACACCTTTTATTTCTTTCTATCTCTCTCATCCTATCACATCATAAATTATATAATACTTATATATCTTTCTCTTCTTTCTTCTTCTCACTAGGTGTATAATAACATATGGGGTGTTTATGTATCATTTTTCCATTTATAAATCTGAATTATATTCATGATTCTAATAAAAAAAATTTCTTTTTTTTTTAATCTAGGAAACCACTTGGTCATTTCAAACTGTTTCACTTTCACTCTTTTCCCTGCATGCTGAAATGGGGCACCCTCCCTCATAGTTTTGGGCTTAAAGCCCTCCCAATTATTACAAAAAAAAAAAAGTAGCATCTAGCTCTCTGAAAGTGGGCTTCTGATTCCTGCATCCAGCTTTTGAGTTTTTACACCCATTTTTTTACATTAGATAATGTAAAAGATGGGTTCAAAAACCATATAAATATAATATATAAGTGTAACATGAAAGTGTAGTGATATTCCAAGGCCTGTATTTGTAGCTTTCAATGTGATCCAACATCGGATAGTGAAGATGGTAGCTGTTTACGACTACCATGCATAGCAAATTAAATAGCCGTTAAAGAATCACACTCATGAAAAGACTCAGAATTTAGAACACTAGTAAGCCAAGATTTCTTCGAAAACCAGTAATCCAAATATGCAGTCAAGTAAAATATACTTAATCAATAAGTTATAGATGAAATGAGTGTGAGGGTGATGCTCTCACATCCATCATATATTATGCATAGGCATGGTGGCCCTCCCATTTCCATCATCGGAAACTGGGCCAGCTAGTTCTGAATTTAATTATCTTTTAATTTCTAATTAAATTAAATTTTATTATTATTTTAGACATATAAATTTTCTTATTATTATAAATAGAATTATATTTTATTTCTGAATTAAATTATATTTTATTATTATTTTAAATAATTAAAATTAAAATTAAAATAATATATTTTATTATTATTCTAAAATTAATTTTTATATAAGTTAAAATTAAAATTTCTTATTATTTTACAAATATAAATTAAATTCTGTGCTGTTACTTTTTTGTTTGATTTAAAAGAGGATGGTTATGGGAAGGATGGACAAGAGTAGCTATTTTTATTTGATATCTTGTTTAGTTAAAAGAAAGGAAGGAGAATTTTAATTGAGAAAATAAAACGTAAATATTTTGCTGGTTTGATTTCTAAAAAGAAAAACAGAGAGATTATAAAAACTTTTTGCATAAAGTTATTTAATCTCCCCAACCTTCTTTTATATATATGATAATTAAGTTTGTTGGCTTTATTTTCAAAATCATGTAGCAAGTGAGGTGAATAATTATTTGATTATTTAAAGTTATCTGTTGAATATGTAATATAAAATAGTACAAACCTACGTAGAACATATTTCAAACAAAAAATTTATTATTAAATCATCTTTTAAGATATTAATCTTAAAAAATATTGAATATATAAATGATAAATGATATTTCTTTTAAAGGCAATTGAATGAACATAATCTATTTTGAGTATTTCTAATGCCTTATACAAATATAAATTATTTTATATTTTTAAATTAATTATATTTAAATCACATATTTTTAAAATTAATATAATATCTATATATGGAAACAATCCCATATGAAGATTACATATTTTCCTTATTAAAAATTTTGGCATAGAAGTTTGTTAATGTTAATTAATACATTAAGAGGCATATAAATCATAAATTATAATTGGTGACAATTTCTACACTTATATTGCATAACCATAACCATTAAAAATTTCTTTTGAGACTATTAATTTCTATAGTTTAATGTAATTACTTTATAATTATTTTTATTAAAATATTTATATTAAAAATAATTTATATCTAACTATTTAATATTATCATAAATTAAAATAGTTTAAATATGATAGAAATTACAACTATTAGTTATGTAAATAAATTTTTGCTCAACATCAATAATTTCTAAATTACTTTATAATTTTTAAAATTTTATAATATAAAAATTTAAATGTAACTAGTTAATAATGTTATAAATTTAAATAGTTTTAACTATAATAAAGACTACAAATATTATTTACAAATATTATTTATAAAATATAAAATATTGCTTAATCAAGACTATTAATTTTATCACTTTATATTTTTTTGTTAAAATATTTATAAAAATGATTAAATTAGTTAATAATACTGAAAAGCTAAATAATTTTAATTATGATTGAGACTAGCAGATAAAATTATACTCAAGACAGTTAGTTTCTATGATGTTTTATAATTTTTTTAAAGTTGGAAACCATGGGAAAAATTGTAAGGAAAAATCTCACCCATTCTGAGGCCTAAATTGTAGTTCTCTTTAATTAATTTTAAAATCCTATTCCAATATTTTCTAAGTTAGTTGTGATTCCAAAAA
Source organism: Psophocarpus tetragonolobus (assembly GCA_037954015.1). Classification (NCBI taxonomy): domain Eukaryota; kingdom Viridiplantae; phylum Streptophyta; class Magnoliopsida; order Fabales; family Fabaceae; genus Psophocarpus; species Psophocarpus tetragonolobus. Next base: position 4,275,498 of record CM075695.1, on the reverse strand, counting down.
TTTTAAAGATTTCATAATATTTTATTTTTAAATTTTTTTATATGTATCCTCAATTTTTTATTATTGAAAAATTAAAAGAGTTTAATTAATAAAATTTACACTGAACGATTACCTCCATAAGAAATAAGAAATAAAGAGTTATGATTGAAAGTAAATAGTACATGCTAATTAAACTTAAAATAAAATCTGTGATAAATAAGATGTAGAACACTAAAAGTAAAATTAATTATGAAATCTTTAAAAAAAAATTTAAAAAAAAAATACCAATAATTTTTTATAAGTTAGTATACATTGATGGTTGTGAACGAAATTAAAATAATTTAAAAGTTTGAGATGAATTAGAATAAAAATATTGTTTTTATTTTTATTTACTAATGTTGAATAGATATTTTTATAAAAAAGGTTGTGTGAATTATTTTTTGACAAACTGTGTCTTAATCTATAAAACGGTGAATATAATCTGCACTAATATTTTGATAAAAAAAAGCTTAGGGACTCACTTAGTTGCGTTGCATTTATTGAAAATCAAGCACCAAGTATAAAACATTACTACACACTACTATCCATACAAATGTTTTATTAATCTTTTTTAATAAAATCCTTTAGTTTATAAAAAAAATGTTTTACTCATACAATTATCTTATGTTTCCGAGAATGTTATTATTTAAGTAATTTCTTTTTATGGATAGTATATACTATTATGTATTATTATTTATGAGAAAAGTATCATTAAAAACTTTTTTTTAGATTGCCAACTTATAAATATTAAACTAATAATTATTGACTCATTTCTTTTTTATTTATTATTAACTCATTTTTCTACGATTTTTTCTTTATTATTTTCCACTTTCATTACTATTGATTCTTACAATGTCTAATTTTGTGTGTTAGATAGATTTCAGCTTTGAACCATGCATTCAATATAACACAGATTTATCACTATTCCACATATAATATAATATAATATAATATAATATAATATAATATAATATAATATAATATAATATAATATAATATAATATAATATAATATAATATAATATAATATAATATAATATAATATAATATAATATAATATAATATAATATAATATAATATAATATAATATAATATAATATAATATAATATAATATAATATAATATAATATAATATAATATAATAGTATAAACTACTTTTATATGATTATATTTTTAAATTTATAATTTTTAATTTAAGATCCTACTTTTATTAAAAAGATATAAGTGTTTGAAATATTAAAAAAATTAATTTAAACATAATTAATAAAAGTGATTACAGAATATTTGATTTGAGAAATTTATGTTTATGCTTTGTTTTTATATAATGTGTTTAATTAGTTATAGACTTGGAAGGGTAAGGGATTTATAAATAATGGAATAAGAGGTGAATGAGTTTAATAAGTTGAGAGATGAGTGAAATAGTTACTCTTTTGGATATTTTAAATTTGTTTACGGAAATCTATTGGCGAAGGATTGCGGTTAGCAAATCAGAATTACTAAATACAACATCGATCCTTTTTTTCTTTTCTTCTTCCTTTCTTTCTTATCTTCTTCATTCTCCCCATACCCCATTCCTGCATTTTCCTTCTCCTCTTGCAAGCAAGCCAATCTGACTTTGAATTCTAAAGAAATTCCTTTCATTTCTCTTTATCTTGGTCCTTGATCCTAGAGGGTAAATTTTGTTCTAATTCACTTGAGCCATTTTCTTTCTCTCTAAGGTTTTATCATTTCTGTTAAAGGAAAATCAACTTTGAATCCCAATTTCTTAAGTTTCATCTGTTTTAGGGTTGTGGTAGATTGTGAGTGAATTCTTCGACTAGGAAGCTAAGTTAGTGAGGTGATTGTGAATTTCATTTTCTCTACGAATCAGCTTAAAGGATAAATAGATAAGGGAAACTCGATCCTTTTTTTAATTTAAGACAAACGTTGATTTGATAATGGAGATGTAATTGCCTGTGAGTAATTAAGGTTTTGGATATTGCTTTGAGCTTTTAATGTGTTGTTTTCTTTAGTTAATGTGTGATGAATTGCCAATGTTTTGTTATATGGATTGTAATATGCATATGATTTGTCATATTTTGATTGTGAAGGAATTATGTTTTGATCTTGATTTGAGTGTTAAATGAAATTAAATGTTTTTGTGGTAATTAATATGATATATGTTTTGAAATTGATGCTAAAATGGATTATTGGATGTGTACTGTTATAGTTAGGTAACTAGACCTTGGTTGATATGAATGATGTACATTTAGTTAGGGATACAGTTAGAGCCTTTGTGATGGTATTACGATCAATGAGGACGAGACAAAATTTGAGGAATATACTTAGATAACAGTTGGATTGTCAAATGGGTCAAGTAGAAACTAGACAACAATAAGGGTGATTATCAAATAAGCATGTCTAGACTTCAATTGGTTATCATATGAGTCAGATAGATGTCAAACAACAATTGAGTTAAGTCATTAGATCGTATTGGTATCCGAACTCAATGAGTATTCTAAAAAGCATCGTGTCATATTATTATGTTGTGATGATTGTTTATGTTTAGAGGAAACATAAGTGTGTTTGCCAATTTGGTAATACCAATGAATGAAAGTTGATGCTTAATTGTACTGCTTTAATACTTAAATTGATTTCTTATTATTAATGGAGTTATAAAGTTAGTTTGATAGTAATTTGGTGAGATGGGGGAGGGAGAGGTCGTGGGTTTGAATCCCTCAACTAACACGCTAAAAACTAACATATGTCTATAAAAGAATTATTATAAGTTTACCTTACATTGTGTATTTTATGTATGACTATGATTGTTGTGTTTTATAGGAAACAAATGATAGTGATGATATGGACGGACAAGTTTCTCAAGATTGAGGAGAAGTTGGGATCGCTTGGAAGATTGTTGTGTTATAGTTTTGTCATATCCTATGGCATTTTGTATTTTTATGTATATGACCACTATAGGAATTAAGCTATGTTAATGCTAGTAGAACCTTATAGTGTATATGTGATGTTTGAATTCTCAAAGTTAGCATTATAGTACAAAAATGAATGTATAACATGTTAGTATGTAAGAATTATGTACAATTATGCAGTTGGTGTATGGTTTGACATTCTGCAGAGTTTCATTGGGGATCAATTCTTACCTAGTACAAAGTTGCTTTTGTCAAGCAATTTAATGATTTTGCACCATCGACATATTTCGCTCAGCACAAACTTCTTTTTATTTGGAATTTGTGGGGTTTTTCGTCCAACGAAAAATCTCGATAAATAACATTTCTTCATTAGAATATTATAACTCAAGTATCTCGCTACGTGACACATATTATTGAGCGAGATATTCAGGTTATTATTTTTTTAACTTGTCTAAAAGTATTAATATTTTAAGTATAATTTACAATTGAAAATATCCTAAGCTGATTAATAAGTGATATTATCTATATTAGATTTTTGGGATGCTACATTTAATAAATTCATAACAATGTTAATAAATTTAGAATATAAACTTATGTTGTTATAAATTGTATTTATCATTTGAGACTTTAAGTTCTTTATCATAAAAATTATTTTAGATTTAAAATATTAATTAATCAAATTATGTTTATTATATTTTTTAATATAGATTATTCTATTACTAACTTTTTGGTTGACTACTAAGTCATTAAATCAATATCTTGACGAGTTTGATAATTGGTTCTATTAAGAAATAACTTGTTATATTTTCATAAAAAAAATTCTCACTTTCTTAACATGAAAATAAATTTTGTATAATTATGAATTAACAAATTTTTCGAACATAAATATTTTACTAAAGCCTTGAATGTAGAAAAAATCAGCAAAACAAATGCATCCAGTGTTGACGGTAAAATAATTACAATATAATAATTATTGAAAAGTCGCGTTTACAATAAATTTTGCATTATCCAACTCTGTAAACGACTCTAAAGAATATTCAGCAAGAAATTTACTTATATTTTTAAAAAACTATATGTTTATATTAGACTAACTATATAATATTACATCTATCATTTACTTTTTATTAAATTAAGAAATTTAATTCTAGTATGAAAAGAATTAGGGCATCTTTATTAATATTACTTAAATTATTTTTTTTACATCATCAGAATTATCTTATATGAAAAAATTATAATAAGCAACGATTGTTTATAAGCAATTGTTACTTTAACTTAAAAATAAATAAATATCAGGTTAAGTATATGACTCATTTAACTTAAATAACCAAAGTTTTTAAAAATATATCATTAAAGGGATAAAAATTACTTAAATTAGATAAAATAAAATTTATTTATATAAAATATAAAATATAAAATTTATTTAAACAACTTATAAGAAATTTACCAATAAAAATGCTTTTATAGCCGCTCACACAATTTGCAATTAAATATGTTAGTATCTTAAATGTACATTTTTACTTTAACACTAAATACAAAAGTAATTCTCTTTTATTAAAATGAAAGAAAACTTGTATTTTTTTTTTTACTTGGAAAATACAAAGAAAACTTGTATTTGAACACGCATTGACACTTGCTTCCACGGGTTATTTATGATTTTTAGCTTTAAAATATATTTTCAAAACAGAAATGTGTTTGATAAAAATAGTTATGTATTGATTTTTTATTTGTTTTTGGAATAATTTTTACTAAATTTTAAAAACAATAAAAGTTTGTAGAGAGGTAGGAGAAGGAGAAATTGGAAGTTCAATTTTCTCCACTAACAAAACTAATATATTAATAATTAATCTTTGACTTTAAAAAATAATAAAATTTAGTAGTTAGTTCTGTTTCTATTTTTATTGAAGTTCATCACTTTAAAAAATAATAAAATTTGCTGAAGTTTTAAGCACACGAACATGCAAGAGATCATCTCACCCTTAATCTAGTTTTGACATTGGATATTTCTTCTAATATTTTGCTTCATTGATGAGATTATTAATATTAACTACTCAGTGGACATTGGATGGCAAGGGACCCATTTTCAAATTTCAAATCACAGCACCAGTCCAAGCCGCAAAAACAAAATGCCCCATCTTTGTTTCTACCTTATTGTTTGTTATCCAAAAACAATCTTATGCAAATGATACTCTCCAAACAATGGGAAAGAAAAAAAAAAGCATTCAGAAGTCGATGGAAAACCAATCATTCATATATCAGAAATTGTAACCTCTATCAATGAATATGAGTTCGCCAAAATGCAGCTCGTACAAGAAATATCCACGTTAATGAGTGGAACGATCAAAATACCCTTTGATTCTATTAAGAATTTGAGGAATGAGACAGTAACTATAGAAAAGAGTACAAAACTAGGTATCAATTTCACCAACAATTTCAGTTCTCATCCTTCCTAACCCAAACCATCTTCTCCACTGTTTTCTGCACGAAGGCCTTGGAGTGTCGAACGTTACGATTACGATTACCGTTGTTCGTTTTCCACAATCTCCCGTTCTGTTTATCATTCTCATTCTCGGATTTAATCGATGAAACCCTAACCCTCTGTTCAACCTTCTCCGTTGTCACCGAATCACCATCACCACCGCTGTTCTTCTCTTCCTTCAACTCGCTCTCGATTACAGTTTTCTCAACCTTGTCGTCCTCGTGTGTTGCTCTTACAGAACTTTTTCCATTCGCTCCTCCTTCCTTGGTGTTACGATTTCCATAGGCATACCTTGCTCCACCGTGATACTTCCTCTGAGAACGAAAACCGTTGCTCACTTTCCCCAATCTCCCATTCTGTTTACCATTCTCTGAGTTAATCGACGAAACCCTAACTCTCTGTTCAACAACCTCCTCCTTTGCTACTGAATCAGAACCACCGCTCTTCTTCTCACTCAACTGGCTCTCGCTCCCGATTACAGTTTTCTCCTTGTCTTTTCCCCCCTGTGTTGCTGTTCCAGAACCTTCTTCAATCTCTCTTCTCTCCTCCGCCTTACTTATCCAGTTCCATTTCCGATTTTTCATCTCCTTAATCTTCGATTCATTGGCCTTGGTGTCAGAATCAGCGGTTTTGCCTCCGATTCCGGCGACGGCCTCCGATTTGCGGTGGAAATAGGAGGGCACGACGGTGGAAGGGCTTTGAAATTGTGAAACGCTCCGATTCTTGACAACATAGTGCTTCTGAGGACGAGACGCGGTTGCATTAGTTGGAGCGACTAGCTTATGGTGTGGATGATTGCGCGGTGGAGGTTGTTGTATAGGTTCTTCATGGTGAGGTTGAGGTTCGTTGGTTTGGCTTTGTTGCTTGAGCCATCGCTCTTGAAGTTGAGCGAGAGTGAGATAGTTTGAAGGTAAGGAAGAACGATTCTTTCTCCCCTGCATGAAGGCACTTAGCACGCACGCTCTCTCGTCTTGAAGTGTGTTACCAGGTGGCACATAATAACGCCAATAAAATTTTCCTTTCTGCTTTTCTGACGTGGAATGATTGCAACCTGCAACACTCACTACTGTAACTTCCCCAACAAGTTGTTAATTGAAAATTGAATTTAAATCACTTTAAATTGTAAATAATTAATAGGTGATAAAAATTAATAAATATATTAATTTTTTAAAAATAAATATTAATAATTAATGTGTTAATGTTATTAATTGAAGAATTCAAACTCACGACTAACTATTATCATTAAATCAATTCTATAACTCTTTATAATTAACTATACTACTAAATAAATTCTGATTTTAATATTATTAATATTTTTTATTTTATTTGAAGAACAAAGAGTTTTGTATATTTTAATTGATTTTTTATTTAATTTAGACCAAAATAAATTTAAAAAATTAAACATAAAACATTTTAAATTTTTTTATTATTTTTCTCATTTTAACACTGTTGAAAATTTAAAAATGAAATAATTTAATATTTTTACTTTATATTTTTAATATTTTGATATTTTGTTTTTAATTATTTTTTTATTTCAACAATGCTAAAATAAAAAAATGGTGAAACAAAGTTAAATATTAATGAGAACATTCTACATAAACCCTAAACCCTAATGAGAGGCCATTTTTTTTCGGTTTTTAACTAGCTGACAAACAAAACACATTCTACATAATAAATCCACGTAATTATTAATGAGAACAATTTTTCTAGTGTGCTTCGAGACACATATTTATTAAAATATAATTTTTAATATATTTATTATATGAAAGAGTAAATATATTTAAATAATATTAAATATTATTTTTAAGATTAATTTACTTTATTTTTAATCATATTTGTTTCACTTCTATCCCTTTTATTTTTACTTATGCATGTTTTTTCATACTATTATATATAAAAGAAAAACTCATTAGTGTTGTTAAAAAAAACTCACTAATGCACATAATTTTTTATATTAATTAAATATTTGTTTCTTTATAATATTATTATTAGCTTCAATGATGTAATAGTATTAAGCACAATTATATTTTAAATGGAAATCCTCAAACAAAATTCACTTAAAGACAGGATTGAATTTGTTTGATTTTGTTTTTTAGTTTTTAAAAAAAATTTTAAAATTAGTTTTCAAAAATTGTTTTCTAAAAAAAGAAAAAAAAACTTATTTGACAAGTGTTGTTTGAAAATTGTTATCAAGTTGTGAAAATGAAAAAAAAATATTTATATTTACTTAAATTCCATTAATGAAAAGCAAAAAACAACATATTTTTATTGTCTTTTGAATTTTCAAAATAAAAATAAAAAACTGAAAAGTAAAATTATTTATAATTGTTCCTATTTTTTAGTTTTTAAAAACTAAAAAACCAAAACTGTTTTTGAAAATTGTTTTCAGAAAACAGTAACCAAACGAGTTTTTTAGTTTTTAAATACTAAAATACTGAAAACAGTTTTATATAACTATTGTCAAACAAACACTAAATTATATAAGATAGAAAAGGGGATAAGAGTGAAAAAGACATGGTTAAAAATGAAACTAAATTAGTGTTAAAAATCATATTTAATGCTCTTTAAATATTAAATACATTAAACGTAATATTGAAAGTCATATCTTAATGTTTGTTAAAATGTGTCCTAAAGAATTTGATATTCATTAGAACGTATTTGGATGGAGAATTTCAAGAAAAATTTATTTTGAGAATTTCAAATGTTTTGCAATGAAATATATTGTTTGAATGAAAAATTTTAAAAGAATTTGATATTCAAGTCATTTTTTAAAGTATTTTGATTAGTTGAAATGTCGTAAAATTTCAAATTCTTTAAAAAATTAGAATGTGAAATTTTGTAAACCTACTTTTATTTAACATAGACTAAATCTTTTTTTGTTGACATTGCCTAGGATTACTTTTGGGTTCACGTTGGTAAGAGTTATGTTTTGCCAACTTTTGTATTCTTTAAAATATGTTTATTAGATTTTTTGTTAACATTAATTGAAGCTATTTATAATACTTTGCCTTGGTAAGTGTGTTGGGAAAAAAACTTTGATAAATGTTGACGAAACAAACTTTGGTCGAAAAGTATCATTAATAAATATCTTTAAATTACTAAATATTTTTTAACATTAAAATAAATTTTATTTTCAATCTATTATTGTAGTTGAAATACTTTACTCAAATAAGAAAATTAAAATTTAATAAATTTGAATTAATTTATTCAAACAAAATATTTGAAAAATAAAGTCATTTGAATAATTGAAAGCATTTTAAATTTAATGTATTTCAAATTATTTATATTTGTAAAATTCTTTATCCAAACACAGACAAAAGAAATTTAATATATTAGGATGGCGAATTTCAAGAGAATAATTTATTTCATTTTAGAATTTCAAATTCTTTGTGGAAAAGTGTAATTTTTAAAGTTATGTGATAAAATAAAAACCCTAGAGAAATACATTCAACTCATTTAAGACTCAACCTATGATAAATTTGTATCCGACACACAAAGTCTCTGAACTTTTAATAGACCAAACAAGCTCACACGTATATATTTTTAAATTAACTAAACTTTATTATGTTATATATTTGTAGAATTTAATTAGTATACATTGTTAATATAAAAAAAATGTACACTCATGTTTATTCGCAACTCTTCATTTATAATAAGTTTGTTGATTTTACCATTAATATTTTAAAAGTTATATAAATAAAGAGTTATGATTGAACGTCAGCATAAAACTCTTTTACACGGTGTATACTAATTAACCTCATATTTATATAAAAATTATAATTATTTGTAATGATCTAAAAAACTAAATATTTTCAATATTAAAGTTTAATATATCAATTCATAACAAATAAATTATAATATTAATACAAACAAATAATCTAACCTCCAGAATTTGCACACTTTTGCAAACCAAACTCAAATTTTTCCTAAAATTATACTTTTTTAATAAAAAGATTCCAAAAGCTACAATTATAATTAATTTTTCCCTACCGTTATACGCACCCCTTATCCTCATAGATCTCCGAACTGTGTGCATGATTTGTCTTCTCTACATACGGTTTGATTATATTTATAGACTATTTTATGTCTTTTGGACAAAAATATACTTAATGAAAAACCACATCATATAACTTTTACGTGACATCTTATGAGATTTGATTAAATGTTATTCAATTAGGCTTATAAAAAAAATGTTACTCAATCGATCATATCCTTACTATAACATATTCAAACTTAACCCACACGTACTAGTAAAAAATTAATATTATTAATTTTATTTATCTTAAAATTTTATTAATTTGTTAATTTTATTCTTATTCAGACCTATTATCAATATAAAATACAAATACTTAGAATATTTAATAATAATAATTAGTAAAAATAAAATTAAATGTTACATAAAAATTATGAAACATTTATAAAAAGAACTATTAATTCTTGTAACTTTTGATAAAAGAGATGCGTGTTTTCATAAACAATGCCATCGAAAAGAAAATTCAAAACAAAAACTTTACATAAAATTTGATGATGCCGTTCAAAATTAATTTCATTAAACTAATATAGTCAGACAATTTAATTATAAAAATTAATAAATTTATTTTTAATTAGCGTTTATGTTGAAATATTTATTCAAATAAAATTTACGTTAACTACTTCCAATATAAAAGAGTTTACACTCATATACAGTTATAACTTTTTATTTATGATAATTTTGTTAATTTTATTAATTAATATTTTAAAATTCATATGAATAAAGAGATGTGATTAAAAAGAAATGTTTTACATTGTTAGTATATATATACTATTAATAAAAAGAATACTTATGTTCACTTTTCAAAATACGTATTCTACCTTTACACCTATTTTAAAATTAAAAAATAAATTATTTTGTCATATGAGAGACTCAAACTCACAACCTTTCACTCTCCAAATGTAAATTTTATCACTAGACAAACCTTATAACTTCAAGCAAAAAATTACTTTAAAATATTGATATCTAACATACATAATTGTCGAACTATATCTACAATTTATAATATATGATATTATATTATATACTGTATCTATACTATTAATAAAAGGAATACCTCCTTTTGATGTTCACTTTTCAAAATACCTATTTTACTCTTATACCTATTTTAAAATTAAAAAATAAATTACTTTGTCATAAGAGGGACTTAAACCCACAATCTCTCATTCCTCAAATATAAACTTTACCACTAGACAAACCTTATAACTTTAAGTAAAAAATTGTTTTAAAATATTGATATCCAACTTACATAATTATTCAACTATATCTATAATTTATGATATTATATTATATACTATATATCTATATTGTACCCTCCTAAAGCCCCCTTTGGGATCCCACAACTCGGGCACTGTTGCTCGAGCTTAGCAACGACCTATATCTCGGGATCCAGTACCGACTACAACTCGGTGCTCAACAAAAGCTCAAGAAGGAAGGCTCGTTTCTATAAAAAAAAAAGTAACTTAGAAGGGTGTAAATAAGGAAACTCGGAAACAAAACCTCCTTAAGTAGAGGAACCTTAAGCCTTCACAAGTATCTCATCTCTCACATTCTATCTCTATCTTCTTGCTCCCCCACTAACTTAAGCATCGAAGCTCCTTTTTACAGGTACACACGTGTCCCCTAGAGCTCCAAGACCCAGAGGATAGTCGTTCTACCAAACTCTGGTAAGAACATTTAGTGCCGTTTTTTGGAAAAGGTAGAAATTCCTACGCCCCCTCTCTACCTACCGTCCCTCATGGTGTAGACTCGCGAGGAGAAATTGACCTATTGGAGGAGATCAGGAAAATGCAGGAGATGGCTAGGAAGCATAAAGCCGACTTGCTCCTGCTCAGAGAGGAAAACACCGCCATGAGGATGGTCATCCAGGACCTACAGGCCTAGCAACCCAAGAACGGCCCGGAGGATGATAACAGTGACAACGAGACGACCAGCCATCATCTCAGCAGGGTCACTAGAGCACTCACCATGAAGAGGCAGGTGAGGGAACACTCGAAAGGGACCCCTTCGCTAGGTAGCACTCCTCTGCCAGTAAGGGAGTCCGAGAACGCTCGCGAGGGTTAGGAAACAAGCCGAATGTGTCTCACATGCCAGTGCACACGACAAATAGGAGGCACTCTTTCGTTGATGGAATACTCGACTATCCCCTGCCCTGGGGATTAAGGCCCCTTACAATCAAACTCTACGAAGGCACCAGCAACCTCGATGATCACATAGAGGCATTCCTCACCAGGTAAACCTCTATTCTAATGAGGATCGAGTGCTATGCAGGATGTTTCCCACTTTCTTGGCAGGAGTAGCTCTCAACTAGTGGTCGCGACTCCCTCGACAATCCATCAATTCTTTTGACACCTTGGTAGACAAGTTCATCGCCCATTACGCGGCCTACAGACCATAGAGGGCGACCACAGATGACCTCATTGGGCTCCTCCAAAGGGAAGACGAGACCCTCTGTGAGTTTACAAATCGGTTGTTATGGATGATCACCCAGATCGTAGACCTCGAACTTGGCATAGCCCTGCACTCCACAATAGGTGCCCTGAAACTAAGACGGTTCGCGGATAGTGTTGCGAAGCGTTGCCTGACAACGTTGAAGGAGTTCATGAAGCGGTCTACCAAGTACGTCAAAATGGAAGAAGCCTCATCGCGGTGAAGGCGAGAACGAATTCTGAATACCGGTAGAAAGACCAGTCTAGGCGACCAAGGAAGGACCAGAAGGATGTCAGCTCATCTAGGACAGAGACTTTAAATGGCAAGGAAAGCCACAACCCAAATACACCACTTATACCCCGTTAACAGAATCCTAGGCGCGTGTCTTGGAAGAAGCTTTCACCGTTGAAATATTACGCCTCCCTCAGCCAACCCCTTCTGATGATGGCGCGGATCGCATCAAGCATTGCAAGTACCACTGCTGTTACTATCATACCATCGAAGAGTGTGTTACGCTCTGGGACAGAATTGAAGAGCTAATCCTACAGGGAAGGCTCAGGCAGTTCGTCAGGCAGTGGTAGTTAGGAATAGTAGAGGCCCAGGACCGGCGACAGTCATCACCGAAAGAAGAACACCCGCACAAGCGAGTTAGCATCCCCCCGCCAACTCCAATCGCAAAGAGCGAGAACCCACCTCATCCCAGCAGCTTCGAAGAGTGATCAATGTCGCGCCAGAGGGTTTTCCAAGGGGGGACCTTCAAGTTCCACTAGGAAAAAACACCTCCATCAGCTAAAGGCTGTAAATGCCATTACATCTGGCCGATGGGTGATGCCCCCGATCACCTTTAGCAACGATGAATTTTCAAGATACAATCTAAGGCAGGATGACCTCATGGTCATCACCGCGGTGATAACAGATTGAGAATTGCGCAAAATCTTGATCGACCAGGATAGCTTGGCAGATATATTCTACTGGGCTACATTCAAGAGACTGGACCTATCAGAGGACCTCATCAAGCTGTATCCAGACCCCTTCGTGGGATTTTCGGGTTAGCGAGTCCATACTCGAAGCTTTGTAGAACTGATGACCATTTTTGGGGAGGGTCGACTCTTCTCCTCTCTCCTTGTACGCTACATTATAATCGAGGAAGATACGTCTTACAATGTGCTCCTGGGAAGGCCCATCCTAAACGCCCTTAGGACCATCGTATCAACACCTCACTTGGCGATGAAATTACCTTCCTTAACAGGGGACATAGTCACCATCAAGGCTGACTAGGAGGAAGCTTACAAATGTTATGTAAAGAGTCTCAAGGTCACCCCATACAAGTCCCAAGCAGACTCGTGGCGATCCACCATGTTGAAGCGGGAGGCACCCCAGAACTTTGGACTGACTTCGACCCCCCGAGTCAACGAGGACAGACAACCTCTTCCGACCGAGGACACCCAAGTGTGGCAGCTCGGACCCCTTGAAGGACAGAATACATAGCTGGGGACCCGGATGAGCACGAGCACACGCAACGCCATTATATCCATCTTAAAGGCGAATGCCGACCTGTTCGCCTGGGGCACTATAGACATCTTGGGGCATTGACCCCAACCTCATGTGCCATAAGTTGTCTATCTTCATCGAAGCCACTCTGGTGTCAAAACAGCCAAGAAGGATGAGGAGTGAGTGGCAGAAAGCTGCGATAGCAAAAATAACTAAGTTGATGAGGCCAACTTCATATGGGAGATACGATAGACAACATGACTCTCAAACATAGTCATGGTCAAGAAGGCCTCGGGCAAATGGCGAATGTGCATCGACTACTCGGACCTCAACCAGGCGTGCCCAAAAGACTCCTATCCCCTCCCCAACATCGACAAGCTCGTGGAAAATTCTTCAGGATATAAACTTCTCAGCTTCCTAGATGCCTACTCGGACTACAACCAGATACCAATGTATCCCCCCAACCAAGAAAAAACGACTTTTTACACACATCAGGCCAACTACTGCTACAAAGTTATGTCTTTCGGGCTTAAGAACGTGGGTGCCACTTATCAATGGTTGGTGAACCGAGTCTTTGTGGACTTAATGAGGGAGGTTGTTGAGGCGTATGTAGATGACATGGTTGTGAAGTTAGATACAAAGGAGGACCACGCCACCAACCTTGGTAGGGTCTTCGGTAGAGTTCGACGCAGTAACATGCGCTTGAACCTCAAGAAGTGCTTCTTCGGGGTGGAAGGCGAGAGGTTCCTGGGATTCATGCTGATACGATCGGGAATCAAAGCCAACTAAGACAAGTTCTCAACAATCCTCCAGTTGTAGAGTCCTACCACCATTAAGGAAGTCTAGAGGTTGGCAAGTTCCAGTGGGGACTAGACATCCTTGGTCCATTCCTGCCAGCCAAAGGGCAGGTCAAATTCCTGCTGGTGGCCATCAAATACTTCACTAAGTGGATAGAGGTAGCCCTTTGGCCAACATCACCGCCCAGCAGGTATAAAACTTCACATGGTGATCACTCATATGTCGCTTCGGTCTCCCGCACACTATCATCACTAACAACAACAAAAAAATTCACTATCGCCTCATACAAATACTTCCTTAGAAACCTCGACTTTCGGCATGCAACTACCTCGGTCGAGCATCCCCAAACGAGTGGACTCGCTGAGGCTGCCAACAAAGTTATCCTAATCGAGCTCAGGGCGCAACTCGGGGAGCACAAGGGCACATGGGCCGACGAGCTGCCATGAGTATTATAAGGATATCACTGCTGAACTTAGTCTTCAACAGGGGAGACCTCTTTTCACCTCACGTACGGAATGAACACAATTATTCCGATGGAACTCGAGAAACCCTCACTTTGACACCTACATTTCCAGCCCAAATCCAACTCATCCACAACATGCACTGCCCTTGATCTACTCAGCGAAGTTCAGGAAGTAGCTTACGTAAAAGAAGCAGCATGCAAGCAACGTGCCACAAGAAGACACAATAGCAGGGTGGTCGGACACACATTCCAGACGGGCGACCTAGTTTGACATTGGCGATGAGACACAAGGAAGGAACCTAGACAGGGAAAGCTAGCATCTACATGGGAATGACCTTTTCGCATCACAGATGCCTTGGAAAATGGAGCATACCGATTGCAAACACTTGGGGGAGATGACTTACCTCAAACTTGGAATGCAACCCATCTGAAGACTTACTACAGCTAGTCACGACGGGCGGTGTACTCTTTTTCCTACCCCGGTCTTTTTCCCTAATAAAACTGGGTTTTAGCCCGGGAGGTTTTAATGAGGCATGCCCTATTCATGTAAGCACTTCACTAAGTAATAAAATGACCATCATCGAACTCATTTCTAGCAGCTTCTACCTATCGCCCACGTGGTGCACTCAGCCCCCGCGGCACTCTCGGCCCCTGCGACCAATCGCTCACACGGCACACTCGGCCCTAGCGGCCTATCGCCTACTTTACCCCTATGAACTATCACCTAAGTAGCACTCTCAACATCCTCATCCCCTATAGCCTATCACCTACCTGGCACTTTCAGATCTCGCGGCCTACGGACTACTCGTCACACCAGATCGTTTTCACCATCATTTCACTCAGTACCCACGAATTCACACAAACAATAATGAAGTGCACATAGTAAAAACCCTGAAAATAAGGGTAAAATACATCATTCATGATAACATGGTCTTTTTTACATAAGTTCACAAAAGTTACACATATTAAAAATCAAATAGTTTTTACAAGAAGACTAAAAGCTACGACACCACAACTTGGGTCTCAGCACCCCTTCAGCCACCCCGGGATCAGCAGTGGCCTCCCCTACCTCAGACGCCCCCGCATCGATGTCAATCACTTCCACCAATAGAGCATTCTGGCTACTCGCCCCCAACGCCTCTGTATCTTTCGCGGGTTCCACTTTGGCAGGGATGATCTGCCTATCCTCTACGAATGCCTAAAGATCATAGGGGGCAAAGTCTACCCCCGAGGCCAAGACCTTAGCCAACTCCATGGCTAATTTGAAGCCTTCCTCCAAGGCTGCCAACATCGGGCTATCAGATTGGCCTTCGATCCCCTTTCTTCAAGGAGGCCACCTCCTCCCGAAACTCGGCTCTCTCCGCCTGGTGCATTCTTCCATAGCAAGGGACCTTGGCTAGGAGGATTAGAGAGAGGACATGTCTTGGAAGGAGATTCATGAAGACTTTAGGGCCATAATCTCAAAACTATGTAAATAAATTGTGTAGTTTATGTAGTATTTTGAGTAGGTGTAATTTCATAATTTTAGGCCTTGTATTTTGGCCTATAGGTTTTATTTTCTCTAGGAGGTTTGTTTAGTCCCTTTAGAAAAGTGTGTTAATTAGTTGGGCTTGACCTAGAAGATTTTGGACGTGTGGTTCTTCTTTCCATACCCCTAATTGCTTCTAAAACCCATCTAACCAATACATGAAACATGTAGGAGACGTGTGGGGCCCCTTGTTCCCTCATGAGTGGCTCCACATCACCTTCTCTCTCCTACATGGATTTTTTTGTTGCTTCTTGATTAATTTGAATTTTAGAAGTGACATGTCACTTCCCTCCAAAATTCAAATTCAAACTAGAGGGAACATAAATCCTATTTTTTAGGGACATGTTTGGATCTTTCTCTTTTGTGCCTTAGCCCTTAGCTAGAACGTTCGACACTCCCCCTCCCCTTTATAAATAGGTCCTCACTCACTCTTGTAATCATCTTTGATAATTTTTTAATGAATTGAGACTTTTAAGAGTGCTTTCTTCTCTCTAACCTTAAGAGTGCTTCTATGGCTTTTATCAAGGGTTCCTTCCCTTGTGGCAAGCTTCTACAAACTAGGTTTATCTGTACCTAAAATGGTGCCTCCATTTTCATCTTCTTCCTATTCATCCACACCTTCTTGCATCATTGGAACCACTTGAAACAAGATCATATGGAGAGCATTCCAAGAATGCATCACCGCATCTGCCTGCGCCCGAGCTTCCCTCTCCTTCCGCAATTCTTCTTCTTACGCCTTGTTTTCCTTCAAGTGTTAGGTGATGGTTGCCTCTAGGCCAATCACCCTACCCTGCTCCATTTTCAGGGAAGTTTTAAACTGAAGCACGACATTAGTGAAGCTTTTACCTCCTCGAACATTTGCCTCCTTTCCTTGGCCATCTTTTTCTTCTCCTCCATGTGGGCATTCGCCTTCTTCTCGGTTTCTACAATTTTGTTTTTGTAGAAGTGCATGGTTACTATGGACTGGAAGAGGAAGACCTCGGCAGAGTCAATAGACCCCTCAGCGCTAACAAATTCCATCAAACCCCGGTCTTCCTTAGACAGAACCGGTCATCGGACATCACTTGCGATGAGGTCAGATCCACGTTCGACCACTACTTGCTCTTTGTGGTAATGATACACCATCTGCCCTCGGCAGGTGTATTTGCGCAGGGACCAAAAATAACAGGAACACTGGTCAAAATGGGCACGATTGACACATAACGGATAATCACACCCAAAGTTAATACATGCTTAAGCCACTGCGGGAACTCGAAGAGCTCGGACCCACGGCGAGAGGGGACAGGGAAATACTTGTTGGCACTGTGACAGTAGGTGCCTCAGACCTCGCCACCAGCGCTCCCGCCTGACCACCATGTCCAGGGGGGTCAGTTCGACCTTTCTTCGGGGGAAGGGGGGGCGAAAGTGTAGGGCCATCCTTCCTTTTCCCTCCTTTCCGATGCATCATCTCTTCTAGGGCCTTGGCCCCTTTCTCCCTCTCGGCGGCAGACACCACCGCCCTCATAGCAAAAAAATCAAAATCCTTCATTATACCTAAAAGAAACACAATACACAAGTCAGCTTCTCGACAACCTCATAACACTTTGAACCACGACTACAACAAAGCAGACAACTTACTACTTAGAACACTATCTATATCAACAATGTACTCTATGTCCAAAACGGCCTTCACACATATCTATCGGGGAACTGGCTTATTACAACAATATCCCTCTTATCCTCTAACGTCAATAAATGCTCAGATCTGGACTTGAATCGACGAGGGTGTCGTTGCCAGTACAATGGAAAGCAAGAAGTACACCCATCTTCCCTGAAAAATAAGTGGCGATGATCGGCATACTGGGGGTTCACTCGAACCTTGAAATAATTTGATTAAAACTCTTCTAGGATCCGTTCAATAGGGTAAATAGTGTCCCGTACTGGCACCCGATCATCGACACCCACCCCACCTTTGCCTCTCGCCGCCCTTCACCTAGTAAAAGTACAAGAACTTGTTGATTGTCGACACGATCCCTAGCACCTCCCAAATCCTCTTAGGAAACCCTAGCTGTTCGAATGCAGCTGGGTCGACACAACATTTAGCTCGATCAGCACCTCACACTGGAAGTCTGTGAATGGCAGCATGACATCGACATGACGAAAAAGATTGACTGACAAGTATGTAAATGACGCCTCCTCCCCGGTAGCTACAAGGTACAACCTCTCCTCGACCTTGCAAGGTTCCATCAAAACCCAATCTGGTTTGGCTAGATCCGAGCAGATATTGAGCTCCAACCTAAGCTTCTCTAGGTCGCCATGAGACACCAACATGTTCGAGTACGACCCAACCTCCTCGAACACCCACTCAAAACCCTCCCTAATAATAGGTGGGAAGACCTTTTTGTCCCTTCGTCGCCATGACCTCCACTTGCTCGCCTCTCAAGCCTTCTTCGCCATGCCGGCAGGAGCCCTCTCCTCCTCACTATCAGACAACACCACCCGCCTTCGACACTTCTCCGTATCTTTTAACTTGCCCATTACGTTAGAGCGGCCACCAGCCACTGCCATGGGTTCCTCGTCCAAAACTGAGAATGGGTTCTCCAACATTCTTTCAAACTCAGCGTCGTCCAAAAGGTTAAGCAACCTTAAGGACGACTCTGTCTCACTTCCCTCGCTCATACCCTCCACCTCCCTCTCTACCAGGGACCCCTCAACAACCTTTCAGATGAACTCTCAGCCTTACTTGAAGAAAACCATAAACTCTCAGAAGAAGACATCCTAGACAAGCTAAATTGTCTTTACCTTAAACACTTGAGAATTGTGAGTTAAGTGAATCGATCATCTCGAACACACTTTTGGAAGAACTGCCTCTAATTAGACTTGATTGAAATTTCTTCCACATAATTATTTTCTATTGCAAATGCTTATGTGTCCTGTTTTGGTCATCTCAATTTTATTTTGAGCCACAGTTATTACTTAATGACAAAAACAATTCTAAGTTTAGGGTTATTTGATGTGTTTCATTTTTTTTATCTATTTTTAGGTCTTATTTTAATTATAATTTTATGTATTTTTATGTCATTTAGGTTTAATATTTGCATTTTTTATGTCTTTTAATTATATTTTAGAATTTTTTATGTTTTTAGTACTTTTGGTGTTTTTGGATATAATTTGCTAGATTTTGATGCATTTTTGGACTATTTTGGAGCATTAGAGGGAAGGTTAGAACTCTAAGAAATTAGAAGAAAAAAAATGAATTATGAGTTAATTAATAAAAAATTGTACTCCCTGAAAAAATATACATTTCCTTGTGTAATCAGTTTAATTGCTCTATTATTATGATATTTTTGGGTTTAAACATAAAAAGCCCATTAGTTTAAATAGAGAGTTTTTGTTCGAAACTAGGTTTTGAACTTCTTATTCAAAGACAATATAGAGAGCAAGACGTAGAGCTTTTCCTTTTCACTCTTTGTTTCCGGGTTTGATGAAGTTTATTTTCTTGTTTTTTTATACTCATGGACATGTGTGAGTGAACTTTTATTTTGGGATTGAGGTTTAACTCTTCACTCTATTGACGATTAATTAAGCATTTTTATTATTCTTATGCTAGTTTCTCTTGATTTCTTCTTTATTGATTTTGCTGATGCAATACGCTTGATCACCATGTTTGTAGTAATAAATAATTTGGGAAAGATTAAAAGGTGAACTTTCCCAAGTTCCCCTAGGGTTCTAATAATTAAGTTCACCTTTGAGTCCTTCCTCCCAAATTATCTATTACTACAAACAAAGTGATCAAACGTATTGTATCGATAAAATAAGTAGAGAAGAAATAAAGAGAAACCAACATCAGGATAATAAAAATGCTTAATTAATCATCAATAGAGTCAAAGGTTAAACCTCAATCCTAGAATAATTAGTATGCACAGAAAGTGTAAACGAATTTTATATTAAAATTCAATCACAACTGTCTATTTATATGACTTTTAAAATATTAGTTGATAAAGTCAGAAAACTCACCCTAAGTAAAGAATTGTGATTTAATGTTAGTATATAGATTCTCATTAAACTACTATTTTATTATAAAAAAAATTAATTTAAAATATTTTTAATTAATATCCAAAATTAAAATGAAATCATTTAAGAGAAAATATGATTGCATCCACCTAATCTGCTTCTTCTAGAAGGCACTGTTCTACTTCAAATATCTATAAGTACATATTATCAAAAGAATACTGTGGAGAAAATTCATATTTAAGTTTAAGGGTGTTCATCGATTTAGATTAACTTGATAAAACTGGCAATTCGAATTGAACCAATTAATTTGGTTCGATTTTTTTACTTGATCGAGTTTGGATATGAACTAAATCAAGAAAAACTGACCATGTTCAGTTTGCAGTTTTAGTACTTCAAAATCCTGACCCAACCTAATTCAGTTTAGTTCGCGGTTTTGGTACTCCAAAACCCTGATCACAGTTTTATTATATACTTATTTGAGTTTAATTGATATACATTGTTAATGTAAAGATTTTTACACTGATATTCAATCACAACCCTTCATTCATGGTAAATTTGTTGACTTTAATCATTACTACTTTAAAAGTCAGATAAATGAAAAATCATGATTGACTGTTAGTGTATAAATCTTTTACATTGATAGTGTATACCAATTAAACTATATTTATTTTATATTTTGTTTGTATTGAGTTATTTTAAATATATACATTTTGTTGTTTGTATTATATTAAATTACTTTAATAGTTTAATTTGACTAATTTGGTATACATGAAACACTTGATCTTTTGTTATAAAATTATAAATTCAGTAGATTAATGAATTTGACTAATTTAAAGTATAAAATTATTTTTTATGATTTAATTTTGATTTTTTAATTTTTTTATCAATTTTCCTTGAATTCGAACTAAACCAACCTGATTATTATTAGTTTGATTTGATTCATATCATGAAAAAAATTTCAATAATCCAAACTAACCCAAAACAATTAAAATTAATTAATTTTTTTTCTTCAATATTGAACGAACACAGAATGTGAACAACCTTCACCACGAAAGAGAGAGGGGAACACTTTGCTGTTGAAACTTTAATAAAAATGATAACAATGAATGCTCATCAATTGCTCACTTTCTAACTCTTATATGACTGTAAGCTTCAGAAGCAATAAATGAAGGGCTAATCTGTGTATACAGAATTCAATTATTAACTAGTAAAATGATGTGAATAATTTACTTCTTGAAATGAGTATAAAACTGACGTAAAGCAATTTAAACAAACTTGCCCTGAAAAAAAACTGTTTATTTATTAAAAAAGTACTTTTTTCTTAAAAAATATATTATAAAACAAACAAAAAAGTCCATTATCTCAACCTATTTGATGTTACCATCATATTCATCTCAAACTTGGATGATTAGTAAATAGTAGGGATAATGCCTTCTTCAAAAGACAATAATGATAATGCTAGAATGGGAAAAGAAAGACATGTTATATTCACAAATGGTTAAAATATTATCTTGTATGATTCTAGATATTTATTGTATTTATTTATAATTATTAATTTTATTTTAATTCCTTAAAATATTATATGATGATACTTTTAAATCATTATTTTAGTTGTTGTTATTATTAGGTTATACAAGTGTATCCTCTTTAGATCAAATTCTCATTTTTATTATCTTTGTAACTCTCTTTAATAGTACCTTCTTCGAGTAGCAATAGAATCACTACTTTGCTTTTTTAGGCGTGCTACTTTAATCAGCTTTCTCTCCTCTTTCATAACCTTCATTTTCACGAAAAATAACCTTCACTTTATTCTTCAAAAATTAGAAATCTTACGAATCCAATTCAACCACCATGAAAATACAAAAATGCTCACCATATTAGTCTCTTGAAGACTATGAAATTTTGATACTCTAACCTCCACCATAATTCAGATCTCTCTAAGCAACCATATCACTCACTTTTCTTCCTTCACCCAAGGAATTTTTTTCCTTTGTCCCAAAACACCATCTCTCACTCTTATTATTTATCCCTTTTGAATTCACTCACCCTCTTATTTAATTAACCATTCACCACCACCATTTAATTTTAAAAAAAATCTTCACAACTAGGTCAATACTCATTACAAATAACACTAATCCTTCTTCCTTTTTGTCTCCAGTATGTGACGTTTGTTTCCTTTTTCACAGATTCAAAAAACCTTATTCCATCACCACCTGCCAACTCCTTACTGCCTCACAAAATTAAGAGCGTTTGTGATGCAATTTAATTTGATTTCGATCGTAGAAGTTTGTAAAGTATACTGCTTCTACAACCCAACCAAAGCCACACTCCTAGTAAATGTACCTTGACACAGTTCAAACATACTCTTGGTTTTCATAGTTTTAGAAGTTATCAATGGTTTCATCACCTGATTCACAAAAGGAAATTACGATTAAATCATGTATGGTTTAGTACGCAGATGACACAAGTCTTAAAATAATAATTGTCAATTTCATGTAAAAATAAATAAATTCAGAATTAAACAATTAAAATAGGCAAAACATTGCTCAATATGTATCACATGCATCATAAATAATAATTGATTCGGTTACTTTCACTCCTCTTCATGCAATATTGTAATCTCTCTCTATACATATATATTATGGTTAGAGTTAGCTTGTTTTATTTTAATTGCAAATATTTAAAAGTTAATGAGAATACATCTCAAAATCAGTTTTAGAATGGTAAAATAATTTTTTTATTTTTTCAAGTTTATTAAAATTATATTAATTCTTAAATTCACATAATAATTTGGATTGAAACATATTTTTATGATCAATTTCAAAGTTTAAATTAAGAAAATCGATTGATTATCATTATTTTCATTAATATAATTTTGTATTTTCCATGAGTTACCAATAAAAATATTTATATTTTATGAGAAATAAAATTAGAAAATGGATGCAAGTTACTAAAATTAGAAACGCATTTATCTAAAAAAACATCATTAGATTTTTTAATAATAAATTTAAATTTTCCATATATTTTAAAAATACATATAATTGTATGAGAAGCTTAGTTAGTGTAAATTGTGACTAACATAAGTTACATAACTTAACATGAACTTCCATTAAGTTTTTCTTTATTACATTCAGCATTGTTCTATTTTTTGAAACCTGCAAAAAGTTTATAATTTCATTGACTTTTATTATATAGATTATCTTGGAAAAAATACTGAACAATCCTTAATTTATTTATGGACTAAAAATAATGTAAAAAAAGGGATCAATGAATAACAGATGTAGTCAAACATTTCTAAAAATTTGTGTAATTATTCTAAATAATAATCTTGATTAATATATGTTATGTGACAAGTACTGTTTAATTCTTTTTTTATTTTAACAAAATATATATATATTTCTTAAAAATAAGTATTTACTATTTAATTTTTTAAATAGGCATTATTAAACCTTTAATTATGCATTACATGGACAAAATGGTTAAAATATATTTCACATTTATAGTCTTCAAAGATAATTTAATTTAAGTTTTAAAAGATGAGTTTAGTATAATTGAATGTTAGTGTACAAATATATACTAATTAAACTCTTAAAAGATTAGTATTTAACCATTCAAAATTAATTTGAAAATATAAATTAAGTTTACATTTTAAATAGTAACTTGCATTCATTTTCTAGTGCTTGACACGTGAATGATTGAAAATGAAAATTTTCAATATGTTAGGTTGAAGTTGTCTTTAACTTTGTGCAACACAAAATAAGTACCTTAATTTTTATTTTTATTTTTATTTTGTCATTTGTTGTTTTAGATAAGTGAATCCGAATTTTATGTTCTGTGATACTTTACGTTAAGTTGATCTGAAACTAACATTCAACTTTATGTTTTTTTTTAAAAAAATATATTTAATATTCTGTGATACTAGAATTTATTTTTATATATATGTTCCGGTTCTCCGGATTAATATTTCAAAATTAAATATGTTTTCTGAATAAGTGGATTGGAATACATAAAATGAATATTTTAAATTAACGGATCCGAAAAACATAATAAATAATTTATTCTATATAGTTAATCTGAATTTAAATTTTATGTATTTTGAATCAACTGATTCAAAAATAAGAATAATTTGTGTTTTTTTTTTATTGGAGGGTACAAATAGCTATTGTGGTGCTAAAAATATCTCATCTTTTATTAACTGAGTTAGGATTTAAACAAGTGTGGCTCATTTTAACTTCGAACTAAAATGTTTGGCCTTAAGTTTTCCTTATTTTTATTTTAAAATTTAATTTGTTTGGTATCTTATAAATATTTTGGTGAATATTTATATAAGTTTAGTTAAGAAAGATGATAATTTTGATGATCGTATGTAAACTCAATAACATAAAGGATAAGATGCTTTAGATATTTAAAAAAAATGCTATTTAAGAAAACATGGAGTTAGAATGAACTAGTTATTAAAAATTTGTATTTATTTTACTCACTTTTTCCTAACTTTATATTTTTTTTTAATTTTTAACAGTTTGTCATTTTTATTAACTCTTATAACTTCAAATATTTCTAAAAATCAATTAAATAAGTTAAATTTTTTGTAAAATTGATAAAGTCTTGTAAAATCTTGTTAGTCATCATATTTTTTTAAAATTTTAAAATTAAAAAATAATAAGATAGCTTATTAAAATCTCACAAGAAGTAAAATGCTAAAAAATGAGTAATTTAAAATAAACGAAAAATAAACTGCACCTGAAATATTAAAATTAAACTAAAAATAGAAAGAAGATATAACGAAACAGAAGATTGAGAGAAAGGATAGAAAGAAAAAGAAGATTTGAAGAGAAAAAGAAGAGGTTTACATGGACAAAAAAGATGATAATGTATTTTGGTATTGTAATAAGAGTTTGTTTGAATAATTTTCTTTAGAAGTACTTCTATGAAGGAAATTGATGTGGAACATTTTGCAAGCTAATGTTTAAAAATTTCCACAATTTGAGAACAATTTTACATGTTAACTAAAATTAGATTGAAAAAGGTTTCACATATTTTAAAAAGACTTATTGAAAATTTTTTTTCTCTCCCTCCCTAATAGTGCTTCTAGAAAATGTTACCTAAACACGCTCTATGTATTAAATGAATTGAAAAAGGAAAAAGGTGAAAGATTAAAATTAAAAAAAAAAAGATAGAAAGAATGAAAAATTTTGGAGGGAAAGATTGATGACACGTTGACACTTAGCAAAAAACATATTATTTTAATATAAATGTTAGATAGATAGATAAAATAATTTATTATTTAAACAAATAATATTTAATATTAAATCGTAAAATAATAAAATTATTATTATTATACTTATTATCATCATTTATACTATTAATAAAGGGAATATTGTTTTTTAATCTTCACTTTTCAAAATACATATTCTACTCTTATATCTATTTTGAAAATTAAAAAAAATAAAATCATTTATTATAAAAAGGACTCAAACCCGCAACCTCTTTCACCTTTGCCACGAGATCAACTTTATAACTTTAAGAAAAATTAATTTAAAATATTTATAACCAACATAGATATTTGTTCTATTATTTATAATATATATAAGAAAACATATAATAACCATATGATTTTAATAAACGTTTCAAATTGAGTTGTTATATTACACAAACTCACACGATTCTCTCACACAGAATCTTTTCTTACAAACCAAATCTTTGTCAACACGTAAATCCTCTGCAAGATCGTTACTACCCTCACTGCCACCACCATTGTTGGTATCACTGTCGACGATACTGATGATGGTGGTAGCAATGATGGGGAAGTCGTGGTGACAGTATTGACAATGGTGGCAGTAATGTTGACGACGTACGGTGAGGATAGTAGCGATAGTAGTGGGGATGACAATGGTAGG
The DNA here is from genome assembly GCA_037954015.1 of Psophocarpus tetragonolobus. Taxonomy (NCBI): domain Eukaryota; kingdom Viridiplantae; phylum Streptophyta; class Magnoliopsida; order Fabales; family Fabaceae; genus Psophocarpus; species Psophocarpus tetragonolobus. The sequence continues at coordinate 4,249,466 of CM075695.1, read as the reverse complement.
GGACAACGACAATGGTGGCAACGCCCCAAATCGCTACTACCACTGTTGCCGCCACCACCTTATCGCCGTTGCCACCATCATCAATTCCACCATTTTATGATTATTTTATCCTTCTAAATATTTTATGACTTCTCTCACATTAATAAATGTATATCTTCACAAGTTCTATCTTACCACAAATCAACCTTCTTTAAATATGTTCATTTGGATACCTTCGATCATAAATATTTTTAACAAAAATACGAATACACATGCGCGAAAAGATGCTTAATTTTATTCAAACTCTTTTCTCTCTCCATTTTCTCAAATTCATTGCAAATCTTACATATACATTGATAATCTGACATATTTCTATCATGTTAACATAAATAAAAAAAATACTAAACTAAAATTTGTACACAAAAATACGAATATGCATGCGCGATAAGATGTTTAATTTTATTCAAACTCTCTCCGGTTTCTCAAATTCATTGCAAATCTTACATATACGTTGATGATATGACATGTTAATATAAAAAAAAATACTAAACTAAAATTATTGTAAAAAAAAATACGAATACACATGCGTGACAAGATGTTTAATTTTATTCAAACTCTCTTCTTTCTCAATTTTCTCAAATTCATTGCAAATCTTATATATACATTGATGATTTGACATATTTCTATCATGTTAAAATAAATAGAAAAACATACTAAACTAAAATTATTGTACATAAAATGACATGGTGAATTATTTATACATTCTATCATGTTATTAAAAAATATATTAAATTAAAACTATAAAATTGTTATACATATCAAAATAGAAATACGAATACACAAACACAACAACTTTTGTGTTTTCGTTAGTATTAATAATTTTTTATTTTTACTAATAGTAAATAACAATAAAATATTATTATTATAGTAAAAAGATAAAATAATAAATAGTGAAATATTATTATTATTGTTATAATATTAACGAATTTTTTCATTTAACTAATAAAATGATAATGATTTTTTGTATTGTAATAAGTATTAAATGGAAAGGAAAAAAGACGAAGGGTTGAAATTAAAAAGAAAGGCAGAGAAAAGATATAAAGAAAGAGAAAATTTAGAAGGAATAAACTTGATGAGAAGTTAACATGTGAAAATAAAAGTTCTTTTAATATAAGTAATAGATAATTAAAATTATTTTATTATTTAAAATAAAATATTATTTAACGTTAAATAGTAAAATAATAAAAATGTTATTATTATAGTAAAATAATAAAAGATATATTATTATAGTAAATAATTAAAAATATTATTATTATAGTAAATAATTAAAAAGAATGAAATAATAAATTATTATAGTTATTATATTAAAACTTTTTTTTTATGTTTAATAACGTGATAATATATTTTTGTATTGTAATAAGGTTCTATTTGGATAATTTTTTCCAAAAATACTTTTTAAAAAATATAAAAAAAAGTGAAAACAAGTTTTTATAAAGTTTTCAAAACTTTTTATTAGTTAATTTTTTAAAAGTCTTACATCTTTTAAAAAAATTGTGAGAAACTTTTTGAATTTTTTTCTTTATATTTTCTTTGCAATAAGTAATTTTAGGAAAAGTTGTACTGAAACAAACTCTAAGTATTAAATAGAAAGAAGAAAATGAAAAATGAAAATTGAAAAGAAGGAGAAAAAAAAAATAGAAAGAACCTTAGTTTTTTATTTATCTTGAACTTAAAAAAAGTTAGGACCAACCTGATTAATTTCTAGATTTTAACTACTAGAGATTAATACAATGTTATTAATCCTCAATATAAAAACTTAAGGGCTCGCCTGTACATTAAAATCAACGTAATAAACGTAATTTATAATTTTTAAAATACAATATATAAAATTAAAATAGGAATCATCTCATAATTTTTTATTGTTATTCAATTAAAAAAATATCATAAACAATTAATGTAATATAAAAATGGAGAAAAATGATATTTATATGAACACAATTGATTACAAGAGTTACTTATAATTAGATATATGTGGTAGACTTAATATATGGTTAAACTAAATAAAATGTGTAGAAGCTTGGAACAGACATAAGATATTTGATATTTGATATTTGATATATGAGGATGGGAGTTTGTTGTCGTGATATACAATGCTTTAACTCATTTCACACAGTTTGATGAATGGGAATCACAGTCACCGAATCAGGAGGAAGTTGAGGAGAGACGTGGCTAAGAAATAAGCAGCATCAACAAATGCAATTTCAGTCTTCAAGACTCGAAATTAGGAAACAAACAATGGTAGTAATTAATTAACACTAACCCATGAAGTATGGATAGGAAAAGTTAATAATTAGAAAAGAATTTACGTGTAATTGTTTAATTAGTAGAGTTAAAAAGAGGGGTGATGAGTTGGCAGGCAATAGCGACTATCCAATGAGATTGAAATGTATTGATTGCATGCAATGGAAAAGAGTGGATGCGACATGTGGAAACACAACAAATGTAACCGAATGGAAAGGGGAAGTGTTTGATGAAATTAGGGAAAAAGACAGGGCGACCAAACCAATCCTAATAGGTGTTTTCATGCATGGCACTCTACACCACACGCGTTATGATGACAGTCCCTTTTGGTATAATAAGCCAGCCAGACATTGAGCCTCCCTCTTCTTAAATGGGGCCTCACCAGTTATCTTTGACAATGTATTTTTTCACTCTTTTTTTCCCACTCCCTATTACATTACCTATTGCATTCTTATCCAATGGTGTTTACCATGCATGGCCCCACTTTCACTGCCCCTTCATGAGCCTAGCCAACACGTACCCACCGTACAATTACAAGTGTCATTTTCTCCTCTCTTCTTCCTTCATGTTGCCTACCTCTAATTGGCCACTTCCATTCCACCAAACCCTCTCTTCTAAATTCTAACGCCTCCCTCCTTTATAACTCTTCCTCCCTCCCTCACCCTCTTTCACAACTATCCTAAGTCCCATTGCATTGCAATTGCAATTGCTATTCTAGGATTTTAATATCATCTCACATTTGCCCACCATGATCAAGACCTTGAATCCTTACCCCAATCCAGCAAAAACTGCTGAGATCATGTCAAGGTACAGGCCTATAGCTCCCAAGCCTGAAACCTCTCCTAACTCCATCACTGAGGGCTCTTCCTCTCTCTCCCAAAAGATCAAGCAATCTCCTTACCTTAGGAACTTATGGCCACAGTTGCAAGCCAGGCCCACCAGGACTAGAAAGAGAGGTAGAGCACCCTTGACACTACCCTCTCCCTCCCTCAAGAGACAGAAAACACATGTCCTTGGATTTTGTCCCCCATGTCATGTTCCATCCCCAGTAAAGAACCTTTCCTTTCAGGGTTTAATTGCTACTCCTCCTCCACTCCCTCTTCCTCATCCTAACCATGGACTTGGAGTGCTCAATTGCTGCATGGAGAAAAACCCCACCAATCAAAGCCTGGTGACACTTCCACTTCTTCCTTGTTCTCCCGGACCTGCACCCAAATTGGACTCAATGTTAACCAAGCCTTGTGGGGGAGAGATTCTGGATTTGAACACCAAGGTGAGTGTCCCTGAAGAGAGGGATCTCTTGCAGCAACTGCAGAAACCAGTTTCCAACAATGTCATAGCACCTCAGCCGGTTCGCCCCATTGGCTCTTCCATAAGTGTTGTTTGCATCAGTGAAGACTCAACTCTGCCACCTGCGGCTCAAACCCCTAAAAAGCCGCATCAAGTGGAACAAGAGGTTGAGTCCGAGACCCTTCCTGTTGTGGTATCAGACTCAAACCACAGAATCAGGATGGCAAATTCTGCATACAAGGAAATGATGGGTCAGCCACTGTGTCCATGGCTTGAGACCACGGTGAATGGTGGTGATGGAAACCTTCAATGCAAGAGGATCAGTGGGGAGGTAACACTGCGTCTCTGTGACTCAAACATACCAATTTCATCCAACGGATTCTCTTGCTGGGTGAGGATTGAGTGGCAGGGTCAACACAAGAAGAACTGCGTTAACGCTTTCTGTGACGTCATGAAACTGTCTTGTGAATCCAGGGACTACCTTTTCACATGGAGGTTCCACACTCGTACCAGGGAAGCTTCTCAGTCCAGTTGCAACGCTTGAAATTAATGCATAATCAATATGCACATATAGTTCTAGCTAGACTCTAGTATCACCATCACTATCTTTCTTGTCTGCTATGGATACATATATGAACATAGAGTTATATAGTATTATTAGGGATATCAATATAGTTTTCTATGTTTCTTTCACTCTCAAAATATGTATCGAGAAGTTAGTATTATTTAGTACACTATTTACTATATGAACAACTATTTTCCATATACAGATTCAGGAGACAATAATTTTAACTGAGCTCACCTTACACTCTCACTTGAAACAAAGGATCATAAAACCGGGACTTTACACCATTTTTTCTGGCTATTTTTTGCCGAATGAATTTGTCTTTATTCCTAGTATTAATTAGGATGTAATAAAGAGAGTTGAAGAAGCTGATAAAAACAAGGTGGTGAGATGGAGACGTAACTGCCTCGGTTTTTAAGGTGGTCTTCATCTGGGCACCGATGGAGGAAATTTGGGGAAAAGAGCGAAATTTAATGCAAGGGATAATAGAAAAGTAAAAGAGATATTACATGCAGTACTACATTTTTATTCTTTGCCCCCCATGAAAAGGGTGAGACAAAGAAAGGTTCTTAAAACATTGAGGCAGAGACACGTTTTAAATAAGATTCCAAGTGACCAACTAGCAATTTCACCTCTAAAAGGAATGTGGGTGTGCATTCTTTAGATTACGTGCAAAGTAGTCCTATGATATCACGAGGAAGAAAGAAAATATCATCGAATAATTAGTCATTCGTCAAGTAATGCCATCCATTTAAGATGTATAATAATAATAATGATCAAAAGCTTACCTTTTCACACAAAAGGAATGTATAGTTTAGAACAAAAAAAATGCATTATAAGAGAAAAAGTAGTAATAAAAAAGTATAACATTACACACATTTCCTCTCCTATATCATCTCCTTTAGGTGTTCAGTTAAAATTACCAAGTACCAAGAGAAACAAGGCACCTACACTTTCGCTTTAAATTACTACGTACGAATACAAACATTACGCACAAGGTAACGTTCAAAAGTTTATATGTGATATAATCTCTAATTAGCAGGAAAGGGTGATAAAATTCATGAAAAGTTAAACCCAAATTTTACTAAAAAAAAGATTAAAACATATTTACAATTTTATAATATTTTTTTCTCTTCAATTGTGTTTGATTATAACATGTTTCTAACTGCTACAAAAGATCTTATACCTAACTCATAATAATAAATTAATCTAAGAAAATAACTAAAAATAAATGTGGTGACTGGTCTATTGATTTAAGAAAAATATTATTTTAACATTAGTAAAAATTAGTCAATAGAAAATCAACCAAAAAAATATAGAAAGATAAAAAATTATACAAATTTGATGTAGAAAATCAATTTAATTATTTTTCTAGATAATTATGTAATTTATTTTTTTAATCACAACTGCTAGGACCAATAATAATTGACGGAGTTTCTTAAAAACAGGTGAGAGATGGTCCCCTAATTTTTTTGAAGTTACATATGTAAACATTGATCAAACATAAATGAAAATGTGCCCCGAAGAACTTTCAGATCTTTTACAGAGAAGGATAACAAAAATATTCATATAATGGGACCTGTTATTTTTTACGGGTGTTATTTGTACCTGCTCCAGAACCAGTATGCTTATAATAATTATATAATAAATTTAAAATTATATATTTAATTAAAATTTTAATTTTATACTTTAAATTATAATTTTATTTATTTATTATTTTTTTAATTTTTTTAATTAATAAATTAATATAAAATTTATTTAATAATAAATAAGTAAATATAAATTATAAAAAAATGTATAATAGGTTACTCGAATATATCTTAACCGGATGAAGACTAAAATTAAATATTTGCTTCGTTCAAATTTTGTCACAAATTTTTTGTTTCCTTGAAGTAACGAGTCTCAAACTGATTTTTTTTGTTTCCTTTAAGTAAAGAGTCTCAAACTATTTTTCTTTTTTTTATTGATTCTACTAACAAGAGTTGAAGAAAATGAAATATTAGTGTAGAAAAGAATAAAGTGTTTTATTTCTTATAATAACGGTAGGCACTGTGCTTATACAATGATCCCTATCTTAAAAAATCATTCTTATACTCAATTTAAAGTTAATGTTTTTTTTCTTTAATTATGTTTGATTTTTTTATACGCCAAAACATATTCTATTAAACATATTGATGTTGTCCTCATCACATATAAAAAACATAAGATATTTCTTTCAAAATTGAGTGACAAAAATTGCAAAATAGTTCTAAATACAAGTTGCAAAAAAGATTCCCTCTTAAAGATTTGTCTATTGATTTAAGAAAAATATTATTTTCAAACTAGTACAAATTAGTCAATAACATATTAAGCATATATAAAAAGAATAAAAATTGGTAAATTTTGATGTAGAAAATCAATAATTGACATTTTTTTAGATAACAATGTGAAAAATTGCAGAGGGTATGATGATACTACCCTCAAGTTTGTACACTTTCTGCTAGGCCATTGACAGTTCTGCCGAAAAATTCAAAAGGTTGTGGGGCATTGTGGCAGGAACTATTTGCTTTTCTTTGCCTCAATCACACCTCTCCGATAAATGACACACACAAAGATGTGGTCACAGCTACTTCAAGCTTGAGCACATCCTACTACAAAAATAATGTGCAATAAAATTAAAATTATAACAAAAGTTTGCAAGTGTGAGCAGATAGTTTGAGGTTGATTTTTGAGTAGTTAAATTAGAGCTAATATACTTTAAGGATGAATTCAAATTAATCTTTTCAATTTTTATTGTAAAATGCATCATCCACTAAAAGTCACGATAGTGTGGTATGCCTTTCTACAAGAGGTGTTTTGTCACATCATCCACTTGTACGTAAAAATTGGAACAAATGTATTGCTATATGGAAATCCTTTTTAGATAACAATGTGAAAAATGGTAGAGGTATGATGTGGAAAAATAAATTTATTCTTATATAAAAAATCAATTTAGTTGATATTTTTTAGATAACAATGTAAAAAATGTACCTCAAGTCTATACACTTTCTGCCGGATCATTGACATTTCTGTAGAAAAATTCAAAAACTTGTGGGTCATTGTGACAAAAAATATTTTACTTTTTTCTGTATCAACATACCTCTATGAGAAATAACATATAAACGTATGGTTATAGTCACTTCAAGTTTGTTGCACATTCTATTGTATCATCTATTACTATTATGTGAGAAAAGTCACAATAATATGGTGTGCGCTTCTGTCAGAGGTGTTTTTTCAGATCATCCACCTGTATGTGAGAATTGCAACAAATGTATTTTTATGTGGATTTTTTTGATAACAATGTGAAAAATGAAAGAAATATGACGTGGGGAAATTAATTTATTCTTATGTGAGAAAATCAATTTAATTGATATTTTTTTAGATAAACAATGTGAAAAATGACAGAGATATGATGACATTACCTAAGGTCTGTACACTCTCCGCCAAGTCATTGACAACTCTATAGAAAAATTAAAGTTGTGGGCTGTTGTGGCAGGAAGTATTTATTTTTTCTGCTTCAACCACCCCTATATGAGAAATGACACACAAACTGCTTCAAGCCTGTGCTAAGAGAACGTCTTCCACATTGATAGAAGAAGGAGGTGAAAGAACAAGTTGGGGAATAGGTTAGATAATCTCCTTTTACCTGGTTGAAACCTCACCTCAAGTCGTTAACAGTTTTGTACAAAAATTAAAAAAGAGTACTTGACTAATTGAACATAGTCAATAAAAATTGCACATCAGGTCAGACATCACAACTCGTCCAATAATCATATTTAACACTATATTACTGTCTAGATACCATTGATTGCCATTTCTACTTCTAAACTAGGCGAACCAACAAAATTTCAAAACACTATAATTTGTTTTATGCGATGGAGGATGGAGCTCCATTTGGAGAAAAATTATTATTACATATTTGATTAACAGCTACATATATTAATTTAATTAATTAAATATACATTATAAGTTGGGATCATAAATTATATAATAATTTCTCTAGCTGTCAATGTCACTAGGGTTGTTATTATTATTATCAGCGGATCCTATAAACCAATGAGGAATAAAAGCACCGGCTTTTGCATATTCTACGCTTTCAATTGTCGTTATGTTTGTTCCCGACAATGGTTTGCCATATGTCTCCTTGATCACATCGAGGCCTACCTTTTCCACGTACTCCCTTCAACCATTCTCTCTCACTTAAATACCCATTTTCATATTCAAAGGAAAGCTAATGCAAATGGAAGACCCAACACTCCTGAAGCTGGAGTCAGCATGTTGGGAGCTGAAAACCCTTCTGGGAGGCTCGGAGCAAACAAAAGAGAAGCTGAACAACACAGAGACAAGGTTGGATGTTTTACAAGGATCAGTGAACATAGCGACAAGAAGAATAGTCCCTCTACAAACCCTAGCCATGTCGAGAAAAGCACTGGATAGCAGAATCGCCAGAGCCATCTCTCCAGCACTTGCACTCCTAAAAACATTCAAACTCACAGAATCTCTCCAAACCAGCCTCGTGGACCTCTCGGCGAATCTCTCAGCGGAAAAGTCGCATGAGAAGAGGCTGGAGAAGCTGGTTGAATACATGGAGCGCGTGGATGAACTGAACAAGGGGATAAACAAGATAAGCGAGGAGGTGGAGGTGGTGATGCAGAAGCTGCAGGAGGTGGTGGAGTTTATAAGCAGGACGAAGGCGGCGGATCAGTACAGGAATGAGAGGCTGAAAGAGGCATTGGTGACTCTCAAGGCGCTTTATGAGAGTGAGGTTGAGGAGATGAGGTTCGAGGGGTTGCTGGACCAGGCCTTGGTGCATGTGCAGGACGAGTTTGAGAACCTGTTGCTCAGGATCAAACACACCAACCTACTACACGTGCGCCACCATGCTCCTCATTGGGAACTGGGCTCCACCCTCCAAGTTCAAGTCCTTAGGCAAATCTCAACCACTCTTTCTGCTAATGATTGTCTCGACATATGCATTGATATATACGTCAAGGTAAATCTTCCTCGTAATCATCATCATGTTGCGTGTTCAAATATCATTCGCTATACCAAATTTCAACAAAATATTTTAATAACTTTTATTTATAAACAATTTACGCTCAACAGTTTTTTATGTTTTTATTTTATCATCATGCCCATCACTGTCCAATCTTAGTTATCAATAATTTTATCTCTTTTTATTTTTCTATTTCTCTTCTTATATACAACTCAGACTCTCTTAAAACATATTTATCTTAATATATAATTATGATAGTATAAAAGATTTTTATATTAAAAGTCAATTATAATTTTTTATTTATGATTTTTAAAATAGTAATCAATAAAGTTAATAAATATAGATTATGATGGATTATAATGTAAAAATTTTTACACTAACAATATATACCAATTAAACTCTTTTTTTACCTACCAACTTTAAGACTTTATTATTTTTTTTTCTGCTATATTACTATGTATTAATGTATTAATCTCCCCTTTTATCTTTTATGTATATATATACTCTTTTATACAAAGTAAACGTGAGAGAAGACAAATGATGAGTTATTTTTGCACTTTCTTAGGTGATATTTTATTTACACAAAGACTAAATGTAAAAAATTTAAAATAAAATGTTTAATTATGCAAAATTAAAAATATGAAATAGACAAAAATGTTTTATATGTTTTTTATTTTTTTAAAATACTTATATATATATTGAAATAAAACTATAGCAATGATGGAAATATTTGATAATGGGAGTGACTAGAATTTGCATGCAAGAAGTTGCTTGTATTGATAACTTCTTGATTTATGTTTTTGACACAAACACTAAGACATTATTTCTATTTATACTAATGAATCCTTCAATCAATGATTAGGATTTTACCAACATAAATACAATCTAATGGTTATAAATGAATTTCTAAAAATTTCTTCATATATATATAAGCTTACTCACATATTTTACATTCTAAATGCTACTCTACAAATATCTTTTAAATAGAATTTTCTATGACATGCTTCTAGATATCAATATATCTCTTTTAGAATTTTCTAAAATTTAAGTTTCTGTTTAAATAAAGATCTAAAATCAAGTTTATATATTAACAATATCCTTCTTTGTTTTCAATATATGTAGAAACAGTCTAACAAGACAATATTGGACATGAATATTTCTATGATGTATGTAGTTCATACAAAAGTCATACTTTGTATACAAAACAATGTTGATTTATAAAAGTATAATAGACATATGATTATAAAAATGGATTATTAAAACATGAGTTTTTGTAACTATTTGCTGATATCTAGAATGTCCCCCATATAAACAGGATAGAAATCCTCTGTGTGTGTGTCATTTCCTATTTTTACCATCAAATAACCACATGTGATTTAATAATTTTTTTTTTCTATAACTTGTTAAATTATATAATGTTTCCTAATTGATAGAATAGAAAATGAGACAAGAAAAGGTACGTATAATTTCTATTCCTATAAACTAATGTTTTAATTAATTATCCATTTTTTACCTGCAGAGTGCAGACATTATACTTGTATAGTAAAATTGTATGTATAACATTGTTTTTTTCTGTCTCATTTACATTCTCATTTGATCCTACATTTCTTCCTACACTTAATGAAGTTAATGTGTATCAAATGATTGAACAGGCAAGATATAGAAGGGCTGCGAAGGCACTGATGAAGCTAAATCCGGATTACCTTCGAACATACACCCCAGAAGGAATTGACAAAATGGAGTGGGAAGCCTTGGAAGCAGCCATAACCCTTTGGATCCAACACCTAGAAGTTGCGGTCAAGAAAGTCCTTCTCTCAGAGAAGAAACTCTGCCAAAAAGTGTTGGGCGATTTCGTGGAGGGACTAGTGTGGCCAGAATGCTTCATCAAAATCTCTGACAAGATCATGGCCGTGTTCTTCCGCTTCGGAGAAGGCGTGGCCCGAAGCAGCAAAGAGCCCCAAAAGCTGTTCAAACTCTTAGACATGTTTGAGTCCTTGGAGAAACTCAAACCCGAGATGTCACAAATATTTGAAGGTGAACCGGGCATAGACATATGCACGAGGTTCCGCGAGTTGGAGAAACTCATCATTGATGCTTCCAGCAAAGTTTTCTGGGAATTCGGGCTCCAAATAGAAGGCAACATGGATGGTAATTCACCTCCACAAGATGGGTCTGTTCCAAAAATCGTGAGATACGCAATCAACTATCTCAAATACCTCACCACGGCTAATTACAAAGAATCCATGGTTAAGGTTCTTGGAACGCAGCAAACATGGAAAGGTAGCAGCAATAATGAGGTGTCTTCGGACCAGGGTTTGTTAAAGCAAGCAATATGGAACGTGATGGAGGCACTTCAGAGAAACATAGAGGCAAAGCGTGCGTTTTGCAGGGACAAGGTTTTGGTGCACGTGTTGACTATGAACACGTATTGGTACATTTATATGAGGAGCAAGAAGACAGAGCTTGGGGAGGTGTTGGGTGAGCAATGGATGAAGGAAGGTTACAAGGCAGTGGCGGAGGAAGGTGCTTACTTGTATCAGAAGCAAGCGTGGGGGGGTTTGGTTAGGGTTTTGGATGGTGAAGAAGGGAGAGTGAGTGAGAAGATTGAAACGTTTTTGAAGGGTTTGAATGAGGTTTGTGAGAGGCATGCTAGAGGGGTTTATAGCATACCTGATATGGATCTGAGGGAACAGATGAGGGAGGCTACCTTGAGGCTTGTGGTGCCTGCTTATGGGGATTTTTTGGAGGCTTACTCGGGGATGTTGAATAAGAAAATGTATCCTAGTGTTGAGAGGGTGAAAGGGTTGGTGGCAAAGGCTTTTGATGGGAAATTGAAGAGGAGGGGTTCTTCTTCGGGTGATTGGAATGCTGCAAGAAACTCAGGGTCTTTGGAGAGGGATGTTAGATCTGGAGGTAATAATGGTAGCCATGTATGAGGATTGAGTATACTACATGCATCTTCTTCTTTTGTGCTAGCTTCACACTCCAATTCGGCTTAACTTGGACTGAATTAATATACATATTAATACAACTGTAAGATATACTGCATGGTAAACAGAATTCTTCTGGTTTGTATTGCCGTTTTGAACAAATGAAATGTTAGAAGAAAAGGTCCGACACAAGTAATTAAATTCAATGTACCTTACGTAAGTAAATTATACTATAATCACCTTTTTTATTTTTTATTTCAAAAATCATTTTTAAATACTTAAAATGTTAGTTAACGTGAAAAAAAAATGTTAAAAAAATATCTTTCATTGATATTCATAAAACTTGACTTAAAGTTTAGTGTTTTTTCATAATATATATATAGACACACACGACCGTATTTGTCATTAGTTGTGAAACATTTATATTTTTTAATGAAAATATTTATGTTAAAAAAAACAATATTTTGACATTATATTTCAAGTGTTTCGAAGTGATTTGTACTAAATACTACTTATATTTTATAAATAAATTGTTAACTTACATTTAGTTAATTTTTTAAAGGAAGTTAACAAATTATAATTATATTTTTATAAAATACACTTAAAATATATCTTATTATCTTATTTGTGGTTTAAAAAAAAGTGGGTGTAAGTTGAGAAAGTTCTTTATTTTTAAGTGATAATTTAAGGTTAAATTTACAAATTTAAATATTTTATTTATAGTGATGGAGAATGGACATTTAATGGAACCCAGGGAATTTAAAAGTAAAAAATGTAAATGAGTGGAAGGCCTAGAATATGTTGTTTTGATTTTGACCCAATAAATGAATTGATAAAATATTATATAGTAATTGTGTAAGCGACAAGAGGTGGCAAGTAGGAAGCAAGGGTGAATTTTCGCTTTTATAGAAAAAAGAATGAAGCAGGAAACGCAGGCATGGTGACGTTTGTGGTTGTGGTTTTAACTGGTACACAGGACACAGGACTAAGGACTAAGGACTAAGGACTAAAGACTAAGGAGGGAATGATTCCATAGCGCGGAAGAAAGTAGCAATCCAAAACAAAGCAACATAAAACATTAAACACCTACGTATTTATCTTATATGGTACTTGACTCTTGTTCTCACAAAACAGAAATGGCGAATAACGGAAAGGATTGTTGTTCCTTCAGGGATTTCCCGGAGGACATTCAGGTGTGTATCCTCTCGTTCCTGGGCCCATCAGAGATTGCGACGCTGGCCTGCACCTCGAAGCAATTGGGCTCTCTCTGCGCCACAGGCTCGAAGCTGTGGTTGAGTATGTGCGAGCGCAGGTGGGGTTCCAAGACCCGCATAGCCCAATGGGGAAAAGGAAAGGGAATAATCTCCTACAAGCGTGTCTACAATACACTCCACCACTGGGAAAATCTCCTCGGGTTCTGGCGCCGAAGCGGCCCCGGTGCCCCTTCCTTGCTCTTCTTCGAGTGGGGCCCATCCTTCATTTCCGCTTCTAGGGTTTCCCCTTCAAACTCGCTCTCCTACGCTGTCACCAAAACGCCGTTCCTCTGGATGACCCTCTCCGATGAGGGACACCTCGTCACTCTTCTCGATCCCGACGGAAGACCCGATTTCAAGCCCCAGATTTGGAACGAGTTGGTCGCCGTTGATGTTAGTTTCATGGGGAAGACGCACTTTGTTGTCGAGGAGAAGCAGTTTAGGGATGATGATGTGGTGCTCGACAACGGATCGCCGCCGGAGAAATTTATGGCCGAGATTTACCAGCATTTCGCCAACCGCCGGAGTCCCGGAAGCGATCGGTCCCGGAGGCAGCGGCGGAGGGAGAAGGAGAGGCTCGCCAAGAGGAGGTTGGAGCCTCAGCATTTTGTGAAGATTGTCAATTGCTCGCCCACGCCGGCCAGGCCCTTGCAGGGCCTCTGGAAGGTCTTTCTTCACCCTCCATTCTTGCTGTTCTCATCAATATTTTTTGTCAATTGATGATTATTCACAATGATATCTTCAACTATAACGATGGAAAATAGATAGATGTTCATAAAGATGGGTCAATTTGATCTTTTATGGTCTCTTAATTAGACAATGTGGAATGATAGATAAGTAGATTTGGATTCGATGGTCTTGTGCATCTGTTGTAGCTTTTATTTCAACATAGATCGGCAACTGTCTGTTAATGCTGGTTCCGTTTGATATCCTCCAAAATTTCCCCTTTTTAAGATTTGTGATGATTTTAAAGATGAGTGATGGTGGAGTTTTTCTTGTGGTTGTATGATATGGTTCATTGGATTTTTTACTGTCATTGTTGCAGGGAATCTGTGGTGACATGAGTTTGGAATTTTACCTTGTGGCATATGATGACATTGGGGGCATTACCTGCCGCCGGATTTGGGATTCTCCTGAACCGTTTTCAGGGCATGCCCCTGTTTTCTGGACGTCTAATGCTACGTTTCTGGAATCTCCTTTTTCTCAGGAGGAAGAATCTTTGTATGACAGTCGCATTCATCTTCGACCACTTCAACTGAGCAATGAAATTCCTGAGCAGTTCCCTTTATCAGATGGTGAAGTGGAAAATCGAATTCAGCTGCTCCAGTTGTCAGACAATGTGGTAAACGGAATTCTTCACATAAGATCAAGTTATGATTTAGTTGTTCCAGACCTTGCTGGAACAATAAATCCAAGGAGTGCTGAGGGAAGGATTTGGCAGTACCAGAATGGTACTTTTGGATTTGGATTCCTTTCGGACAATTTTGTTGTAGACATGAAACATATTGTCCACAATGGTTGTATAGTGGATACTGTAAATTCTTCTGCTGATTGATTCCCTTCATTTTTTCTTCATAGATAATTCATGTAGACAGATGTCACCTAAACTCTGGCATAGTGTATTATTAGCTTTGAAATAATAACAATTTGCTTAGATGGTAACCTGTCTTGCCTTCCATCACTCTCTCTCCTGTTGGTGTTCAATATCTAGTTTCTTCTTTTATCTGTTTTGTAGGCAGTAAGGTTTTAGCAATAACTGTGACGAAACATAGTGAATAGAATCGAAAGGCATTTGTTGCCAACATTTGGAGCAATTAAAATATGATGGAATGGAACGAAACATAGTGAAAGCATAACATCTCATACCATTCAAATTCAATACTTTTATTTTTCCTCTCCTTTGGAGAATATAAGTTGAAACAAACTTATTCTTTTTTAACTCCTTGCAACAGGTTCACTTCCACAAAATGAAATGAAAACTTTCCTCCATGCTACTATAATATCAAGACAATGAAATGACAACTTTACTCCATTTCATTTACTTGTCATTAAATATCCAAACACATCGACCAAAAACAATTTTTATTCAGGTAGATTCATAACAATATTATTGAATCCTAACTTCAAACCAAAGGAAGTCACAGCTATTGCTAAAACCTTACTGCTTTTTTATTCTATTCTTTTCCATTTCACCTTTTTTCATCAGTTTGAACATAACCTGAGGTTAGAGCATTACCTTTATTTGCTCAAATATTTCTCTTCTATAATAACATCAGAATTCTTGCTTCTGCCAATATCCCACTAGTTTTAGAATACAATATCTAAAATGTATTTGAAATTTGAATTTGAATAGATGCAGACTGAAATTAGGGTTAAGCAGAATTCTCAAAACGTGCAATAAGCAGACGTTTGGGTTTGTTTACTTCTATTGCTCCTAATCCTTTTATGCAAACTACCGAATTTGATTCTTTTCCATTTTTGAGGTTTTTATTATCTTGAAAGAGAGTGGTCATTCACAAGAGTGATCAAACGCTAAAGTGGGTTGAACTCCTGTATAATAATTGGACGGGAGGATGCGCATATGGATAGTGGGAAACGAAATTGGGTACTGTAACTAATGTATATTAATATAATATCAATATGAATATCAATTGGAAGTCAATGAGAGTTTCAAGAAGTGCAATAACTTGTACTTCTGAATCACACATTCCCAATCAAACGCTAATAACAACCAATAACATATAAATGAAGATGCACACACTCCAACTAACAAAAAATGGAATACCATATTTGTCACGGGTAAAGAGTTTCCCGGACTGCAAGTAATGGTAAAAGCATGAGAGACTGAAGAAACATATGGTGCACAAATATGGAATTTGAGAAAGCAAAAATCTTAGGTTCAAAGACTCATCATGTCTCTGACGCAACTTCTTCACCATTGATTTTCCCGTTAATTGCACTCTTCTCATGGTCACCTTCAAGTTGGCTCAAATTACCCTTCTCCTTGATCAATTGGATATGATGATGCTTGCAGTAGAGTTTTCCCTCGTGTGCTATGTAATTGGAAGGACTGATAACACACCCTCCATGGCAGCATTTGAAACAACTCTTATGGTAAGGAGTTCCATTTACAGTAACCTGCATATATTGATTCCATAAGCAGAACAAAAATTATTGTACTCAGCATCAGGGCTTTAGATTAGACAAGGATCATGAATTGTGTGCCAATGGATAGATTTTGGTGGCATTAACTTTGTGTTAGTGGACAAACGTTATGGTTGTATTACCTTCTCAGTGGGATACACAGTTTTCTGACAACCCGCACATTTGTCCCTTGTTCCACCAAACATACTTGAGACTTTGGCTGCTGCAGGTTTCTAATTAAAACATCTAAAAAATTAGATAATTGCTGAAAAAATGAATATTCTTTTTTGCAATGCAAGTACCTAGCTAGACATAAGATTTATTACCTGTTCCATATTTTTTTCTGGCTTGGCAATTTTTGGTGTCCCTAGTTAGGCAAAACGAAGTGGGGTTGAGAAACTAAGAAGAAAAGCATAGTGAGACATTCAATAATTCAATTCTTGATCCTATGTTACCTTCAAAGCTTTTGTCAAGGCTCCCTGTTCTTTTGAACAGTTGGTCAAAGTGTGGCCTGCAGTAAAGAACTCCTTCAAAAGAGTTGTAGTTGCTTAGCTGCAGATTTTCATTAATTTGTCAGCTACCTTCCTTTTATGAAAATTGCAATGTGCTAACAAGCCTTAATACACCAAAAGTGAATAGAGCTTCCTATATCATTTATGAATCTTCTAAAATTCATTATCATGAAATCATAGCAAGTTTTGAGACTAAGAAATAACATATTCTCGAGAGGAAATTGCTTAGTTATATTTATATAAAAAAGAATATGAATTACTAGTTAAAGGGCAAGCTAAGCTTGATGTCACTCATTATTCTGTCTCCATGCAGGTTTGGAAACACGGTACAAACGTGATAAATCACGTCCATCATAAGCAACATGTGGCAGTTTTCAAGTATGCTGATCCTTAAGACTTGTAGAGAGGGTGGCGAACCAAATACAGAAACCAGATCCAAAGCTAGAAGTCTAGAAGCCAGAAGAAGACTACATAATCGACACGAATTGTGAAAGAGGGAGAGATACCTTGAGAGTTCCTTTGCAGTGATGGCATCTGAAGCAAGCTTTGTGGAACACCCGGTTATCTGCAGTCAACTTATCAACCAGATAAACAGTTTTGTCACAGGCCATACACTTCTGGGTTGTTCCAGCAAATGCCATTCTTTCCTTATCTTTTAACCTCACCAAAACAGTCTATGATCTCTGCGTGTGTTATTAGTCTTGGTTTGTCACCAAGGGGAAGAACAGGACAATGAAGATTGGAGAGGAGACAAGGAAAAAAGGGAAGAAGGAAGCAGAAAATTGCGGAGACTAAAGCAAACTTCAAACAATTATAATGTCACTGACAATCATTTTGATCAAATGTTGGCACCTAACTGCACTTTTCCCACGTATATTTTAATGTTCCAACACTGTCTTCAGCTGTGAATATAAATGCGTAAAAACTAAGAAAAACATTTAAGTCTAACATGTACGTGACATGGTTGTACAGTCAACTGTTTAGTGAACACTTATTATTGTTTGTTACCATACCAAAGCGCTTATGCATCATTTCTCTAATTGTTGTTAACATCATTAACAAATTCAGCCGACGCACTTTGTAACATGGATATATTCACTTACTGTAAGAGAAAGGTGCATAGCATGAGCCTACCAGCAAGAATTCATTGGCTTTTTGCTTCAAAACCTTCCTAAGCACTTTCCATCTGTTACCAATAATTTTAAATTATCTGCAACATCTTTTTAATAATTCTCTTTGATATTTTTTATACAGATATTAAATGTAAATATAATTATTTTGATATTTTTATAATATCAAATATTGCATGCATTAATAGTATAAAGAGATTTTATATTGTCATTTATTACAAACCATTATGTATAATAAATTTGTATATTTTTACAATAATTCATTTATAAGTTTTATCTATCATGATTTCAATGGATTGATAGTGGAAAAATTAAAATTTTTAATGTTTTATATGTGTATAGAAACTAAACTATAAAATTGTCTAAAAAAAAGTCTTAGTTAAGTGTATTAGCTAGTTTCTAGCTATTAAATTAGTTCTCCCAAAAGCCTGAAAATCAGAGAGGGAAATCACATATTGTGTATTTCATTAGAAAGCTACTTTGTAATTGTGGGACCCGTGGCTTCAAAATCGCAACTGCCAGCAACTTATGATTCAACATCCAGCTGGCTTGCTTTCATTCTAGAATTCCACTTCTTTTCAAATAGTAACACATAATTTCTTGAGTTACAAGGATTGGATGACGTTTCATTTGTGTCTATGATGGACCAAACTAAGTATCTTTTCCAACTTATAGCCCTCGGGTGATTGTATTAGCATCAAGATAGATCTATATAAGAAGTGCTTTTCTTTTCTTAATATCACATCTAATGCAATTATGGATCTGAAGGGGATGTATTTATTTGTATATTTTACATGAATGAACAACCATCATATTGATAATATAAAGTTAAGATGTAAGTAAATGTCGCACTCTCTGCAATTTGGCATCAAGCTTCAATGATGGGTTGGGTGGGTTGTAGACTGTACGTGCTATGGCTATTGCGATCTAGCCTCACCCCAATTATGATGACAGCTTGTAATAATCTATTACTGTCCCACTACAAAGACTTGACTTTACAATTTCTTAACAAAATGCACCTTCATTTATTTCTTTTATTATATAATTGATAAAGCACTTTTATCAATCAGGGCATTTGGTCTAGTGGTATGATTCTCGCTTTGGGTGCGAGAGGTCCCGAGTTCGATTCTCGGAATGCCCCAACAACATTCGATTTTTTCTTTTTTTATAAGGTTTGTTTTATTTGGTTTATAATTAAAAAGAAAAATGACGTTCTAGATGGATAGAAGTAGTTGCACTAAATTAAATAAGTTTGGTGGAATAATGATTCTTAGTTTCCTTAACTGAGTTAACTCTGTTCTGCAACTTACATTCACCTATGTTCAAGAAAACTAGGAATTGAAAATCATGATTATTTGTATTGTAATAATTTTGGGAAGAGAATATGTTTCGTTGAACACGTGTTACTATCTTCCTTGCTTATAGGTTGCTTTAACATTATGGTTATGTGGTTTGCAGATCACACTAATATTTTGTTTGGATGATAAAATAAATGGAAAAAAGATAAAATGTAGTAAAATATTATATTATTTGAATAGATATGTTTTTAAAATAAGTTCTTTCCTTTCGATTTAAACAAGTGAAAACGTGAATAGAAAGAAATAAAAATAGTGTAAAGACTTTATTTTATAAATAATGGCACACATGAGAATTATATTATTAATATTATATCACAGTTTCTTATTTGTTCCTTTGTATAATTATTTTTTTATATTTTATTTATAATTTAATAACTATAAACAAATGAAAAATATATATTTTCACATTATTTAATATGAAAAAAAGTAGTTTAGAAATTGAAACAGTTAAATAATCATTCGGTCCAGCACGATGAATCAAAATATGTTTTTTTTTTTTCCCAAAAGAATCACTTAATAGATTCAAATTCAGTTATACCTTAACCATCAGAGTCCCTTAAAGAAGGTAAATAAATAAAGAAAAATTACTTTGTCTCGAAAATAAAGTATGGTCTAAACAAAGCAAATGTTTTTTGTTGGATGAAGTTTTTTTTTATTAGCCAACAATTATATTAAGAATAATAAAAAACACAATAAATATCTGGTTTACAAGTTACAAGACATAAATTACAAAATAAAGAAGCATTTGAGAAACACATAGCATATTAAACATCACCATGAAACCTATATAATAAAAAAGTCACAATTTCATGCGGTGAGCTGAGTTACTTGTACAATGCTAAAACGTTTGTTACTCTTGCCTTAAACACCAATTTCTAGTAAAGAAATAGAGGAAAGTTAACAATTTTCATACTATTAATCATTAGAAACAATCTTAACTGTAATAATTATTTTATAATGATACTTTATGATTAAATAATAATATACAGTATCTTTGTGTCATCAATAAATTTGAATTAGAATAGCGTGATTCTCAAATGACTAAACTTTGTTGGTTCAATCAATGGACTTAAAATTCGATCATCCAATAAATCAAGTTTACCATAATTGAATTATATATTATATGAACACATTAGATTTAATGTGAAGGATTTGATTCGATGAGGTTATTGGTAGAAAAGGGATCCACGTTACATCAAAACAACTTCTTTTTTTTTACTTCAATAATATTTACATTATCTATAATTATGGTGATATATTTGTTTAATTTAATCAAAACAAAATTGTCTAAATAGTTTAGTGTTTAAATTATAATTCACTTACTTAATATATTATCTAAATCGTCATGACTTTGAAAGTTATTTTATTTATGATCAATTATGTAATTGTCAAACCTTAAGTGTTTATAGAAGACTATTTAGTGCATTATGATTGGATTTTTTTTCATAAAAATTTAAGATCATAAAAGGCATTGCTCTCAAAAAACATAAAGGGCATCCCTCTTATATACAACATGTCATTAACTCATAATTTATATAGCTAAAAATTGTCCAACAAATACGACATCACAAATTATTGTGATTAAAATCGAGTCACTATAATAAGATTTTATATGAGGAATTATATAAAAAAGAAAAACCAAGAAAAGCATGCCGTGCAATTTGGTTGAATTTCTATGGAATGTATATTGTGCATGAACATAATGTTTTTGACAAGGTACATGAACATAATGTTGATTACTAGTATGCCATATACATTATACATTTTAAATTACAGGGTTAACAAAATATAACACAAACATCCATGTATATATAACGTTCAACAGGTGGGGATAGAATATTTTAATTTTACACAAGATCAGAAACAATCCATTCCTCATATCTATAGCTGTATGATGGTGCCCAATTCATTGACTATGATATAAATAAACAAATAAAATAATGTTTTGCAGATGCAAGCAAAGTCAGTAATGACAGTTGCTCTTACGACACAGTATTGTGATATATCACATAATTGATTGCTTAGAATTTTGAGCTAGCAGAAACTCAAATAAAAAAGATAAATTGAATTTAGGCAATACAGATTATTCACATGGAGATAATATCGAATTTGACATCAACACTAAAATCTTTTATGGTGTGACATGTCGTGGCTGCTATCACTAATCAGGAACCCATTTTTTTCCTGCAAAACAAATTATTATAACGACTTAGCTTAGATGTTAATGTTAATTAATTCAAACAATTATGCAATTTCACTTCTACTAACTCGAATCACCAAGTCAACCCAACAGCGATATGGAGAATTAATTGTTACACAAATGTTCGATTGACTATGTAATTCTGAAAACACAACCAAATATTTATCATCATCACTCAAAATGTGAAATTGAGAAAATAATAATTACTATTATCTTAATTTTTTAAAATAATAGGAAAGTAATTTTTTTATTCTGAGAAGCTAAAGGCAATATCACGATTTATTATTTGTCAACACGCGGTTTCAGAATTCAGATTGTTGGCTTAACAATGTGTGGCATTTCAGACTACTTAAGATGAAACAGATTATTAATTAACTTACATAAATTCCACAAAAAAATATCAATATAAGCTAAAATTCCAAATACAACCATTTCACCGTTACATCAGAAATAATAATATATATGAATTCTTGACATTGACTAGGACCTCTGGCCCCCTTCTAGAATACATTATAGATCGATGTATTAAAATATAATTGGCGGCATTTTGGAAGTTATTTCATGAAAACAAGACTAATTCCATACTCTTCTCGCCAAGAAATTAATATGTTCTTCTCTGAAGTCTAATTTATATAATCTCTTGGTTCACTTCTTACGGCACTGTACTCTATCTGTTCCTATTAATTCATGTTTTATAAATGGTCAAGAAAGACCAAACTAAAAAACAAAACATTGTAGTTTCTTCCCTCTTGTCAAAAATCAATAATGCCCCTTCAGAAGCTTCTATAATTAAGATCATTATTACTTTAAAAGTTTAAGGCCTTTTGTTTTATATATGAGTTGACTCTGAGGCTTGCTTTGGTCAGTCATCTCTATCTTTCTCTGTTTAAACCCATTATCTAAGCAACCATACCTTCACAAAATTCATCAAAGCAAACATTGTCCTCTCCTAAAACCATATTTCCATGCATATGCTGAACCCTTTTGTTTGTGGCACTTTCCATGACGAATATGATGAACCATGTCTTGCAAGTCCTCTTTCTAGCCCCAGAAAATATAAGAGAAAAGATAGCAAGAACAACCCTTATTCCACTCGTGGCCTAGACAAGTTTTCTCAGCTTTTGGCTGATCTTGATGAGAAGAGGCAGAAGATTTATTCACAGATGAACCCTCATGACATCTCTTTCGTTCGCTTTGTGTACTCCAACACGGATGATATTGTTCCTGTGGTGGTCAAGGTGAAAAACAACAAGGATCAGAAACACAAGAGCCAAGAACTCAAAGTGGTGAGAGCAAAAACAACGGACATTAAGTCTGAAACAACTGATCAGAACCCTGCTGAAGAAAGAAAGCAACACAAGATAGAAACTGATACAAAGGTTGCTAAGAATAACTTTTCTTGGGATATGAGGAAGCCTTCTTTCTACTTGCCAGTGGTCATGGTTTTGATTTTGTTGCTCTTGGTTGTGTTTGGAAGATCCGTGACAACTCTTTGCACATGTATTTTGTGGTATGTGATCTCCACTTTGAAGGGTAGCACTAGCTCATCATCAAACACAAGGATGTCAACGAAGAAGAAGGATTACGTTAAAGGGTTGAGTGAAAAGAAGATAGTGGTCAATGAAGGGGCCAAGAAAAAGGACTATGTGAGAGGGTGGAGTGAAAAGAAGATGGTGAGTGAAGGAACAAAGAAGAAAGATTATGTTAGAGGATGGAGTGAAAAGAAAATGGCCACTGATGAGTTACTTTCTCCAAAAGTTGGTGCTGATTCTGAGGCTTCCAACAACAAGGTTCAAGCACAGCATTCCCATAAGAAAAGTTGGTGATGAAGAATGAAGATTATCTGTTAGTCATTTTTTTTTTTCTTTTGTTTCTTCTTCGTAGTATTTCCATTTCAGAATTGGAAATAGATTTTTCTTTTAGCTGGTGTGAATACTTTGTAGGTTTTCCTTTTGACGTGCTTGTGATGGGTTGAAAAGTTCAATTCTTCTCGTTACATGTTCTGAGTGTAAATTACGGTAGAAATTATGAAAGACGATCTGTGCCATGAATGTTTGCTGCACATGGTGTGGTGAATTGAAAATTAAGTGATGATAGTTGGTCAAAGTTAGACGAAGCAAATCACAGATGATCTAAGTTGTTTTGTACTGGTTGGATTAACATAAGCTGACCTTAATAAAAAATGTATAAAACTCTAATCCTATAACAATAATAATCTTTTCTCATCATTCTTGGTTATATGTAATTCATATTGAACGTGGCTTCTCATGAATGTTATTTACTATAAAATTTTTTTCAATAATTTTATGGAAAAAATTTGTATCGAAGTTCAATCAAGTTATGATTTAATATGAATGTAAACTAAAACTCTTCTATATTGTTAATAAATTCTTACTAACCTCTAATTTTATTTAATTTTCTTCTTCATCTTCTTCTATCTCCTTTCAAAGATTGAAAATCATGTATTTACTCTTTCATTTATATTTCTAATTACTTGTGTATTTATTTGAAATATGTTAACCAATTTTCTATCATTTCATTTCATATATAATACTCTTTTTGAAATTATATATATGTAAAAAATACGTAAAATTTATATTAAGATAACATCTTCATAAAACCAACTACAAAATAAAAGTATCTCTAAAACATCATTTATTAAAACTTTGATATAGGAA
The DNA here is from genome assembly GCA_037954015.1 of Psophocarpus tetragonolobus. Taxonomy (NCBI): domain Eukaryota; kingdom Viridiplantae; phylum Streptophyta; class Magnoliopsida; order Fabales; family Fabaceae; genus Psophocarpus; species Psophocarpus tetragonolobus. Next base: position 4,225,112 of record CM075695.1, on the reverse strand, counting down.
CAAAACAAATCATAATTATAATTAAACGAATGATTTTAACTTATATATAAGTTTAGTGTACATTCAAATTAATATACTCAATTTTTCTATTTCTATTTTTTTTTTATTTTGTTCTCTCTTTAAAGTTTAATCTTTATTATCATACGATTAATGTATATACAGTTGATTGTATAATACTTAGATAAAATTTCTCTTTAAATTATATAAGACATTTTACAATAAAAATAATTATCCATTTTTTTTATCAGCAATAATTATCCATATTTTTCTTCACATTGTTACCACTCAGCTTTGTACTGATTTATTCATCAATTTTATGATTATTTTGTCATATTGGTTCAGGATATATAAACTTAATTAGAAACTTGTAATGTGGCACACCAATTTTCTGGTATTACTACCTAAAATTATAACGAATAAGCTTTGGGATCTAAAAGAAAATAAGACAAGAAATTCAAGATCTAGCGTTGAGTGTAGTTTTGTCCAACAAATTAGTTCCTTTTCACAACATTTATTTTAGAATCATTCCATTAGAAGAATTTGACAAAAGTTAAAAAGAAAACGAAGAGTATTTCTAAATATTTAACAGGCGGGTCTAGGTCATTTGTCATTCTCTTGTAAGAAAATTCCTGGTTTTTTTATAGGGAAAATCCCAAGTAGTTTTGTCTCACTTTTTTTTTTACCTATTAAGCATCTCATGTTGCATTCAAGTGAAAATTTGCCTTTGGAAAAAATTCAGTATTTACTGTTTAGACGTTCTCTTTCCCTGACAAATTCATTAGCATTTTACTTTTCTTTTAGGCTAAACTGATATTTGGTCCGTAAAAGAACTTCTCTAGCAGGTGCAGAGCATGAGATTGATAGGATCCAAGCTGAGTTCAACTCTCATTAGTTTTTTACCCAAAACAATATTTTTCTTGTATTTGAATTTATGTATTAAAAATTTATTTTCTTTTATATTAAATAACCTTAACTACAGTCCAAACATAATAGTAATTTGAATTAATTTACATTAATTTGAAGTAACACCTACTATTTTTATTTTATCCCTGATTTATTATGTTTCTTCTATTCCTTCTATAATATTTCCTTGTTTAACTGTAAAATTTATTTTAAAATTTGAAATTTGAAATAAATATTATTTTAAATGACACAAAAAAAATTGAAATGAGTATTGTTTTAATTATTGTTTTAAATTTGAAATAAAATTATTTTAAATAAATAAATTTTTGAAATTTGAAATAAATATTGTTTTAGTTATTGTTTTAAATTTCAAATTTGAAATCAATATTTTTTTAAATAATTAAAAAAATTGAAATTTGAAATAAATATTATTTTAATTATTGTTTTAAATTTGAAATTGAAATAAATATTACTTTAAATAACCAAAAAAAAATTTGAAATTTGAATTATATATATTTTTAAATTTGAAATTTAAAATAAATATTGTTTTAAATAACTAAAAAAATTAAAATTTAAAACAAATAGTGTTTTAATTATTGTTTTAAATTTGAAATAAATATTATTTTAAATAACTAAAAAAATTGAAATAAATATTTTTTTAATTTGAAATTTAAAATTTAAAATAAATATGGTTTTAAATAACTAAAAACAATTAAAATTTAAAATAAATATTATTTTAAATAATGAATAGTAAATCATGAATATTAACATTTTAAAAATCGAGACTTCTTAGTAAGAAATAATAGTAACAGAAAAAACTCATTAATTATATGCAAAATTTATTACCGCATCTACTAAGTTGATTCTGTAAATTTATAATTCAATTTTTTTACTCTCCAATAACACTAGATTGAAAAGTAAAAAAATTTATAAATTTTTTTTTACTCTCTAACAATGGTATGTAAGAAAGTAAAAAAAATTGAAGATAATGTTTTATGGAAGTAGATGAAATTTTAAATTTAAGTAACTGTAAATTGAAAAACCCTAATAGTGACTGACTATCTCACATCATTGGATCTAATATTACAAAAATGTTCTTTATTTTAAGTTTAAGTCGGAGGCATTACTGTTTTTTTTCTTTTAAATCTAATCTTACCGGAAGAAACTTTCGAATAAACTTTAGACATTAGAGTTGTTTTTTTTAAGGAAAAAACACTAAAGTTAATTATATTAAAATACTAAATATCGACAAGTTGGTTATTGTGATAAATATTTAACAATTCATCAATATTTTATTTGCTAGTACACCCCATTTATGTTTATCTATTACCTCCATTTTTTTTTATTTGTTGCTTAAATCTACTTTTAGTGGTTAGTAAAGTCGAAAAGGATGGTTAGTAAAAAAAAATTACATTGCATTAAATACTTCTCTCATTCTTGGATATAAATAATCATTCTATTTGTTTATCTGAGCATTTCTATCCTATTATAGCTCCTCGTTTAAAAAAGTTAGAAACAAAAAGGTTTTAAGTAAAATATATTTACTTAGTATTAAAGTATATTAATTATTCTCTCTTTATAACTAGGGAGAAATTGTATTTTTTTTGTTAGTGATTTTTCTCTATCAATTGAAATTTTTCATGTAAGCTATTGTATGTTAATTTTTATTTTTCATATATCTTATTTTAATTGAGTTATTATTTTATTAATTGTTACAATCCAACAATCAGTATCAAAATATTTTCATTTTCTTAATGTAAAAACTCATTTCCTATTATTTTAACATCAACTGAGTATACTATTACTCTTCTCTAATAGAAACGAAATTGAAAATAATAAAAAAATCGCAAGAATTCGTCTATTAGGCTTAAAAATGGTAAATCCCCATCCTTGCCTTACATTATTGAATCAGAAAACATTCCAGCACTTGTTGGTCATAATCCACTGCGCACATGGACTGATGCACCATGGTCTTAATCCACCTTCTTAAGTCTATTTTAATTTAGAGTTGAAAAACTAATTTTTGTTTTCTAATAACCATAAATATTTTAATATAATTCACGATTAAATTAATTTAAGAACACACTTTAATTGTGTTAGGTGTTCAAAATAAGTTTTATCAAAACCAGAGTAAGTATTCATTCTCCTTCAATCCACGTCGATCTAGTCTAATTTAATATAACACATTATAGCTTATGAAAACAATAAATAAATCTGTGTTTTATAAGCATATTTCCAGTTTTCCACACCGACCATTCAGCTGTTCTTCCACCGTAAGGCGTAAGGCAAGTAACAGTCAATGCCCATAGAAAAAACAATTATGACTAAGCAACATATGCAACATTTTAACGAGTTAAAAAAGATACAACATAGAAGTATCATTTTTCTCACTGTATCATGTTACTGCACATCATCAAGTGATAATAACAAAATTCAGTCAACCTAAGATTTTGGCCCAACGACCTAGCAAATAAAGATTCCACCTTGGGAGGAGCTAACCAAAGTAATAAGTACTGTTTGTTAATGATAACTGATTGCACAGCATCAGAGGAAAAGAAAGGATATTGTTTGGGATAAGAATGTGGATCCGCAAAATAGCAGTCTTTTAAGGACTCATCATAATTTGGAACAATGAATTTTTAAGTCAGTACAGTTGATCTCAGAAGATAATCCCTATTATCCCACAGTCATAAGCTTGAGTAGACCCAAGTCCATGACACCAAGAGATTGTATGAAAGTCCATATACCAAACTTCAGTCAATCCATAATTTAAGGGCTTTTGATTTTACACCCAAAAGTTAAGAAAACTTTCAGTCCTCAACTACTCATTCCTGCATTAAGTAAAGGGGGTTTCTAGTCAATATTGGCAGACTTGTCATAACTTACAGTCACAGACGTTCAATCTAGCGAGCCATAGGACAAAATTAAAAAGAAATAGAAAAAAGCTTGGAACAATAAGAGCCACTTGAGATATCAAAACCTGACCTTGAATCTCCTGGGGCGCACATTATCAGGACTGTGGCGACAGTTGTAGGCTTGACGTCTGGGAGCTTCACTTCTGTAATGATCCGCTGCCCTTGTGGATACTATGTTATTTTTCTCTTGAGTTTGATTTCTTGAATTCCGAAAAAATCCATCTTTGTCCCAACTAACCTCATAATCAGCCTTCAATCGTGATCCTTTCTGTTCATTGACAACAAATCGTAAATCATCACCAAGAAATCACTTATCAGGCTTAAATTAAACATGTTTAAGATTTTGATTTTGCAAAACATTCTTTATGCCAATTGCAACCCAGTTTTTCATCAGCTATAATCACAAGTTCAATGTGAGTCACCATTTCTCTTTGATTATAGAAAACGCTTATATATAAGCACTTATTGACTAGGATAGCATCTCAAATGAGCAAAAGGTTGTGAAATTTTACTACAGACACCATGGCTATCCACAATTTCACAATAATAAAGCGAAGAAAAATAAAGCAGAAACTAAGCAAATACTACCTTTTGCAACGAGCGACCACAGAGTACTCTCATTGCATCATGGAAGTCTCTATATTTCTCAAACTGAACCACAATCTTGCAGTAAAGACCTGAAACTAGGTCCCCACCATCTTCATTCGCATCCTTGCCAAATTCATCATCCTCAGCAACATTAAGATTCCTATTCAGAAGAAAAACAATCAAGTACAATCAAATTCTTGAAAGTAACTTGTAGGCTTGTAGCTAAGTTTGGCTATTATGTGACTTTAGTAAGATAAAAAATTATTGTAGTCCTTATATTTTAAAGATGGGCGTTTATAGTGTGCGTATTTCTAAAATGTAGATGATAGTGATCAAGTTAAAATGAAGTATAGGATCAAGTACAAAATCCACCACATTTTAGAAATATGAAAACCAAAATAACTAGTTATATAATGTAAGGACTAAAACCTATTTTGAGCAAATAGATCTAAAACACTTTTTACCCCCAAGTTAAATTCGAGAATTCAGAGTCTCACATAGGCCATACAAGAATAAAGCATTTGACTGCAAATAGACCATCAATTTGATCATCAAAGTGTTATCTTAATCTTCTCTCCTAAGTAGTCCCCAAAGTAATAAAAACTATAGGAGCAATCTCCAAAGTATTGAATATCCATCAATTTAGTCCCAAAATTGATATGATATGTTCCAGTAACGTTGAAGAACAAAATTGAAGTGTTTCCAATAAAAATAATAACATTACTAAGCAGCACAAAAGAATAAAAAAGAAATTGCAGAAAGAAGGACCTTATTTTACCAAAGGTGGAGAAGATGGTGTGAGTGACGAGCATGGAGGGTTTAGAAGAAACTCGTGGCTCAGAGAACCAGCGAGAGGGGACGCCTCTGAGAACAACGGTATCAGGTTGGCGGCGACTTCGAAACAGGGAATGCTCTTCCCAATCCTTCTTGAAGCTCTCAAAATCGTCGGAAACGGGAACGGAAACGGCGAGCGTGAACTTGAGACCTTCCAGGTTGAGTTCGACGCCGTTGAGTTTCTCCGTCAGCCGGCTCCGCGACGCGAGGAGGGTGTGGTCGGTTGGGAAGGAAGAGAGGTCCCATAGGCGGAGGGTGCCGGCGGCGACGGGGTCGTCGCGTTTGCGTTTCTTGAGGTCGGAGAAGCGCGTGAGGTGGAGGTCCTCCTCGGGGAGCGTGAGGGAGAGGGAGGATTGGAGGAAGTCGATGAGGGCGCGTTTGATTTTCCATTGGATAGGGCGAGTGAGAATGAGGGGAGTGGAAGGGTAAACAGTGAGGTTGAGCTTCACGCGCGGCACAAGGCAGAGACCGTTCTCGATCTCCAACGCCTTCAACTCTTCCTTCTGCTGCTCCTCGCTCATTTTGCCCTCAAAACGCCCTCGTTTTGTGCTTTCTGTCTAATTAACCCTTCTTTTTCTCTTCCTCCCATTCTTCTCAACTGTAAAGCTTCTCCTTCCTGAAACATTATAATGTTTTTTTTTAAAAAAAAAAAAAAGTATAATTTACATGTTTAGAATTTTTTTTAAAATAATTTAATTTTAAGAAGCTTGTTTTAATTTTTTTAACAGCTTTTTTCCAACTATTTTTATATATTATGATTTTTTTTTGTTACGTTCAAACCAGGTTAATTATTTTTAAACAAACAAAAATTAATTATAATCCATTATATATATATATATGATCAATTGTTTAAATAATATTTTTTTCATTAAACATATTCTAACTATATTTTTTATTTGTGGCTTTATTAAAATTATGTTAAAAGTGTTTTGTGTTTTTTTACATAAAATTTTAATATGCATTTGTAAAAAATATGATTTTCTTATATTTGATTTGTTTATAAAAATATGGTGTTAAAAGTGTATGTTTATTTTTTTTCTAATTTCTTATACAAATATTTATCAAAACAAGTCATTTAGTTCAGATAATTATGATCATAATTATTATTAAATTATTCTAATTAAAAATATTTATAAGAAATATTTTGCATGATAAAAATTTAATAAATATTCCATTTATGTAGAAAAATTTATAAATATATATGGAATAAAAATGGAATTTAAATATCAGCTAACATAAAATAATTTTACAATATTATATATTATATTAACTGATTAATTAACTGGAGTTATAAAATAATAAATAATGGCATTATTAATCGTTAGATCAATAATGAATTATTTAAAATAATCGTAACATATTTAATAATATAAATTAATTATATATTTAAATTATAAATTATTATAATTGTATATTTAAATTATAAATTTTTATAATAATATATTTAAATTACAAATACTATTTAAATTAGAAATTTATATAATTACATATTTAAATAATAAATTACTATGATTAATATTTAAATTATAATTTCTATAATTAAATATATAAATTTTAAATTATATATTTAAATTATAATCTCTATAATTATATATTTGCATTATAAATTATTATAATTATTATTATAATTACAATAATGAAGGAAAGAAAAATGAAGTAGAGATGTTGTATAATATGATGAGAGATAATTAGTGAGAAACAATGCAGGGTAAACATGTAAAAATAAAATTAGTAACTAAAAATAAGAAATCATTTGTAAAAAAAAAAAAAAAAACAATAGTTCCTAAAAAATCTCATAGATTTTTGCAAACTGAATTGAAATAATTTAAGTTACTATTTGAGCTAACTTTTCAACTTTGAGCTACTTGGAATAGCAAACCAAATACACCCTTAATCTTTAAGGTATTCTTTTAAGGTGTTATGTTTCCACATTCATTAGGATTAGAACTTTAAGGTTTTTTTTTTTAGGATTTACTTCACACTTCGTTTATTTTTATTGCACATTTAATTACTTTAAAATCAAATCTTTTCATGAACAATTTCAGGTACATTTCACTTGAGATTTCTTTTCTTTTCATCTAAACTTAAATGAATAAAATCATGCTTTCATCAACTCTTAAGTCTCCTAAGTCGATATTTCATATTTTTGGGCTTTATGATTAATTAAACCTAGTTTGACTAAAAAAAACTCACACATGCATACACTTTTTGTATTTTAAAGTTCCTTAAATAATTGTTTGGTTTTAGAATGTTAGTGATAATTTATTAATTTTAAATATTGGCTAAGTAAATAAGCTTGACAACTCTAACTAATATTGATGGAATGAATTTAAGGATTAAGTAAAATAATTTAAAAAATTTAAATATATTTTAGATAACTAATTATAAAAAGAGCTTAAATGTAACACACTCATAGACACAAATTATTACTATAATTTTTAAGTAATTATTATTAAATTCAACAAATTTATTATGAATTATTATTTCTAATTAGCTAATGATGTAAATTTTTTTTACATTATTAACACGTAAGCCATTTTTTATCAAAAATAAATTTACAAAAAAATTTATAAAATATATTTAAACAAACAAGAATAACCCAATTATATACAACTCAAGAACAAAATTTGTCTAAGAATTTATTTTATTCTTAAAAATAAAAATTGGAATTTATAATATAAAAATTGAGATAGACTTCAAAGTTATATTTTAGAGTGAATGAAATAGAGATAAATTTAAAATCATATTTTAGAGAATGAATAAAAGGACATTTATATAATTTATGAATCAAGTCTTTTGAGATTTAGTGTATGTTTGGTTGTAAGAAAAGGGGAAAGCAAAAAATTTGATATTTAGAGAAATAAGAGAAAAGTTGTAATTTCTATAGTTCATTATAAACAAATTCTTACGGAAGGTGTCATTAATTTATTGAATTCTACATGTTTAACTTTTCAGTCAAAAAATGCATAAAAAGAAAGGAAATTGAAAAAAAAAATAAAACCCTTTCAAATTCATCCTTATTTATAAAAAAAAATTATAAATATATGGAGAATTTTGTAATTGTAACAACTTTTATTTATAACTCTCCATCATTTATACATAAATTTTGTTTCATTATACATATACATTTTGTTTCTTTTAAGCAAGATCAACTCCTTTTGTTAGTCTATCAAATGCTTGTACACTAAGAGTTTGTTTGACAACAATTTTATAAAACTGTTTTCAGTATTTTAATATTTAAAAACTAAAAATAGAATGAGAATATGTTATTTTTTGCTTTTTATTAATAACATTTCTGTAAATATAAATAACTTTTATTTTATTTTTATATTTTCAAAATAGTTTTCAAATAACACTTACAAAATAAGTTTTTTTTCTCTTCTTCAAAAAAATAGTTTTTGAAAATTATTTTTAAAAATTCTTTTAAAAAGCTAGAAAACAAAACTAATCAATCAAGTAAAATTAAACCCAATAACTTCAAAATCATAAATTATAAATATAATTTTAAATATAAATATAAATACCATCTTATGAGAATAAGGTATTTGATACGAGAGTGAGAGGAACAATTCTCTATCATTACTTGTCATTATTTTTCCCTTCTTCTCTTCATTATATATCTACATTTTGTTTCTTTTAAGCAAGATCAACTCCTTTTGTTAGTCTATCAAATGCTTGCACACTGAGTGTTTTGTTTAACAACAATTTTATAAAATTATTTTCAGTATTTTCAGTATTTTAGTATTTAGAAAACTAAAAATGCAATGAGAATATGTTGTTGTTTGCTTTTTATTAATGACATTTCTATAAATATAAATAATTTTTTTATTTTTATATTTTCAAAACAGCTTTCAAATAATACTTACGAAATAAATAAAAATATTCTATTTTATAAAAATGCTTAATGGCCCAAAATTTGTGTGACAAGTAACCTTTACATAGCAGGAATTAATGCTTAATGGGCCAAAATTTGATTGCTACAAATTTTGTATAATTCTAGATTTTTTAAATTTTTTTAATGTTAAAGCTCAGGATATTCAAAACCATAAGAATCCCACCAATCAGCTGGACTTTTGGTTTTAATTGCAGCCTTGGCTAAATCATGACCAAAATATTTTTTTGCATGCTTGAAATCTTCTAGCATAAGGTCAACTTTAGACCAATCTTGCTTAGTTACCAACCTGCATAAACTCTGGTACAACCCTAATTTAACATCCACATCATCTTCAAAATTGGGACGGTAATGAAATCGAGGATTAAGATAATAAGTTGTAGCAATTAAAGGCCTAGAAGAATTTGTTTGTCCCATCTTTCATCTATGATGTCCCACAAAGGCATATAACTAAAAAAAAAACAAACAAAAGTGCTTATCAGACGAATATTATTACATAATATATTAAATTATACAAATCAAATTCATATTGATAGTAATTACCGTATCTTGACACATTTAAAGGCCCATTGTATCTTCTCTTTCACTTGCTTCATTCCCTCATATATGAAACTTATGATTGGTTTTGTGTTTGAGCTCACCAAATGAAGCAAGTTGATAAGAGGACCAACGCCTTTCAAACAAACTATAATACTATTCCAAAACTTATCATCCATAACAAAACTTCGAGCAAGTTTCCCTCTTGTTGTTCCTGCAAAAAAACTGACTTTCCATTGTTTGGATGAAAACATATGTACCAATGCTTCCTTATTATCACAGAGACACTTTAAAGTTAGATAACATGTGGCAAATTTAGGCACTCCTGGCTTAATCAGATCCTTCCCTTTAGTAAAGTGATGCAATAAATCAACCAGAGAATTCCTTGAACATATGTAAGATGTAATTCTCTTTCCATTTGCAATTGCGTCTCCATGGATCTGCAACTTTTTAACAAAATCCTCCAACATCAAATTAATATTGTCAATAACACAAGGCATCCAAAAAAGTCTCTTCCTTTTCCCCAACAACATCTTTGCAGTAGCTGTATAGTTAGATTCATACCTAGTAACAACTTGAACAACATTTTCTTCATCAACTTCTTCCACAATATCATCCATCATTTTAAAAATGCCATTAACATTTTTGCAGATATCAGATGCATTAATGGATTTAAGAAAAACAGTACCTTTGAGGCTGTTAACAAAGAAGTTGCAAATAGTGACCCCATTCCTATTAGTCCAATGATTAATCAAGATAGAACACCCAATTTTCTTCCATATAGCTATATACTCCTCTATTGATTCCTTGATCACAGCTACTTCTTGCTTCAAATACTTGCCTGTGAGTTCATTATAAGAGGTTGACTTGAACCCAGGGCCTGCAATAGTGTTGCACATATTTTGGAAATTTTCACTTTTTGCAACTTTCAAGGGGATGTCGTTGATCTAGAAAAACCTAGCAATTTGCTTGCACGATTCCTCCCTCATATCCATGCTTCTAGATTCAATGCTCTTGCATATTCTCTTCTCCATGACTCCAGTGTTGCCCAATTTGTTCCCTTTTCTTTTTGCCATTCTCAAAGAAAGTGAAAAGGTAATAGGGTTCATAGTTTTGGAAGTAGGGTGAAGAAGCTGAGGTTTCTGGGTGGATGAAATTTAGGTTAAACGAGAGTTAAGTGATATTACAGGAGCTCGATTTGGGCTCTTAAATTTGGGCATTCCATTTACCAAGTGAAGTTATTTTAATTTTCAATGCAGTCTCGTAAGGATCATAAGAATCCACCAATTCTACGAGCTAAATCGTTAGAATCGTGCGATTCCACTGATTTTATGATCTAAGCATTTTGACAACGTTTGAAGAGGTTATTGTTGTTGCTGATGATGGTGTCAATGATATTCTGGCAATCCATGAAGTAAAAATTAGTCTGCATTTCTCTAGAAATTTTAAAATCATCACTTAACTTTTGTTTCAGGTACTCTCCATTCAATCCCTTCTTTTTTCATGAAGATGTAAATGGATTATGAATTGTGAGAATTAAATATTAATACAAAAAATGGCAATGGAGCCATAACTAGTGTACAGTACAATTGATGAGGACTTTGGTGAAAGAGTTCCATAATTTTTGCTTTATTTTATCTTTCCTGGTATAAATGAATTTCTAGGAAATTCAATGCTTCCATTACGTTCATTGAGCCATTGAACCTCCTAAATCCAAATGATGAAATTGATGAATGATGATATGAAAAATCATGTATTCATAGGAAAGGAAAGTTGATAATGACTCATAATGTAATGTGGAGGAATTTCTTGGGACAGTCTATGTATCAATGGCTCATAATCTAGCTCCTCGAGACAATAGGAAGGTTAGTTTTTCAAATTTCATCATCATGGCTTGGAATCATATTTGAATTGATTATATTCATTCTCAACTCCAAAAGACTAAGCCAGTTCATCTGTGAATCTGAGTTTGGCCTACTGCATTGAGTCAAGTCCTCACTTACAAGCTTGTATGCATCAGTTACAATGATCCTGTTCATTTGGATGAAAGACTGAGGTTTGTAGCACCCTCTTTATAGACGTAAGCTTCTCTTCTCAGATAAACAAACTCCTTCTGCATTGCCAATTCCATCGAAGTGCATCTCACCTGAAATCACCCCATCTCCTTAACTGTTACATTTTTATTCACAAACAACTCAAACAATTTAGAAAAAAACATTCTCAATGTATCATCTTTTACCCAATTATGATTCCAAAATAGAGTGTACTTCCCTTCATCTATCCACTACTAATTTTGTTTCCGAACCAATTATGGTTCAACTGTATTAAGTTAGCTGGCATCCAACTGTCTTGTTTACTTTTCATAATAATGCTGTCCCAGAGATATTGGGAGACATTGTCTTTGAAGGGCTGAACAATGTGTTTATTGTAGCATTTGGTTTGGCATGTTAATTTTTATGCAATGGTTAGGAAAGAATATTAAAGGATAAATTTTATAGCAGATAAAGCGACAGCTGCTGGAATACTTGAACAGAAAAGTTGTGATTTTCACACAGCACTTCATTGTCCATTGTCTTGGCCATAATAAGACTAGTTCGAGCCTTTATATTGAAGATACCGTGGCTCTGCTTTGTAATCTCCTCCATTTCTTGGGGCATAGTTTAGTCCGAACCAAAATTTCCGGGTTTTTTTTCCACTTTGTCTTTTATTTTTATAATATAAATTAAATATTAATTACTAATGGGTTTGTTTTTTTAGATACATTTAAATCTTCTCTCCGTCACACCAATCTTATAAAATTTAAGTTATAATCATTTTATTTTATAAAAATAATTTTTTTTATTAAAAAAATAAAATAAATAAAAAGAAAAACACACAAAAAATATAATTTTCTCTTCATTCGTATGTAAATAAAAAATTTTAATTTTATTTAAATTTAAATATAAGTAAATTTAATTATTTTTATTTTTTAATATTATTATTTTTAAAAATACTTTTTATTTAATTACGCTTATTAATAAAATTATTTTAAAATATCTTTATTTTATATTTAAGATTAATAAAATAAAATAATAATAACTGATTTTTTTAATATATGTAAACTTTTATTTATATATAAATGCAGAAAAAAATCAGTTTTCATTCTTTTATTAGTTAGCAATAGTACGAAAAGGCAATACTAATTACTAAATAATTTTCTTACGATTATTTTATTGCCCCAAAAACATTAACTTTAGAGGCGTCATTCTACATAAAAAATACAAATACATGCGTCATTCAACTCCGAAAAGTAAACGTGGGGACACGCAAACTCAACGCGGAATAAACACGTGGACGAGGAAAGTTTATTCGCAGTTGTTAATATTAATTCCAGTAATTAATATGGATTAACATAGTGCGTTCAAAAAAAAAAAAACTAAAAAAATCACATTGTACTGAACAAATCCAGAATATAATATACGGTAACAAACGAAATTAAAGAGAAATTGCAAGTGAAGGCGAAGCCGGATCACAACTCAAAAAGAGAGAGACACATCAAAGATGGGTTTTTGCTGTGGTTGTTTCGGCGTAGACAAACGCAGCAACGAAGAAGAAAGATTGGCCTCTGAAGAAGCTCGTGCCAAAGCCGCTGAAGCCGCACAGAAAAGGTTTTACCTTTTCTTCATTTTTCTATTTCTTCCACTTTCTTTAACTAAATTCATGAAGATTCCTTAACCGCTCAATTCCTGCGAAAATTAAAATATGCGTATTTGGGTATATATTTGTTTTCCTGCATGGTTTGCTAGATCCTTAATCGTTGTACTTGTGTAGATTAAGTATGCATCTGCTTTTGATTTTCCTTTTCCTTTATGTCTTGCCAATTACACTTTTTTCATATTTTATTTTATCCCTTCTGAACATTATGAAACCCCTATTTGAAATTAATAAAATAAAAAAGTGGATTTTGGTAACTATGGTCTAAGCTTCAATTCAGTATAATATATTGTTTTACAGTTTTAAGGTTTAATTTTGTATATAGAGCTCGTTGCTACCTCTCATCCTTGAATGTCATACGTTGATATGTCGGTGTTGCTATGTAATGCATTCCATATACTAGACACTTTATACAACTATCAGTATATTACAGTCGCTAGGGCAATTTCACTTTCAATGTCCATGGAGATTTTTATTCATGCCACTGTGACTCTGTGAGGTGCTGCTAAATGTTCTGCAATGTTTGTGGAAATCATAATAAAAATTCGTGCAAGGCTCACTGCAATTAACAAATAGATAATGAAATGAAGTCTAGATGGATTGAAGCATGAAAGAAGATAAATTTCAATGTTGTTGTAATGATTTATTTAGTCAGTGACTGTATAGTAATTATAGACTAACTTATATGTGTTGATTGCAATTACAGGCAAGAGAAATTTGAGAATTCTGCAGCTGGACGAGCTGCGCGTGCACAGCAACAAGCCATGGCAAAGCAAGCTGCAAATTCCAACAAAGGCGAACCAGTTTTGAAGGTTTGGTGATTCAAGATGCCACTTTTTCTTTTGGCAACTATTAATAGATAGTTTGATATTGCTACTAAATCTGCTTAAGTATGCTCATAATTTCTGGAGATAGATTCAGTGCTTCTTGATTAAGAGTTTGTAGCAAATAGGTTTTTTATTTCTTTACAAATGTCATTGCCCTGTAATAGGCTGCTTTCTTTTCTGTGCTTTTTGACTAACAACCTACCTTCAAATAGCTTTGTACCATACTCAGTTTTTTAGACCTCACTAATGATATGTTTTGGCTTTTCCATTTGTGGATGCAGTGGCAAATGGGTTGACGTTAGACAGTTGTTGGAGTCAACTCTATTAGCTGTAAGGTGAATGATCCATCTAACTAATTCTACTTTGCCCAATTGTTTTGGTTATGGAATTAATTTAGTTTTATGTTTGATGAAAAATAACTTAACAGATTTATTTTATGACAATTAGCATTAACATCTAAGTGTTTGCTTATTTTTTACTGAACCAATTTGGAGAAATATGAGGTAACTTATTGTAAACAGACAAGCATTTTCAGTGTTTCTCTTGGCTGTAAACACTAAAGAATATTTACATAAACAGAAGTTTAAAGTCTACAGTAATGCAGCTCGCTATCCAAATTTTGGTGATAGTTATTAACGTGAGATAAAAAGAGATCGAGTTGGATATGCATCTCAATGAAATATTAATGTTGATTAATTTTTAAAACATTTCTAGGACATACTGTTCGAGCAGCATGTGTAGTAGTAATATAGAAGTGTCTGTAAAGTGCTACTCAACTACACCACTGACCACTCTTTCAGATGCATACATGCAGTAATTATAATTTATTTCTAAAATATGTTTTTGTTCCTCCAAAATATTTAAAAAAAGTTGGTTTATAAAAACTTAATACGTATTTAGTCCTACAATTATCAACAGTGATGTAATTTTATTCCTTTATCAAGGATTAAAAATACGTGTTTCTAGGTAAGAACTAAGAACATATTAAGTTTTATATGAACTAAATATTTTGAAATAATTTGAGAGACTAAAAATATGTTCTATCCAAAATTTAAACTGCAAGGGGGAGGGTAGCAAAACATTTGGTTTCTGATATAGACTGTTTATGTGGTTATGGTTAATCACATTCCATTTTTCCTGCCTTTCAAAAAAAATCCATTTTTCCTGGACTAACCCTATTATTTTAGAAAAATGCCCGAGCTAGACAAAAACAAACCAACATACTGAATCTTACCAACTCAGTTGAATTAGTTTAAAACTTAACTGATTTCTTCAGGTTGTGCTGATTAGGACCACTATATCATGTTTGTAAAAGATAGTGTTAAAGCAGAAACCAATATCAAGCATACTTTTACTTCTGAGAATGTAAATGCCTCTTTATTGTTAGATCATTTTTGTCTCATTAGTTTTCTTTTCTTGTTTTACAGTATCGATGATAAGTCCAACCAAAATTCTATGCACTCTTGTTCCAAAGATGCAAAGATCTTTACTAGAATAATTGTTTATTGTTTTCCCGACCAACAAATAGTGTTTGATTGTAAATTTGTAAAGAAATCGTGGTGAATGGAAACAGAGATTAGTTGAGATGGTAGTTTGATTCCTCCCCAATTACAAGATATTTCAGCAACTCCACTTGCTTTCTGTAAACAGTTAACTCGTTTGCCCTTGATGATGACGCTATTTTTATTTTCGGGAGTATTATCAGTACTATCATACCTTCTATGACTATTCTAATAATTAAGTTTATTTTTTTATTCAACTTATTTTGAAAAACAAAGTGTATAATTGACAGTTTTCTGGAAGTGTTTTTGAAAAATATGCAATTATTTTTAACAATTTTTTTATCAGTCATACGCTAACAATGAAATGAAAATATAACATCAAACTAAATGTTAGTTAACTCAAGCATTTGAAGAAATTTTTATCATATAAGCTCTAAATGATGAGTATTAGTTTTCTAAAATGTAAGGAATCTTGATGTGGAATATGTATACTGCACGGTTTTTGGAAAATAGAGAAAAAAAAGTAAAAGGAACAAAAGAGAAAGTAAAATTAGAGTAAAACGTGTCGATGACATGGGACAATAATGTCACGTTAAAATTAGTTTTTAGTTATATTAAATTTTAAGAAAATAAATGAAATGACTATTTTCAAGATTGAAGAATTTTTTAGTTTATAAAAAAAGGAAAAATGCAAAAATCAATCTCTTTCCTTTTTTTATATACAAGGATCTATTTTCTTTAAAAGTAGAGACTTATTTTTATCATAAATATTTATTTTTTCATATTTAATTGTTGAACTTAACTACTTATTACAAATTAAATTGTGAGTATAGAAAATATCTTCTTTTAACTTGCCTTTTATTTTCATCATTATTTTTTTAAAATTTAATTATTAATATTAATTTTTTATTATAATTATTAAATTTTTAAAAAAAACTAAAATAAAGAATGAATTTTTTATATTTACTTTTAAATAATATATATATATATATATATATATATATATGGAGGCAAGGTTTACTTAATCAAAGAATAAGTATAAAAAATTTATTTTTTATTTCATCTTTTATTTTCTTAAAATCTAATAATTAAAATTAGTTATTTATAACTATTAAATTTTAAAAAAATAAATAGAAAAATGAGAGTAATTCCTTAATAGATGACTTGCCCCTGTATAGACACTAGCGTACGCACGGATGGAAAATTATAACTATCTATCAATTTGAAATTTGAAACTAAAAAGTCCATTAGCAGTCCAAGCTATATGTGCACGAAGACATGCAGGGATTTCTCAGCTTACCTACTAGCAGAGCCAAAAACTAAAGTACATTTTTCTTGATATTATGTTATAAACAATTCTTCACCACTTGGGGAAGCCAAATTTCTGTCCTTCCGTGTAAACTCATCTAGTTGGAATATAATTAAGGAAATCTATAAATAAGTAGCTAGATATAGAGGGTTCTTCACAAATATATCTTTTAAACACGGGTATATTTCCTTTTTCATTACTCTTGCTGCTCATGGCTTTTGTATAATGCTCTTGGTTGAAGCTCACTTTTCCTCAACCACAAAATATTACACTCCTCCCAAGATCTCAATCACTCAAACTTTTGCACTGGAGCTGAAAGCTTCAACTCATATGCAGCTTGAAAGCAATCTGCTGCTTGTTGTAAGGAACCTTCCATTTTTGAAACCAATCCAAGGTTAAACCATGCATCATGGTTTGTGGGATCTAATCTCAAAGCATTCATTAAAAAGCTTCTTGCAATTGGGAGGGATTGCGTGCTAAGTTTAAGAAACAATTTTGCAGTTGAAATGATACTAGGAATGTAATCCGGTTCTATTGACAATGAGACTGAGAAAGAAACAAAGGCCTCCTTATGCAATGATTGAGCTTCAAACAACAACCCTGTCATTGTCACAGCCAGGTAATTGCAGATTGGTGATTTGTTAATGCATAGTGCTGTAAGAACAAAGTACAGAAACAACAGCAGTTTAACAATGAAAACATAAACACTCGGGTGTCAGGTTCCATACCAGTGATATGCCAACTTCTGGGAGAAAACAATTCTATTAATTGGGATTTGTGAACACAAGCCTTTGCATCAAGAAAGGAACTAAGATCTGCATAAATGGTAGCCAAATCCTGCCAGACATCCATTTCCAACTTCTGTTCTGTTAGTGCCTGCAAACAGATGAAAAGTCAAGGAGGATACAGAAGACGAATTAGATACTTACATTATCAATAATCAAAACTGTCACTAATTATTGGCTTTTGGACCACAAAAAAAAAAAAGAAAAAATCTTGCACATAAATTAGAGGACTATTGATGACATGGTTTTGATTTTAATTAACTAGTCTCAAGACAAACTCTTATTTCTGAACAACTTCCAACAGACAAGAGCAATGTTTGATTTGTTTCTTTACAGTCAATTTTAATACAAGTCTATACGATGGATTCTATAGTGTAGTTGCTCCCTTAAAAAATAACACACCTCATGCTTGAATGTCTTAGCTTGAAGCCCATGTTCTCTTCTTGCTTCAATTACTGCTAGCAATATTCTGTAGGTCTCAATTGCTTGCTTGGGTTGCTGCTGAGTAATTTGAAGTACAGCTTTCAGTCTCAGTAGTTCTAACTGATCTATACTACATACCTCGTCTAAAGCAAAATCAACTATAGTTTCTGCATCCTTAAACCGCTGCTGTGCTGACACTATGAGTGATAACAGCTGCCAACCTCTTTTTGAGCTGCCAGCTATCATGTCTGAGTACATCATTATATTGTCATAACCTGCATTTAGATTTCTTTGGATTGCATTCTCTAGTCCAAGGCTGAATATCATTTCCGGGTCATTATTTCCATTTAGAGCAGCATCATTTAGAAACTTCAAAGACTCTCTTTGAAATATAATTCTTTCAGAATCCAGTACAGATATTCTAGCAGCAGCCCCATGGCAAATGCCAAGAAATTTTTGGCCCATACCCAAAAAATGCTCATTTTGATGCTTGGCTAGTTCAATAACTTCCTGTGAAAATTTAATTCCTTCATGAGCATGGTTTGGATGTATAGAACAAACCTTTGCACCAAACAAAAAAGAAGGAAAATGGGGTCTATGCTTTGCTTCAGAACTACCACAAGCCTTCCTCAAAAGGTTCAAGGCTACTTCATTCTTTCCAGCTGCACTGTAACAAAGAGCAAGAAAGTACCACCTCTCAGCTCGATCATAAATACCTGGAAGGATCTTCTCGACATGATCTGCCAATGATTCAAACATCCCAGTAACTGAAAGTGAAAATGTAAGATGATCCATTATTTCAGGGTCCCAATCTATTTCCTGAAGTGCCATCTTTCCTGAGAGTATTAATAGCAAAAGTATAGCCTCTTCTGTGCCACTCATGGGTGTTGTTAGACCACCCTTCACTTGAAACTGAGAGGGTAGATTTACTTCAACACCACCATAGAGTAGTGTGGTAGCTAAATCTTTTTGTACACAGGCCAACCTTCCCGGCTCCAAATTCCAGGGCTTTAATAGAGCCCGCCTATAAGCAGTGACAGCTTCATCTAGGAAACCTGCCTTGATCCATAGATTTGGAAGCAACTCCAATGCTTTGTGGAACATTTCTTGCAACTTACAATCTTCACCAATACTCTCAGGCATTCCATTAGGAAGAGCAGATTCAACTGTATCCACAACAATTCTGCACTCCGTTGCAGCCTCTGGTAATAAGAAAGCATCAGTAATCAGAATTGGCACCCTTGAGTGCCAAACCACGCATGTGTAAGTAGCCTCTTCTCTAACCAAAAAACAGAAACACCTATACATACAACTACATTTATAAGCGTTTATGATGCATTGATGCTAATATGAGCAATTGTTCAAAATTCTCTTAACAAAAGAGTAAAACTTTCAATATCCTACATGCAAAAGTTACAGCTCTTAGCAAGAGCACGCTAAATTAAACAAAATACAATAATATGTAAAACGTTGAAAGAGACATGAAGGTGGTGATACCATTGTATCGCCCAAGTTCTTCTAAGGATTTGGATTTAAGCAAAATTGCCTCAAGAAGCAGGCTTACTGAATGCATAGACATCACATTAGGAAGCACATTATCCACTTTGGACCTTGGTTTTCTTTGCTTGGTTCTTTCAGCTATAGCCTTGATCATCCTTGGAGCCAAGGCCCTTATGTCTATACCCTCAAACACTTGAAGGGCACCATCGAAGTTCCCTCTTTGATATTCAAGCCTCCCCAACAAAGCCCGAGCTTCCTTAAATTCACCAAAAAAGAGAAATTAGTATCAAACAGTAGCCTTATGTTAACAGAAAATAATCTTACAAAGTAAGAAACACCAATTCTTACCTCATAGTTTAACGAGAGAGCTTCTTTTAGAGTAGATTCAACATCTTCCACTTGTGTTTCATCAAATTTGGATTCCCAATCACCAGTCCTTGAAGAAAGGCCACTTGCAGAGAAATCCCTTGTTGCCAAGGACTCAGGTGACCGCGGCGCCTCTTCAAATTTGAATTGCTCCCCAGAACAAGCACACAACATCTTCCAAAAAGTGTGGATTTCAAAGTGAACCCAACACAAATCACTTGTCACTTTCTCAATGAACCCTTTCACAAGGGGCTCAACACCTTCAACAAACACAATTCTTTTAAAATTCAACAATGCATTACAATTTGTAGATTGATGAACACGGTTGGAATGTTTGGAGTGGACTATCATTACTATTAAGAATGCCACGCAACATTGGTCTTGACTTTAAGTAACAAAATGAAGAATACACAAAGCAGCTTTTTACCTCAAATTTGGAATTTCACAACTGTATCATGAAACTGTTGATGCAACATAATAGTGCTAAGGATAACACGTTCATGCAACGGAAAACAAAACCACATAACTTATAAGTTATAACCAATGGGAACACAAAAAAGAGAAGAGAGAAAAGAGACACAGATATTACAGATTTTTCAAAGGCAATGATGGATGTCATCAGAAAGAGAAGAGTAAGAAAGGTTTTCTAGATAAACACGGGGGACATGTGAAAGCTGAGCAAAGAGAGAAACAAACAATAATAAAGAACAGTGCCTTGGACTTACCATAGCTCAGATTCCAAAAACCTGAACCTCATCAGTTTTTTTGACGCCATGAAAGCTACCCCTCTCTTCAACTTTCTGTTTCTAAGTTTGGATTATTTGAAACTGGTCCTCATTGGTTAAAAGGTAACAGCCCCTTTAAAAATTCAAAAACTTTTAGCATAAATAAAGAGCAACTCAACCGAGGACCAATCCAAAGCTTATAGAAATGTAGTAATTATAAACTTCCACTAGATTCACAGATCTGACTTTAATGATTTTTTAGCATAAGCTCTCTCACTTGGTGTATGGAGAATGTTTGGTGATAGAAGTATTTAAAAGTGGTGCAGAGTAGTAGCAGCAGATGTTGGTAGGTTGTTTGAGTTAGTTTAAAGTTTCAACAATGTATGTGTGTGTGTTCACACATGATGGTGATAGTGGCATGGGGGAAGCAAAGAAGTGGCTAGAGAGTTGGAGCAACATTTAACTAAAGAAAGTGAAAGGAAAAGAAAAACTAAGGCTGTTGTCGTGTCCTGCCACCAACAAGAGGTAACAGAGCAAAAGGAACCTCATTAGCGTGTCCCCATGCATTGGTGTCGCCATAAATGTCATTTACTTTCCGTGCTTTTTGTCAGTCAGTGTATCCAAAACAAAAACATAAACATAAACAATACTCCACTTTCAAATAATCAAAGAGATCTTTAAGAAAATGAAAAAAAAAAAGTGATGTTATTCTCTATTTCTTTTTGTACTTACTTAAGCTTTTAATCTTTAAAATTTGATTAAAATTTAGTTTTAATTCTTGAAAATTAAAAAAAAAATTGTCTTTAAATTTTAAGTTTACATTAATTTTAAGACTAAATGTGACTAGTTTTGACTAAATCCAAGAAAAAAAAATTTGAAATAGGTAAATTTTAGTTAAATTTTAAGGACTAAGAAATTAATTAAACTTTTTTTTATTAAAAGAAAGGTAATTAGAGCATGTAATCCATCTTCTTAATTTTTTTTTGTTATTCATTATATTTGTGAGTCATATTATACGACTTTCAATGATTCTATTATTTTTTACTTTAATTTATTATGAATTTAAATTTATTTCATGAAATCAAATTAGTTTCATGAAATCAAATTAGTTTCAAAGGAAGTTTTGATTTGTTTGTGATGAAAAAATCCATCTTTCACCTTAAAAAGTTAAGATCTTGAGAAAAACAAATATTGAGTTCAATACCTAACCCCCTACTAGAGTTTGCTTTTAAAGGTTTCCTATTTTGACATGATAAATTTTATTTTTAAATTTTATAAAATATGATAATTTTTTAGATTGTAGAGATTAAATTCACATTTTTTTAATTTAAGAACAAAACTAATCTATTTAAAATTATAAAAATCTTTATATCTTTGTGAATATATAAAAAAATTATCATGTTTGACAAAAAAACTATAAATAAGGACTTAAAATTAATATTTTTCTTAACATATATATTCTTTTTAGCGTACTAGTACTAGTATCAATTAAAAAAATTAACTCAATTGTTGTATAATTTATTCAAATTCATTATACTTATATATTTTTTTATTTCAGTTCATTTATTTTAATTTGAAATTGATTCAGATCTGTAGGCACTTCTATCAAAATTTATGTTACACTCAGAGTTTATGTTAAAACATTGTTTTAGATGATGCCTATAGAAAAAACAGTTTTAAATTAATATATTGACACCTACAAATTAAAAGCGTTGGTTCCTTTAGATACGATAAGTTATTGATTGATGTGGTACTTGCACCATCTGGTATATGGAAATAAAGGTGACATGATTTTGCTTTTGTGGGAGCTCAACCTTTTTTTTTTTTTTTTGTGGATGGGAAGTGATGGAATCTGCATTGTTTGGCACTGGTTTAACAGATAGGAAACCCAAGCATGTGCATAATAGAGACCAAATCTGACTCAAAACCGGTATCCATCTATTTTATTTACAAAAAACAAGTAATGTATAAATAATTTTATAATTATAATAACTTTAATTTATAATTTTTTCTTTTTTCATGCAACCTAACCACTTTAATTTCTACTTTATTTCATCTCTCTTTCTTTTTATTTTATAGCACTTTCTTTTCTTTCCTTTCCTTTATTAATTAAAAAGAATTTTAATCCCCATTTAAACCAAATAGTATAAGGAAAATGAATATAAAAAAAATTAGATAAATACTTAATTTTTGTCAAATTACACATAGCCTTTTTTTTATTTTTTACATTAATTTTTCTTTAAATTTAAAAATATTATATGGAAACTCCTTTTATATATATATATATGTAACACATCTATTAAATCTTATATTAACATATATGTGAGACGTAAAAGTAATAATTTAAAAAACAAAAAATGGTCACGTAATTACTCTAATTTTTTTAAGAATGTAAGAGTAATAGTTTAACATACAGAAAATGCACAAGTAATGTATATAATTATAATGTCACCTTTTAAAATTGAACGGAGTAATCCGTGTAATGTAACGAGATTAGCGGATAAATTATGACAACCTCCCACTCCCTCTTCTTTCTTGTCAGTTGTCACGCTCACGCTTTCGTAATAAGTGGGATAATCACATTCTTAATCCTGTCAGACACAGCTTTCTTTTTTTTTTTACTTTGGAAAAATATTAATGAAGCAATGAACATGCGTACAAATTAAAATGTTTTTTAAGATGTTTGATATAATGGAAAACGAAAAGAAAAGTTTTTTCATAAGAATTTAAGTCATGTATTTTCACCGATAAGGTTTTTTTATTATTTGACGATATAAAATAAAATGGATCATTTATTAAAAATATAAAGAATTATATATCTTTGTTTATCATAATTCACTATTTATAATAAATTTGTTGATTTTGATAATAATTACTTAGAAATGATATAATTTATGATTGATTTACTATATAAAAATTGTTTTATATTATTAAGACGTGTATTGAAACTCGTAAATCTATTTTATACCATCAATGCATAGTCATTAAATTTTTGTTTAACTAAGTTCTAAAAAAAAAAAAAGAATATATATATATTAAACTAAAGAATATTTTTTGGCATGTAACTTTTTTTGTGTGTGAAGGTTGCTTGCAAAATATATGCAAAAGAGGGAGAACATGTGTTACAGCCTTACAGATAGCAGAGATAATGTTCTAGGGTGGGATATCCTTCTCTATACAAGTTCTTGGACAGGTTTTTGAACAAAACTTCCAAAGCTGAAACGTTTACCTGCACATGTTGATGTAGACAAGGCACAATATCACGGGTCCAACCAAAGTCCATATTTTATCCGTTTTCAATCAAAAATTAAATTTTTCATATTTTAATTTAAATAATATACCAAAAAATGTACACCATGACATTATAAATAAATATAATTTTATAAGCTTATCTTAAAGTTTAAATTAATTATCATTATAAATAAATATAATTTGAAAAACTCATTACTAAAGTTTAAATGAAATTTATTAATATTCATCCATAAATGGTAAAGAAATAAAATAAAGTCTAAATTTATAATAAATTATAGTTATTAACTTCAATGACAAATACTAAACAAATTTCAGAAACTCGTTCATAAGTTCAAACAAAAACCACACATAAAATACTAAAAATAAGTTCATTGAGTTTAAACAAAAAGCACACAAATAAGCATATTCAACAAAATAACAAATTAAGAAACATATTAAAGAAAATTATTTGAATTTTAATTTTAGAATATATAAAAACCAAATTAAAAAAAATAATTTTTTTAAAATACTAACCTGAAGTGGGTTTCAAGTTTAGGTTCAATATCAGATGGATTTATTTGGATCACTTCGGTTCAAAGACAAGTGATCCAAATAGACCTATTAGACCACCAGATCACTGTCAAACCAACCAGGTTAATCTGATTTTTCAAACTACGCCTAAAGAAAGAAATGTGATAGTTAATTTTTAAATAGAAAATATTTTTAGAATACTTTTTTTTATACGTAACCGATTTTTCAGTTGAATTTACTTGAACAATGATTGAATTCTATTAGATAAGATGATAAGTGATGCGTAAATCAAGGTTGTATAGCATTTCCAGAAACAAGTATTTTAACAGTGATGACAGTTTTCAAAGTTAGTTGGTGGGAAAAAAGAAGCAATGATGGTTGGTAGAAGTTTGAAAAGGAAGCACATGCAAAAATTCTCAGAACAGAACAGAACTGAACTGAGGTGAGGTGGCTATAACGTGAGGTGATTTCGTGGCTATAATGATGGTTGGTAGTTTGTTTTGCTTTTATTTTGTCGTTACCTAATTTTCTGCAGCTCGGTCCTCCACAATTTACATACATTCTCGTGTCATGGCGTCTTCCTCCTTGTCATCATCCTTCACAGCTTCAACGCAATTCCAACTTTTTCTCATTTTTGTAACCCATACTTACACTCAGCCTCAACAATCTCTTCCAGTTTAGTCCAGTCCAACTTGTCTGTCCCCCCAACAGCCTCTAATGTGTTTGGAAACGTGTTCATAATATACGCACAAACCTGAGATAAAAAAACGCATAAAGCTACTATGAATAGCTTCTGCTTGGACACTCGTAAAATTTTTTATAAACGGGAATTCAAACATGCTATTATAATACTAAATGTACAATGATTTTTTTAATATTATAATTTACTTTTAAAAAATTGTTCATAACTTCTTATACAAGTAATAAATAAGATAAAAGATAAAGATTGCCTTGACTTGAGGTAACAGTGTTAGGAGAAAACCCACTGTTTTCCATTTGAAACTAGAATAAAGGAAAACACGCTCTGTAACCCAAGCACAGTATAGACGCCGCTTTTTAGTTATTGCATGGCGATACTATACTCGCTGATTGCATTGAAATTAACTTTATAATAATACTTCTTTTATTGCATTACAATAAGCAACCTAGCCAGATCATTTCTTTTTTCTTTTTTGGTAAACAGCTAACAAGATTATTACAATTTAGTATAACCTCAATCGCCGATGCCACTGCAGTGAAGAGTCATTTGGATGTTTCATTAACAGCATGCTACAATTGTTTTTTGGCAAATTACGCGCAAATATCATGCAAAGCTGGCATAGATTGCAGAAATAATTTTCCTAGCCAAGTCAAAACGGACGGAGAGCAGAAAATAATGAAGCATAAAATTAATTATCCAATCATCAAATGAACACAATGCATGCTAATTATTACATGTGCCTCTCAACACGCCTAGTCATCAACCATATTAGCAGCGTAGTGTCCCAAGTTTCGGCCCTGTAATTTACCAGAAGAAAAGGAAAGGAAACAAAATTCAGTACGGTATGACTATTTAGGTAAACCCGCAATACTTAAGATGAATGCATAAATGGCAAAGCATGATTACAATTGAATGCTCTTAATTGGTTCAGTTCACAAGAATGTCTTCAGAAATCCCCACATTTTGAAATTGAGGGAGCATAAGCTCAAGTAATCCAACACAAGGACCGAGGAAGGTAACCATATTATTATTCCACAACAACAAGCAACAACTCAACCCTTGATTCTAGCAGCGAAACTGATCAATAGTTGTCAAGTAATTTCAAATGGTACTCAAAGTACCTCTTAACCAAGCATTTTAAACAGGAAAATAAACCTTAATGATCTTTTATTTGACAAGAATACCAACCTCAGATAACAACCGTTGCTTATTAAGTAATTGAGTCCTAGCCTTGTTCTGAACTGAATTAGGAGACTTGAACATCCTCTACAAGAGGGAGAATGAGACAGATCAGCACACAATGACAAGAAACAGGACAAGAGGACATTTTCAGTAGCAAAAACACATGACAGTTGATCAGTCATAGAAACCAACCTTCTCACCACTAGACATCCGATGTTCATTGTTACTAAGATATCTTCTCCTTGGTGTGAAATTAAATACATCTTGAAGGAACTCGTTTTCCTAATTTACCAACGGTGAAGGAGAAAAGAAAAACGATAAATTAACCATTGAAATGAAAGGCTTTTCAGCAAAAATAAAATCCTATTGATGAAATGCCAAGAGAAAGACAACCTGCATATGCTTGATGAACCCTCCCCCTAAAAAGTGCTTGAGAAAGTTCAACTGCGAAAAATGTATGTTAAAATTTAAAGCAGAAAGGGAAAGCTTTGTCAGAAAAACAGATGAATGATAAAAGAAAAGAAACCTGTATCATTTGGGACCATGAAGTTGTCTGCAGTGAATCACCACCAATTTTCATTGAAATTTCAGGAGAGTAGCCATACTAGTAAAACAAAGTATTAAAGTAAGATCAGTAAAGAAGCCTGTGTTCTATAAGCAATATAATATTCTGCAAAAAAGGGTGACCTAATGAGGCTCCCACTAATTGATGTTTGGGAAGAGTAGACGTACACAGCCCTACAACTAGAGAGGCTGTTTACAAGATTTGAACGCACTACCTTTAGATCTTTTAGCTCACAACTCGCAAGGTAGAAGTCTTTTCTTACAATATAAATAACAACAAATTAGAAAGATAGCTAAATTACCTCAAAAAATTCCAGGATATCTCGGAACAAGTTCCTCTGACTATTAAGATCTTTTTTAGCAGAACCTTTTCCACCAGCCTCAACAGAAAGGTTTTTTACCTGATTGATTACCTTCCCTTTCAATCCTTGCAAATGGGTGTAACTTTCCTGCAGATTACTCCCTTCTTGAATCATATCAGTTCCACCCTTAGAATCAGCAGAAATTTTCTCTATAATTCCAATCTCAAAAATTACAGCCAGTGCTTCACCAGCAGCAATACGCACTGATCGATCTTCCTTGTCTAGAAGACTTGATAAATAAGATATTGAGCTGCATTAAAAAAAAAAGTGATTATTTGGATCCCAGGCAATGAAACAAGCATAAAACACAAAGTCAGGATTTTAAATATTTAATTCAATTAGGAGTTTGGAATTTGAGCTTCGAACTGAATTTAAATCTATTGATTCTACGTTTTATGTTAGGGAGCCCTTTTAGAATTAGAATCATAATTCATATGACAATTCATAGAAATACAAAATGATTCACTCAAGCCCTTTCCAATTCCTATCACAATTTTGGACATATGTTTCAATGACGGAGAATCACATTAAGGTTCTGAATGTGATTAGAAATTTGTGTTAACATATTTGGCAATATTTGAAAAAAATTATTCTGGATCAAAACCATGGTTTTATTGGCCAACTGCAAAAGTGACACTTTTGTGATGACTGGTGAAGGAAAATCCTGTTCAATATGTATTGAAAGAAAACTCATCATGCTTCAATATTATGCCATTACTTTAACAATATTTATATAATCATATTAATTATTCAACATCTAAAAGATATTTTTATCAACACGATCTAAAACATTCAATATATTAAAATTACTTTTCACACGATGGTTCCAACATAAATCCATTCCCTCAAACACACTTCTCATTAGAATTAAATTTTGTAAAATCAAGTTTATCCCGTCATTTTGGCAAACTCTAATATAAACACACTTATTCAGAAGTTATAAGGTGAGTTGGATAATTAAGAAGAGAAGGAAGGAGGTGAAGGTCATGGGTTCAACTCCTGCTAACAACCCATAAAACAAAAGAGGTCCTTCTTAGGTTCATCAATATTCATAAGAAATCCAAATTTTAACTGTTATTTTGGATAACAATGTTATCATTATATGAGTTTAATTTTCATATAATTAAAAAACAACCAGAAATCATGCCAAGTTTGACTTTTAAAGTAATTATTATTATAAAAGTTATCAAACTTACCATACTTAACAATCTACTATTGGATTACAGTATAATTGGGTAAAAAAATTAAAGTTTAAACTATCATGTATTCTACTTAAATTCCTTTCATATTTAAAATGTTTAATTAGAAAAATTCGTTCAAAATTTATGATTAATTTTACTTTCAAATCCTAGATCACACCCAGGCAATAAAATTGGAACCGAACTTAGAATTTTAATTTTATGCCCTAATTCTGTATACAACCCAAACATAGAATTTAGTCAATTTATGATCTAGAGCCAATTCCAATTGTCAAAATATCGAAATCAAAATTAAAATTCTAAGCAACAATAATTTCAATTACATCACCCAAACTAACATGTAATATAACTTTAATTTTATTATTTTTCTTAACATTTTTCCTGCCCTTGGTTTGCATGTTATTCCAAATTGCACGGGAGAAAAATTATCAAGCATTCATTACCCTTCACAACATAATCTCCTCTTCCCTTCCCTCACTTAAACTTCCACTCTAAATCTTCTGGTATTCAAAATCAT
The DNA here is from genome assembly GCA_037954015.1 of Psophocarpus tetragonolobus. Lineage (NCBI taxonomy): Eukaryota > Viridiplantae > Streptophyta > Magnoliopsida > Fabales > Fabaceae > Psophocarpus > Psophocarpus tetragonolobus. The sequence goes on along the minus strand of CM075695.1, from coordinate 4,196,027 downwards.
ATGCACCAGCTTATATGACAACAGTTCCAAACAATTTTAGATTGCTAAACTGTCAGTAATCTAGAGTGCAGATCTGAACTGCTCTCCATGTTGGGAGTTTAGGGCTGCTAAGCACAGTCTTATCTCATCTGTATACTTAGCTATCTAATCCACTTAAAGGTGCATGAAATGCACTTTTACACATTACCTAAAGCTAGTGCAGGATTAAATGAAAGGGGATATACAGGAACAGGATTGCTTACTTTTGCCAATTTTTAGAATTTAGCTTCAACCCACTCATGGTAGATAGGAGAAACGTCCAAGCAGATACCACAACAGTTATTAATGGAGCAGAAGGTTTGACTGCAACTACCTATATAATGAAATATCTGAAGCAGTAAATTAAAGGTGGGAATTAAGAGCGCCAACGTTGAATGAAAGAGCAGCAATCATCAAAGGCAACACAATTGTTAAGACCAGACACATATTACATGTTGGATTGATAAGCAAAATAGAAACAAAACTAACATGTATGTTTGAAAGAGATGCCTACATTGGAACCTAATCTAGGATGAATCACTCGCCACAGTATGTCCATTGATCTGTCTGTTTCCTCTTGATCATTCCCGCCAACAAAAGTGATTATAGCCAAGCATTCCAGTAACTATAAAAATCAAAGGTATTGAACAGAGAAGATTCATAATCAGTGTCTCTGATGAATCAGAAGGCATATTTTGAGTACACAAGACTTTCCAAAATATCCAAACTCCTACTTAATGAGAAAGTAAAACATGAGAAATTCAGAAAGTGGAGAGAGTATTGGTAAATCTTTCATGTTGATATAGCCAGTGAGAGCTGTCCAGAGTATATATATACTTCTAGAATCAATTGAAACTGTAATGATCAATTGTTTAGAAACCGAAAACTGACTTCTGAAAGCCTAATGGGCTTGATCTTCAGTGACCCAATTTACAACAGAGAACAGCAACTACAATGATGACAAAATAGTACAAAGTAATCAATATCTCTCTAAACTTACTGATGGAATATTTGTCAAATTTGATTTAGATGTGAGAAAATCATCTAGAGGACGAACTGATTCCTCAAATATTTCTCGTGCATGACTATCACCACATCCAACAGTCAGGGTCAACAAACCTACAAAATGATCAAATTAAATATTTATTTATATGAAGATAATATAAAACATACATAAGTTAATCCAAATCTTACCAATGGCATGTGATGCCAAAGCTATCTCCTTTGCAGATGCCTTTTTGGATCCCTTTTTTATTGAAGCAAGACACTGATGTAATAAAGTAGCAAATCTGATAAGGGAAAGCATCTCACAGTTATGACAATCATCACATTTATTGAGATAAATAAACAGATGGGAATAGAAAGATAAATAAATAGATGGGTGCCATGTAACATTTTACTTCAGATTGATAGTGTTGCACATAAACCAAACACTGAAATTTGTAGACTTAATTTAAGCACTAAAGGATACTATTTTTCATTTAATAATTTGGTCTTTCAAATCAGGTAAGAATTTCTATATTCAGCAAACTCTCATATACTGAGTGCCTTAGCACTTTTTCACTCGATTTCAAATTTTAGCAAGAAATAAACATAGGTAGGCTATTGAAACTCTAATCACCTATTCATATTGTCAGTCTCCACTAAATACTTGTCATCACAATTTCCTAAATTTCTCTCCACTAAATTGCAATTTATTGATGAAATGAATAATTTAGCTAAGGGAAATATAGATTTAGAATTTGCAATCGAAAGTGGTCAGTGTGGAATGGGAATAGCCAATTGGAAATGCCAATAGCCACGCTCATTAAAGAAATACTGTTAGATCAGTTTCAGCTTTCAGAACTTTGAGTTTCCAAACATGCCCAAAGTTGATTTCATATTTTCTATGCCATCAAAATATAGCTTAACTCAAAGTCAAAGCTATCCCCTGAAGGCCAAAGAAGAGCCGGATATCAAACAAGAACACTCCAAAGTTTACAAAATATATGGTTAGGTTGGACAAACCACACGTATCAATTTATCTTTATAAAAGGTAATTAGATAAATGATGCAATAAAAATAAGCAAACAGTTGAATGAATAACAGAAAACTGAGTGATAGATGCTTACTTCTTATCCACAAACTGATGCTGCATGTTGCTACTGAATGCCCCAATTATCACTGACAAAGCTCTCTCCCTTGTGGAACCCCTTTATTACCAAAAACAATCAAAATTAATACATGTGTAAAAATCTTTTACATCATTACCCATCATAAACTATCATCATTAACTGTCAACTTTAATAACAACAAAATACTTTAAAAATCATATTTCCGTTAGTTCTAATTTGATAATAATTAGAATCTGCAATGCCAAAGCCTTATGATCGGAAAGCTGAAATATATATGAGTACCTTTTCTCGTCCAAGGCATCGAGAGCTTGATCGAGCAGAGCATCTTGATCGAAGTGCACTTCTTCGTTCCCTGAGATTGAGACCTGATCAGTTCGAGAAGTCGATGACGAACTCACACTACTACTATCATCGTCGCTATCCAACATTGCAGCACTTTTACGTTGAGAATTACCTAACCATGGATAACCAAAACGAAACCAACAACTTCATTCAATTCAAATTCCATTATTCATTGATTAGCTAGCTCCCAAAACGACAACGTCATAATAATAGCACTTAACATTCTAATATTAATTAATTAATTAGGCGAAATCAATGAAGAAGGTGAAGAAGAATAAACCCTAGGAAGAGAAGTTCTTACGCTTTCCCATAACGGTAACGGCTCCTTGGGCGTTGTGTATGGTAGTAAGCGTCAGAAAGCGTAACAGGATTGAATGGGAATGCGATGGAAAAGTATGATGTGGAGAGAAGCGAAGGGAACAGAATTGGGAGAGGAGGAGGAAGAGAGAAAGAAGTAGAAGGGTGAAGAACAATATGCCATGAAAATTGAAGGGATTATGAATCAGAATAAGAAGCAGAGAGAGACGCTTTGGTTTTATTTGTGAAGATGAGAAATGAGGTTTGAAAAGGGAATTATGCAAAATGGTGGTGTAGAATATTCGCTATGCGCTGTACCCTTACTCTGCACTGTGGACTGCTTTCGTGGAACATCACACAATGACGCACCCTCAATCAATTGTCAACCACCACCATCTTTTTTTTTTTTTTTCCTTTCTTAAATAAGTTTTTCTCTAATTAATTTGCTTATTTTTATTTTCCCCTTATTTAAAGTCTCTACAATTAAGAAATCATATTAATTAAATAATTTTATTACTCCATTAACTTATCACGTTATCAAGAACAAAATGCATTTTTAATTATTTTTAAACTTTTTAATTTTTTAGAATTTTAATTGAGTGTAATTTTGAACGATTAGAATATTTTTTTTTTATTTTTTATGTTATAATGCATGTACTTTTAAGATGAATTAAGGTTTGCATGGAATAAAATATCTAAATGATTTTTATATAAATTTGTAAATTTAAATATGATTATTGCTATTGTATAAATTTGAATTAACACCTATCATACTTTTTTAAAAAATTCATTATCATGTTGTTCATCTCTCTCCTCTTTGTTATATTATTTTTTTCACTCTCATTTTCTCTCTTCACCTTATTTTTTTCTCAAACCCTCTCTCTACTCTCTCCTCACCTTAGTATTTACATGTAGTATAGTTATTTAATTTTTTATTTTATAGTATAGCAATTTTATTTCTTTTTTTTTAGTATAGTAATTTAATTAATTTTTAGTGTACTTAATTTATTATTTTATATAATAAATACATATTTATTATATTAATTTACATAATGAATTATGTATTTAGTATTTTTATTTAATTAAATATTTGGTTAATGTAATTAATTATATGTAGTATATTTATTTAATTTATTTTTTTGTATAGTAATTTAATTCATTTTTAGTGTACTTAATTTATTACTTTTAGTATAGTTATTTAATTTATTATTTTTTATTATGATTATTAGATGTTTCTTATATTAAATTACTTAATGAATTATGCGTTCAGTATAATTATTTAATTAAATATTTAGTTAATGTAGTGTAATATAGTTATTTAATTTCTTTTTTTAGTAGAGTAATTTAATTTTTTATTTTTTTAGTATAATAATTTAATTTCTTAATAAATTACATTTTTAGTATAGTTATTTTTTTATATCTCTCATATTACTCTCTGACCATCATTTGATGAAGAGTAAAAAAAAATTGCAAATTGTTTTACTCTCCTGCAACCATTTGTCGAATAATAAAAAAATTTGTAAATTGTTGAAAAGTAATAAAAGAAATAAAATGAAGGACACCTAAGTCTTACCCTGAGAATAAGTGTTAGTTCAAATTAGGAGAAATATTAATTCAAATTTCTCTTCTACTTTATTTTTATAGTTCAATTATGTACTTGTTACTTAATATAGGCCTAATTTTTAGTCCTAACTTGACCTTTATGTAAGTTCGATTTAATCCATTAGTATTTAAAAGTCTTTATTTCATTTTTTTAAAAAAGATTGAGTAAAACTTTTATTAATATAAAATTATCTCAATCATTTAAATATAAAACTATATTAGAATAAAACTAACCCAATATTTTCACGCATTTTATATACATAATGTATAGGTAACTTTTATATAAGAGTAACACTATGATATTGTTATTATTTTTACAAAAATATATCAACATGTTATTATTATTCATATTAAAGTATATATAATTTATAAGTAATCCATTAGGTAGTAGAATGAATTACTTTGTACTTTTATTGAAATAATTATATAATTATACTGTGTTATACATCATATTAATAATAATAAATTTATTAAAAATAATACTATTGTTAAACAGAGTGCCTGCCACTGTTTTTTAAAGGCTATAAGCTCCTGCGCTTTTTAACTAAAAATGTTTTTTAGTCTTAAATGACTAAGTGATAGAACTCTAATAACCAATCTAACTCATTTTCACCTCTGCTTAACATCATCAGTAACAAAATAAAGATAAAGTTAAAATTACTTATTAAATTAAATTGGGACAATTTTGTAATAATTGATACTTCCTTCTAATGAATTTTTAGTGCAAATTATACTTATATTAGAAATCCTGTTACCAGGATATATGTGTAATTAAAGTTTTCCTTACTAATTAGAGAGTGAGTTCAATTCATCACTTGTATTTATAGTACTAAAATTTTATTTTTATTAAATAACTATAACGTTTATATTAGTTCAAAAACATTTTTAAATAAGAGCAATTTTTCTAGTTATTTATTGGATTAAAAGAAGTGTTAGATGGTCTTTACTTACGTAATTGTTAAACAACTCATACTCAATTTTAATCCCATTGAATAAATTATAAGTAACTTTAAGTAAATCACAATTTTATATATTTTTAATTTTTTAAATTTTATATTGATGTTAATTTGTACGGATTTAATAAAAAATTACTTTTTTAAAATTATAAGCAATAAATCAACTCATCCACTATTTAAACAATTTGAATTATTATGTAGAATTACTCTAATAAAAAAATTATTTCAAATAATTCGTTAACTTTTAAAACTAACTTTACAAACTAAGATGGGAGCCATAAGAAGCAATTAAAAGCAAGGTTTGTTCAAAATTAGGTATCTTTCAAATATGTCAAGTTTAGAACAAAAAGGTAATTTTGTTCTTAGAAAGAACTAGCTTTTGTAAAAAAAAAAAAAAAAGAAAGAAGAAAAGACAAGAAATAATTTTACACTTTAAGCGTTGGAGAATATCTCCTAGCACAAAAAAGGATAATGTAACATTATAGGTATTAATCTTGTTAACCGGTGGCAAAATCTAATTATAGGTATAATAACAAATTTATAAATATATTATGAGTAGGATAGATGATTACTTATACATACAATTCGTCTATTCAGTAAATGAATACTATTAATTATAAACCCTAAATCAGTAAATGAGTACTATTAAGTCTGATTGCAATTGCTATCTGAGAACTGAGCTTAATTGAATGCATTAATTATTTGTGTACGATGGCGTGGCTTCAGCGATGGTTTGGTCGACTCGGAGAAATTGGTGGGACAGGATGGTCATGAATGAATATGCATGCATGTTCAGTGCATCTAAATTAAACACGTTAACATTTTTCTATAGTTCCACCTCTCAATCGGATGATAGATTTATGAGTGAATAAGTGATGATGAAGTGAGATGAGTTTATTTAAATACGTATATTTTTTCTGTCCACGATAAATTTTTAAATTTTATGTTTCATCTTTATTAAAAAAATTATATTTGGTCTATGATAAATTTAAAATTTTTGTTTGGATTTCTGTTATTACTTATTAGTCATAACCCGTTATTTACTTGTTTCTTAGTTAAAAATTAAAAAAAAATCAAAAACAATTTGTGATGATTTTTAATATATGACAGTATTCAAATACAAAATTAAATTATATTTTTTATCAAGTAAAACAATAAAAGTATAAAACGATACCAACAACAATCAATGTCCATAAGATTGTTGGAAAAATTTAAGCAACAACGTAAAAAAAAAAAATACTCACTCAGTAACATCACACTGTTCTAAGATTTATTTATGACACAGAGATTTCCCAAAAGACTCACTTTAGATGAGATTAAGATAGCAGAAAATAACACAAACTATGTTGTTCAAAGAAATGGATGTCGACGAATTTTCACTTTTTTTCAAAAGATAATGTTTAAACATTATAATATATTTTATCTTTTCATTCAATTACCATCTACTCTACAGTAAATTTGTTAATTTTTATAATAAATATTTAAAAGTTATATAAATAATGGAAAAAAATTATTTTGCCGTATAACTCATAAACTCAATCAAAAACATTGATTGAGAGAACAAAATTATAATTCAAAAATAATAGTACATCAAAATCCTATTCTAAGAGATTTAACCAGTTATAAGCATGGGAAATATTACAATCACAAAGGAACGCATAATGAATAAACAAACAAAATAATTAAGAAAAATATTGGTCTAATTGACATCTTTGTTAATAGGTAACAAATAAAATTAATCTTGATTTATTTGTAATCACATAAGAAATTAATGAGTAAGAGTGCGTCTTCTTTATTTAAATTAGTTTCACTGTTTCATATAGATCAAACCGTCAATAAACCTGTTACAACTTTCTCATCAAGTAATTCAAGAAAAAAAACTATCATATCAGTGCTTCAATATAAACATCAAAGACAATGTTTCCCTATATCTCTAGTGCTAATATAAATGAAAAACTAAATACGAGATTTGGATACGATAAACTTAATAATATCAAATTAAAACTACACAATACAAATTAAGAATCTAAAAACATTTTTAACTAGAGAAAATAATTAGTTGAACAAACCAATGTAACTTGTATACACTCAACTTTCGTTATTCCAGTTGCAGGACCATTTTTTTAAAAGGGAAAGAAAACAATATATTAAACAGAGAAAGTAATGGCAATACAAAATGTGTATTAGTCATGTTTTTAAGAAACAATATAACATAAACAAATAACAATTTCAGCAACATATAAAAAGAAAGATCTCCGCTAAGAACAACAAAAAGTAATTAGAGGATTCTAACAAAATGAAAATGAAAAATTATGCTTCTTGCTCCATGGAAGAACCATATGAAAATGAAAAGTAATTCCACCACTTTACATCAAGTTTCATTTCCTACTAATACATGATCTTTTCATATCCATTGGTTCATCATTAAGATTTAAGAGGTTCAATAGCTTAACGCAAATAAAGGAAGCATTTCCTAGGAATTCATATACACAACTAAAGAAATATGACACTTTTGAGTAAAGTTTTTTTTTTTTTATCAATGGTAGTCCACATAATCAAACAGAGTAACTTTCCATTTAATATTTTTTTTTGAAAGGCTAAGCATATATTATAAAAAGAAACAAAAAGTTTCTTAAAATACAAGTATATTATTTACACCTATGTATCCTATTGGAGCATGTCATGGCTTATCCACCTATCTCATGTTTAATAAGCATAATCTGGGATTAGCATACCAATCCGAGAACCTACACCCCTTATTAAAGCCAAAGGAATATGATAGTCATTTCCACGAGATTACCTTTATAGACATCGGCATATCGACTGAATCCACCGATATGTTATAAAAAACAATCTGATTTCTAGTAATCCATATACTCCAAACCCCAGCAAGCCAGAAGACATACCTACATTGCTTCCTTCGCTTTCCAACCACCCATGCTGACAATGAGAGAAAGAGTTGATAGAAATCCCCCGGAATAGGTCCTTGAATTCCCAGCCAGCTAATGATATTGTTCCACACAGATTGGGCTTTGACACACCTTAAGAACAGATGATTTCTACCTTCAATAGCACTATTACAAAAGACACATAGAGCCTCCTCACCTGGGATCTCAACGCCTCTCTTCAATAGATTATCAGTGGTTGGTAATCTATCTAACAGTAATCTCCATGAGAGAGCAATTACCTTAGAGGGCAATCTATCTTTCCACATTCGTCTCAAGTCGTTGGGTTCCACCGCAATCAGTCTCGATGATGTTTGTTGCGTGCGCAGTACGGAATAAGCCTCAGTAACTGAGAAAACTCCATCCCTACTAGGCCTCCAACTCCATGTATCCGACCTGAAGTCCACAATCACCACTTGCTGCAACATGTCTTGCAAAAGAAGGAACTGATCTTCTTCCCATACAAATAGCTTCCTTCTCCATACCCATTTCCACCCCCCTGATGCTTCCTTTTTGTCACTAATAATGGTGCGTTTGTCTCCCGCTAACCCATATAACCTGGAAAACTTTAAGCTAAGGGGACCATCTCCTATCCAATTCTGTTCCCAAAACAAAGTAGTCTTTCCGTTCCCTACTTTTTTAATGACATTATTCCCAAACCAGTCTGGTATGACTGCTTTTGGTCCATCAATATCCCATAGATCCCTCCACCACTGAGAAGCTGTGGATAAATTCTGTTGTCTTTGATTGAATTTGTATGTCTGTCCATATCTACATTCCAGTAAACTCGCTCATATTGCATTGTGCTCTGTTAATATCCTCCACCTCCACTTTGCAAGCAAACTCAAATTAAAGTTCCATAAGCACTTTACCCCCAGACCCCCTTCTTCCTTAGGCCTACACACATTTTCCCAACTAACCCACGCAATTTTGTTCTCCTGGTCCTTCCCTCCCCACAAAAAAACGCGTTGTAAACCGATAATAACTTTTAGGACTTTCTTGGGTACCTTGTAAAATGAGAAGAAATACAGTGGAAGGCTAGACAATACTGAATTTATCATTACTAACCTTCCTGCAAACGACATGTGGCTTGCCTTCCACGCTGCCAGTTTCCTCTGAAATTGTTCGATGATTGGTGACCACATTTCTACCTTCCTTGGGTTCACTCCCACCGGAATCCCCAAAAATTTAAATGGCGGTGATGAAACCACACAATTCAAGAGATTGTTTACAGCATATGTGAATGAATCTAATACATTAAAACCAAAGAATTGACTTTTGCTGTAATTCACTTTTAGCCCCAATGTCAGCTCAAAACCACAAAGAATAACCTTCAGGTACCATATTGATTTCAAATCAGCTTCCCCCATCATAATAACATCATCTGCATATTGCAGTATGGAGAACTTTGCCTTTGCACCAATATTTAGCTCTTTAAACACCCATTTCCCTACAACTGTCCTGAACAATCTAGCTAAGGCTTCAGCAACCACTAGAAACAAAAAAGGAGAGAGTGGATCACCCTACTTCAACCCTCTCCCCGGCACAAACTCATCCGTTGGACTCCCATTGACTAGAATTGATACATGGCTATTCCTGACAATACTATTTATCCACTTTCTCCATAGACTCCCAAACCCGAGCCTAGCCAACATGTAATCCAGAAAATCCCAATTTACCGAGTCATACTCCTTCTGGAAATCCACCTTAAACAGAAAACAAGGTTTCCTTTTCCTCTTAGCCCAATCAACTATTTCATTCGCTACCAGTACCCCATCCAGGATTGATCTACCTGGCAGAAATGCTGACTAGCACTTAGAGATTAAGTGACCCATAACTTTCTTCATTCTCAATGACAGCAGTTTAGAGACAATCTTTTGAATGCTAGAAATTAAAGAGATTGGTCTATACTGAGCTAACCTGTCCAACCTTGCCACCTTGGGAATAAGGGTAAGAAAAGATGATGACGCTCCTCTTGGTAATACACCTGATTGATGGAATTCTTGAACTGCGCTTACCACATCGTCCCCTATTATTTCCCAACATGACTTGTAAAACTGAAAACCAAATCCGTCAGGGCCCGGACTTTTCCCTCCCTCACAAGCCCAAACCGCCTCCTTTATTTCTTCCGCTGAGAAGGGCTCCTCTAGGCTTTCTCTCTGCTGATCATTCAACTGATTGAAAGTCACCCCATCCATCTTTGGTCTCGTCTGTTCTTCCTCGTTAAAGAACATTGTGAAATGGTGTAACACACGATCCCTAATATTCTGAACTCCCTCCAGCCACCCACCATCTGATTTAACAGCCAGTAAGGAATTTGCATAACATCTCTCCTTGAAGCATTTGTGAAAGTATTTTGAATTGCTGTCACCATTTAGAGCCCATTTTACCCGAGATTTTTGTAACATGGACTGTTCCAATCTCCTTGCCTTCCCCCAATATTCTGACAAAATATCTTGTCTCTGCTGGCCACTCCCGACTACCCCTTGGCCTAACTGATGATCCACCATCTCCAATTCGAATACCTTCTCTGCCAGGAAATTCTCATCTTTACTCCAATTTTCTTCTTTCCACTTCTTAATCTTCAACTTCAAACCTTTAAGTTTACTTGCCAGCTGATACATCCTCCATCCTTGGCCCTGATCTGAGGTCCAAAACTCTTTCACTAGATCCATAAAACCTGGTTCCAACAACCAATGGTCAAAAAACTTAAACGATTTAGGGCCCCAATTCTGTTGATTCACTTCTGTTAGGATTCAGCTATGATTTGGGAACTCTCTAGAGCCGACTCTTTGAGCTATAACTCCTCACTCCTCCATCAGATCCGGGGAAAATAAAAACCGATCCAACCTGCTAGATGACTCTCCATTCGGGGCTATCCACGTTGCTCCTTTTCTGATGACTGGAATATCCAACAAACCCATTGACTAGATAAAGAATTTAAAGTCAGACATCTCAGCTGTAGAGTGATAACTTTATCTCCCTTTGAACTCACTCCTATCCAGCACAGCATTAAAATCTCCTCCAAGTACCCACTTAACCTCCGGAAATCCTCGTTTTGTCATCATCAGATCATCCGATACCTTCCTTTTCCCTTGTAACGAACATGGAGCATATACGTTAACCACACAATTAACTTCAGTTGAAATCTTTCCTCTGAATCCAACTCCAAGGAATCCCTGCCCTTGAATAACCCAGACAACCTCCAACATGTGTTTCTTCCAGATTGTCAGACAGCCTCCACTGAGCCCTGTTGACGGAAGTATTCTCCAATCGCACCCTGCCGACCCCACATCTCCTGAACTTCCCACTCATTTACCGTCCTACACTTTGTCTCCTGTAATAAGCAAATATCAATGTCCTTATTATTCAACATTTTTCTAATCCTTCTTCTCTTAACCCGATCCTGGAACCCCCTCACATTTAAAGAGAGAATCTTTATTTAGTTATTCCAATCACTCCTCGTTTCCCTTCTTTCCTTCTCTCCCTTATCCCTCATTTCCATCTTCCGTAATTCGTGTATGTATATGTTTTCTGGTTGTTTTGCAGATATTCCGATTTCCTTCATAGCCTTCCATATTTTTTCCGTTTCATCCTCGTCGTCACCTTTTCCTTTCTCGTCTTCCTTTGAATCATCCAATTGCCCTCTCTTCATTAATTCACTCCCATCAAAACTATTTCTCCTTAATTGTTTCCATATGGTTACCTCTCTCCTTTGCCCTTCTCCTCCTCCGGACACCTCTTCTCCCCCTACTAATACCTATTTCTTGTAGTCATATGGCAGTGTAGACATAGAATCATTTTTTCGGAAATTACTATTCACCGAAATGACCCTGTTCCCTCCGTCATCCGTAGCAGTTTCCGAAATTTTCCCGCTGTTGCCAAAAGTAAATCGCGTAGCTGGGCCGGTGTCGTGACCTTTGAAAATATTTTCGCAGGCCCAACCCGATTCCGCATGTATGGCCGTTGATGAAGTCACATTGTTTCTGCCTGCATTTGGGTCCTGGGCCTCTATCCACCAGCCCAATTGAAGCGATGGCCCGGTTTCCGCAACGGTCCACTTCTTTGAACACGCTCCGTGGCAGCCGAGGCAGCTTTGTCGGGTTCCATGACAGCCGAGGCAGGCTTCTCGAGCTTCGTGCTTGAGTGACAACATCCTGACGGCCTATCCCTTAGGACGCGACCCATGGTCAGATCTCGAGCTTCGAGATGCGCATGCCTGCCGTTGGATTTTGATGCCGTCTTCGTCTTCCCCTTGATACTCCCGTGACGCGTTTCTTTCCCCCATTTCCTCTTAAACGCTCTGCTGATACACCATTTCGTCTCTGCTTCTGCCCCTGCCCTTCCCGCCTGCTGTCTGCTTTTTGCCAAAATCGGGCGTTAACCCTGTGCGCGAAAGCTGGGCTGTTGTCCCCTTTCCTCTTTCCTCCCCTACCTGCCGCCCGTAGCCTTCCTGGTCGGAACTGTCGCTGGTACCGCCTCCCGCCGCCATTGCCCGCCTCCTCCCTACCTTCGAGGTTCTGCTTGCAGCTCTGGACCGTTGTGTTTCTTTGACCACCGTGTCTCCTCCTAACCAAAGAACCGGACCACCACGATTGGCGCCCCTAACCTCCATCTCATCCCACTCCTTCCCAGTTCCTTTGTGGAACATCTCCTGTTTCAGCTCAGCCAACCGCCTTTCCGTCTCAGCCGATTCGTCAAACTCTTCCTCCCCCTGACAAGAACTCATTTCCGAGTCGTAGCTAGTTTTAACTCGGCTGTGCTTAAGCTCATTTACCTCTTCCACCTCCATTACCCTGATATCAAACTCCCACCCGTCAATGTTCGCCCGTACCATCGCATCGAGCTTCTTCATATCCTTCCTGGATATCACCATCTGTGCAACATCGTATCTTTCATTTTTTAGGGTGCTTTCGGCCACATACAAAAGTTCTCCGAAGGGTGCGAGTAAGGTAGAGAAAAAATTTTCTCCCCAGACATGTAACGGAATCCCATGGCAGTTCACCTTGACCCTCCTATCAGTATCGACCAAGCCCGGCTCCCACTTTTGTATCCTAGCAAACCATTGGTCAAACCACTGCTGTTTCCCTTTCATTGTCTCTTGAAACGTCTCCCTCTCTTCCAGTTTCAACAGTACCTTGTTTGCCCCCATGTGGGTTGCGCTCACATTGTAAATACCATAATTCATTAGGAATATCTGCGTCCTAAAAGCCGTCCCTCTGTTGCGTACTTCTCCCACATAAGCCCTCTGAAGCCGCGTCACATTTTCTGCTGGTGCTGTGTACACCAGCTTCATTTTCGCACCTTCCTGCTTTCCTGCCTCTTCTCGCCCCCTATTATGGTTAGGTTCCCTATGAGCACCTACTACTGATGCAAAGGATTTTCTCATGTTTCCGTTATACCCACTCTGTTGCCCTGTTTGCCTAGCGACTGTATGATAACCGTTTTGATCTTGTTTCCTCCTCACTATGTTCATCCTTCTCTGATTTTGGTCTGTTCGCTGATCGTACCGTGGTAAATTGACCCACAACTTTTCCTTTCCAATGAAGATATTGTCCAGTTTAATCACCATTCATATCCTCTACCTCCCTGAATCTGGCGAAATCGAACCTTTGTCCCCTCCTGTTCCTTTTGGTTGGGATTACCACATCATGAACTTTGGCATATCTCCCGAATATCTCCCACATATCTTTTTCCATATATTCCTCCAGAAAATGAGTAAAAAACACCGAGGTTATACACCCCTTGCCTCTCCTTTCCTCATTTACTGATTTCTTTCCTCCGTTGGCATCCTTTCTGCTCCTTACCTCCGTCCACCCTCCCTCCTTACACTGACCCTCCGTCCACTGACCCTCCGCTGCCATTTTCTTTGTATTCCACTTTCCATTTAATATACCATAAACTCTTACGAATTTAACTCTCAAATGTCTATAAATTGTAACTAGAACTAGAATCTAGAGATAACCGATAAATCTAGTTATTTACATCTATCTCCATGAAAAAGGGGGATTGAACAAAGCTTTTCACCCTTTTCCTAGAATTAGCACTAATTTAAGCACACAATTGGGAGAAATAATTTATTTGCTAAATAATCTACAAAATATCCGTTTTTATTTTTTCTTTTTTAAATTATAAACTTCATTAACCTAATGAATAAATTAGGATTAACTAAATTTTTAGTTTCTCAAGGTAAGCTATAAACTTAATTTATTTTCTAAACTTCAATTTAAGTATTTGACTGGTCAATTTTTATAAACTTTTTAGAAATTTGATTTTTAATTTTGATGATAAGGGCCATGAAGGAAATGATGATGAAGATAAACGCAACAGATAATGTTCAAGTGTTAAGTGTTGTCAGTTGTGAACTATGAATTTGATCAAAGGACCCTAGTTTGCTCACGTACATAATTTAATTTAGGGTGTATTTTGGATTAGACTTGTATTTAAAATGATATTTATGTGATTTTGAAGTTATTTGGTTTATTTTTTTAGTAGAACCATAGCTTGAAGTATTTTAACAACTTTGTCTCATGCAATTAAAGTCTATCGTTTTAATAAGTTTCTGTAACAGAGCTTATTGGATAACTTATCTAAAAGTTCTAACGTGATAAACTATTTTTTATTGAGCTAATTTAGGGTTGGTTTGTGAGATTCTTTTCATAATTTTTTTTAAATGATGTGAACTTTTTACAATTTAAATTTTTAATATAGTCTAACATGTGTCAAAAAAGATATAAAAAAAAAATTATACATTAACTAAAATTAACTTGAAAAAAAAAATAGTATTTTTTTAAAAAGTTTACGGAGAAACTCTTTAAACCTTTTCAGCATTTTCTTTTCCTAAAAGTGTTTATAGAAAAATTTATCAGTACAACCATAGTATTGAAATTATACAGTGTTTATCTAAAACAACTTATAAAAAGACTAGTGTTCAGATAAAAACACACAGGTGATTTTTTATTATTAAAATTAGTAAAAAGATTATATAAAAATTAAATTATTTAAATTTTTAAATTAAATATTAATGTTTTATTTATTAACAAAATTTTTTATCTTAAATATTATTTATCCCTTAAAATTTGAAATAATTATACTTTTGGTCCCCAAAATTTAAAAAAATTATTTTGATTCCGAAATATTTAAAAAATATATTTTTAGTCCTTAAAAATCTTGACAATATTAATGAATGTGTTGGCATAATTAATGAGATTACATAAATAATTGTCATGTAAAATTTAATATTACATGTTGACATTGTTAATTTTCTTGGTCCCTAAATTTAAAATAAAATTTTTAGTCATCAAATTCAAAAATAATTTTTAGTCCTTCAAATTTAAATTTTTTTTTCAAGTATTTTAGTTTCCAAATTTACAATTCATGTTTTTAGTCCCTTAATTTTAGAACAACTTATCTTTTTAAATTATTTTTAAATTTAAGAGACTAAAATAATTATTTTTAAATTCTAGAACTAAAAGTATCATTTTTAATCTTGGAGGACTAAAAAATTGTTTTTAAATTTAGAAAAATAAATTATTTTAAATTTAAGGTACTAAAAAGTATTTTTAAAATATGAAAGTCAAAAAACCTTGACTTTAAAGGATTAAAAAGAAAATATGAAAACAACTTAAAAAAACTGGACTATAAGAAGCTTAAATTTTAAGTTGCATACAAAAGATTTACCGATAGTGATTGCCTTTTTCTGAAAAAAAAAAAGGAAATAATTCTTCTTAGATTTAGAAAATCTTATGGTAGAAGAAAAAATTATTAAAAACTCTTCTATCTGCACTAAAAAAGGCTCTTAAACTTCACATATTAAACTAAGCGGTAATGTCTTAGGAAAAGAGATAGCTTATGAATTTGAATTTCTTTATTAACAAAATCTAACATATTAATTATTAATATTTGCGAATAATAAAATCTCCACATGTTCAAGTAATTGGTTGTGTATTTTTTTTCCAATGACATAATGTGAACTATCTATCAAATTTATTAATAATTAATCTTTATCAAGAAAATTGACTGACCATTTCAGTAAAGTCTCTTTTCTAATAATATTTTTTATTCACACAAGTCTAACCCAAAACCTTACTTAGAAAATTAAGTCTACCCACTCAATTCAACTACTTATTAATAACAACAATGTTTGTTTGTCAACCTTATTATTAATTTTTATTTTTACTTAGTGTATAAAAATATTCTAAGGTCTTTTAAGACATGTTTAAATTACACTACTCTACCTCTTAATTTAAGACACAAGTGTTGTTCCATAAGTTGGTTTGAACTTTGAAACAAATTGTAGTTTCAAAGCACATGATCAGGTACAATAAGTCAATAACTAAGTTTTATTATATTATTAATTAATATTTTCGCGGTTTAATGAAAAACTGTGCTAGATTTTTCCTTGAATGGGAACTATTAAAATGGGCAAGGTTTTGAGTATTGAAATAAACATATAGATTAGGTTTTGTTTGTTGTAATGCGTGTTTAGGCCTTTTCTTTTTCACCACTATTTTTCATTTCACACCCCTAAATTTTAAAAATCCCCAAACAATCCTAGACTGGTTATTTAGTAATCTGTAATATATTTATTTAACTATATTTGTAACGAATTTTATTAACCTATATTACGGATTTCTTAATTTATAATGTTTTTTTTAACTGTATAATAAATTTTGTAATTTGTAGTATATTTTTTTACCTGGTCTTCGTAATCCATAAATTGAAAACTAAAAATTGAATCGAAAAATATAAAAAATCAATTTTATTTCAGGCTATTTGGTTTTTATAATCAATTTTACAAAAACATATTGAATCAAACTAAACTAAATCATTTATTTTTAATTATTTTAACAAATTTACAAAAAACATATACAATTACTTATTATTTCAATATTTGAATTTAATCTTTAATTAAATTTTTAATTGATATTTATTTTTATATAATTTTATTAAAAGTAAATAATTTTTTATACAAATTTAAAAATAATAATTTTTAATGTATTTTTATATATAATTTAACTCAATCTCACATAATCAATTTGTAAGACGAGCTTTTTCCTTATTATATATTATGATTTTACCATATTACCAGTAAATGTGAGTTCTCCCGTAACGAATTTTATAATGCGAGGAGTCTTCATTCCTCAGCAGTTTAGGAATCCATAACAGGAAGGTGTGGGGAGCAACTATGCTATAGACTGACGCCATTGCCACGGTGTTGTGGACCAACGCCATTGCAGAAGGATATATCCGAAAACTTGGGCTGCAGAAAGAAAAAGGGAGGTGTAAAAAGAAAGTACCCGTGCTTATCAAAATATGCTGTAATGATATTCCCTTGGCCCGATATAAAAACAAAACTGTACTAATTGAGGAATTTGAATTAACACCTAATTTTTTAAAAGTTTTTTCTAAATTTTACTTTATTCATGATTTTCTCTTTCTCTTTTTTTTCCTACATCATTCTTCACCCTCACTCTTTCCCCTCTCCTCATCTTATTTTTTGTATTGTTCTCTCTTTCCTCTCTCCTCACTTCTTGGTTGGTGTATACATGTAATATAATTATCTTATTTTTTAATTTTTTTAGTATAGTAATCTAATTAATTTTTAGTATATTTAATTTATTATTTTAATATATTTATTTAATTTATTATTTTTTTATTATAATAATTACATTTTTGTTATATTAATTTACTTAATAAATTATGTATTTAGTATAATTATTTAATTAAATATTTTGTTAGTGTGGTGTAGTATAATTATTTAATTTCTTATTTTTAGTAGAGTAATTTAATTTCTTATTTTTTAGTATAATTATTTAATTTCTTAATGAATTATGTTTTTAGTATATTCTTTTTATCTCTCTGGCCACCTAGGGCCGGAGTGTAAAAAAAATTTACAAATTATTTTACTCTACAACAAATGGTTGTCGGAAAGTAAAAAAAAAATTACAATTTTTTTTTTACTTTCTAGCAAATCCTTGTTAAAGAATAAAAAAAATGCAAAATTATAAATTAAAACAAAAATTCTATATGCTTATTGAATAGTTAATTACCTATAATGATATTTAACTTGGAAAATTTTAAATACAATATTTAAAGACAAAATAAAGTCAATATTAAAGAAAACAAAAAGAAAATAAAAATATCATAAAGAAGTATTTCAAACACGTTTATTTGAACTGAGAAAACAAAATACAAACAAATGACAACTTATTTTTGTACTTCTTTTTCTTTTTTTAGCTTTGGCTTCTATTTAAAAAAATTGTTAGAACATATCTCAAGTTATTTTGAAAATTATAAAATAATTAAAATTTTAAATAACTTTAACTATAAAATTTAGAACAATAATTAAAACAATATTTTTTTTCAAATTTAAAATAATAATTAAAACAATATTTATTTCAATTTTCAATTTTCAAATTTAAAACAATAAATATAATAATATTTATTTCAAATTTTAAAATAAATTTCACACATAAACAAGGAAAAATTAAATATATTTATATATTAATTTTTTCAAGGATATATTAAATATATTTATATATTAATAAATTATAAAGATAAAAAATCCATTAACTAATAATTAAGTATTTATTTAAACTTGCATTTTGTAGGAGTTATAATAGTATTTATTTGAAACAATCATGTACTTAGAACTCAATCTAAAAATTAATAATCAAATTAAGACAATTTCACACTAACTTAGTTATGCCTTTAATTTTAAAATAAAATATGTTAGAACATATCTCAATTTATTTTGAAAATTATAAATTAAAATTTTAAATAAATTTAATTATAGAAATTAAAAAAATATTTATTTCAATTTTTTTAGTTATTTAAAACTATATTTATTTCAAATTTTCAAATGAATTTCACACATAAACAAGGACATATTAAATATATTTATATATTAAATTTTTCAAGAAAATATTCAATATATTTATATTTTAATAAATTATAAAGATGAAAAATCTATTAACTTCTAATTAAGTTTTTCTTTAAACTTGTATTTTTCAGGAGTTATAATAGTATTTATTTGAAACAATTATGTATTTAAAACTGAATAATCGTTTATGTTTTTTTTTTTGTAAAAGGCAAAATTTATTAATGATAATTCTACACAAGTACAAGATATGACACGGTAGAAATTAGGGATACAAAAGCTTTTAGAAAATAAAGATAGATTAGAATAAATTCCCCATAAATAGCAAAAAGATAATATCACCACAAACACCATCAGGTGTCTGATACGGACCCCTCAATAACATTTAACAAGGGAAAACAAAAGTTAGAGATCATCCCCAGACAGAACTTTAACCTTGCACCATACAAATACAGAGTTCACGCTTAGACAAAATGCGTTTAATGCACAAGATCAGGTTAGATAACTACTCAACAAAAGTTACATCTGATACCTTACTTATCCCTTTAAGTCACATTTATGACCGTTGCATAGCTAATTTAAATCTGAATAATCGTGTATGTAAAAATGAATCTCAAAATTAATAATCAAACCCAGACAATTTCACACTAATTGAGTTTTCTTTTTTAACGCTCCGCGATGTATTGTCGGAGAGGAAAATCATTAAAAATATATTGATATTTTACTCACAGTAGATTAGAATTGAAAATTTAATAAATGTCAATTCAAATTCTTGACAAGTGAGTTGATTTGTCTTATTTACACCTATAGAGTAGTTGGTTTTAAGTTCTTATAACTTGTTAAATATAAAAATCTATAAATTGTGAAATTTGAGATCTAGATTTCATAGGTTTTATGCCTTTGCTGTTTCTGAGGAGAGTTGATTTGTTTGGATTAACTGGCTAATTTCATTAAATTATGTGAAGACTGAAGAGAGTTGATTTGATGATGATTATTTTGCTTTGGTGCTTCTGCAACTTGCAGAAAGTATTTAAAGTTGGACTGTGAAAAAAAAAAAAAAACACACAACGTGATTAGATGAAGTAAGAATACTTAGAGATGGTTAATGCATTGCAGAATTATTTTGACTTGTTACCATATTTTTTTATGAAGAAAATTCATTGTCTGTACGCCACTACATAAGTCCATCACAAAGCTTGAAACTTGGTGAGTAAAGAAAGGGACAAAAGATATTTTTCTTAAGCTGGTCTTATTTGCTAAGCATTATTCAAGAGATTCTGTACATATATATACATATAGGAATAATGGTAAAAATAGATATATGAAAATAATATTAAAAGATTGTATGACATTTGATTTAAATCGAGGAAATGCATATAAAGAAATAGTAAGAAGAGACTTTATGATCAATATATGATTTGATTTCTTGAACCAAGACAATGCATCCGTCGAGATTGTCCTCTGACCGTCTGATTGGATACTGTAATTGAGAATGCTCATGAGTCTTTACCGTGACTACTGCTGCAACTTTCCAATTCTATATTTTTGCTTTGTTAAATATAAAATCTTTATTCATTGCAATAGTAGTGAATTGGACAGATGTTCATGGGATTGGTAATGGTGTGTTACTGGTGAATTTTGGCTAAAAATGTGGAAAAATAAATAAAATAAAATAATATATACTTTAAAAAGTTATAATTTTTTTAAAAAAAAAAATTATATTTGTTAAAAGTGAAGAATAAATTTGAGAAAAGTAAAAATAAATATACTACCCAGTTATTTGGAAAACTCGATAGCCATTTCAAACCGGATCTAAATGCAAATGTTTTTTACGCTTCCATACTGGCACGTGGAATGTGACTTGTAGTCTTCCTTCCATATGCACCCTTGCACCCTTCCATATGTATAATATTAGGGTGGTTTTTCTCAAAAGTAATGAGAGAGGCGAGACTTGAAATTAAGAAGCAAAATTTAAGATCGATTTAGATTACCATTAAGCTAACTTACATTTTTAACATATGTTAAATAAATATATATATTGTACCCTACTCGAGTTCGGTCTCCACCCCTTCCATGGACTTTGTCGTCAGAACCACTAGCTTGAAACATCTCAGTGCTCTACTCAACACCCTGAGTTCGGTGTCTCACTACCTCGACACCGACATAACAATAACCAGGTCAAAAATCCCTAAAAGGGGTAACTAGAGACAAATCTCAAACAGAACGATAAAAAAAGTAACTTGGAAACACACCTGAAGACCTCCTTAAAAGGAGCTCACCAGGTCCCCCTCAGGTATTTAATCTCTCACACCCTAATCTCTATCTTTTTACTCCCTCACTGACTTGAGCATCAGAGTCCCTTTTACAGGTACACATCTGTCCCTTGGAGCTCCAAGGCCCGAAGGATCAAGAGGATAATCGTTTTGTTAAATTCCGATAAGAACATTTGGCGTCGTCTGTGGGGACGTAAAAATTCCTATGCTCTTTCTCTACTCCCTCCCTCATGGTGCAAACCAGGAGCGGCCTCCCTCCTTCCAACATGAATGAAACAAACCTCATAGAGAAACTCAAGAAAATGCAAGAAACAGCAAAAAAGCATGAGGCTGACCTCCACCTCCTGAAAGAGGAGAACATTGTTGTGAGAACGATGATTCAAGACCTCCAAGATAGTCAACACAACAAAAAGAACAGCCAACACGATCACACTAGTGACAACAAAACCCGAAGTCATCACCACAACAGCACCATTGCAGACACCCATGATAGGGGATCCAAATCCCACCCTCGCAAAGATTCCCCTGACAAAGGAACATCTAGAAACAATCACTCTACGAACCACCACACTTCAACACACAACAAGTCAACCCAGAGCAAGACCACTGATGTCGACAAAGGAGCAGAGAAGCAGAAGACCAACAAAGATGTTGCTCTCGTGACCTGTCACCCTGTACCTCGACAACATCCCTTTGCTGATAGGAGACTTGACAATGTTCTCCCACAAGGTTGGAAACCGTTGGCGATTGAACTCTACGAAGGATTGACTAACCTCGACGATCACAATGAGACATTCCTCACCCAAGTAAATCTCTACTCAAATGATGATCGTATGTTGTGTAGAATGTTCCCTATTTCTCTTGCATGTACCGCTCTCAATTAGTGGTCGAGGCTCCCCCACCACTCTATCAACTCATTCGATACCTTGGTAGAAAAGTTTACAAACCACTACGCGGCTTTTCAACCACAAAGGGTCTCGGTCGACGACTTGATTGGGCTCCAACAAAGGAATGATGAGTCGCTGCATGAATTCACAGGTCGGCTCTCCAAGATGATCACTCAGATAGTGGATTTAGAACCGGGGATAGCCCTCCACACAGTCGTTGGAGCCCTGAAACCCGGAAGGTTTTTTTATAGTGTGGTGAAGCGACTCCCGAGAATGATCGATGAATTCCTAGAGCGATCCTCCAAGTTCATTGACATGGAAGAAGCGTCTGTTAGGCGCAAACGGCTTACACCCCCTTACAATATGAAGAAGGATCAGTATAGGCATCCTACACATGGGAATGACCGTTCAGAATCACTAAAACCCTCCACAGCAGAGCGTACCAACTACAAACACCACAAAGGGAACCTATCATGAGAACTCAGAATACCACCTATTTAAAAATATACTACAATTGTGACAAAACAGGTGATGTACTATTTTTCTATCTTAGTCTTTTTCCCCAAGTAAAGAGAATATGGGTGTTGGCCGAAGAGGTTTTAATGAGGCACATCGATGTGTAAACACAAATCAATGACAAATCGGTAAATATTTACATTTCATACCTTTACCATTTCTTTGCGCTGTTTTCTATTTTTGCATGTTTTTCTTTATTTTCTAGTACAGTATCGCCCACTCGGCACTCTGTCGCCCACCCGGCGCTTTCATCGCCTACTTAGCACTGTAGTCTGACGAGACCATTGTTGCCCACTCGACACTCTATAGCCCACCCGGAGCTTCATCGCCTACTCAACGCACTACCACCTACTTGGTGCCACATTGCTTACTTGGTGTTCTATCGCTTACTCAGCGCCATATTGCCTACTCGACACTCTATCACAAACTCGACACTCTAGTTGCCTGCTCAACAATGAACTTGTCTGCATGACACTATACTCACCCTCTCCATAACTCGTGCGGACGTCCAAACATAGAAAAAAATGTCATCCCTACTTCACTCTCACCGACAAAAGCGTGCAAGAAAGAATAAAAGCACCAAATTGGAAACTTAACTTCATTGCTCCCCAAATGACACAATTACATGACAACGAAATACAACACAAAAAACATGTAACAGTACTTCAACCCAAGAAATGTGTCTATCTTCAACAGAGGCTCCGACATCGCACGCTGACAAGTTCATGTCCTTTTACTCTCCAGCCTTTTCGGTCTCATCCTACTTCAGATCGACCTCAAGGCTAGGGAGGCATATGTACCCCATTGGAGCTCGATCTCCAACCCGCTTAGGGCCTCCATCATTAAAACCACCAGCCTGTAACACTTTGGTGCTCTGCTCAACACCTTAAGCTCGGTGTTCCACTACCTCGGCATCAACCCAACAATAACCAGCCCAAAATCCTTAAAAGGGGTAATTAGAAACAAATCTCAAGCAAAACGATAAAAAGGGTAACTAGAGACAAATCTCAAGTAGAACGGTAAAAAGGGTAACTAGATACAAATCTCAAGTAGAACAGTAAAAGGGTAACTAAAGACAAATCTCAAGCAGAACGGTAAAAAGGGTAACTAAAGACAAATCTCAAGCAGAACGGTAAAAAAGATAACTTGGAACCACACCTGGAGACCTCCTTAAAATGGGGGCACTAGGCCCCCCTCAAGTATCTAATGTCTCACATTCTAATCTCTATCCTCTTACTCCCTCATTGACTTGGGCGTCGAAGTTCTTTTTGCAAGTACACACCTGTCCCCTAGAGCTCTAAGACCCGAAGGATCGAGAGGATAATCTTTCTGCCAAACTTTGGTAAGAACACACACACACACATATATATATATATATATATATATATATATATAGAGAGAGAGAGGACATTAAGATTACTTTATTAATTTTTAGATTATTTGTTATGATTTTTAAATGTAAAATTATATAAATTAATTTATGTTTTTTAATGTCAGCCGAGTCATGCGAGTTAATTCTTGACCCCTTGAGTAGGAATGATAATCATGTCCGCCCCCATGGGTAAATTGATTTATGATTATTTTTATAATTTTGATTATTTGTTATAATTATTTGTCAGGGAAAACTCACGTTGTTGGTTCTGCCCTGTCCTTACCTCTATCCTCGTCTAAGATAATCGGGGATAGGGACAGGTGTCGGTTTGTTAGTCCCTGCCTCTTCTTTGCACTCGCCTCTGCCCCGCTTCTATATTTTACATATAATTATATGTTAAACAAAATTTCACATGTATATGTATAAATTCACGCATGTGTGGATCATTAAAACTTAAATATAATTAATAACTTAGCATATAATTTATTTAATAATTAATAAATTAAACAATTAATAAATTAACATATAATTTATTTAATGAATTATAAGTAAATTTAAATATAAATTATAAAAAATAATATAACAGGGTACCCGTGGGCATATCTGAACCTAAAAAATACCCCATGGGGATGAGGTTGGGGATTAAAATTTCATATTGTCTTCTTTATACTCATCCTTGCTCCCACCGTACACTTTCTAGGGACGAGAATGATGATGGGAAGGGCAAACTCGCCCCCGTCCCTTCCCGTTGTCATCCCTACCCCCAAGTTGACCCTTGACTCCATGACTCCTTAACTTGACTGGTTTGATAGTCGAGTCAACTCTGATAACATTGTATACTACAAAAACAATTAAAATTTTTTTACAAAAATGTATATTTACTATAAGGGAGGAAAAAAGTTTAGAAGGAGAAAAGAAGGAAGGGTGAACAAGTAGGAGTGCAAAAGGTATTCTCCTTGTCGCAATAACATTAACAATGACTTCTCTCTTTTTCTTGACTCCCGAGAGAGGAAGTTGTAGAAATGGTAATGTGAAAAATAGCTCAAATTTCAAATCAGACATATTTGTTGTGCAAGAATCATGATTGGATCATATTAACATATAAGTTGTTATTTTGGTTATAATGTGTTAGAAATTGCTGATTAATTTTAAAATTTATATATATTATAATTTTTAATAATCAAATTTAAAAGTTAACGTACAATTAATTGTGATGGTTACCTTGCGAAAATTTTGCGCGAGATCTCGAAAGATTTGGGGTAGCTTCTTATATTCATTTTTGCATATATATATTATATTATATTGATTTGTTTTAAAACATATTTCAAAAGGTAACGTGAAGCAACAACCAAGATCCTATCCGTATCTTTTTGTGTTTTTTTTTTTGTTCAATGTAAATATTATGGGTTGATTGACCTAAATGGGTTTATTTTTTAAAAAAATTATCAATATGGATCTCTTTTATAAAATATTACCAATATTGGTCTGTTTTTGTAGTTGACTCGGTCAAACCGCAACTCCGAATTGAGGTTTCGTTGCCACGTCAGCAACGTGATTACGTGGAAGCCAGCGTGGCAAAAATGAGTATGAAACCGCAATTGGAAATTGCGGTTTGACTGGTCTTTGACCAGCACCGCCTTGTTGTCCAATGGGTAAAAAAACACAGAAAACGATGTCTGTAAAATCGTAAGTCAGAGTTGCGGTTTGACTGGGGTTTAATCGGCCCCCCCTTTACCCAACAGTTGCAAAAAAAATACGAATTTCTACTCACATAAAACCGCAAGTGGCATTTGCGGTTTGAATTAAATATTATTTTTACCATAAACCGCAAGTGCGAACTGCGGTTTGTAGTAAATATTTTTTTTTTTACTCAAGCAAAACCGCAAGTGCGAACTGCGGTTTGCATTAAATATTAATTTTAACACACACCGCAGATCAGACTTGCGGTTTACGTGGAGTTGCTATTTAAACCTCCGTCGCTCCATAGAATCGCACACCCGTTAGACCCAGAGAACCGCACACATAGTTCCACCCGACGTAAAACAAAGCTTTATGTTACAGTCCAGTTGTTCAGCTAAAATCGTAATTTATAAAATTTTTGTGTTTTTCAATATTTTTAAAAACAAATTGCTTTTTTAACTCTGATTAAGAGTTTTCTGTCGTCCTCCCCATTCCATATATATTGAGAAACGTGTTGATTTTGCATGTACAATACGTCATTCTCCACAGGTCCAGAATGAACACAATCAATAGAAGGGCGAGAAGAAGATGATGCCATGACAATTGCTACAATTTAATACAAAATATTATGTTAACATAATACCCAAAATAATATATAACAAAATATAAAATTAATATATAACAAACATATATTAAAATATTATATAAGAAAACTAACCTCAATATTTAGAAATAATTTTCGGAAAACAAAAGCTTTCTTTGATTATCACTATGTGGTCTCCAACTAGGTGTGCGATTCTCTGCGGCGAAGGGGTGTGCAGTTCTGTGGGGCGATGGGGCGAATTTATAGGAGACGAACTCCACGTAAACCGCAAGTCTCATCTGCGGTTTATGTGGAAAATATTATTTAATGCAAACCGCAGTTCGCACTTGCGGTTTGCTTGCGTAAAAAACAGCGTCTCTTCCTAAATATCCGCATCCGTTCGTAAAAATCCGCACACCTTTTTTTGCAACCGTTGGGTGAAGTGGGGGCCGGTTAAACCCCAGTCAAACCGCAACTCTGACTTGCGGTTTTACAGGCATCGTTTCTGTGTTTTTTTACCCATTGGACAACAAGACGGTGCTGGTCAAAGACCAGTCAAACCGCAATTCCCACTTGCGGTTTCATACTCATTTTTGCCACGCTGGCTTCCACGTAATCACGTTGCTGACGTGGCAACGAAACCGCAATTCGGAGTTGCGGTTTGACAGAGTTAACTACAAAAACAGACCCATACCGGTAATATTTTATAAAAGAGACCCATATTGGTAATTTTTTTAAAAAATAAACTCACTTGGGTCAATCAGCCAAATATAATGTGACAGCTTTTGAAGATTTTTTAATTGTTATTGCGGATAAATACCCTTCATAATCACTATAAATATGGGTGCATCGGCAAAAGATAAAATCATAAAAAAAAAAAATTCTCTCTTCTTTAAAGACCTTTTTACTACTAAAATATTTGGAGTTATGAAGTCCTTTACACTCAAAGGGACTAATAGGTTAACATATCTTGAAAGACAAACTTCAAAACGTTTACTCCCTAAAGACAACGTTTTGCTTGCTTCTTATTCTATACTTAACTTATTTACTATTTAATGTTTAATTATTATTAATTACTCTATTTTAAATATCTATTGTGTATAATTGTTTAAACGTGACAATTAATAATTATATTTTTTAATTTTCTTTAATGGATTTTATTAACATAATGTTTTGCTTTTGTTGCGTAGAACTAAACATGCACTCTATATTAATATTCTTGATGGCTGATTGACTAAATACCCTTCATTTTTCTTTCGTAACGTTTTGCTTGCTTCTTACTCTATACTTAACTAATTTGCCATTTAATGTTTAATTATTATTATTAATTACTCTATTTTACATATCTATGGTGTATAATTGTTGAAACGTGACAATTAATAATTACATTATTTAATTTTCTTTAATGGATTTTATTAACATAATGTTCTGCTTTTGTTGTGTAAAACTAAACATGCACTCTATATTAACATTCTTGATGGCTGATTGGCTAAAGACCCTGCATTTTTCTTTCACAGTGAGCAGAACTCTGCTAATGCTTCCTAGTTTCTATTTTTTATTTATGTTGTGGCCGTTAATCAGTAGTTACTTAAATATGGTTTCTTTCTGTTATTAACTTATGCTGTAAAACCTTGTGGACTTCACTGGTGTCAGATTGGAATTCAGAAGGCTTATAATATACCAAATGAATCAGAAATAGCTAAAGACTCTTTAAAATTAACAAGAACGATACCGATCTTCAATACCCAAAATTCCTAAACATGTGTTAGTAAGTTGTAACTAGTATAAGTAACTAATGTCTCATATAACATAATTAATCAAGATTAGATTAGAATTTCTAGTGAGTTATTATATTTAGTATTGGTCCAGTCCTGAACATAATTAATTATTTCCTCGAAGAAAGATACGTTTTAGAAAAAAAGACGCGAGGCAAAGAACTTCTTTATCAGCAGGCCTTTCATTTGTATCCAAGCAAGTGATTGATGGAGTCGATCTTTGTCAAGGGAAACATCCCTATCATTTGATTCTACAACTTTGTCAGATGTAGCTTAAAAACGTATCAGGTTGCTCGTAGTAGTTAGCACAAGCATAACCACCCCATCATTTTCTTTATAAAATTGAATAATTCAATTTTCTGAAGAGAGAGACAACACAAATTACAATAATGCAGCCTCAGTTGGTGTTCCATAGAAAAATCTGGAACCAAGTGTACAGTGTACCATGATCTTACTAAACATACTATTAAATTATGGAGAAAAACACTAATGGCTAGCATAATGTACATAAATTGATACAAAAGATATATATAAAAATTGTCCTATAAAGTACGTAACTGAGGAAAGAATGTGCTGAATGGAGAATGAGGGAACTGAGGCAAATACATGATAGGAGAAATGTGTGGTTGTATTTTATGTTTACGCACGCGTGCAGTCCAAATCTAATCACACTCATTTGCTTGTTGTGATTTATGTATTGTCCAGTCCCACTCCTTGTCCCTTGTCTCCTTATCTCTTCCAATTTATCCTACTGTTTGTTTCCACAATTTTATGACGTCAATTTTTGTGGGATCATCCATATATCAAATCAGAACACCCAAGTGTCGAAGTTTTAAAACGTCAACAAACATAGAGTTCCATTAACAATTGATTTCAGTTTGAGACTAATGTTTGATGCCTGTTTAAATTATTTTTTTATTGATCAGCTCTCTTTTCTACTAATTAGGTACTGACACTACAAACCAAAATGTAATTTCTGAGATTTAACCATCAGAAACATCATCACCACTTTACAATTATAAATTGATTGAGGTGTTATGTTTACATAGTTTCTTCGAAGATTAGTGGTCAGAGCATGTTCGAACTCCACAATTTACAGCTATATTATAATATTCCTTATCTACAAAAGTGCATATATATATATATAACTACCATATACGTCATCCCTTACACCTTGTTTTTTGTCGTGCTTCACAACCTCGCTTGAAACTTCATGCTCTTGCGCACTTTAGAAAGAAAAACGATATATGTTAAAAGACCACACAGATACAAATAAATAAAAGATATTTACAAGGTGTATCAAGTAGAAAAATGTACATGTATTATTATTCTTTAAAAATAAAGTATTAATACTAACTTTCACTCACTACATGTTACCACGTGACTGTCATATCAGTGATTATGAGCATTTCCGATAGCGAGTAACGGTTACAAAATAGCTATGAATACTTAAAAGAGTAATTAAATTCCAAATTAAAACTATCCTAATATCACCTTAATTATATAAGTCACCAAAATATATTGTAATTATCACTTCTAATAAAATACTTAGTATATAAGTCACTATGTCACTTCTAATAAAATACTTAAATAACTTGATTTGAGCGTCGTGGTCCTATTTACAAGTACTGTGCCAACACATTTTCAAGGATTCATACGGTAGATTTTCTAGATAACTATGTATTTATTTATATATATATATATAATAGTTGTTAATTTTGTTTGGATATAATTTATGATTTATCTCTTTGTCCTTATTGAATGGTTTTGGACCCCATGTGATCTATAATTCCAATCAATAAATTATTATGCAATATATATAATTTAATTAGCACAATTTACAAGATAAGTTAATTAATTAATTATACTCTTTTTGGACTTACATGTAAGAAAAAAAGACATGAGTTTTTTTTACATAAATATAAGAAAATTCTAATTAACTAACCCTATTAATACTATTTTTTCAAAAATATTCTTAATTAATGTTTTCAAATATGCTAAATTAACTCTTTTCAATAATGATAACTAATGCACCAAAGAATTTATCTTGTTCTCTTGCATTCTACTTTAAACAGGTTACAAAGTTTTTATTTCCTCTAGAGTATCAAGGGTCACAAATTATTTTTTATAACAAATATACTTCTTTTCTTCCATTATAACAAATGGAAGCAACAGATGAAGAGATCAAGTCATATAATATTAATATCTACTATTAAAATTGACTTAGTAATTAAATACGTTGTTCCTTGTACAAACACTTCAGACATGTAAGGGAGAAATATTAAAAATAATTTTTTAAATCAATTTTAACTAATTTTTTTAATCTATGTTAAAATAGGTATTTTTAATTATATATAAGTAAAAAGTGTGTATGTTGCACGGTGAGTGTGTATGTTGCAGGGTGAGTGGTTCAAACCATGCATGTATCAAATAATATTTTCCCATCCTCCCGATCTTTAACTCCGCGCACCCTACTTTTGCTTTAACTTCTGCTTATCTTTAACTGCTAATGTATAACCTTTTTATCCACAACTATCCTTTGTACGCCTCACTCCAATTTTTTAGTTAGTTTGGTTTTAGTGTGTCAAACATGGGATGGATACACTTTGCAAGGAAGTAATAATAATTAGTTTCGCTTATATAATATTTTTGTATATGCTTTAATTTATTTTTTGATGTATTTTTTATATTTTTTATTCGATTTTAGTTTTTGGTGTCAAACTATAATTTTGATTTTAATTCATGTTTTCAAGCATTGTGAGCCATTTTGATAACCCAACAACTAACAACCTTATTGAAAGTTTGAAGAAGATAATTCAATATTTTTTTTTAAATAAATTATGTTTATAATTTATTATGTGTTGAAAACCGTTTATAACAAGAAACAAGTTTATAAGTAATTAATAGCACAATTTATAAAAAAAAATCCCATTATACCCCTAATATTACTAATTTTATTATTACGTGTTAATTAACAGTATTTATGGAAAGAAAAACTAAAATCAATCAAAAAAAATTAAAAAGAATCAAAATCACACAAAAATTATTAAAGAAATAAAAAAAATACTATTTTTAGGTAAATGAGAGACATAAGTATATAGAGTTTATATAGGGGAACGATTCAAACTGGTTTTTAATATAATAGTTCTTCCTCCAACTCATCTAATTTCCAATCAAATCCAATTTTAAAAACTAATATTACTAAAACACCCATATAAAAATACTTATATATATATATATATAGAGGACAACTCAGGTGAAAAAAAGGGTTACGGTGAGAAATGATAAAATATAATAATAATCATAGAATTTCAATAAACGTTTCAGATTTAATTGTTAATTAAATAAGTTATATGTGGTTCTCTCACACATAAACTTTTCTCACAAACTAAAGATTTATCTGTTGCTCTTCATTTTTTTTTTATTAATGGTGGTAACACCATCCCAAATAGTCACTATCACTGTCATCATCACCACCCCTATCGTTGTTGTCACAGTCAATACCATCACCTTCACCATATGTCATCAACATTACCGCTACTATTGTCAATACTACCACCACCTATGGGCAGAGGAACGGGGAACTGGCAGGGGCCATGATCCCTCCGCAAATTTAAAATAAATAAATTATATATAAAAATTAATGTTAATGATTATATAAAAGAGTAAAATAAAAATTTGATAAGTATAAAAAAAATAAATGAAGAGCAACAAACAAATATTTAGTTTGTGAGAGAATCACGTGAGTTTGTTTAATTAACAATTAAATTTGAACCGTTTATTGAAATCCTAGGATTATTATTATGTTTTCTCATTTCTCACCGTAACCATTTTTCTCACCTGAGTTGTCCTTTATATATATATATATATATATATATATATATATATATATATATATATATATTTGGTTTGAATAAATATATTTACATTATCAAAAGATTAAAATTCATCTTAAAAATAAATTTTAATGAATTATTAAAAAAATCAATAGCACTTGTACATAAATTCGAAACTTTTGATTATTCTGAAACAACTCCTATTAATTGATTTCACATTCAATATATATTCCCGTTAAAAACTTCTACTAATTAATTATATGATAAAAATATGATTAAAAACATTTACATGACATAACACGAAATAAAAACTTTTTATATTATAAGACATATAAACAAAATTACTTTATAAAATTTATATGAATTGTATAATAAAAAATAATTATAATTAATTAAATCACCTTTAAATAATAAATTTAGGACCTGTTACATAATTAAATTACTGTCATATGTCAACCAACATTTTTCACTTGATAATAGTAAACATTAATCATTAATATTTGGATACAAATTAAACAATTTTAAAATTTAAATGACACAAAATCATGATTTAAAAACTTAGAGACATAATATTAAAAATTAAAAAATTTGAAAAAAATATAAATAAACCTATTAAAAACTAACTAAACTTAATTTTAGAAATGTTTAGGAATATTATAATATTTGAAAATGTGATTCTTGAAAACAAAAAAACTTATCTTGGAACAGAAATTCCTATCAATCTTTATGCAAATTATTTTTATTGAAATTTGATAGAACTTGTAATTTATTTAGTCTTGAGTAGGGGAGTCTATCTATTGATAGGTGGATATCTGTAAAAGGAACTCTTATACTAATATAAGTGTTAAATCAAAGTGAGAAAGTGAGTAGATAAAATAATGTATTTAGGAGAGAGATTGAGTTATCTTTTTATGGTAGGTTCCTGTGGATACCTTTTTAAAAGCGTTGGATCCTTTTATGTTCGACCTGTACTAAAATGGAAGAGTGTACCAAGGATATCGAGTGTGCAGAACACTATAAGGTGGTGATTTCGGTACCATGGTGAGGGGGAAGCCTGAGTATCGGTACCATGGTGAGGGGCAAGCCTGAGTACTCAAGTATAAATTTGTGTACCGAGGACATCAGAGGTACACAAATATAAGCTATTAAAAAAATATAAAATAATATTAAAAATTATATGGATTAATTAATAATATGAAAGTGTTTTTATATTTGAGTACATGAATGGTAGATGAGGAGTTGAAAAAATTTGGAGCGCAAGTGTAGACCTTTGATTGTTTGAGCCTACACGAGAATTTTGGATATAGCTTAGTGAGATAAATAATTTGGATTGAGGTTGAAAGATGTGATGAATGATGAAGGTGAAACCCGAGCCATACATTGAAGAAGTACATGATGGGAATGAAAGTCAAAATATGGTACACACCAAAGTCACATCCCAATCCTATTGTTAACGTAGAGAGTTGTACCCACAACGAAGTGGGAGCTTGGTGGCTATACGCGTGCGAAAAAAAGATAATTATTATACCTTTTCTTTATCCTCATTCACGTTGGAAATCTATGACAAAAGGAACAAGACTAGATACATGCCACGTATAGATAAAGTTAATACACTTATGCTTTGTAGTGGATTTTAATGATTATGTCTAAAATCCCTTCCAACAATTCACGTCCCTAATAATACAATGCAATGACTTTCTCAATTCTCATCCCATCCATTTATCTTCTATTATTCCCATTTCCTCTCCTGGATTCACATATACTCCGCCACTCTATATCAACTATCCACATCATAATTCTATACCGAAAACCTTTTGCTTCTTTTTGTCAAATTACATTTACCTTTTAATAATTCTCCTGCTAGGTGATCAACCTTGTGATGATAAGTATCAAAACACTTACTTTCTATACAAGCTTGCGTTTCATAGAACAAAAAGCTATTCTTGACACAAAAGTTCCTTCTGTTAATAGTTTCAATAATACTTCAAATTATGACTTACACACGGGGATCGTCCTTGACCTACTGTGCTACATATGAGAGTTTTTTCTTTTTTTTTTCTTCTTATTTTAATAGAAGTTAAATGCTTTCAATTAACTTTAACTTGAGTCACACATAAACTTATAAGTAATCAAGTGTTTGGGATTGTCCTTGACCGATTATTGTATAGACAAGGTTTTCTTCTTTTTTTTTTCTATATTTGAATAGAGTTTAAATGTTTTTAACTAACCTGATACACAGACTTAGGAACAAGGCTAACAAGTGTTTGGAGTCTTCCTCAGTCGACTGTAATATATAAGCGAAGTGAGTGTATTTTCAAAAGAAATCTACCTTAGCAACAAATTATTATGTGTGTTAACTCTATAAACCACGATTGTTGAGTGTTAACTCTACAAACCACGAATTGTTATGAGTGTTAACTGTATGAACCACGAATTGCAGCAGATTCATGATATGCAAGTCATGTTTAGGGATAGAAGAAATTTGTTTTAATTTGTTTTGTAGGTCATCTTGAAAGCCTACACTTGGGGATACCCTCAAAATAAATTGTGACGTTTTGATATTGGTTTACCAAGGGATTGTGGCAATTGATAGAGTGGTTCATGATTGCAAAGATAATTTCATCCTTTGATTCTCATGTAAGATCTTATATTGTGCTGTGGAGAGGGCATAGCTTCCAGGAATTTTCCATTTTCTTGAAGTGGCCTATGAGTCTATGACAATGGATTTTGGAAGCTTACAATTGAATTAGACTCTTTGATTATGATTAATCTGCTATACGAGAGATGTGTCATCGACCATAAGTATTATCACATGGTAGAAATCCACACAAGGAGTGGGAAAACCTAACAATGAAGTTTTGTTTGCTCCCCACGAGTTGAATACCTTATGGTTTTGCAAAAATAAGCATGTCCAATTTACAAGACATTAGTATTTTCATGAGTTCTAGATCAAATTAATATAAGAATATTATAAGACATTAATATTTTCAATTCTGTCTAGCTAGTTTTACATATGTTATAACTTGTGACTGGTGATTTAATAATATTTATCTTTTAAAGAAAAAAAGATATTGAAAGGTGCTAGATACGCATGATATAACTTTTTAAAAAAGTCAAGATTTTGAAAAGAAATAACACAGTAACATACGAGAGTCAATATGACTCAGCAGAACAATTAAACATGGAACAAAGAAATATTGTCCCAACTACGTTGCTCCTTTGTCCCAATATCATATATAGAACCTTTGGAAATTTGGAAGACCTGCACTGTCTCTCGTTATGGTTGGGGTCACAATGAATATGCCAGTTTGAGTTTGGGGCCCAACATGCAACACTTATCTATTTGCTTTTTGCTTGTCTACACATGCTCTTATCTTTCATTTCGCAAGTCTAAATTGGCTTTATGTTATGCACAACCTTGACAAATTGCTACTTTTTTTTATTAAAAATAGTTTATTTTTCATAACTGTATTTTTTATATTTTAATAACTAAAAATTATATAAATATGAACTTTAAAATAATTAGTATAAAATTAATGTTATTATGTCTAATTTAGATAAACTTTTTTTTATTAATTAATATTAGTTATTAATGTATTAATATAATGTCATATCTGAAATTTTAATTCATGATATTTTTTTTTCTTCAACTCTTGCTTTTTTTTAACAATCATTTATAAAAGTTATGAGTTTGAAACTCACAACTAATAAAAACAATATAAAAGTCAACTTAAACTTCACTAACTTAAATGAGAGATTTTTTTTATAAAATTTAAAATAATAAGTTGAAACAAAAATCAATTAATTGTATTTTATTTTTTATCTCTTAACTTATAATCGTTTTATAAAAAAAAATCATTGAAACAAAATCTTATCATACGTAATATTATGATTGTATGTAAAAAAATCTTTATTTTTCAGTGTATTTTCATTAAATTTTAAATTGAGAAACAGTACTTGTTACGAAAAACAACACCACGAACCACACGAAATAGTTATGTGGTCCAACATCATGTTTTTTAAAGTAAATTTTAATTATAAGAAATAAAAAATGTAAATTAAGATTTGAGGGATATAATAACATTCACTTGCACGAAAACATGTTCGTATTAAACAACATTTTTTCTATGTAAGAAATTAGACCTAAATACACTTTGTATATTTCTATCTTACCTACTAAACAACATTTTTTTTATGTAACAAATCAGACCTAAATACACTTTGTATATTTCTATATTACCTACTTTTATGCTTTATTTCTATTTTAAATCATCACATTGTAGGTTTAATATTTAAAATTAAAGTTTAATTAGTATGTATTGACATTCTAAAAGAGTTTTACACTTATATTCAATCATATCTCTTTATTTATATGAAATGACTTTTAAATTATTAATTAGTAAAGTTAACAAATCTACTAAAAATGAAAAATTGTGATTGAATATCTATGAATTTTATTTTAAACTGAGAGTACATACAAGCTCTTAAAATTATTGAATATAAATTCTTATATTTGTTGACTAATATTGATGGTTAAGTAACACTTGTTTATTGACACATTTGCAGTGATTTAATGACATGATAAATCTTGATTTTGTTATATAAATTTTAATTAATTATAACTATTCCAATTTTCTTTAAATTTCAAAAACATTAAACTATATCAAATTAAATTATTGTCATATGTGTCTATCATTATATCTATGACTTAATAATTAACATTAATTTAATAATTACTATACACAAATTGTACGATTAAAAAAATTAAAAGTTACAATATCGGAATATAAAAAAATAAAAAAAAATATTTATACACTTTTAATTAATATTTTAAAAATTATATAAATAAATAGTTGTAATTAAATATAAATGTAACTTTTACACTATCGATAAATTGCTATTAACTAAAAAAAGTAAAATTCATAGAATGCAGATAAGCCTAAAAATTATTTGTGTGAAGTAAAAAAGTAACAAGTGAATATTGATTAGTGGTCTAAAACAAGCGCACAATATGTTTTTCACAAACCTCAACGGGAAAAAAATTACACTCACACTATAGGCTCCCTTTTATGATCACTTTATCCACCTTGTCGGACCACACATCCGAAGCTAGCCTATGGTAAGTTTGTTTTTTTTTGTCTATTTATAACTTGATCATAGTTTTGTTGGCTTGTTAACTTTAACACAATTTTGCTCAAATAAGTATCTTAATGAGTTAAGGAAAAAATATATTTATAAACGATTTTTTACCTCAATTTTTAAATAATGTTAGATTTTGAATGTACTGAAACAAATTTTCTAGCAAGCTAAGGAGCGAAAAATGAAATAAATTTTTCTCCAAGCATTAATGTTTTCATCACCCCTGTGTGTATATCATTAAAATCATCATGTATGAGATATTGTCTGCTCATTATTAGACTCAATCCATTCACTTATTTCTTAATCTTTGATCGAAGAACTTATTTCAATATATTTAAAATCTCACATCATTTAGGAATTTTAACAAAAAATTGTTTATGAACCTCCTTCTCCATTAGATAAATGTTTGTTTTTGTGGGAGTCTATGTTAAACAGGGGAGAAGGAAGGGAGACTAACTATTGGAAGATTAGGGATTATGATATTTAGACTTAAGAGTCATGTGGACCTTGCTAGAGATGTCAAGGCAGATTGGGCAAGACAGGTTAGCATAACTGAGTTGGGCTGGACCAAGGTGGGTAAAGGTTTAGGTAGTAGAGTACCTATTATTATCTAAGTATGATTTTGAATTAATTGTATAGGCTAATCCAAACACACTACTTGTACGAATCCCACAAGTTGCATTTGGAGATGAATATATGGATAACTTGATGTATAATTGTGAAGCGATGGAAAGTGTAGTATATGGCTATGGAAGAAAAGGAAAGCAGAATTTATAGTAGACTTTATTTCCATAGTTTAATGAGTAATAAAGATAGGTTAGTTGTTTATGCATTAGCTAGTGGCTAAGAGTAGCATATAGGAAGATAGGGAAAGCAGGGTACATCTTTGTCAAAGATAGTGAAATAGAGGAAAGAAAAAGTGCAGGCTTGTCAATTCCATATTCGTTTGCAGTGTGTGTTTGTGAACTCTGTATTCTGTGGTCAGGAACTTGGATGCGCAAAGAAATAAATAAAATTAATTAATGGGGCATATTATATATATAGATCTAATTTAATTTTGTGAATAGATAAAGAAGGGTTTGAAGGCTACTTCCATTGAATCCGATTCCGCTATATATCTGACCCTACGACTCCCTTCTCATCTGAAACTACATGCAGAATCTATCTATCTATCTCTATGTTTATCTTTCAAACGTCTACACCCAGCTACAGAAAATTAAATTAAATTAAATTAAATTGCCTTCACAATGAATCGCATTGTGATCGATATACTGTGAAAGATAAATGGTGGCTTCGCTTGCATGGACGACCATCATCTTCTGTCGTCATAATCAGCGCGTCACCAATTTTTTTCTGCAACTGCCAACTGCTCTATTACTCTTTCTATCTATCTGTATATTAAATATGATCTTATTAATAAATTTATATTATTAAGTAAACATGAAAAATCAAACAAAAAATACGTTCAACTAAAAGGTAGAAAATTAAGCAATGTAATTTCAAAGTAAAAATTATCAAAGTGACCCTTGCTTTTGTTTTGTTTTCAACTACAGGCGTTTAGGTCACTCAGACTTGGAGAAGAAAATAGACAATATCCTGCTAAGAGAGAGAAATTTATTCATCTCAACCATTAATTGACAATTGTGCAAACTTTTAACCATGATATTAATAGAAGGATTAACTTGTGTAAGGAAAGTAAAAGTTTGGATCAAATGTGTAAAAAGGATTTTATTGGCCCCAATTGTTACTACGATAATCTTTTAAGGAATAAAATAGTAATATTTACTCTACTTATTTATATTAATATTAGTCATTTACAATTTCGTGCTTTTATTTCTCTCGTGTGCATGTATGTATATTAATTCACGAAATTTGTTTTTGTTGGACACATCTTTATTTCAGTAGTAAGATAAATTTTTCATACATGTACATACACATGTACAATACAATCTTCAACCTTTTACTTCTTATGTGTTTCTTTTTCTTTCGTGCAAAATTCAAGATAAACACGACATCTTCATTTTGCAAACCTTGAATATCATTTCCTTTTTTTATTTTAAATTTATATATATAGATTTAAATAAAAAAATAATTTATCTTGGACTTGATTAACTCAACCATTTTTCACGTTTGACCAATGGACTAAATGTTAGTTTTGTAGTTTAATTAAGTTTTATAGTTTGATTTTTAATCCAATATTGCTTAGTATTGTGAGATGATGTTCTTTACTTTGCTATATAAGTAAGTTTATGTAAGGTTTACAAATGCACCAAAATAAATACTTCTTAGTGTTGTTTATTTCTCTCTTCTCTCCTTTAGTGCCTTGTTCCCAACAAGTGGTATCAGAGCTCATTTCTTAGTATGCTTTGTGGTTGCAGCAGTGTCTGATCTTCCGCATAAAAAAAGATTTAGTTAGAGTAAATTTTCTTAGTATGCACTGTGGCTGCAGCTGTGTCTCATCTTCCACATAAAAAAGATTTGTTCTCTTGTTCTTGGGGATCTCAGTCTAGAGAACTAGTGGGGGCTTTTCTTCAAAAGCAGTAGGAGCAATGGCAATGGACGAAGGTAAGATGAAGATTGAAAAGTTCGATGGTGCGGACTTTGGCTTTTGGAAAATGCAAATAGAAGATTATCTGTATCAGAAGAATATGTATCAACCACTCACAAGAAAGAAGTCAGAGGGTATGAAGGAGGAAGATTGGAGTCTCCTTGATAGACAAGCCCTTGGAGCCATTAGACTGACTTTATCCCGTAATGTTGCTTTCAACATTGCAAAAGAAAGGACGATAGCAGGTCTCATGAAGGCTCTTTCCAACATGTACGAGAAACCATTAGCCTCAAACAAAGTTCACTTGATGAGGCGATTGTTCAATCTGCGGATGTCTGAATGTACTTCGGTGGCACATCATCTCAATGAACTAAACACTGTTACAACCCAGTTGAGATTGAGTTCGATGAGGAAGTACGGGGTTTTAATACTTTTGTCTTCCCTGCCAGAAAGTTGGAATGCTATGGTCATAGCTGTGAGTAGCTCATCAGGAAGCAATAAGTTAAGATTTGATGATGTTCAAAATTTGGTTCTCAGTGAAGAGATCCGGCAGAGATAGTCGGGTGAACCATCAACCTCTTCAGTATTGCATACAGAGTCAAGAGGAAAAAGTTCAACCAAAGAAAGCGGACGCGGCAAATCAAAGAAGAGACGATCCAAGTCCAGAAATCATCGTAGTTCCCAAAACTCGAAGACGATCGAGTGTTGGAATTGTGGGAAAACCAGGCACTACAAAAACTAGTGCAGGAGTGCATAGAAGAGTCAATAAGCAAAGGGCAAAGCAAATGTTACCTCCAGGAAAAGATGAGGTGTTGATATGCTCTCTTGATGATAAAGAGGAGTCTTGGGTATTAGACTCTGGAGCATCTTTTCACGCTACCTCATAAACGGAACTATTTGAGAATTATGTTCCTGGAAACCTTGGTAAGGTTCATGTGAGATTGTAGGTAAAGTGCAATAAAAATTAAGTTAAACGGGTCTGTATGGAAATTGAAAAATGTTAGACATATTCCCGACCTGACTAAGAACTAAATCTCAGTGGGTTAGTTAGCCAATGAAGGCTACACGACAATCTTCCACGGTGATGATTGGAAGATTTCAAAGGGTGTGATGACAATTGCTCGAGGCAAAAAGAGTGGTACTCTTTACAAGACAGCAGGAGCATGTCATTTGATTGTAGTTGCAACAAATGAAAGTCCTAATCTATGGCACCAAAGACTTGGGCATATGAGTGAGAAAGGGATGAAGGTCATGCACTCAAAAGGAAAATTACCAGGTCTTCAGTCAGTAGAAATTGACATGTGTGAAGACTGTATACTTGGAAAGTAGAAGAGAGTCAGCTTTCAAACAAGTAGAAAAACCCCAAAGAAAGAGAGGTTTGAGCTCATCCACTCTGATGTTTGGGGACCAACGATTGTGCCTTC
This sequence comes from Psophocarpus tetragonolobus, assembly GCA_037954015.1. NCBI lineage: Eukaryota > Viridiplantae > Streptophyta > Magnoliopsida > Fabales > Fabaceae > Psophocarpus > Psophocarpus tetragonolobus. The sequence continues at coordinate 4,154,838 of CM075695.1, read as the reverse complement.
CATTGGTGTAAAGCAATACTTCGTAACTTTTATTGATGATCACTCCAGAAAGGTATGAGTTTACTTTCTGAAACACAAGTCTGAAATATTTGAAGCTTTCAAGATTTGGAAAGCTATAGTAGAAAATGAGACAGGATTGAAGATTAAAAAGCTCAGATCCGACAATGGTGGTCAATATGTAAACACCAGATTCAAGAAATTTTGCTATGAGCACGGAATCAGAATAGAGAGAACCGTGCCAGGTATGCCTCAACACAATGATGTAGCAGAGCGTATGAATTGAACGCATTGACTGAAAGAGCCAAAAGCATGCGTGTGCAGTCAGGCCTACCGAAGCAATTTTGGGCAGAAGCAGTAAATACAGCAGCTTACTTGATCAACCAAGACAGATCAGTACCATTGGAGCATAAAATACCAGAAGAGGTATAGAGTGGAAAAGAAGTAAAACTCTCACATCTTAGAGTTTTTGGGTGTACAACTTATGTGCACATTAGCGATCAAGGAAGGAACAAACTTGATCCCAAATAAAAAATATGCACTTTCATCGGTTATGGTGAAGATGAGTTTGGCTACCGTCTGTGAGATGATGAAAACAAAAAGATGATCCGCAGTAGAGACGTGATCTTCAACGAAGGACTCATGTACAAGGATAAGCATAATACAAGTGTCAGCAACTCAAAACCGAGTGGGCCAACTTATGTAGAGGTGGATGATGCTGTAGAAAGTCCACCAGTTGAGAGTTCTCAATCAGAGGAAGTGATTGAATCAGGCAGAGAGCAACAATTTACTTCAACTCCTGAATTGAGAAGGTCTTCTCGAGTTCCTGTGCCTAACAGGAGATACATGAACTACATGTTGTTAACAGATGGAGGAGAGTCTGAAGACTATTCAGAAGCATGTCAAACCACAGTTGTGAGCAAGTGGGAGCTTGCCATGAAAGATGAAATGAAGTCTTTAATCTCAAATCAAACATGGGAACTAGCAAAGTTACCTATGGGAAAGAAGGCACTTCACAACAAATGAGTGTATCGCGTGAAGGAGGAACACAATGGCTCCAAAAGATATAAAGCTCGACTAGTTGTAAAAGGATTCCAACAGAAGGAAGGAGTGGATTACACCGAGATATTTGCTCCAGTTGTGAAGCTCAATACTATCAGATCCGTGTTAAGTATTGTTGCCAGTGAAGAACTCTACCTAGAGCAATTGGATGTGAAGATTGCGTTTCTTTACAGAGATTTGGATGAATAAATCTATATGCATCAACCTGAAGGTTTCTTAGAGAAAGGAAAAGAAAACATGGTGTGCAGATTAAAGAAGAGCTTGTATGGTCTGAAACAAGCTTCAAGACAGTCATATAAGAAGTTTGAAAGCTTCATGCACAAGGAAGGTTTTAAAAAGTGCAATGCTAATAATTGTTGTTTCTTCAAGAGGTACAACTCTAGTTATATCATTTTGCTACTTTATATCGATGATATGTTAATAGCAGGTTCGGATATGAGTGAGATAAAAAACTTGAAGCAGCAGTTGTCAAAAGAATTTGACATGAAAGATTCAGGACTAGTAAAGAAGATCCTAGAAATGCAAATCATGCGAGAAGGGAACCTTGCAGTTATCTCAGACAGAGTACATCAACCGTGTTTTGCAAATATTCAACATGGGCAATGCAAATCATGCGAGATAAGCAAAAGGGAACCTTGCAGTTATCTCAGACAGAGTACATCAATCGTGTTTTGCAAAGATTCAACATGGGCAATGCCAAACCAGTTAGCACACCTTTGGCTACTCATTTTCGTCTATCAAAAGACCAATCTCCTAAGACGGAGGAAGAAAAAGAATTAATGGCTAAAATTCCATATGCTTCAGCCATTGGAAGTCTGATGTACGCGATGGTATGCACAAGATCAGACATTGGTTATGCAGTAGGAGTTGTAAGCAGATTTATGTCAAATCCAGGTAAAGCTCACTGGGAAACTGTGAAATGGATTTTGAGATATCTACGAGACACTGAGGAGAAGTGTTTGTGCTTTAGTAAAGGTGAATTAAAAGTACAAGGCTATGTAGATGCAGACTTTGCTGGAGAAATTGATCATCGAAGAAGTATCACTGGCTACATATTTACTGTTGAAACTACAACTGTTAGTTAGATGTCACAGATACAAAAGATCGTTGCTCTATCCACTACAGAGTCTGAGTATGTAGTAATAATAGAAGCTAGCAAAGAATTGATATGGCTCCAAGGATTGTTAACAGAGTTGGGATTCATCCAGGAAAAAAGTGTTTTGCACAGTGATAGTCAAAGTGCAATACATCTAGTTAAGAATTCAACATTTCACTCCAGAACGAAGCACATTGATCTCCGTTATCACTTCATCACATCTATTGACAAAGGTTGTCACAACAGAGAAGTTGAGGTTTTGCAGTGTCTCAACTAACCTCCAAGAATGATTGATGATGAAAGCAACTATAATAAATGATAATCAAACTCCAAGTGAGAGAATTGTTAGTTTTGTAGTTTGATTAAGGTTTGTAATTTGATTTTTAGTCCCACATTGCTTAGTATTGTGAGATGGTGTTCTTCACTTTGCTATATAAGCAAGCTTATGTAAGGTTTACAAATGCACCAAAACAAATACTTTGTTGTTTATTTCTCTCTTCTCTCCTTTAGTGTCTTATTCCCAACACTAAACGTCCATTTTGCCAACACTACTAGCAAGAGAATTTTTTTTAAAAAAAAGTTCCAACTTTTTCCTATTTTCTTACAAGAAAAAAAAACAAAAATAAATGAAAACGTACTTTACATGCATCAAATAAATATTAAATAAAGCATAAAAACTCAGTATGTTTAGTTTTTTACCAAGAAATTATAAATATTAAATGATGACAAAAAATTATATATATATATATATATATATTAATCAAACACCAAAAAATTATTTTAATAATAATTAAAAAATAAAAATATAAAATAATATTAATATATTTAAAAAGAAAAAAAAATCTGTGTTTAGTCCCTATACTTTTGACAAAAATTGGTATACATCCTTATATTTTTATGTAGATGAATTTGGATCTCAAACTTGAAAATATCATGTTAACTTAGTTTGTTACAATTATGAATTCATAAAAAAGAGTTTATGTATTCTTGAATAGTTTTTTTCAAAAATTTTTCATACTTTTGTTTGAATGTCTTTGTAAAAAATATGATTTATTTGAATTGAGGTTTATTTGTTTTTAAGTAGGTATGTAACTCAACAAGAAATTTTTTAAGATAACCATTTGTTTTAGTATAAATAATTATTATTTGTTTTTCTACTATAAGAGAAGTAAATTCACATGATTTTTTTAAAATTTAAAGACCGAAATTTTCAATATAAAAGTACATGACCTTGATCTAAGTTTGACAAAAATTACAGAAACTAAAACACGTTTTTTCTCTTCTAAAAATAATTTATCTATGAACTAACATGTTAACCTACAAAAACCAATCTAGATTAAATAAGATGGTAAATAAAGTTACATTTAGATAAATGTAAGTTTTAATGTTTTCAAACTAAGATATGTTTGGAATAAATTATAATTCTAGATTATAGAATATTTTGCTTAAAAAAATTTATTTTGTCCCAATATCATGTTATAAACATCTTAAATAAATAATTTGATTAATTTTTCTCATGAGAATAATTTATACCCCTAAGTCTATCTCTAGAATAAAAGGGTTGAACCTCACAATTCTACTCTCAATTTTTTTACTTATAAATTAAAATTGAGAAAATCATATTACTTACAAATACAAACTAAAAAATGGCTAATAAATGCATTTTTTTTTTATTATTTGATGGTATTTTCTGATTCACTATTATTTATTGCTAACAGTTATGAGTTTAATGTTTCTTCTCATTCACCATTAAATTAACATACTCATGTAATAAGATTGTTATAAATCATAGAACAAAGAGTGAAGAATTAAAGTTAGTTCTTAATGAAAGCCATGAGAAAAACGTCTTGCATCCTATAGGATGTGTCATTCTAGAGCATCTAATTCAATCTTTTTATCTTTTTTAATCTTAGAAGATTACAATGCAAAAACAAAAGTAAAAGAATATTTTCTAAATTAAAATTCTATTTATATATTTGTCAGGGTAAGCTAGCCTTGAACTCCCACAAGCATTAAAACTACTCCCTAAAACATGTTATAAAATTGAATTTACTCTCTAAATTATGTTTGGCGGACCCAAATGACACTTCAAACTTATTCTATAGTTGGAATTGCATAGTTACTTTTCACTTTTCTCAAATATTATATATGTATGTGTGAAATTTAACATATATATTCAATTGTTTATTTTACATTAAACTATTGGAATGATAGACACGATATATCTGTCTGTCTGCATTTTTCTTTTCAAAATATTAAGTTTAATATTTTTTATTTTTAAGTTTTGACCATTTAATATGTTTAATTTAATATAAGAATTGAATTTGTAAAAGAATAAAACTATAGTAAAAAATTTAAAAATAATTAATAGTTTAAAATTATTAATTAAAATAAAATAGTCTCATAATAAATAAGACAAAAAAAAAACACTTATTTTATGATAGTTATAGATTATGGATAACATCACTATGAAAAAAAGTATATAATTAGTGGTGATGGTGAATGATCGTATATATGAATGATCGTATATATGATATGGTATAGTATACGTCTCTAGCTATAAATTATGGTGGATTATAAGAGATATTTATTGGTGGTGTCAGCTCTTAAGACTATATATATTACTTTATCATATGAGATTAGATAATTTTTTAATGGAATAAAATATTGACTATTGTTTTTTTTATATAAAAAAAAAATTTATAATAATATTATAAAAATGGATACGAGTTAGCAGGTAAGCCAACAAAAATACAGGTTCACACATTAATTTCTTGAATTATTTAATAACAACTAGTTTAGGTTTAGGCTGTGGCCAATAAATTGAGCAAAGTGTTTGATTTAATTAAAGGTATTTTTTTATTGGGAATAATTTTATTTGAATTTTGTAGAATTATGAGCAACATTCTTTTTTAAAATATTCAATGTAAGGCATATTTAAAACTCAAACGTAAAACTTAATTAAGTTCAAACAATTTTTATCGGTTAATTTATGCATTATGTGGTAAATGGAGTAATATCCCTTTTTTTAAAAAAATAATTTATTAAAAAAATCTCAGTTATATTAGTAGCTATATTAATTTATATTATTGTGTTTATCAGAATATATTGAAAATTAGTTTTATAAAACAAATAAAATAAATGTGAGTGTTAATAAGAAAGGTTAAGTTGTTCACTATTAGAAAATTCAACTCAATGGTTAACCTAGAGTAATTTAGAAAAATTAGGTATTATCTTTTAGTTTCATATTTTTGACTCTCGAGGTTTGAGAAAAAGCTGCAGAAGAAACTTTATCAAGAGAGCTTAAGGAGCAACATGTAAAGAGTTGAAGTCACACTCTTCGTAACCAAAACTAAGATCATCATTTGAGCTAAAAGGTAGAAAATTATCTCTCATGTGACATATATAGGGAAAATAGATAGTGAAGCGATATCTAAGCTTCAATATGTGTTTTATGTATGTCATTGAAGGGTTATGAATACGTGTGATGAGTGTTGATAATATGTTTTGTACGTGAATATATTGTTTGGTTCACTTATCATTATATTTTTTGTATTTTAATATAATAATACTGTGGTCTTCTTTGGTGTCTATGAATATAACTAATGAATTAATTTTGTTGGATTGGTGGCGTTGAGGTCCTTGAACACATTAATAGCTTGATCAGATTAATGACTAAACATTGAGTTGTTAGAATTAGGTTATGCATTCATGTTTCCTCTAAGTTTTGCCATAATAAACGTTTGTTTTAGCTCTTGAGGTTAACATAAGAGTTCTAGATAAATTTCCTAACTTTTAAACTAGACAAGAAACAATATCATAGGATTAATAAATCTCTAGATATCACTTTTATACTCTACAAAGTTCATAGAGACTTCTTCGAAAATGTGCGAGGAAATCTTCAAAACGAAAAATGGTGTGATGAGTTATGAATGTAATAATCCTATGTATATATGTGAGAAAGTGAATATATTCAATATTATAAATGATATTTCGTGTCATGAGATTCTTTGCTTTGGATAATTGGTGTTGATAAATTTATTTCTCCTAAGAGTTAAGTCTATATTATTGTTTAGTAGTGTGTGAACTCTGATTTGTTAGATTATTTGTGAAGTCTAAACTTTTTCTACAGTGTTTAAGTCTTTTTTGTATAGTCATATGTCTATATGTGCCATGCATTGTTGCATTTGCAGAGTCCATGCATGCATTCACGTGTTTTGGGTCATTTATGACTTGTAATGACTTGTAATAGGTGCCTAAGGTGGTTGTATGGCCTAGGGTGTGTTTTGGGTTCCCCTATGGCTTATGTTAACCTGTAATGGTGGTTGCATGATATGATTTGGGTTCCCATATGGCTTATGCTGACGCGTAATGGGTGCCTAAGAAGGTTGTAAGACCCAATATTTAATGTGTCCCTTGTGACTTGTGTTGATCCAGAAATAGATGTCCCTGATGGTTTGTGTTCACCTTATACACAATATGCGTGATTTGTTCTAAGAGCTATGGTACCACATTCATATAGATTTAAGAGCATAATTCGTCATGAGTTAAAAGTCTTGAGTCATTATGTGTATGTGTTTGTGATGTGCTAAATTCTTGTGCTTTAGTTGACTACTCATTTTCTCTATATGTGTAAGACGTATTATCACCTCCTTCCTGCTTGTTGTTGCATTTTGTTTAGGGTGAACGCTACTTTCAAGTGAACAAGACCTTGATGATATTGTAGGTGAAAAAGTGTTGGTTATTTTTTTTTTCCCTTTAAGATGTTCTGATTAGGTGCGGCTTTAGTCCAAAAAGGATTACTAATAGTTTTTCGTTATGTATATGAATTGTTTAAAACTTCTTTATTAAAATTTATTAATTGAGAATCTTATAAAGGTCATTTTTAGAGTTTGAAATATTTATTTGTAGGCTACATTTTCCTATATTATAGTTTTAAAAAATAAGTGTATGTGATGTGAATCTTTATACTTAATTGCAAAGTCTAATATTTAAATAAAAAATTTATATATCATTTCTAATTAAAGAATAAAGTGTTTGAGATTAAAGATGCAACAAATGAGTAATTTATTTTTGTAATAAATGTATACTTTTAATTAAACTGCAAGATAATAAATGTATACTATGTTTGAATTTCATAGACAAGAAAAAACAAATTGTTGAGAGAAAGGTAACTCATCTATAACATTGTTTTTTTTTTATCTTATAATAGGAGTTAAAGACATTATGAAAAGGTTTACAACAATTCATATACCATGCTTAGCCAATTAAACTAGATCTCCTTTGACTCATCTATGACATTGATGTTACAACTTCAATAAAATTATTTTTTATATAAGATATTTTAAGATGCTTCAAAATTGTAAGATAATAAATTATGTAAAAAATAAAAATTTGAATATATACCAGTGTAGATTAGAATTTGATGAAAAGGAGAAAGTGTTTATTTTTAATTTAGTAAAATTTTGATTTCTTGTTAGTAAATTTTAAGTGAAAAAGATTAAAATAATTTAGTCTATTCAATTTATAATAGAATTTAATATAAAGTAAAACTTTTCAAAAAGAATAGTAATTAAATATATTTAATTATAATAACTAACTAAAAAAGAAAATTACAATTTTAACCTTTACTTTCAGCTAAACATCAACATGTTACCTATACTTTTATTATAGATAAGTTTAAGAGTAAATTAGAATAATACCTTTAACTTTTATCAAATTACTTATAATTTCAGAAATTTTTATTTTTCTACATTCACATCCCTTTGAATTTAAAAACATTATACTAACATTTCTATATGTTTGAAAATATTAAACTTACACTTCTTTCAAACTTTACATTAAGAACATTAAAAGTTGTGTTAGGTAATCCTCTTAGTGTTATGTCAATATTAAGCAATTGAAACACAATTTCACTGTAATGATAAGAAATTTTAAGAAATTCAGCTTTTATAATTTTCTTACTAGTTAATTGTGTCATGTGGTCTCATTAAACATATTTTAATAGGAACTAATTATTACTTGATCAAGCAACTCAACTTTAACTTCAAGCGACTGATTGTGTGCCACATAGATTTGCTTCAATGGTAAGCAATTATTTTCACTTAAAGAAGCCTCTACTAAAGATATGTTAACATCCTTTGAAAGCGCAAAACTAATGATTAAAAAAATGCATATATAATCACAGTAATATTTAACAAGTGTTGTTATAATTTACTCTAAATTTAATTCTCAACTGATAAAAAAATATTAGAAAACACTTTTATTCATTTTATATTTTTATTATATTCAATTTAATATTTTATATTTTATGAAATAATTTAATATTTTTGTTTTTAAAGAATGTCAAAATAGTATTTTTAAAACTATAGTTATTACCTATATACTAATAGAAAATTCATTTTTCAATTCTCGAAAGTTCTGGTGTTTTTAT